>CM001190.1:8797225-10040975 GCA_000218505.1 Schrenkiella parvula | reverse complement strand
CATTTTTGATTTTGCTTGACTGTTTAGAGTTAGAGCTTTTAACGAACATGGAACATTAGATTTTCAGATACTATGCGTGCCACAGTTAGCAAGCTTTAAACTTTATGGTGATACTTGTGTAGTTTGAGACTTTTGGGTTTTGTTAACGTCTGCTTTGGTGGGTTGATTGAAAATTATGGTATTTTTGGTCTTACATTGGTTCTACTTCTTTGTTTGGCTTCTATGTTGCAGATTGGGTTGTTTAGGTTTAGGATCTAGTTTCAAAGAGATATCTTTGTATTGATGCAATTACTTTATCGATGATTTTGATGTGCAGAGCGAGTGATAAGTGCCAAAGAGAGAAACGGAAGACCATTAATGGAGATGATTTGCTTTGGGCAATGGCCACTTTAGGATTTGAAGACTACATCGAACCACTCAAGGTTTACCTGACAAGATATAGAGAGGTATGTTCTCCATATTCAGCTTCCATGTTCATTAGTGATGCTGTTACCCGAATATGGTTTTTGAATTTCACTCACTGACTCTGTTTTCTTCTTTTCTTTTTCTGCTTCTACTACATGAACTTGAAAATCGCAGATGGAGGTCAGTGGTTCTTCTCTTCTTATCTTGATTGTTTTTGAAAATCTTCTATTATTTTTCTTGTCTTTTAGGCAACTATTGTATTAACTTATTGATTCTTCGCTTATCCTCTTTAATAACCAATAGGGTGACACAAAGGGATCAGCGAAAGGCGGGGATGCGAATGCAAAGAAAGATGGCCAATCAAGCCAAAATAGCCAGGTAGATGTCTCAAAATCTCATGCCTTTGACAATGTTGTCTTTGCATTGAAAAAACTCTCTGCATGTTTCCTCTCTATTCCTTTAGTTAAGACGCGATTTAGTCTGACATCACGGAGTTTGTTTACCATCTGGCAGTTCTCGCAGCTTGCTCACCAAGGCTCTTTCTCGCAAGGTCCTTATGGGAACTCTCAAGTAAGTAACTTTTCCTCTCTTCTCTTTCACACTCTTAGCGATACACATCCTTCTCTGTTCTTTCTTTTTTTCCGCTAAGTATCCCGCTTCATTACTTACTCATAAGATCCCCAAGCCTCATTCCTTCTGTATCCATAGCTTGAACAGAATCTCAAAACTCTACAGATCAATGATCATTTCTCAGCTACACACATAACAACACAAATCATCAGCCCGTGGCTTCAAAGTTTAACATTGATGACCATCTTTGACCCTTAAGAGTGTTGTGCATACATATGATGATGTTTTGTGATTAGGGCTAAACAGAACTAAAAAACTTGTTGTAAAGCATCACTTGTGTTATTAATCTATAATGTATACCTGAAAAGAAACTATGAACTAATTTTCCATATGACTTTGTATGTAATGTAGGCTCAGCACATGATGGTTCCAATGCCGGGCACAGACTAGTATGATGATGGTTCCAAGAGGGCTATCTGTATATTATTTGTGTTTTAAGGATGAGTTTTTGCTATGCATAACTGTGACAATAATCATCTAAATTGTTTTTTTATTGTTTTTTTTTCATTTTCCTTGGATTTGTTTTGAAGAAATCAAAATAATTCATTTTTATATTTAGTTTGTTGGTTTGCGGATTATTCCATGCAAAACTAGAGTCCTAAAGGCCATTACAATTTTTTTAATGTACCATAAAAACATAAGCGAAAAAAATAGATTTAAACTACATTTTCTGATTGACCCCATAATTAAATTAAAAAGTAAATTGGTTTAGTTTTTAAAATTTTTATATGGATTAATTATTGATTTCAATCTTAAACTTGATAAAATTTTAATAATCTTCTAAGCTACATGTAGTGAAATAGCTTTTTTTGCTTTACTCAAATGTACTGAATACTTATTTGTAAAACCAACCTATATATAATCGCTCTACATAGATAAAGATAAACGTAGAAAAGACCATAATCTGTTGAAACTTAAAGTAGTAATAACCCGTAATTTTCTAATTTTGTTTTGTGAATTGGTCTTTTAGTAATATAGCCCTCAAAAATTTAGATGATTATTGTTATTTATTAGTTACAGTTGTTTCTCCATATCCTTTCTTACAAAAGACAAGTACACGGTAATGATCTAACGGTCACAAATCAATGGATTGCGTTCATTTCCGGCCCACTTCGGTTAAGATTTAAACCGAAAACGTGCTCTCTAAACTAACCCTCGATAGTCGAGATAAACCAATCACGCCGCTATTTTTTTCCGTTTTAAAAGAGACGAAACTAAAAAATTAATAGTAATAAAGATTAATAATTAGAAACCGCCGGTTTGCTTCGTTTCAAATTTCGTCTTCTTCGTCGTCTTCTTTGTTTATCCGTGGAAATCTCGAGCGATAAAGGTACTTTTGATTTTCGTCAAGATCACTGTTCATTATGGGAGACGACGATAACTGGAGAAGCGCCCTCGATATCTCTGGGCTTAATCTGATTGATGAAGATGATAGCCTCCTCTTCTCCTCCTCGTTTCCCGATCCTACCACCTATGTATTATCAGGTAACTTGATCTGGATTTGATTCTCGCTAGGTGATTCTGGGGTTTCTTATTTCGCATTCCTTGACTATAAAGTGTTCTTTACAATTTCATATTAAAAAGCTTCAATTTTTAGGAAGGTTTATCTGGGAAGCTCGAATTTTTTTTCGGGTTCATGATTTTTCAATGAGGCGCTTATAGATTTTTGTTTTTCTCGCGTTCGTATCTGATGATGTATTCAGACACTGACAAGGAAGACAGAGGTCTTAACTTATTTGGGGATACATATAATTGTGACGAAGAGAGAATGATCTGTACTACTTTAGAAGGAAATGAAGAAGAAGTGCTACAACCTCGTGAATCGCCTGAACCTCAGAAGCTGATGAAGTATAACCTGCGCAAAAGTCTTGCCTGGGACAAAGCCTTTTTCACCAACGCAGGCAAGTTTTTGTTTTTTGCTGTTTTTTCAGTGGATTCGCATGTATTCAGTAGCGTGTTTCGTTTGAGTTTTGCTGAGAGACGTTTGTCGAAATTTAGGCGTTCTGGAACCTGATGAACTGTCCAACATGATCGAAAGCAACCATACGGGTGAAAAGAAAATTTTGCCAACCATTCAAGAGGATGTGAACAGATCAACAGAGTCAATATCTACATTGCAAAGCGACTGCACGGTGGAGACAAGTCAGAATGTTGTTTTGTTTGAAGATGTAAGAGTGACAATCCAAAGGTCTGCTATATCGTCTGATCCTGCAACACCTGACAAGATTATGGAATTGGGAGAAAGAGATGCAGCACTTAGCCCAAGTAAGTTTTCTTTATATTGGGTAAAGTGAACATGAACTAGCTTTGCATTTTTAGGCGGATATATATAAGGTTACGGCATTGGTATCGGTCTGTGATTATTTTCTCTTGTTTTGGTGTAGAAAGAGCTTATATTTAACGGAATAGTTTTTTATTGAACAGAAGATCTTATGTCTAGTTTTTTGTTTTATGGTGCTTTTCGTCACCATTAAGTTCTTTCCGATGATAAAGGTTTTTCATGGTATCATTCTCTTTATGGCTGAGATTCTAAGCACCCAACTGCTGTGTTTTTAGTTTGGATTGTACTGTAGGAAGTACTGTTTGAAACTTTATATGCTTGAATCCTAGTTAATTTTTGTTACCTGTGAATCACAAATTGACCAACTTATACAATTCTCATTTGAAATTTGTAGCTCCAAGTACACTAGACGACCCTGGGTCTCAAGAAAAGGTAAGTCCCAAAACAACTTTAGGATTTGGTTTGATCTTTCACTCCCTCCCTGATGAAACATGCCTATGTTTTGTTTGTTTCTCAGAAGAAACCCAATGCTATTCGTAAAAGGCCAAGTATTAGGGCACAAGGATTAGAGAAGGTGACAAAGCAGGTATACCGACGACTCCCTATATGTGAGCATGAGAATGATAGATTTGTCATTTTTCAGTGATAGAAACTGTAACGGTTTCAACCAACTGATCACAAACTTAATGTCTTATCATCTTTGATCACTATTACGTCTCAGTGTCTCACCTCACTACTAAGCTTTTTTGTTTGTTTGTCTGTTTATGATCCATTTTCTACAGCCTGTTGCTACAAAAGAACACAATACATCCATTTCCAGGGCACCCAATGGACATAGCAAAAGTGTAAGAGTTTCGGTAGATCTTAACAAAACCAAACAAGAAAAGAATCCGAAATTAACTGGGGGTTAGTCAGAACTCTTTCTTAAAGATGTCTTTACACGTCTTTTTTATCTCTATTTTTTACTTTATCTTCACGTGGTCGTACAGGTAAAGAGCCTTTGGCTACTAGAGTTCCAATACCAAGGAGGGCTCGACCAATTGTAACAAAACCTATAGTGCCTTTTAGATCTGCTTTACGTTTTTCAGTTGCCTCCAAGAATGAATTGACATCTTCTTGCTCTTCACTTGAGAGCTGCGTCAGTGTTTCGTCAAGCGCTTCTAACAAGTCTTCTCTAGATTCGGTAAAGCAGAAGAAAGCTCAGAGTTCAAGAATAGCTTCCCATTCTTTGGCAAATGGATCCACATCCAGAGCTACATCTAAAATTATAGGCCAGCCTAGAGTTCCACCCGTCTCAGCCAGTAGGACATACAAGTCCAAGTTTTCCACCAATTCATCTCTTTTTAGTTCTTCTGTTGACTGGTCATTTAAATCACCCCGAGCTTCTACACCTAATAAAATGGCTAAAGGTAGCAAGAAAACCGTCCCTGGTGAAAGCAGTCCTGCAATTGATGATTCAACACAGACGTTGAAGGCTCTCAAAAATTCGAAAGATGTATCTGCTATCCAAGATGACCCTGAGCCGGATCGACAAAGCGCTAAACGTGGTTCAATTGTCAATGGCGGCGCGGTGCGTTCAGCTTCCTTGACGAAACCAACAGGACTCCGTGTGCCATCACCAAAACTCGGCTACTTTGACGGAGTAAGTTCCCAAATTTGCAAAACTCGGCTCCTTAATTTGTCTATTTGTTTTTTTTGTTTATTGATACATATCTATGTGGAATCTCTGTATGTGTATGAATGTTTGCTGTTAACAGGTGAGGAGCAGCGATGCACGAACACCCACAGGATCCTCTACTGGTCCAGTAAGTGGCTCAGTAAAACATGGCACTCGTAGTCTGAATGAATCAACAACTGCTAGTAGGACCAAGTCTGGAAAGTCTCAACCCACAAAATCTCGTCTTATACAAGAATCCACAAATTCTAAAGTAAAGGTCAGTCCTGTTTCGAGGAGTCCCAGGCTGATTGTCTCAGCTTCTGCGTCTTCTCCAAAGCTTACCAACAAAATGTATTCAAAAGTCAGTGCAGAGGAACAACTCAACGGCAATCCGGAGGAAAATAATCTAGCACAGTGCTAGGTTATCATAAGCAACTTATTATATTATCATAAGCTGTTAGGCGACGACCAGATCGACAAGTGCTCTGTCATGTATAGGTTTGATTAGCACTTGCTGTCTGGTTCATAAACATAGTTTGTTATATTATTCTGTTGCTGTGTTCTAAGCATGTTTTTGTATCGGAAACAACAAAGTTCAGCTTCATAAATGTTGATCAGAGTTTCAGCTTAGTCAATAGAAAATAAGCTAAAGTAGTTCACAATACAGTTTAGGCAACAAAAACATGTCTACACATTGAAACTTACGGGAAAACAAAAGCGAATATTAAAGACAACAATGGTCGTTTCTTTTTTACTTCAGTTATCACTTCTGACTTTTCTTCAGTAACACACCAAACTTCTTTAGCATACTCCCATTCTTCTTCTTCGGCGAAGTCAAATCATCATCTGTTTCATCCATATATGGCGACATGTTCACATTCCTCCTCAACGGACTCTCCAGCGATCCCGTTCTCTCCACGTACTTCCCGTTACTATTATTGTTGTTGTTACTACCAGAGAGCATAGAGGCTGCGGCTTCTGCTGCTTTCCTCCATTGATCACACTGAACCTTGAGTCTCCTAAGCTCACCTTCTAGTTCTGTGTTTGTGACTTGTGCTGCTCCTAGCTGCTCTCTGGCGTTTTCAGCTCTCTTCCCGCTCTTATCCGCTTCCTCCGTCAGACTTCCAAGTCTCGCTAAGGCCTCGTCAAGGACCTTGTTCTTCTCGCTCTGCATCTTCTCCATTTCGCTCCTGAGACTCTCGTTCTGCGACATTACACTTTGCAGTTCCATCTCTTTGTCCATCAGATTCGCTCTCAGCTCCACCAGATCAGATTCTACCTTCTTGAGTTCGTCCGTAACCTCCGGCTCTTTTTGGTTCAAGCTGTTCTCCAAGTTTACTTCTTCTGTTTCTTTGATTTTCAAGTTCAGTAACTCATTTTCATCGGCCAGTATTCTCAGCTTAGCTTCCTTATCCATCAATCTTTCATGCAAAGCCTCTCTTTCAGCTTTGGTTTTTTTCAATTCTTCCCCCAACTCGGCCTCTCTCTGTGCATATCCGGATTTCACTACCTCGACTTGTTCATAAGCATTTCTTATCTGCAACGTGCTCTGGATATACTCTTCCTGGTACCTTCTCTCAGTCCCTTCCACTGCAGATTTTAATTGGCTAATCTCATGCCTTGCAACATTTATCTCTTCTTTGAGCTCTTCCACTGATGATGAGTCCCCGCTGGTGTTTCCACGAGCTTCATCTTCTGCCTCGAGCTGTCTCACAAGTTGCTCTAAAGACTTTACTTCGGATTTGGATTGCTCTAGCTCGGTCGTAAGGGAATTACAAGCTTCTGACATCTTCATCCCATCTGAACGTAACATCTCAAGTGTCAAATTCGCTATCTCTAATTGCTTTTCAGTTGCCGAAACAATTTCATGCGCCCGAGATTCTCCTTCCTTTGCATCAAATAGCTCGCCTCTAAGTTCCTCGACAAGAGACAGCGTCTCGTTGAGTTCCATCCTCAAGTTCTCTACGGACTCAGATTCAGACAGCTGTGCTTTCAGTTTCTGGACCTCGTTCATCGCAGAAGCTAGAGCAGCGGAATCCATGGCGTGCTGTCTCTGCATTGCTTCGAGTTCAGACTGCCAGGCTTTGTCACGTTCCTGAGAGAGCTTACGAAGCTCATCGATTCTTGAGTCCTCAGAGGCATTGATCTCCATCAACTGCTGCTTGGAATCATCTGCTTCATCTTGAGCTTCCTTCTTCAAAGCTTCTGAAGCACTTAGCTGTTCCTTTGCCTTCTTTAGCTCCTCTTGCAGCTGAGATATCTGAGATGCCACTTCGGGTGTTCTCCCTGTCCGCTTCTTCTGAATCTTGCATACAGAAACAACGAATATAAACTACTTAACTACGCCATCAAAGCATCACATCTCACATTTAAACATATCAAGCGACAAGCCAACAATACTAGCAAACATAACAAATGATACAGTTCTTTTGCAGAAATGATTTGACCTCTTTTGCTTCTCAAACCAGTTGTTGCAAAGAGTCAACAGCTTTTGAGGTTTAATAAGTAGTAGTATGAAACCATATGTGCATAAACTTGAAACACCCAAAGAGTACTTAGCATCACCAAGTTTGAGTCCTAGGCTCTCAACAACACGAACTAGTTCTAGCGAAACGTGGAAAACTGAGACCGGTATGAGTCAAATCATATAGGTAGTGATCAACAAAAGCATTTTGCAAAGCTACTAGTACCTCATTTACAGGGGTTTTTGGAGAACGGCGATCAGCAACTACTTTTGGGCTCTGGGTTTTCGGTGTCCTGATTTTCGGGTTGGGAGACGAAACAGGGTCGGATTCTGCAGTTTTGAGCTTACGAGCAGTTCTAGGAGTTGCTGCCGGAGATTTCTTCTGAGGCACCTCCAACGATCCCGGCCTATCATAATCACAACAAAGCTAAAACGTAATCAAACAAACGCTAGAAGCAAGTACAAGACAAATCAAAAACCACTAAAATGAATCCCCAGTAACCATTGAAACAGATCAAGACTTTAAAAACCACAACCAACAATCCAATTGCCATACCAAAAGACCCTCAAAGAACACAACAGAGAAAGCTTTGAACAAGAGAGAATATTATCACCTAGGTTTTGGAGACTGCTGCATTGCTTGGGATTAGAATCTTAAAAACAATCCCTTTTGGGTATAATCAAATCCTCCTTTGAAGAAGAACCTGGTAAAAAAACATGAAGAGAAACTGTGTGTGTGTGAGAAAGAAGCAAGAAACACTCAAATCTGTATTATAAGATTATCATAAGCATATACAACAAACCCAATGGAAGTACAAAGCTTAAGCAAGTATACCAAAAAACAAAAAAATCCCTAACAAACTAAACTACACAAATACATTAGCTTCAAAGAGACTCTACTTGAAACTAACTACCACTACCACCAAACCAAGGCAACAAGACAAACAAATGAAACTGTTCACAAGAGAAAGGAAATTAAAAAAAAGGAGAAGTTTCCATCAAATATGATTCTTCAATCTAATCACAAAGGTAAACCCAATTACAAGCAAAGAAAGTACATTTATATTCTACATAATCGTTTTAAGTTGTCAAGTCATCAATTTTTCGGTTTTTGTTTGTCTTCAAATTTTGGAATCTTTTGGGGAAGAAAATAACAATTTCTGTCATTTAGTTAACGGTGGGTTCTGGTTTTATTAGGTGTATTTTCCCCAAAATAGAATAACAGATCTTAAAAGAAAATAATCAAGTAAGAAACTTTGAATTTAAGCCTAAACGAGAACACTTTCTAAGAAAACAAAAAAAAACAACAGAAACGCTTTGGTTTTTCCTGGAAGATATTATTAAAAGTTTTGGCTGAATCTTCAAGCTACACAATCCAAAAGAAACAGCTGTCTAATTTTCAGAAGAGAGTAAAACATAATAATTAACAAAAAAACCTCAAAGATTTAAACTTTCTGTAGGATAACAGTGCATAAATAACTGATAAAAACCCAGAAACATAAGAAACTTTGTAGGTATCTCGAACACATCAAAGGAAAAAACCGAGAAAAAAAACCCAACTTTGTCTGCAAGAATATCTTTTAAAAGCTAATTCAAAGAAGAGAAAGAAGTAGTAGTGTTCGATGTTCTTCACCTGCAAAACTGTGGCTTTTTAGCTGCTTCCTCTTTTGGTCCGAAATGCTTTTTTTAGAACAGAGAGAGAGAGAGATCGGAGAAGCTAAGAAATGGAGAATGGAAAATGAGAATGACCGATTGAAGAAACCAAACTTCCAAGAGCCCTTATTAGTTAGACCAATTGAGCTTCGTACATCATCTTTCTTCCTTCCTCTCTCTTTGTCCCTAGTGTTCTTCTCTCACTGACTCTACTCGTTTCCCAAGTCTTTTTCTTTTTCCAGTGAACTGTCTATTTGTTTACATTAATATCCAGAAAGAGAAAGAGAGACTATGAAGAAATATAGGTTTACTGAAATCATCATTTTACCCCATCAATAACTTTTTTTATATCAGAATAGTCCCTGTTTTTATTTACCCCTTCTCTTTCCAACCTCAAATTATATTCAATATTGATTTTTTCTTCTCAATATATATTATTTATATACATTGTTAATTTTATTTAGTTATATTATGAATTAAGGTTTAAATTCTGCCAGTTTGTATAAATAGTTCTGTTATGAAACAGTAAATTTATAGTGAATATATTAAGTTTTATAAATTTATCAATTACCTCATTATAATAAATAATATCAAAAATAATTACAAAAATATTGACACTTGAATACAACTAACAACAAAAAATTAATATAAACGTGACTACCATTTCTCTATAAACATTGTAGAGTATAAACACTACGAATACAATGTTTTAATAAAAAAAACATAATTTACACTCCCAATACAATAAAACAAAGTTGCTTTCACAAAATTAAAAATTATGTATTTTTAACACCTTGACGATCCAGGCATAATCTTCGGTTTAAGTATTCACATTGAAAGAATACAATTCTCGTGGGGTCTATAGTTGCATCAAGTTGAAGACTGAGGAGTAAAACAGTAAAACAAAAAAAGAAGATGTAACTAAATGAAGTTAAAGAACAGGCGTGCCGATTTTGAGTTACGCGCTTGTCGACGCGCCAGAGTCACGTGACATTGTTTGGCCTCACACTTAATTTGCTAACGGTAATATGCAAAGCCCTTTATTTTTCTAATTAACTTGATTTTTTTAATTGTTTGAATAGATTAAGATTTAATTATAATACATTTCTCTGTATACTTTATATATTTAATCTTCCATCCTCTACCTTTTTTGCGAAAAAGATGCACCTAATCCCTCAGTACAATGTTTTTTTTGTAGGGTTTATTTAATTTAATTCACATTGTTCTCGCAGTCTCTCTCTCTTTCCATCATGCATTCTATCACGTTAATTAACTTATTACTTATTAGAGATCTAGTAACATTCAAACTATACTTATTTAAATTAAGAAACTATGTTTCCTTTATCAAACCATCAAATTAAATTTATAATATAAATAGAATACACAAAGCCCACTTTCAATTATCCAACGAAATGAAAAGAGAGAAGTCATAATGTCAACTGTTAAGTTAAAATAGACTACCACTGACCCAACTACCACGTATAACTGCCGTTGAAAAAACAAAAAAAATCTTTACATAATTGATAATTGTTAAATATTTGCATCTTATTTAAATTTAGCTTTTAATGTTCATTATGTTTTGTTATAGATTACTTTTAGGGGTTGTGGCTTTTCTTTGATAATTAATGTGGTTATTTTTAGATTTAGTTAATATGTTATTGATTTTGAAACAAAGTTAGAGAATTTTAGCTTTTCATTTTTATCTCTGGTAATCATTCATTTTTTCAATAATCTTAAGAAAAAAAATCATTTTTCTTCAAGCAATTTCAAGAAAACAATGAACTATTAATTTTTTTATTGCTAGTTTATATTCTATTTTAAATCTTAAAACTAAGTCGATGAAAGGAAACAAAAAATTCTTCTATAAAAAAACTGATGGTCTAGTGATTATATAAAGAGGTTGGTTTTCTTGTGCCTAGAGTTGTTCTTTGAGATGAAAAATTATTTTTTAAATTGAAATATCTAGAAACTAACTACAAAAAGTAAAAAAAAACTATATATCGAAAATTCAAAATTCTCACAATTGTCAAAGCAAAAAAAGACCCCTCGACTGTCTTATTTCTGTTTTTAGATTTCAAATTGTGTATACTTTTGATGGACTAGTTCGTACTCATATGAGTTAATTAATATGTTCAATATGGTTTTTTAAAACATTATTACTAGTAGAGTTAATAGTTTGAGAGTCCATGCATTACTGTAGTTTCTCTTTTCGGGGATCCTAGGAGTTCCCAGTTGCCACCGCAATAGGTTACCGAGAATTAAATGCAACCTGCATATTTATTATATAATACATATACTATATCATCTTTCTATCTAATTTTGATCTATGGACATTGATATCCCCAAATTTTGGTCGGTCCATGTCCCTCACATTACATTTTAAAGAGTTTTAATGTCACTATTATTCCATGTGCACATGCTGTTTTCACGCTATTGACTTTGACAGAGTCTGTATCTAATGACTAAAAATGTCTAAATTATTATAGATTACCGATGAATATCGGCTACTAGATGCGACTATAATATTCTAATTATGTGAATTAAATAACTACAAATGTTGGCTAATCAGTATGATAAAGATAAACGTCGCCGTTAATATATGTATATCCATCACTTCATTTACCATCACATGTTCAAATTATACCTTATATATGTATGTTACATGTAAAATAGATACTAAATTGTACACTTACACGAATCCAACAGATTATTAAAAGCGTGTCAATCTTTTAGTTATTTTATTCAATGTCTCATCTTAATCATTTTAGCAAATCTATATACTTCAAAAATATATGGACACCGATTGACCATGTCCTATGAACTCGTCAGGATGTTCATGACCAAACAAACACTTGTGCATGTGTCTTATTTAAATTACTCGAATGTAATTGTTGCTTTGCTTCGAAGATTCATATTCATTTTTATATAAGTTTATCCTTTCAATTATAATCAATTTGATGTGATTTAAAAAGTCAAACCAATAGCTAATACAATTAAAACAGTTTCGGAAATTTTGGCTGAGACATTACACAATCTTCCAATAGCTATATTTCACTTGGTCTCTGAATTACTTTTGGTTTTAGATCATTCTTTCACAATCTTGCGATATACGTAGATAGCCAATTTGCGATTCACATTAGCAATAGCCCCAAAAGAAGTAAGATACACATTGCGGTTGATTTTCATGTAGTCCGTGATGGAATCACCAATGGCATGCATAGTTATCACCGATCATGTTCCGACTCATTCACATTCACAATCCGAACTAGATTTGTTTTTTTTCTACTTTAATTTGAAAAAAAAAGAGAGCAAAAAGACTAATTTGGAGGAGATTAGAATAAAATAAAGCAAATCAGTTGCTTAAACGTGTTCTTGTTGGAAAATTTAGACGCCAAAGCATAATCTTGGAACAGTCTTGAACCGGAAGTCCTTTCAACTTTGTATCGTCCTCCAAAACCACTTGCTTCACATATTTAATCGAATCCTATGCAAAGTACAAATACAAAAAAAACATTATAATAGAATATAATATAGTTTAATACATATTATTGAATTATTGACAAAAAAAAGTAATACTTAAAAAACTCAAGTTAATTACCTGTTTGGTGCCTTCAACAGAAGAAGGACGACCCCATCTCTCAGGGTCCCATAGTATGGAACTATTGAAAGCAAAGCTTGAGATATGAATCGGAGGCTTTGTCTCTGTCTCATTATTATTTTTTCTCAAATGCCACCCCAATACTTGTGAAGATTCACAAACCGGCCCTTCTACTATCACTCGTTTCCTATTAGCCGATAGTAACGCCATTGGCCAAGTTCCGAATACCCTGCAAATAAAAAGATTTTAAACAACTTATAATTGATGGTTAAAGCAAATGTAGTTAGACATAACACTTGTTTAATTTACATACTCGATATCTCTAATCTCGTCGAAAAAATCAAGATCATAGATGTTGTTGAGCCCCGCGAAGTGAACGATCCCGCTTAGTTTATGATGCTCAATGTGTCGCAACGCTAGGTTCCTCTGATGATCAAGCTCTGATTCGAAGCTCGTGAAGTTTTCCTTGAAGACTATACGTCTATACATTAAACCAGTCTTTCTTAACATTGTAGATGATGAGTTTTCTTCAGCATCGGTGTGTTTCTCCACGACTATCCACAATAACGGAGGTGGAACTAGCTTCAAAGTATTGGCCATTCTTCTAAGAAGAACGTTTTTGTAGCGTTCTTTAGTCATTACCGGAGTTACAACAATCACTAGACCTCTTGGTGTCACTTCTTCTTCTGTCTCGGAGAGTGATCTGGTTTCTGGCTCGGCTTCTCGTGATTTCGAAGGTGCTGGGGCCTGGCCTTTAGAATTGTTCAAGGCTTTATCAACGAGAGAACTGGGTGTATAGGTAGAGTTCTCAAAAGGCTGGGGAGGAATCTGAGATTTTGTAGAAGTAGAGGGTGTGGTTGCGAAAGTAGAGAAAAGTGAGGCCTTACCAGCAGGAGCAAAGCCAGTGAAGAAACCCATTACAAAACATAAAGAGAAATGGATCACAGCTTTCTTCCATACTTGAGCTTTCTTCTTTGATCTCTCCACAGATCCCATCAGGATCCAACCTTTGGTCTAAGCAAGAGTGTTTCTTGAGTGATTTTCTTTCTTTCTTTTTTTTTTGGGAAGAAGAATGTTTGAAAGAGTATGATATATAAGATTTTTATGAAAATTGTATAGTTTTTGTCTTTATATTTTTGGTATGTGATTGAAACCGGTGAGCTACGGTAAGAGTATTTTGCTGTTTGATGATTGCAGATTGCTTGTGTTGGTTGTGTTCTGCAACAACCAGTTGTTGGGATTGAAACTCATTAGCTGAAACATGTTTGGAATATAAAAGAAAACCACTGTTAATAGCAAATATATTCAAATAAAACTTTGCTTACAAATGAATCATAGTGCAATTAATTCTTATTGTAGTTGTTGTAATGAGTATGGTTATGATCAAAATTGTGAAACGTTTTTCATTTTGTTGGATTGATCAATTTTGGCGGTCGATGTATGGAGCAGTAAACCGGATTGGTACGGTTGAATTAAAAGTGGGATAATTAAATAGGATCAAACAAAAACTTATTAACCATTTTTGTTTGCTTGAGAGTCAAAACATTGGCCACACTTGTAAAGCTTATATCATTTTAAATCATTTTGAATAAACACAGAAGTGGTTCTTAACTAGAAGTAGATTACATCATTTTACAAGTGGACTTTTAGCTATATTCTAATTTTGTATCAAACCGGCATGTATTGGGCCAGCCTTGGTGTTCTTTAACTTAAGAATGTTGTGATGGGCCAATCCGATATACCTTTATATTGCAAAATAGAAAATCTTCTGTGATTCTGAATTTTAGTTTAACAAAATATTTTCTCTTGATCAGAGTACTTAATATACAGGAAACTCTTTAAGAGGTGAAAAGTGATGAAATTCAATTTTTTAATAAATAGTCCAACGTCATTGAACATATATATCGCACTTGCATAGCACGCAATGTTGCCTCGCATGCCGAGTCAGAAGATCGAGACCACATTAAGAACGAATTTTTTTACTTAAAAGAGTGTCTGAACAGTAACTTTTATAGCTTCAAACAAAAAGCAAGATGTCCCGAAAAGTGAATCCAGCCAGAGATCTTAACAAGCAACTCGAGCGCCTTCAGACAAAAAGTACAACATTTTTATAAAAACAAATATAGTATCAAACTTTCATTGGAAAAAGGATTAGCCGTGCAGAACCATCGATTTCCATTTGAAGATTAGATCTTGGCCGTCAATTTTACACAACCCAACGTGTGAACATATCAAAACATATAAATATAAAAAAATATAAAAAACGCAAGGTTCGATCTGAATCATATAGGGACCAGAGAAGATAAAACAAAAAAAGAGTGTGAGCATCAAAAATATTTCAGTCGACAAAAAGATGAGGTTTTCTTCAAGACCCGTTTCGAGTCCGGGTCGAACCGAAAACCCGCCTCTACTTGTGCGGTTCTTGCGGACCAACGCCGGAAGCAGAAGCAGACGGCGTTCCCGTCCAAAAAAACCTATCTTTTTCCGGAGGAAAAACGCGGCGGCGGCGACGGAGACACAGGAACCGTCTTCACCTAAAGTCACTTGCATGGGCCAAGTTAGGATAAACCGGTCAAAGAAACCCAAACCCGGAACTAATCGGGTCGTCGGAGGTGCAACGGAAAGCCGCCGGCGTCGTCGGTGTGGGTGGGTTAAGAATGGTTTTTTCTGCCACCCTTTCACCGGGAAACTTAGACCGACTTGCTTTAGCCCTGTTTGGCGCAAATGGAAATCATTTTCTAATGTAAGTTTCTCGAGAAAATCAGAAAAGAGATCAAGCTCGTCTAGGAGTGAGCCTATCTTTGGCCGCTCCACAGTGGAGCCAGAAGAACCGGAAGAGATTCGAAAGAAAGAACGAAAACAAGAACGAAAACAAGAAGAAGAAGAAGAAGAAGAAGCAAACTCAGATAAATCGTTCACAGCTACGCCGCCGAGAAACGCTCTGTTACTAACTCGATGCAGATCTGCGCCGTATATATCTCCTTCATTGGCTAATAACTTTTGGGAAGAAGAAGAGACAAAGGAATCTCATTTCCAACGACATGGTGATGAAGTCATCGCCTCGCCGGAAACAGAGAGATTGGAGGAATATTCCGGTAGTGAACCAACGCCAGAGGCGAATGAAGTAGCGAAACGGAGCGTTTTGGGATCGCCACGAGGACAGTGTATGGTGCTCACGCGTTGTAACTCGGAGCCTGCGAGAATCGGAGAGAAACTCGTTCCCGAGAACCGAAGGTTGGGATATACGTAATGGGTTTTACATTTTTTTTTCTTTTCTTCTTTTGCTTTCTTTGTATTTTCGTGAGAAATTTAAATGGATACGAATACTATATTCTTTGTTGGATTTTTTACTTTGGAAAGTTTCGCTGAAATTTAGGGCATTAAAAGTCTTCTTTATCCTAGAGAATCTTGTGGTTCCCTGACGATGTAATATTTTTCTATCTATGACATGTAATTAAACAAACAATTTCGTTCGTACACTAATATGGTTTTTTTTTCTATATAGATCCATTAAATTAAGATCTGCGTAGCTATACTAAAATAAATTAAAATTTTTATTTTGATTAAAAGTCAAATTAAATTTAACAATACTTGCTTCTGTAAAACTTTACTTTAAATAGTTTTTTTTAAACGAGCTTTACTTTATTGTCAAAACTCATAGATATATGAAGAAACATGGTGGTGGCTGGCTGAAAAGAGATCAACGTAATGCAAGACTTCATAAGTAATATAAGCTCCATAATCCATCGATCTTCATGTAAATCCATGAATCATTCCCTCCTTGTTGTATCTCTATAATATTTCTTGAGATCAATTAGTTTTCTAGCTTGAAATATTAGAATATCTAGTGATCTTATTAACGAAATTTTTTATCTATGGAAAATAAAGCTTAATCCATTTTGGATATAATAAAACATTGTTATATATTTTATTTTATCCATTGTTTTGATTAGGGTAGAGAGTACTCAACGAATGCAAAATATTATCTTTCGAACGAAATGTAATGGGCCAACGATTTATTTGTCTTTCCGTATTATCATATAGCACGTTTACTATCCAAACTTTAAATTTTGATCCAAATCTCAATAATATAGAAGTTCGAAATCTATTTCGTCACTAACTAAAAATTCGAAACTTATTTTTCTATAGAATTAAAATTCATGCGAGTTGAATATTAACCACCATTGGAAAGATAATATTGAGTATGAAGTCTTATCAGCATGAAGTCTCTTATGGTGGTTCATGCTGAATTCATGTCTCCACAACATCTCATAGATACGACAGTTTTTAAAACTGTTTTTATTTTTCCTTTAAAACACTTATATTAGATAGGTTACTTAATATAATACACATTTTGCATGTAACACTCAATCTATTTAAATATCAGTCATGTTATACTCATTTCCACAACTCTAGTCACATGTCATATTCTTAAGTTCTTATAACAAACTCGTCTAATAATCAACGTAATTACTCTACCAATACCACTAAAGATTAAAAGAATAAGCCCAAAAAACAAAAATTGAGAATCTTTGATCGCTATTTATTTTCCCACACGAATAAGTCGTCATGGGCCTTAGTCAAATAGGCCGATATGTTAATGAGAGCTTCAAAATATTTTCCTAATTAATTAAATAATGGAAGAATATGCCCACGAAGGTGACTTTCACTATTGTAATTCAATTCCTTAACGCGTACGGGACGCCCAATAAAAAATTAAAGTTTCTCTCTCTCTCTCTCTTCTTCTTCTCTAGCTTTTCTTATTCTTCTTTTGAGATATCAAAGACAACGTTTGTTCAGCGGATCTTAGAACGTGAATTTCTAGCTAAATATGGCGGGAGAAGACAGCCACGAAGCTCAACGAGGCGACGACCGTGAGGAATCGAGCCCTCTCTTGCAAGGGAACGAAGGCAAGATCTGCTCGAAAGGGGACGACACCAAGACGGCGTCGTTTGTGCCTCCTCCCCTGGCGGAGGGATACGGATGGACGGCGGATGGATTGCCGGTGAGCCATGGGAGCGTGATTGGCGAGCCGATCGGGAGAAACCAGTGGAATTCCGGTCTCTTTTCATGTCTCGGTCGAAATGATGAATTCTGCAGCAGCGATCTCGAAGTTTGTGAGTTGTTTTCGTTCCTTTTCTACGATTAGCTTTTGAAATTGGGAGAAATTTTTGAATGGGTTTATTGATTTAGTCGAAATTGATTGATTAAATTGGAAGTGATCCGGGAATTTCCGATTATCAGATGTTTTCTGGGGTTTGCGAGGTTGTTATAGAGTCAATCTGTAGATCTTATTTGAGTTCAGCTATAAATGGGATCACGAATGTTAAGCTTTCAGTAGCCAATCAAGAGAAGATATCTGAATATGAGAAATTTTAATTCCGATGAAGATGTTTGTTATGTTCTGCTTTTTGGCTTGATGAAACTCTTAATGATGAGACAATTGCTTCTTCGTTAGGTCTGCTTGGAAGTGTGGCTCCCTGTGTACTGTATGGAACTAATGCAGAGAGGCTTGGATCCGCTCCAGGAACGTTTTCGAACCACTGCTTGACGTACTTAGGATTGTACTTTGTCGGCAATTCTCTGTTTGGCTGGAACTGCCTTGCTCCATGGTTCTCTTATTCCAGCCGTTCTGCTATTCGTCGCAAGTTTAACCTTGAGGTAATGATTCTGTTTCTTTCATTAACAGAGAAGTGAATTTGGGAGAAATAGGTTGTCCTCTAAAGAAAGATTTGATATATCTTCGTGATTGCTTGGATAGTGATAAGTACTTAGCCCCAAGAGATTGTAGGTTGTTTACCATTGTCGAGGTTTTTAGGACCCGCGGAAGGACAAGCCTGGTCTCATAGACGCTCTAGTGGCTCTATTGCTATAGTATCGTTTGACAATATTTTTGTTTGTCTTCCTATTTACGTTCCATAGTTGCATCTAACGACAAATTGCATCTCCTGACGCAATCTTTCATTTTCTTTTTGGGTTGAAACAGGGAAGCTTTGAGGCAATGAACAGGTCCTGTGGTTGCTGCGGTAGCTGCATAGAGGACGAGATGCAAAGAGAACATATGGAGACGACCTGCGACTTTGTGACACATGTCCTTTGCCATACATGTGCCCTTTGTCAAGAGGGCCGTGAGCTCCGCAGGAAGGTTCTTCACCCGGGTTTCAATACTCAGTCCAGCGTGGTCGTGCTCCCACCCAGTGAGCAAACCATGGGTCGTAAGTGAAGCTTCGTCTAAATAGCACTTGTTACATTTGTATACACGCCGTTGTTGAAACAAGTGTCTTTTGTGAAACTCGAATTATGATCTTATTTCTTTTTGAATAAACCCTTCTATGGATGTAATTTGTCGTTGTCTTTCTTGTTTTGTCAACATTCAAACATATGTATGTATATCTTTATTGTTACGTACTTGTTTTCGATATCATTATTCAATTGTTTCACAACTCGAAAGGTCAAACATTGGTTGACAGAAAAAAAAGGCCTAACATGGACACGTGATGTTAAGTGATCAAGAACTGCCACCAAATATGTGAGAGGAAAACAAACGATGAGGATCAAAAATTGAAGTCTAATAACCAAAACCCAAACAAGGGTGGTTTCTACTCTCCATGGTAAAGCTTACAAAAGCGTCACTGACATTGTCATGACAAGAAAAGAAAAAAGTAAAACAGCAAAGGTAAATCTTAGTATTGACTGGTGAAGAAGTGAGGGAAGAAGAAGTTGGAATCTATCCACTCGGCACAGGGACTCCCTGCTTCAACTTCTCACGCTTGAGCTTCTTTTTGGAGACGGGCTTCTTCTTCTTTGAGGGTAGATTCTTCTGAGCATACATGTACATCGCGTAATTGGCTATAAGGAACGTCACAAGCAGACCTCCAATAACAAGTAGCACTATCAATCCTGGGTTCAATCCTTTGGCTTCCGCAGCCGCCTGTGGATTCACAAACATTGTATGGAAAAATTTCATTCGAAAGCATACAAACACAGAGATGTCAGAGCATAGAAACCATCATTAATAGTAATTACAAGGACAAAGGTATCGTCTAATTGATCGGTTTTAAAATTTAAAAATCTCATTTTTTCAATGATTCTCCAAGTTCAGAGGCTGACACTATGATTATGAACTCAAGTTGAATAAAAAAATGTCATCTTTATGCGAAATTAAGGGAAGCTAGACGAATTATGCATTGTTCCAGAAAATCTCAATAGTTTGACATCAATCCATGAAAACATTGAAACTCGAGTGAATCTCAGATTTTTAAAGGAAACAAACTTTACTGAAAAAAAAGAACTTTCAATTGCTTTCCGAAGGTTTCGAAGGAACAGCCTTTAGGATTAAGCCTTTTACTAACTCAACACACTAATTGTAATAAGAAGATACTCTGTACACTCGAGATCATTTTCAACATTTAACAATGCATGTCAATTTCAAAGGGATATCATCGAGATCAAGACAATAAAACCACAAGCAACAACAGCGAAATTGCTCATCTTCTTTCAGTAATATTTCTAAGATACATTTAAGCTCTGATAGATCCCATTTATGATCAATCCCAGCTCGATTTCATCGATGAGTCAATTCTAAACGCGAAGACGTACCTTTCCGGCGGAACCTTCACTGCTCATGGCTCCTCCGATCAAAAATCTGGGAGATCCGATGCGGCAAAGAACGACTCGGAGATTCTATGTAATGGAGATCTATCTGTTTTTTTTGGTGAGTGAGATCTATCTGTTTTCGAACGAGAGATTAAGACAAAAAAAAAGTAAATTACTACAGAAAGAGAGAAGACAAATTAATTTACACACGGCCCTCTTTGGCAAGTAATTTAATAATATTAAAGTCATTACAGAAGTAACTGTTCTTTGTGTGGGACTCAATTTTTTTTACTTTAACAAAAATTAATTAATTACTTTTAATCTTAATTATTTCGATTATTACCTGCCATGTGTAAATTATTTTGTCTTAAATCACTCGTAGGATGTTAATATTGGATTCGGCCCGTTTACAATTAACCTTTATGGGCCTACCCAAACCGTTTAGGCTCGTTTACAAATATAAATGTGATTACATTTGTTTATATTGTTGAGAGGAGAGGACTTATTCTCTTTGATTATATATTACATTATTCGAGCATCAATCTCATAATTATATTATTCATCAAGATTCAGTCATATTCTTTGATTATATACGCGTTATCTCGTATTAATTGCATTAGATCCAGGACTAAACTAGTGATTAATTTGACTCCTTTTAATGAGTTTACTTTGCATGTGATATGACTTCTTTAAAATTGGTTTTTAATCTACGTGAGTATATGATAAAAGGTCAAGATCTACACCTTGGTATTATCATTAATGTGATTGCGTTTGCCATTTTCTTATACAAATAATTAAAATAGGTCTATTAATTAGACACCAAACGAGTCTGGCCAACTTATTCGCCGATTATTTAAAATAAACAAAACCAATTATCAAAAGCTCTTATAATTAATAATGTAAATGATTGTAAAAAGAGTCAAATAATACATATGGAGAAGTACCAAACTCGTCTGGCATCTTACAACTAAACAAACACGATGGTGATTTGGCTTGTGGAGTCAACAAGCTGATAACTTTAGCTAATTAATTTTCCCACAAGTTGACCTCTATTATTTGCTTTTAAACATAAAATTGAGAAAAGCTTGACATTGTATACGAAAAAGACTAAAAATTTGTTAAATCTTTTAAAACTCAACACTAATGAACTTAACATAATACCATAATCAAAAATCAGTGAATTGATCTTCCATTTTATATTACTCTAGATCTCATCATTTACGGATTATAGTATTATGTTAAGTTCACATTCTCTTAACTGATCAAAATCAAATCAATTTGTATTGAGTAAGTAAATAAACTATAAATGTATCATATATTTCTCATCACACTTTCGATGTCAAAAATAAGTTTAGATCGGTGGTTAATGTTTCAAAATCACTTACGAATATACCAAAATATATAAAAATCCCATTGAATAATTTATTGGCAGTTGTTTCAACATCACTCCCGAGTGTACCAACAAATTAAAAATAGTATAAAGAAAGTCCCATCAAACCTTTAGACAATTTAATCATATGATTCATATCTCATCCATAACGGTTTTGGTATTTCTTATTGAATCCAAACCATTAACACACATAAATACATATCATATATATGATTATTATCTTTCATAACAATATATTCAATTAGTTCACATAACGACAATCCTTCCTGATCTCCCCTTGGTCACCGGTGAGAGGGTTGGTCTCGGACAAGAGCCTGATACCGCGTGAGAATTGCTCATTGAAGTAATCATTGTCCGCAGCCATCTTCGCCACGAAAGGTGCGGTCCTTGGATCGGTGGCTAGCTCATCATCGATGACAAGGAGCCCTTTATGAGCCATGATGTTCTTGTAATACATGTTGTCCACAACCATCGGTGTCTCGCGGTCGTTGCGGGAGTATAAGACTTCTGTCGGGTCCGGGGTTGCAGTTGGGCAACGGTTTTTCAAATAAAGGGCGTAATTTGGATCGAGAGTCGGATCAATGGTTGGGTATAGCCGGTGCACTAGGTTAACGCAATGGACCCTACCCACTGAGTGAGCACCTATAGGTAATATAAATTGATTAATCAATAACCATAACAAGTACAATATATTTTTACTTCCATCTTTTAATAGTGTTATTACTTATTATAATTGTACCTTTTTAATACCAAACTCAAATAACTAAACTAAATTCTACTATTGCGATCAATATTAAATATTTCAAACCCGAAAATAAAATTTAACTAGTAAAGCAAAACTACATTATATATAGTATTTAAATATATGATCGAGAATTTTTTTTTTAAACATTTAGACAACACCAAAAAAAAAATCAAAATAGTTTTTTTTTATTAAACCGAACTGAACTGGATAAATTTGGTTTAATTCGGTAAAACTCATATATATCTGAAAATTTTGGACTAAAACGAAAACTGAAATATCCGTCCTACTTAAGTGTTAAGGTACCGACTCAAAGCTATTGATCTATGGAATTTAAAAGATAGTTGCTACTCAGATTTGCTATATAAGAAATTAAAAGTTGGTACCTAAGAGAGCAACGGTGGCTTCAACATCGATGCCGATGGAGTTAAAGTTTGAAAGAACAGAGGAGAGAGAGTCATTGTGGTTCGGAACTAGAGACTCAACATCGCTCAAGTAGCTTCCTCTACTGTCTCTCCTTCCTGTCTTGATCATATCTATCTTTGGCCCTTTCAACTATTCATTTCACCAAAAAACAAAAACTCCATAGTTACAAAAACAATTCCAAACTAATTAAATGAAGCTTAAAAATGCATATAAATATATGTAAACGTACCATGACGATACCATCTCTAGCAGAGAGAGCAACAATATCAGCGCAAGAGACCGTTGAAGGACATTCTTTCTCGAGTGCGTCTTTGATAACCTTAACATACTTAAAGTTTCTCATTCCAAAACTTCTCGTCGACTTTTGTTCAGATTCCACACCTCTCGCTGTCTCTAGGAGTAGCGACGCATCACACGACTACAAGAGACACACATGAACATGAATAAACCTTGTTTTAATGTTACATGATGATGATGATGATGATGACGTTATGTGAATATAGATAAAAGAGTTAAACTAATTTACCTTGACGACGCAGTCATGGAAGAGATTACGAAGCCAAGATACGGCTGTGTTGCCGTGTTTGTAGTAAAGTTTCTCCACTTGTTGTCTTATTATCTCTTCCGCTTTCGGACAACTCTCTCTGTAATAATTCATCTCCAGTTCCGCATTTCCTATAATTTTTATTAATTTACGAATTATTCGTTTTCTTTACATGCATGAGTGTGTATTAGCTATTACTATCACTAAAGAAAAATGTTGAGTTTTCACGGTGGATATTAAATTACTAAAAGAAGAAGAGAAGAATATTAATTACCGATATGGAAGATGGAGACTAACTGTAATAACAGACAAAAGAAGGCCAAAAGGCAGAAGGGCATCTTCACATTGGCCATTGTTCTCTCTCTTATTTTGTTGATTGGTGTGTCTCTTTATGTGTACCAATGTAGGGTTATATAGAGATTTCAAAGGGACTTGAGAACCTCTCTAATCGTGTATTATATAATTAAGTATCTTTATTTCGTAGTCATAGTGGTTGCCTATACTAATTATTCATTTTTGTAATTATCGGGGGTTTTCTTATTCTAAACGCATATTAATATCGATAGTTATAACCACTAGCTATTTGAACTCTA
Source organism: Schrenkiella parvula (assembly GCA_000218505.1). Taxonomy (NCBI): domain Eukaryota; kingdom Viridiplantae; phylum Streptophyta; class Magnoliopsida; order Brassicales; family Brassicaceae; genus Schrenkiella; species Schrenkiella parvula. Next base: position 10,016,996 of record CM001190.1, on the reverse strand, counting down.
TAGTTGTTGAACATGTGAATTCAGTGAGACTCGATTTCCCATTAATCCGATAATATTACAAAACTAAATTAGTTTGACTTTTCACTTCTGTTCGATTATCTTTTTCTTCTATTTTAATTTTTTCAACCTTCATATTTTAATCAGCCATCTTCGTACAATTCCATGTAACACAAGAAGGCAGATAGAAAAGGAAGAGATCTAATATGAATTACGTTCTAGTTAACTGGATCGGATTCGAATTATTACATTTTTTTTAATGCTTGCGATGAATATGAATATAACACATCAACGTCGTATAGATGACCAACTCTATTAACTCATAACCATGCTAATCTATAGATATACTATATATACCATATTATATTAAATACTATTTCAATTATTTAAGTTCACTCACTAATAAAAGAAAAATCTTATTACCCTTTGCTGCTTAAAGTTTGTATGTTTTTTAATAGGTTCTAACAGATTTACCGACATTTTACCTTCCGTTGAAATATCGTTACCAATTTGGATTTATTAGCTCACTTCGAAAACTTTATTGCTTTAATTCTGTTAAGAGTTGTTAAATTGTAACAAAATTAGAACGAGAGAATTAGACTTGTCATAAATATGTACATGCATGGCCCATTGTACAACATCATAGCAAAATTATTGAATATATATTAAATAATAACCTCTGAAGATAACCACAAATTTAAAATTATATGTAACCATTTATTAACAAAATAGATTTGAGTTAGAGTTTATAGACTCTAGAGTACAGTTTGACAGTGCAGATGATCATATATACAAGAAAATTTAGAATGACAATAATTTAAGGTTTTTGTTATAAAGAAAACCTTTACATTAATACTTATGCTTTAGATTGAATCATTTTGGTTATGCATTTTAAAATTATACTCTATTAGTTATTGTAAGATTCCTTAGTATATGAATGAATAATTGAAAGCCATTAAGTTTGACCTTTAAGGCACTTGCGTAATCGCATGCGCATTTGCAAAGCACTAATAAAATCACAATCCCACTTTCTGAATCCGATGGCGGCTCTAATATACTTTCGTCTTCACCGTCCAATCCATTCACTTGCACACATAATGCTTTCTTGCCGATTCACTTATCATCAATCACTCATTATGTAAATGATTATAACCCCTTTTTTTCCTCTACATCTAAAACTGTATGTGGCTTTTCTAGATGCTTATGAGTAACGATCCTCTTTCACCAATAACAATATAGTATTTTACCTTTTATATGTCAAAGCGTGGGATTAGTTTAATTTTGTAAATATTAATAGAACTAATCAGCTTGATTTTGTGTGTTATATAATAAATACGATGTTTTGTTTAGAAATACCTTTTTGTGACCAATTTTGGGGAGTTAACCAAATAATCAAAATAGCAACGATGGTTAAACGTACGTGATCAAACATGTTTTTGCCATAAATTTTTAATCGGAAATCACTGTTTTTTATAAGTTGTGACTAACATACAAATTTCTTGTAATGAATCTTGATTTTTTTCTTTTAAAGAATAGTGAAACGGTCTTGGAGTAAAAGTTGATGAATGACAAATATAAAACAAGAAGTTGGGGCTATAAATAGAGGCGATCGTAGCACTTAAAATTGCCACTTCAAACAAAAAAAATATTGTGTATTAAGACATGTGGGCTATGTTATAGTTGTTCTTCAAGTCTATGGATCCATGTGGATTTGGATCCGGACCAGTACGTTCTGGCTCCCAAATATACATGGACCCACCTTGCTTCTCCCCGCAAAATGCTTAGACTCATAAGGAAGCGTGTCGGATAATAATTATGTATATATGTTAATACGTTAGTGTATTATTGGCTAATTGCTCTATAGTTATTTATTTAATTTTAAGTTAGTTTGTATTTTTCGAAACATGAATGTGACTTATATGAGTTGACCTTATGAAAGGCCTTATCCTTTAGATTAATTTTCTTTTATTATACCCGTATTATTTGTATTTAGTTTGTGTATCTCCTTAATGAAGGTTACATTATTAGCTAGTATCCTAATTCCTAAGTTATGAATATCTATAGAAAGGCCTTATCCGCTACCTAAGCTAGCGAGTCTCCTAAGTTATGAACATGTTCAACATAGTGAGCTCTGATGATTACTGCCGTAGAACCTTGCTTAGATATAACTTTGAAAGTAACTTGATCTCTTGTATGTTTTCTTTAAAGATCAGTTTCAAAGGCCAAAAGAGTGGAACCGTTAAAAAAAACTTATAAACTTACTTCACAAGTCTCCGAAACAGAGCATTTTGGACACAAAAGATTATCACAAGTAACAAGAAAGAAACAAATACATAAGATGATAAGTGAGTTTGAACTATGGGTACTACTGTGTTTGGCTTTCACTTTTGCACTATTGTATATCAAAACGGTTTAAGTATCCATTCACTATGCTTTATTTTCAATCTTCATATGTTAATCAGCCATCTTGAAGCATCACCATTAAAGAAAAAGAAAATGATTCTATAGTCCTTTAAATCCACGGATACAAGTGGATTTCGATTTTGACCCGAACCATCACTTTCTGGACACTCTGCTTCTCTCCACAAAATGCTTGACTTCATAGTTAGCGTGTTGGAATACAATGCTTGACTCAATATGTTAATACTCTACTTTTTTATTTGCTTTATAATAATCCGAAATTTTATTTCTTTCCAAGTTAGTTTATATATGCCGGGATATGAATGTGACTTATATGATTTTGAATATCTCTAGAAAGGCCTTATCCGTTACATCACAATTTTGTTATACACTTATTTGTACATAATTTGGATTTCCTATATTTGTTCATATGCACATATAACAAAATTATAAATGGCTAAAATTTAGAATAAAATCCCTCACTGCTCAGGCTAAGAAAAAAAGCTCACCTGATAATTATCATGACGGTTTTGAGATACATAAGACGAGACAACAAACTATGCACTATCTTTGTAGCAAAATGGTGGTTGGTCGATGTTTGAACATGCAGGACGACACAAGCAGATGGTACAGAGTGCGTGTCATGAACATGAATCTTTCTGCGGAGTTATAAGAGAGGAAACGTGGAGAGAGTTACATAGAATGATCTGAGACATTAACATATTGGTGTCTATATAATATATGATCTTCATTTAGTTCTTGTGTATGTTAGCTGTAACTTCTGTAACAAATCCAGATTCTCCAAAGAAAGCCTTTATTTTTTATTTTTTTCTTTCACCAACAACATAAATTAAAACCCTTATAAAATATCCTGAACTTCCTTCTATTTACAACAACTACAAACCAGTACACAACTTAATGTCATAGTCTATCACATAAATTTCCCTTTAAACAAAAGAAAAATGAGTATATATCATTTATCATACGAGTTCTTAGAGGCATCAGGTAAAAGCAGGTGATTTGCAGATAGGGCAAGAGTTCTTCATAGATAGCCATTTCTTGATGCAGCCTCCATGGTAGTCATGACCACACCGTTTTAACTCCCCCAACTCTTCTCTTTCCTTGTATTCCTCCTAATTGTTACCATTACCACATCACCATTAGCTTTTATCTCTAACTTCATAAAAATGATTTAGAAGAAGCAATCTTACCAGGCAGATTGCGCATTTTCTTTGCTCATCCGTTTGATACAATGGGTAATATTTCGTCTCTAACAAGCAATTGGAGATTGCGCCGCTGGATAGACCAGTGTTGACACTCCCAATCCTTTCACCAAGAGCAAGAAGGTCCTGGATAGTTGTCAATCATTTCAGGATATATCAACTAAAGACTTTTGGCTATGCGAGGCTTGAAAAGATAAGGTGTTTTGGTAATAAACCTCGTAGCTCATATCATCGATGTCGAGCCTCATGTCTCTGTGGTGATCAAGCATATTTCTGGATTCGTAGTGGGGTTGGCGATCTACAGCCATAAATCCCTGTTTATAATAAAAGAGTTCAGTATGCAGCATACTAAGAAAATTGAAAGATTGTATAGGCAATATATACTAGATATGCACTAAAATCATAAGTTTTTATTCATAAGTTTGATACAAAAAATAACCACACCTGAGATGAAAATCGTTCATGGAGAGCAACTTCATCGAAAGGAGGCTGAAACCTCTCGTAGGAACTCCTACGTCTCCCTCGGCGATCACTGTTACGCCATGAAATGTGTGGTGGTGGCCTTAAATGCCTAGAAGGATATGTCTCAGTGAATAAATGAGACCTATCTCCAGAAGAAGATGGTGCATGTCCCAATCGCAATCCGTTTGAAGATCTATAGGAGGGTGTTGAGCTATGAGAGAAGTCGGAGCTGCTTGCAATTTGTGTTGAAGTTCCGGGAAAACCATGGGAAGCTGTAGAGTTTCTGTTTCCGACTAGCCCCTGGTGATAGCCAGAGGTATCAACAGATGTGTTGTTGACAACACTTCTCGCAGGAAGAAAACTATTTGTTTCTGGATAAAATCCATTTATATCTACAGGGTGAGAATTACTGTGGTTAAAGAATGTAGACAACAAAATTTGAATCTCAAGAGGGACCAAGTGAAATTTGCATACCTCCAGGAACTGGGGAGAGTCTAGGACAGATCCAATCCTTATTTGTGTGAGATGCCTGGCCAGGAAATTGACCTGAGCCAGAATGCTCAACATTGTGATGTGTAGAATGAGAATCAAGCCCCGAGCTTCGCGAAAAATTATTTCTATCTATGCTGGTCTCTAAATCAAGACGACTCCGGACATTCCTTGAAGAACTCTCTTCCCTGATCGAGAGATTATTACTTCTGTAAGTAGGGTTCATGAGCCACGGCATGTAATGAGGATCATGATCATGAATAATTGATTTCCCCATGTGCAATTCCGAGGGGAAAGGGATGTCTGAGGAAGTTCTATCGCCCTGGTAATGGCTTGAACTACCCATTTCATAGATGGAAGAACCGCATGGGGTTTTCCGCTTTTGTGCTCCTCTCACATTTTCCATTGGTGGATCAACATAGTTATCATTTGACCATGTGTGGCTGTTGCAGTGCGAAGAAGATGCAGATGTCACATAATTTTCATGTGGAGCAGAGAAAGTTGCGACTGCTGAACTCATGAAAGGAACGTGGGATGGACCCGAAGTCCCTGGATTGTAGTGTGGCCTCTCCACACCTTGACCTGAAGCCGTATAGGCATTTGGTCCTGTAGAAGAGTTCCAATGCGAAGTAACTGGCATTCCTTCATTCATCATGTTTTCCGCTGGATAAACATGCGATACGTTCTCACTGGTCCCAGATCTTGCTGAGAAAGAGTGGAGCGAATAATAATATTAATCAGAAATTCCAGACACGATTGGAAAAGAAAAAGTAGAGGATATATGTGATGGTTAAAAAATGTTGTCTCCTACTTCTCACTACCTGAGGGTATCCACTTATCAAGATTTTTTTTTTGGCCTAGTGAAACCCAATCTACCCAAGAGGGATAACCACATGGAACTTCTTAACCTAAAAATAAGCATGCATCATCAACCCAATAGCTCTTACAAAGGTTGGAGAAGGAGGTTGATAGACGGAAACAGATTAAAGATCTATAGGAATGGAGGAGTAATTACCTAGACTCGTATATGGATGCTCTGGGTGTATATGGTTCCAGCCTTCATCATGTTCATTACCAAAAAATTGGGATGAACCATGAAAATGTCTGTGCCCCATGATTACACAAAGCTTCAACCTTGGAGTCCAGATAACCCTGCACAGAAAGTTCTCTGAATATTCAAAATTCATCCAGAAAAACATTTACAAGCTCAGAAAGAAATTTCTTTAATTACCAAGAAGACTCAGTTTTCATTCAAGAAAGGTATTTCTTAAATTGAAGCCAAGATGTACCAAATGGTGGCTGAATATGTGTCACTTATTTGTTTCCAGTCTTATAGACACATTTCAAGACCAAAAATCTAAATTTGCATATTGAAGAACTTCACTATAGTTGTGTTTAAGAAACGAAGTGTTTCTTCAACCCCACACATATGAGCATACTCAATCTGTAAGTAACAAGATTGAATATGCAGAGAGAAGACTACACAGGCGGCTAGCTAAATATAAAGACCCTTCCAAACTATTTTATTTATGTGATTTTTCTAAATTCACTCTTATACAAAAATAATGCCATTCTAGGACGGACCTCAACATCAGGTAGAAAGGAAAAGCGCACAATGGTATATTGATAGAGATATTCACAAATAACTGAAGTAATTCTTTCTAGAAGATACAAAACCAGACAATTTGGAGAATACTAGACGAATGAGAAGTCATATCTAAGAAAATAGCCCATAGTTTCCAGATCTAGTATCATTTTACCTGTGTTACCCGTACCTACCATACTCTACCTCAGAGCTCATGATCTCATAAACAAACAAGTTTTCGAGGAGTTAAATTCTGTGCTGCTGAAAGTTCATGATGCCTTTAGATGGAGAAAAAAACCTCAACTCGGACAGATCTATCAGTTCATAAGGATATCTTACAGATCAGAGTTTGTAAATAAAACAGAAACCTACATTCTGTCTTTGTTTAGCCAAAACTAAAAAGAAAATAAAATAAGAGTCGGAAAACAAACAAGAGTGGGAAAGTAAAAAGCATCTGCATTAAAGCATCACTCTGGTACACTAGCAAAAGAAGTTCATTTAAACAAGACATTTACACAGTTTCAGAAACTTCATAATTTTTGAATAAACAGTCCATAGAGAACCAGTTAGGACATGGAACAGTATGGAAGAATAAGGCATGATGGAAAACAATCATATAATGTACACGCATTGAAGAGCATCAAAGCAAGACCATCTAGAATTGATAACATTTGATCTGATCTTTTGAGCTTCTATCAACATACACAGTACGTTGTTGTTTATATTCACCAACGATGATATCTCCATTGAAACAAAAGACACAAGTAATATTTTATGTCACTAAAGACAGATATGACAGCTCTGGAGTATGTATAAGGCCTTGTAAATGTCTTTTTACTAAATTACAACCACTGTTGGCATGACCAAGAATATTACATGGATGATTCAATAGCAGGAAATAAGCTTAATTTCTGAACCAAAACTCTCCAAAAATGCTCCTGCAGGCAAATAATCCTAGAAGGGTATGGGGAATAGGTTTATAACTCCCAACCAAGAATACACTAAACTACACAAGTGAAAAGAGGCCATGCTTGATTGAGCTACTGATTCACTATTTCCATACACCAACCACGCGAGCAAATCAGCCGGAAGAAATTAGGCCCTTGAATTTACAAGTACAATAAGAACACCAGATGTAATTCCTTCTCTTCAGGTTCAGAATCATAAGTGAATACATTACAGATCCCTTAAGTGAACGGGCTTAGTCTGGCCAGCAAAGGCTTCCCACCTCATTTTACTATTTTGGAGATCTTATTGTCTTAGAACCTGCCAGCAGGCCCGGACCATCTTGATAGACTCCTGATTTCGAGACTTATGAGTCCAAGGGATTGTAAGACTAAGTGGGTTGTGTGAAAGGATGCTTTTAAGCAATTAGCATTATGCTTCATAGGATGGTTGTCTTCTCGTAAGAAAAATTGAAGTTCTCTTCCCATGCTACCTTATATCAGACTTCAAGCATCCTCAACTAATTTACACATTCAGATATGCATGTGATGGACGACGGACAAGTTGTGGTTAATTGCTTACTCCCAAAAAGATATAACTCAGTAGGATCAGAATAGGACTGGTGGAAGGACAGTATCGGGTAAACTTCACAAAGCCTTTACTACCACAAACTTGGTTATTGGCCATAAAACATTAGGAGTATAACTAACCACCTAATAAATGTTGGTTCACTTATCTGAGTTCAAGTTCACTTTGATTTCTCAATCAACCAAGAACGGCTGCAACACCACATCTGCCAATTAGAAAACATCAAGGAAAATGGCACGACAATGGCAGCCACTGATCCTATGTGTTACAAAGGCTAGCATAAGGGGCTAACATCTGCTGACAAAAGTGTTAAAGTAGTGCAGTTTTGAAGAGAGTACTGCTATAATTACAAAAATTCTATGAAATTCTCGAATTCAACAAGGAGGAAGATGTATTTCTGACCTGAATCTATAGCCGTACTAGTTCACAAATCACCAATAAGGTTTTCCCCAGTTTCTCAACTACCCGAGGCTAGTTGTGTTGTCGAGAAAGGTATGGTAGACTGAGAAACCATCATTGCCCCTAAACCTGCAGTATACAAACCAGCTAAGCCTAGCTTTATGCTAATAGGAAACTGCTCAGACTATATCCCAAACTAGCTAGCTTACCCCGTCGCTGAAGCAGCGTGAACAACAACATTACCAAACACATAAAGCTGACAGAAAAATCCTTCCGGACGTAGAAACTAAACACCGTTTTGGTCTCTTCTCAGCATCGAAATCTAAAGCAAACAACTATATGAAAGATAACAAATTCAAACATCCAAACTCGATTCGAATTCACGGACATGATCACGATCATTTGCAGGAAAAGTCACCGATGTAGCAGCCGACCGGAGAATAATCCGGATTATACCGCACGGAAGCAAACAATCATCACCATAGTCCCAAGAATCAAACAAACATATGATCGGTAACAACATGTAAACAAATATTGATAAAAAAATTAAATCGATTCAGCATATCTACACGCATATACACATAAACGAACACGAAACCTCAGCTCAAATAAGGATCGGAGAAGGGAGAAACATACCACACAGCGTGCGGCGATGATGAAAGGAGACCGATCGGAGGAAGGAAAGAGACGAACGATTTCGTAAAGATGACGCAGCTTTTTAGAAATGGAGGGGTTTAGAGAGAGAATGCGTTTTTGAGAAAAATGGCGTCCTTTTTTTTGTGATGGTTGAGCAATGAAGACGATCGGTTTAATATTTAAGAAAAGCAAATGTTAAAAGAAAAATTAGGAAAGCAATTTAAAGCGGTTGAGTAACGTTGCTGGGAAATTTAGTCCGAGCTCTGACCATCTTCACCGGCTACCGGTAAAACCCGTTCAATGTTTTTTGCCGACTATTTTCACGGCAGGTCGAAGCTGAAGAAGGAATCTTTGATAATGGGTCTATTTTTTGGATTATATATGGGCCTTAACTGGATTATAACAGTCCCAAAAAAAAAATGTTTGCAGAAATTTTTTTTGTGTGCGTCATGTTTTGAGTGAGTGTTAATATTTTTTTCCATATTAAATTGAAAATTACTCTTTTTTTGTTATGTGACATTTTCACTTATCCCCTTTAACGAGTCAAATTTGATAATTAAGAAAGCAATAAAAGACGATGACGAATTGGAATATAAACCACAGTTGGATTCATAGTAATCTTTTTCTGATCCAGTAGCAGCCATTGGAGAACCGAAGCACCCAAAAATATAAAGTCCGATACTGATTGTCGCGGCGAAGGATGTTTTCGAACAAAGTTTAAAGAGCAATTGCATCGAAGAAGATAAAGTGGAGAGATTTCTGGATTTTGATTTTGTGGGAGAATAAAAGAGAAAAACCCTAGGGATGTGACCAGATGCTACTGGCTCGTTAAATTAGAGTCTTCACAGTGAGCAATATGATGAACACTTCGAATGGAATGATCTCCGCGCCTTCTTCTTCTTCTTCAGCTTCAGCTTCGGCGGCGAATCCTCAGTCGCCGGGAATCAAGACGTATTTCAAGACGCCTGAAGGCAAATACAAGCTCCACTACGAGAAGACGCATCCTTCTGGGCTCCTTCACTACACACATGGAAAAACGGTCACTCAGGTGAAAGCTTTCATCAGTTCTGGATATCTCTTCTCGATTCGTTTATTTGGTGTTCATTCTTTGACTTGAGGTTTTAATCGGTTGTTATTGGTTATGTTATTGATTTATCATCTCTGATTAGAAATTTTACTTAGTGGAGATTTGAATCCGAATGCGTAGGTCATGTGTGTAGACAGATAAATCGTTTTTCACTAGCATTGATCACTGTTAGATTACAACTTGAATTTCGCAAGGTTTTGAGTAGAAATATCAAAGCGGCATTTCATTTGCGTGTATTTAAAGTGGTTTCTGAGGGTGGATTTGGGAAATTTCGATGTCAGGTTACTTTAGCTCACCTTAAGGACAAGCCTGCTCCATTGACCCCAACTGGAGGTACCTCATCAAGTTTCAGTGCTAGTAGCGGCTTTCGGTCAGCAACAGCAAGGTTGTTGGGTGGTGGAAATGGTAACCGAGCGCTTAGTTTTGTTGGAGGCAATGGAGGGAGCAAAAATTTGGGTGCAAGTGCAAGAATTGGTGCCTCATTCAATGCTTCTAGTTCTAGTACCTCCGCGACTAATACAAATTTCGATGGGAAAGGAAGCTACTTAGTCTTCAATGTGGGTGATGCTATTTTTATATGCGACTTGAACTCACAAGACAAGGTATTTTACTCTTACTTTTATCTTCTTAAGATTTGATTTGTTGTGCTGGTTTTGGTCACAGTTAAGAAAAATTCTTTGATATAGGATCCAGTGAAATCTATACATATCAGCAGTTCAAACCCTATGTGCCACGCGTTTAATCCAGATGCTAAGGATGGACATGATCTTCTTATTGGGCTGAATTCTGGGGATGGTAATGTAGAAGTTTGACCTCAAGTTTGTTACGTCTGTTCTAGATGGAAAATTGTCTTGTTATTTATTGTTTTGGTGCATTCTTGTAGTCTACACCGTATCACTAAGACAGCAGTTACAGGATGTCTGTAAGAAGCTTGTTAGTGCTCAGCATTATAACAAAGATGGTTCTGTTAATAACAGGCAAGAGTTTTCTCTGTAAATTTTTGTTTCTCCTTCTCATTGCTTTATTGTTCTAGTGTTTGTTAGCATTGTTTGAAATTAAATAGTCAACGTTGGTTCACATTTGTTGGTGTATCGATTGTCAGTATTCTCACTTGTTATCTTCTGTTGTACTTCTTTATTTGTGCCAAATGAGTGAAATGCAACCAGCTTAAGTAGTTATCATTCGTCTTTGTCACTTTACTGGATGAATGCTCTAGGTAACTCATATAGTAGGTCGGAAGATTTGTATTGTACTATTTAGAATAAAATGTACTCTCAGAAGAAAATGTTTTTTTCTTGGATGAAGTTAAACGTAACGAGAATCAGGCTGAAATTCCTTTCCGAAAGAAAAAAAAATATTCATATATTTGTTTATGTCATGTCCACTCTGAGGATAAGATAAAGTTTGTTGCTTTTAACAGCCGCTGTACTAGTATGGCTTGGGTGCCTGGAGGTGATGGATCCTTTGTTGTTGCTCATGCCGATGGAAATTTGTACGTCTATGAGAAGGTAAGCTCATATATCGGAAAAAATTGTAGCATTTGACTTTTCATTTACCTAATTTGTCTAATTTCTGCCAGAGTAATTATTATACTTGCAGAATAAAGAAGGTGCAACTGAATCTTCATTTTCTGCTATAAGGGATCCTACACAGTTTTCAGTGGACAAAGCAAAATATAGCAAGGTACCTGGGTTTGGTAGTGTTTCTGTTTGATGTTGGTTTCCGGGATTTATGTGTAGATCTTGCAGGATGAGAATACTCTTTTTCTGTCTTTAAGTTTATAATCATGTACCAATGTTCACTCCCACAAATATTCATGCAGAGTAATCCAGTAGCAAGATGGCATATTGGTCAAGGTTCAATTAACTGCATTGCATTTTCAACTGATGGTGCATACTTGGCAACTGTTGGAAGAGATGGTATGATGGGTATTTTTGTTATATCGCTGGTTCCAATTCATTCTCTGTATGTTTCTTTCAGTTGAGCAGTTGTTTTCTTTTTGACCATGTACAGGTTATTTTCGAATTTTTGATTTCTCAACCCAAAAGCTTGTATGTGGTGGAAAAAGTTATTATGGTGCTCTATTGTGTTGTGCTTGGAGGTGACTGGATCTAAATTCTTTTGACAAATGATCTTCCCTGCTGCATTTCAAGGAGAATAATTTTCTGTGTCAATTTTTGTCACATTCGTTACTAATATTGTCATCGGCCTGACAGTATGGATGGGAAGTACCTTTTGACTGGAGGTGAAGATGACTTGGTTCAAGTGTGGAGTATGGAAGATCGAAAGGTTGTGGCGTGGGGTGAGGGACACAATTCGTGGGTAAGTTTTATAAATTGGAGTATAGTGAATTTTGTATGCAACAAAAACACTACTTGACTATTGTGAAATGCTTTCTCACAGGTAAGTGGAGTGGCATTTGATTCATATTGGTCGTCACCAAATTCAGACGGGTCTGGCGAGAATGTCATGTATCGGTTTGGTTCCGTTGGTCAGGTATTCAGTTATGCTGCATCCATTCGTCCGGTTCTCCTTTCTTTTATATGATGCCAACTAAACATTGTTTGCTTCAACGTTGACAGTTTGCCTTGACCTTTTCTATTGATTGAACAGTGTTAATACCTTTCTTGCTGCTCCGATTCATGTGTTTTTATAAGATTGTAGAATGATTCTAGTCTAGGAGCTATAAAGAGTGAGGAAATGAGATGTAATGTTTTAATGGGAATTTATTTGGATCATATGGGGTGACACAATCATAAATCTCGTTGGTAGAAATTTGTTAGGAAGAGAGCTTTTCCATTGTCTTGGCAGGCCCTGTTGAAATTGTGTAAATTACTTATATTTTGATCTTCTGTTTCGTCTCCTATGATCATCTAAGTTTTCTTGGCTCACTTCCTGTGTCTTTACTCTCTCTGCTTGTGCTGAACAGGATACGCAGTTACTGCTATGGGACCTAGAAATGGATGAAATTGTAGTTCCACTTCGGCGACCTCCAGGAGGATCACCCACTTACAGCACAGGGAGTCAGTCCGCTCACTGGGACAACATCGTTCCAATGGGCACTCTTCAGCCAGCACCATGCATGCGTGATGTCCCAAAACTTTCACCAGTTGTGGCTCACCGTGCTCACACTGAACCCCTCTCGGGCTTGATCATCACTCAAGAATCAGTTGTAACGGCTTGCAGAGAAGGCCATATAAAGATCTGGACACGGCCAGACACCCAATTCAGCAGTTCAGAAGCAAATCCAACCACAAGCAAACCTTCACTGACCAGCAAGGTCGGTGGTTCCAGTTAATTCGATCACTGATTTAAAATCATATTGTTTCAGGTCTTCGGTTTTGAAAGAAAGCTCTATGAGTATCTCTCCTAGACTTTCCTTCTTTAGGAAAAAATCAAACCGAACCTGACTGTCGAAGAGGCCTGAGAACATTCTGCGGGTTGATGATTAATTGGGTTGGAGACAAAAAGGACGAAGAGAGATATGAGATGTAATTATAAGAAAACGGCTCTTTTGGATTTACGATTTATATCCAGCAAATACTAACCAAAAACCAATAATTCAACATTGGTGCTTCAGATGAAGACCCACAGTGTATTTTCTTGCAGTTGCAGAGACTGCAATGGATTTTTTTTTTCAAAATTTGCCCTTTTTGTTTCTATTTATTTTAAACCCTGATTTTGGTCTTGAGCTACATTCGGAAATTTTGGATAATCGACACTGGTTTAAACATCTTTAGCGACTTTTCTTTATATGTTTAAATCTTTTCAAACTTATACTTTTTGATTTTGTTATTTCAGAAGACGACCTTTGTATATTTAAGAAAAATGACACAAATTGTCCAACTAGAGTTGATTAGATTACTATCAGTTTGTTGTTATGTCTTAATCCTCCTCATGTTATGGAGGCTAACCTGAATCAGGCGAAACATACAACTTGAAGATTTGAATCATTGCAGATAAATTCTTAGGTAGATTATCTGAAGTCAAAGAAAGCAAAAACAATTCGATTTCATTGATTGTTTTTTTCCGAGTACACAAACATTCGCATATCCCACAATCAAACCAGAAATTAGGAGAGACAAAAAGAAGAAAACAGAGTATAATTTTAAAAAAACACAAAGTTGCCAATTTTGTACATACATTACTAACAATAACGACAATCCTTTTGTAATTGTTATCGTTATTGTTATTTTTGTTGCTAAATTCAAACGTTGGCCGCACTTCTGAAGGACCCGAGGGACTTGGAACCAGAGGCCCTTAAAACGAATTGGTGATAAAATGCAGCAATCGCAGCTCCAATGAATGGTCCGACCCAGAAAATCCACTGTAAATAGAGCAAAATCATTCCAAATTTTCCCACTGATCAATATAATCTTAGTTTGATTAGATTCAAATTTCAATTAAGAGATAGAAGAAACATACGTGGTCATCCCACGGCTTGGACTCATTGAAGATAACCGCGGCTCCGAAACTCCTGGCCGGGTTAATGCCGGTTCCGGTGATCGGAATAGTTGCCAAGTGTACCATAAACACCGCGAATCCAATCGGAAGTGGCGCCAACACCTTTCATTTCATTATTTATAACCATAAGTATAATTAGTTAGTCAGTCGAGTTATATCATGTTAGCTAACAATCTTATTATTGAACTAGCTAGTTGATAGTAAATACTAACGGGAACGTGGGAGTCTCGTGCGCTTCTTTTTGGATCTGTGGCGGAGAAGACAGTGTACACGAGGACGAATGTTCCGATGATCTCTGCGGCGAGTCCGGTCCCTGTGCTATATCCGTCGGCTAGAGAGTTGGCTCCTCCACCGTAACGAACGTAGTAAGAGCTTTGAAAGGCTTTTACGAACCCAACTCCACAAATTGCACCCAAACACTGAGCCACCATGTAAAGCACCGCCCGAATTAGCGATACCTTCCGGGCCAAGAACAAGCCGAACGTCACCGCCGGGTTTATATGACCACCTTCAGATTTGTTTGGGGTCAGTTTTAAATAAAAGATAAATTAAAGGGGCACGTTTTGTAGCTATTCACGATTTTTAAAAGCTCTGAACCGGTTTGGTTTACCTGAGATACCGGCGGTGCAGTAGACGAGGATGAAGATCATGCCACCGAAAGCCCAGGCGATGCCAAGGATTCCGACGCCGCCGCAGTCAACTCCGCCGGCGTCTGTGTCGGTCTGAATCTTGTAACCGATGACAGTCAAAACGGTGACGTATAAGAAGAGGAGAGTCGCTACGAACTCTGCAATAACCGCTCTGTATAAAGACCACTTCGTCAGCTCCGCCGCGTCGAAAAACGGTGTAGGCGGCGGATCTTCATAGTCCCTCGCCGTGAATCCTTCTGCTCCTTCCACGTCTTTCGCCATTTATATACTTTTGAGAAAACTGTGTGTTTTGGTTATGTTATGTGTACTGTAAAGAGATGAAGGAAGGTTTGTTTATATAGAGTGAGTACTTAGTGAATGCTCTAATTAATTTTGTATTCATGTTAATAGTTGTAAGCTACTGTATACGTATAATTAATTGACTATATTACAATAATATTTCCCTTGTTAGGTTTGTGGTTATCCTATTATTCGTTTTCGTGAAATGAATATAGAAATATATCTGACAATTATGACCATTTTTGTGGAAAATAGCCCTCACTAATCAATTATCCACCTAGCTGTCCTGATATATAATCTAAACCAATCTAATCATTGCTTCATAGTTAACATATACTAACAATTGTGTAAGTATGTTCCACTTATTTTTTTTAAAAAGAGAACTTTCATATCCATTAGTTAGCATATTACTGATTTTCATAATATACTTAACTAGCTATTCATATATATATTTGGTTTTCATTTTTGGTTTTAAATGTTTAGACTAAATCTAAATTTTAAAAAGATTTCGGATAATTTAAAAGATTGATTGTGGAGCTAAGGTAGAATAAGAACAGCGACCTTTTAATTATAAATTTTGTGGTAGATAATGGAGTTTTTATGGTTAATTTAACTTAGCCGCGCCGCCCACACCTAAATGTAGCTTTCACTTGGACCGACCCTATTAAACTTATATGCGTCTGTATTTTTCTTTCTCCTTGTCCTATGTCATGAGCCTTGTCCTCCCTCTAGAATAATATAGACTGTCACACTTTTTTACAAACAACACCAATATTTTATGATTCTTATCAATTTTGGCAGAGTTGAAAGTTGGTATTTTGTAACACCGGTTCTGAGATGTTATAACGTTGAAAACTTTGAGATAGCTAGATAAGATTGATTAAGTTAGGGGTAAAAGTTGTGAATATGTCCATTAATTCAACCATGTTTCAATAGCTATTACTATAACATCCGTTGCTGATCACTTTGATTTATATGTTAGGTAAAATAAAATCATAGGTTATGTAAACCATATGTTATATCGAGTTTTTTCTTGTTATAAAAAAATAAATATAGGAAAAAAGTTCTCTTTTGAGCAGAAAAGCTCAGCTAACCCTACCATTTAACATAAACATAATTATTACATGGACAGGATAAAGGATACGGCGTCGTTTCATTGGTTCTGTTTCCACTGAAGTCGAAATCTGAATGGAAGTTGGGGTGGGTGACGTGGAATGTATGGTCCACTAGACACTAGAAACCGTCCAATAGCTCCGACAAATGCATCGGCACCGTCCATACAGATTAAGTCCAACTCAGTACAGCCGTCGGTTCCACCCAACCACTCTTCTCGTGCCACGTAGTGTAGACCCCACAAGTCGTCAACAATCATTTGCTCTCACTCTCTCTCTTCATCCCCAATTCCACAATTTTCTACGAATAATATTTATAGAAAATGAAATTAAAAAGATAAAAATGAAACACAGACAAAAGGAATGTGGTGTTCATGGCTAATGTTTTGCCACGTCATAATAATCTTATCGTTTTAGCGACGTTCTTCTGCTCTCATTGGATAATATTTCCACGTCAGCAGCGTGCATTTTCTCTCTCTCTCTCTTTCTTTTTTTTTTCGTTTCTTTTCAATTTATCGCTTTCTTTTGTAAAAGAATTGTCTGATCGATATTCGGGTTTTGTGATATTCCTCTGTAGAAAAATGGGTAAATTTAGTCGTTTAATGTAGAATTTTGGTCTGATAAACATTTTACGTACCAAATAAATCAATATTCTTTAATTTCATGGTTCTTTGGGTCGATAATTAGTGTATAGTAATTGTCTCTTTTGAATCGAAGTCAATAGACGCACATATTTTTTTGTTTTTGCTAATTTTTTTTAATAAACGCTTATATTTGGTGACAATGAATCCACAATAGAGATTAAATTACATCAACTCATAAGCAAATCTATTATGGTATGTGAATATAGTCGATGCATCATATATCGACGTTGGATCCTATGAGTCTATGACAAAGTATACACTAATTTATCGGCACATAGTGTGCAGCTTACACAAATAAAGTTTAAGTCTCAAATCACATATTTATATGCGTTACAGAATGACTTAAACTTTAATTTCGTTTCTATGTAAAGATATTCGCTTACAATATATTTTACTAGTCTTAGCATGTCAAAAGATGCAAGAGCAATCAAGAATGGGCTAGAAACGGCAGGAAACACACGAATCGTGTGACACGATGGAGACAAATACTTTTCATGATAACAAATGATATTATGAATATTTGTCAAACAAATTTACAATTGCTATGCATGTGGGTACAGCTTAAAGATAAGCTATGTTTGTATACATATGTATTTTATAGTTATCATAATTATTTCTGTTCATCACTAGTATAAACTCACGTTTTATTTTTATTGGCTTTTGGTTGGTTGTCAACGGTCAAAATTTTGGGTGATGCCTAACAAAATTTAATGACGTGACCTTAAGACGTTTATCTCACAGTAGCAATAATGGACCTAATTTGAAATGTTACATACATGTATGTGAAATAACAATTTATTTCCCGTTTTAGTGATAAGGTTAAGCATGTGTAAGCTGTTTCTCAAAACCCCTATCTTAATAATTTCTATATTTCCTATTTTGATAGTGATTTTATATTTGCATGAAACACATAGTTTAATCTTGGACCTCATGATAAAATTGTAAAACTATACACAAATTTATCCACTAGAGGGAATTGTTTTTTTTTCGTATTACTCCGAATTCTAATTACCAAATTTTTCTATCCTTCCAAATGATCATAAAAAAAACATTTTGTAAAATGTTAGTTATAAAGATTAAATAAAAAAGTGTCAAATATACAGTAGCACAAACCAAGAGCTAGCTCACTCTATATAAAGAGGCATTTTATTCTTCTTCTCACAACCACAACAACCAGAAGCAAAACAGTTATTAAGAAAGTTCAGAAACATCATCCATTACATACATGGCGAAAGACGTGGAAGGAGCAGAAGGATTCACGGCGAGGGACTACGAAGATCCGCCGCCTACACCGTTTTTCGACGCGGAGGAGCTGACGAAGTGGTCTTTATACAGAGCGGTTATTGCTGAGTTCGTAGCCACTCTCCTCTTCTTATATGTCACCGTTTTGACTGTCATCGGCTACAAGATTCAGTCCGACACAACCGCCGGTGGAGTCGACTGCGGCGGAGTCGGAATCCTCGGCATCGCGTGGGCTTTCGGTGGCATGATCTTCATCCTCGTCTACTGCACCGCCGGTATCTCAGGTATACCAAACCGGTTCAGAGCTTTTAAAAATTGTGAATTAGCTACAAAATGTGCCCTTTAATTTCTCTTTTATTTAAAACTGACCCCAAACAAATCTGAAGGTGGTCACATAAACCCAGCGGTGACTTTCGGCTTGTTCTTGGCCCGGAAGGTATCGCTGATTAGGGCGGTGCTTTACATGGTGGCTCAGTGCTTGGGTGCGATTTGTGGAGTTGGGTTCGTGAAGGCGTTTCAAAGCTCTTACTACGTTCGTTACGGTGGAGGAGCAAACTCTCTAGCCGACGGATACAGCACAGGTACTGGCCTCGCAGCAGAGATCATCGGAACATTCGTTCTCGTCTACACTGTCTTCTCCGCCACAGATCCCAAACGCAACGCACGAGACTCCCACGTTCCGGTTAGTATATATTTGTTAGCTAGCATTTACTATAAGATCCTTAACATAATGTATATATATAATTAGCTAATTGGGATATAATTACGAAAGGTGTTGGCGCCACTTCCGATTGGATTCGCGGTGTTTATGGTACACTTGGCAACTATTCCGATCACCGGAACCGGTATTAACCCGGCGAGGAGTTTCGGAGCTGTGGTTATCTTCAATGAGTCCAAGCCGTGGGATGACCACGTATGTTTCTTCTATCTCTTAAAAGAAACTAATCAGTAATTTTTTTTTTTTGTGTAGTCAAATATATAATGGAGAATGTTTTGGTGTCTTTACAGTGGATTTTCTGGGTCGGACCATTCATTGGAGCTGCGATTGCTGCATTTTATCACCAATTCGTTCTAAGAGCTTCCGGTTCCAAGTCCCTCGGATCCTTCAGAAGTGCGGCCAACGTTTGAATTTAGCCACAAAAACAACATTAGTGGTTACTATTATGTCGAGATTGAGCACGTGATTTTAAAACATGCCCTCTTTTGCTCTTTTATCTTTTTCCGAGCTTCTCTTATCTTCTGATTCTATTTGTGTGGTTTCCATTTAATCAAGTTTTAAGGATTGCATCTCTAGCAGCGTCTTGCGAGTTTTTCTATACAAAACAAAAAAAAAACAAAAAAGTTCGACAAGACCTCTGAGCTAAGATTATTTTGTATTTCTCCTTAAAACAATGTCTTACATTGAAGTGATGTATCAATGTAGATGAATTTGGATTGAATCAACAATGAGCATTGCCTTAGTTTTTTTCTCTATTCAAAACTAACTAAAGCACAGCATATAATACAAACACAGGTTGAGATTCCTAAGTCAAGTTCAACCATTTTCGTTTTAAAGGTGCTCATTGAAAGTAGCAAAGCATAGCATAAGATTGGGAATTAAATAAAAGCGGCAAAATAACAATCCAAAACTGAGTTGTTCTTAATTGAAACATGGAAGCTAAAACTTGAAAAACAAAAAACATAAGTAACAGAAACGAAGACGACCACCATTTTTCCAATTTTTAATTCTCAGGAATTTCAACCTCACCCTCTTGGATCTCCTGTTGAATATCCTTCGGATCTTTCCCGTCGACGGTGCATCCCACGGAGACGCAAGTCCCGAGAATCTCTCTCACGGTTCCGCTCAGCTCCTTGGCAATGGATCTGGGCCTCATGATCCTCGCGATCTCAATCACGTCATCGAACGAGATGTTTCCGTTGTGCTTAATGTTCTTCACCTTCTTCCTGTCTCTCTCTGGCTCTTTCAACGCCTTGATGACAAGTGCAGCGGCTGACGGAACCACCGTCACTTTAGCCTGACGATTCTGTACCGTGAGCTTGACGGTCACACGGAGTCCTTTCCATTCCTTTGCGGTCTCCTTGGCGATGTCTTCTCCGATCTTCTTCGGAGCTAGACCGAGTGGACCGATCTTCGGAGCTAGAGAACTCGCCGCTCCCACTTCTCCTCCGGTAACACGGACGTAAACATCGACGATCTGACTCGGGTCCAACTTCGGCGGCATGACTGTGTCGGTGTTAAGCGGAGTTTTCTAGGTTTTCTTCTTCTCTTCTCGCTGCTATCGAGTCCCGGAGACGGAGAGGAGGGGCTTGAAGAAACAGCTCAAGAGGTTTTTTGAAGGAGATTGAGGATATCAAGTCGAAAATTAGGGTTTACGAAATTGTGAATATGACGGGTTTACCCTTGTACAGATTCGGGCCTAAGAGAATGAAATGAAATGATATATGGGCTTAATCTGAAACTGTACAAATTAGACTATTCGGTTCTGTTACGGTTTAGTTTACTAATCTTCGGTTTGATAAAACCGTTTTACTTCTCAGTCGGAAATTAAATCGTCGTCTCTTTGCGATGGTGACCAGGGAAGGAGGAAGAATGGCGGGAGGATCTGAGAGAAAGACGGTACTGGTGGGTCTGGTTCTAGCTCTTGTTCTTGGCGTCGCTGTTTACTTAAAGCTGTGGACTATCGATTATACTCTATCCTCTGATGACACAGAACGCTTAAGGTTCTCCTCTCTTTTCTCAAATCGAAAAAACGATTCAGTTCCATATTTCATGTAGTTTAACCACTGTAGTTTATGGGTCTTTGCTAGTATTTTCTCCAAGTGTTGGGTTTTTGTTATATGAAGGGGTCGTCAGTTTCAATAGCTGTGGATTTCAAGTTTCTGACTTTAGGTTTTCACTTTCCCTCACATTTCATATCTTTCAGCTACGTTCATATAATCAGGGTTTATGGTTCGTGACATAGTTGTGGTTTATTTGATCAATCAAGTAGATGTTAATTGGTTTGAGATTTACATTGGTGTAGGAGACAGTTTGATTTGGCGAATAGGGAAGCAATGGATGAATCCGCAGAATGGCGAAGAATGTTTGACAATGAAGCAGAGAAAGCTTCTAAATGTAACACAGAACTGGCACTGGTACTATTTTCTAAGCTCCTCCATGTAGAAAGGTTTCCTTTTTTTCGCTTTAGGGATTTACTTCGAATGTACTAGCCTACTAAGTATGGTTGTATCTGTGGTTAAATCCCCAACTGTTGAATCTGCTTTGGAAATGCACAGCCGTGTCTGCTCTACTTAGATTGTTTTTGGGGCTTGTGTATTCTTTGGTTATCCTGTTGGCTCTATGGCTAATTTAATGGTCGTAGCTTATATGTCATGGAAAGTTAATATGGAAGGTTTTAGTTTACCCGTTGATCTAGAAGCATCAGTGCAAAACACTGCCTTTCTCTGTTTCGGTTGATTTTTGGAGCATTGCTTGTTCTTGTACAGATCAAAGAGACATCTGGGAATGGAAACACCTTTGCCTTCAATCAAAAGCTAGAATCATTACATAAGGTGACATTCCCAATCAAAAATTCAAATCAACGTTCCTTATAAGATTGGATGCATTTGGCTCATTACTTCTTCGTCTCTTGGGTAGGAAAATACGGCGTTGCTCATTCAGGTAAAGACATTAAAACAAGAGCTAGAAGCTTCACGTTTAAAGTGCCGTTCAAGAGAGGCACCCCGTTAGATTAGCTTGTCTACAATTTGTAGGCTCTTCCTTAGAACATGCACTAGCAATACCTGTAATATACAACACCATATTCATCACCTTGTATTGAGATAAATCGATTTTAGAATTCAGCTCCCAGGCCCTATCACTGAATTCATATTATTTTCAGAGTAATGGATCGTGATATGTTATCTCCAGAAATATCTTTGCATCCTTAAGTTTCTAGATACGAAATAGTGATGCAGTTTCAAGCCATTGGTGTTCGTCATAAGCATCGTGGTACCTTCATATTTGCTCTGTGAAACATATGGGTTTGCTCGTGATAGTAGGCAAGAGGCGACATGAAGGATTTTGCACTTGTACCTCACCTGTGATTAGCCTAGCTTGTGTTGTTGTTGCCTCTTAGCCTCACTGTGACGAACAATTGGGTTACTTATTTGATTTCGTCATATATCTAACTTTCCTGTTGGTTACTCAACGATCGGACTCCTGAAACTATGGAGCAGTTTTAAGTTCCACACTTTTTCCCAACTCAAAGCGAAAAAACACACATACTTAGCAAATCGTATCTCCGCATATTATGTGCATCATCCTACTTTAACTTGAAATCTAGAATAAGTTACGTTTCAAGATCATCTATTCACACCCAAACTCAACCACTCCCTTTCTCCTGATTTGACTTTGCCTCAACATTCCACATGAATATCACTATTTTTGTTGATGTAAACTGAATTTTGAGTCATGGGAAAGTGATATGACTTCGGTTAACCGATAAGATCAACTATCAGAAAATCAGGCCAAGAACGCAAACTGTTCTCTAGTACTATGATTTTCTCGATGTAACATCTGTTTCAAAAACATTAGCTAAATCGGGCGATAATCATACTCCACCCTTGATTTACAGTATACCTATGTACACAACTAGGAAAGATATAATATTTTTTTTGGAGCTTTCTCTTATCTTGTGTGCTTATTAGTGGGTGGCTAAGGACCAGAAGTTGAGAATAAAGGAAGGAGACACAGCAAACCAGCTGATGAAGGCCATTGCCGTGGCCGTCTCGAACCTTGTGCAGTGGTTGACGTCACATTGTTCAAGATCGTTGATGAGTACGGTTATGCCAGCAGACGCAGATGCAGCTGCAAACGTAAGGGTGGATGTGATCTGCAACAATGTTGAGATGAACAAAAAGACAGTCACTTTGTTGCCTTAGTAACCAACTTAAAACATAAAAGAGTGGTGTGTGCTTTGAAACTACATTTTAGTTAAGACTATAGCAACATACCCAGATATAGCCAAGGGAGGGATAGAGATAAGAGATAAGAGATAAGTTGAGATTTAGTACTTACTCCATCTCCAACTGTGAAACATTGAACAATCAAGTGATTCCGAAGGCTTCTTCTCACCAGAAGAGCATAAGCATCGATAATAAAAAGAGACAAACTCCACAGGCTTTGCAGGCTAACCGCAAGAACCAAGCAACTGTCACATATGAGAGTTATATCATCTCTTGTCATAAACCAAAATAGCTCAACTAATCTCAAAGCCTGATGCTTTTTTTTTCTTTTCCAAATGAATGTATTCATGCTCAGACCCAAGAGAATAATTCTCTCAAAACCTTAGGAGGAGCAAAGGAAAAAGAATGAAAAAACCTCGAATTGACACCAATCTCAGGCAGACAAATTAGATAAGAAACAATCAAAATCAATTTCCATAAAACGATTTAGTAATTCATCAAAAGGCGACCAAAAGCCCCAAGTTTTTCAGAATCTAAAATCAGGCGTCGTCATCCAAGTCTAAAACCCTAGGTGTAAAGTTGGATTTTTTATACCAGAATGCGGTGGCGGAGCGGAAGTCGGAGGTGGTGAGCATGACGGAGACGGATATGAGAGCGGGGACGAACTGGGAGAGGCGGAGGATGAGGCCGCCGGTGGTTCCGGGCATGCCCTGAACATCCTTCATCCTCACTGCCGGTCTATCGTTAGCTCCGCCGGTCGGATCTACCGGAACTGCATCCACCGGGTGAACCGCCGGTCGGCTCACGTTCATCATACTACTACTTAGCTGCGTCTGTCTGAAAATGGAATAAGTTTGGAGCAAAATATACTCTCTTTTTTTTTGTCAACAAGTAAAATTATACGTAATGAGATGTGTTTTGTTAAAATCGACCCAAAATAAATATAGTATTTTAATTGTGCCTAAACTTTTGATACTTTGATGTTAAATTTAAACATCCATTAAACAGAGTAACCGACGTTAAAAAGTTGTTATAAAGCAATAAACCAAAAAAAAACTTTAACATCCACGAAAAACAGAGTATTAATGTCGGCTTAACAAGATTTTTTATTTATGTCAAAGATGTTCGACATAATATTAAAATTTCTGAGTATTATTTTGTACAGTTTATATTATTATTTTAGTATTGAAACCGCTAGAAAATATACTCAAAGTTTACTTAAAACACTTGAAATAAAACCATATTTTTGAATTTCTTCTTCTTTTCATGTATTTATTTCTGTTGTTAAGGTCAATTTCTGCCTTTCGGATAGCATTGAGATTTTGACTAAACAAAATAATTTTTTTTTTGCATTGATTTTATACGAAGATATTTGAGACGAACAAGAAATTGTGAAACTTCTTTTTGGTTATAGATAAAAGTTGGTGATCTTACAGAATTAAACGACATTTAGTTTGGAGTTAAAAAGACAGTTCTAATAATTTACACAAAAGAAAATTTACCCCAACTAATCAGAATCTATTCCTTCCTTTTTTAGTAAGATTGAAATCGTGAAAAATCTCCGACATTTTTCATATCTATATATAAAATATTAAAATAGTTATATAGTAGATATATTAGATCTTGATCTTAATCATTCTCCAATCCGTTCCATCTCCCAACAGAGCTTAGACGCAACACTCTCATGGCAAGGTGCATATTCCTGCAAAACAACAACAACAACAATGTAAGAGATCATGAAGAGGTTCAGAAACAATTCTTCTTCATTTTCTTTCGATTTACACCTCTAGCTTCTTCACAAGCTCTTTAGCAGTAGGTTCAGAGACGATGATCTCACGAGCAGTCGGACTGATGAATCCTTCTTCGACGGCCTTATCGATGAATGAGAGCAGAGAGTTGTAGTATCCATCAACGTTAAGCAAACCCACCTGCACGAAATTTTTTTATAGTGATTTTGGGTTCTTGATTTTCCATGAAAGTTTGAATCTTAGGGAGGGTTTGGTTTTATACCGGCTTGTCGTGTATTCCAAGCTGAGCCCAAGTTATGACCTCAAGCAATTCTTCAAGTGTTCCATAGCCACCTGTAAATTTTTCACACAAAACTTTAGATTTGATTTGCTAAAGAAGAGAGCAGATTAATCTTGTGAATAATAATATGATATGGTCAAGTCAATAAGTATGGCATGTACAAGACAAAGCCAAAGAATAGACTCTTCTCCTCTCTGTTACAGTTTGTACATTGGTATGAATATGATTACAAAAGCAGGATCTTGAAAGAACTTGACTTTTCATTAATGATTTCAAATTTAGTGTGGGCAAAAAAAAATTTGCTATTTGTGGGACTGTTTCAGGTTTTGTCTCTTACCTTGAAATGGGTAAGAAAAAAGTTTGGTCACAGTAAGACTACACAAGCTATTCAGAGAGTACCCCCAAAGTTAAAAAAAAAAGCAGAGAAGAGAAAAGAAAAAGGGTTCTAATTTTAAGTGCCAGATGTTGATGGGTCAAGGCCTTTATCTTAGACTCTGGTGACTTTAATTATTTTACATTTTTCCATTCTGAAAAAAAAATTAAAATTAGAAAACTTTTCACAGTAGCTTTCACACTGCCGCTTGACCAAGAAATCATGTTTTTACCAAATTCTTTTCTTCTCTCTTTTGCAAATCAGTCTAGAAAACAAACTTTTTTTCATTTTTCTTTTTATGAACAAATATTTCTTCTTTTAAGCTTTGATTTTCCATTTAAAACTTGTAAAGAGGCTAAAAAAATAGGCCTAAACTGGTGTTCCTGAAGTTCCTTGTGTCACTAGAGTTTGACTAGTTCTCCTATATCATCATTACTTTGTTTGAAAGAAAAGCAAAATTTAGAGGTTTATAAATATTTTAAGGAAAAAAACATGATTGAGAAATTTGCGTGGATGGGGTTTAAAAACAAAACCTGGTAAGGCAATAAAAGCATCAGAGTGCTTAGCCATCTCAGCTTTCCTTTGATGCATATCTGCAACTGCTCTTACTTCTCCTACTGTTTCACCAGTCAACTGCCAAAAACAAAGAGCATCCATCCACCAATTTTTAAAAATATTTAAAAGGTAGTAATAATTAAAAGTAGTTAAAGAGAAAAAGCAACTTTGGACTCTTCTACAGGCAAAAGCAATGATGGCAATGCAAGTAATCGTAATGTTTTGATGTTTTTTAAATCTCTTACATTTTTTTTACAGAACCCTAATCTAGTTAACCTCTTTTTCATTTAAGGTAAAGAAATGAAAATATTTTTATTTTAGGATACTTAAAGGAAAAGAAGAGGAGGCAGAAAAGAGAAACTAAACTACTCATAATCATGAGAGACTTAAGAAAAGGTAATAAATAGGGAGAAGAGTAAAACCGAAGCAAAGACTGAAGATTAAAATGGCTTTGAATGGGGATTTGGAGAAAAGAAAAACATAAGTTAAAGAGAAATTAATAAACAAATAACAATGTTTTATTTTGAATTTTTGTTTGCTTTGAAAAGTTCATACCTCTCTAGGCATGAGTGTCTTGGGAATGATTCTGTAGAGTGACAATAAGATGACAAAAAAAGAGGTTTTATTAGAAGTAATCAACAAATTAACACAACAATTGTGTTCTATCAGAATCTCAAAAGTCAAGTTATCTTTTACTATATGATTTAAAGATCACAAAGTTTGTTAAGATGAGAGATTAAAGAGAGTAAATAGCAATTTGACTAAGAAAAAGTTACCCGATAACATGACGACCACCATCATGAACAGCTTGTGAAACCAAACCCATCAATCCTATGCTCCCACCTCCATAGACTAGATCAATATTCCTTGAAACCTGCAGAACAAGAACAAACAAAAACAGAGTTACACATGAAGCCTTAAAATTTGTGATAAGTAGTAGAAAACAAAAATCGAAGCTTTGAGACTCAAACCCATTCAATAAACCAAAACCAGAATATTCTGAAGTTATATCATTTGGCACGTTTCATAAATGAAGAAAAAAATGCTCTGCATTTGCAAAAAGTACATTTGAACAAAAATGCTCTATAGTTATATTTATCTTGTGAAGACCCACAAAAATTTACAATTTTGCAGATCGTAATGAAGCAAAGATACACATCATCTTATCTTAAAACCTACCAGCACAATCAAAGACATAAATACGTTGAAAGTCATGTTATTACCAGTTCGTTGCCGAGATCAAGTGCGTCTTCTAGACGTGCTCTTCATCGATTTAATTTAATTTATATTAAATTACTTTACTTTCTTTTTGGTGTTATCTAGCACTACACTTAATACTACAATTTTTTTAGTAAAAGAATTAGTAAAATTTGAATAACTTTTTAGAAGGCTTTCCTAAAAAAAGAACAAAACAAAAAATTTGAATACCCTTTATCTGTTTTAATTCCCATAAGATATTTAGTATTTCTTCCTAAATATCTATTTTTTGTAGTAATTTGTATATTACTCTTTTTCTTTAAATTGATTTGTTATATGTTGAGGTCTTTCACACGTGAGAGATTAAAGCACGCGCGTTTTTCACCCCCGCACATACAGCTCATGTTGGCACGCGTGACCGAATTCTTCCTTGTGTAATTTTTTTCCCCTTATTATTATTAGTTTTTATCTCAAAATATTAAGACAATAATGTAGTAGTAGTACCAAAGACCTTCGTTACGGTCGTAAATTTATGGACCAACATATCATAATACTGCAAATAAATTCTAACGTTAAGTAGAATAGTGAAAAAAGCAAAATTTAATTGCTTTAACACGTAATAACTGATTGTGTTTTGCTATTCAAGAAAAAGAAAATCTGTTTTTAATTTTAAAGATACTTGATTTAATTACATTATCTTTTTTGGTTATCACAAGGATACGTATACAAACTATTTGGTAAACAAATATTGATAGACAAAACATGAAAAATAACTGTGACATGAGAAAATAAAACATATAAACAAAAATGTTTATTGTTTGTTGCCCACATGCATTTGTCTAAAAACTGGCGTGATTTCACAAACGGGCGGCTACTTTAAATGAATGCTCACCATCATGCATCTCCGACTACGATTCTCAAGCAAACGTAGAAACTCAAAATCATCCATGGAAATAAGCTTATCTCCACCATTTTTGATAAGAGGTTGTGCATGGTGATACGAGGGCTATGACTCTATGTCCGTTCGACCGTTCTATATTGAAATGACGCAAATTGACAAATTAAGTTGGTGGCTGAAGTGTTTTGATATTAAACTTCATGGAGTTGTATGCACACATTGCACGTTTGGTAAATGTAACTCGAATTCGTAGTAACAAATTCTTGAGGCTTATAGAGAATTTACAATATGCTTACTATTTGAATATTTGAACTCTTATACGTTAACTTTTATACAGAAGTACCTTATCGAACCATATATATCTTAAAGAAAGCTCTCAATCAAACAAAAAGAAAACAAACTAGATTTTAAAAATTGATTCAGTGATAAAGCTTCCTCACTTTTTTCCCCCTTTTTCAAGAATAGGACAAATAACTCATTTTCTATATAAAAAAATAGGATAAAAAATGGACAGCTTATATCTGGACAGTGTAAGATGGGTACAAGCGTTATTTACTGATATTCATGCAAACAAAACGGAAAAAAAACTGAGACACGAGAAACCCACTAATATAATAATTTAATGGAACCATGTAGATGTTATGGGTACAGCAATAGATATATAGACACACATTTGTTTTATAGAATGAAGAAGTAAATGAGATGATGATGTCTGGGATATGGAGCAATGTGCCATTGATGATTGAAATAAGAAACACAAAGTGAGTTATGGCTTTTATTACCAATGTACCCCAATTCACCCTCCCTATGTAGACAACCTTCTTCTTGTTCTTTGCATAGGAAACATTTCTTCTTTTTTTATTCCCTTGTATTCGTTCTAACCTTTTTTTTTATTTTGTGAAAATTGAGTAATTAGCTTCTACCCATCTTCTTGTGTAACTAAGTTGTCTTTCTAATTCCACTTGTTGATATCGCTCCACATATTATTGTACCTATTAATGGATCATTCAGTTGTTTTTGTTTTCTAAACTAACAATTATTTTAGTCTTTTTAATTTTTGTACTTTTTTAAACTAACGATTATTTTAGTCTTTCTCTTTTCAAATCAAGAACTCATTTAATCACCCATTCAATTTCTTAAAAAATTGAATTTTTAGAATTTAAATAAAAATTCCTTTTATATTTCCATTTCACTACAAAACTTGTTTTTAATACAATTTTTGTTTATTTAAAAAACCAAAAAACTAAAAACCTAAAAGCTAATTAATACCATAGACTATACTAGTTTCATTCAAAGCCTATATCATAACCCTATTGAATTGTTGGCCACTCTTGTACTTAATTGTAAGCAGGCACTTACAATATAATTAAGATCATGTTTATTTGTTTATAATATGTGTATAAGTGTGTGAGTATTTAAATAAGAAAAAAAAATTGCAATCCCAAGATCTGAGTAGATGCTGCCCATTCCTTCTATGTAGGGTTATAGAGATTATAAAAAAAATAAGTAAGTTTGTAAAAATTAGTGTGTATTACTATCTGCATGCTTGCATGCGCATTTTTCTCTTTTTATTCTTCTTCTTCTCTAGTTTTCCTCCACATTCTTCTTGGGTTTTTCACTCCCGACCCAATTTTTATTTTATTAGAATAACCATGACGATTGTAGTGATATCACAATTTCATTAGATAATACTTGCACTCTAAACTTTAAAAAAGTTATATGAAATTGGGTACATGAAGTTTCACAATTGCATCTTTTCTACAAGTCTGTACAGAACAAAACAAGAAAAAGACACCTTTACATGATGTCAAAGACTTATATAGTAACATAGCATTAACCAACTTCTAACGGAATTCTAAATCACTTTTAAAAGAGCTTTTTTTGCTTTTCTTGTCTTTCTTGAAGAAAGTATTAGTTGTCATATCATAGAAGCAGTTCATTTTGTTTATAAAGGGGTTCT
The DNA here is from genome assembly GCA_000218505.1 of Schrenkiella parvula. Classification (NCBI taxonomy): domain Eukaryota; kingdom Viridiplantae; phylum Streptophyta; class Magnoliopsida; order Brassicales; family Brassicaceae; genus Schrenkiella; species Schrenkiella parvula. The sequence continues at coordinate 9,986,836 of CM001190.1, read as the reverse complement.
AAGTATTAATTCATAAATAACTTTTTAAAAAAAATTCTTGGACTGATTCTAAAGCTTATGTAATTAGAAAAGGTCAACATTTTTGAGTTTTCTTTTTAGAAAAAGAGTTCCGAAATCTGAAACTTTAATCCGGCGACAGTCGATTTTTTATTAGGGTGAAACATTGACCGTTTTATGGTTACTTTTAATTAACGAAATTCATTCATAAAAGTGTTTTTGTAGAGTAATTTGTTATAAAGAGAGTAAATTTTGTTACCGACAAAGGGACGCAAAGGTATTATAGTATAATACAATCTCATCAATTTCTATACATATGAAGAGGAAAGGCTCCACACTTTCTATCTGACAAAATATTTTGTTTTTGGAATTAGCATACTCACTATTCCTGACAAATATAGAAATGCTGAATTTGATTTAATTTAATATTAAGAAAGATTAAATTAATTAAGGAATATTATTTTTCATCTTTTGCTCTGGTTAATGAAAAGCTGAACAACTTTTTACCATATTAATTTTTGGGAAGTACGTCTGAAAAAAAAAGATAATATAATAAAGGCTATTGTTGGAATAGTATTTTTGGACATTTCTTGAAATATCTTTCTTTTTTAAAAAAGTTGGTTCCAAACGTTACAATTTGTTTTGTTTTTCAGTAATACCATAAGTTCAAGATCACATATCTCAAAACCCTTTTTAGTGGAGAAAAATTAAATCTTAAATTGGAAAAGACTCAAACATAATATTTTAAATATTTATATAATATATTCAGGATAAACAAAAAATTTCACATAGTAATTGGTGTCACTTTTGAAAAACTAATAATTGTATATTTAGAATTAAAAAATTAAATACAGTATTTTAAGATATTTTTTTGTTTTATGAACATTTTTTTAAAAATTTGTTATTAATTTTATTTTAGGTAAACAAATAATCTGAGTTGGTTTATATATTAGATGCAAATATATATATATATATATATATATAATATATATATATATATATAATAATAAAAAAAATGTTAATTTGGAAGCACCAGAAACTTCTTATTGTTGAATGTTTATCGAATTATTCATCGAAAATATATATTTGAATAGGTCCTAAAAACAAAAAAATAATAATTCAGAATTAAAGTAGATTGATTGAGCCATTTAGATGAAATATGAACCTATATCTTACACGTAGTTGATCTTTACCTTTAACTTGTTGAATGTCCCAATCGAATTATTTTAATAAAAAGGTTGTTTAATCCGTGATGGATAAAGACCGAATATGATGACTCACGTTTATCTATTAAGAATAGTGTTTGATTCGTTGAAAGGTAGACGAGAACGAAATCGTGTCTATACTCTGCAGAAATGTGCATTGGAGTTTATATGACCTATTGACTATTGTTATACCTGTTGATTTGGTCGTTGAAACATGGCTAATTCTATTTTGGAGACTCGAAAATATTTCGAAAAGAAATAATACCTCTAAGTTTTTGTTTTCTTATGTAGTCTTATTCTCAAAAATATTCAAAATCGTTTGAAAGGACAGTTCACGTTGGAGACTATATGATTACCTGAGTCAAATTCTTGAATGCACATGACGTGAAACTTAATGCAAAATCATCAACAAAGGTCGATATAATTCTTTAAAACCACAAAAGGTTGACATGATTCCGACAATATTTTTGAATTATGGCTTTTTCCTTAAAGTAAAAAAAACATTTACCGCTTTGAACCGAAAATAAAACCACATAACTTGTTTTTTTCCCTTATGGACCGACGCTAAATCCACAAATTAAGGAACCGAGAGAACCAAAAAAGAGAAGGAGACAACAAAACAAGAAAGAAAAGGGAAGAAGAAGAAGAAGATGGATTTTGAAAATGGTCAAAAGAGGGCCAGTCAAAGGTCAGAAAGGGACAAAGCCGTTGTTTAGTAGTTATCATAAAGTGTCGGGGCAGTTAATACCGTTGCTTATAAGTCAAATCTCTCTCTATCATGTTTTTCACTTATCTCTAATTACTAACAAATTACCTCAATCTATACTTTGAGAGAACAAAAAATGGAATATTCCTATCATATTAAAAGAAAGCCATGCATTTATTTTTTAATCTATTTGTTTTTTTTCAATTATTGATACTTGTTCATATATTCTTCCATATACCGTATATTTTAAAATAAATGTAACATTTTAGTTAAGCAAACTTTTTTTTAATGTTTTCCATACTTGCACCAAATGAATCAAATAATTAAGAATGAACAATAAAATGCTAATATGTTGTTTGGTGCTAAAACGAAGTGATGTCCTCGTATTTGCTATCTATCATTGCACGTATCGTATGAAGCTGTTTCACTCTTATCTATGAGTTTATAATACCATGTCACCATATACCATATCATGGATATTCTCCCTCATTAGCATTCAAATGCATATTTAAAACCTTTTCAATAAACTAAATGCATATTCAAATCTTTTGAGTTAAACATGTTTTAATTGGAACGAAATAATGTCAATAAGTAAATGGTTTTTAGTAATGATCTAAACCAACTTTGTTAAAACTCACATATACTTGTAGACAAAGTTAAGGAGGAAAGAAGCTAATTTGTAGGCAAGAAGAGTGGTGAAAGTATGATGGAGCGAACAGGCAAATATACATTCATTCATTTGTTTTTTTATCTTTTGGAAATTAAATTTTATGTCCTTTGTTTTTGGGACATTATCTTACATTCATTTCAATTCTCTCAACCTTTCGGTCGTCAGTATACCCCATTTGTTTTACATTTTTGATTTTCTTTTTAAAATTTATGAAGTTCATATTGAGCGCCTACAATTCAAAGTATTTAGTTTGACCTGTTTACACCATGTGAATCACATAGTATAAATCAGAAATAATTTCATATGGTTTTGTTTCTTTTTGAAAGTTTTGTCGTGTTATACAATATCAATCAAAGATCGTGTGAAATGTTGATACCTATGGCATGTCAAATCACCTTTCTGAGATAGTGAATAAATATGCATGTATGTAGAATATCCTTTTAGAGTTGAAATTGAATTAATAAGAAGTTCCGAAAAGTATTGCATCGACATCAGTTTGCTACATATATTAAGGTTAAAAATGTCTTATAAAGGGTAATAGGTTTTATAGTATTAGCAAAGGAGCAAACATTGAACATGTTCATGTCCAATAAATGAGGGTCATAAGTCAAAGTGGATCTACTTGCGCTGACCAAATACAAAGTTATGTATAATTTTCTCCAATACTCTTGATTTAAAATAGTGTAGTTCCTTCCTTTAGTTTAGTTCTCAATATTCTCTTTCAAATGAAAGACAAGAGAGATCTTCTCAAACAAATATTAGAGATGTGTCTACATGTTAAGAAACTCAAGATGTTTAGAGCCACAGAGTTTAAGAACTACCTCGAGATGTTTGGTTGAAACGACTAATTATATGGCGGCATCGTTGATCTATGATATGAAACTCCGTAAGGATTGATATAGGGCCTAAGGAGGTACTTGAGACCATCGCAAGCGAGAATATTTAAGATTATCAAAATTTATAGTCTAGTACTCTTTAATATTCTGGTTAATCTCTTTGTTCCATTACAAAATTAAGCATCGAAAAGTCTTGGAAGACACTTTCAAAACCTAGTCTTCATGGGTCAGAATCAGCCTATGCGTAAGCTGTTGAACTAACACATTGTGCAAGACCGCTAGAGCTAATTGGACCAAATGCTTTCAATGGGCGAGTTTTGATTTTAGGTCCATAACATTCAACATTTGGGCTTTGTGAATTGGATCCGGCTGCGTACTGAATCTATTGATCAAATGACTTACATGTCTGTAAGCTCTTGAACCAACTTACAAGCTCTCGAGCCAGTTTGTTCGTTCCGCTTCATATTGAATTGGTTCGGTTTAGATTTAGTGAGTTTAGAGTTTCAGCGGTTTTCAAATCTGTTCACATTCATAAGCGCAGAGGATAAAAAAAGACGCATAAATTAGACTGCTGAATAGAGAAGCATTATGGAGACCAGGAAAAAGAGAGAAAATTGAATTAAACCAAAGCAAAGCAGTCAATGGCAGCATTTCAGACAGACAAGAACATGGTCTTCACTTATAAATATTAATTATATGTTTCTCAAAAAAAGACCACTCGTGCATCCAAGGCACAACAAACATAGGCGAAGAGCTTAGTACGGTGCCGAAACTGCCATCCCCTCACAAAACCCTATTTGCTTCGAAGCGCCTGTTACATTTCAAGTACTCGATAAATCAGTCATGACGTCGTTAATGCAAAAACCCCATCTAGAGAAGTACAGTGGTTAAGTCATACCCTCCAGAATATGCGTTTTTGAGAATAGGAAGCCATAGATTGGTGCTCAAAATTGGCGCCTAGGGGGCCTAGCCTCAGCCTCGGAGACTCTTATTTGTCTGCCGTCCAAATCCTACAAGGCATATAAAGAATCATATCAAGAGATGTTGATTGATCGCATTGTAAGTGTATATTTGTATGAGTAAGAGATTACAAGATACTTACAGCACCGTTCAAGGTTCTGATGGCATTTTGGACCTCTTGAGCAGAGTTGTATGTCACAAACCCAAAACCCTTGGATCGACCACTGTCCCTGTCGTAGATGACTCTAGCCTCAACAACCTTTCCTTGCTCCCCAAACAGATTCTCAAGAGCCATGTCGTCGACTCCCCAGGACAGGTTGCCGACGTAAACACGGTTTCCTGAACCAGCACCTCCACCTCCACCTCCACCATATCCGGAACCAGAGCTTCCAAAGCTGCTTCTAGGTCCTCTGGAGAAGGCATCTTCTCTCTTTGGTGGGGGAGGACCGGCATTAACTCTCAAGGGTCTACCATCCAACTCCTGCAATTCCACATCAGAATGATTAACTAAAGCAACCAGAAAGCTTATGCAACAAGAACAACAACGCAAAGGTTTCAAATTCTATCGTAAGAAGCTAAAACCACCACAAGTTTGAAGATTTCATTCATCTAAATGCAGCTTATCACAGGAATATAGAACAGCATAAACACATTAAGTATCCACCAAGCGACCTGATTTCTCATCTGGAAATGAATACGAACGGAAAAAAAAAACACTAATCCACAAACAACAAAAAAAGATACATCAATTCCTCAGAGAATTCATATCAACAATCCAAAAATTAGACTAAGGTAGAGATATATCTTCTTACATAGCCATTGAACTGAGATTCAGCTGCCTCAACTTCAGAGACTGAAGACATAGTCACGAATCCGAAACCCCTGCTTCGTCCTGTCACTTTGTCATAGATTACCTACAAAGACAAAGAAATTAAAACCATTAATATCTCAATAACACAAATCTATATGTCTTCTCGAATTCCCATAGTGACGGAACATAAGCCACTTCAAAGCCTAAAGGATAATTCTTTCTATTAAACAAACTTAGATCCTCCCAAATCCGACATCACATCAATCAGTAAAATCAAAATTCCGAAAACCCAAAAGTCATATACCTCAACCATCTCAACATTTCCAGCGCTCTCGAACAGCTGAGCGAGCTGAGCACTGTCAACGTTAAAGGGAAGGTTACCGACGAAGAGTTTGAGGTCAGCAGAGAAGGATTGTTCCTGCGGCGCCGCGTCGTCAGCGAAAATACCGTCTTCTTCGACCTCGAAGTTCTCAGTAACCGCGACGTTACGGACGAGGCGAGACGCGGGAGAGCTCCATTTGGCGGCGGAGGAAGCGAAGATGGAGACGGAAACGGATTCGGAGTGGAGTTTGAAGGAGACGGAAGGAGGTAAGAGGGAAGCGGAGGCTGGTCTGGAGACGCAGAAAGGAAGGGATTTAGGGTTGAAGGTAGAGAGAGCGAGAGACGAAGCTGAAGCAGCCATGGGGGAAGAGATAAGGTTTTTGTTTTAGGGGTTTTTCGGGTGAGAGATTTGAGAGTGGGGATAAGATGCAGTGTGTTTGATATTTATGGGCGAAAAGAAAAAAAAAGTTCTTTGCGGTTGCACAATTATCTCACCCCTGATTTTTATTTACAGATTTAACCTGAAACTATTTTTTCTACTAAATATTCTCATTTTCTGTTTCTTATAATAAATATTTCAGAGTATGAAAACGTTTAAGAAATAATAAATTTTCGACTTGGGCTATTTCTCAAAGGTCAGAAGCATAGGAAAACAATATTTATTCTAAATGATATTTGAGTGTACGAGAAGATCCTAATTTTACCAAATATTTTTTCTATAAATATGTTTTTTAATTGAATTAGTTGTGTTTGGTTATCGTTTTATTGGACGGTCTCTACTAACTACTTGTCATAATTTGAAGTGAAGTGAAGGGTGAGATGAGATCTAAGCCGTCGAATTTTGGATGGACAGTGGAGATGGCACGTCTCGTGCCAAGGCAAAAAAAAATCTATGAGAAGATAAGATATTTCAACTAAAAGCCAATGAAAGTTGCAACTCTTGCTCCAGCACAGATCTTCTTCAACTTGCTCCAGAAAAAAGAAAAAAAACTGAAAATCCTCTTCGAAATATCTTTTAACTATTTCAGAAAAAAGAAGAAGAAAAGATTACGGTGGTTAAAAAGACTAAATCAGAAAACGATACAGGTCCTATAAAAAAAGCACTGAATCATACAAACGTGTCCCTTCAAAACAAGTTTCGAAAAAGGATTTATTTGGATAACAGAAGATCTTGAACTACTAATGAAAGTAAACCAAAAAAAGGCCAAGAAAGAATCACTTCTTTAAGTTTCTATAGAGAGACAGTGTTTTGTTTCTCGTTTTTGTTGCTTCCTTGACCCTTTTTGATCATTCTAGAAAGAACATCGGCTTGCTTTGTGTTCCCTTCCTGGTTTAAGCTCTTGATTAGTTCATCGCAGCTCTTCCAATCGGTTGAACTTCCTTTCCCCACGATCTTACACAGAACCGAGTACGCATTTAGTGTCTTCCCAGCTCCTAAAAGCGCATCCAACACCTTGTCGTAACTTGAAAACTCTAAGCTAAGATCTCTCTCCAACCCGAAATCTAATAGCTTCAATGCTGCAATAGTCTTCCCTTTCTCGCTCAGGACGGATAAGAGGCTGTCCAGATCAGGTGAGTGTCCATTTTGATTCAGAAGATCTATACGCCCGAGTGCTTCTTCTACGTGTCCTCTCATTAAGAGAGCTTCCAAAATCTTGGCAACCAAATCCATGTTGTCTTCGATGCCAACGTTTTTATCTATCATGATCATCATCACACGGCTTGCGGTCTGCACCCTACCATCCTCGAACAAACTCTCAATCACTGACCTGAAAAGGGATGAATCTGGGACATGCCCGTCTTCGATCATGCTGTCCAGCGCGGTTTTGGCGTCTCCAGGCTCGCCTTTGCTCATGTAGCTCTTGATGAGCAGCTCATATGCGTTTTCTTCTCTAGGGACACCTCTCCTCGACATTATCTTCAGAATCTCGTAGCTAGAATCCGGGTTTCCTTCTTTTGCATGCCCACGGATCAGATTGTTCAAGGCTTCTTGGTCTTGAACACCTCTTTTCATCAGCTGCCGGAAAAGCACTTCTGCTTTTGACGTTTGGCCACTGTTGCACAAATACTCGATGATTGGGTTATAAGCGCTGGGCTCCATTTCCAGTGTATCCTGATGCCTCAATATGATTTCTTTCTCAACTAGAATGTCCAAAAGCTTGATAGCACGATTGTACGCATTAGCCTTGCATTGATTCTCGATTAAGACCCCATAGTGTCCCGCTTCTGCTGGAACGTTCAGTGTCGCCATGGCTTTGAGCACCTCAGTGGCTGCCGCCATATCCCCGGCTTTGCTCTGGGAAACCAAAAGCTTAAGGAAGATCGAGTTATCGTTTGGAGCAATGTGTTTCGCCATCATATTCTTCAAGATATTCTTAGCCTCCACCATTTTCCCTCCATCACAGAGACCTGGCAACAACGTGGAGTAAGTCGTAGCATTGGGCTCAATACCAAAAGATCTCATTTCCTCAAAAATTCTGAAACCATCATCCACTCTGTCCACTGCAAGATATCCTTTAATCATCGTGGTGTAACTCACAACACTAGGCACAATATTTTTCCCATTCATCTCCACAAACAACTTCTCTGCCTCGTCCATCTTCTTAAACCGGCAGTAACCATTAATCATAGTGTTGTACGTTACAACATCCGGGGAGATCCCACGACTGATCATATCTTCATAGAATCTCAAAGCAGTCTCGAGCCTCAAAGACAAAAAGAATCCCCACAGCATCAGATTGTAAGTGTGCCTAGTTGGCTCTACACCTTCACTTATCATCTTATTAAAATACCGTTTCGCCATCATATAACGACCACGCCTGAGAATCACCTTGAACAGAGTATCATACGACTTGATCGTCCTCTCCACACCCAAATCCTTCATTTTCTGGAAGATCTTAACAGACTCTTGAACGATACCGGCTTTGCCATAACTCTCAATGAGAACCACAAACATATCCTCATCCCAAGGAACACCCTTTTCAGGCATATCCAAGAGAATGCACCGAGCATGATTGAGCTTCTGAGCCTGTCCCAGCATCTCAATCATTTTCATATGCGTATCTTTATCATGTCGGATCAACCCGGATCTCTCCGACCACCGGAAGAATTGGAGAGCGTGATCAAGTTTCCGGGCACCGTGCAATACATTATACACCAACGAATGATCCCATTCGGGTACGAGATCTCGGATCGAGTTCTGTAAACGGGTCGTCCATTCCCGATTATCCATCATTCTACATATCGTATCCTCTAGCTTTTCATGGTTTTGACGCTTACCTCGTTGGAATCTCTCCCTGATCGGCCTCCCCTCCGCTGGTGTTGAAGAACCCAAATTCTTCGTCTCGGGTTTTGCTGCATCGGCGGAATGGGTTTCTGGGTTTTCGACTGGATTCTGAGTGACTTCAATTGTTGAGCTGAACAAACGTGAGAGTGAGAGGAAAGTTGAGTCTGACGATCTGGGAAGCGATAGATAAACCCTAGCTCTCCATTGATAAGGTTTAGATCTGGAAATGAAAGCCATTACAGCAAATAAATTCCAGTACTTCGAAATGGGTTTTTTCAGAAAAAGCTTCGTATATAGAGTCTTTGTTTCCGAATTTTCTGAAAATTTCAATCCACATGAAAGAGCTAGTTGAACAAGGAAGGAAGACAGCAAGAGTTTTAGTGATGCGTAGGGTTTAGGGAGGAGGAAATGGAGTCCTGGATCCAAGATCTTACTTCGGGTCGGGTATTACCTGAATTTGAACCCGGCCTGTTTATCATTACTATCTAGCCCGATTTGTGTGCATATGGGCCCCAACAATTAGAAATCATGAATAGTCTGAAACCGGTTTTACTTTGGAGTAAATTTGAAATGTTGTTGATCAAATCAAATGGAGCAGAAACTGTTTTTGATCAGAAAAACTGCAACACTCCAAGGAGAGAGATATACACTATACCATCTGTATCAAGTTTATGTCTTACAAATGCCAAATGAACATGTTTTATTAAACAAAGTATATCAAGTTTATGTCTCCTACGCAAGGTGTATGAGTTAATGGTGGGTCGGTGTTTTGATTCATTGTTGCTGTGAACCACAGGAGGAGAGGAGAGGAGAGGAGAGATTGATTCTATGATAAAGAAAACAAAAATTCTTTTATGCTTAATTTGCTTGTGGTTTCCTTCAAGCGCAACACGCTTTTAGGATCTCTTCAACAGGCGGGTCATCTCCAGCTTCTTTGTCCTGAAATGTTCAACAAACAAGTTGTTGAATACAACGTTGTGATTTATTATTACCTCTTTGATCACATCAGTATCACATGACACGGTGTAAAACACAAAGATAAGTCTTCAGTCATTAAGTATTTGCACAAACAGAAGAAGAGGAAGAAGACAGAGAGAGAGAGAAAGAGAGTACCTTGCGGATGTAAGAGATGTTATTTTTTCCAGGCCCAGCAACTAGGATTCCACCTTGTTGCCTGCACAAGGTTCGAGACCATCCTTCACGCACATTGTTAATAAGGAAACAGGAAGGAATGATTCAGACACTCTTTTAACTTACCAGCCGCCTCTTTCTACTGTATCTTTCATAAACGAGAGTTTCCAGTCTTGACGGTATCCTTCCATGTAAGACTCTATTATCTTCAGAGCAGCCTATAATAATAATGCCACAGAAGTTACTGATTCCACAAAGGCATGTAACGTTTTGGTAACCTGATTATTTGCTAAGGAGAAGTCACTCTACTTTGGGGGTAAATGTCACAGAAACCCCTGAAGCAAATTGAAGCGCCTCGTATGATGCGTGGTTTGGATCTGCATACACCTCTGAGAGAAATTTGATTACAGATTAGATGATCTCAAAGAAAAAGTTCACCTAGTTTTATTTAGAATCCAAAAAAAAAAGTAAATGAGAAGCATACCTCCTTCAAATTTAGTCTGTTCCACAAAAGTGTTAGCCTGCATAGATGGTTATATCATGAGAATAAGCCAGCTGAAATCTCTAACATTTTTTTCCTTTTAACAATAGACTAATCAAAATGCTTACAACGATTGTGCATTCAAATGCGTTACCTGATCGATACTTCCGGGTCCGATCAGAACAAGAGCAACACCAGCTGCATCCATCACATCCTAACAATGTCTCAGATGTATAAATGGCCAATCTTTTGGTCACCAACATCAAAATTTTTACAATATATAAACCATTACCTTCTTTTCTGCAAGATAAGCTGCTCGTTTCCGACAAAGCACGCATCTGAATACATGACAAGCAAGCTTTAAAGTGACCTAGTAACCAGATTCATCAATCTAATGAGAAAGTTCTCCAAAGATAAATCACCCAAAATGACGAGCAAATGCAACAACAGTCTTCCTGTCCTTCCATAAATCAGAAATCGGAATCTCATTTCCTCTCAAATCCAAGACTTTCACTTTATCTAGCAAATCAGCAGTATCTTTCTCGGTTCCAGTTCCTGTGGTAGAATCGGTACAATCTAGTAAAAAATCTGGAATCTCAAATTTTCAGTTTCTCCGAATAGAAGAGAAGACAAGACATTTAAGCGCACCTGAAGCGCCGGTAATGGCCGACACGACCACGGGGCTACGCCGGAGAGAGACACCCGTTTGGGCTTTACGGAGATGAGAGTCGACAGAATAACCAAAACTTACTGTCCCTAAACCATGAATAGTCTTCAGCTTTGGCTGCAGCGTTACGGGAGTGATCGTCGACGACGACGACGAGAGAGAAATCGCCATTGTTGTTGCTCTGGGAAAGCTGAAAAATAAGAAAAACAAAACAAAAATACCAGTTTTAACTCAAACCGTTGGTTAATCTCGTGGAGTTGGGGTGTTACACGCGGCAGATGATGTAAGCATGGTCTGAAAGAGAAAGTCAAATTCCACGTCAGCTCAGTTAGGGTAAATTGGGAAAAGAATCTAAGATCCTTTTAAGAGCGAATGTTCGTCCTTACACGTTCTTGGTAGGGTAAAAGCTTAAGCTCAAGCCGCTTCTACGCTCTATCTCTCTACATTTCTCAATCTGCTATGGCGAGAATAGTGCGTGTGGCGAGATCCTCCTCCATCTTCGGCTTCGGAAGCCGATTTTACTCTACCTCAGCTGAAGTTAGCCACGCCTCGCCGCCTACGCCGTTTCTTCACGGCGGCGGAGTTCGCAGAGATGTTGCCAAGGATAGGAACGTGCAGTGGGTGTTTCTGGGCTGTCCCGGTGTCGGGAAAGGCACGTACGCTAGCAGACTGTCGAGCCTACTCGGTGTTCCTCACATCGCCACCGGCGATCTCGTCCGTGAGGAGCTAGCTTCTTCCGGACCTCTCTCTCAACAGGTTCAGCCTTTTTTTTATTTCACTTTCTGTCGCTGTGATTGAGATTTCTTCTATGTTCGATTGTGGATCCAAATAGTCTGAAAATGACGTTTTTAGCAAATCGGGTATCATTTCTAATCGTCTATTGGATCTATTTTAGTTCATCTATCTCCCGACAGATCTAATGAACTAAGTCCATTTGGAAGTGTTTCTGATTGCATATCATAAAGGATCTATTCGTCTAAATTAGAGTCAACGTCCCTCTCTTCTTGCTTTCAAAACTTACCAATATGTTTATTGAGATCCTTACCGGTGGAGTACAAGCTTTGTTTTTGTTTGTAGAAGTGTGCGTTTTGTGCGTTCTTTGTATGTGTTAAGAGTTTTAGAATCTCTTGTAATGATTCTGAGCTCACTGTTACTTGATGCAGCTATCGGAGATTGTAAACCAGGGAAAATTGGTCTCGGATGAGATCATAGTAAACCTATTGTCAAAGAGACTTGAAGCTGGTGAAGCCAAAGGTGAATCAGGGTTTATTCTTGATGGCTTTCCCCGAACCATGAGACAAGCAGTAAGTATCACTGGCTTTTGCATCTTGAGTCATAATATTCTTCTCTACTTGCATTCTCAACGTTGAATTTTGTGTTTGTCTTTTGTTTCAGGAAATACTGGGAGATGTCACTGACATCGATTTGGTAGTGAATTTGAAGCTACCTGAGGAAGTTTTGGTTGACAAATGCCTTGGTAGGAGAGCTTGTAATCAATGCGGCAAAGGTTTCAATATCGCTCACATCAACTTAAAGGGTGAGAATGGGAAACCTGGAATCAGCATGGATCCACTTCTCCCTCCACCTCAATGCATGTCAAAGCTCATCACTCGAGCAGATGATACTGAAGAGGTGGTGAAAGCAAGGCTTCGTATATACAATGAAACCGTAAGCCCCTCTATCGTCCTTTCCATTTCTTGTGTGTATAATGCATCTATTAGATGAACTTCCACTTGACACAAGTGATGATTAGTATTTCTTTTTTTCTGTATGCAGAGTCAGCCTCTTGAAGAATACTACCGTAGCAAGGGAAAGCTTATGGAGTTTGACCTACCTGGAGGCATCCCGGAATCTTGGCCAAGGCTATTAGAAGCCTTAAGGCTTGACGATTACGAGGAGAAACAGTCTGCCGTTGCATAGTTCACCTATGAAATCCCGGTATTTAAATTCTTTGCATGTGGAAGACATATGCCTAATCAATTTTGTGTTGGAAATAAGAGTAAAGAAGAAAAACCTTAGATTTTTTTTTTTTCAATTTTACCTCAATTGAATAATCATACACACTTGCAAACTATACTATCTTTTCACGAGCCGGGGTTTCGGTTCCATACTTGCAAATCTACTGTATCATGATTGTTTATGAGTTTGCTAGTTACAGGAATGTATCAGTACTTCTACACTTGCTGTTATGCTTCAGGTTTAATCTTCATGATCTTGTGATTTGTTTGTTTGTTGTTGAATGTGTTAATATTGCGGCTGGCCGAGCTGGCTGGTTTAAGTACTCAACCAGACAGTAAAGTAAAACAGCCGCATACAGTAAAGTTTTGTGGAACGTATAACCAGCTTCTGTCTGTCCTAGAATTGGCGGTTCGGGATAGAACTGTTCCTTACATCGTGGAATGTACGGCACAATTGATGCTAATTATTTGCTATGTGATCTCATAGCAAACCTAGATTATGTTCTGCGGTTTCGCTGATTCTTCTGGTTTGACAATCAAATTCTTCTTATGGATGGTGAAATCAGACTGAATCGAGAGGCTAAACCGGACGCAGTCTATTGCAATTTAGGTCACAGTAACTAGCATGTACTTTTGAGAGGTCTCACAAACATATGGAAACTCAAATCTCTGTTGTCTCACAGCTCTCGGTATGTCTGTGGAACCTATCAAAATGAGTAAGAGGTTTTTTATCTCTTGGTCTATACATCTGACTTAGAAACCGGTTTGCAGCTCCAGGTGCCATTACTATGTAATAAAAAACAAATAATCATAATTTTTTTTTGTATACTTCAAAAGTTCGAGTTCTTAGGAAAATGTCCGTCAGATGCAAAGCTGTTAATGAATCGGATAGAAAAAAATGTCATTCAACTATAACTGTATAAGTGTATTGATTATATATATACATTGTTTAAGCTTTTAATACATTGATTACGCTTAAACAACTTTTATAACAACTCTAATAGTAGTTGAAAATTTGGAAGCTAACAATTGTCAACTTTGACAAATGTTTCTGTTAAATGATAATAATTGAGATACTTTCATATTGTGTAATCACAGTCATGTTGTATTCTTATCCCAATTCTATCTCAAAAATATTTTTATACAGGTATGGTTCAGTTTCACGTGTTTAGTTCGAACAAAACAAAGCTCAAGCGCGTGTCAACAACCAACCAGCAGTTCCTTACTTCCTTTGGTTGCACGCGCTTTAACTGAAAAAACAAAACGATGCCGTTTCTTTGGCCTCGTTTCCAACTAACTTTCAAAGGGCATTTCAACTCAACTAACGTTCAACGAAACTATTTGACTCCTCTCTCTCTCTCTCTTTCCTTTTCATTGCCTTCTTCAACACTATAGACTAGCTCATCTAAAGTACGGACCTTGATCCATCCAACGTACCCTACCGTGACACGTGTCCGTTACACTGTCGGCGAAGGCTCAACGAACTGAACTGATACGACGGATACATCAACGTGCCATAACCAAAAACCGCATTCGGATAAGCCCGGATCTTCCTAACTCCTAGGAAGAGTTTTTTTTCTCTCTCAAGTTCTGCATCATCTCTCTCACCGTTAGTACTACTTTGTCCTCTTTCTTTTTGTCTCTCTTTTGCTTTACATTTTGATATATCTTTTGGGTTTTTTTATTTTGAATGAATCAGAGTTTATCACATGTGAGTATCAGCAAGTTCCTTGCTTTATCCTATATGTTGCAATTGACTTTTCAAGCTCTATATAGATCGAGATCCTGTATGATGGATTTGATGTTTCTCACCGTCCAAATCGGGTCTTTTGTTTCTTCTTGGATACATAATTTAAGACTCTTTTGCACATAAAAAGAAAAAGAAAAAAGAGAGACTTAAGACTCGAAGTGAATTTGAGAATCTCTTATGAATATGATTGAGGCTATGGGAAGCAAAATGTTGATTACTTAATTGCTTTTAATCTGTGAAACTTTTTTTCAGGTTGATTCAAGCTTTTTGACTGGAAAATTTTGTGTAGTAACGTTCGAGTAATGGAGGTGAAAGAGAGTGAAAGAGTGGTAATAGCAAAACCAGTGGCTTCGAGGCCTTCATGCTTTAGCATCAGGACATTCACTGAGCTTCTGACTGATTCAGTTACCGTATCTCCCCAATCGAATTGCCGCGAGACTGTAGACGTTGCTATAAGACCAAAGACTCTGAGGTTTAAACAGCCAGCTGCAGCTTCCGTCTCATGTCCACGGGTGATTCATCTACCGATAGAGTTGTCTCTTTCTTGGCATTGTTATTATCTTCTTTCTGAATCTTCCGCATTGCCTTTTTGACTCGTTTAAGTCTTTTCTTATAATCTTAGGTGGAAGGAAATGGCAAAGTTAAGTCTGGTGATGATTCAGAGAGCAGAAACTATGTCATTTATAAACCGAAAGCAAAGCTTGTCTCCAAAGCAACCGTCTCTGTATTGGCTAATATGGTAAGTTGTTTTGCAAAGCTAAAAAGATCACGATTTTTTCGAAACTCGTCTTTTAATTCTGCATTTTCAGCTTCAAGGAGATCGTCAACAGACTTGGAGACAAACCGAAGCAGTAGCGTATGGGAAGAGTTTGAGCCAAGGTGCGAATCGAGCTGGTCCTCATCTAGTCCCGAGAGTTCCATCCTTTACGGAATCAGAGACATCGATTGCGGACAGATCTTCCGTGGACGGATACAACTGGAGGAAATACGGACAGAAGCAAGTTAAAGGAAGCGACTGTCCAAGGAGTTACTACAAGTGCACACACCCAAAATGTCCGGTGAAGAAGAAAGTAGAGAGATCAATGGAAGGTCAGGTTTCAGAGATTGTGTATCAGGGTGAGCATAATCACTCAAAACCGTCTTGTCCTCTTCCACGGCGCGCTTCATCATCATCCTCTTCAGGGATTCAGAAACCATCAAAAGGGTTAGTTTCGGAAGGATCAACTGGACAAGACCCTAATAATGTCTATTACCATCCTCTTTGGAGCAATCAAAGCAATGAATCATCTAAAAGCAGAACAGAGAAGATGAATGAAGGTTGTGTTACAACGCCATTCGAGTTCGCTGTTCCACGATCGGCGAATTCAACTGGTGGAACTTCGGATTCCGGTTGCAGAAGTAGCCAGTGTGATGAAGGCAGCATTGGAGGAGAGCTTGATGATCCAAGCAAAAGCAAGAGAAGGTAAGATTATCAGGCTTTGGATTTGTTTCAGACACCAATTTCTTCATTTACGGTTGCACTGAGTTTGTTAACTAACAGCAGGAAGAACGAGAAGCAGTCTAGTGAAGCAGGAGTATCGCAAAGCTCGGTGGAATCAGACAGTCTCGAAGATGGATTCAGGTGGAGGAAGTACGGACAAAAAAGTGGTTGGAGGCAATGCGTATCCGAGAAGTTATTACAGATGCACGAGTGCAAATTGCAGAGCAAGGAAACATGTGGAGAGAGCGAGTGATGATCCAAGAGCTTTCATTACAACCTACGAAGGTAAACATAATCACCATTTGCTCTTGGGACCTCCAACTTCGTCTACTCTTCCCTTTAGCTCCCCACAACATTCTAATCAAGCCGTTTGATGATGATCCCCTGATGCTTCTTCTTCAATTATCACAGCACATTAATTAATGAGTTTCTTGTTTTGCACTGTGAATTTAATTATTTTACATCAAAGTTGTAGTAAGTCCAGGAGGACAAATTGTTCTTTAACAAACAAAAAGAAAAATCAAATAAAAAGAGTGTTATATATTTTTTTTATGTCGCAAACAAGATTGTTAAATCATTTTGTAGATTTCTTTTGCAGTAATAGATACTCACATCTCTTTCATAAACTCCTTCCATGTGTTGAATTTCAAACGTAAACTTGGTTACTTTGGTTTATTGGCTCCATAGCCTCCATTTATATTGATTTCGGAGAACCGAACAAAATGTTAAATAATTCGGAAACAAGAATTCTTGAAGATGGACACCAAATCACCATTGTAAAGTTATAATTAATCAACTTTTAAATTAGAGATATATAGATGAAATATTCTTAAACAACGAAACCGTTTGATCAAGATCACAAAGTCGAATAAAGCGTCAAAACTTCATTAAAAGATAATAGAAATCTTCTGAAACATATCCAAAGCTAATGGAAACAGCACAAAAAGCTCTTTGACATATAATGCAAACACAAGGCAAAAGGAAGATCCCTTAACGGTTAGCCTTAGCAACTCTCTCAATCTCATCTTTCTTCTTGATGGCATAGCTGCAAAGAGAAGACACGATGCTATTAGTATTAGCTACTAACACACACAAATGTGACGCAATTAAAGAGACAGACAATATATTGTGTCTTATTACCTGTTGGAAGATCCCTTAGCAGCATTGATGAGTTCATCAGCAAGGCACTCAGCGATTGTCTTGATGTTTCTAAAGGCAGCTTCACGAGCACCAGTGGTGAGCAAGAAGATAGCTTGGTTCACACGTCTTAGGGGAGAGATATCAACAGCCTGTCTCCTAACCACACCAGCAGATCCAATCCTGGTAGCATCTTCACGTGGACCACTGGCTCAACCAATAAAACAAACATCATGAGAAAAAAGGGTCGTAGAGACACGCAAGAAAGTATGGGTAACAGTATCACATTTCGTTTACCTGTTAACAATGGCATCAATGATAACCTGAATTGGGTTCAAGTCAGTCAAGAGATGGATGATCTCCATGGCGTGCTTGATGATCCTCACAGCCATCAACTTCTTACCGTTGTTCCTTCCGTGCATCATGAGAGAATTTGTGAGCCTCTCAACAATTGGGCATTGAGCCTTCCTGAACCTCTTCACAGAGTATCTTCCAGCAGTGTGGGGGACAAAGGTTGCGTGTTTGGCAGGCTGAACACCAATGTAGTCAACAAGACTAATGTCTGTGACCTACATACACGAATACGCAGACGAAAACAAATGTTAGCTAAAAACCATTTTCTATACTCAGAATACATTTGAAGCCAATTTTTAGAGATCAAAAATACAAAAACTAAACAAACGGCATATCAAGACCCAAAAAATGTTTAATACCAAAACCAAAAGCATCAGGACAAGAAAATTAACAACAAGAGCAACAAGAGTACAAATTTCGGACAAGAAACAAAAGGCGCAGATTATAGACATTGATATATTATCCATTTCCAGGAGTTATTTCACACGATGAAGCTAATACAACTATCAAATCATAACATACCAATATATTATATGCCTGCCACAAATCAAGAGAAAAAACTAACCAAGGAGGCTAGCTTGAAACTAGATGTAATAAGGAAATTGAGGTAGGATTAGATCACAGAAAGACTGTAAGAGTAAGCAGATCGGCTGGAACAAAATGAGAAACTAAAGAGAACCAAAGATTAGTAGAAGACAGACAAATCAAACCAATAAGTCACACTCAAAAGGTTTCATACACAAATGTAAAATGAATTGATGAAGATAGATTACCGAAACGTCATCAAAGCTCCAACGGTTGAAGAGCTTGACCTCGTTGGTAAGCTGCTGCTGAATCTCAGCGTCAATTTCAACGGCGGCGGCCATAGCTGGTAGATCAACAGATGATTAGCCAAAAATTCGCAAATACAGAAGAAGAAAAAAAAATCAATGAAGACCTCAAACTCTTTAAGTGTCGTGTGGAAGAGAAGTGACGGAGGTGGGAACTAGGTTTGTTTAGCCGCTGCTTGAAGAAGGAAGCTCAAAAGAACAAAACCCTAAATTGTATTATACTAAAGTTTTGGCTATAAGGTGGACTTTATTGGGCCCATATGTGTTCGATATATTGGGCTGTATCTTTTTGTTTGGGCCAGAACTCTTTTATTTATTTTTTCTAGCTCTGGGCCAGAACTCTTTTATATGTAGTTAAATTACCACTAAGAGTTTGTTGATATACGTAATTAAATTAATCTCTTACCACCTTTTTCTAAAACCGGAGGATGGGGGTTCGATTAACGGTGATAGTCTTCCAACTTTTGTTTTGTTTTTTTTGTTTTTTTGTTTTTCTGCCGTGTATTATTGAAATTCGAAATATAATTGTACACAAATTTTAGAGTAGCATATTAAGTTTAAATTTTCGAAAACAAAACCAGCGAAACAATTTTAAAAACCTAAAAAACAAAATTTTAAGAGAGAAAAGCAAAACCAGAACTAAGACAGATAAAATTTAAATTTTAAGGTAAAATTATTATTGATGTCCATAGCTAATCAAATGATTCAATTTGTTCCCATAGAAACCATCTCTTAAAATTAAAAACCCAAATCCTTAAACTCTTATATAATACAGCCAGTATTTAATTTTAAAAGATGATATCATAATCGAAAACGATATTTTAGCATCTAATTAGAAACATTACTAAAACAGACCACATAACCTAAACCGTGGAGAATATGTGCAGGTCTAGATAGAAGTCTTCCAAATTTTTGTCAAGAAAAAAATTTCAAACATACATTTACATAAATACTACATAGAATATGTGCAATATGTTTTATCTCTTTTATATGTGAAATATGTAGTGACTTTAAAGATTTATATCGAAAATAAGAGTTTACTAACTGTAAACTAAATACAATAACATAAAAACTCTAGAGTTGTGATATTTATACAATTGTTAATCTTGAATGGTAAATATCACTTTTAATCAATATCTTAAATTTATATAATTATTCAAACGTCGAGATATAGCCGCTTGACGTTAAAAACAAACTATAGTTAATTAATTGTTCTTTGTTATGTTAAGATACTGAGTAGGTTAGGTTTATTGTCGGTAGTCAAAGAGCTCTTTTCTTGCACGTTTTATCTTTTATGTCTTAAATCATCATACTTTACATTATATAAAGTTCTAAAAATGCACACCAACCTAATTCTAAGTGATAAATCTTTTTCTTAAAATACGAACAATACATTCTTCTTTGAAATGATGACTATACAATCATCACCTTTTTTCACTAAACCTTCATACTTTTTGGTACTAATTGTACAGTAGTACAGGCAAAAAATGCATTAATTGGGCCTTATATTTTGGCTTTGACGTACGTTTTAATCATGACTCGATAGGTTTGTGATACTCCTTAATTATTTCTTAATAGTTTCTTAACTTAAATTTGATAGTTTTGTTGTCTAAGACTCAAATCTGTGGGGGCACACGAAGACTGCTACGTAAGATCATTGATTTTTTTTTTGAAATGTCAACAAATGAAGTCTATCCACATGATATTAGAAAATAATTAAATTTTAGAAAGAAAGACACATCATCTACCTTTAATTTTAGACAAACACTTAGCGTTCACATCTCACTATAAATAGCCTTGTTATAATTTTTTTTATATATTCTTTTTTGACGACTATAATATTATCTTAAACATAGAAGTAAACAATGATATTATAACAGACAATACAAAAATTTAAATAAAATCTTCACCAAACTCACATAATCGAGTTTTATAAGTAACTTTTTATACATAGACAATAAAAGTTTAATCACTCAATTTTTTTAGTTTTTTTCTGTCAGGGTCGATCAAATGTTAGATTTTATCCTTTTAAAAAAAACAATTTCTTCTCCAGAAGTGAAACTAGAATTGTCGTTGTTTAATATTGGTTTGAGCATCTTAACGACATTGGAAGAATACCACATCAATGTTCTTGTCATTCTTAATAGTTATTTTTTCATTAAATCATATTTTCCTCGGTTTTCGGATTAGCTCGGAAAGATTTTTTTTTTTCTAGCAACACAAGTAATAAGATAACATAAATAATTAGTGTAATTTAGAAGTGATGTAATCACACAATATAAGAGCATTTTCAAGTATCCAAGAACTATTTTCAAAAATAAAAAAATATTAAATGGATGTTTTGAAATCTGGAAACTCCATAAATTCTCATAACATCACAAATTTTGAGATATCTGTTTAATATTTAATATTTATTTTATTATTATAATAATGTTTTTATTTTAGATATTTGGGATGGAGGTCTTGTAACAATAATAAACAAACGAGTGATCACATTTTCAACAAAGGACCATTCAAGACACTACGTATTCTCTTTCTTTTTTCAAATAAGTTAGGTAGTATATTTTCTTACTTTTCCACATTTTTTCTGACATTTCCCACTTATTTTTGTAGTCAACTCTTATAATATAAATTTATAGTTTTTGGAAGATTTAATGATTATTCTATATTCCAAAAAAAAAGCTTATTCTGATTATTTTTTTAAAAGAATTTGGATCCTTTTGTTTCCCGATAATTCGAATTCTTTACTTGTTAAAGAAAACCGAAAAAGAGGAAGACAATTACCAAAAATATATAAAATAATGATGTGGAAAATTTTGATGGTTAGTATGTAGCCATTCTTCGAGTAAGATTATGATGTATTGCTTTTACCTTCCATCACCTAACTGTTGTCAATTTGAAAAGCACAATTACATTTATAATATATTAATAAATACACTATACACATAAGAATAAGAAACTGCCATATATAACTCATAATTGATATCTGGGCATATCATCTAAGAACACAGGGACTCGGAGGCATAATGGTTAAAATGGGTGGAGAAGAATTGAGAGTAGAGATTGCAGAGATTGGAAAAAGCATGGAAGCAAGTTTCAGGACCAGCTCTTCAAGAAATGAGCTTGAGAATGAAGCAGAGGACGCTCTACAATGGGCTGAAATCCAGAGATTACCCACTTTTAAACGGCTGAGATCGTCTCTTGTCGACCAAGAAGGCGAGGCTGTGGAGAAAGGTAAAAGAGTCGTTGATGTCACCAAGCTTGGAGCCATGGAACGCCATCTAATGATTGAGAAGCTGATCAAACACATTGAGAATGATAACCTCAAGCTTCTCAAGAAAGTCAGAAGAAGAATGAACAGGTGAAATGTGAGATAGAGGAAACAAACCTTGTGAATAGGAAACTTGAGTTTTTAACTGAATTGTTACTTGCAGGGTCGGTGTGGAGTTTCCGAGCATAGAGGTAAGGTATGAGCATTTAGGTGTGGAAGCAGAGTGTGAGGTCGTTGAAGGGAAGGCGCTTCCAACTTTATGGAACTCCTTGAAGCGCGTTTTCTTAGTGAGTACACTCGATGATCTAATGCATATTGCAAGTTCGCAGTAGCTAGTGTTGAATTCTACTCTTGTCTTTCTTCAGGGATTGGTGAAGCTGAGTGGTGTAAGAACACGTGAAGCCAAGATAAACATACTTAACGATGTTAGTGGCATCATTAACCCGGGAAGGTTAGTTCAGTATTAATTTCTCTTTTGAAAAAAAGCTTTGAGATGTGTGTAATGCAACTCAACTAATGCCTCTTCTTGTTGCTCAAGGTTAACACTGCTTCTTGGTCCTCCTGGATGTGGAAAGACTACGTTGCTTAAGGCTTTGTCTGGAAACTTGGACAAAAATCTAAAGGTTTCAGATTTTTTTCTCAAGTCTCTTTGGATGCTTTTGCACCATATGTGTGTCTTATGTCTCCTTTTATTCTCCATTATTTTCCACAGCGTTCTGGTGAAATCTCCTACAATGGACACGGACTGAACGAGTTTGTTCCTCAGAAAACATCGGCGTATATAAGTCAACACGATCTGCACATTGCAGAGATGACA
Source organism: Schrenkiella parvula (assembly GCA_000218505.1). NCBI lineage: Eukaryota > Viridiplantae > Streptophyta > Magnoliopsida > Brassicales > Brassicaceae > Schrenkiella > Schrenkiella parvula. Next base: position 9,964,168 of record CM001190.1, on the reverse strand, counting down.
GTGAGGGAGACAATTGACTTCTCAGCTCGTTGTCAAGGTGTCGGTAGCCGAACAGGTAGATGTCGTCATAAAGCAACGGTCTTTTTAAAGCATTCTCTAAACGGTTTTAGTGAAAAACATATCTTATGTCTCTGCTGAAACAGATATTATGATGGAAGTCAGTAAAAGAGAAAAGGATGGTGGAATCATTCCTGACCCAGAAGTAGATGCTTACATGAAGGTCCACTACTTAAGCTAACGTCGAAAACAATTTTTAACTCAGGCGGTTGATAAATAAACCTTTTGTAAATCCAATTGTGCAGGCAATATCGGTTAAAGGACTTAAAAGAAGTCTGCAAACAGATTACATCTTGAAGGTAGTTTCTCTGACACAATTCTGATTTGTGGTCCTTGTTGATTAGCTTCTTAATTATTTATTGTATTGCATTTTTCAGATCCTCGGGCTTGACATTTGTGCAGAAACATTGATTGGCAATGCGATGAGAAGAGGCATATCTGGGGGTCAAAAGAAGCGTCTTACCACAGGTTGGTTCGTTAGAATCCTGCAAAACGGTCATCTTTCTGGTGGCATGGCATGTTTTCTGAAAATTTGTAATTGCAGCCGAGATGATCGTTGGTCCAACAAAAGCTCTATTCATGGATGAAATAACAAACGGCTTAGACAGCTCCACTGCATTTCAGATAGTCAAGTCTCTTCAGCAGCTGGCTCACATTACCAATGCAACCGTGCTTGTTTCCCTTCTTCAACCTGCTCCAGAATCATATGACCTCTTTGACGATATTGTGTTGATGGCTGAAGGAAAAATTGTGTATCACGGCCCACGTGACAAGGTCTTGAGATTTTTTGAGAAATGTGGATTTCAATGCCCAGAAAGGAAAAGTGTTGCAGACTTTCTCCAGGAGGTAAAAAGGCAAAGTTCTGTTCCCTGACACTGACCTTTTGATCCCCTGGTCCTGAGTTATTTTGCCGTGCAGGTTATATCTAGAAAAGACCAAAGACAGTACTGGCTGCACCAGGACTTACCCTATAGCTTTGTCTCAGTTGACACATTGTCGAAGAGATTCAAGGACTTAGAGATTGGGAGAAAGATTGAGGAAGCCCTCTCTAGGCCATATGATAAATCAAAAACTCACAAGGATGTTCTTTCTTCCAATGCGTATTCTCTTCCAGATTGGGAACTGTTCAGAGCATGCATCTCAAGAGAATTTCTTCTCATGAAGAGAAACTATTTCGTCTACCTCTTCAAGACGTTTCAGGTTACATTCGTCGTTTCTGCAGATATATCTCTCTTTATGTCTTTCAAGGTTCTAATGTTAATTCCAAAGAACCGTTCTTCCGTTATATTGCGCAGCTTATTCTGTCCGGAATCATCACTATGACTGTGTTTATTCGAACGCGGATGGGCATCGATATCATTCATGGAAATTCTTACATGAGTTGCCTCTTTTTTGCAACCGTTGTGCTTTTAGTTGATGGTGTTCCGGAGCTGTCTATGACTGTTCAACGCCTTGCCGTGTTCTACAAGCAGAAGCAACTGTGTTTCTATCCAGCTTGGGCTTATGCGATCCCTGCAACAGTGTTAAAGGTCCCTCTCTCCCTCCTAGAGTCTCTCGTTTGGACATGCCTCACTTACTATGTCATCGGATACACTCCTGAAGTTTCCCGGTGAGCGCTTTTAAACCATCTTTTGGTTGCTCCCAACTCACATCCAAGCCTGAGAATGTCAGAAAAATGTTATGGAAACTAATGATATTTGATATTTTAGGTTCTTCCGGCAATTCATCATGCTCTTTGCTGTTCACTTCACATCGATATCCATGTTCCGGTGTATAGCTGCAATTTTTCAGACAGGAGTTGCTTCGATGGCAGCTGGTAGTTTTGCCATATTAATCACCTTTGTATTCGCTGGTTTCGCCATCCCATACAGTAAGACTTTTGCGCTCTTTTCATTTCAATCTTGTTCCAAATTTCAAGAACATGACATTGGTTTGTTGCAGCCGATATGCCAGGATGGCTGAAGTGGGGTTTCTGGGTAAATCCTATAAGTTACGCCGAGATTGGGCTCTCTGTAAACGAATTTCTTGCTCCCCGGTGGCAGCAAGTGATTCTCTCTTCCCCAACTTAGTTCTCTTCATCATTCAAATTTCTCTTCATCTTCCAAGACTAATCAGTTTTCCGGTTATGTTTGCAGATGCAACCCACGAATATTACCTTGGGGAGAACCATACTTGAAAGTCGAGGACTGAACTATGATGATTACATGTACTGGGTCTCACTATGTGCCTTGTTGGGTCTCACCGTTATCTTCAACACCATTTTCACTCTAGCTCTGAGTTTCCTAAAATGTAAGTTCAAAATACCGAAATATATGCCACGGACGAGCACATACTGACGAGCTTATTTTGACAGCTCCCACGTCATCTCGTGCCATGATTTCCCAAGAAAAGCTCTCTGAGCTGCAAGGAACAAAAGATTCATCAGTCAAGAAGAACAAGTCAATACATTCCCCAGCAGAGACAAATGAGGATTCAGGTATAAACATATTTGTCTTTCTACTTACACAAAACAACTCTTTCTTCTCAATCTCCCTCATCGTAATTCATTCAACAGGGAAGATGGTCTTACCTTTTAAGCCCCTCACCATAACATTTCAAGACTTGAACTATTACGTCGACGTTCCTGTGGTAAAAGCTTCTATTACATTCTTGGATCTTACCAATGATAACTATTTTCATTTGCAATGACCATCAAAGGATACAATCCATGGGATCTTTGTTAATCTCAGGAGATGAGAGGTCAAGGACACAATCAGAAGAAATTGCAGCTTCTCTCAGACATCACCGGAGCTTTCAGACCAGGCGTTCTAACGGCGTTAATGGGAATCAGTGGTGCCGGAAAAACCACTTTACTCGACGTTCTCGCCGGAAGAAAAACAAGCGGATATATCGAAGGAGACATCAGAATTAACGGATTCCCTAAAGTCCAGGAAACATTCGCAAGAGTCTCAGGCTACTGCGAGCAAACGGATATACACTCGCCAAACATCACCGTCGAGGAATCCATAATTTACTCCGCTTGGCTCCGCCTAGTTCCAGAAATCGATCCCAAAACCAAAATCGTAAGCTTAATGATTCTAATTCTAACAATCAACAATGACCTAGAAAATCGAGAAAGTAAATCGTTAAGAAATTCGTTGCAGAGATTCGTGAATCAAGTTCTGGAGACGATCGAGCTGGAGGAGATCAAGGACGCGATGGTGGGAGTCGATGGCGCGAGCGGACTGTCGACGGAGCAGAGGAAGCGGTTGACGGTGGCGGTGGAGTTGGTGGCGAATCCGTCGATCATATTCATGGACGAGCCAACGACGGGGCTAGATGCAAGAGCAGCCGCCATTGTGATGAGAGCTGTGAAGAACATAGCAGAGACTGGACGAACCATTGTGTGCACTATTCATCAGCCCAGCATCGACATTTTTGAAGCCTTCGACGGGGTAATTGTTCACTTTTTGAAAATTTGGTATTTATATGGATTTTTCGGCTATTTTTTTTTCTAATTTCTTATAACAATTTTGTTTTTTTACAAAATATTGTTTTTATTATATGTTCAGTTAGTACTTCTGAAGAGAGGAGGTCGCATGATTTACACAGGACCTCTTGGACAACATTCTTCTAATGTCATTCAGTATTTTCAGGTTTGTTTCTTCTGCTCAAGAAGCAAAAAAAGCGTTTTTCAATTATCTGAAAATGTTTACCAAATAAATAAGAATAATTGTTTTTGTTGTTGTTGGGGATAAATAACAGAGTATCACTGGAGTTGCTAAGATTAGAGACAACTACAATCCAGCAACATGGATGCTAGAGGTCACTTCACAGTCTGTAGAGATTGAACTCAACACAGATTTCGCAAAAATCTACAAGGAATCGGATCTTTACAAGTGAGTAGTACATCTCAAAACAACTAAAATACCGTCATGTATGGCTAATGAGTTCATCATGTGTTGCTTTACGGCAGGAGCAACTCCGAGCTTGTTAAAGAGCTCAGCGAACCACAACTCGGGTCAAGCGATCTGCATTTCGGGAGAACTTTTGCGCAGAACTGGTGGGGACAGTTCAAATGTTGTCTATGGAAGATGAGTTTGTCTTATTGGATAAGCCCTTCTTACAACTTGATGCGAATTGGTCACACTTTCATCTCTTCTTTGATCTTTGGTGTACTCTTCTGGAATCAAGGCAAAAAGATGTGAGTCACATAAAATCCATCCGAATCAGTTTCATTACTTTCTTAGTATTCATTTCTTGTTGTGTGTTTTGGCAGAGATACTCAACAGAATTTGTTCACAGTTCTCGGAGCGATTTATGGTCTTGTGCTCTTCTTGGGGGTAAACAACTGCACTTCAGCTTTGCAGTATTTTGAGACAGAACGTAATGTTATGTACCGTGAAAGATTCGCGGGAATGTACTCTGCGTTTGCCTTTGCGTTGGCTCAGGTTGTGACCGAGGTTCCTTACATTTTCATCCAAAGCGCAGAGTTTGTGATCATAATATATCCAATGATTGGGTTATACGCATCTGCCTACAAAGTCTTTTGGAGTCTCTACTCAATGTTCTGCAACTTACTCTGCCTCAACTATCTTGCATTGTTCCTCATCTCCGTCACTCCAAACTTCATGATCGCAGCTATTCTCCAGTCCCTTTTCTTCGTTTGTTTCAACCTTTTTGCTGGATTCTTGATTCCACAACCGGTAAGATCTTCTGAACAAGTCATCATAATCATCATGATCTTTGATCTTTACTTATGCCTAATAATAGTGTTTTCTTGATCTTGAAAAATGCAGCAAATCCCAAAGTGGTGGGTCTGGCTATACTATCTAACCCCGACCTCGTGGACGCTCAACGTGTTTTTCTCGTCTCAGTACGGCGATATTCATGAAGAGATCAATGCATTTGGAAAAGCCACGACGGTTGCAAGATTCTTAGAGGACTACTTCGGATTTCATCATGATCGTTTGATGGTTTCAGCCATTGTTCTCATCGCATTCCCAATTGCATTGGCTTCTATGTTTGCTTGCTTTGTTGCCAAACTTAACTTTCAAAAACGATGATGAATTCACACACCAATTAGTCACAAAATAGTCGTGTAATGTAATGAGTTTGCAGTCTACGAAGAATCATCAAACTAAGGTCAAAGATAATCTTCTGTAAGCTTTTGGTCTTGCTCAAATTTCATTAGAAACCGCAACATGCATCAGAAGGTAGATTTAATAATTGTACCGAAACTATATGAATAATTAATCTTATTTTTTTCAAAAGGCTTAATCAAACAAAACACTAGTGATTAAAAAAAATCACTTCTTGAACAAAGTGATGACCATTAAAAAGACTAGGGTATCCCATTTTTATATATTTAAATTAGCTATTTTCCCCTCCATTTAATGTGGTAGTCCACTTCTTGTTATTCAAAATTGTAATTAGAGAATAGTACCTATATAATTTCTTGATTTATTTATATTTCTGAGATGTAATTATTTTTCCCACCTTTTCTGATTTTATAAATAAATATGTTCGTTACTTTACTGATAATATATATACTACTTTAGTCAGATCAGGATTGTTATTTTTTTGACAGTCGAACTATTGAAATAAAACTTTTTAAAAAATTACCAAAAGAACATAAAATTATGGTGTGGAGAAATTTTAAAGTTAGCATGTAAAGATTTCTAAGTAAAGAAAGACTATTAGGATCTCTATTCGAAACGTAGGTTTACATATATTATAATATTTCCATATCTTCCATCACCCGACTGTTGTCTATTAGACAAGCACGTTTACATATACTTTTAAAGTTTAATATACATAAGAAGACAAAAAAATGCCATACCTCATAATTGATCTCATTGGAGAACCTAGGGCCTCGTAGCTCAGATGGGTGGAGCAGAACTGAGAGTGGAGCTTGCAGAGATTGAAAAAAGCATGGGAATGAGTTTCAGAAGCAGCTCTTCAAGAAATGAGCCTAAGGATGATGCAGAGCATGCTCCGCAATGGGCTGAGATCCAGAGATTGCCCACTTTTAAACGGCTGAGATCGTCTCTGGTAGACCAAGAAGGCGAGGAGGTTGTGGAGAAAGGGAAAGTGATCGTTGATGTTACCAAGCTTGGAGCCATGGAACGCCATCTGATGATTGAGAAGCTGATTAAACACATTGAGAATGATAATCTCATGCTGCTCAAGAAAATGAGAAGAAGACTAGACAGGTGATATATAATAAAAAGAAGAAACAAACCTTTTGCACAAAAGAAAAAGAAACCTTGTCAGTCTGAAACTTGAGCTTGAACTGAATTGTTGCTTGCAGGGTCGGTGTTGAGTTTCCAAGCATAGAGGTGAGGTATGAGCATTTAAGTGTGGAAGCAGAGTGTGAGGTCGTTGAAGGGAAGGCGCTTCCAACTCTATGGAACTCCTTGAAGCGAGTTTTCTTAGTGAGTTTATTCAAGAATGTAAAACAGATTGCAAATTTGCAGTATCTGGGGCTGAATTCTACTCTTTCTCATCAGATATTGGTGAAGCTAAGTGGTGTAAGAACACGTGAAGCCAAGATTAGCATACTTAAGGATGTTAGCGGCATCATTAACCCTGGAAGGTTAGTTGAGTATTTCTCTTTTGAAAAAAGCTTTGAGATGTGTGTAATGCAACTCAACTAATGCCTCTTCTTGTTACTCAAGGTTAACACTGTTGCTTGGTCCTCCTGGATGTGGAAAATCTACCCTTCTTAAGGCCTTGTCTGGAAATTTGGACAAAGATCTAAAGGTTTCAGATTTTGCCTCTTTCGAATGCTTTCCTGCAGAATGTGTGTCTCATGTCTATCTTTTTTTTTTCTCTTTTTCTTTTCCAAAGCGTTCTGGTGAAATCTCCTACAATGGACATGGATTGAACGAGTTTGTTCCTCAGAAAACATCAGCGTATATAAGTCAACACGATCTGCACATTGCAGAGATGACAGTGAGGGAGACAATTGACTTCTCAGCTCGTTGTCAAGGTGTTGGTAGCCGAACAGGTAGATGTCGACATATAGCAATGGTCTTTCTGAAGCGTTCTCTAAACGGTTTTAGTGAAAAACATATCCTATCTCTCTGCTGAAACAGATATTATGATGGAAGTAAGTAAAAGAGAAAATAATGGTGGAATCATTTTTGACCCAGAAGTAGATGCTTACATGAAGGTCCACTACTGAAGCTAATGCTGAAACTGATCTTAACAGTTTAACTCAGGCGGTTGATTATAAACCTTTTGTAAATCCAACTTTGCAGGCAATATCGGTTAAAGGACTTAAAACAAGTATGCAAACAGATTACATTTTGAAGGTAGTTTCTCTGAAAAAATTCAGATTTATGGTCCTTGTTGATTAGCTTCTTAGTTATGTCTTGTATTGCATTTTTAGATCCTCGGGCTTGACATCTGCGCAGAAACTTTGATTGGGAACGCGATGAGAAGAGGCATATCCGGGGGGCAAATGAAGCGTCTTACAACAGGTTGGTGGGTCATTGCTAATTATCCTGCGAAAACGGTCAGCTTTTTGCTGGCATGGCATGTTTTCTGAAAAGCTGTGTTTACAGCTGAGATGATCGTTGGTCCAACAAGATCTCTGTTCATGGATGAAATAACAAATGGCTTAGACAGTTCCACAGCCTTTCAGATTGTCAAATCTCTTCAGCAGCTGGCTCACATTACCAATGCAACTGTGTTTGCTTCCCTTCTCCAACCTGCTCCAGAATCATATGATCTCTTCGACGATATTGTGCTCATGGCTGAAGGAAAAATTGTGTATCACGGTCCATGCGACGAAGTCTTGAAATTCTTTGAGGAGTGTGGATTTCGATGCCCAGAGAGGAAAGGTGTAGCAGACTTTCTCCAGGAGGTAAAAAGTCGAATTTTTTTCCCGACACTTACTTACCTTTGGAGCCTGAGGTTGATTTGCTTTGCAGGTTCTATCTAGAAAGGACCAAGGACAGTACTGGCTGCATCAGGACTTACCCCATAGCTTTGTCTCCGTGGAAACGTTATCAAAGAGATTCAAGGAATTAGTGATTGGGAGAAAGATTGAGGAAGCCCTTTCTAAGCCATATGATAAATCAAAAACCCACAAGGATGCTCTTTCTTTTAATGCGTATTCTCTTCCAAACTGGGAGCTGTTCAGAGCATGCATCTCAAGAGAGTTTCTTCTCATGAAGAGAAACTATTTCGTCTACCTCTTCAAGACGTTTCAGGTTACCTTCTTCCTAATTGCAGATATCTATCTCCTTCTGACTTGTTTCAAGATTCTAGCGGTAATCCTTAAGAACCCATCTTGCTTTTATGTTGCACAGCTTGTTCTGATTGCAATCATCACTATGACTGTGTTTATTCGAACACGAATGGGCACAGATATCATTCATGGAAACTCTTACATGAGTTGCCTCTTTTTTGCAATCATCGTACTTCTGGTTGATTGTTTACCAGAATTGTCTATGACTGTTCAACGCCTTGCTGTGTTCTACAAGCAGAAGCAATTGTATTTCTATCCAGCTTGGGCTTATGCAATCCCTGCAACAGTGTTAAAGGTCCCTCTCTCCTTCATTGAATCTCTCGTTTGGACCTGCCTTACTTACTATGTCATCGGATACACTCCTGAACCCTCCCGGTGAGAGCTTTACACCATCACTTGCATTCTCGCTATTCACATCCAAGCCTAAGAATGTAATGTAAATGATCTTTAATGTTTCAGGTTCTTCCGACATTTAATCATGCTCTTTGCTGTTCACTTCACATCGATATCCATGTTACGGTGTATAGCTGCAGTTTTTCAGACAGGAGTTGCTTCAATGGAAGCTGGTGGTTTAGCCATATTAATCACCTTTATATTCGCCGGTTTTGTCATCCCATACAGTATGACGTTTACGCTCTTTTCATTTCAATCTTGTTCCACAGTTACATTAAAACATGACGTTGGTTTGTTGCAGCAAATATGCCAGGGTGGCTGAAGTGGGGTTTCTGGGTAAATCCTATAAGTTACGCCGAGATTGGGCTCTCTATAAACGAATTTCTTGCTCCACGGTGGCAGCAAGTGATTCTCTCTTCCCCAATTTAGTTCTCTTCATTATTCAAATTTCTCTTCATCTTCCAAGACTAATCAGTTTTCCGGTTACGTTTGCAGATGCAACCCACGAATATTACCTTGGGGAGAACCATACTTGAACGCCGAGGACTGAACTATGATGATTACATGTACTGGGTCTCGTTATGTGCCTTGCTGGGTCTCACCGTTATCTTCAACATCATTTTCACTCTTGCTCTGAGTTTCCTGAAATGTAAGTTCCACAATATCGAAAAAAATGCCAAAACAAAAAACGCACATACTGAGGAGATTATTTGAACACATGACAGCTCCCACATCGTCCCGCGTCATGATATCCCAGGACAAACTCTCGGAGCTGCAAGGTACAAAAGATTCATCAGTCAAGAAAAACAAGTCTGTAGATTCCCCAGTAAACGAGGATTCAGGTGAAACATATAGTCGTACACACATAATCTTTCTTCTCCGTTTCCTCGACTAATTCATTCGCGGATTCAACAGTGAAAATGGTCTTACCTTTCAAGCCCCTCACCATAACATTTCAAGGCTTGAACTATTACGTCGACGTCCCAGTGGTAAAAGCTTATGCTCATTCTTGGTTAAACTCCATGGATCTTTGCTTATGTCAATGTTCAATCATTCCAGGAGATGAGAGGTCAGAAGAAATTGCAGCTTCTCTCGAACATCACCGGAGCTTTCAGGCCTGGCGTTCTAACGGCGTTGATGGGGATCAGTGGAGCCGGAAAAACCACTTTACTCGACGTTCTCGCCGGAAGAAAAACAAGCGGATACATCGAAGGAGACATAAGAATCAGCGGTTTCCCTAAAGTCCAGAAAACGTTCGCAAGAGTCTCAGGCTACTGCGAGCAAACTGATATACACTCACCAAATGTCACCGTCGAAGAATCCCTAATTTACTCGGCTTGGCTCTGTCTAGCTCCAGAAATCGATCCCAAAACCAAAATCGTAAGTCGTAATTTCCTACAATCAACAGTGATTCGTGCTGAAATCGAAAAAAAAGTGAAGAAATCGCCTGCGAAATTCGTTGCAGAGATTCGTGAATCAAGTTCTGGAGACGATCGAGCTGGAGGAGATCAAGGATGCGATGGTGGGAATCGCCGGCGAGAGCGGACTGTCGACGGAGCAGAGGAAGCGGTTGACGGTGGCGGTGGAGTTGGTGGCGAATCCGTCGATCATATTCATGGACGAGCCAACGACGGGGCTAGACGCGAGAGCAGCCGCCATTGTAATGAGAGCAGTGAAGAACGTCGCGGAGACTGGACGAACAATCGTCTGCACTATTCATCAGCCTAGCATTGACATTTTTGAAGCCTTCGACGAGGTACTTTATATACATTTTTCGAATTTTTGGTATATTATTTTCTCTATATATACTTTTCTCTAATTTTATAATTTCTAATTATTTTACTTTTTTTCATATCATATGGTCAGTTGGTTCTTCTCAAGGGAGGCGGTCGCATGATTTATACCGGACCACTTGGACAACATTCATCTCATGTCATTGAATATTTTGAGGTTCAATTTATGCACAACACAACAAAAAGTCAATTTAGTTTCTATGATCTTTAAATGTTGAGTTTTCTTTGTTCTTTGGGGTTAAATAACAGAGTATCCCTGGAATTGCTAAGATTAGAGACAACTACAATCCAGCAACATGGATGCTAGACGTCACTTCAGAGATTGTAGAGACTGAACTCTACATAGATTTCGCAAAAATCTATAACGAATCGGCTCTTTGCAAGTAAGTCGAATAGCTCAGAAAAGCTAAAAGTCGACTCATTTATGGTTGATGATCTCATGTGTTCTTTCCGCAGGAGCAACTCCGAGCTTGCTGAAGAGCTGAGCAAACCGGATACCGGATCAAGCGATTTGCATTTCGAGAGAACATATGCACAGAACTGGTGGGGACAATTCAAATCTTGTCTATGGAAGATGAGCTTGTCTTACTGGAGAAGCCCTTCTTACAACTTGTTGCGAATTGCTCACACTTTGATCTCTTGTTTGATCTTCGGTGTACTCTTCTGGAAGCAAGGGCAAAAGATGTAACATTACATAAAAATGAATCTATAATCAACGTTTCGTTACTTTTCTTTGTATTAATTTCTATTTGTGTGTTTGTTGGCAGAGATACTCAACAGGATTTGTTCACAGTTCTCGGCGCAATTTACGGTCTTGTCCTCTTCGAAGGGATAAACAACTGCTCCTCAGCTTTGCGGCATTTTAATACGGAGCATAATGTTATGTACCGTGAAAGATTTGCAGGGATGTACTCTGCATTCGCCTATGCTTTAGCTCAGGTTGTGACCGAGATTCCTTACGTATTCATCCAAAGCGCAGAGTTTGTGATCATAATATACCCTATGATCGGTTTCTACGCGTCTCCCTATAAGGTCTTTTGGAGTCTCTACTCAATGTTCTGCAACTTACTCTGTTTTAACTACCTCGCGTTCGTCCTCATCTCCATCACTCCAAACTTCATGGTCGCAACTATTCTCCAATCGCCTTTCTTCATTACTTTCAATCTTTTTGCCGGATTCTTGATCCCAAAACCAGTAAGATCTGTTGAACAACTCGCATCATCATCATCTTTGTTTTTTTTACATTATTGAACACTAAGTGTTTTCTTGGTGTTGAAAATGCAGCAAATCCCAAAGTGGTGGGTCTGGTTTCACTATCTAACCCCGACCGCTTGGACACTCAACCTGTTTTTCTCGTCTCAGTACGGAGATATTCACGAAAAGATCAATGCGTTTGGAGAATCCACAACGGTTGCGAGATTCTTAGAGAACTATTTTGGATTCTATCATGATCGTTTGATGATTACAGCCATTGTTCTCATTGCATTTCCAATTGCATTGGCTTGTATGTTCGCTTTCTTTGTTGCCAAACTCAACTTTCAAAAACGATGATCCATGGATCCAAAAAGATTGGCTCCGAGGGTCAAAACTGTTCTAACCAAGACCACAAGTTACTAGCATATCAACAACAATATGTGAGGAAGCAGAAAAGACAAATGTTTCAATATAAATTCTATTGAGTTACTTCAAAATTAGTTACTCTTTTGTGCACAGTTTTAAGCTATTCTAATTATAATTAATCAAGAAAAAATTGAGCACAAATTTGCTTCACGTCTATGAGTTCGCAGGTATGAAGCTCCTGAAGATGGAAGCCTTGCGAAAAACAGCTTAGAGTGACTTCATCATAAAAATGATTTTCCGGCAAAGGATCAGCCACTTCAACGATCCCCCACAGCTCTTCCTTGATGACAGATAGAAAGACAATAAGATATTTTAGCAGGTTGAGGATAGAACACCGATAGTTTTGTTTTTTCACAGACACCACAGGGTAGTTGCATGAACCAAGTAAATAATATGCATAAAGCAATACAGATGGTAGATAGTTCTAAATCTGTCTAGGCATCTATGTTAAACGTGTTTGGGTTGTAGCTCAATCACATCTCTTATTGTAACTAACTGCGAAGCAAAATGGAAGTTGAACATGGGCAGAGAACTCACATGAAGGTGCATGTGATGCTAGGAGAGATTTGAAAGTTACCTAAATGTTCTGAAGTAAAGACTCTTTTTGGCTAGCGTCTTGTTTCCGGATTTAATAGATCCTCGGATTTGCTATCTTTTGATGGAGATTTGGCTTCAGATGTTGCGTTGCTACTGTTATTGCCATTTGTTTCTTCAGGTTGTTTTGCCTGTTACTTACAACATTTCATTAGTAGGTAAAACATTACAGAACAGATATATGAAGCATACTCTCGGAAAAGAAAAGAGGGAGAGGAAAAACAATGCCGAGTATTTACAGTCAAAGAGACAAAAACGATTCTAAGCTGAATATTTCATTAGCTCGAGGGCGTTAAGTACTTCACCTTGTTCCTCTCACGCCAGCCAAGCCCAAATGATAGGAAGCCTGTCTTCTTTTTAAGGGTCTCCTGCGCAGAACCTTGAGTACGAGCAAACCTATACAACGTTGAAGAAAATAATTATCTTCTTAAACCACATTGACTTGAGCAATAGTACCTATATACTTAAACCACATTGACATAGCTATGTGGACAAGAGCTGAGTTCTACTGTACCTTGGAGATGATAGTGCTTTATTTTGACCTGATTCATATTGCAAAGTAGCTTCTAGCGTTGTTTCTGCGGTAACCACTCTCTTTTCCATTTGGGCGAGTTGAGCCACAAGCTTCTCATTCTTGTCCTGTATAAGTGTTTCCATGAAGAACATATAAGACTCGTTTTTTTTGAGGTAAAAGCCGTAAGATAGTAAGATCAAAGATGGTGTATCTCTGATTGGATGCTTTCGGTTTACTTATTTCAGTCGTTGGCCAAAGTAAAAAGAAGATATCTGAAAAGATACAAAGTAAAATAACCAAAGCACCTGAAGTACGTCTACTGCATATCTTTGTGCAGCTGCATCCTGTTCTGCACTTACCCGAGCATCTTCTGTAAGCTTTTGGTCTTGCTCAACTTTCATCAGGACCTACAGCATGCATCAGAAGCTAGATTAAATAATTGTACCGAACAAACAAGTAAACACGGATAATGCAGCACAAGTGTATTTTGTCTGAAACAGACCTGTAGCATTGCTGTTTCTTGTTCTTTTTTGTCTGAAAGGGCTTGCTTTAGATCTCTGACTTCCTTTTCCAGTTCTTCAATCTGTAACATTTCAAAAGTTGTATTTTGTATGAATCAAAATATACATTACTGGTCAGTATTAAGAGAGACACGCCCCTCCCACTAGATCCCAACATAGCATTCCAGAGATTTTGTACAGACCATGTAACAGAATTGTCTGTCATTTAAGTTGATCGACTTAAAATAATCTAGAGCGAAACATTTTGAAATATAGTAGTGTCCTACTGAATGCAAGATAGGAGATATGAAATAGAAATCTTAATATGCAGTAAAACAATCTATGAAGTTTCCTCTAGCTGATATAACTGTCTGAAGGAGGTCTAAAATTTACCCGTGCGCTTAATTCCAGTCTGTTATCTTCTTTAACCATCTCCATCAAAGCTATCTCCAACTCCTCAGCTCTGAAGAGAGGAATAAAACATATTGGGATTAGTTCCTAAGTATATCAGCACACTCATTCTTCAATTTTCGACCAGCTTTTTGCAGAGGATGAAGTTGTTTAACCAGTTTCAAAGAAAATGTGTTTAAAGTCCTTGAAGAACAACGAGAAAGGGAAGGTAAAGTAGAGTAAAGATAACCTCAATACAGCTGATCTTTTCTCCTCCAACAGCCTGCATAGTTCAACCTTCAACCATACAGCCTGCACAATAACTGTTATGGATGAAATTTAAAACGAGTTGCATATATTTAGATTGCTCATATTAATCAACTACAAAAGATCTTCCTTGATGAAATCAACCATGTTACCATGAATTCACTACCAAAAACAAGAAATAGATACATGTATGAAGCATATGTTTATCATGAATCGGCTTCTAAGAACAATAATGGCACTTAGTCAAAATAAACCTGGATTACATCCAACCACCGCCCATTCGTATAAAAGAGCCAGTTACAGAAACTCATGTGGAAGTTAGAACTGATATATCAATAAGTGGCCACCAAAACAAAATCAAGAGTATGGAACAAAAAAATTCACCTGCTCTTGAAGATCTGGTAAAGAGTCTAATTCAGAATCAATATTTGAGCCATCCAGATTCAGGGAACTGGGAGCACGAGACTCATCGTCATCTGGATTCACACCATCGTTCCTTTGAGCAGGCTTTTGTTCATCTAGGATAGAGCCTTCATGTTTAAAGCTATATAACTTGGAAGCCAATCCCTTCTTGTCCTTCCAGACTCGACCCTTCTGTATTCTTTCCTCAACGATCTCTAGTACTGCTGGTCTATGTATTTCTCTCAGCTCCTCCAGCCGAGCCTCATTTGTCGATAAATAACCCATGCATGCGGTCAGAACAAGTTGACTGCTATCAAACGTTGAACTAGCAAGTGTTTGTAGTGAAGTAATGGCATCCCCTGCATCTTTTGTGGCAACAATTGCAGGACCTAAGAAATTAAAAAGAGTGACTGAACTTTGTTTCCTTAAGTATCACATTTGATACATACATAAGTATCAGCAATACCATATAGTTCCATTAAAGCAAATGCTGTTCGGAACAACACTACACGGTTTCCTTCAAAGAGAAGCACATCCCACATCCGCAGAACTGGGCCCAAAAGACATCAAGATGAAATAATACTTCAGCTAAGAGAAGGAAAAAAAGAAAACTTCCTGTGTCATTCCTTTGGCATAACAAGAATGCAGAAAGTTCTTTAAGAACTCACCGCATTCCCAAGGAAGTATATTCACAAAAATAGATAGAAACCATGGCCCAGATATCCATGCTACCTGCACTCCCAAGTAATCCAGATGATTAACTGCACCAGGAGCATTATTGGAATAGAAGAAACGATCACATTGCTCTGTATAAAGGAGAAAATCCAATTTAATGAAGAGAAACTTAAGTATCAGATGAAAAACTAACCGAGCTTTGGAAATCTTTCTCGCATCAACTCTTCAAAGACTAGTTGATCAACCTAAGAGAAAAGTAAATTTGGAGTGGTGATTAAAATACATCTTCCAGAAAGGTTGTTTAAAGAAAACAATCAAAATCCCTTTCCATGAACTGGGACCTGAGACTCTATCATCTCCTCTGTATAGTAGCCATCAAAATAATCATCAATGACTCCAACCAAAGTCCTGAAACATTTAAAAAATACAAAAGTCAGGTCATTGTGACAGCAAAAATCGCTCATACCAATGCATCCCAGAAGATATTATAAATAACAATACAATGTATGTGCGTGAAGATATGGTCGACATCATTATTGTGAAGAAGGAAAGCCAAAGGATGTCGACGAAGGAAAATGCTACACATTGTCTAAATGCTTGTGGAGGATTCGAGGATAGAGAAGAAAGTTTTATCACCCTACCAAAATGCATTTTCCTCAGGCATCAACAGAAGCAACAGGCCAGCAAAGAAGTTCATAGCCTGCACTTTTTACAGGGTCATTATTGGCTTAGACAGGAACAATTGTAACAATTAGTAATGAATCGAACATGGTGTTATGCAAATTTCCGCCAGCAGACTCATTGGTCTTTGTGACCTTAGAAATCAAAATGTGTTACAAAACTGTTCTTTATGCATTTTGGTTTCCTACACTGTGAACCTGATTAGAGATGCACTACAATTAACATGTTTATGTACACAGTTAAAATAGCTCCACTGAAAAAAAAACGTGCTTTTCGAGCCAAGTCACCTGACAGTACCCAACAGATGGGTTATGACAAGCATAAGCTAGAAGTATCCGCCTCAAGGAATCTCGGCCATTATCATTCAAAGCAGGGTGACCTGGGAATGTCCGAGGTATATCCTGTAGAATCGAAAACAAAAGTAAGCAAGAAGAATGGAGCAGAACTTTCAGATTCAAAAGACTGAATGTTTTGTATTAACATGCATGCATCTAATCAACCTTTTCAATTTGTTTTTTCCACTTTCTTTGAACATCAGATGAGCTTGGATTTTCGTTGCTTTCATCAGAGTTAGTTATTTGTGCCAACAAATCCTGATAGTACCTCTCAACTCGTCTTGCCTTTACACCTACAAAGGCTTGCCAGACCTGTGAGTGCAAAAGTTAGGCAAAAGAAAAGTAAATCTAATTCCAATAAGATGGTAAAATGAATGAGATACAGTAGTTAGTATAAACTTACCTCCCCTCTGAGATCCTTTGGCACTCCCAAACGAACAAGTACCTCAAGTTCTTCGTACCAAGGGAAAAATGGCTTTGGAGAAACACTACTGTGAGCATCATTTTCTTCCTTTCTTGAATCGCACCTACCCGTGGATGTCTCACTGTCACGGTCACTTTCCCCGGACTTTTGTTCAGATTCTCCAATGGAAGGCAGAGGTTTGTTTATTGATGAGTCATGGTCCCCTACCAAAGTGCTCTCTCTGGTTTTCATATACTTTACGTTCTTAACACGAGAGCACATCATAGCCTCTATGGACGCAAGACAAGGTCTGATATCAGCCCATTCTATGACTGAACGGGGCTTCGTTTCTTTTTCTCCAGCTTTTTCATGTTCCAATCCGCATTTATCTGCTTCTGCCACAGGCTTTTCTGTTGCAATTTCTTCTTGAAGGTGTACATGATCTACGGCTTCTTCTACTGATTGAGATTGTTTCTCTTTATCAGATTCACTTTCGACTGAAAACTCCTTCTCCTTCTCCTTATCCTTCTCAGATTCAGATTGCTCCTTGTCATCCTTGACAGGTTCGCTGTTTTTTTCAAGACTCTTCTCTCTCAAATATTGGTGCTGTTCGAGAACCTGTGCCTCCAAGGGTGGTTCTCTCTCTTTTGAAAGCTCACCAACTGTTTCAGCAGTATCTTGTTCAGGATGCTGCAGTTTTGTACCACCGAGTTCTGATTCTGGTAAGTAATCAGAGTCATGTTTCCCGTTTTTTGAATAATCCCCTGAAGCACTCTCTTCTCCAGATTCCAGACCATCATCAGCCTGCAACGTATCCTGAAATTCTTCTTCAGAGGAACAAGGCTCAGCTGAATCGTCAAGCCGGTCAAGAAAGTTTTTCCATTTCTCTGCCCTCTCTGTCTCTTCCTCCTATTCCAGTAGTAGTATTCAATTAGCGAGTTGACATACAGAACTCAAACAGTGATACCGTAGAGAAATGACAAATTTGCAGCTTTACTAGTTAATCTATCTGAGACAGCAAAAGAAGCGTGTGAGCAGAACTCACTCACTCACCGTATAGATGCTAAGGTATTCTTGATATCTTTGAACGTGTTGAGGTCTCAAGGCAAATCCATAGGCGTCCCTGCAAATCAAAATGTCTTTTGTGATGACACAATAACGTAATATCAAAACCACAACTTGCGAATAATTGATCAAGAAACCTAACCTGGAATCTACCTCCAGTGAGCGTTTGCTCACCAAAGATAACAACATACTTCACAAAGTAGTGTATATCTAATTCCCATAGCTTTACTTTACATTACACACCAACACACTCACAAAATCCAAATCAAACTTTTGGATGAATCTATACAAAGCTTAATGCTTTAACATTTAACTACCGAAATCAACCATAAAAACACTATCTTTGAAACTAAGACGATAGATCAAAAGAAGAAAATGAAAATTGGGATCATTCGTTTGGTGATTCGAGTAAAAATTTTGAGAAACCCCTCACACGCAAATGGAAGATCGAGAAACCGTCAATGTAAGATTACCGATTAATCAGGAGATAATTAAATATGAATTAATATTTATTTAAAAAAAGTCAAATCACCTGTCTTTGAGGTAGTTGTGGACGACAATGAAGTGTTTCTCCGCCATGATCGGTCATGCACGATCAATCTTGTTTTTTTTTTAGTTTTCGTCAAAAAACAAAAATTAAATAAATAAAGATGATCTTCTCTCGTTCGATTCAGTAATTTCGAAATGTTTATAGAAAGAAATCTCCGTAATTCATAACATTTATATTTTTTAATTTTGAAGATACTATTTCGTATCTTTTTACATATAATTCTAAACATCGAGGCTAATCTCTATTGCGATCTATCATAATTATCGACAAAGCTAGGATCTTGAGTTTACAAATTAGTGTACGGACATGCACGTACTCTTTGGTCACACCATTTGTAACAACACTATATACATTTTCTTTCTTGTTTTTAGACAAATATACTATACTCATGAATAAAATGCAAATTTTATTTATGAATCATAACAAAGTTAGATATGGTAATGAATCAAAATTTAAGACCAATAGTTTACAAGTTACAACATAATGTCAACTAATTTAAAAAAAAAACATAATGTCAACTATAGTCCATATAAGTAGTAGAAGAACTACCCACTTATAATGAAATGAACCACAATAGATCACATGGGTAGTTAAATTTCTGGAAGTGCAATGAATAGTATACTGCTTCCTTTATTCAATCACATCACTAATTTCCAAGACATGTCACTCTCGTTCTTTGATAACAAAAAACACAATAAGAAAGAGACAGAAGTGTGTCGTGTCGTCATCCCCATCTCTACTAACACTTTGAATTTAATACTTCCAAACTCAAATGTGTCCTAAACCTAATTAATCCCTTTATGATCACATGCCCTTCTCCTTCCTCTCTCTCTCCGTTTTTCTCTGTACTCATCAAGCACTTCCACAACACATTTGTCTACGATCTTGGCTTCTCTGTTCTTGTTATTGTTCTTGTTCATTGGTATCTCCATTTCCACCAATGTCCTTGAGGAGTTCCTCTCTTCATTCTCTACCTCACTAATCTCCATCATCTCGTCTATTGAGCTTGTTCTGATCTGACCGGGGACAAACAACAGTAGAGTATTACGGACTTTCAGGATCAAGGTTGTTGTAAGGCATGAGACTATAGATATTCTTTAAAAAACTTGAACTTGTAAGATGTATCTGAGTACTTAGAAAAAATCATTACCAGACTGTGGTTCTTTTTCATGACTTGAGGTTAAAGCAACAACAATTGCTTCACCAGAAGAAACATTTTTGAGCTTTGAACTTGAATCCTCTTCCATGGACGCAACTTTTTCAGTTTTCTCTTCCTCCACAGCTCCATGTTCCTTAGTTTCTTCTTCTTCTTCTTCTTCTTCTTCTTCTTCTTCTTCTTCCTTGGAGGTTGAAGTGCAAACCGATGACAAACATGAAACTTCAGATGAGCTCAATCGCTCTGATCCCTCCGAACTGCGTGACCCTTTTATAAATTCAAGCTTTTTCATCAGAAACTTTAATCTCTTCTCTGCTTTTTCCCTTAATCTGATCTCTTCTTTCAGATGTTTCTCCAGCTCTTCTATCTGTTTCCAAGAGATTAAAGGTTGTCTTTGAAAACAAAATCAGCTTCTTACCAAACCCATATGAAACTACGCACTTAAAAAATAGCTCCATTTTGGCCCAAGATTATACTCGGAAGAAAAGAGAACAGAGTAAGTGAATGTATCTTGGTATTTAAGTAACCAGAATGACTCTTTCTTGGTTCTTGATCAAACCCAGATCTTGGAAAAGAAAAAAAAAATCTTTCTTGAACAAGAATGATGATTAGGATAATATGAAGTTACCTTTCTGGTAATGAGCTCTGCTTCTTCTTTTGCAGACCTTGAAACTTGCCTCTCTGCAAGTAGTCTCCCTCTAAGACACTCCACAGTTCTCAGACCTTCCTTCTCTTCTTCCTCCATCTTCTTACTTGCAGAATTTGTTCTTAACCAAAAAGATAGAAAAAAACAATCCTCAATAGACCTCTATATAGAATTTCTTAAAATCATACAGTACTACATTATACATATATACTAATACACTTATAGCGAGATTAAGAGAGAGAGAGAGAGAGACCCACCTGCATTTTGTGTTGTAATTGAAAGGATCAATTGTCATACTGTTTTTTCTTATACTAAAAGTCTTAAAGCTCAAAGCTCAACTTCACAACTAACTGCCAAAAAAAAGAAGATAAACTAACAATAATAAGACCAATGTGTTGTTAGATCATGTCATTATGATTTACATTTATTGTTCATTCAGTAAGGAACATATCAACATCATATCTTCAAAAATCAACTTACTACGACCCTCTTCCAAGTTCAAATTGAAAAACAGATCCAGATCCAAATCTAAATCCAAATGCACTCACTTGAGAGAGAGGAGGGAAATGTACCTAAAAGCCCTGAAAATTTGAAGTTTAGAAAAACAGAATATGTGGTGTAGGGACAGTAAATAAGTCATTTTGTTAGATAAACGACAGTGTGAGATTGGAGTTTTGTTACCTTAGTTATTTTAGATGACTAAGAGACAAGAAATCTGCAATTCTCGTGAGTTGATAAATCTCTCACTTCAAGACCTTTTTCAAGAAACGTATAAAATTAACTTTTTACTGCAATGTTTTATTTTATCATATTTTTATGAGACGACAAATATGCATGTGAACAAAAGTAATCATCCTATTTGTTAATACATATATATATATATATACATAATGTTCCTTGACGTTAATTCCAAAGGAAAAATCATTACTCAACCAAAATTGTTATGAGTGATGTACGATTTTAACTTTACCAAGTGTCACAAATCTCTTTGTCAAAAATATCACAACACTCCAAAAATAACTATTATTTTTTTTAGTGAAAGTTTAATGGTTGCATTTATGTGTGTACTTAATTATTTGTTATGCTTCTTGTGTTATGCGGCATTCACTATTGTTGATGTAAAATATCAAAAACAAGACTTTGAGTTTCGGACGGTACTGTAATTGAATAAATTAAGGAGATGTTGAAAATCTTGTGACCCTCCATAGATCTGAAATCAAATCTGCTTCCAAATAGAATAACCATTAGTGTGGTCACGCAGAAAATTAATGCTCCCAACCTCCCAAAATAATTTCACTATATATTTTGTGTATTTTTTTTTTCAAATTAGATAATTAGTTAGCAACATGCAAAGAAAAAATTTAGTGATTAAAAACATAAAGCTCGCTTGTATTTTACTCTAAAACCAAATTAATTACCTAAACCCTTTTAATCAAAATAATGCTTATTTTGTGAAGCAAACTAATGAATCATACATAATTATATTCTTGTTTTCTTTAGGAACCCCACTACTTCAATCATAAGTTATAGCTTGGGTTTGATTTTACCAACTATTCAACGTTATGTTCAATCACAATTCACAACAACAACAACAAAAAGGGGAAACTACAATTCATGGAAAACAAAATCATTAAATAGCAACTCTTTGATTAGCCCCCACACAAAAAAAATAACAAATCATTATATAGTAACTTTGTGAGGAGCCCACCAAGAAAACCTTGAACTTCAGAGCAAGAAAATGCATAGGAGATGTGTAAGAAAGATCAATAAGCTTCATCAAGCTCTTGTTTCATGATATACTCTTTGTCACTCATTGATTCAACCAAACCTTCTATTACATCATACATCTCTTTGATTCTCTCACACGAATCGTCTTTCGCAATGAAACTTCGTACTCCTTTACCAGTTTCGATCCAGCTAGTTCCAGGGATTTTTTTCAATCCGATTTTTTCCATTTTATCCCTCACAATTTCAGCTTCTTCCCATCTCCCTGCTTGAGTGTACATATTTGCCATGATAGTGTAATTCCCTGTATTTTCGGGCTCCATCTCGAATAACCGATCACAAGCAAATCTCGCAATCTCCACATCACCAAGAACAGAAGCCCCGTTCAACAATGCACCCCAAACTTTAGCTATTGGTTCAATTGGCATCTTAGAAATGAACTCCATTGCATCCAAGAGTTTGCCAGCCCGGCTAAGAACACTTACCATACAAGCATAGTGCTCTACTCCAGGCTCGATGTCAAATTTTGTTACCATAGAATCAAATATGCTCTGCGCTTTATCCGATTCTCCAGAGTGTGCACAAGCTGAAAGAATAGCTGTTAGTGTGACATTGTCTGGCTTAGTTCCAAGACGTAACATTTGGTGAAAAAGACTACAAGCAGAATCAGAGTCCCCATGAACAGCGTATGCTGTTATAATTGCGGTCCAAACGATCAAGCTTCTCACTTTAAAGTTATCAAAAACCCTTTGAGCTCCTTGGAGAAATCCTAATTTCGCATAGTTATCTATGATGGAGGTAGTGACATATATATTGTTGTCAGAACCATTACGGATGGCATAAGCGTGGATTTCCTTACCCCCTTTCAGGTTTGAACTATATGTCAATGAAGGAAGAAGGCTGGAAAGGGTCACTGTGTTTGGCCTAGAGCCAGATCTTATCATCTCCCTAAACGAGTCTATAACCTCCTCATGATGGTTATTCTGCATAAGACCCGAAATCACAGCATTCCACGTACTCAGACCAATGCGTTCCATCTCACTAAATAAAGCCATTGCTTCCTTGACAAGACCATGAGCCATGTATCCTGAAATTATAGCCCCGTACGTGATGGAATCTTTCTCACTCATCTCATCAAACAATGCTCTTGCATAATCCAAGCTACCACATTTAGCATAAAAACCAATCACAGCATTACACAGGGATAAATCCATCTGAATATGATTTTCAATCATCTTCTTGTGAGCTTCCATCCCGAAAACAAGATCGCTTGATTGCCCGCACGCCTGCAATACGCTTATTACAGTGACTCCGTTAGGCTTCAAACCAGGGCAATGTACCATCGCTTTATACAACTCTTTACAGTCCTCGTAAGACCCACTCTGAGAATACCCAGAGATCATAGAATTCCACGAGACCACATCCCTGTCAGACATTTCATCGAACACTTTCCTCGCAGACGCGATGTCGTCACACTTTGTATAGTACGTGATCATCCCATTGACCACGAAGACATCTGAACAGAACCCACTTCGTAAAAAAAAACCGTGAACTTGTTGAGCCAGTGAACCCAACCAGAAACCATCATAACCTGACAGGGACTTCAACACACAAGAGATGCTAATAGAATCGGGCCTGGCGGAACTGGAGGAGTAACAAGAGGACCTAATCCAGGACGAGAACAACGAAAAAGCATCGAAATACATCTCACGCGAAGTGTAGGCGATGAGAAGTGCGTTGTAAGAGAAGGCATTTCTAATGGTAATTTCGTCGAACACATGGAGGGCTTCGCGGAAACGGTTCTCCCTGGTGTAAAAATTGATGAGCTTGGAAGCGAGAAAGTTGTCAGGCGTGATGGAGAAGAGGACAATGCGCGCATGAAGCTGAAGCGCATGTATAGGAAGCCGGTTACGGGTGAAGTGGTGGATGAGGTGACCGTACGCGCCGCCGTCAACCGCCGCCTTGTTGAGTAAGCCTTGCCAGGCGCGTTGAATTTCGAATCCCACCTTCATTCATATCTAACCAGAAAGCTAAACCGGAGAAAATAAACAATATGGATATGGATATATTGAGATGATTTTCATGGGCCTGTTATTGGGCCGTAGCCCATACATATCGATTCTAACTTCTTAGTATTTTATCCATAGCGTGGGAGTATCGGAACCGACGGACTTTTTTAGTTTCATGTCTTTTCGTCTGAGAAAATATTATTGTCGAGCTTTCAGTTATTTTCAATCTCGATCCAGCTACAGTCGATCGTGGAATCGTGATATAGCTAAAGACGCAACTGAAGTTGAGAGACGAGCTCGCGCACTGAGAGTTCTAGACATCATATCTTCCAAATCAGACGGAGCTTCGAATCGCCAGAATCATTTTGGTATCGTCAAGGACATTCTGAAAACAGATTCGAGACAATTCAGAGATCGAGTAATTTCTGAGGATTTTGATCTCTCAAGAACAAAGCATGGAATTTCAAGCGTGCTGGAAGAAGTTCTGCTTGAGGATTCCTCAAGCTCTGTCAATGGCGGTATGCAGCAGCGAGATGGGTGGAGTTTCGATGCTTATGGTTTCTCGTCCGCCGTGAGCTCTTGTGGGTTGAAGCGAGACTTTAAAACCGGTTCTGGGTTTCATTGCTTAGCGTTAAAAGGTGGGTTTACGTCAGATGTCTACGTTGGAAGTTCTCTGGTCGTTTTGTACAGAGATTCCGGTGATTTGGACAATGCACATAAAGTGTTTGAAGAAATGCCTGAGAAGAACGTGGTTTCGTGGACGGCTATGATTTCAGGGTTTGCGCAGGAGTGGCGAGTGGATATCTGCTTGAAGCTTTATTCAAAGATGAGAAATTCAACCGCTGATCCCAATGATTACACGTTCACGGCCCTGTTGAGCGCTTGCACGGGAAGCGGAGCCATAAGGCAAGGAAGAAGCGTTCATTGCCAGACACTCCGAATGGGTTTCAAGCCATATCTTCATATCTCAAACGCTCTCATCTCGATGTACTGCAAATGCGGGGATTTGAAGGATGCTTTCCGTATCTTTGACCAGTTTTCGAACAAAGACGTGGTCTCTTGGAACTCTATGATTGCTGGTTACGGGCAACACGGACTTGCAACGCAAGCAATCGAACTCTTTGAAGTGATGATGCCTAAAAGCGGAACTAAGCCTGATGCAATCACGTATCTAGGAGTACTGTCATCGTGCAGACACGCGGGTCTGGTAGAAGAAGGAAGAAAGTTCTTCAATTCGATGGCAGAACGCGGTCTGAAACCACAACTCAACCACTACTCTTGTCTAGTTGATCTTCTCGGTAGATTTGGTCTGTTGCAAGAAGCCCTAGAGCTGATTGAGAACATGCCAATGGAACCAAACCCGGTCATATGGGGATCTCTGCTTTTCTCTTGCCGTGTTCACGGTGACGTATGGATGGGGATCAGAGCTGCAGAGGAGCGGCTGATGCTTGAACCTGAATGTGCAGCCACGCATGTCCAGCTGGCGAATCTTTACGCCAGTGTCCGGTACTGGAAAGAGGCGGCGACAGTAAGGAAGGTGATGAAAGATAAAGGACTGAAGACGAATCCAGGTTGTAGTTGGATTGAGATCGATAACAATGTTTTCATGTTTAAAGCTGAAGATGGTAGCAATTGTAGAATGCCAGAGATTGTTCATGTTCTTCATTGTCTCATCGATCACATGGAGTTTCTCTGATACGACGCCCTAGAAATTCAAAAGCTTCTAAAAGATCACTGAATTGTTAAAAAATTGGAGAATTCTATTAATCTAAATAATGTCTTTTTCTCGGTATAGAAATATAATAATTTACTTGACCAAGAAAAAGAAATATAATAATTTTTTGAAGAAATAATGAGAAGTGGAGGCACACTTGCAAAAAAATATTCTTTGGTTTATAATATTTTCTTTTTTCACCCATTCTTTCGTTTTTAATTTAACTTTTAAAGTATGAGTTTGCACGATTGATATTTGTTTATTCATATTTTTTTTTGGATCACGATCGTTTGAAGAAGTCATTTCTCTGCAATAGAATTATGGGAGCAATCCATCAGTAATTAAATATTACCAATCAACTCTTTAATTAAAGGAAAAAAGCATAAATTTTAATAATAAAACTGGGAAAACTAATACTGAAAAAAAAAAGGATCCCAAATATCAGCTGATGGAATAAAGATGACAGTGTCCTCTTTATAATTCACTCCTCCACCATTAGCACCGTCCAACAAAGACGACAAAAAGAAAAAAATAAAGCGAGAGAGAGACATGGATCTGGATTGGGCAGCTTTTCTCAAGGATTACGAATGGCTTATCGTATATCTCAAAGGCATGGTGAAGCCTGCGGCGGCGTTCGCGGTGGTGCTTTTGGCCGTGGTTCTCTCCTACTCGCAGAAACTCTCTTTAGAAGGAGAAATGATATACTCTGTTTTTAGATCGTTTCTTCAGCTCTCCGTTATCGGATTCGTTCTTCAGTTCATCTTCAATCAGGAAAACGCCGGCTGGATCATCCTTGCTTATCTCTTCATGGTCACTTCCTATCGATGACTTGACTTTTCTTTTTTTCCAAAACATTCATATTTCGAAACTTGAGAGGAAACCGGAGAATCTGCTCTGTTTTTTTTTAATTCTATTTTTAATGCTCTCGACAGGTCTCTGTCGCCGGATACACCGCCGGACAACGTGCAAAGCACGTGCCACGAGGGAAGTACGTGGCAGGGGTATCTATCATCGCCGGAACTTCAATCACGATGTTCCTGCTCGTCGTACTCAACGTCTTTCCTTTCACTCCGAGGTATATGATCCCTGTGGCCGGAATGGTGGTCGGAAACGCCATGACGGTCACCGGAGTTACAATGAAACAGCTACGAGATGACATCAAGATGCAACTAAACCTGGTACATGTTTTTTACATTGATTTTTTAGTATTCCACCCAACTAAACCGAACCAAATCCCGGTTTAATTTGATTTGTCTTACACCATAGGTGGAGACGGCATTGGCACTAGGAGCGACGCCACGACAAGCGACGCTGCAACAGGTGAAGAGAGCTTTAGTGATCTCTCTATCTCCGGTTTTAGATAGCTGCAAAACCGTCGGATTGATCTCGCTGCCAGGCGCAATGACCGGTATGATAATGGGTGGTGCATCACCTCTTGAAGCTATCCAGCTTCAGATAGTTGTGATGAACATGATGGTTGGAGCAGCCACGGTTAGTAGCATTATGTGTACGTATCTTTGTTGGCCATCTTTCTTCACTATAGCTTACCAGTTACAAACTCATGTCTTCTCAAGTTGATGCTTCAATTATCCATACTTTCAACAACCTTTGGAAATTGTCTGAAATTGAAGAGCCAACCATTTATGAATTACATAGCACTGTTTAACCATCTTAACTGGGAAAAAAAAAACTCCGGAAAGCATGAACTTAAAAAGATCCCAAAGCAGACACACATAAAAGAAGGAAATATCTGAGCAGCCAGATCCAATAGTACAACATGCTAGAATGCCTGCAACTTGGGGCCATGACCCAATTCAAGGTGATTCGCTTCCTTTAGGAGAAGTGCGGTTGGGCTCGTAATCATCATCAATGGGGCTTCGGTCCTCTCTCGGGCTGTCACCACCTCGTCCCCCAACGGGACTAA
Source organism: Schrenkiella parvula (assembly GCA_000218505.1). Lineage (NCBI taxonomy): Eukaryota > Viridiplantae > Streptophyta > Magnoliopsida > Brassicales > Brassicaceae > Schrenkiella > Schrenkiella parvula. Next base: position 9,936,516 of record CM001190.1, on the reverse strand, counting down.
CAACAGTGTCTCTGCCATTTCCATTGTCTTGGGGGCTACCGCCATCATGGTCTGATCCACCTTGCTTTTCAAGCTTTGGAGATGGTGGAGGGCTCCCGTCTATGATCCTTGGGCTGCCTTCATCATCCAGAATCGGACTACGGTCTCTGCCTCGAGGCGATAGAGAGTCCTCCATTCGCTTTGGACTACGTGATCTCTCCTCCACACTTCTCTCTCTTCTTCTCACAGGGGATCTTGATCGGCTGACCATAAAGAAAATAAGAAGTTAACCAGAGTGCTAAAATGGTTTAAACCAGAGACAAAGCTTAAAGAAAGCAGTTATACGGATCATGTTCTTAAGTTCTAAACATATAAACATTTGAACACAAACCAAGAAGTTGACGTTGACAAGCATTTACAAGGAAGAAATCTAACCTGTAGCTTCGGCTTCGGCTAAGACTCCTGCTACGGCTTGGGCTTCTTCTACGACGAGGAGAACGGGATCTCACAGGTGACCTGGAGTAGCTGCCACTCCGCCTATCGTACAGCCAAGGAAAAAGGTTATAAGAAACTGGAAGGATCTACACTATTCACACCAAAGATTTTATTTTTTCTAAAGAAATATTGAATACCTAAGCTTCTTGGGACTGTTTTTGCAGTTTCTCTCAATGTGTCCTCTTTCCCCACAGCGGTAACACTTGTTCTTCCAGTCCCCTGCTGTGCAGTCTCGAGCCCAATGACCATCAACACCACAGTTAAAGCAGCGACCAGATCCAGGAGGTGGGCCTCTACTATCATAATCCCGAGAACCACGAGGTGCCTATAATAAAAACATGATATCCATTAATATGACAAACACATTCATCCATACATATAACAAAATGATAGAGCCAGTGAATAGAGATCCAAACAACTCACCCCTCTTGAAAACTCCACTGTGATGCGACTTCCATCGAAGTCTCGTCCATCCAAGTAATGTCGCGCGTCATCAGCATCACGGGGATCACTAAATTCCTGTTTTCAAAAATGTGAGGAAAAAAATGCTACATGCATAGTGTGTATTTGCTCACATCACGCATAGTTCACAACAAAAAAACAACTATATGACTTTTTTCCGACCAAAGGAAACTTCTCAATAAAAAAGAGTTTTACTTACAACAAACGCATAATCCCGCTTCATATCCACATCTCGCACTCTGTAGAAGAAATTGTTGGCAGAAAAGTAAGGCCATCATTACTTTACGGTATTGATAAACACCATTTCGAGACTGAGTCTCCAGTTTCCATTAAAACACTTAAAAAATTCTACAAACAGAATCGCCGAGGCGCCCCCTATACACCTGGCGAGAATTTCCACCAACTCCACCCACTCATCAAACACCAACACACCATTCATCAAACACCTCCAGGTTTAGGCAAAATCCCAGAGACCTTCAATAAGATCATTCAAGTTAAAAGCATATACTAAACCTAGATCCAAATTATTCCTCCAAGATACAAATATCAAAATACAGTATATTACTAGCGAGATAAAGAAGCAAAACTATGCCCCTCGATACTTAGTGTTAATTTTCTGCATATGTCCCTCGCACAATAACAAACAACTTCTTAGAAATTCACGAAGCTAAGAAGAAAAAAATACAGCACAGTCAGACCCTCATTTATCCCCAACATATAGAAACCAAAATATTTATTCATAGATAGATAGACATAGAGAAGATTCAATTACCTTCCGTATCTGTTGAAAAGACGTTCAAGGTCTCTGGTACGAGTCCTGGATGACAAGTGGCCAACATAAAGACGAGTGTTCCCGTAACGATCATCATAGCGAGGCATCTTCCAAACTACAAAAAGGACAATAAACCACAAGCTTTGAGCATAACTTGCTAGAAACTAAATCATATCACTTCACTAAGTCAAGACCTATAAGGCTATAAGACAAGAATGCACGAGAATACTTGCATCTTTCGAAACACGCCCAAAAGGGTACTAAGCTAACATGGTTTAGAGACGAGAAGATGAGTTTTTTTAGGGAGACAAAGAGGAAAATTTAGCAGAAAGACAGAAACCTAGCAAAACCAACACCGCAGAAGCAATGTAAAACCTAAATCTCAGCTCGGAAACACTAAATTTCAATCCAAACAATCAGATTGAGTTTTCTTTGGGAGACAAAGTGAAAATTTTAGCAGAAAGACAGAAACTTAGCAAAACCAATAACACAGAAGCAACAAACCAGTGTAAAACCTAAATCTGAGCTCGAGAAAAACAAAATCTCAATCCAAACAATCAGATTCAATTAGAATTTTTACTACCTAGGGATTGAAGGAGAGCACCGCGAAACCCTAATTTCGAAACGAAAAAGGGGAAGAACAGCGTTTAGTAGTAAAAGAAGACTCCCTAAGAGTTCAATAAATATGTGCTTTTCACATCGAACCGACTAAATTCGACGGTAGAGATTTGATGTGGCCTCCTAAACCGACGGCAAATGTGTTTACCAAAAAGAGATAAGAATCGATGTTACCGATGTTGTAATGTACCAGTACGATTTTGCAGTCTATTGGGCCTAAAGCTGTATCAAGCCCAATAATTTGGGGATGAAAAATAAATAGTTTAAATTTTTTTTGTTTGTAACATCATATTTTAATTATAAATAGTAGATTGCTTGACAAAAAAAATTATATATAGATTTTCAGGACCAAGAAATTAATGGATCTATCTATAAACTCTTAGTAAAAGCTTAGAACATTTAATATCAAAAAGATTTTCTTCTTTTTGTTGTTAAAGAAATAATAAGACTAGGTTAGAATCTTAATTTAAATAAGCACATTTAATATTAAATAGATTTTCTTTTTTTTGTTAAAGAAATACTAAGTCTAGCTTAGAACCATAATTAGACTTGAAATTGCATTTGATTTAATGGGATTTACTTTGAAAAATGAGTTTTTCTTCCTTGACTGGCTTGAACTTCTATTATAGTTTCTAAAATATTTGGTTTGACGTTTAAACCAAACGTCAATCATTTTGTTTAAACATTTCAATATTTTAGGATTACAAAGAAGATCACAAATGAGAAAAGAGTCTTTCATTTCGTAAATTAGGACTTGAATACATTAACAAAAACAAATTATGACTTTATTATTCTCAAGGGGAGATTAAATACACCTTTTTCATTAATTGATTAATTATAGTGAAGAAGTACAAATATATATAGCTGGAAAAAATAAATAAAACACGACAATTTTTTTTTGTTGATTTTCAGAAAATAAAACCAAAAATCATTCAGTGAAAGCCAAAAAAAAAAACTATTTCATCACCTCCGTTTGTTCTTGCTCCCGATCAACAGTGTGAAGTAAAACAAAACCCTAAAGAAGAATCCCCAAGCTACTGTGATCCACAAACAATTCCATTTGCTGATATCTGTGATCCCTTGCTGCTTCAGTATGTCGATTCCCGTCGTTACGCATGTCTCCGCCGTCACATTGATCCCCAAAACACCGCTCATGCTCTTCAGGAGGCTCAGTTTCACGGCGTTCGGAACCTGACCCAACGGCGAATTGTCGAATATCTGAATACCTCGGACGAAGCATTTCGTCGGATCTTCGAATTCGTTTTGCAGAACCCCTTCGTAAGGGTATTTCACTAGGGAGAGGTAATGGAACCAGATCCAGTAGAGAGGGATTCGGTCGCGGGAGATGAAGAATCCGGAGAAGAGGAGGAAATAGGCGAGGATCGCTACGACGACTGTGAAGCCGAGCATTACGTTGGATACGACGCCGGATAGGAAAGTCACGAAGGAGCTTCCGGCCCAAAACGAGGCTAGGATGGTGAGGAAGAAGAAGAGGAAACCACTGGCTCCCCCGGCGAGACCAACGGCCCAGAATGTGGTGGCTGCGAAGCTGGCGGCGAGGAAGACGAGAGAAGGGATCGAGATTATGGACTGAGAGAGGACGTAGGATGATCTCCGGTAAGCGTTGTAAGCAGTTTCTCTCATGAATATGTAGCGTTCTTGTAAAAAGACTGGGATTGCTTCTGCACAGGTGTAGAAAGTGGTGGACATTGCGAATGCGAAGAATCCTAGACGTTCTTGGACGCCTTTTGGTGAACTGTCTAGTTTCGTGAACATTGTGGCTAGGATGATTCCGGTGACCATTACAGCTCCTAGACGCATTGCAAAGAGCTCCGGTTGCCTCCTGGAGTTTAGTATAGAGCGTTTACCTATGACGATCATTTCGATCCAGAAAGGATTGGCGAAAGTTTGGAATGAGGTTGTTAAGTTTGCGGAGTTGTTTGTTGCTCCGGAGACAAGTTTCCCCCTGGAAATACTCGCGGTTATCGCCTCTTTGAGGGAGACGTTGGTGTTTCTGTTACCATTGCCGTAGCTTGATGCCTGCTTTGCTCGCCATTCCTTGTGGTACTCGACAAGTTTCTTGGTTCCTTCTGCCGAATTTTCCAGTTCCCGGATGAGATCGAGCGCGAACTCTGTTTTGTTCTCGTTTTCAGGAATCGGGTGATCAAATTCTGAAAAGAACTGAGGGAGATGTGTTGGTGAGCCGCTGTAGACCGTGTTTCCCCTGGAAAGAAAGATTAACCGATCCAGCAAACCCATGATTCTGTAACTAGGCTGATGGATTGACATGATAACTATGCTGCCACTCTGTGCAATTCTCTGAAGCACTTTGATGACCATGTAGGCGCTAGTAGAGTCAAGTCCTGAGGTTGGCTCGTCGAGAAAGAGGATAATTGGGTCATGGATTATGTCGATCCCAATTGAAACCCGTCTCCTTTCTCCTCCGGACACGCCTCTGTGGCCTTCATCACCAATCACGGTTTTTGCAGCGCTCCTCAGGCCCAATTGGTCAATCAGAGCTTGAACCCTTGTTTTCTTCTTCTTCTTGGAAAGAGAACGAGGGAGCCTGAACTCTGCAGAGAACATTAAAGTTTCCTCAACGGTAAGCATCGGGAAGAGAAGGTCGTCTTGCATCACATAAGCCGATATGACTTTCTGCAGGCTGGATTCAAGAACTTCCCCGTTTAAGGTGATAGAGCCTCTGAGGCTGTCTTTGGCGATCCGGCTGGCTAATGCATCAATCAGTGTTGATTTACCAGACCCACTTGCTCCAAGAACAGCCATCATCTCCCCTTCGTGGGCTTCTCCTGAAATACCATTCAGAAGTATCTTAGTGTTCACTGCGGAATCATTTGATGACTTCCCGCAGCAAGCAAGGGGCTCAAACTTCTTCCGGATCTTCACGCTGTAGGTCAAGTCGTTGAAGGAAAGAACAAACGGGGACGATGATATAGACGAAGCTGGAGCCGAGGTCCATGAATTGAAAGAGGATGCAGAAGAAGTGAGTGGTGAGGCCATTTCCAAAGCCCGGTGAGTTGTACTTTGGTCCTTCCTTGCATCCTCTACATTCATAAGAAGCTCGGCGAGTGTGGCAGAAACTCTAGGCGTGTCTCTTGGAGGCTCCAGAGAAGTCTGGTTTACATAAAACAGAGGAAGATCATTGTTACCGGTTACCCGTTTGACCGGAGATAGTTTTCCAAGCAAGCCAGACATGTCTATTTTTTATTCTTCTCAGGTTATTGGGTTTAAGCTCATACCCACAAAGACGATACGAAGAGGAATGAGAAGAGACTATATAAGGAGGATTTTGATAGAAGAATGAAAGAGATAGAAAATGGTCAATGTGGGTGGGTGATCTCGAAGTATCTAACGATGGCTTTTTTTGGTTTTGTATATGTCGATGTAATGTATTAACCTAAAAGTAAACGGGTAGGTGAGAAGAGTTGTGCATAAACCCTTATGTTTATGTCTATTTCTTGGGTCATAAGGTAATTCGAAAATTCTATATTTTTTAGTGCTTGTTTAATAATTTGGTTTAGCTTAGCTACAGGAGTTATATGGATTAAAAAAACCAATTTAGAAAATCATGAATTAATGTAAGATTAACAAATTATGTGTTTTAAATCATTGACTTTCATTTTTCTTTTTTTATCAAAATTATGTGTTCTTTGTTTAATGATTTCTATAGAATTCAAATTTGGTGTTCATCATTTAATAGATTTGTAACGGATTTAGTTATTTATTTTTAATTCAAAATACAAAGGTTCAAATCCGGAGATAAAGCTTATTGTTTCAAAATCATTTGTTTGATTTAATTTAAGGATTTCAAAAATCCTACGTGCCTAGCATATATAGTGGATTAATTATTTTTGAGAAGTTGATATGAGAAAAGGAATGGATTAACAAGTCATTGGAATAAAATGTGGACACGACTTCAATAGTAAGAGCAGGCTACACGAAAACCCCAAATTCTCATTACAAAATATGATTAACGTGAAGAAGTAGGCATATAATACCGAAACAAATTGCATAATATAAGCAAATATAACGTGGAGAAGTAGGCATATAAACGTTTGGTATGGCTGTTATATCTGTTTTTCAGGACTTTATACTATACGCTTCATATATTGACCTAAATCAGTACATTCCATTTACCTATCCTTTCAAGAAATCTCATGACCAACCAAAAAAAAGATGTAATATTATATTATTTGGTTTATGACGCTTGTCCCTTTCAATTTTAAAGGTTGACTAAGTTCTTATAAACAAAATTTTCAAATTATAATTAATGGGTTCTGGTAGGTAACTTGGTCGAACAAGAATTAATGTTCTAAAATTAGAAAGATCGAGGCTGTTTCCAGTTCGCTGAAAATATGATATATATGAACTTTCGATTATAAACCAATGAAAATATCCAAATATTTTTAGTAAGTGTCTTGATTATCAGCTATTATGGAACTCAAAAATTAGCTATAATCATATAATTTTACAAAACTACTATTGGTTTTTGATGTTTACTTTTTAAATGAAATTATTAATACCAACATGCACTAACTAAACCAGGTTTATCAAAAGTTCAAGCTGTTGATGTAAGAAAAGTTCAACTTGATGTAATGATCGAAAACAAATTAAAATCTTAGTTTGATAAAATAATATATGCTTGTTGACAAAATAAAAGATACACGCTCTCTGACGTTCAGATAATATTGTGGCATATGCCACTATAGAGTCATCACAATCTTCTCGTTATGCGAATGCATATGCCTTTTAAAGTCTAAAAACCTTTTGAGCATAGATTGCTAGAATAAGATGTATAGAAGTCAATATTCAGAAGATGAAATCACAGTTACCGAAAAAAGCAAAACATGTAGTAAACATTTTTATAACTTACTCGCACTTGAGTCTTAGAAACTGAATTCTCTATCGTCAATTTTTTTTTCACATACAAGAGATATAATAAAACTATCAACTATCAAATCAAAACACCTAAAAAAGCAAACAAACTTATATCAACTATCAGATAATGCAGAAGAAACATGGCTTCACGAAAAGCAATATCATCCTAATGATGATTCCTATATAACAACCAAAGATAAAGAAAATCGCAGCCATCAAGTTGTCTGTAAATTATATATAAAGTAAACATAATTCTTCAAATAAAGACGTTGAAAAATAAAGCCTATAGCAAGTTTATTTCACATCAAAGACATTCAAACAATGGTTTTCTTAACCCTGCAACGATTATGATAGACTTTTTTTTTAATGTAAAATTTTATTAATCAAAAAACCTAACTTTTTTTACATCAAGTGTTTTTTATGGTTTTTGGATATTAATTTTTACAAATGAATAATCAAAATATAAAAATATTTGGTGTTCTCCGAAGTTTAGCCGGTTGAGAATATTTTTATACTATTTACGGATTTTTTGTTTTTGTAAAAACTATAATCTGTTTGCTGTAATTTATACATACGACAGAGTTCAGAAATGTGATATGGTTAACATAGACGAAGAGCATGTTTTATATGAGTTTGATATGATTACGACAAACTTACATGAGTCTTTTTTGATTTAGGTAGGTCTTTCGTAAAAATGCTATGATTACGACATAGTCCTTATCTCATTTGTTAAAAATTCATATAAAAAGGACCCATTTTTTTGTTTTTTTTAAGAATAAGGCCAACTTCTAAAAACATTTATAAGGAAATGGCGAACAAATGTTAGTAATATTAATATCAGAGGAAAGGGCCGTATGTTGTTTCTTGCATTGGAATCCTTATTTTTATTGGGCTTCGAAATATCAACATGAATAACCCAATTATTGGAAAGACAACAAAAAACATAAAACATAGAAATTAGAAAGTAGAAAGTAGAGAGAGACTCTCTATGGAGCTGTTTTACATTTACACACTTTGGGATTTGCATGCATGACAAATAAAATTATACTCAACGTAATTTTAATTTTCTTATATTAAAAAGATCCCTTATATTCGAAACATATCATTTTTTGGTACTTTTGAAATCAGTATGCCAAAGAAAGACATTTCATAAAATTTATCTTTCACTATGTCTAATCAGGGAAAATGAGTGTAATAAAGGCAAAAAAAAACAGAATATGTCATAAAATTGAGAAATAACTAATTTGAAGTTGAATACGTTTTATATATATAAAAAAACTAATTGGACTTGAATAATTTGGTAATTAAACAATCAATAATAAATTAGTCAAAAATCTAGCACTTAAAATATAAAAAAAAAAAAAAAGACAATCATCACCCGGGAAAATATTGAAGAGAGAACACGCTGCGTCTGACTTGTTCTCCTCTCTTCTCTCTTTCGCATCGCACTCCGTTTTTGCATCGAAACCAGAAAGAGACGCTAGTTTTTTGTTTTTTGTTTTTCTCCAAATTCAAAAATCGAGAATCGAGCTTGTGATTTGTGAAGGAGATAACACACACAAAGAAGAATCGGTAATGTCGTGGTTAAGATCGGCGGTGCACAAAGCAGTCGAAGTCGGCGGGAAGAATAATATCACCCGCACCGTTCGTAATTACGCCGATTCCGTCGTCCTTACCGCTGGAAATGCCGTCTCCGAAGGGGCGAAACTGATCCAGGATCGCATCGTAATTCCTTATTCTTCCTCTCGAAATCATTCCGAATTATTATTTTTTTCGGTTGCGAGTCTGTGATTTTATATAATCGCCGATGTGTTGTTGATGCAGGGATCGAGGAATGTGAAGAGCTTTAGTCTCGCGGTGAAAAGATTAGAAGAGGTTTCGGTTTCTTCCAGGGGCGGCGAGAGAGTGCAGTTGTTGAGAAGATGGCTCGTCGCTCTTAGAGAGATCGAGAGAATGTCGTCTGATTTGTGTTCCGATAACATCGAACGCAGCAATCACAAAACCGACGATCAAAATCAACCCAATTTCGAAGTAGCCAAGGATTCTCCCAAAACTTCTAGCACCGTGCGTAACCCAATCCACAAGTCTTTGATGGCTCAGCAGTTTTTGGATAATAATCGTATTTTGAAATTGGAACAGGTTTATTACGTTGATCCTGGTCTTCCCGGTGATCCAATGACTTTCCGAGATGTATTTCTTCACAGTGAGGCCCTTGAAGGGATGGTATTATCTATGGTAAGTTTGATAATGCAATGCAGGACTGATTCATTGTATCGCGTCTGCTTTTTGTGGCAGCATTTCGCTGTTTGATTATGAAGCATTGCAAAAGCGATTCAAGCTGACTTTTTATTGCTGATACACTGAGTTTAACTCTTTTATGTGAATCAGATTCTGGAAGCACCAAATGAGGAAGAAGTCCAGCTGCTTCTGGAACTGTTTGGGTGATGCGTTCTCTTCCACTGAAAGTTTTTTTCAGTTATTCTACGAGTAGAAAACACCTTGCATTTCAGCTCATATGTTCATTGGTTTACATACAGGCTCTGTCTGTCAGGAGAAAAGGAAGTTCACGAAGCAGTGATTCAAAATGTGCAGGACTTAGCAGCAGTGTTTTCGAAATACAAGGATGAAGTTCTGGTAAGGATGTGCTGGATTTTGCAAGACAGATATTCTGTCACCTAGGCTCTGTTTCTTTTCAGTATGGATTGTTGACCAAGATAATGCCATCATAATACATATGTTCTTGGCTTGCAAGACGAATAAGCTCACTGGATATAATTGTTCTTGAACAAACCGTTAGAGATCTTGCACTCCATAATGCCTCTTTCTTTTCTTTTTCTGTTTACTAGGCAAAGCGCGAGGAGCTTTTGCAATATGTCCAAGGTGCAATTGGAGGGCTAAAAATCAGTGCTGATCTTGCAAGGTATTATTGGATCAGAACACTTTTCAACACTCTCTAAATCCTCCTGTTCTGAAGCTTTGCGTGGAGGTTTAAGAATGTGCAAGTCTTAAGAATTTACTTCTCTCGTTTCAATTCTCATTTGTGACTGGCTCAGAATAGATACTGAAGCCCATGCTCTGATGGAGAAACTTGATAAGACGAAGGTCAAGGTTCTTGAGCAGGCTTCAAATGAAGATAGTTCAAAAACCGCTGGAACCAATGCTGCATCAACCGAGGTGAGATTTTCTCTTCTACTTTCCACTGCCTCATTGCTCGCTCTAAGCCTTCTTCACATTAGATCTGGTCTCGGATTTCCAGCTATTGTTGCTTTTACTTATCTTGTACAGAATGGTGTTTAAGTCTTAATATATAGATTGTATTTTTGACATATAAGCCAAGTGAACGGAAGTACTATAAGGCTTTATTTCCCAAGTATTTTCATGATTTTTCTATATATTTCTGGATCAGTGCCTGTTAAATGTACTGAAAAACTTGGGTTGCTGCAGGCTCTCCGAGAAATTCTTGAGCAAGTTCGCACCTTTTCGAAGCTAGAAGCACTCTTGCTGAAGAAGAAATCATTAAGAAATGGTGATTCCCTTCAATGCCACAGTGAGAAAGTAAAAACTGCAAACAACTCAGAACATTTGCCGCTTTTGTTGGTTTGCTTGTCATTGTCTCATACATAATTTTTTCATCACCAGATAGACAGGATTATTAACTTGTTTTTTCTAAAATCTTGGATATACAATGATTCATTTGAAATTTTTTTTAACTCTGTTCTATAATTATTGCCTTGATGTCACTACTGTACGACCTCATATACCTAATTTCGTATTTCAATGTTAAAAGAGGGTCAATACTTAACTAAGTTCATTCTATATTTTGCAGGTTGATAAACTGAAAGTTCTGTCAGAGTCTTTACTCAATTCTACCTCGAAAGCCGAAAAACGAATCGTGGATCATAGGTAAGAGCAAAAGTAACCTGGTAATTTAAAAAGTTATCTATTTTCTATACTATCATAGTTCACATCTATCTTTCTTTCCATATCTAAAAGCAGAAGCCAGAAAGAAGAAGCTCTTAGCTACCGAGTTTCCAAAACTAATGAAGTCAGCCAGCTGGAGAAGGTTTGCAGCCCCTCATCTCGCTGACCTTGTTAATTAAATATTGGCTCAGTCGCTTTGGATTTCTGTTTTCATGTTTCTGGTACATATTCTTATCATCCAGAAATGTGATTTCAGGATGTAGCGGCAGAATTAAAAAACCTTGAGATTATGAAGGATGATCTTGAAGCTGAGCTGAAAAGGGTAACTCTCATAAGAACTTATACCAGAGAAATTTACTGAACTGGTAGAGGTTTAGATTTGTAGGTCATATTACAGAGTTCACGTGTTTTCTTCAGGTCAACACCTCAATAACATCTGCCCGGGCTCGCCTTCGCAATGCCAGTGAAGAAAGAGAGCAGTTTGATAATGCAAGTAATGAAATTCTTTTGCACCTGAAGTCAAAGGTAACTAATACTTATTCTTATTAGCTAGATGGAACATATGCAGGGTTATAGTATATAAGCTAGCCCATAAGAATAGTTCGTGATGTTTGGCTGGCTTATGGTGTAGGAAGACGAGCTAATTCGGTCGATAAGTTCATGCCGAGTAGAGGCGGATGTTGTAAATAAGTGGATCAAATTTTTGGAAGATACCTGGATTCTCCAGTCTAAATTTGCTCAAGAAAAGGAAATACAAGTGAGGTATGTCTTATCTCCGATATGCAAAGAATTCAGCAATTATGCTATTTCCTTAACTTTACAAGTGATCCATATCTTGCCATTCATTCCACCATGGATCGATACTCAAGTGGGGAGATGGAGAGATATGGTGACCATTTCATCGATCTGATTGTTCAACTCCTTTCTTTCTACAAGGTAACTCTAAATGTTTACCCCAAAATTAGTGCAATTTTATAATGATACAGTAGATAACTGTATACCATTTTTCTGAAAATTAAATTGATTCCACTTCCTATCATGTCGGACCTTAAGCGGAATGAATTTCACTTGGTTACAGACTATAAACCAAAGATTAATCTCACATTCATATTTTTAATATCAACTCAGGAACAGTTGGATCCTTCTATACCCAAGATCCGAAGAGTTGTCGAAAGTTTGGAACCAAGTAAAGGGTAAGATATAACTTATCTTCTCCTGTAAATTTTATTTGACCAAATATAGGCTCATAGCTTTGTTTGATCTGTTTATGGGAAAATATCAGGTTAGAAGCAGAAAAAAGGATAGACGATAAGGATGCAAAGCCAATCGATTCTAGAAAACAGCTGGAGAAGGAGTATCTGGACCTCGAAGCTAAGGTAAGTAGCTTTATAAAATAGACCTCTAGACCACTTCTCTCAATTTGAATAATAAATCAGAACATGCCTAAGCTTGATTTTAACTGCAGAGAGCAGATCGTGTCTACTCTTCGTGTCCTTTTTCGTAACCTCTCTTCTGACTCTTTTTTATTAACTTTACCAGCTTGTAACAACATTAAGTGTGGTGGATGCAATGAAAAAGCCATTCTATTCACAGACGGAAGGTATCTCCAGGTAAAGTTACGGAAACATGCCCATTCATTTTTAGACATTATAATAGCCATATCCAGCTATGGATGGAGAATCAAGCTGCGACGTTGTTTCTGTACATTTCCGCTGTTGAAGAATGCAAAGTATGACTTAAAAAAAAAACATAACTCTCCTGGTTTGGTGTTCTTTGATCCAGGAAAGACGATAAAAGAGTGAAAGAATTATTTGAGGCATTGGACAAAACAAAAGAAGAGTTTGAGTCTATCGAACGCCCGCTTCTGGATATTGAGTCTCCTTCGAGAACCTCTTCTTCTTCACGCTCACCGTCTCTGAAAATGACTCACGAGACTCCACTTTTCGACACAGTCCCAAAAAAATCGGGTGATGATGATTCTCCAGACAGTAAAAAGGGGTCTTCAGAGAAGGAAGACCTGGCAAAGAAACAGCTCGAGTTGGAGCTGGACGATGGAGAAGAGTTCTTGGCAGATGAAATCAATGACTGGGAATTCGACGCTCTTGATGACACTCACCTCAAAAGCAAATAGCTGACCCAATTTTTGCAAAGGTAAGGCACTTGAACTCATACTTAGATACAAGAAGCTTTCCAAGGTAAATACCACATATAGTAGTTGAGGTATCTACTCGTGCAAAATTCACATGATTTTAGGCAATAGAGAACTACCAAAACAATCGTAAGTATTATTGATTCGATCGAAGTTGATCTCACAAGTCAAGAGCTTTGTGGTAACGAAATGAAAGTATAATCAAAGGGGTACTATGTCAAACTAATGTTAGTAAATAAATACTTAAATTGATGTTACATTTTGTTTTGTTGTTTCTGTAGCAGATGATGGAGGAAGGATGGGAGTATATCTATTACTATTTAACTAACTGAAAGGTAATGACTTTCCAAAGTGATAAAAACATAAAAAGAAATTGTAAGTTTCTTTCTTCTTTTTTGAATTTATAATTTGAAATATGATCAAGTGTAGATATAATATTAGCCTCCCAATAACTTCAAAGTGAAGTCCTTGTACTATATACTCTTACCTCTCTCGGCATGTTTTTGTCTTTTTTTCGCCGGAGATAAGATTTTTTTTTTGTGTCTTTTTCTTTCAGTATCGTCTTTATTTAATATATTTTTTAAATCGTTGTCGTAAAATATTTTCCTGCAAAACTATGAGGGCAAATCTGCATGGCTGTTGGCAAATTTGGTTTGAAATGAAAAAGTTTGAATTGGGAAATGCATTCATTGTGGTCAGTACGTTCTCACGAACTAAATGCATTTGTTACCTTCACACAAAACAATGCGTTTATTGCATATTGAACCCACCACAAGAGTTTAACATATTATGTCTTTTCTTGTCTTGCCAACGCCAACGTCCACGACTTGAATATATGTATTTGAACAAGATTATTTCTACGCTGCTAGAATTATTATTTGAAGTTAGATTAACAAAGAATCCAATTGTTTCAGACGAGAAGATTTATGTTTGGGTTTTAAGTTAGAGATTACAATTTACAAGAAACAGAAAAGTTTGCAGTTTTTCACTAAACATTTTTTTAATTAAAAAAAAGTCTGGAGTCGCAGCTGAAAGTTTGTTTTCTTTTCTGAAAAAATAAGAAAATTTTATTTTAAAAATAAAATAAAAAGAATAATAGAATAAATTAAAATATAAACATATATGCAAAAGCAAACAAAACAAATGATCAACCCATTATTCTCTACTTTATTTTTTGTTTTTTTCATTCAGTATTATAACCATATTTTTTTATATGCACTGATACAGAGTTTGTTTGCTTCAACTGGATCACAAAACAAAGCGAAAAAACTATTTAAAAAAAAATCAGACAACTCATGAGATTTGATTTAAGTTGATTGACATATTTTTGGAAAAGCAGTCGAATGGTTTTTGTTGTTATCATTTGGTGTCTTGGCTGAGTCCTAACCTGAATAATTCCGATTTCCAGAGGTTCAAATTCGAATTACGTGGTCGCTAAAGGATACGAATGCTCATTTACAATTTTCAATTCCACTCTCTATTATTTATTTAAAAGAAGAAGTAAAAAAAACAATAACAAAAGAAAGAAAGAAAAAAAGAAAAGTTAGGTCCACATTTTATATACAAAGTGTGATGGTTTTATGGTGTGCATATGTTTTGACTGAGAGGCTTCCATTAACTCATCACTAATTAAGGATTTGTTTACAATCTTATTCTTGCTTTTGGTTCTTTCTTTTGTTTATTCATTGCTATTTCATTTCTCTTAATTACTCTCTTCATCTTCTTATCCAAACCAAGTGACAAACAATATGTGTATATATATATGTTAACTCACAATGCTAAAGACATTAAAGTCTTCGTGGAAAAATAGATAGAAAGTATTTAACAAAAAAAAAATTTGGGAAAAGGGAGATTGATAGTGGTAAGCATTTACTTTGTGAGGTGTTTCAATGATTGAAACAGAGAAGAAGTCACTCAGCTTTTTTAGGTACTTCGCTGTGTACGACAGAGTTCCCACTTCGGTTCTCTCCAACACCAAACTAAGACATAGTTTGTACGTAATTACCAACTAACCTGACTAATGATCGAATGTGTAAATACAAAGTACAAAGTGCATAAATCAATTTATCTTACTCGGTAAAAAGATATAGTATACACCTAATCTTACATGTATGTGATTATTTTATGAATAAAGAAAGTAGAAAGCGAAAAGACTTAAGAAAATAGTGTGGGGATGAAAGGAGCTATCCACTTACTCACAACCTGCAACAATTATTACCCTTTACAGATTAAAAAGATGGTAACTTTTTGATACGTAGAAACAAGACTTGTGCTTTTTGTAACAAAAAAAAAATAAATGTAAATTTTTTTCTCTCTTTCATAAAAGATTGTGACATTTGTCACCTACCGTTTGTGCTCTTTTACCATTCACGTGACCGTTGTTACTGAGGCCAATGAGACACGAGGGAAAGGATCAAATAAAGATTTTTTTTTGTTCCATGACATTAGCAAGTATGTTAAACTATCAGTGAAATTGTTTTCTGCGGGTTAGTGTGGTTTAGTCATAATTGTGTTAATTTTAGTCGGTATTGCTGCTATAAATATGTCTGGTACAGTGAATCAACTCGTGCTAGTAGTTTTGAGAAGCTTTTTATTCACCGACAATTGTTATTCAATATAGGTTACCTTGTAATCTCTAAAGATTTGTAAATGAAGTTAATATTTAATCTTTTCATGGTTTGTGTGATTTTAGGTTTAGACCGAAATATCAATGTCTTTTGTAAGAAAACTAGTTTTGTGTTTTACAATTAAACAATCATGTTTTTAGGTAATGTTTCAGCATTTCTCATGATTTTTTAAAGGTCTTATATATATAGTAATTTACATGTAAACTTTGGTTTTAGTGAAGTTACTAACAAAATGTGTATTTATCGAGAAGAGAAAATCGAAAAACAGTTTAAGGTTGCAAAGGAGCAAAAAGTACGAGGAATGAGAACATAATCTATTTATTGAGAACTTCAAAATAGATCAATAAACAGATTATCTATTATTTTTATTCTTACTCAAATTATACACAACAATTGAGTGTTTAAATGTAAAACGCATTCCACACAAAATAGGAAAAAAACGGACAAATTAGGCAAATACAAAAAAGATTTTTAAATGTTGTGTTGGTTTCACCACTTTCTTGATGATCTTCGCGTTAAACTCGACATGTAATCTACGTCATGATACGTAAATTTCACCAAATTATTTATGAATCCTTTTTTTAATTATGATTTTGCTAAACTAATTAAATCTAACTTGAATATATTATGTACATTACATGTCAAACTTAACTAGAATATCATAAGAAAACGGTGAAACCAATGCATATATTATTAACCACAACATATAGTTTTCCATTCTGTTTTTACTGCTATTAATATTATTCTAGCTACTATATAAGCCACTAATACAAATTTATTCACATGCACAACACAATACACATATATATGTATTAAATTGTTAAAATTATTTTCTCTTATTAAAAAAATGTATGCAACGGTAAAATTTGAGATCGATCAGAAACAAGGGAACCACCTAGTGGCCATAGACACAAATCTTTTCGAAAAGATAAAAGAATTACATAGTTTGGATGTATTACAAATCTTTTCTTGTCTACAAAATTAATGTAATAAATATAAAATTAAAGTGTTATAAAACTGGGAAAACGTAGTAGTAGCTACCTAAGGCATTTGTTTGTTTATTTCAATAAATAAAAAAGGAAGAAATAATAAATAAATTAAATAAAGATCACTTTAAAAGATGCTCTTTCCCTCCTCACAACCTCCCATGAGCTCTTTCTCAGTTCTCAGTCCCTCTTGAAGTAAGTAACCACACAAAGATAGAGAGAGAGAGAGAGAAAGATTCAGACTTTCAGACACATATACACAGATACATACACAATTACATACATAGACTATGTTGGATTTGCATGAACCTGAATCAAGAACACAAGTTATGTCCAACGATTGCGACGATGATTACATAGACATGGAGGTCAATCTCTCTTCTTCATCTTCTTCTCCGTCCTCAAGATTCATCAGCTTCGCCGTCACTTCCTCGCCGCCGCAAATCAGAGAGTTCGAGTTCCAAATGTGCTCCTCCGCCGTAGCTTCCGGCGAATCCATCACATCTCCTGCCGACGAGCTCTTCTACAAAGGTCAACTTCTCCCTCTCCACCTCCCTCCTCGCCTCCAAATGGTCCAAAAGCTTCTCGCCTCCTCCTCCGCCACTGCCGCTGCAGTCACCGCAACAGACACTCCAATTTCCCCACGCGCAGCTGCATCCTCGCCGCGGAGATTCAGTAGCAGCGAGATCGAAGTAAGTGGCCAAGACGAGCAATGTTATATCGAGATTTCCACGGAGCTCAAGAGATTCATCGAGAGCAACGAGAATCTTGGAAACAGTTGGAGCAAAAAGATCAAACACTCATCGATTACTCAGAAGCTCAAGGCCTCACGAGCTTACATAAGGTCTCTCTTCTCTAGACCAGGATGCTCAGATTCATCGGAGATCCATCCAAAATTCAAAATTGAAGGCCTCAAGGCCTCTAAATACTCGAAAAAGAAGAACCCTTTTGTGAAAACAGAGTCTCAAAACAGTAACAATCCTCCATTGATTCACAGGAGATCGTTCTCTGGCGTAATACAGAGGCATTCTCCAGCAAAGCGTTCTTCGTCTTCTTCCTCTTCTTCTTCAGCGTCCTCTCTTTCGTCTTCCTTCAGTTTCGGGTCGAACGGGTCGTTGGATCTACAGACGCTGATGAGAAGCAGCAACGCGAGCTCGGAGATAGATAACTCCATTGAAGGAGCGATTGAGCATTGTAAGCAATCGTTTACCACTAGGAAGAGCAATGTGGGCGAATCTGAGCTCTCTTCTTCAAGAACATCTGTTTCTACTTGCGGCGACATTGAAAAAGGTTGAGAATTTTCCAGAAACTTGACGGATCTGTGACGCTCTCTCTGATTCTCATCTCCATACAAAAGAGAAAGGACATAAAAAGTTCAAAAAAAGGAAACTTTTTTCTTCTACTCTCATTTTCTTTTTGTATTAGATTCTTTTGTGTGCTTTGTTTTTTTTTTTTAGAAGTTTGCTGAATTTGAGGCTTCTTTCTGTGTTAATGCTACAAATTACTAATTTCAAGGTTCGTGGATTTAAATTTGACTTGTGAACAAAAACATTCCTTTCTTTTTCGTTTCGGACGTTAATTCGTTACTAGTTTTTAGTTTCGAATTAGTAACGACAATGATCTCGTTTTTTTGTCACAAGATGATCTATTTAATCCAAAGAAAACATTTGATTTTGTATATAATCCTGTTTTGACTTTTTTTTATTTTGCGTTTTTTTATTAGAGATTTTGTTCTGTCAGTTTATTTATGACACATAACGTAGTTGAAAACGTTATACTAATTGAACCGATTTCGATTCACTAGATTAATTTACAATTATTTCGGTTTTTTGTGCATATTCGTTTACTAGTAATTTCGTGTTGTTCTTGTTCTATGATACTAAACTCTAAGACCTTATGCATTTATGTAACTCATCAGCTAGAGCCTAGAGGTCACATGACACTAGTTTTCCTTTGGCATTTATTATGCTATTAAACCATTCAAAAATGCAATGAATTCTTAATATTTTATACTATCACATACTATTATCTAATTGTTTGTATCGGTATCTAGTACCATCGTTATTATACCACGATTCGAATTTAAATTTGGTAGAATATATGTTGTCGACAGGCAAACAAAAACCTTCACCAAAATAATTAGTGAGTTTATATGTATGTAACTATATATTTACAACCAATTGATATTAGTCATGTATACATGTATATATATATATATTCATCTACCATATTTTAAGAATCCTGCTTCTACTAGTTCTTTAAACATCAAAACTCAATGTATGCAACTGCAAGTAAATAGTTTGTGTATTCTTATTGTCACCAATCAGTATAGATATGCAAAACAATAAAATAATACCTTTGTTTGTGTCAAAAAGAATAATACATAAATACCTTTGTTATATTATAACTTAATTTATATGTGTTCCTTTATTCACTGCTCAAAACATTTCAAAACAAGTTATATTTCTCATCATAAAATCCTACACTATCTAATTTATGGCTTTGAATAAATCAAATAAAGCATCCATGGGACCATATCCCTTGTAGTGATAAACTTCAAGAAGCTCACAATCATTGAAATCGTTATATGTGTTTTTTTTTTGTTAGAGAAATCTTTATTTTGAAATATTTTTTTGTAAAAAAGATACTTTGAGTTATTCCTCTTTTTGTTTGTGGGGTTACATTTAAGATTTATATGAATGTAAAATTGGACCCCAAAAAAATGGGCCTAGTTTCGCTTTGCTTCTTCTATCTGTATTTACTAGACAAATTAAATATGAGAATTGTATTATATGGTAACGTTTGACCTATATTTATTTTGCATGGTATCTTTATGAATTATGATTACAAATTTGTTGGGAAATATGCTTTTTTTTAGGTTTGACATAAAATGATAAAATACATTAACCTATATTTTCTTAAACATATAAAAATTGCATTTCAGAAAAAGAGATAGAGAGAGGATCCTCAATATTGCTGTAAAGTCACTTTTATTCAGTTTGCTTCCTCCTTTTCCACTTGGGTCCACTCACAATTCTTTTTTCTATAATTAACCCCAAAAACAAATAATCCTCCAGCTCAATGTTAAAAGTTTTGATACAATTTATAATTATTATTGCAAACCATAAAGCCTTCTATGATGTTTTTCTATTGGTCAACCAAAGTTTTCTATCCTGCTAAATAGTAAGATTTGTTAATAATTATATTTTGAAACTTAAACTGATCATATAGTGATGTATCATAAAAATAGTCAATGGTTTATTGTGAAAGCTCACTATTATTTTATTCAGTTCATTGAATTCACAACATAAAATTGTATACCATCTCTTTCAAATTGTTATGTGTTTGGAGTTTTGTTTTGTTTCAAAAAGTTCTACGTTTCCTTTCTATTTGTAATTATACGTACATACTTCTCAAATATCTCTACTATTTTTTAAACAAATTAATACTTTAATATAAAAAGCTAGATAAACAAGATTACAGCTAATTGTTTAATATGAGTGGAGAAACTTAAAACATCTAATAATTAGAAACTAGTTGAGAAACTAAATGTTAGGTACCACATTAATAGATTGTAACTGTTGTTCTCAAATTGGCCCAACGCTATAAAAGTTTGAATTTTCTAATATCCTTCATTTTCACTCGATTATTGGAGACATTTCTGTCTATTGATCTATTATTTGTCTCCCATACATTAAGTTTTTATACTAAGCCCAAAAGATCGAACTAAAGTTAAACTGTAGATTTAACCTTTAAATAGTAAACCCCAATTTCTTAAACCCAAAGTCATCCACTAATATTCAAAAATTTAATATATCCAAGTTGTATCTTACTTTACTGTCATTTTCAAATAGGCTATGAGCTTTTGATATAATTTTGTGATTCACTTAACCTTTTGTAGGTCATTAATGTACTATTTTCGATTAGTTAAATAGATTAATAGCAATTCGCGTGGAGAAAAAAATATCGTGAAAATCTGAAGAGTCCATGGGAAGCATGATGAGTGTCAGCTGCATGAAAGTGTGTAGCTTTCGTTTTCCATGCATGAAAGTTAAGCTTATAATAATATGTCACCACAACGATTAAAGTAGCTTGTAATTATCAAAAACACATAAAACTTTAATTACTACTAAAGTGCGACTAATTATTAACAACAAACTAAAAAAAGAAACAATGATGCTCTCTCTTCCGATGCTCAAATGTATGTGTTCATTTGTTTAAGCCAATCTCTTTAACTGGTTTGCGTAAACAAATAGAATGACAATTTCGTTTTTTAGAGTTGACTTGACTGATGAGAATAGTTGTAGGGTCGTTTTCAAACCACCTTCATTTGATCGACTCTACTTGAGAGTTCGAACCTAGCCATACTTAGGTTAGATGACATGTGAAGATTGTGACCATCATGCCATTTATCTCAAGTCGAAATAAATGGGAATAGTAGGTTACTAGTGCTTTTCCCAAACCAAAATTATATTTAAAAAGGAAATTGTTTTATAACATTTTAATTAGTTAAATGGACGTAAAATTTCAATATATATGAAACAAAATTGCACAAGTTAGTGTAATTATTTTATAAATAAAAGAAAACTGAATGTTTTCTATAAGACTATAAATATATAAATATTTATATGTCTCAACAGAAATAATTTTTTATTAGTTTATTTTTAATTAACAAATGAAATAGAAATTTAAACAATTCGAAAAGTCAAATCCACGATATAAAATCTATTGATGTATTTTTATTGTAGATAAAAAATATCTTTGGACTTGAACTCAACTTGATGATAAGAAATAAGTATTCAGGTTAAGTTGCAAATGTGCAATTAGTTCCACCGCAAGATCGATGGAAGAATCCCTAAATTCTAAATTAACAGTAAAAACTAAACATAAATATTATAATCATAAATTCATTTTCACTCATAGTAACAAAAGTTATAGTATCATTTGTAAATATTTAAAATATACTAAATATAAAAACAATCGTATATTAATGTCATTAGTACACCATTTTAATAATATTAAATCCAACATCATAATAATATTATACAATAAAGTACCATTCGAAGTTGAACCGTTGCACATCAGTAAACTGTTCCCCTCGTAGTAAAGTCCAAAAATCCACATGATCTACAACAGGAATCAGAAGATGAAGTGAGTCTTTCCCACAGTTTTTGAGTTTTGACCGATTCAAAAGTTGAATTGACGACGACTAAATCTTGTCAGACTATTCGTACGATTAAAAAAAAAATTTTTTTACAAGATTCAGAACATGTGACACACAGACTCGTAGAAACTACAATGCATAAATCAATTTAATAATTTTAAATCTATTTTGGGGACAATTCAGAAAAGGTAAAGACTCAAGAGTTATCTTGTGTCTCCAACTAAAATGGAAATAAAGCAAGAACACCAATTATGTCTGTACATGGAACCCACTTTACTTATCATATACCTGGTTTTTCAACTGTTTATATACTTCCTCAAATCTCTAAACAGTAAACGCTAACTACTAAAATCCATCTCACTTATAGAACCAAAACTCTTCGTTTCTGCTTCTCAATACTATCCATGAACCTAGCTTTAGATCAATCACGAATTGGTTTGAATTATTATTATTATTATGTGATATATTATGTATGTGACGTGCAATGAGACACGAGTGAATTGGAAGCAAATAGACAGAGAGACAATGACAAAAAGAGCGAGCCTTTTCGCAATCACAAGCAATTATGAGTTTTCGAACCACTAAACGTGTCATGTGGATAGCTTGTTGTCTTCTTCCCTAATCCGGAGAAGCTTTTTTTTTTCTTTCTACTCTAATGGATTGCTCCGTTTGATACTGTATACTTGTAGCTTTTGTCAAGAGTCCCGACCCAACACACACCTAACTAAAGAAAGAGCATTGCATATGGATTGCAATCATAAGATTTCCATTACTTTTGTTATCCTCCAAGCTGGATTGTGAAAGCAACCATTTGAATTAGATAGAATCACTGAGGTCTAATGTCTTTCAAAAGAGAAACATCATATCCTTGAAGTTAGTCAAATCCTGTAAGAAAAAAGTTTGTGTGGAATAAATTACTTTTTGCAGTGAACATGTAGTGAGGATTGCTATGTTTAACTTTTAACTTCAATAATGCATTGACAGAACTAATTGTCTGTAAGAAAACATTCCTCAACAAGGGATGTGATGGGACGACAAGATTTACAAAAGCAGGAAACCAAATGTCTACATAAATGAGTTTACTTTTGTATGTTTCAAAACAAGTTGAGAATGGCAAAGAAGAAGAGACATTAGATTCAAAGTAACACGATGTTTAACGTCACATCAGTTTTTTTTTCCAAAAATATCTTCTTGCATCAATAAACCATCCATCCAAAAAAGGACAATGCAAACTACGTGAATATAGGAGTTTGATTGAAATGTTTGCCTAACATTATCTGTTACAATCACAAGTAAAAGCAAACCTCGTGCATCGTGAGCTGTTCGAAGATCAACGAGAACATACTTCTTACTTCAGCTGAGACATTACAGTTAGCATTTGTGCTTACATTATCAAAACCACAAAATCGTTATGCAAAACCAACAAGATTAACTTGTCTCGCTTGAAAGAGAGATCATCAACACAATACACACTTAAAGGACAAAATTCTGATCACAGAACAACGGTTAAAGCAGCAAGCATGCGTAACGGAACCAAGTTCAGCTCTCAAATCAATATATAATGAGCTCAAAACGGAAACGTAACTCCGTAATGAAACGCTTTAACAAATATTCAAACACTATACAAACTGCTTAATCCAAAAACGCAAACTTCGCCTCGTGCATGCATAATTTTCTACAGAGTGACGCATACTTAGAAAATTTCTGATTTCCGCCGGTGATCTTTGGCGAGGCGGAGGAGAGCAAGTTCCTTGAGCTGGCTATGTCTTCATCTTATCTCGAAGCTCGTGAACCTTAGAACGGTTCTATGGGCTAAGCGGGAAAGTTACAATTAGCCTAATGGGCTGTAATGAAAGATAAACCCAAACTGCTTATAACTTTCGTTTCCAACAAATAAAGCCCATATTTGCAAAGCCTGAAAGCTTTTTTTCTTTTACACACTTATAACTCCCACTCAAATAAAAATGTATGTATGCCTTCCTTCATAAGTAGGAAAAAATGATAAAGCATTTCAGAGATTATTACCGAGTCTTATTTGACAATGATAGTTTGTTTACCAAAACCAAATTATTTTCTTCATAATTATAGAAATACACCATATTGTTTAGGTTTTACTCTGTAGTTGTTATGGTTTGAGCCTTTGAGGTATACAATTCAGAGATTAGCATTTAGGTTTTAAACTATTTTGTTAGTTTTAAAAATTCTATATTTTAAAAAAAAATTCGTTGTTATCTCTATATTTTATGTGCTATATTATGGATTTCAAAATCATCGTTAGTTACTCGTAGACGGTTTTAGTGGTAGAAAGATCCAAATTTTCATGGATTTAGTTTGTGTTGATTCATTCGGTTAACAAAAAAGAATTATCTTATTGAACTTAATTTTCGCTAAAGACTAAGAGCAAAATGATTAGATTTATATAAAATAAGAAACAAAAGGTTAAAACCATATTCACCCTCCTTTGTTTTGTACATCCAATAATCCAAACGTAGAATAATCCTCGTGTTCTTTATTGCTACAAATCTCAATAAGAGATCTATATTAGTTAATTAGTGAAAAGCTGAGAACAAAATAGATAAATTGTGGTAATCCTACAAAAGCTCTGTCTTGGCTCTAACATTCAAGCATCACGTTGTCCATTTACAAGGAAAGATCCATTAATACTCTTTTCTCAAGATTTTTTTTTTCTATCTGTTTTTCCGACCGTTGCCATATGTCTCGTCTCTCTCTGACACAGATTCAGTGTTTCATTTATCATAATAAATAAATAAAAAACAGATAAACAAACAAAAAATGTAATAAATAAGATTGTGAAAGTAGGATTTGGAAAAGCCTCGTGAAGGATGTCCCACGGTCCACGCCCGGCAGATGCATCCAGTGACAGTGAGCATGCATTATGTTAACAGTTAATAATAATACTCAATTGTTTCTTTTGGTTAAAAATGCTTAATTGTTTGCTTTCGTCCTAAGTCGTGGTTCCAATTACGATCATATGTCGTTATGACATGAAATAAAACTAGCCTTCGAGTATATTATATATGAAAGCATTTTATTTTCTTGCTTTGGTTTGTTAGTTGTTTGGGATACTTTTATATTTGAAACCATATAGACATTTTTGGTCAGCTAGTTACCATAATTAGTGTTTTAAGTATTGATACTTCTAGAATCGAACCCTAAAACACATATAATTTGTGATAAGACTTATAGCTTATCGGTTTATGTTAATGTTATTCAGTATCATCGTATAAGTTCGAATCCAGCTTAATGCGTTTTACAGAATTATTGACAAAAAAAACACAACAAAAAAACACGATTCAACCATCAACATAATATTAATACAACCGTGCTGACACAAAATTTGATCAGTACATGTCAGCAACAACAAAAAAACAAAAAAATTGAGTATTGCTTTTATTTACTCATAATGATCGGTGAATGCAAGGCAATATTTGCATAGCATACTCTTTTAAAAAGAAAAAAATGTAGGATACAAATGAAAAAGTAGAACGTGAGTAGTTTATAAATGACGTCTCGTCTCAACAACTATAGATTATACATATGTGGACAAATAACTCATATCATATGAGCGTTACACTCTTAACTCTCTTTTGTCTCTATTCCAATCTAATTCTCTCTCTACATGAGTAAAGATATCTTCATATGATATGACGAACATATACATATATTAACACTCTCATCAATCTTTACTTTCAGTTCTTACATAATTTTGGTACCTTTTTTTATTTCTTTGGTTTCTTACTGACAAAAGAAAGAAAGAAAACAAGAAAATGAAGGGACGTATGTTCTGCGCTTCGCAAGCATCAACGGCTATATGTTCAACCATGGACCACGTTCAGAAATCAACAATCACCACCGTCGTCGACAAAGATGAAAAAGGCAGCGGCCGAGCTATCGACCGACACAATCCGATCATTAATGATGGCCGAAGATCCTCTGTCGACGACTACATCCGAATACCCGCCGACGGAGAGAGTGTCAGTAACAAAACACTAGACATCTACAAGGGCAGCAGGAGGAGCTTCACTGGCCGAAAAAGCACCGGCGGTGGCGTTGGCGGTGGCGGTGGAGCGGCGGCGTTGTTGAAGCTCATCACAAGTGACATCAGCTTGGCGAGGAAGAGTTTCAGCTGTGTTGCGAGACCCGCATGTGACTTTACCAAAACCCCTCCCGGTTCTACGAGGTATCTTTTGGGATCCGACCCGGGTTCTCTTACGGACCCGGTTAATACGGTAGCTCCTAAATCTCCTGGTGTTGAAGAGATAATGCCGTCGTCGTTGACGGAAGAGAAGACTTGTGGTGGTGGTGGTTCAGACCAGGTAAGTTTTGTTTGTTTGTATGTATGTTGGAGTGGCATAAATGTAAATAAAATGGTGATAAGAGGGTAATGATTAGAGAGAGTTGCATTTTCTGGAGCAGCAACAGGTCGTTGTTCTCAAAGTGTCTCTCCACTGCAGAGGCTGTGAAGCAAAAGTTAGGAAACATCTGTCCAGAATGCAAGGTGATGACGATTCCTTTATTTACGCCAATGCCACTTCCTTCTTCCTTTTTTTGGGTTAGATATTACCGGTTTACTTTCGAAATGTTCCGGTTAAGAAAAAAAAGCTTGGTTCGGATTTTTGTTTTATGGATTCGATTCCAATGTTACTCTTGGCCGACTTAAAAGATTTGGTTATTTCGTCCTTACCCGAGCCGGTCTGGTTCATCATTTTCGAACCGTTTTTTTTCTTTGTCTAAAGCTAAAGACTAATGAGTTTGATTCCTTTGTAGGTGTGACATCCTTCAACATAGATTTTGCTGCGAAGAAAGTGACTGTGACTGGAGACATCACTCCCTTAGAAATATTGGATAGCATCTCAAAGGTTAAAAATGCCCAATTTTGGACTACTCCAACACTCCCAATGTCAAATCTTGAAACTCCAAATCCTTAGTTTACGTTTACTGTCTTATCTCTCTCTCTCTCTCTCGTTGTAAAATCAGTGGTAACTATCTTCTAATAGAGTCCACTTTAAACTTGTGATATAACTTGCAACACAGCTGAAACTCTATATCCAACCGCTTCTTATGAATAATGATAATCTAAAACTTGTTATAATAGGTTGCATTTTTTCACAAATGTTCTAGTATAACTGAGATATTATGTAACTTTTCTACAACAATCAAAGACTTCTCTACGAGATTCTCTTATCACTAACTCTACTATGAGTTCATCTGTTAACATTTCTTCAATCTCCTTACCTAACTCTTCAATGCCATCTTCCAATTTTGGCAACTCCAACTCCTTCTCCTTTGTATCTCTACTTTGTTTCATGTGTTTTCTAGTGATAAGCTCCTGCAGAGTTTCATGAATCCTGCTTATATCCCATTCTGAGCAGACCTTTGTGGGGTTTAGATCCGTGAACTGCTCGAAGAACTCAAGAATCTCATTGTTGATCCTATCAAAAAGGAACTTCCTTTGTAAATGGGTTGAGGTTTTCAGACCGGAGTACTTCTTCTCAAGATCCTCAAACAAGGATGGATCTATAGGTGATTCAGAGGAGTGCCATGACGCCATGAAGCTTTTGGGATTCAAGTCACTGAACCTGGAGTTTACTAAGACATCAGCCAAGTATAGAGACTTCCAGTTTTCTCCTAGCTCCTGGTTGATCATTGCGTCATCTGTTACTGTGGATGATTCCTCTTGATTTGCGTATTCGTCACTTGCAACGACCATGTCGCCCTCGTTGTAAGTACTTGATTCGCGTTTGAGTAGCTGAAGTTGCATTCTGAGCCCTGGAAATGAAGAGAGATCCTTAAACATTTGTTCAATTCTTGAAACATTTCACTGTTTTCGTTATCTGCCCAAGCAAAATAGTATGCCAAGGGCCATTTTTCGAATTGATGATTGAAAAGTTAATAAATTAAGAGAGTAAAAGATTAACTTAAAGTAGGAAAGAATCAAGGGGTCACCAATAAGATATGATTGAGATACCTTGGAGATCCGCACTAAGACTCCCAAAGCACTCGGAACTGGATGAAAACTCATTATGAAAAGAAGTTTGTAGGATTGAAACTGGAGTGCGTTGATCTCCTTCCTCTATACTCTCCTGAGGCTGGAGTTGGGGGATAGAAGAATGATCGACTTCTTCGGTTGGCCTGCCCGAGATATCCTGGAACATCATCAAAAGAACAAAATATATATCAGTACAACAGCCAATAGAGTGGGATCTCGAACACAAACCCATGATGTTGAAATATTGTTTCTCATTTACTTGGTCAGTTAACGAGGTAACTGCTGACAAATCGAGTGGTTCCAAGGATGGGGAAGTCTTAGCATCTTCATAGTCTGAACTGTTTTCAGTGTCTGAATCTGCATGAACTGATAAGCTGCGTTGTGTTTTTAAAGCAGGAAGCTTCTCTTCGCTTAACTCACCACCCAGATAAGGACTTTCACTTGAACTTGGTCTGTTGATCTCTGACGAGCTATTGTCTGGAAAACGGGAATTAACACTAACGGGCGTGGTAATGTCAGACGAGAAAAATTTCCTGTGGTGAAAAGAACTTCCCTTCACTAATCCGTCTCGCATGGTTAACTTCTTAGGAAGCACAATCGTGTGACCACAAGTTCTGTCCTCATGCATGATTGTTCTGGATTTCAAAAGATTTCTTCTACCAGTACCTTTCCAACCATCTCTACTGCTAATTCCAATCGGCTCTGGCAGATCAGACTGTCCAGCATTGCTCTCAAATTTTTTACTGAATCCTTCCTCGAAAGTGATCCCGTTAAAACTCGCTTGTCTCGACTCTCTATCTGAAGTTGCAAGCATTTCAGCCAATGTGTTTCTTCTTCTAATTTCCATCTCTTGCTCAGACTTGTGTGCTAGTTTCCACCTCTCCGACAATCTCCTCATGGCCTCCTTACTCACAGATGATTTCGGTGACCTGGAAGACAGAGATCGACGGTGGTTCTTGTGGCTAAAGTCAGTTCTTGGTCTTGAAATCACTGAGACTAACTTCGATTGACTTGAAGAATCACTCCCAGATGAACTTTCATCCCCTGCATAACCTCTAAACCTTGAAATATCAAAGTTTATGGAAATATCATTGCCACAACTTGCCTTCATTTGTCTAGATACTATTCTGGCAATCGCTCTGGAATCTCTTGAATTTTTTCCTAAAAGACTGACATCTTCATTAGCTTTCAAACTGCCACATGCGTTAGACTCCTGGTTGCTGGTGCATGGAAGCCTGCGATCTGCCCTGACCTCATCACAAGAAGAGCTCTGTGATGGAAGAATTCTACCAGTGGTGTGAGGCTTCCCAAGATTAGGTTTCAGAACAACAATCTCAGTCGGTTTCAAGCCAATTCTCCTTTTCCGCTGCTTCTTTGATAGGCCAATTGTATCATCATACGGAATACACCTAGTATGAGAATGGCTGGGACTAGCACCACCACCATGCCATTGAGGTGATCTGTAACTCGTCCCTAATAACTCTCTGTCCACTTTCAGAGTTTTGAAATTCTCTACATGATTTGGGCCCTCCGACCACTTCAAAGTTGTAGAATGACTGCACTGTGGTTCTGGAGCTATGCTTTGAAGATCAGGCAAATGTTTTGTGAATAATGAATCTGGCTGATGAAGGAACTTCAATAAGAGGTCTTTGTTGGAGTCTAGAGCCTCAAGAGTCTCATTGAACTCTTTAGAATAACGGCGTTTCTCATCAGTGGATAGACGCTTAGCCTCCAAGAACTTCTGGCGTATAAACGCCATCTCGGCCTCAGTTAGATTAGCATTCGCCCTCCTTTGAGACAACCTCCTACTGCTCTTATCCTTTTCTACCTCCAAAACTTCAAAGACATCTTTGAATCTTTGCTCATCCACTGAGCCCCTCCCAAGAGATTTATGACCATTATATGTTTGTTTCCCACGGGCTTTTTGAGATGTTATCGGCCTGCGTTGTTGATTCTCCACAGGCTTGGGTTCTCGGTGAGGAGAAGTCTGAGGAGGCAGCCCATCAAGACCCATCAATCTCGCTATAATGCTGGGTGATCTTCCTTTAGATTCATTTTGCATTGGCATTTCTTGTGTTAACAAACTTTTCATTGGAACTCGACAGGGTTTAACGAGTAGATTTCTGCCTCCCTAACTACAAACGCCAGCAACAAGCAATCAGTACATCGTGTGTATGTGCAGGCATGTCTATATGACCATTATCTTAAAGAGAATGCTTACCCTGTCTACACGACCACAGACCACACCCAAAGCGTCACGGCGACAAGAGTTAAATTCAGAAGATGCCCTTAGAGAAGACTTCTGCTTCTGAAAGTTTCTTTCTTGGAAATGGATCCAGCAATCAGAATGGGGTTTTGACCTTTTTAGCAGAAAAATGTGAAGGATAGAGCAAAATTGATAAGGCAAAGGTTATGAGCAATCGTTACGTGTAATTTAGATATCATAAAACTGTTGAGATTAAAGTAACAAACAAGCAAAACCAATCATGACACTACCAAACAAAAAAAGACATGAAATTTTTCAACAGAAACAACATCACAAATTTTCTATCAACTGTTTATCTGTAGTTTTACTCAAGAGACAACGTGAGAGAGATGTTTGTTTTCCCCTAGAATCAGAGCTTAAAAAAAACATTTGAGTAGTAGACCAAAAAAATGACAGTACACTCGTAATCGATTAAGGCAATTTTGAAATCCTTTAACAACCAAAGATAGAATTGACCAGAAGACGAATTTTCGAGATTTCTTGAGGAAATTCGACAGCTAAAATCAACGCAAATTCGAGTAGTACGTGGTCCATCAGAAAGGAAGAAGAAGGCGTCTGATTCATTTTCTAGCGTTTTCTCAGAAGCCAAACATGGAAGAAAAGAGAAAGCAGAGATGAGCATATCTAACCTTGACAAGAACTGGGCTACTCTGGAAACGAATCGGCCGGGCTAATTTAGATTGGCGAGACGAAACGCGTTCATCTATCACTGTGGAAAAAAAAAAAACTCCCGAGAAGCTATATCATATAATTTGAAAATTTGAAGATAAGATATTATCAAAGAGGGTAAACTAGATCGAAAATTTGCTGGAGCAGACGAAAACTCAATATGAGATTTCCTAGAAACCATGGAGCAATTAAGAAAACGGTGGCGATTCTCTTGACAGAAATCGTCAAGAGAAGGAAAGAAGAAGAGCGAAAGAGACTGAGCAAGGGAGAGAGAAAGAAGCAGACGACGACTCCGGCGTGAGAGAGACTGAGAGGGGATTTACTGTGATTTTTGAATGTTCAAACTTAATTTTTTATTTTTAAATGTTTTCTTTTATTTGTCTTCTTTCGTTTTTGTATATTCTTTTTTCTCATTTTATCCTCAACTAAACCGTCCGGTACAATTGGAAATAGTAAATCATATGAACCGTGCACTCCCTATAATGAGATCATTACCATTCTTTCAAACAAACAATCTAAAGCAAAAGAAGAGATCATAGGAACTCTTGCCATTAAATTCCAACTAACAAGAGAAGAGATAACTTGTTAATAAGGTTGCCTAATTAATCCATACCAAAGTATCAACTAATATCATGATTTCACTACTCTCTTCGACCTACAAAATAACAAGAGGAACCAAATCATCTAGACTCATTGCAAAGAGTAGAGACAAGCAACATCACAATGGCTAGTGATGATGTATACACATCTCCAAAAAAAACACGGCAATAAATTTAAGCTTTTCCATGTTTAGTATGTAATTCATGCCTTAACACACCATCTTGGTAACAACTCATGCTCAACTAGCTACTACAACCATCTAAATCATCAAGAAAAGCCTGCAACACAAAACCAACAAAATCACATTCAAGCCTACCAAGCATTCTTCTTTTCGTTACCATTTTGTAAGACAATCATCATTTCCCATTCAACTCTTTGATCCAGCCATTTCCCGCTGTGCCTTCTCCGCAAAGAGTTTCGTAGCAACCATATTATCCATAAAGTACTCTCTGTAAGGATGATTCCTCGGGACAAGTTTCCTGAACTTCTCAAACTGTTTCTCCGCCTCATTTTGCTTCTTGAGAAGAGTGTATATAATCCCTTGACAGAGATACGGCCTGAAATCTCTCGGTTCTTCTTTCACAAGCTCCTGATATAGCTTCAATGCTTCGCTATGCTTCCCTTCAAGGACCCGAATCTGCGCCACTAGTAGCTTGAAATCCCTAAGGTCCTTATGATTCTTCTCTTTCTTGCACTTATCCATTGCCTCCTGAATTCTCTTCTCCACCGCATTCAAATCATCACCTGAATCAGAATAAGCCATAGCCAGTCCGTGATAGGCCTCGACGCGAAGCAGGTCCTTGGCTATAATCTCTTCAAACCCACTTTTGGCAGATTCTAAATCTCCGCTGTGACTAAAGATATTAGCTTTCAAAATTGGCCACTCTTTCTCCTCTGGTTCCAATTCTATCAACCGATCTATCAACTCTATCGCTTCTATAAGCTTCCGAGATTTGATCCTTACCTCCATTAACGACCTTAGAGCACCCACATCATCAGGGTGAGAAGCCAGATGCTCTTCGAGCGATCTCTCTTCTTCTTCCAACGAAACGTCTCCGTTGCTCTGTTTAAGCGATTCCACTGACGGCGTCGCCGCGAGAGGAGCCGCAATCGCCGGCAGAGGTTTGAGCTGGAGATTCGCGAAGAACAGCGCCGCTGCAGCAGTGAAGGTGATGCAGGTGGATCTGAGGAGACGGGAAGGTAGTGATTGCAAGACTGGGAGACTTGGTTCTCGAGATTTCGATGACGAAGCTCTGACAGAAGCGCATTTGAAGGACGAAGTTGATCGGCGAAAGGATCTGAAGGAAAGTGACGGAGGATTTTGGGGTAATGATGAAGAGAATTGAGTGAGAGAGAGCTGAATTGGCTGTTGATAGAGCTGTAGCTTCCCCAGAGACTCCATGACTGCAATGTGCAGAGAGAGATAAACCCTAAAACCCTTACAGCGAGATCGACGAAGAAGATCAAAAAAGCCTTCAACGTTGAGTGTCACTGTAAACGCCGTTTCGGAATTAAAGACTCCCCCGAATCTGGGCCTTTGTTGGCCCAGAACTAGAGCGGACAGTATCCAAAGGAAATGTGTTTTTTCACAAATTATGTAAGATTTTGCAAACCACAGTGCTTTTGAGCTCCAAGTAAGATCTTGTCCAAAAGACTGATCTCTTTCTTGCAGTTTGCTGGGGTTTCCAGGAGCTAACAGTATCAAGAACTTGCTTTGTTTACATGATTGACAGTGTTTGAGTTAGTGAACAAAACTCTTAAGTGATTATGATCAAGGTGACATTTAAATCTTGGACCAAATGATTCCATTGAAGCGCTTAAGGGATACATTTTCATTGCTCGAACATTCCCACTAGGGTCTATTGTGAAAATCTAAAACTACATTATTTAAAAACCAACAATAGTTGCGGAATGATTTCACAATGAGAATATTCCAAGACTAAGCACAAAGGGCGTTGAAACATAACTATAAGCGAAAGAAGAGACAGAGAGTGCTCATTCTTCTAAGAGCAAGGATAATTCTGCAGAAAAAAAGAGGATAGACGGAGTATGACAAAATAGAACAGATTGTTGAAGACCAGGCACCAACAGACTTTGGAAGCAGTAGGCAACGATGGATCCACAAGCTCACTTGTACTCAAACGATGGCACTGG
Organism: Schrenkiella parvula; assembly: GCA_000218505.1. Taxonomy (NCBI): domain Eukaryota; kingdom Viridiplantae; phylum Streptophyta; class Magnoliopsida; order Brassicales; family Brassicaceae; genus Schrenkiella; species Schrenkiella parvula. The sequence continues at coordinate 9,902,748 of CM001190.1, read as the reverse complement.
AGGCGCATCAAAACTCTCTAATACCTTTGTTTCACTTCCACTGCTCGTTTGCGGCTCATCATTCTTCTTACCAAAAAGGCCTCCCAACCAAGATGATGACGATGAAGCGGTATTCTCTGGTATCATCTGTCCTTGATTCTGCATCTGCTGACCCATCTGCATCCCAGGCATACCAGGCATCCCGGGCATCCCGGGCATTCCAGGCATTCCCTCCTCCATTTGCATATTTTGAGGTTGAGCCAGCATCTTGTTCAACGCTATCCCTGCTCCTTCGATCAGAGCCAGCAGAACCCCACCGAAAAGCGCTGATCTTACAGCTGCGCTAGGTCCCTGCCGCATAGCAAGAAATCCTCCGGTGGCAGCACCTGCAATGATGGAGTTCCATGGATCCTCCTTCTGCCTGAGGTACACCATGGAGCAATCAAATGACGAGAACAGACCTCCCCAAACGGCAAAACTGCCTCCCAAACGAGGAGCATTCATGGTCACCGCTTGTTTTCCTCCGATAAAGCGACTGCCTTTCGGGGAGTTGTATGTCCCTTTTATGAAATGAAAGGCAGATCCTCCAACGGCCCCCATACCAAACGCACCACCTATGTCATCGAGGATACGGTCAGGGCAAGGTTCTCGAGATGCCTCCGGAGTTCCCATCAATTTAACCCTGATTTACCAAAAGTTCCCCTTCAGGTAACGATGCTATCAACCTGCAAGTAAGATAATAAGATGAAGATTGATTGATTACTTGATTAATCGATCGTCAATAAAATAAATAGAAAGAATAACAGAGGAATATGAAGTACAAATTGGGAGGATGTAATTATCAATCATTCTTATTCAGAGTCGTCGACTCTGAGGTATCCGGTATTTAAGGTTTCTAACGTCACTGCGTAGGAACAAAAATAGATCTCACGGAGGCGATTAGGGTTTATCAAACATTAGAAAAGTAGAAAACTTGTGTGTAGAAACGAATCCACGAGAAGGGTGAAAGAGGAAAATCGAAGCATACCTGGGGAAATCGATAGGACGTGAGATTCTGAGAGAGAGGGTGAAGGAAGCGCGACGGAGAGCGAGGAAGAAGAAGAAACGGCGTCAAAGCTCTTTTTATTAGGGTTGGGCGAAAAAAATAAAATTGATACAGACGCCGAAACTTAGTTCAGTTTAAAACGTATTTTGTTTTCCTTTTTTCACGAAGCTTTTTTTTTCTCCGGCCATCGCTTTTTTTTCCTTTTTTTCCTTTTTTTTCCTTTTTTTTTCTTTTTGGAGTATTTTTTTATTTTATTTTCTTCCAACAAATGCATTTGCTAAAATGGTACGAAAATGCTACGTCAGCCAGTCAGAACAGCGTAGAAATGCTTACCAAGAAAATAATTTTATTGTGACAAAAAAAAAACATTTTGGATTTCTCAAAAAAAGATAATTTTTTATTTCTTATACGTGGCAATACAAGCGAAAAGATCAGTTAAAACCAACGAAATTTTGGAAAATAACTCTTTAAACATCTACTTTTCTTACACAATACTGAAAGCACAAACTTATGACTTCGAGAATGAAAATTTGTAAATTCGCCAATTTCCAGCGTTGCCAAACTTTCTTGGCATTTAAGATAAGCTGCAAAGTTAGAGCATAACCAAAAGTAAACCAGAAGACAAAACCGATGAGATACATTTTGTTCCCAATACAAAAAAAAATATACCAAAGATTAAACATGTATCGAACCGAATTAAAACTCATGTGGAATTTAAGACATCATGCTGAACCGTGCCTTTTGCATGGGAAAGACCCATTTAACATCCTCCAACCCAACTCCAAACCACCACAATTCCAATTCCCGGTGATTGAATACCGGGAATTATTACTCGGAACCGGTCTTCGACCCGAAACTTGAACCGGAGGATTTCTCCATTTTGGAACCGGACCGGTTATGAGCAGCGACTCAAGCAACTGTCCAGCGTCAGTGACAGCTTGCACAAACTTACCGTTCTCCGGCAACACTCCTCCTCCGATCTTCTCCAGCACAAGGGTCTCAAAATCTCTTGTGTCCTGTACATCAAAACTCATCTGATTCGACGAAGTGCTGTAAAAACCAGGATCAGAGAGTCAGAGATCGCCGGCGAAGAATAACCAGATGAGTTCGAGATAAATTCCAGCGGCGATGCAAACGAGTATTGTTGCGGTGGAGAATCGCCGGGGAAGTGATTGGAATTACAGTTTTGAAGTCGGTAAGTTTCCTCTATGGCTTCTTCGGACAACAAAAAGCTGTTTAAGAGTTTCTCAAGTTTAGCTATTTCGGTGAGTAAGTTTTGCAGACGTTCGCTTGCTTCGTCTTTTTCTCGGACAGCAACTCTCAACAGATAAGATAACATTTGTAGGGTTTCTTGGTACATCTTTTCCATTTTCTTGAGAAAATTTGCTCTGCCCAAAGTTGAAATGTTTTCTTCTTAGTATGTATATATCTCAGAAAGTAAAAACATTTCAATAGTGAGCATTAAAAATGTCACTTACCTCAAAAATAAGATCTTTCACGCCAAACCATCGATGAGCTTTAATCGAGAACTGAAAAAAAGAAGTAGGATTTATAAATTTCTATTAAGAAGACTACAAAATGTATCATTAATTAGCATTTCTGTAAATAAAAAACACAGCCTCACACAAAGGGATTTTGTCCTACTAGGAAACAAATTGTATTGTTGTTGTCATCTTTTTATTTCTTAGAGTTAATTCGTATTTTACAAATGGATATTTTTATTTTTAATTAAGGAAGTACATTAATTGAATGGAAATTAAATATACGGTTGCGTTAAAATATTCCATATATATGCGAGAGTACTAACCATGAGGAAAAGAGGGAAAACAGTGCAGACCTCACACGTGTGAGCTCGCAGTCTTAGAACCGGATCTTGGTAGGTCATCCGGTCTGGTTTCAATTAAAATCAAATGTTTCATCAGTAATCGAACAAAAACCGGGACAAAACCTTTTGATATGATTCTAGTAAACCAGGGAAAACGAAAAACCGGTATTCATCTCAAGGTAAACCAACAACAAATGAACAGTTTTGATTTTTTCTTATTCTTTTGTTCGTAAACAGTTGATTCTAATTTTCATATATTAAGTTGACAATTCGTAATAACTTTATAAAACCGGTGCGACCCAGTTGACCCGGACCCGGGAGGCCAAAAGTGCAGAGTCTTGCAGAGGTCGGAGAAGAAAAAAAGCTGAAGCATCAATGGAGATAGCCGCCACGAGCACTGTCACTGTTGCGCCGCAATCACACCGATTGTCACATGTGTTCTCCAGGAACCTCGGATCGGTATCTTCTCTTCGGTTTAATCTCTCCGGTAAAAACTTTTCCGTCGGGAGCACTAGTCTTCGTGTGCCAGCGGCCTCCATGAGCGCCTTCGCCGCCGAGAAAATATCGTCGGGAAGCTTCCTCGATAACAGAGAAAGTGGAACTCTTCATTTCGTCAAGTATCATGGCCTTGGAAACGATTTCATTTTGGTAATGCCCAATTTTCTCCCCTTTGTATGTTGTAGAAAATCTTGGAAAACATTGTTGATGTTCGTAATATTTTTTTGGGGATTAGGTAGATAATAGGGATTCATCAGAACCTAAGATTACTCAGGAGCAAGCTGTGAAGCTGTGTGATCGAAACTTCGGTGTTGGTGCCGATGGAGTAATCTTTGCGATGCCAGGCATTAATGGAACAGATTACACCATGCGAATATTCAACTCAGATGGTAGTGAACCAGAGGTAAAGCCTTTACTGTGTTTATTAACCGAGTTAGTTCGGATTTGAAAGCTATAAAAGCCTGTTCTGTTTTTGTTAGATGTGTGGCAATGGAGTTAGATGCTTTGCCAAATTCATTGCTGAGATTGAGAACCTACAGGGAAAGCATAGGTATTATAGATAACTCTTATCAGAAATTTCTGTTAAAAGGGTCAGGCTTGCGATGATTCTCATGTTTTTTTTTTCATTGCAGCTTTACAATACATACTGGTGCTGGCCTGATCATTCCTGAAATTCAAGATAATGGGCAGGTAGATAGATAACCAGCTTTAGTTCAGTTGAACTTTCTTCTATTGCTTCTTATGTTTAACTGGATTGATATTGATATGAGGTACAGGTTAAGGTTGATATGGGCGAACCAATCCTTAGAGCCGAGGATGTGCCTACAAGACTGCCAGGAAACAAATGTGAGTCTGTTGTTGCAACGGACCTAGTAGTTGATGGAGTGAACTGGAGTGTGACATGTGTAAGCATGGGCAACCCTCACTGTATCACATTTGGCACTAAGGACGGACAGGTGCGTGCTTGCTTCTCGTGGTAGAAACTATAAAGGATGTTCTGTCGTGGGGATATATATATGAAATGCAAACTGAGTTTGTGATTTTCTATTTGCATCGACCAGAATCTGAGAGTTGATGATTTGAAGTTGTCAGAGATTGGTCCTAAGTTTGAGCACCATGAGATGTTCCCAGCTCGAACTAACACAGGTCAGGAGATTCATTCATACATGATATCTAGATCTACCTAACGTTTCACTGGCAGATTCAGCGATATCTCTTTGCCATTGTCTGTTCTCATATCTCTTTAAACTTTATCTACAGAATTCGTGGAGGTCTTGTCACGTTCACATTTGAAAATGCGTGTCTGGGAGCGCGGGGCAGGTTAGCCAAGTCCCAGTCATCCTCGGATTCTACTTCTTAGTAAAAAAAATCAACAATCTTTATATATCCTTATTATATACTCAAAAGCATAAGCTCGAGATGCAGGAGCAACTTTGGCTTGTGGAACAGGAGCTTGTGCTCTGGTTGTTGCAGCAGTCCTTGAAGGTCGAGCAGACAGGGTAAGTTTGAATATTTTTTCATAAGTACGATATACGAACTACATACTTGTTAGATAAGAAGCATGACCTGTGTCAGTCAAACCAATATTTTGGCGCATGGTTAAGTAGCATTATCTGACACTTATAAACCATGCGTAGATAGATGATGAGTTTGAGCTCTTCAGCTATTGATCTATGTTTTTATTTTTATGGTGGAACAGAAATGCAGGGTGGATCTACCGGGTGGACCTTTGGAGATAGAGTGGAAAGAGGAAGACAACCATATATACATGACGGGTCCTGCGGATTTGGTGTTCTACGGTTCAGCGCTTCTCTAATGGAGGTAGCTACTGTGTTGTTGTGATCTTCAGTCTTAAATGCCCATCTTGATCTCTGTTGCCTTCTGCATTGTATTATCATGGAATACTGCCAGAGATCACTTGGAACCTTTGATGCACTTCTCTAATTCTTTGTGTTATCTATGTTTCCCTTTTGTTGACAGATTTCTTTATGGTTTGGTATAAAACACAATAAAGGCTTTTTTATTGTGTATTTTTGTCTTTAAATCATAGATGGGTTTATAGACAAAAAACAGATGGGTTTTTTCACACAAAAAAAAATCATAGATGGGTGTTAAAAAGAATCCAATAGAGGACAAGAAGTCATAAAAGAAAGACTTTCTGTCTTTTAAATTTAATGATCGGATAATGATCATTCTTTTAGTAATACTGAAGTGTTACAATTGTAGAGGAATCCATCTTATAATTTTTTTTCTTATTTTCCAAAACAAAAAAAGAATAAAATCAGAAATTGGATATATAAGAAAAAAAGATACCCCCTTTTCCATTTCATGTTAAATCTTAAACTTATGAAGAATTAGAACAATTATTTTGACTGGAAGCCGAGATATAACATATCTGATCTTAAAGATGTTAAAAGAAAAAAACCTGATGCTAATAATCAGTAATCTATGAGCATACATTTGTTGAAATAAAACTTGTTTAACCTAAGCAACTTGATATATGCTTAACAATGGGATCAAACAAGAACTTACATGATTCGAACTAATTATATCTTTCGCCGACCCCGACCATATATAGTTTGCCTTTTAGCTTTAACTTTTGAAAAATTCGAATTTGGAACGAGCCGGCCCCACATTTCTTCTCTCGGTCAGTGTATTACAATCCAACGACTCTCTTTAACACAAACACTACGCTCCGAGATTCCCAAACGGTTACTACTTACCCCAGTTTTTCAAAATTCAAACGAAAGAAATTCAGAAAAAAAAGAAAAAAGTTTCAATCTTTCGATCTCAACGATCCCTCAAGCTGTTGTGTTCGATTCGGCTGTGTTTCTGTAAGTGAATCTCTTGCTCTGCGGTTCTCGACTGGTTAGTGAACCATCATGAGTGACCTAATCTCTCACTCGATTCGGGAGTTTGAAAAGATTTGGATTTGGATTCTACATAGTGATTTTTTTCTCTTTTTGATTCTCAGAAATAGAAGATTGTCAGTTATGTCGTTTACTCCCGATGTTCCAAGGAAAAGCGGAGTGGGAGTGATCCCATCTCCTGCGCCATTTTTCACTCCTCGTCCTGAGAGAAGACGAACTGACTCTTTCTCCAGCCGCCTCGAAAGAGATAAAGAGGTCAACGTTCAAGTGCTTCTACGATGCAGGCCTCTAAGCGAAGAGGAGCAGAAATCAAATGTCCCGCGACTCATATCTTGTAATGAACTGAGAAAAGAAGTCAATGTTGTTCACAATGTTGCTAATAAGCAAGTAGACCGTGTTTTCACTTTCGACAAGGTTCCGTTTTTTCTCCTTGATTTTGGTTATAAGTTGTATTGAAAGCTTGGCCCTTTTGGTCTGATGGTGTTAATGTTTCTTCTAGGTTTTTGGGCCTAAAGCACAACAACGGTCTATATATGAGCAAGCCATTGCGCCGATTGTTCATGAAGTCTTGGAAGGTTTTAGCTGCACTGTGTTTGCGTATGGACAAACAGGAACCGGAAAGACTTACACTATGGAAGGCGGAATGCGGAAAAAAGTATAACTAGATTCCTCTTCTGTGTGTCTCATTTCGACTTTCGCGTTTCTGTTTGCCACTTGATTCAAGTTGTTGTTGTTGTCTAGGGAGGAGATTTACCTGCGGAGGCTGGGGTTATTCCAAGAGCTGTTCGGCATATTTTCGAAACTCTTGAGGCGCAAAACGCTGATTACAATATGAAAGTAACATTCTTGGAACTGTACAATGAAGAAGTTACAGACTTGTTAGCTCAAGATGACTCCTCAAGATCTTCTGAGGATAAGCAGAAGAAGACAGTTTCGTTGATGGAGGACGGCAAGGGCTGTGTCGTCTTAAGGGGGCTTGAAGAAGAAGTTGTATACAGCGCTAACGATATATATGCTCTTCTTGAACGAGGCTCATCCAAAAGGCGCACTGCGGATACCTTGTTGAACAAACGAAGCAGTCGCTCTCATTCAGTTTTTACAATCACAGTCCATATAAAGGAAGAGTCTATGGGAGACGAAGAGCTGATCAAATGTGGCAAGCTTAACCTTGTGGATCTAGCAGGATCCGAGAATATTTCACGGTCAGGGTCCCGGGATGGCCGCGCAAGAGAAGCAGGAGAGATAAACAAGAGCTTGCTTACACTAGGCCGTGTGATTAATGCGCTTGTGGAACATTCTTCACATATACCATACAGGTAATTTCCCTTGTCCTACAACTATATATATGAATCGATTTTGTGAAAAAACTCAAGTGTATTGGAGTGTAATTGTGGATATTCATCTTTGCAGGGATAGTAAGCTGACAAGGCTTTTACGGGACTCTCTAGGAGGGAAGACAAAAACTTGTATCATTGCTACAATTTCTCCATCTGCTCATTCCTTAGAAGAAACTTTAAGCACTTTGGATTACGCCTATCGTGCAAAGAACATCAGGAACAAACCCGAGGTTTTGTTTACGCTACCATATATCTCAATTTGATGTATAAATATACCCTTTATTTTCATTCTTCTAACTAAACTTGTCTATGCAGGCAAACCAGAAATTATCCAAGGCTGTGTTGCTTAAAGACCTTTACTTGGAGCTTGAGAGAATGAAAGAAGGTGTACCCTCATAACCTTCTGTCTATATTCACATACTATCAAATAATCTAGTCGAACAGTTATAACTGGCAATTGATGCAGATGTAAGAGCAGCAAGGGATAGAAATGGTATTTACATCGCACAGGAAAGATATGCACAGGAAGAGGCTGAAAAGAAGGTAGGTTCAAAGAATGAACCGTAAGTCTTTAGTAATTTCATGCTCGGATGAATGATTTTTTTGTTTCAGGCAAGAATCGAGAGGATAGAACAGTTGGAGAATGATTTAAATCTCACTGAAAGTGTATGTATGCCTCATCTTTTCTCTTCCATTTGTTAGAAACTAAACTAATTTTCTCCGATGGAACTTAAGTGGCTTCTCTTATGCAGGAAGCTTCCAAGTTCCGTGACCTTTATGTGGCTGAGAAAGAAAACTTACTGGATGTTGAAAGTGACCTTAAGGACTGCAAGGTGATAAGGACTTCAGTGATTTACTTTCTTGATTACTCATGCTTCCAACAAAAGTTTTGTTGAATTTGCAAACGTTTATGGTCCAGAGAAACCTAGATAAAAGTAACAAGGAGTTGTTTGATCTCAAAGAGAATTATATCCAAGTTATCTCAAAGTTAAAGGAAAGGGAAGCCATCATCTCCAGAATGAAAGCCTCAGGTAACAATTCTAGCTCAAGAAAATCTAAAGGCTTCCCGTTTCACGGGTTTGTTATTTGCTTGATTCGTCTTACTGATATATTTGTGGACAGAGAATTCTCTGATCGATCGTGCAAAGGGGCTCCGTTCTGATTTGCAGCATGCGTCAAATGATATAAGTTCGCTGTTCACAAGATTAGGTACTTCTTCTTTCCTAGGTCTAGGGCTGCAAACATGATCTGTCAAGTGCTGATTTTACTTGTTTCTGCAGACCAAAAGGACAACCTGGAATCCGAAAACCAGAGCATGCTTCTGAAATTTGGTTCACAGCTTGATCAAAACCTTAAAGAACTACACAGAACAGTGCTTAGATCAGTCTCTCAGCAACAGGAACAATTAAGAACTATGGAAGAATATACTCACTCATTTCTTGCTCATAAATATGATGTAAGGAAAGACTATACCATGTCATTTCCCTTTTTGCTTTGGACCATTTTATCACACTAATGGTTGATACTCACACAGGCAACACGCAATCTGGAATCAAGAATTGGGAAAACAGCAGATACTTATACTTCAGGAATAGCAGCCTTGAAGGAACTATCTGAAACGCTACAAAAGAAAGCTTCCTCTGATCTGGAGAACATGAAATACTATTTAAGATCACAAATAGAGGCTGTTGAGCAAGTACGAACAAGACAGAGTGATGAAATTTAAGTGTTTCTATTTCTCGGCTTTTCTTTAGGTGATTATTCAAGTGTCTTTCTCTTCTCAGTTGCTCATTGCATCAGCAACAGAGGCTTCTAAAGTCGCTCAGGACATCCGGGATTCACTTAATGATCAAAAGAAGCTCTTAGCTCTTGCTGCAAGACAACAAGAGCAGGTGTTGTAAAATCATATTCTGGTTTCTTGTTAGTTTTATTATTTTTCTGAAAAAGTTTCAATTTCTTTCCAACTTATCCAGGGCTTGGTCAGAAGCATGAGATCTGCACAAGAAATTTCCAACACGACTTCAACCATTTTCAGTAACATCTACAACCAAGCTCACGGCATGGTGGAAGCCATTAGAGAAAGCCAAGAAGAGAAATCAAGACAGCTTGCTGCTTTTGAAATGATGTTTAAGGTTGAGTATGACATGAAAAACTCTTAGAAACTTCAATTAGATATGTTTTGAGAGGTTCACACGAAACTCGTTGTTACTAAAAACAGGAAGAGGCTGAAAGAGAGGAGAAACAAGCATTAGATGACATTGGTCTGATATTATCACAGCTAACTTCAAAGAAAACTGCTATGGTGAGTCTTTCACCATTAATAACCCCCATTAGGATCATCAGTTGAACCACATTTAAAGTCTGATGCTTTAATTGTTTCTAGGTCTCTGATGCATCACGCAGTATCCGGGAACACGACATACAGGAAGAGAAGAGATTTCAGGAACAAATGTCTAGTATGCAGCAAGTCTCAATTGGCGCAAAGGAGGAATTGTGTGACTATCTAAAGAAAGCAAAAACCGAGTTCACGGAAAACACAATAACTTCAGCAGAGTCTATCACAGTCATGGACAATTACCTGGAAGATTGGTACATATTCCATCTCCCCACTAGTGCTTTTGATCCACACTCTAGTTTCTCATACAAACATTGTTTAAATTACAGCTTGGGAAGGGCCAGTGAGTCTGAAAAGCTGTGGGAGACCACTAAAACAGGCATAAAGAACCTTAACACGAAGTACCAACAAGAACGTAATGTCACAATGGGGTAACATGTTTCACCCTGTATCTGTACTTCTTTCTATGTTTCTTCCACATCATGTTGTTGAATAAAACTTCCTATGTATAGGGACATCGCAAAGGAAAATGACAGGCTGCACGATGAATTTGCATCTACATTCTCCACAATGGATGCCGACTTTGTCACTAGGACTAATGAACTTCACGCAGCTGTTAATGGTAACCACACTAAAATCCTTGTCCCTTTCTTACCCAAAAACTGCTTTTGCACTTCAGCAAAAAACGTCATAATCCTTGGTTTTTCAGACTCGTTGATGCAAGACCGTGAGAACAAGGAAACAACAGATGCCATAGTCGAGACTTCCATGAAACAGGTCACGTTATTGCAAGAGAATCATGGACAAGCTGTATCAAACATTAGAAGCAAAGCCGAACAGTCTCTCATAAAAGACTATCAGGTACTGAAAGCAATCATAACAACATAAAGAAGAACAATGGAAAACACTAAGAATTCTATACTGTGATCTCTATGAGTATATCTATAACAGTAGAGTTTTGTAATACAATAACCAGGTTGATCAGTGCAAGAACGAGACGCCAAAGAAACAAGCCATAAATGTGCCAAGCTTGGCGTCGATTGAAGAGATGAGGACTTTGTTTTCGAAGAATATTCTCAGCGAAGATTACGCAAGCATTGAGAAAAAATCAAGTAAACAGGGACAAGACGAAGCTAACAACAGAACTCCATTCTTGGAAGTAAACATATGAATACATATGATTGATTAGATCCCCAAAAAAAACAGCTTCACGCTTTGGCAGTTAAGTTCGTTAACTGGATGAGTCTAGAAGATTAAGAGTGTGTAAAGGTTCTATATAGTACGCAAGCTTATGTTGTTATGGATTAGTTGGTTGCATTCTTACATAAGACCGGTTAACTTTGGCTAATCTTCTCATTTGGATAAACCAGATATGAAAAGGAAAAGTAAAGAGAGACGGAACAAAAACATCCAAGACTTTGCTTTTCATGGAAACATAATAAAGTCAAAATAAGCAACATATCTCTAATCTATCTACCACTGACTTTGCTTTGACTTGCTCATCTTTCATATACTATTGCATGATGCTGTCACGATTTCGTCACTGATGACGTAAATATAGCGAGAATGTTCTCTTCTGTCTCTTTAGCTCTTACCAATCTAGATATGACCATATATATTGTATCTAAGGCTTTAAGTTGGTCTCCAGTCTCCTGTGCATGTGTTTGAATAAAGTGAATTTTCTCATGATTATATTCGACTTTGAATCTTGATATAGAAAAAAAACTTAAGATTTAATTTGTTTATGACGTCTGTACTTGGATCTGATAAAACTTTGTTTCCATTGGATAAAATTTTGTTATTTTTTTCTTCAACCATTGTATCATATACAACATGACGGCTGTACTTTTTCCAATGATTAGTCTCTATTTCGGTTTGGACTTAATGATTAAGGAAAACAGAAGATTAGGATATAATTTAAAGTTTATATCGATGATTAGGTGCTGATATTAAATTAATGACGGTGGCAAGCAAGTCCATGAGAAACCAAGTTGCTGGATTTGTTCTATGTTTGTGTACATTTGTTGACTCTACTCACTTTTCATTTGATTCACTTTTTTTAGCAAGAGTAAGTTTCTACGAACTATGTGATGCAATACTCAAAAAGACAATACTGCCCTTGATGTACAACACACGTGGTATGCATTTGCATTCGGCGGTCAAAGGGTGAAATTGAAAATGTCAATTTGTCCTCAAGTCAGACAATCAGTGCTGCTTGTTGTTAGAAAATTAGTTTAGACGACTTCTTTTGTTCACACTTCAAGAAAGTCAAACTTTTAGGTATTGCTCTTATAATATATATACGTTACTCCTATGTTCTCAATTTTCATTACAAACTCTCTCAATTCATATATTTTTTTAAGTTTCTTGTTTATTAACAAAGAAAAACTCAATCCAAGTTTCTTATTTCTTGAAATCTTACCTAAAAGAAAAGATAGTATGAAGAGAGAAAGATCCGAGTACGAAGAATCCATCAAGAATCTAGATATTGCTAAATGTCTAATGATATTATCACAAACCTCCATGATCAAACAGATTGGTATGAATCAATTTGCCGAGAGCAATTCAAGTAACCGGTTCGAATGCAAAACGTGTAACCGGAGATTTTCTTCGTTTCAAGCTCTTGGTGGCCACAGGGCAAGCCATAAGAAGCCAAAGCTAACCGTTGAGCAGAAAGAGGTGAAACATCTTACCAACAATATTAAAGGAAGTCATATGCACGAGTGTTCCATATGCGGTCAGAGTTTTGGAACCGGACAGGCTTTAGGCGGTCACATGAGACGTCATAGGTCCAGCATGACGGTCGAGCCATCGCAACTTATCTCTCCTGTGATCCCTACCATGCCGGTTTTGAAACGATGTAGTAGTAGCAAGAGGGTTTTGTCTTTGGATTTGAATCTAACTCCCTTAGAGAATGATCTTGAAATTATTTTTGGGAAGACTTTTTTCCCGAACATAGATATGAAGTTTGTTGTTTAAGTTTTGTTTTTCTTTTTCTTTTTCTCAATCATTTAGGTAATTAAAAATTCTTTTGTATTGTAATTCTTCTCCCATTCTTTTAATTAATTCTTTCAAACGTTATGTTCATCGTTGGTACGTTATGTCATATATGAGAAAAAGTTAGCTGAATTATTCCCATTCCTGCAACGAGTACAACATGATCATTACTGGGCCCAAATTTGGGCTCAACTATGCCCAAGTACGAATGTGAAAAATATTGATTTTATCATCGAACAAATTTGCTTACATGTTACTATTGAAGTTCGCTGATTTTAGGACAAACCTTTCTTTTTCTTCCAAAAGTATTCATTCATTCTTCGTATTATCATACTTATTTATATCTTTCATAACCAAAAATATATATCTAACGAAATATTATTTATGACTTTCATAATCAAAAATAAATTTTATTATCATACTCATTTATTATTATTTTTATCATAATAATTTTTTTGTTACAAAATATTTATATAGTGATAAAAAAAATCGTAACAATAACTTAATAATTATATATGTCGGATCATACTTTAAAACTTCATATTTCCAAAAATATTATGTATTTCTCTGTAAAAACAACAAGAAATCATACATGTTATATATAAACACAAAGTATAAAAAAGAATGTCAATCATATTACTAATATTTCTAGATTATATTGGATCACAACGTAATCAACTGAATTGATAACTATGGAGCCGTAATAGTAGTTATAGCTCAATCATTTATATGTACCTATAGTCTAGGGGTTTTAGGTGTATCTAAGCTTTCCAATCTAAGGTATATCTAAATTCTAACATCTTTAATAATTCTATATACGTATGGTTTCTAGGGATTTAATTGGCACAATCAGAGTAAGTAAATTGTGACAATGAATGTACAAATTCAAGTATAGTTCCAAGTAAACGTTACCAACTCCATACAAAGGATTGACATTTCTCCATTTCTAAGGATTGGACTATTTGGACTTGATTTGGTATACCATCAACGAAGAATTTTGGTTTTGACTTCTTTCTTTTTCTAATTTTTAACTGACCTATTGTTAATAAACAAATATTAACTCGCCCCTAGATATGACATACAAAACATTACAAAAAGAAGTATTGTAATACCAAAAAAAAGATAGCACTTTAACATAATTGTCTCTGACTCTAAGCTTAAAGTTTGCGTATTGAAGAAAGTAAACGCACACAATTCATTGCTAATTTTGGCGACCAATTAAAAAGAGCTTTAATAACATGTGATAGCCACCACTTCTCATCGACCACTATCATCACATGGTCCACATCTATAGTTTACAAATTATATTTACGCGAACAAGTACAAATATATAAAAGACAAACATGTAATATATGCTGATATGCATGCGCGTCTCTAAAACATGAACATTAATTTTATAATAATGTAGAATATATATAGTTCGATGTATCTAGTGATTCTGAAAATTTGGAGACTGCATTTGAATGTCTATATGTTGCATGGGATCCACTGTTTCAGCATATATGTACATAAATGTAAATATGCATGCATTTAATCTGCGCATTGAGCACTCGCTTAATTTGGACACTCCGTTCTAGGTTTTAACCTAATAGATTACTGAGAATATACAATTCCAAGATTATTTATCGTGAATTAGATTCATGATGCCAATCATGGATTCATCGTCCATGGATATGAGATAACACACTTGTTTTTCTCACTATCGTATGCATAAATGCATTATATGGAAGAGCATATTCACCACTCGTTAACGTTAACCTACCATATGCTTGTCAATTATTGCTCAACTCTATTGGTTATTCATGATAAAGTTTTGCGCGTGACCACTAAAATTGCAATTTCTTAAACTAGTTAGAAATATATAATGCATAATATCATATTTCTATATATATGTTTTATATTGGGCACATACATTTAGCGTGTAATGTGTCAACACGTATTATATGAATAGATCGTATCAATTAGTACGCGGAATATCCCTTTTATTTGAGCAAAACATTGTATTAAATAATTAACTAATTGGTTCGACAAAAAAAACAAATTAATATGTTTTGATTGTATTCTTCTGTAATTTGGGCCGGTGGTGGTGCTTTCCAACATTTTAGGACACTAGTAAAGACTGAAAATAATACGAACGAACCCGATGGTCCAAATTCGATTAATTGTCTGCATTAGAGATCGTAAAAGCATTACTTATTGGTCTAAGTGGGATGTTGAGTCATCAATGGAGTTAAATTAATGTAATCAATGTCATGTTCTTATATTAACTATATATAATATGATTAATATCAACATAATGCTTAATTAGATTTATAATAAGAGACTTCAAATCACATTCTGCTACGGCGTGAAGTGCAGCATTCCATGTGATTCTCGTGAATGAGCAAATTAACAGGATATTATTCACGTCATTGCTTAGCTAATTGTGATTAACCATACGTCAATTAAATTAAAAACTCCTAATTCAAAATAATACTCACTCTGTTTTTGAAAAATTGATATTTTAGATTTTTATGTTTTTTAAAAATTGATGTTTTAGACTTTAATTAATGCATTTTAGTTTAAAGTTAAAACATAAACTAAATTATATAAGATTTATTAAAAGACGTCGGTCCTAAAAGAACAAGAACGAGAAAACAAAAAAATTATATATGTTTTTTCGAGCATATTGGTGTTTGAGTGTCGGCATTGGGAGATTCATGGTATGTTCTTTCGTTTCTTTGTTGTTTTGCACGATCATGTCATCCTAATTTGTTTCGATATGAATTTTGTTTGAATATGGTGATATTAACCAGTAGAGTTTAGTCAGGTGTTAAACATATAAAAACAGTGATCATTCGTCAGATTTAGAAGTTTTGCAGGTTCTACCGATTAAAATATTTGTTATGTATAATATAAACATTTAAATCGGTAAAAGAGTCAAATAGCTTTAACGGATATTTAACTTCTTTTTCTTATTAACTATCAATAATTTAATAAGTAAAATCTGTAAAAAAATAACTATCAATCTTTAGAAATTCGTAAATGATATAGTATCATCTACCCGGGATATATAAGTATATGTATGCATAATAAGGGATGTCTCATAACACATAATAATGTCTGAATTGGAATAGATACATGAAACTAGCTCCAACTTAAAATCCCAACAGTTATATTAGAGACTGATTTTAATCATAACCACACTCATAGCAATTGAGGTCCTACCACAATCACACCAATTCATTAGTATCACTTAAAATGTAAATATATAACTAAAAAGGGGTCGTTGACGTACCGCCTGAGAATGGTTTACGATTTTTTTAATTATTATATAGTACTTCAATTAATCCATTTATTTATAACACCATCTATTCATGAATTTTGTCTAAATTTTTTTCCTTCTTATCTACTGTCGTATAATTTTTACAAATGAAAATTATTAAAATAATTATGCATTCCCTAAAATGAAAAAAATGTTGAATCTATAAAGTTACACCATAGAGCAGTTTCTTTTTACAAAAAAAAAGCGTTTACTATGTTTTCATTAAATAAAAAATTATCTTTTTCTAGTTAAAAATTCAGAATTTCTTTTATTATGTATCTAAGTATTTACTTTTACATTTTCTGTTTGCAATAATTTTAATATGTGTATATATATATACCTAAGATGCATGGAAACAAAAACAGAAACAACACATTTTTATTATACGTATATACATATCTGAGATGCATTGAAACAAAACATTTGGAATGTAAGAACATTTTCTGAAAATATAATTTAAAAGTATTTTGGAAACGTAAATATAATATACATATATGATATTCTCTTAAAAATTATAATCAAAATTAAAATATCTAAGTCATATTAGAAATATAATGATTAAATTAACATAATACATAAAATAAATCATTTAATTTAAGATTGAGATGATACAGTTCAAAGTTAAATATTTAGAAATTTTTTTATTCTCATTTTCATGAGTTTAATCAAACAGAAATGTTTTCAACTCTCGCTCGTCAAGTGAATGATCATCAAATTCGAGTATCCTAATATCAATCTCATTTAGTGCGTTTTTAAGAAGTAATAAATTAATCATTTACTTACTATTGAATCAAATTAATAATTTCATATTATGATATATATTTTAACTATTTACTTATTATGTTTCAAACAAATATTCATGTTTCCGACGTGTTTCGAAAATGAAAACGCGTGTTTACATCATGTTTCGAGTCTTTGTTTCCTATGTTTTCAACGCCTTCACGTTTATAAAACGTTTCCAAAAGAGGAAACGGACCTAGAGCAAAGTTTTCATGTAATCTAGGTATTTACTATATAGTATGTGTGGTGTATTAAATGCTTTTCTGTACTACAATTTTTTTTGAGAAAATAGTGAACTAGACTCCTAATTAATTGTCGTCAACATAAAAACACTTAGTTAATTATTATTATTATGAAAAACATGGCTAAATGGTTTTCAGATGGAAACTTCTAAGGATAACTTGGATTAAGAATTATAGCGTAACTAATTATAAATGAGACCCATATTAATCACGATTCACGCAGATTAAAAGAGGCATAATTATAAGAAGAGTGGGTCACTTGCCTGCCAATGCTGGCCATATGATAGCACTTTCTACGAGAGTAGTGGTACCAACTTTCCCTCTTCATACAATATTACGATCCAAATCGTTGATCTCTCAACCCTATCATCATGAAACATTCATACATTAGTTTTTTAAGAAAAACAATAAGAATTGAAAATTATGATACTTAACAAAACTGTTATGTGATGCCGCAAGTTTGTGCAAAGCAACTAGGACATTACATTCTGCCTTTTAAAAAAAAAGAAACTAAAAGCGTTAGGACAAAGTATTATAAATAGATAACGAGAGTCTGCATGTCTTTGGAATGATTAATTAGTTTAGCAGTCGTTTGCTAACAATTCTACTATTTTTGTTAAAATTGACTCACTACATAAATTGGGCGCAAACTAAATTTAGATCATACAACTATTTGTATTTACATAATTGAGTCTTATTCTTTCATTTTTAGATCTTGAGTTCTATTTTCACATCATCCACATTGGCATAGTAGTACCAGTCCACATCTAATGTTCTTCTGCAATATACTACCATATGATTAGTGCTATACATTCTGTCTTTTATAAATTGTAGATCGCGCGCGCATGTGCATCTTTTTGGGAACTTAGCTTTTAGCAAGTGAGTTTAATTATTAGAACACTTGATTGTACTCATTAATCATATCGTTACAACTCATATAATTGGATAACACTTTAGTTCTTTAGCCTTTTTCTGATTTTTATTCGCCGTTTGTAGATTAACTAACCAAACCCACTTTTTATTGTTCCACTCCATCTCAAACACTCGGCTTTTTTCGATATTTAATTAATTAACATATTAATCTTCCAATCATATATTAACAGAATCGAGATTTCGTTGATGTAACAAAATAAACATATAGATTTGGTAGTGTCTTAAGAAAACTTGACTAGTAGTAATTTAGAAGTCGAGAGAGAGAATCGTTTTAATAACCAATCCAGTGTCACCAAATGGCTTTTCTTCATGATTGATGTCAAGTATTTTTAAATTAGTAATAGCATTAGTTCAATTAAAAGGTAAAAAACATAAAATATAGAATGAGAATCACCTTAAGTTTATGAACTAAAGTTCAGAATTGTATTTTTTTTTTGTAATGAATGTAAAATTTATTCAACCAAAAACTATTTTTACAGAGAATGTGACTATAATTTGAAGGAGTGTTCGAAAAGAGAAAAATTGATTGAATGTTTGGTCCTCATCTCGTCGCGAACTATGTTTCTATGGCTGTTTCGTATTTGATTATGTCTATGGCTATATATATATACATCCGATACTAAAATATGTATTACATTATAATCATGGGGTTACTTCATATTCTAAGCATAAGCTCATAATCTATTTCTAGTGTGTTAATTAATTGTTATACTCTTGTGGTTTTGGTGTAACGCGGATTTGAAATTTTTGTTATTAACGATTAGATGACACCTAGTAAAAGTTTGTGATCATGACTCATTATCTTCCTTAAATTGTAAACTTGAATAATCGCCAACTAAGCTTGTAGTATTCGTTTTTTTATGAACTTTACTTGCTTTAACCCATTTTTTTCTGTACAACCACTTTGTTTTGTTACTTAATGGCTGAAAGATATGACTTTATTGACACATCACACATGTAACAAAGAATTTTACTTTTCTTACTATATAGTATTCGAGACATTTTTGTAATCAAACTTCATGTCTGTACGTTAACGACAGCTAAAATATTCCCCCGGCGGAGTTTTCCGCAAAAAGTCAATTCTAAATTACAGAAAATCTACGATGACAAACATAATATCTAATTATATGTACATTATGACCGATCTTTTTTGGATTATCCGAATATAGATATGAATCTATTATTGCAATTCTATAGTTGTAACTAATCTATTCTAATGAAAAGTTACCTTCTAAATTAGTATAAAGTTGATTATATATATACGTAAATAACGTATTTAAACAGTTTACATAAATTAAAATGTGATAAACATATTAACAGAAAAGTAGAAACACAAAATTTTGAAAAACATGTCTATTTAGCTTTAAGAAAATCAGATATATTGTACACTTTATAATATTAATTACGGTCAATTACTAAACTACATCAAAATAATATATATTTTTACTGTACAGATAAATCATATATATATATATATTTAAATCATTTGATAATCATCCGAAACTTTTATTATAATAAATATCTCAGAACAGTTATTAAATTCTAATCTAATTTTTTTTAAAAATGTTTGTCTTTTTGGTCCATGTAACCTTTGGTCTAGTATATACGTACCTAGTGTAAAAGCTTACTAATCCCTTAGCCTAAATTAATTTACTGATTTACAAAGGCGCATATTATTTTTTGATAATGTTTACTACTAAAAAGCAATTTGTACAAAACACTAATACAATCTCCAATTTGTAGTTGTTAGTAAGAACGTATAGTTATGCAATTAAAAATTACGCTACGTCATTGTTTTTGACCTTGAAACAAAAATTCAAACTTACATTTGGTAAAAATGACGAGAGCTTTTGATCTAACCACGAACATGTTGTTATTATTGGAGCAAGTTATAATCTCGTATAAATTAGGGTAGATCCATAAGTCAGTTTATAAAAAAAATTGTTTATCTTTATTACAATTTGTTCGGGGGGAGATAAGGGGTTAATTATATTGATTTAAATTTATAAAGATATATACAGCTTAGGTCATTTAGATTTTTCATGAAAAAAACTAACTGTTAATAAATAAATAAAATCATTTAGCTGATATATATATACAACACTTACTTTGATTCAGTAATCCACTTTAAGGCCAATATATAGCATACATATATACAGACATTTGCATTTTAATAATATATAAGATTTAAGATGTCTTAATCATTTACCTCGAAAATGTCTAGTGAAAAGTAAACTAATACACTTTTCTAATAAAACGGGCATCATAGTCGTATCTATTTCTTCTATCATTCTTACACATGGATGTACTATATTATTGAGCTCTCGGATGAAAACGAAATGCATGTGATGGTTTGTAGAATGGCTCTAATTAGAGAAATATTTCTAATGAGACTTTGTAATAATCAAATTCTTAGAATCGAAACTTGGATAATGTGACGTACAGAATTTCAAGATAATTAAACATGACTTACTTGTCGTTTCTGAGTCTAAAATCCGACGTGCATGTTAGGTCGCCCGTATTTTTTCAGTGAATTTACGTAGACCCGTAGAATTAAGCCAGAGATGCAAAAGGTTAAAATCTTTTAATAATTTTAACCAAAGGGAGAGATATTAGCGATTAAAAAATATACTTTAGAAGCTTCTTCGACTAGTCAAACATCTAAAATTCCAAAAGAGCAAAAAGAATAATAAAAAATAATAATTACTGTAGCATTAGAGGAGTGGTTAAAGTTGTTAATACATTGGGAACACATGAAATCTTCATCTCTCATTTTAAATGGATCGATAAGATCGATACGATCATATCAATGATGAAAGGGACATGAGATCAATAAATGCAAGAATTTAACCTAACTCATCTATAAATGTTGCGTTAATATTCGGACCGTAGATAAATCAGGACGTGTCGTGTGAGATTATGTGATTAGTTATATTTAAATGCTGAATTGTGGGAGTCTGATTTGTACTAGGGACTATAATAATAAAGGAGTTAGAACACATGTCCGAGTTTGAAGCACGATGACGATTCGTAGGTTTTGCGGGTTGTTCAAAAAGGGGCATTCAAAAAGTTTATTTTTTCCGAGGTTTTTTTTATTTTATCAAAACACACACACACATATAGATGTTTGTGTATGTATACATACATATGGCTCTAATAAAAAAATTAACAGTAAAATGTTTAAAACGTTCGAATTATATCGTTCTTTTGTTGTTAATGGTGCAGAACTATATTTATTAACTTTAATATTTACGAAAGACAGTCCAATAGCATTGTGTGTTGGGTGTAAAGATAAATAATTGGCTTAGAATAATAATTACTTAAAATTGGGGCTCTTACACATTTGAAATATGCAATAAACAATCCCATAAGGTGATTCATCTTTTCAAATTAAATTAGTCCTTAATTAATTTGAACACTTAAAAACAATTTCCTCTGAGATTTTAATTATTTTTTCGTCTATAAATAGTCAGTGCAGTTTCGTTTTGTTATTAATCCTTAGCTAAAAATTGCTCCAATTCTATTGAAGTCCCAAACGAACACTTTACTACAATATCTCTTAGCTTTTAGTCATTTATGTCAGTAAATATGTGAATAGTTTACGACTGGTAAGTTAAAAGAAAAGTTGTGTATCAAAAGTGGTTCAATTTTTACTTTTTAATGGAAAATAAGCAAGTTCGAAGTTTTTTTTTGGGTACAACAGCAAATTTTGAAGGTAAATGCAGAATAAAAACGTACACATTTTCAAAAGAACTTAACTGATTTGACCAAGACATTTTGTACGGTGTGTGTCAACACTGCCAATTGCAGTTTCATTTGAACTATTTTTCTACCACGTCAGAAAAAAACAATCTTGTTTTCTTTTTGAGGACCAAAAAAACCTAAAACGGGGTGTAAGATACATATATTCTCAGTCATAAGATTAATTCAATTTCTTATCGTACGCAAATACTTGTTTTATTATATTTATAACTTCAATGTTAAGACTAAAACGTAGGTTTAATGTGAAACTTGTTCCAAGAAGTCAACCATATATACAAGGAGATTCATGCGAGAGAAATGTGAAGGAGTTGACCGGAATTTATAAATAATTATAAAATGTAATTTATATTTATCCAGAAAATAACTTAGGTTATGTGATTTTAAGCGACTCTCAATCACGAATTATTCATTTTTGATAACTGTAGAACTGAAACTTAGACCTTATTTCACTTTGAGTTATTAGCTTTTCGGAGTCGTGTTTTATAAATATATGATTCAACTTTAAGTCAAGACTTTCGTATTTGGACTCATACTACTATACGTACGAGCTAAAAAGAAGAGAAAATAAAATAGAATAAGGCTTGTGCATAGGATATGGAGCTACTTTCCTTTAATTTTTTTTCCATACAGCTTAGTTATCTTTCTTAATCATAGCCTGTTTTGTGGAATTTTTTTCTTATCTTCATGATGGTACATAGACATCTGATAACTCTAAAATTTTGTAAGATATAGTTGGATTTTTATATAATTTTTTAATATTTTAAAACAAATATTTGAGAGCTAATTAACAACTACTAAATAGTATACACAGAACATACCATAATTTCGCATTTTTCTTAAACTATACGGCGGAAAAATTTTAAAAGGTAATTTTTTCAAAAAAAGTTTTTTACACAACTGCAAAAATAAATTATATTTGGTAGAAGTTTATATCTTATAAATCTACGAGTAGAGTAAAAGCGTTTAAACTTGAATTGATGGATAAACATGATAGTCTTGTAAATATGTAAAACCATTTTTATTTTTATTTTTCACTTTCACACTTATAACTTTAATTGCTTCTCATCAATACTTATTTTTCTTTCTAAACCTGATTTTGCACATTTACGTAAACGACATTTTTCTCCAAAAGCGTGTTGATTTAATCTTTGGAAACTCGGAAAACAGAAAGAAGATATGAAAGCTTTGTATAATCACTAAATTACGGGGGAATACATAAGTATTACCTTTTCTTGATTCACACACTATTTAGATCTCCCAAACCAAGAATATATATAAGTTTCCTAATCCTAAACAAAATTGCCTAGGTATTGTAATATAATCCATATTTGAATCAATAAAATAGTGAATTCTACATAGATTCCCAAAATCATACAAGAGAAATTCAATATTGTGAACAAATTAAAAATTGCATAAATTCGACTTCTTATTTGCTAATTAACGCGATTAGTAATTACCATAATTTTATTCTAATCTTTCCATCCTTATTCACTTTTAATAAACCTTGCTTAGGTTATTGTAAAGTATCATTAAATATTAAAATATCACACATTAAATATTGAATATATTGGTCCAATCAGTCCACATCACACATAACACAACTTTTTATAAGTTCTATTTAGAGGTCGGCCTTCTGCACTCGTTCTTCTTCACCACAGGCCTCTCAAAACGTCGCCGTATAAGTGCACAACGTCTCTCCTTCATCCTTCACAACATTTTTCGCTCTCCCTCAATTCTCTGACAACTTTCTCTCCTCAAAACCAAGAAAAAAAAATCGAGAATACAAAAGATAAAACACCCAAATTTAAGCTGGCCCTTCTCCATTTTCGTTCACAAAATCTAGCTTTATATAGCTTATACTCATGTAAGTATAGCTTTTGTTTTCTCTTCAAGTCTACTATTATTACTGCTGCTTATAGCTCATGTAATTTGGGATTTGTTCGTTGACGAAGTCGTTTTCGGACAAACTGTGTATTCTCAGAACTTACCAATGTCGTCGTTTGAATTTTCAGCGTGCCTTCTTCTTCTTTACTTACTCTGTTTTTTGTCTTCATGAAAGCTCTGTTTCCTTATTTTCTCCTTCAACACCAAACCACATAAACTTTTTTATCCTTCCTCTCATTTATAAAAATGATCATATCGATCTCGTTATTGCAAAGATGGGTTCTTCAGATTATACTCATATTTCCGGATAATTAAATTTACAGTAATCCCATTTTTCCTCCTTTCAATTTTCTCAATAACAAAAATGAGTAAAATTTGCAACTTTTGGATATTGGTTAATCCAAACCTCGATTTGATTTCGACATAATTAAAGAAGAAGAAGGAAAAAGGTGAAAAAAAGCTTCAAATTTATTTTGCAAAATCTTAGTCTCTGTTTCCATACACTCTGATTTTTTTTCCCTCTCTGTAAAGAAGAAGCTTAAACCAATAGGCTTTTCTCATGGAAAAAGGAAGAACATGGCTTCTTCCTCTTCATGACATGTGTGAAATTATATTTACAACATGCTTTTATATTATTCTCCTTAATTAAGACTCCAGAATTGATTATTTCTCTAGTGTTTTTAAAATATCTGTCTCAGATTCTCCTGCAACTAGTTTTTTTCTATTTCCCGTTGAACTTCTTTGCTACTAGTATTATTTTTGTGTTCAAATTTTGTCTTTGGTTCTCTATTTTTAAACTTTAATTTCTGTCTTTCTTGCTCTTTGATTGGACCCAAATTGCTCAATAACTATTATTCTTACTGTTTTCGTCATTATTTTTCGATTAATCTCGCTTTCTCTTACGCGTACTAATATATCTTGCGTGCCTCTTAATTACCAGATCCTCATCCTATATCATCCTCAGATTCTGGTTCTTGACTTTGTACAAACCAACGGTGGCGAAAAAACAACAGAGCGTTGTATTACAGAACTATGGGGAAGATCTTGAAAGCTAAGGTATGCTCTTAAACGACCCGTCATATCTCCTTTGTTAGTCTTATATTTTGTTTTTGTATGTGCATCTTTGCTGAAAACGGCCGCGTTTTACAGTCATCTTGGCCGGGAACCGTCGTTAGGAAGTGGCTAAACTTACGTAGCAGCGCTTGCGAATTTCACTCCGATTACACAGTCAAAGGTGAGAGATTGGCTCGTGCCGTCTTGAAATTTTATTACTGGACTTGGCGCTGTTTTTACTTAACGTGAGGTTTTTATTTTCCTTTTTTTTGTTGTGTTCCAGGGAAGGTGGAGCAGACTCAGTCAAGGAGAAAAAGTTGCTCCGACGGTGATTACCACATGATCGTGCCGGAGAAGTTTTCAGGTAAAAAGAAAATTACTTATAATAAATAAACAGCTCATGAAATTCATTTTATTTTTATTATATAGTTTTTGGGGCATCGAAAATGGCGTCGTATCATTGTCCCGAAACCGTACTTGAATTGGGACAGTCTCCGTACAAAAGCATTGGGTCCATTGCTAGCCGTAGATTTAGACATCTGTGTAAAAAACGACGGCAAATAAACGTTGAAAGGGAACCGAGATTTATCCCTTGAAAATCGTTTTATAAAGTAAGTAACAAAATGAGATTAGTTGCAACTTAGGTTTAGGTTGTAAGTTTTTTTTAAAAAAGTCTTTAATTTTAGGTGTACTTGCTATTCTCAATTCACCAGTTTCTGTCTTATACATATACCTATATTTGTCTGATTCTATTTGTTTAAAAGACTAAATATATAAGTCATCGATTGATTTGTTTGTGTTTTCTGGTCGAAGTAGGTTGGTTGGGTCAATCAAATGGGGATTCAAAACAATCAACCGGTGAACATGTGACAAGTGTTGATGACAATCTTGATCTCAAGTAAGAAATAATTTCCATGATTAATCTATCTATATTATTTTTCATTTATGTTTATAAATTAGCTATGGTTATTAACTTTGTTATTCTTTTTAATTATTGATGATTAGAATGTTCGTGGGGACATGGAACGTGGGAGGAAAGTCGCCACATGAAGGACTAGACTTAAAAGAT
Organism: Schrenkiella parvula; assembly: GCA_000218505.1. Lineage (NCBI taxonomy): Eukaryota > Viridiplantae > Streptophyta > Magnoliopsida > Brassicales > Brassicaceae > Schrenkiella > Schrenkiella parvula. The sequence goes on along the minus strand of CM001190.1, from coordinate 9,876,835 downwards.
TGGCTTAATTCTCCCGCCCCCGATGCCGATATTTACGTGCTAGGGTATGCATATAATCATATTAATTAGTCTTCTCTCACTTTTAATATTTTGTTTGTACTATGATTAATTATATCATCATTGATATGTTTTGTTTAGGTTTCAAGAAATCGTGCCGCTTAATGCCGGTAACGTACTTGGAGCAGAGGACAATGGCCCTGCGGCTAAGTGGCTGTCTCTTATCCGACAAGCCTTGAACAACAACAACTTATCACAAAATGACCTCGAACTTTCGGAAAATCACAGAACCTCCATGGAACTTACGAAATCATCACAACAGCCTCGTCTCAGCATCTCCAGTCTCCCAGATGATAACCCAGTTGCATGCAATTCAACCCATCCAAGAGGCTATTCTCTTGCAGCGAGTAAACAGATGGTGGGGATCTTTTTGTGTGTGTGGGTAAGAGATGATCTCCGGAAACGTATTACCAACCTCAAGGTTTCATGCGTTGGTCGTGGCATCATGGGATATCTTGGAAACAAGGTCAGTCTAATACTTGCATATAAGAAATTAATATCGCTACTTTTTGTAACGCAATAGTGTGATAAATGTCTACGCTTGATAGCTAACGATGCAACCTTGTGTAGGGCTCGATATCGATCAGCATGTCGTTGCATGAGACGAGTCTGTGCTTTGTTTGTACGCATCTTACGTCTGGAGAAAGAGAAGGCGACGAGGTCAGAAGGAACTTAGATGTGACCGAAATATTAAAGAGGACCAGGTTTTCGCGTTCTTCAAAAGATTCTCGACCCGAAACGATAATGGACCACGAGTAAGTCTACGTAAAATGTAACGTCAGAAATCGAATACCAGAGTTTTTTTAATATATTAATTTTGTTTATTATGTGGTTATGTTACAGTAAAGTAATATGGCTCGGAGATTTGAATTATCGGCTACGGGCGAGCAGTGACGTGCATGAACAGCTAAAGAATAATGATTGGGATGCACTTCTAGAGAAAGATCAGGTTAATAACTTTCCTAATCTAATTCTTTATAGAATTACTTATTTAAGAGAGCTTAAATTAAAACTTTCTTTCTTTTGATTTTCTTTGCAGCTAAAGACAGAACAACGAGCTGGTAGAGTTTTTCATGGATGGGAAGAAGGAAAGATTTATTTCGCACCAACATATAAATATCTTATAAACTCTGATAATTACGTTGTCCAAACCCAAAAATCAAAAGAAAAGCGCAGAACACCAGCTTGGTAAGCTCCCATCATCGAAAGAAAAACATGAATTTGGAAAAAAAACTTTTTTGATAAATTTGTTATTCTAACGTTAGTTTCAAATTTATTTATTACAGGTGTGATCGAATATTGTGGAAAGGTGATGGGATGAAACAAATTTTGTATACGAGGGGAGAGTCGAGATTCTCGGACCATAGACCGGTTCAATCTTTATTTTTGGTTCAAATTGATTTAACTCAGAATCAATCAAACCGAAACACTAAACCGATCAACCAAAACCATCGTCCCAACCCGGTCTTGCCTTACACGTGCCACGCGAAAGTGCAAGCTGAAGAGATCTTGTTGCTCACACGCGCACAAAGTTGTATAGACACACAACCTAGACTTATATCTTCTGCTTCCTGATTTATTAGTTTCTTTGTTTTTTTTCTGTTACCTTTTGGATGTTTTCATGTTGCAAAAGAATAGATGACACATGGCTTCCTAGGATTGGACAGTAAAGCTTTCATATCGGCCAAAGCAAGATTGTTAAATTACTTTAATATTGGGTTAACTTTTTTTTTTCTTGTTTCCCTCTATTAGCTAAATTTTGTGTATAGAAAAGAGAAAGAGTTTTTAGGTTTTTAGAAAATGTGGAGGTTTGTTTTTTTACTTCTTGTTTAAAATACTCTTCTGTTTATAAAATGTAAAATGATAAATCTTATTACTATTATTTTGGTCTCGGCAAATAGACACAACTTCATAATGGGCCGAAACATGAAAGCCCAAATCACTCGAGCTTAGACACAACTACTGTCTCTCTAGCTTCTCCAATGGTCGTGCAGAGCAGTTACGGAAAGCCTTTAGAGATTCGTAATAAATCTCTCAGAGAAAAAAAAAGTCAAAAAAGTTTTATTATGCCAAGACGACGCATCGGGAACAAGTAAATAATTTCTTTTTTTAAGTCGTAGTGGTGGTCACACTTCGCCGTCGATATTTCTGATACTTCTCTCACCATTGGCCGGTGAACTTTTGCGACGACATCGTTGAAAACATCACTGACCACAGGTGTCTCTATATTGCAGAGTGTATTCGACTTTGTGTTCTTGTCCTCTTCTGTTTGGCTTAGGGTTGGTAATAGTTGAAAATTGTATTTTACTATTTCGCGATTTATGAGTTTTTGAGAGTCTGATGAGTTGTTTTGGAAACTTCAAATATTTGGTTACGTCTTTATATGTATGATCTTCTATGGGGCAAATGTGGATTTGGTTCTGGTCTATGTACTCGCATGAGCTTCAATTATCAGAGCTAATTCGATTTTTTTTTTTTGGCTATTTAATTGTTAAATCCACTTCAATTTCAATCCTGAAGTTCTGCATTTGCTGCTGCAAGGACAGGCTTGAAGTGACATACGAAGAAACTTTGGAGAAGAATCGAGAAATATGGTATGGCTTTTGGTAATTCAAATGTTGCGAGTTTCTCGTTAAAGATATTATAACATTTGTGGGGACAGAAACTTTACTCAATGCTCTGCAAATGAATAATATAACGGGGAAGCTCATTTTCTTTGGACAAAGCTTAATGATTGGCGATTGAAACACATGTGGGTTAATCAGAGTTTCACCGGGGTCCACTTCGTAATTTGATTGTCTGATTTTTAATTGATTTTGTGAGTTTTGAAGATAGTAATTGTTTGCACGCTTGATCCAAAGATAAGCTCTTGTGTATCTTTATTGCAGTCTTTTCCAAACCAGAGTTTTTGGATGGCTAAGAGTTCTGGGATTCCTAGTGATAGCGAGATAGCTTTTGAAAATGCTTCCAAGCGTCCTCATCAGTGGCTTTTGGATAGCTCCGAGGCAGATTTACTTCCGAACAAGAAACACACGCCGGAGATTCCTACCACCAACTTGTTTTCTGGAGTGATCAACTCGAATGTCCCGGCTTGGGGAAACACTTTCTGCTTCCAGTCTATTCCTGGTCAATTTACTGAACGGTTGTTTGACACTGAAACCGCCAGGGCAGCGGATATTCATGATAAAAGCGTTCATTCTATTAACACCGAGAAGGTCATTCGAGGAAGAAGTGGGATTGAGGAACCTTACAGTGACCATTCATTTGCTTTATCAATGTCCCACACACTTGAGTATCCACAGGCTGCAGTTAGCTACGGTGGAATCAGAAAAGTGAAAGTTAGCCAGGTGAAGGATTCTGATAGTTTTGTGTCATCATCTACAAACGCACAGAACTATGACAGGACAGACAACAGATCTGTGTCGACGACTGATACATATAGGGTTAACGAGAATTCCATGTGCATGGGTCTTGCATTTGGTAAGGAAGAGGAGAATATTATCGCTGAAAGTTATGAGAGGGTGGATGGTGTCTTTATATCAATGGGGAAATCATTTAGTAAGGGCGATGAAAATATATCGCTTGCTCCCTACAATGTTGATAACACTTTTGCTTCTGATCTTGCTTTCGACAAGATTGACAGTAATTTAATATCAATGGGTCAAACAAACAACCATGTTGACAAGAGTGCTGCATCAAAGGGTAGCATCTTTCACAAAGAGAGCACTTCTGCATGTAGGGATGGTGTATATAACAGGAACGATAACGTTAGCAAAGGACAACAGAGTACAATCATATCTTTTGGTGGTTCCAATGATGATAATGCACATAAAAGTGGAAGGAGTATATCCAGCTATGAGTTCTTGATGTCTCAATCAACACCTCAATTATCTAAAACTCCAACTAGCAAAGATTTGGTTGGATGTAGAACCAACGTGCTTGGTAGCGATGCTGCCTTCTCTAGTATTGATGTTTCTGCGAAGAAAGAAGAAACAAAAGTATCAAAGAAACTTCAGAGCAATAGTTTTCCTTCTAATGTAAGGAGTTTGCTGTCTACCGGTATGCTCGATGGAGTTCCAGTAAAATATGTTGCTTGGTCACGTGAGGTAGCTAATTTACTTGCGTTCTATATCGCAAAGATCGCAATCAACAGCATTGGTTTAATGTTATTTGTTGTTTCCCTTTTTCTTTGCTGTTTTCAGAAGGAGCTTCATGGTGTTATCAAGGGTTCTGGATATCAATGTGGATGCGAGTCATGTAATTCCTCTAAGGTGAGTTACATTTATTAAAGTATGCAGATTACAAATGGATCCTGCCTCTTGACATCAATCTTTTCTCCAGGTTGTGAATGCATATGAATTTGAACGGCACGCTGGCTGCAAGACTAAGCATCCAAACAATCATATATACTTTTCGAATGGGAAAACCATCTACGGGGTAGTTCAAGAGCTCAGAAGCACACCGCAAGATATGCTGTTTAATGTTATCCCAACAATGACAGGCTCAAGTATTAACCAAAAATCTTTTCGTCTATGGAAAGGTGAATAGTTCATGCTATTTTTTGACAAAGATATTTGATTGCTTAAAAACGAAACCAGCTTGTCTAATTTTGTGTCTTTACATCTCTATTTTCAGAATCCTATCTAGCTGCTACACGGGAACTTCAGCGTATTTACGGGAAGGAAGAAGGATATTTGCTCTGAATTATCTTTGCAAAGTCTTTTACACTTTGTTGGTAAATTCAACTAATGGAGAATTAACCTTTTTTTTCCCTTCCATTGGAGAATATGAGAAGAATTTGAACATTATATTCATCATTTATCATAAACTATAAATGAATGTATATCTGTAAATATTTACAACTAACCGTCCTTATGTTAGTTTGTTCACTATGTTTCTACCTCCTGTGAAATTGCACTTTGTCGTGAAAGAAACTTGGACTTTGCAGGGTTTACCAATAGTATTACAGATATATTCATATTCATTGTCTATTGCATGATCCAATTGTTTCATTTTTTTTTCAATCTCTATTCCTCCCATGGTAGTTAGCAAATCTACCTACAATTGCTTTGAAACATAGTGGACAACATATGAAATTAGTATACGTTCTGACTCCTCCATGCAAAACATTCTTGTCCATATTGTACAATTAGACCGTTTCTACAACTGTTCTTCTTTGTTCTCTTTGATTGCTGAGAGTAATGACATCATGATCAACACTATCCTTCCCGTTTCTGCTTAGTTCCACCTTCGCTTGTGTTGATATATCATCTGCTAGCGGTTTTGAATTGAATTCATAGTCTTTGCCTTTGCCCCATATCACAAGGTAGAGTCCTGCACATATTACAACTGCACCAAGAACCCTGCCAAGTATGAAGATATTTCATCAATTTTAACTCGTTTTTGATTATTAAAAAAACTCATGCTCGATGTTGTAGTATGGTATCTTGCTTACCTTCCTATGTACATCTGCTCAGCAAAGATGACGGTCGACATAATTGCTACTATGATCATGCAGAGAGGACTAAAAGCTGTTACAAATACAGGACCTCTGGTTTTCATCACCACTCCTCCGATGTAGTAAGCAAGCGCAGAGCACACTATCCCCTACATACATTTTACGTTTAAAAAATCAACATATTGATAGAATTAACGTACGAGACAGTTTGTGAGTCATTGATTTACTGAAAAACATGTCTCAATCTTACACTGTAGATGGCTGTAAGAAGTTTTGTGTCCCAACCAATGACCCAAGCGCCAGGGTTTCCTTTCTCCATCACTAATGCGACAGCAGTTCCTTCTACTGTCCCCATTAGACATATCCATGCTGTGAGTGAGAGCTCTGCTGGATAAGTTCTTAACGTGACAGCCTGAAAAAACATTGATTTACGATCAAAATCGTTCGATAAATATCTGTTTTTTTGTTATCTTAAATCGTCTTACTTGGAGAATCATGAAACATGCATAGCTGAAACAACCAATTGTGACCAAAACTGAGCCTTTGATGGCACTGTGAATATCGGTTCCAGCTGTGTTCTGTGCAGAGGCTCCTTTAGTCCAGAAGAGGTCAAGAACTGGACCTTTTACAAGAGTCATGATCATGGCTCCTCCAACTGTAGCCAACGTCCCAAAAACCTTACCCGCGCTCCTGATGCATCGTAAGTTCACTCTTTCGAGTCCGAATATATAGGCAAGGACGAAAGTGATTGCCGGTAGGACATTGTACATAGCGGTTGCAAATGTAGCCGTTGTGTATTTCATCCCCAAATAGTATAAGTTTTGATCTATCACTGGCCTATCATGTTACCATGATACGTGAAAGAAAGTATAAATCAGATTCAAGTCAAATAAAGAACAAAGAAGAGAGGTTTGTGAAAGGAATGAAGATGAAGAAATAGAAATTATTACTCTAGTAAACCGAGGAGTGATATCTTGAAGAATATCATTAATGTCATCTTTGGTCTCACCTTCCTGTTTTTCACATCATAACCATTATATTACATTAGAAAGTTGGACAATCAATGTTTCAACCAAAAACATCATAACCATTAGAGTTACATTGGAGAGTTGTACAATTCTTTTATTTGATCAAAAGAGAAAAGGCAGTATTCTCAATTTCGTATCATTATTTATCTTTATTACTAGAGAATCATTATAAAAAGAATTAATAATAAGAAATTCTTATTCAATTTGGGTTTCTAATCTGTCTCAAAATTACTGGCTTACAATTATAATTGCTTAAGCATAATCACTTTTCGAGAGAGCATTACACGTCGAAGAGAAACACTAAGAGAAATGTGAAATACTCACATTCAATGCATGACAGTGACAGAAGCCACAGAAAAGAAAACCAAAGCTAAAGCCGTTACAGTGTTTTGTCTTTTAATATATGACTGCCCCCTTCTTATCGTATAATTACGTCACAAGCCTCATTCTTTTTTTTGCTACTTTCAACATACTAAACGTCCATGCACAACCCACACACACAAAAAAAAACTGATCACAATAATTTCATAATCGTGATAATAATCAGTTTTTGTTGAATATATATGATCACAATTGTTTTTTTTTCACATTTTCCTGTGCGTTTTCACTTATAACGATGAATAGATATCACAACATGTTAAAGTTTTCGTAATGCATACTTGATTTCCAATAGATATCAAACTAGATGAAATTATACGATCATGGTCTTAGAACTACTAACCAAAACGTTGAACTATGTTTGTCAAATTAGCTGATATAAAGAGGGGAAAGTAGAGAGTACTTGTCGAAATAGAAAGCAAATGGTGCCATAACCACGGTAGCAACGGCGTGACGGTAAACAACAAGGACGTAATTGCTCATGCCTTTGTTTAAGACAGCTTTTGAGAGAATATCCATTCCTGCTAGTCCGACTTGCAACACTACCATTGAAATGAATGGTCTTGCCTTTTCCATACAGTCTCTCTTCTTTACTTCCTCCATCTTAATAACTTAGAATCAACAATCTTTCTCTTTTACTCTTTTGGTTATATTTAAAAATAGTAGGAATAGAGATATGGGGAGGTTTGTTTCAGTTGAATGATTTGCTATGGTTGTGGTGGTTCTCTATCTTTATATAGGGCCTAAAGATAAAGAATGTGATGTGAACATTCTTCTCTCTACGGAAACTTATACGTGTATGTTAGTGTAAACATATGTATAGTGTTATTGTTTTTTGTTTGTTATATATTTGAAGGCAAGTTGACATACCCTACCCTGAAATTATGGGCCCGTTTCTCTATCTTATCAAAAAAGACTCACAAAAGGTGTACAAATTTGAGCATATATATGTATTTGATCTTCACACATAACCTAACTAGATAAACAATATAGTCATAGTGATTTGGATATTTTGATCGAACTCCAACAATCATTTTGTAGAGTATATGACATAGTTTTGAAGATGGTTTTATAAACAACATTACAAAACGAATTAGACCTCTAACCGGAGAGATGTTCTGTAATAAAAATTTTGGCAGCGTCTCGATGGTGTAAAAGTTTTTACGAGATTTTTTTTATATAACAAAGATATTGTCACAAGAAAATTCTAGCCGCTAGATTTCCTGAAATTATGAGTTATTATGATTACTTTAACTGATACTGAGAAATAAGTGTTATAATTTCGTACTTTCTTCATCACTTTATCACATTTTTATATACATATATAAATGTCTAAGGTTCGTTTATAAAAGTTCTTATGGATTTATGGTCGCCTAACTCTAGGAGAGGTGTCGATGCATCGAGTTATTTCCAATATAAATTAAAAACTATGTAAATGATTAATGAGTCACGATATACCGACACTGTTGGGTAGAGTGATTATTCGTTAGATTTTTGCTTTTTCCTTATTTATTATAAGTTATTTTCTAATTCATTTTAGTTATTGGAATAATTATTGGCGTAAGTGCGTATAATTGCCAATATTTGGGTCCTTTGCACTGTACCCATTTTGCCACTTAGTTTCTGGTGGAATCACTTTCATTATTTTCTTTGCATAAAATTTTGTTTTCTAAAAAGAAGGATCAGTTCTTTATCTATAGAATGTTTTTGATACATTAATTATTCTGCACTTGGCAGGTTATGAATATTTCACAATATATAGATCGCAAAAATAGTAAACACATTTCTACATTGACTTCATTACCATTTTCCTCATAACTACTGCCTCTAAACGGACAATAACACAAGAATGGATTTGGACAGATTTACTGGTTTCCGTTTCTTAAAACAAAAATATACATAAATCGTTTTTAAATTGTTTACAACACATAAAGAAATTTGTAAATAAAGAAATAGGATAATGACAAAAAAAATATTTGAGTGAATAGTTTTTGGTCTATAGGTGTTTTCAAAGTTATATTATTAGTATTTAATGTTATGTTGTTAACTTATTTTATACTCTATTTTGTAAAAATAAAACAGTGTATGTGATTATATTATCTTTATGTTATTAACTATAGAACTCCTTTTTTTTTATAGTTTCGGATATTTTAGAATCGCCCCTGAATGAACGATGATAGAAAGCCATCCATACCTACAAGCTTAGGGTTGTGAAATTAATTTGAAAAATACTAGACGGAATCAAACCTATGGATGGGATCTTGCATATATATATAAACGGAAAACATAATACAGAAGAATAAACAAAGACAAATTTAAAATCGAGTAATGTGGAGTTTATTTTTTTTTCTATGAATTTATGAGGAAGATGAAGAACAAGAAGCGAAGAAATGTTTTTGGATGGAGAAAACATGAAAGATGAACAAATGTTAAAAGAGAATAGAGACATATGCTCGAGTTGAAGTTAAGCAGTTGGCCTAAGTACAAAATTTTTGATATTCTCTTTGTCAAGATGATAGAGTTTTGTATGATTACCTAATCCGAATTAGTAGACCTATTGTTTTTGGCATGGTGCGCTTGTTTCATAGGCCGAGAGGCGTGTCCCTCGAACCCGTGGCTGAAGGCATGAGTGTTAGGTTCATACCTCCGGACTAAATGAGATGCAAGCTCAAAAAGTCCACCCTTAATGCAGTTCAAAGGCATATTTGCATCCGCAATTAAAAAAACTGAAATAACATAGAACTATAAGTGTCTCCATGATAAACCATCATATGAGCTGTATACGGCTTCGGGTGAAGGAATTTGTGGAGGTTCATTGCTCTGTTGAATCGATTCACCACGTAGGCCTATGTTATGTAGTTGATCACTCTCTTAAAAAACACGATCATCCCAAAACAATAAAATCTCAAATATACAATTATTGTAAAATTATTCACAATGATAAAGCAAAGTAACTCAATATTTAAAAAAAGCATATCCCAGTGACACTTGTCATTATTATTTTTTTGTTGATCAACCAAAATGAGACATGATCCCATATATTTTAGTCATGTAAAGACATAACTTATTTCTTCACTGAGTTCAAATTTCTAGTTGAAAAGAATGGACTCTTTCGAAGTTGAGTCAACCTAGACATATATGTTAATTTACATGTTACTATATACATACATATATCGATATACGTCAAGATAAACATATATGTGACGTATGCATATAAAACAATCTTATTCACATATTTATAATTTCAATTTGACCAAAACCTTAAACGTGCATGCTTTCCAAGAGCCAATAGGAGACGTGCAAGATAATATTGGGGATTCTAATTATACATCTTCTTTCCCTTTTGGGCTGACAAAAAGTAAGATTCCGTGTGGTGCACCGATTTTTTTTAAAAAAAAGACAATAGTTTGGGGATAAATAAATTGCAATTATTTCAAAGAAAATTTTCTTGATCGCTTCTGTTTTTTAAAAGGTAAGGTACGATTTTTGATGAACCTCTCCTCTCTAACCATTTTATTCTGTATTTTCCTATATATATTCAATTAGTCAGTGATTTTACAAAATCCTGATGATGTAATATATATGAGATTAAAAGTTCCAATGCGCACTTACTTTGTATCAGATCTTTTTGCACGTCATGATATAATTATGAAGTTAATATTAGCGTTACGTTCAGACCACATATGTCTAATATCTACAATGAGCTATAATATCTACTATATGTGTGTGTGGAAGTACTATACGAAACCGCATATTTAAGGCTGTGTTGAAAGCTCCAAAATTGAATTTAGTCATCGAAAGAAAAAGGTGAAGAATGGGATCCATTAATTTATATGGTCAAAGATAGAACAAACGAAAAGACGTAATGATCGTCTTCTTCTGATCAAGTTTCCCTATTGCTCCTTTTCTTTTAACTTGTTTTGTAATGCTTTCTTTCGCATTATTGTCTATTAATGCTTTTCCCCGCATTATTGTGTGCTAATGCTTTGGGCGGTCCTCATTTTAATACATATGGGCATTGTCTTTTCTTTTATTACTTTCTCTTCATCAGAAGTTATACGATATCTATAAGTTTTAGCGTTCTTTTAAGAAAGAAGTTTATTAACGTTTATTAAATATATATTTTTATTAACAATTCAATAATAATCATTAAACTAGGTTTAAATTCATATGATAATACTAGATAAATTAACACAAACCGTTAGATTATATGTCATAGTTATTATTAGATGAATTCTATTATTTATTTTCTTAATTTTTTTAAACAGTAGATCTCCAATTTTTGTTAAGATCCCACTATAGTCCCTAATATATGCATGATTACCGTAAAATAGGCATCCGTTTTCTTACTCCCAAACATTATGGATATCTACATTACATTTCAGTAGTTCTCATCTCACTGTTTAGTATCTACATTATTTTATCAATTGCCCAAAGTGTTACCTACATAGGCATCACCATTATTTTATTGAGCATGATTGTATATGGAGGGGATGCTTTAGTGTGATTATATATGGTGTTATTAGAGAGATCATAATATAATATTCTCTAATAGTAAACACGAGTGCGGGTGTAACGATTAGCCTTTTTTTTATTTACCTTTTCTTTATTAGCCTTTTTCTTAGATATTAATAATAATTCATCCTAATCTTTTTAGTATATTTGAAAATTGAAACATACGTGAACAAATACCACTCTATCCAATTTTTTTTTTACATTTTCGTAGTATAACTATAAACACCGTTTCGTTTCTCATTTTTTCACTTGCTTCATATTTTCGTAATTTTTCTTTTTGGATAACTAAAAAAATATAATTAAAAGGTTTGTATATTCTCTTACGTCTATATAAACCTTTAATAAATTATATTTCGATCAGGTGATCTCTTGGATTATTCTGAAATACTTTTATAGTCGAGTTCCTCTTTTAGCATTCTTGTAGTTGCAAATAATTTCCCACATGATATATGATGTACTTATGTACATTAACATGGTACTTGGTACGAGTTAGACTATATAGATAAGAGTTGTACTTATTGAGTGTTGCTTAATATTAGAATCTAAAAGAAAAAGGAGTAGTTTAAATGAAGTTAGTAAATTAAAAGATGTAGGTAGAAAAGAGCCATATATATATATATATAGTTACTAATTAGAAAGATGAGAGAAGACGAAGAATGTGCTAGATATTGGAGAACATATCTAAGTGAAGCAGTTGGTGATTGGTAGGAACATAATTACTTTGGAGTGTGCCTGTCGATATGAACAAAAAAATGGTGTAAGTCGACTCAGACATCAGTCTTATCACCACTTGCAGCTTTATTTCTTCGGTGCGTTCTTCATCAGATTTAATTAACCCTCGTGCTTCTTTGCCCTATCACCACCCAAACCATTATCGTTTTTATATTATAAATAATTTAATTCTTGTCATTATGACACGAGAGATTCTTCATAGATTATGTTATGATGTAACACCAATCATGAGAAAAGCTCTTTCACATTTTCATCAAGCTTTTTTACAAGATATATAGATTCCAATTGGTTTATTCGTGTTGATTATTGAATTTAATTACATTTTGATAAAACAGGATAAAAAGGAAAAGGATTTTGTTTGAAAGTAAATTATGCTGATAAAGCTTTGGCTTTGCTCTTGCTTTATTAGTATATATGGACTCAGCAAAAAAATAAAGGAGAATTAGGGAATGCAAGTAAGTCTTGATCTTGGAACTATAAAGCAGAGATTAGAGATCATTGTGACAAAAAGTAAAATGTGAACCCATTACATATCTGGAGACGTGAAGATCATTTCGAATCACATACCAAAAGAAGTTTTAGCAATCCTAACTTGTCTTCTCTTTATTGTTACTGAATCATTAGATATTCTTCCGGAAAACAAATTTCTTAGAAATACATTTGTGTTTGGTTCCTATACACTGATTGCTTTTACTTTTGGGCATCAGAGAGGATAAGAGAGACCCGTATAGATTTAGACCGACGTTACATGTAAAATATATCAAGAAGTAGATCTTTTGCATTACCGGTAATAATTTTTTTTTAAGACACAGTAAGCAAAGTTGATATTCCAAGACTTATCCTGAGTAAAAAACTTAACGTCCTCTATAAGTTGGTTGCTTTAAGACCTCACTGAGCCTAAGTGTACCGCATGATAAGACAGTGTATCTGCGAGTTTTTGTTTCATATCTTTAGCAATTGAAAAGAAATTAAACTTCCTCCACACTCACATTTTGGCTCTGTAAGAGAAACCCATCAACCTCATCAGCCAATGAAATGAATCAACGTTTGCGTATATTCCAAAAAAAATAACAATACTCAGAGCCATGGCATAGGGTATTAAAAAGCTTTGATTCCATGTTCATCTGCAAGAGCTTGGCCTTTGGATTTTGGCACAGCCTAGAAATGAGAAATAAAGTGACGTCTGGCAAAATAAGTAGGAAAATACCAAACATGAAGGGAGAGGTAGAGATACTCTTTTGCTTTCGTCCATATCAGCCTTGTTCCCCACTAGAATCTTATTGACATTGTTAGAATCTTGCTGTTCAGTGTTACGGATCCAATTCTGATGTCTTTTCAATGTAAAACGAAAACATATCAAGGATATCATCTTAGCTCGCACTCATCGTAAGACCTTCAGAAACCTTTTATCCCTCTGGTTCGCTTATGAGTAAGTATGTCCCTAAGGGATTGGATAACTTTCACTCGGTTTCAATTAGGCTTTTCTAAAAACAATCTTTCTTGGGCCTATTGTAACCTCTTAGCTTGGCAAGCTGATGTAATAAACTGTTCATTTGGTATATTAGTTCACATATCATCAAAAGAAAAAGATGAAAACTGAATTATAATATTAGTAGATAATAATTGCTAACTAACCATAGCTAATCATAATAGAAGTAAGGAACACAAAGAAAAGAATGAATCATAATGGAAATAAGGAAAAAAAGTTTATTCGTTGCCAAAGTTTCTTTTGTTGCATAAGGGCTCAGAATCCTCTATAAGGACCCATTAAGTAGAGAAGTAAATGTTAAATAAAACTTCCATTAGGACCAAATGTTTAATGGAAAACAATACATATCAATAAAGACCAACTGCAAGAACTACAAGCATATCAAAAGTGTGTTGATCTATTGTGTTCTATGTTCAGTTCCTTTTGGGAATTAGAATGATGAAAATATATCATGAAAACGCTATAAGTTACAATTTGGATTTAAAAGAGCTACGTTTGTTTGGTAGTTACGTTTAATTCTTATGAATCTTGTTATATCGCCAAAAAATCATGGGAACATTGCATCTGTCATCAGTTACTTCATATAGCTGGGATCGTCCTAACATACGGTTTAATTAGGTAGTTTGGTGCAAAATTTATTTCCTCAAATAGCAATTAATTATTTTCGGCCCATTAGAGCATAAAGAAAGATATTAAGGCTCAAAAAGAAAAGTCTAAGACAAGGGACACGTGTACAGTCCCGATTTGTCTAACGTAGACGGCAACATCAACCGCCGTTGATTCTAAGAGTCCTTATTTTTTTTCTATTTAAAACGTCATATCATTTCTTTCTTCCGTCTTCTTCCTTCGTCTTCTCAAATTAGCTTATTTTCTTTGTCTTCCTCCTCCTCCTCACGCGCAAATTCATTGTGGATATAATAATTCTCCTTGATTTTTTTTCCTGGTTTCTATGATCCGATTTTAGTGTTTCCGTGTCGTTTTTGTATATCTGGCTGGTCGGAGAAACATCCCTCTCTTTCGTGGAGTTTTGTTCCCGCATCGAAGTTTCTGAGATCTCTGCGTTTTTTGAATCGAAATTCGAGAATTAGGGCTTTTCCGTTCGGTTCCTGGGTTTCGAAGAGCATAGATAATAATGCCTTCGGTGCCCTCTAAGCTACTCGTTCTCCTCCTCCTCTCTTTGATTCCTTCGTTGACTCCTTATCATTCTGGTTTGTGTTCGCATCTGAAACCTCTTGAAAAGTGTGATTGGCGTGGTAATCTTAGTTAACATTTCGATTATCTTCTGTTCGTCCTCTTCTTCTTCTCTGGTCTCGTTTAATTATTCGTCTCTCGTCCTCGTCTGGTCCTTTGAGACTTTCCTAGCTCGGTTAAACCTTCAACAAGGAAATTGTGAATCGTACTCTTCGGAAACACAAACCTTTGCTTGATCGTTAGTGTTTTTACTTTTGGCTGTGCTTGATTTGCAACCCACGAAGGTATGAAAATTTTCGTCTCTGTCATTTCTGCAACCCATGATTGTGAATTTCGGCTTTACGCACTTGGAATGGATCGGATTTTGGCGTTTAGTATCTTTCATCTCGAAGATGAAATCTGTGATGACTCTTTGTTTGTGTGTGCTTTAAAAGATCATTTGCTTATGCTAACTTTGAACTTGTTCGTGGCAGTTACTACTACTGTGACTATCTCCTGCTATAGTTGGATATGAGCTCTGTTTGTGGTAAGTTGGATTCCAAAGACGCAGACTTTGAGATCTCGACTTCTAGTCCCACGCAATGCTATAATGGCTCAAAGCATTCCTCGCATGCTGGAACTGAAGAATCTCAGGAATCTGATGGAGATGAAACTGGTTATATAAACCAAACTGCGAATGAAGAATCAGTTACTAAGGATTTCGGAAAATCTACTTTAGGTTCTTTACCCCCAAAGTCTTCAGATGATGAAGACAAGGATGAGAGCCTTACGACTGTAAGTCAGATTGTGTTAACTCAAGATACTGGTTTACACTATCCATGTATATTCTCCGATTTTGTTGTCTCTGGTCATTGGATTTGTTCCTTATCAGTGTGCAAGACTATCATCAGTATAAGCTGGTTTTCGTGCTGTTCTATGCCAAGTTACAAGTTGTGTTCCACCATCTCTTGGATCTTGAAAGATCACAGTAGTTAGTTGTTTTGCCTAGGCTCGTGGGACATTGATCGTTCCGATATGTTGTTACTGGTTAGCAGTTCCATAGAATGTTCCGGATATAACCGAAACAATGTCTACAAGAGTCTGCATATATTATCCAAGCAAGGAGAAAACATTTTGATTCAAGGAAACACTGTTTCTGGAATCCGATAGTTTGTACTTTTATAAGAGTAAAAGAGTCCTTGGAATTGGGCTGTGTCATCTCAATCATCAGTCGGAACTGATTTTGTATTGTCTCTCTTTCTCACCTGTTTGTATAACTCTTAACAGGCACCAGTTGTTCTCATCCCTGCCATAAAAGGCAGCCGGGAGAAACATGGCTTCTCACTGAGGAAGTCAAGTGTTTCATGGGCAGAAGATGTGTATGATCCTCCTCCCTCCATAGCCTCGCACACAAGAAACAAGAAGCAGCAGCAGAAATCCAAGAGCAAAGACAGTCACAGGAAGACCGGAAAGAAAGGACAGAAGAACAAAGACAACTCTTCCTCTCGTAGTAGCAAGGACAAGAAGCAAGCTTCTCGCAAACACAGTCGCGAGAAATTTGATTGGGTAACTCAGATGCCTATAGTTGCAGCATCTTCTTGAATGCCATTGCCAGTACCAAAGCATCATCACATCTGAGCTTGGCTCCCTCTTGTGTAATAAATAATGAAATCACTTTGTGTGTATGTTTATTGTTCCATTTTACAACAGCTTTTCTTATGGGTACTGGTTGATCCTAAACACTATTGTGAAGCTTTTGTTGAAGTTTGTTGCTTATTTTTGTGATTCAGTTTCACTTTTGTGAAGAACTCAATGGAACTTTGTTATTTGAATTGATGTTGTCTTATTTGAAGCAAATTTAGTTTATAAATTGAGGTCATAACACAACAACATTACATGAAACTTTGTCTCTCGGTCTTGGTATCACGAGGTATACTCAGCGTTGATCTTGACATAGTCATAGCTAAGATCACACCCCCACGCTTTTCCAGTGGCTGCACCTTCACCTACGGATAAATTGATTGTAACAGTTCCGTGAACCTCGCCAGCTCTCTTGAGGTAGTTACTGGCTCCGTCCCTGTGTATACATATATGTAAGAACATAATGCAACTTCATTTGGCCACTGAGAAACAAAATTAGGTCGTAAGATACAAACCTGTCAAAAGGAAGTGGTTGACCACTCTCCATGAGGGAAAATTCGCCGAGTGATATCTTAAGCTTATCCATCTGGAAAGAAACACCTGCGTAGCCAGCAGCTGCAGCTATGCGTCCCCAGTTCGGATCTCTACCATAAACAGCTGCCTGTCACAACCAGCAATGACAGACGTTTACTATTAGTTAGAAACAAGAAGAATGATCACTTTGATCATTCATGTATGTCTATTTCCGATCTCATACTTTAACCAGTGAAGAGGAAGCCACCGAGCGTGCAATTTTCGCTGCTTCAGCTTCAGTTACTGTTCCTTTTACTGTTACCTGATGATTTTGTGTTTATCAGTTAAGTCCTGTTTCCAATCACAGGGTTGGAAGAAAACGTTTTTTCACCAAAAAATATATTAAACCTCAATGAGACATGTTGCGCCTTCGCCATCCCAAGCTATTGATTTGGCAAGTCCTTGCATCACCTGACAGTTATTAATTTTAGAGTTCCATGTTATGTCCACCCTACGAACAACAGTTACAAAGATAGTAAGAGCATACATACCGCATCAAGGCATGCCTGAAGCTGTGCAGCTTCCTTACTGTTCAAAGAAGATATAAAAGGTGATCCAGATAGCCCGCTCGCCAAAGCAATGACTGTGTCGTTAGTACTCGTGTCCCCATCTACCTATAAGACCATGCTTTTCGTTAACCAGAGCCTGGAAATGAAAAACTGATCCAGTTATAAACAAGGTTTGAAATTGTGTAACTTACAGTGATCTGGTTGAAACTTCGGTTTACGGCGACCTTTACCATCTTTTTCCAGATATCACTTTCGACAAGCGCATCCGTTGTGATGACCTGTGAAAGATGTATATCAATGTGTGTATGTCTCAACGACTATCTGGATGGTGGCCAATAGCTAAAGAACATACACCTAGCATAGTTGCCATATTTGGGTGGATCATTCCGGAGCCTTTTGCCATACCTCCAACTCGAACTGTGGTTCCTCCGACCTGAGAAATTTTAAACCTTTGTCAGATATATGAAACTGCAAGAAAGAAACAGAGCACAACTGTGTTTCTTAGACCTACCTGTGATTCAACTGCCACGCTCTTGCTTACAAGATCCGTTGTCGTAATTGCTATAGCAGCAGAATCTGCCCTGTATATCAGATTGATTTGGTTAATAGGATGTCCGGTGGCTGATATATATAAAGTGAAGATTCGTGACCCAAGAGCCGAGAGAGAAAGAAAGAGACAAGAAGATTACTGTTCAATAGAGTCTGACATCGAGCTGACTAGGGTTGGAAGTGCTTGGAGAAGCTCTTTCTGCAAAACATTATTGAGATCGTAGGGGTGAGAAACACGGGTGACATTTGCGCCTAAAAAGAATGAGAAATACATTATACCTTCTTTATCCTGTGGCCAATAACCCCTGTTGACTCAATCAGTACTTCCTCTGGACTCACTTTAAGTAGCTGCAATAATGAAGAATCAAACGGGAAAATGTTGAAAGATACGAGGTTTGCGGGAGACATGGGATTGAAAAGACATCAAGGCTTACCGTCGCAAGAGAACCAACACAATCTAACATATCTTGGTAACCGGCATCACCCTGAAAAGGAAATGGTCTCAATCCTTAACACATATAACATTAACGAGTGATGCATAGCTAAATCCATATAGAATTCAGGCTACGTCACAATCATATGAATTAACTCTTAAACAACATAGCTTGAGAACTCTACTTATTGAGAAAGCATACTAAAACTGAGATATCTTACCGTAGCTGCATTAGCCTGGCCGGCATTGATCAACACTGCACGCGCCTGAAAGATTTCAAATTTTACCGATTTAAAACTCAGAAGCACAAAATGCCTTGGTCTAAGTCCGAAATCCAAATAATGAGGTAGATGATTACCGTTTTCGAAGTCTCAAGAACCTTTTTGCAGTAAACTACAGGAGCAGCAGCAACCACATTCATAGTAAACACTCCTGAGCAAAATTCTCAATAAGAACGTCAGAATCTTTTTGCCTCTGGATACATATTAAGGACCACAAAGATAGCGAGCATTGGACCTGCAGCTACAGCGTCGACATCACAGGTCACAAGAGCGAGATCAGGCTTGTTCCCTGAAGCTCGTAATCCCGCATACATACCAGCAGATTTAAATCCTTTAGCAGCTGTAACTCCACCGGCTATCTAAACAACAACAAAATATTCAATTTTTCAAACTTTGAAGAAAATTTTAGAATATCCAAATGTTGGATGCAAAGCAAAAACCTGTTTCCATGAACCTTCAGGTAGAGTAATTGGAGCCGCTGATATGTTACCAGACGCCTCATCCAGGTTTGCCACTGCGAACACTCTTAATTCTCTTCGTGCAGACGCCACAAAACTCTGAGACATCCACAAAAAAAAAAACTCCCAAGTTTCAAACTTTTCTTCTTAATCAGCGACCAATGACGAGAAGAAAGTAAAGGGCTTCGTCATAAGAGATGGAGAATGAGAGAAGAGACCTTAGGCGCGAAGAAATGGGGAAGCTTGAGGGACGAGAAGTGAGTATGATAACAGGAATGCATCTTTTTCAAAACAATCGCCAAAATTCGAGATCAGGAAGCTGCAGATTTTGATTAATTGTCCTATTTGTACCTTTTTGTCTGAAAATCAAACCTTAAACCCTAGAGAACAAACGCCGTTTTGCCTCATCCGGTTTTTGTTTTTTTTTTGTTCGCCGTTTTTTAATAATCTGTGTCTGCAATAGTTTAGTGGAAAGGGAATGGTTTGTTGTTGGTTTGTTATTGAAATCATATGATGTCCCAAAAACATAAGGTCTAAAAGTGATTTGCCTCTGCCTCAAAGAAACTAATGGCTTGAAGAAGCTATTTTCAATTCATACAGAAAAATCCAAAGTGTTTCGCTTTTTTGTTCATTTACACCACCCAATAGTTTTATTGGTTGTGAAACCGGATCCAGAGGAAGAATGAGAATCTTGCTGCAGAGGCCGTCTTGGTTCTCTAGGTCTTGCAGGATCCACAAATATCACCCAACCGTCCAAGAACTTTGCATTCATTCCTTCCTTAGCCTTCTCTGCATCTTCTACTGTTGCATATGTCACAAAACCGAAACCCTTTGATCTCCCAGTCTCCCTATCCGTGATCACTCTAGCTGCAAAGCCAAAATAACAAAATCTGTGACTGAGTGGTTTGATTTGATGATGTTGGATTAGGAATCCAAGAGCTTGATGAAACAAAAAGGAGAGAGTAACGTTACCATCCACGAGCTCCCCAAAAGGAGCAAATGCATCTTGGAGCTTTTCGTTTGTTGTGAGTCTAGAGAGACCTGTTTCAAGGCACAAAGATACAAAATTTTCATATATAATGGAATAACAATTTCTTATCTTGAAAGCAAGGCCTTTTTTTGAGGAGTCTTATGAAGAAACATTGTTCACAACATTTTTGAGGCCTTCTATAGTAACGAAGAAGGATCCACACACAAGCAAACACCTATCATTTATAAGAGAAGATGACCAAGCTTGCCTATCTCATTACCGATCATCTACAGCAGAACCATTTCTTCTCCGAATTTTTGTTCCTGAAGCTGATTTTTTTTTGTAAAAAATTGAAGATACTTCCAGAAGAAATTTACCGCTAACGAAGAGCTTGGGAGACGTGAGAGTTGAGCAGTGGCGAGCCCAAGAGGACGGCGAAGACGAGATGCTGTTCGATCCGGCAAAGATGCGGCGAAAGCTGGAAAGGAAGGCCATTGTAGTAGCAGAGCGAGAGAAGGAATCAGATTGAGAAGAACAAGTGTGAAAGGAGTGTTTTTTTAGGGGCTTATCAAGGGTTTTAATTAATCGAAAGGGAAGCCCAAATCAGCAAAATTGCCCAATTGGAACGTCGCCGTTTTCCTCTGTTTCATTCAACAGAGTTGAACAAAGATGAAGAAATGTTAAAATGAGGTTTTGATGGTTTCAACTTTCAATATAAGTTCTGTTTTTTTGCGTTTGTTTGAAAAGACTATCTTTTATATATACGAAATTTTTAACACAAGCACAATACTCAGAGCCAAAACCAAATAGTCAGTTTTGCTAATAATTTCACTGTTTTTCTATTTTTTGGTATCTTTAAGACAAATGCTCAAGCACCGAATCTATACAAACCAGCAAAACATCTTTCCCACATGAGTTTAGTTTAACTTTGTGCTAATTGTTTCAATATCATCCAAATCTTACATCACATTTCCACAACTTATTTAACAAAAGCATACTCTGAAATGAGACTGAAGTTAATTGATTTCTGTAAGTGAATAGACTACAAATCCTTATGACTGTTGTTTATATTTATTTCTTCTCTTTGGTCTTTTTACAAACTGTTCTGGGACTCCTACAATCTATTCTCAAAAAAGAAGCAAAACAATACAAAAATATCAAAAGCCACCCTCAAAAACAAAGAGGAGGAAGATCCGAACATCAAAATCCAGACGAATCTTTATAAAGATCAGATGAGAGTTGTCGATTCTGAAAAACTCTTTGGTACTTTCTTCTCCAGCATTGAGGTTCCTTTGAAGATTGTGAGCTGCACTTCCTTTTGGTAATTCTGCAACTGCAAAACACCATTGTAATTGTTGTTTGTTACCATTTTGACAATGAAAATTGGGTATCAATACTTATAAAAACCAAATGTATATATGCATGAATCTCCTGAAACTATTTGACTTTCTGACAAAACCAAGTGTTTTGGCTTTCAATTCGATTCTACCTCTAACACTTTCCCACTTATGTGAATACTAAAAATCTAACAAAACACAATTCCATAGCAAATAATAACTTAAACACAAACCGAACATTAAACTTTCACTTACTTGCTGCTCAGTCATCTTTGTAAAGCCAAACTTATTTGTCCATATAGACTCGGCTTCCTCAGCTGCTGGAAGAACCAGGTTCTCAACATTTAGAGAAGAAAGAAGATTCTCCACACAAGCAAACAGCCCTTGGAAGTACCCCTACAGATTATTTGCACAATAAAAGTGATTTAATCCATAGGTCAAAAAAAACAAAGGGGATGAGCAGAAGCTTTACCCTTCCTTGGTACTCTCTGCTTGTGGCTACCATAGGAAGTTCAGCAACTTGCTGACCAAAAATTCTCAGCAGCGCAGCAGAAACAACAAGAGAACTATACGAGCATCATGAGAAACAATTAGCATAGAAAACAGAGAAGTTGTAAGAGGAAAAATAAGAAATAAAAAGAAGGAGAACATCCATCAACAACACCAAACATACTTTACAATCAGGACTAAACAATACATTCCTCCAAACTCCTGCCCAGATATATTTCTCCTGCAAGTATGTGATAAGAATTACAAAACAAATCAACCACTGTCAAACATAGCTATTGTATCAGAGTTTATCACGTCATAACTTACCCATACACCATGACAGGAATAAGATCACGACCAGACGTCGCAACAATGGGATCAAAACACTCCTATAGAAGATTAGACAAAAAAAAAAAATTAGGCTGCATGTTTGTCATACGTATTACAAGGAAAAATTTTAAAGCGATCAAACGTATAGCCCGAGAGCACAACTCTAACAAGTAATAACACAAACGACAATCTGAAGTCAAGATATACCCTGAAGATAACAGCCGCTCGTGAAAGCAAGGGCAGATGCTCTGGGTATCGACTTTTTCCACTAAGTATCCTCCATTCAACTATATCCCCATCATCTGTAAGTATTCCTTTTTCTCTGTCTTTTCTGCGTATTATGTCTGCCAAAGGTGCAGGAATAGTTTGTGGCCCACAGGAAACAGTACTCTGAATTGCCGTGTGAATCCTGCTGCAGCGGTTACAGCAAAACCATTTCTCCTGCGGGATTTCCTACAGCATTAAGGAAGAAGTTGAGAAAAATTGGATGACCTCGTGATCACAATCAAGAAGGAGACAGCCTTACACAACTTACTTTCAAATCACAGAGCCCATTCTCTCTCAGGCAACCAACATGGTATTCTTTCTCACACTTCAAAAGAAAAGAAGAAGAGCACTATCAGAAAAGGCTAAACCGGTAATGGGAAGGGTTGAATAAAAGAGATTAAGAATCAAGAGAGTACCTGGTCACAGAGAATAACAGTCCTTTCATCAAATATTCCGATGCTAAAATCATGGGACCTATCAACGACAAAACGAGAGTCAAATACAGTAAGCAGTAAGCCTACATGTAGATTCCAAATCATACAATAATCAAAACTGCCTATTGCAGTGGCTTGCACATGTATGTAAACTGTTAAAATCCATACGAGAGAGTTGACTATAGGTATGCAACCAACCTGCAGAACACACAGCCACCGATTTCGCTTTCGGGAGCTTTAACCACTCTCGACAGTCTTATAACTATAGGCTTAGAGTTGCCAGAAGGATCAGTAGCAGTAGCCTTTCTACTAGACATAGACCCATCATTGCAGCTCGAACAGTACCATGTACCTTCAGGCATAGACTGAAATCTCAAACAAGCTGCATATGAAAGGATACATGAAGGATCAGAACCAGAGAATAATACGAGAACTGATATCTAAGTAATTTGTTCCCGAGTTAAAATATAATCTCAAATAAAAATGGTTTAAGAGAGCTAATTTAAAGTTCCATATGCTTCATGATTAAGGAAACCATTTTGAAATCTGTGCTTGGGCAGCTTTCAGTCTAAAATATAGAAGCTACACGAGCAGGAGTACTAAACTCCAGCAGTATCCTACCTATATGGAATGCTTGAGGGCATCCAGCACAAAGTAGCAAATCTCCACCATCCCCACAAATAGAACACATGTCATCACTATCACCGGTTGTAATGACATGTCCATTCGCCAATGACAAGGCTATATCATGCAATGACAATCCGGAAGAGATAAAGATATGACGATAGCTGCAAAAGATACAAACTCTTCAGATACACATTCCAACAACGGGGGAAAAATTAACATAGTTACTGGATAACTCACGGTTGTCGTCTACCAGCCATTCCAGCATGCGCTTCGAATTGTGAGGGACTAATCTGTCGCGCATAAATACAAAAAAAAAATAAGTAAAACGATCTCCGGAGTTCAAGCTGAGTGTGGTGGATAATCCACATAAACACTGGATCCACCATTTACCTCTCTGCTGCAGCAGCTACATAGTATACCATTTCCTTGCTTGTAACCCTGTAATAGTTTCTGTAGGGAAAAAAATGTTAACTAAACTAAACGAAATTCAATATTCAGTGAAAATAAGCAGAACAAGTCATTTGTCTGCAATAACAAACCTGCGTTTTCACATAGTAAGCCAATTCAGTCCCGTCTGGAAGTCCATTAGGCATAAACAGCAACCGATGTAAATCATTGTCCCTAGAAACATAGGATTGAATCTATTTTATCAATGTCGAATTACATCTAAAGATTCAAATGCGAACAGAAAAACATAAGTAATGAGGATGATAAGAAAGCAACACAAACCTTTTTCTATTGCTTCCTTCAGTAACTTTCTTATGGCAACTCGTACCAGATACATGAGAAGTAACCCTACAGTATTAGGGACCAAATAAACTTCCATAAATCCTTCGATAAATAAGGACCAGGAATGACACCTAGATTACCACAGTAATTAATTTGCAAATGAAAATACCAAAGATGCATACTTCTTCTTTGCTATCCGCTTCGGCTCATACAATGTATCGGCTGCATAAGTTTTCTCTCGAAAATAATCGTTCTTCGGAGAGCATGGAGTAAGGCTCTGACTTTCATCATGAGATTGACCAAGATGACTGCAGCAAGAATCACTTTTAGATAGTAACACAAAATGGTTACTTAAAGAGTACATTAACCAAAATTTAAATATAAACAGAAAAGGTAAGGCACTACAGGGTCTAAGTATCACTGACTATCAATTCCAAATAAAATTCCCCAATACAGAACAATTAATAAATGACAAGTAGGAGGTGATAGTACCTGACAAGGGAATGTTCCACGATACGGTTCCTGTCAGACATGCTATTACTTTGTTGGAAACTTGCTGCAGGAAAGAAAACATATATCAGGCTCAGCACTACTCTTTTTCAAAAACTAAATGATTGCCAAAGAAAATTCTATGGTAGATGCACCAACAATCTAGACACCTGGCCATCACCTTTCCAAGCTTGTAAGCCCTCCTCACACAGAGCAGAACCAGCTACATTCCTTATCACGTCCTCGAGAACATCCCAAGGAGCAGTCTTCAGTTCTTGAACTATGTTATACACGGCCCTTCCATTCTCCAAAAATATGTGATTATTCGGATGCCTAGTTTTTTCACCAGCATGCTTCTCAAACTCATACGCACTTAGGACCTTTTTCGCATAACAAAGTATGACAATCGTTATACCATAAAAAAACAACTAAACATAGAAACAAGAAACCCATAACTATCGCGAAGAAAAAACTCACTTTGGAGAAATGGCAAGTCGTACAGCCACACAAATACCCACCCGAATGGATTATCCCCTGAAGCTCTCTCTGATTGCCTTTAAAAGTTAGCTCTTTCTGATGAAAATATAGAAACCGATAGCGATAAGAATAACAGAGTTCTAGAGTTTACCACCGGTGGGATTGAAACATACTTCACTCGAGCGCCGTCGAGGATACCCGTCTCCAATAGCTTCTTCACATTGGATGGGTAGCTGCTAGAAGAAGAAACAATCTTCTTCGGCAACTTCTTATCCTCCCTCCAGGAAGCTGCAACACCACTGTCCCATGCATGATCCTTAATCACCCGCAAATCGTCAAAGTCCTTCTTTTGTTTACTCAACTTAAATGTGATTCTCCTGATTCCTGTCGAGCTAAGATGCTTCGGAATCTCCAACACGAAACTTGAGTGCTCTGTTGGAGGACTACCTGCTACGGATGCTTCGTTTCCGCTGCGTTCTTCGTCGCTCACAGTCTCTTCGGATCCGAAGTCACTGCCAGAGCAAGTCGTACCGGTGACCTCACCGCACTCGACCGGATCAGCTGAACCAGTGACTTTATCCGGCTGGCTAGAGACATCTCGGAACCGGGAAGTGTTTTCTACCGGAGACGAGACGGGATTCGAAATCTCTGATACGATATCATCGTTGGAAGCTTCTATCGCTTGTTTCTTACTTGGAAAAACTCCTCCTTCGATACCATCCCCGGTGTAAAGACGCTCCCTCTTCTTCAATTCGCCCATTGATGAGTTACTTTCCATTGGCGTCTCCAGAAAAACTGTTCCTTCTTCTTCTCCTCCCATCCGAGAAAGCTTATTCGCGAATGCTCAATATCGTACGATTGCATCCAATCGAAACAAGACTGGGATTAACTAAAATTAGATCTGAAGCTTGAGATTTGAATCCGGTAAGCGTCGAACAGTTTCAAATCCAAGCACGGTTCCACTGTAATTTGCGTATCCGATCCAATTCTGGGAAGAAACTGTCAGGTAATTTACGGATTTCCAAAAAAACCACCACCGAGATAGATGGGTCTCAGTAATCTAATTCAACCCAGAAAATGAAGAAATGATAAGATAATCAATTCATACGAGGAATCATAAGAATCAAACGAAGAAGATGACACTAATCAAGAGTAAGGGATTAAAAGGTCGGGTTTCAAATATTTACGGATCTGGAAGATCTGCAGATGATGTTACGAAATTCGAATTCGGAAACAAAACTAGATGGAGAGGAGGACGAAGACAGAGAGAGATTTAGGTTTAGGGTTACGGCTATAAGATAAGATGAGAGAGAGCGAGAGAAGCAAGTAGAAGGAACGTGCAAGGCGGCAACGAACCAGAAACGAAAAGCTTTGTTCGCGGTCCAGATTACTTTTCAAAGCAGAGAGAGAGAAGAAAAGCAAAAAAAGAAAACAGAAAAACTACTGATATTTTTTTATATATTTGTAATTTAGGTAAATATTTTTTATATTTAATTAGGCAAGAAAAAAAGAAAAACAGTAATCAGAAAATCCAAATTTGGACAAGAAATATACGTAGTTAATGCAAAACAGTCCCTTACAGTTTACATTATTACAGTTTCGTGTCTGATTTACCCAATAGTGATCCTTTATATGTCTAAATAGAAGTTAAAAAAAAAACTATTTTCTTTTTGAAACGATAATTCAATTACATAATTTTTAATTTTAAGTCGGTCGAACAAAAATTATTAGAGCAAAATTGGATTTTATCTTATAGGTGTGGTGATGGAGATAGAACTTACGGGACGATTTAAATAATAAACTGAAACTTATGGGGTGACTTTATGCAAATGAAAAAAATAAAAGGACAGCAAAAGGAAAGAAAATCGTGGCAGTTGCTCATGACACCTTGGAAGAAGGTACGAGAAGAACAACTAGTTTCAGTGCACTTTTATTTTTACTTGGTGAATATCTGTATATGTGGGATTTGTTTTTCTTACTTTTTGATGTGGATTTTAAAATCTCATTACTATGAAAAGTTGCACAAATACCACCAAAATTAAAATTTAATACAAAAATTAGTAAAGTTACCATTTAACACAATTTCCCACAGTTTCTGTAAAACATAAAATTTATAATATTTTATAATTTAAAATTTAATAAAAATAAAATATATATTTTTTCATATTCATAACAATTCTACTATATAAATATATAAAGTTGAATCTCGAGAAATGAAACCAAATGGCCGTTTAACTTTTTTTATCTCTATATATAATAATTATTTATATAGTAGTAAAAACTGATTTATTGACCAAAAAAATCTGACTTTAAATAAAAAAATTATATATGTAAAGTTTTATAGATTTTTGAAATAAAATTGTTATTTTATTAAGATTCTCATAATAAATATATAAAATATATATTTGGAAATATTTTCTTATAATTAATATATCCAGATTTGGTTTGATAAATCCTATATTTTTTAATTCCAAAACTGTATATAAATTTCTAACTATCTTAATTTTTCAGAAAATATTAGAACTTGTCTTGGATCATATATAATAATTTCGCTCGTAGTGGGATGTTAACTCTTTTTTTCTTTAATCTTTTTTTTTTATTCTTGAAACACAACTTTGGTAGTGTAAGTTGTAACACCCCTATGTGATCGTATATAAGACATTTAGGCTTGTTTGTAAATTTACCTCAGATGGTGTAATATCAGTACCATTACACTAAAAGAGGATTAAAGTTTCTCAAAATCAAACAGAGAGGCAAGCCACTCACCAGCATATTAACATTTGCCCAAAAAAGTCTGTATAAATGTTACAAACTCTTACATTTTTCGAGCAATCATTCACTGTAGTAAGAATCTGAACTTTTTTGTTTTCTGAAAAGCAATGAAAGAAAGAAAATGTAAATGACGACATCAAAGCAGTAACTAAAAACGGCGATAAATTTGGTCGTTTTCGATTTTCCTCATTCGTCGTTAGAAATCCAAGAGCAGGTGAGAGATTAGGTTATCCTCTCTTTCTACTTCTCTTCTTCATTGAAGCTACTCCATTTCTATGGCGGAAGTATTAACGATCGGCGTAACTATAAATCGATAGACAACGAGAGAGAGACGACTATGCGTTAGAGAAGAAACCTCTTTAATTTTCAATCGATGATTCGCCATCTATTCTCGTCTCTGACTCACCGATTCGCCTGGCGTATCCCAATATTCGTCTACGGCGCCACTTGGACGGCGTTTCTGACGATCACCGTCGCGATTATCTCGCTCGCACCGGAGTTCGCGTTCGTGTCGGCGATTTACCCATCGTCTTCTTCGGCGAAATTCTCGCGCCGGTGCGGATCAGACGCTACCGTTTTGGTGCCTCTGGATCTTCCCACGGAGGTGTTCTGTTTACCGGCGAATCTGTTCCGGAGGTCGAAGATGGACCTCGTTGTGCCGCCGGTTTTTGCAGCCATTGTGGTCGCTGTCTCCGCCGTCGTTGTACGGACCATGGGACTTTGGGAAGAGGAAGAAGCCCATTAATAGGCCCACTATATATTCATTAACAACACCACTGCATAACCTTGAGAAGTTGAGATGTAGTCTATTTAATTTCGTTTGGAGCAATAATTGATAAATATATTGAGCACCCTAATTATTACATTTAGATTTTGTACTCTTATTCTGTTTTCTCAAAATATTTTTCTGATTCTAGTAACACTTTGATACACAAATATGCGATGGTGATAAAAGATTAATGTAAACATTATGGAGGATAGTTTTTGAATTTGAATTTTTTTTTTGTCTCCTAAAAACAAGGGCTTAGATATTTTAGTTAGGGAGAGAATCGATGAGCTTGATACTGAAATCCCAAAGTTTATCGGCGAGAGAATTGTCGGTGGCGAATTTGCTCGGAGTGGTGACGTTACAGTCGGCGAAGTACTTTCCGGTGACGCCTTTAAGACCAGGATGTAGTGCCACGTAGCATGTTGTTGCTGCTCCCTGACAATGCCGCCAAAAAAATAACAACTTTTTTCAGTTAAAAAAAAACTCATAAGAAAAGTCCAAAATAATAAATTACGAAAAATGGAACAGAATTTGAGAAAATAAAAACTAATTAATTCACCTGAGGTATGTTTTTCCACAAGAAGAAACTCATAGCCTTGAAGACCGCTGAATAACGTAAAATGTCGAATTTGAAAAATAAAAATAAAAATTTAAAATGTATAATTAAAAAAATGTTGGAATATAGAAGAACCGGTACGTACACATTCCTAAACCGGAGTGACGAAAGAGATTAGTGGTGACAAGACCAGGGTGTACCGAATTCACTGTGATGTTCACACCTTCTTCCTACACCCAATTTAATTACTTTATTATTATATGATTGATTTTATTTTTGCGTAATTAAACTATTAATTTTTTTGTTAAACCTGTAGTTTACGAGAGAGTGCATTGGAGTGCAATAAGTTTGCAAGTTTTGACTGTCCATAAGCCTTCTTCTCCGAATATCTAAAATAATGGTAGCATAGGAATATGTGATTTACGTTAATTGAAAATTTTAATCAATCATCTCGTTTCAAAGTATTAAAACTTACTTATGAGGGTCGTTGATGGTATCGAACTTGATACCTTCGGGGTAAGTATAAGTATGAGCAACAGATGAAAGATTCACAATCCTTCCTTCGATTCCACTTTCTCTTGCGCTACTCTTCATTTTGTCCAGAAGCAGATTCGTCAACAGAAAATGACCTGGATTCCATTTTTAATATATAGAATACATTAATGGTAAAAAAATGTTTTTTTGGCTTACACTAGTATATATTTCTTGAGAAATCTTGTTCTATTATGATGTTTAGATAAAATAGTTACTCAAAGACTTTACTTTTTTCGAAATTTGTATGTCCGGATCATGTGGGGTCCAATTGCTGACACAAGGCAGTACTTATAATTTTACTAAGATACTGACACAATGTAGTACTTATGTTCCTGATATATTTTTACCTTTTTAGAAATTCAAGTAACTGTATATAGATTTTTTCTGGTAATATAATTTACCATATGATTTAATTTTGTAGCATATAAATAAAATGAAATTTTACCAATGTGGTTTGTTGCGAATTGTGATTCAATCCCATCTTCAGTGAGCTGGAAAGGACAAAACATAACACCTGCGTTGTTTCTAAACATTTCATAGACAAAACAAATAAACATTAAAAAAAACTCAAAATCTTAATGCACTACAAAAAAACAAAATGAAAAATAAATAAAAATATATACATACATGAGTATGTTGAGAGGGAGATTAAGGGCAAGAAAGTGATGGACGAAGGATCTGACTGATTTGATGGAAGAGAGATCGAGCTGAAGATAATCGATGCGAGCATTAGGGTTCATCTGAAGAATCATTTGTTTAGATTCATTAGCAGCTTTTGTGTTTCTTGCAGCGATAATGACACGAGCTCCTCTTATTCCTAACACTCTTGCTGCTTCCAATCCAATCCCACTTGTTCCACCTTTTGTTTTCATTTTCATTTTCATATTTTTAATTAAGGATATTGCAGGGTTTAAGAACAAGCATACAAATGAGTCCACGTACAAATAATATTCGAATTTTCCCATCTTTAAGAAATTAAGATATATGTTCTGGAGAAAAAAAAAGAAAATAGAGAAAATAATGGTAATTGGGTGGCTGTCACAATTTGGAAACAAAAAAAAAATTCTTTTTGTTTTGCTCGAAATTCTAACTTCAGCTCAATCTTCAAAGTTTTACTTTCTCTTCCACATTAAATGGTGTGATTGGTGTCTAACAAAAGTGGAAGAATTTTCTTTTAGTATACAACTGGAAAATAAAAAATCATTTGATAAAAAAAATTCCTATGAAGTGGAAAGATTGTTTCATATTACATTCATTGAATTTATAGTTTGATTAAATTTTAATATTTGTTATCATTTTTTTGGCAGAAAGTCTGCCACGACACCAAAAAAAAAGTAAGATAATAACTCTGTTTCTCAATAATGGATTTGTTTTGTTATTTCTTTCACGATTTGTAAAAAATATCAGACGGAATCAGGAAAAAAAAAAAAACCTAGTGATGATAGCAGTGAGATGATTGGCATCAATGGAGTGAGTGACATCTTCAGCTGTTGAAGCTGAACCAAATCCACTCTTTCCTGCTTTTCCTGTCATCATTCCATATATTCCCATGACCTTTCTCTAAAAAAGTGTTGCAGGTTGTGAAAGAAGAACAATGTAATGGAGAAGAAGAGAAAGTAAGGAACAAAGAAGAGCCTATCTGGCTATAAATAGTCTCACGCGCCAGTAGATTCAAGAGTTGATGTTAAGAGGTGGTCCACAAAGTTTCTGGCTGACAGCTAATCAAAATTAAATGCTAAGATTTTGTTAAATCATTAGAAATGGACATAATAATACTCATATAGTATTCAATCTATATTAAAGAAATTCTTGTAACCTGGTCATTTTAAGATTCTATCATAACATACTTTTGATTTTAGCAACAACAACAAAAAAAACATACTTTTGATGTTTTTATGTAATTTTGCTTATTGTAAAATTTTGTGTTTCTTATTATCGACTTTGGCCTCATATTGTGATATTTTTTAATTACAGACTTATACTACAATTAAAACATAAATCTGTCTGAATATTTCTGTGCCTAATTGCATCGACTTGTGTAACTAGGATCGCCACTAACTTTTTTTGTTTTTTGTTATTGTTGTCAACTCCATCATTGTCTCATCTAGTTTCGTCGACGTAATTAGTAGATGCCGATTTGTGATCAGATTGACTAATTGCCTTTAGTAATAAATTTACTATAAAATATTTTTGAAATATGGCATTATTCATTAGAACAGAGTAGATGCTATGATTGATGAAAGATTGACATGTATTAGGGTAATTGCCTAAAGAGAATTAACTATACCTTCTCTTTAGAAAAGGAGTTTGCCCTAGAGAATGTAGGCTATATTTTATAAATTAGACAAATCTAATATGTAAAACAAAATTACAAACAATCGAAATCAAAATAGAAATAATACAATATCATAACTGAATCAGAACGAATTGAAGCAGAGTTGAAACCAAAATTCTCTCTTAAATTTTTTAAAAATTTGTAGTGTACGGTTTGAATACGTTGAAGAATTTTAAGATACAATTTTTTATATTTTTACTCTCATAATACTACAAATTATACCGATGGTGAATGCTAGAATTATACACAACAAAACAAAGAGAAATAGAAGATTACGGTTTTGATTATATTGATCATGGTGTCTAGTATAAAATAAGGATGGCTGCTTTTATAGTCCATAAGTTCAACAAGAGCCATAAAGTGTAGATTGAAAATTTGATTCTCCCATAATGATGGAAGTTAATTTTATATGTTACAAAATGAATTCAAGTTTGAATTTGTGAATATGAGCTCAAGACGTGAGAATCAATTCTCTTCGTAAAGTCTGGATTGAAATTTTTGATATCATGCATTATTGATTTAATCAAACGATTAACAAATAAATTATTTGGCCTAAGAAAATTAATTTTATTTGTCTAATTCTAAAATCTGAAAACCCGAGTCTATCCTGGATATTTTTTTATTTTTTTTCCAACACACCAAAATGTATCCAAAGTTTTTGATTTTGTTCTACGTAACCTCTGAATCTGGTTAAGTTCATGTTTAATATTTTGGTTCATGAATTTTGATCGGGTCTAATCCGATATTATCGGTTGGGTGCGGTTGAAGCAGTTAAATATTGTAAACCTAAAAACACGAAAAAAGTTAACTTAATACATAAAATGTTAAAAAAAAATTGACATGTAAATCATAAGAAATAAAAGAAAATGAAAAACATATATAACACTTGGAAACCAAAAATCGGCTGCACATGCAAACCAATATTTTCAGGGTAGGCATTCAGAAGAAGGATTAAAGGAAGAAGAACCTTTGTTTAAGAAAATGCCAAAAGCTTAGATGGATTTCAGCTTCTTTCATTAACTAATCCAATAATTTTGGTACGAATTATTGAGTAATTCATGTGATCTTGATAATGTGTAAGGTCCTTTTGCTTTGATGTTGATTTACATGAAAAATCTTTTAGCTGGATCATACATTATATTATTATTCATGATTAATGGTCGAGAAAGTTGATTAAATTGGAACAGACTCTTTTTTAACTATAAATCTTTCTTTCCATCGATTAAAGGATCCAATGGATTGCCATCTTTTATTAGTCTTTTAAGTGTGAATTTATCAGACCCGGTTCAGGATGCCAAATTATCGGATTGAAGCGTGAACTGGCACGGTTCGTACGATAAAGCCATGAGGCCATAACGTCAAATGATAACGTCTAGTGTTCTTTATATCCATTTGGATTATATGTCGGTTTGGCCTGTGAATTGGTGATTGTGGAGTATGTTTTTCTTATAAGAAATTCTGACTATAGCCCTTTAACTTGCATAATAAATTATCTTTTTTTTTCACGAAAACATTAACCAATTGTTATTTTGACATACTTAAAATTATTATGAATATATAAATGAAATCAAATCTCCGGTCAATTTTTCATTCAGTTGAGAAAAATGAAAAATATGTTGAACAAACGGACAAAGGCAAATCTCTGATTGAGAAAGAATGACAATAAAAATGTTAAAGAAAAAAAAGATAATAAAGAGGAAAAATTGTTTTTGAGGTCATTACAGATTTTCAAAAAAATTGAAGTTCGAATTCAAAAAAAAAAGCTTGTACAAATATAATGACGATTAAAAGAAACTATATTGTAGAAGAACAAATAATGACGATCATTAATTCATGAACGCCAAAACAATCGATAATGTGAAAAAAACAGACCTGTAATGGCTTAAATTGGTCGAGATAACCACTCTTTGCACTATCTCTTTGTGACAGAGCACGAAGACCACAAGGCGTTGCTTTTTCCTTAATTGTACAACTGCATTCACCATTATACTGAAACACCTGTGGATTTAGAGAATAGTGTTATTCCGATTGTATCGACATTATACTGTTTCGATTAGTGTTTACTTGATTTGTGCTTACCGCTAGAGAAAACCTCCACCGGTCCAAGCAGTGTCTTGTTTCCCATTGTGACCTACAGATTTCTTATCGCCTGCACTCTGATAATAGCCATCATCATCTTTAGCATCATTGTCATCCCAACCAGCCCAACCATCATCATCAACATTAGAAGTCGACACCTTTGGTGCTGCTTCCTTTTTGGTATTATTGTTCTCTTCTCCCCAGTCATCCCAAGAGTTCGAGTTACGATAATTGTTGTGGTGACCACTTGATGATGATTGTAACACTTTTGGTGCTACTTCCTTCTTGGTATTGTTCTCCTCTCCCCAGTCATCCCAAGAATTCGAGTTACGATAATTGTTTTGGTAACTTGATGATGATTGTGACACTCCAAGAGATGAATTTGTCGCTGCTTTGTTCTGGTAGAAACCGTTGCCCTCGTTCTTATTCTGTTGATTCCAGGTCGATGCTTCTTCTTTAGTGAACTCTTCAACCTTTTGTGAGGCAATAGCCATTACTCCTTTCATGATTCCCCACGTCCTCTGTCCTATCTCTGTTGTCTTACTCGCAACAACATTAACAGTCTCACTCACCGTGTGATCTAAGCCACCTTCTTTGACCTGCAATGAACAAAGGTATCTCATTTAATTTTACTCTCCGAGATTCTCGCTAGCATTTGGCAAAGAAAATGTAAGGAGAGCATCCAGCACTTCGCTCTAATCAGAGTTTTTCGCTGATCTAACTAAAAGATGATGGAGCTAAACAACACATTGATTCTGTGTAACATAACAATGTCGAAAATGGGAGCATAGAGGCAATTAGATAGCAATAGTAACGATCCCAGTATAAACGAACATGGATATGAGATAAGTAGACTACAGCGTCTCTTGAACCTAAAATCAAATGTGGGTTTCAAGGGTTATTGGATACAACCTAGGGCAATCAAGCAGAGGATAGAACAGAAGGATAAAAAAAGTACCTTGGAAGTGAACTCCATGGTTCCTGACTGAACAACATTCGCAGCAGATGCGGCAACAAGAGACAATCTTCCGAACCCCTATTAGCATATATGAGTAACACAATCAAATAAATAGAGAGAAGTCTCACTTACTCAACTCAACATCTATTCTGAATCTAATCACTCTCAAAAGCATCAAACTTTACCTCAGACATGACAGAGAAAACATCACCACCACCACCCTGTTGATTGCTTCTCGGAGCTGGGCCAGGGCTTGATCCGAATCCCACATACTTGCCTCCTTGCGAAGGAGGAAGTCCCTCAGGCTTAGACTCATTCTCAGCCATCCTCTTCGCGAAAAAACTCTCCTTGTTCGCCGCTGAAGCTTCCAGCTGCGACCGCGAGTAGATATCCTCCGACGATTTCGACTTCGCCGGTGCACCGCGAGCTCCCGATGCCCTAAAATCAGTCGCCGATTGGTTCCTCCTCATATCGGTTGAAGATCTGAAAGAATCATCGTTGTCCCAATTATCCCATCCGCCATTGTTTCCGTTGTTGCCCTGAGACAATGGAGGCTTCTTATTCATCCCTCCTCCGCCTCCATTCGATTCCTTGACAACCGGTGGATCCCTCCATTGCCGTCCCTCGGCTAAAGCTTGGATCCGATCGCGATACACTGACGCGGCGTTGGAATTGTACTTGGCGACGATATCGGTCTCCTTAGAGATCCCGTACAGAGCGAGAAATTTGTTGAGCCGCTCGTTGCCGCCGACGTCCATCTTCTTGATCTGGATCTCGGACCACGAATCCATGGTGACGGATCGGACGAAGGAGATGTGAACGCCTAAGCCTCGGTGCTTGCCAGAGCACTCCAGGCACATGAAGATGCCGTATGAAACCGACGCCCATTGGGGATTCTTCTGTGAACAGTCGACGCACACCTTGTTCTCCGGCTGAGATTGGAGCGTACGTAATCGCCTCGCTGCCGCCATAATGCCTGTGTCCTCCGATCTGAATTGACCCGACCCCAACAGATCTGATCCAGGTCCAGATTCTGATGAGACTGATACGTTTTTTCTCGCTCGCTCGTTTGCTAATAAACGTGGTAACTCGCGTTTTCTTTGTACGTGTTCTCGGCACGTGCGAGTTTCGCGGCAGCTTCACTAAAAAATTATTTTGTCATTTTTCTCAATTTACTATATTATTTAATAAAAATTTTAAAGGAGACTTATACTTAGTCAAGTGCTTGTGCTTTGTACTAATTAAGTCACTTGTCACCGTATACTAGTACTAGTTAAATAATTCAGAAAGATAACAGAGAAGAAAAAGGGAAACACTGTAAAGAAAAGTGTTTTTACCAGCTATATTTGATAATGATGTCGTATTAATTATTCTCTAGTGATTAATTATTCAGAAGTATCATTGTATGTACTAAAGTACATAAGGTTCATCATCTCAACATGGATGCTAATATTAATATAGACTAGTAATCTTAGCCTCGTCCCTAGTCTCAAACGTTATCTCCCACAATAGTTTTAGCTGTATCCTTTTCAATGCATCCGTGAATGACTAGTGTTGAAACCTCTACTCGTCCCATCTCATTATAACTTGTTACTTGTCGATTTCCACTTATGAGAAGCTCATACTCTTTCCTCCTTTCCATTGCCTCTATAACCTCTGCTAGATTTCCCTCAACTACTATCTCTTCATACTCTACCACTACACCTTCACATTGTCTCTTGAACTCTTCCACTGCTACTTCATCAGTCTCCTACATCATCACAAGCTTCAAATTAGTTATTATCAGAGTGTAACCATTAAGTTCTATCCGCTCTGCTCCATATAGCGTTACCATTTAATTAGAGTTTAGAATATGTGTAGTTGTTATTAGATAATGGTAAATGATTTTTCACCTTTTCACAATATGGAAAAGTTATGGTCTTATGACTCTTATCCAAGAACCGCAAGAGTGTTACTATGATCTTGGGGTGTTGGGCCATTCTGCTTCCAATCTCAAGTGCTTTTCTATCGTTGGGTCCACCAATGAACACAAGTCCTACTCTTTTTGGTGCCTCGACGCAACTAGCACTGCTTTCTCCAACATCTTGTTGGTTTAGAATAGCAACCATCGAGCAATTAGCATTTTCCATCACTCTCTGGTTAACCACTCCCCATCCCGTTACCATATACGGTAATACGATCATCCACACCTTTTTATGTTCCGCAACATTGCATATGTCCTCATGCATCGTTCCCAATGCCGATACACTTTTCAAGTGGCGTATCGTTATCATCTGCTTCTGGTCCCTGACTTGTCCGTAAATACTGAACGCGGCTTCTATCTCGTCGAGTGACTTGCCTTTACACAGCTTGTTTATGAAAGGAACACCATTTCTTCTCGTTCGTTGGACCATGGAGATGGAGGATGACCGGTCAGTGAGTTCCATTAAGTGCATCACATACACTTTGACTGATCCATTGGACGTACCAAAAGACTCGATGAGTTTCATAATACAAGGGACGTCTCGGGGACCACGTACGCAGGCTAGGATGCGTAACTTCTCCTTACAATCAGATGTAGAGTCCAAACCGTGATTGTTCAAGGGTTTGTATATAGCCAAGACTAAGGGAGTCGTCATGAAGGTTGTGACGAGAGCCATCAACACTAGAATTGCAAATGTCTCCTCGTTTAGCACCTGATTGATGATATAATCGCAAAGGGGATCCAATTAAGACATAAAGACTACAAATACTTCTCAGTAACAACTTTATATTATGGCCACTAAATTAACATATATAAATCCAAGAATGGTCTTTGTTTGTATCTTTTCTCCCCTCATGTGTTTTGGTCAGTGTAGTTTAGGACAATATGAGAAATCAATTTGACTTGTTAAAAAATTTTGAAATCCCATTAGCTTCCCCGTATAATTTGATCAGTCGTATATATAGCAACAACTAAAGTATCATTTGTTTCAAAATTTACTTTTTTAAGTACAGATGGTATTTTGACATGTGCTCTAATATATAAGAGATCATTAATTTTGATTTTAAATCAATTAAAAGCGCAATAACTATAGAAAATAATATTAACGTGATGTGTAGTATACTAGTACGTACCTTCTTCTCTCTGCCGATGTTGAGTACAACTAGCTCGACGAGCCCTTTAGTGTTCATCAAAAACCCTAAAGTGAGGGACTCACGCGCCGGTATGGTGCACATCATCGCCGTAAGGAAGGTACCTATGATCTTGCCTGCACAAGCCGTGGATATGACCAAGGCCAGTATCCCCCAAGCCTCCGCACCTCTGATTTTGTTCACATCCGTCTTCAGTCCGCTAGATGCAAAGTAGAGCGGAAGAAGCAGCCCCGAGACAAAGTCCTCTATTCGCTCGACGAGCCGTTCGCTGAAAGACCCACTTTTGGGGATGATTAGGCCAAACACGAACGCCCCAAAAATGGAATGTAATCCGATTAGGTCTGTGATGAAACCGGAGACTAGGACTCCTGCTAGTGTTAGGCATACGCAAGCCTCGTGCATTGCACCATTATCGTACCGGACAATCCATCTCATCGCGGGTTGGATCACAAAAAACATGAACACTACAAAGGCGAGACCCGAGAGGAGGACCCATATGGATGTCAATAGAGATGCGTGTTTGTGGTGGTCGTGGCTATTGGGGAGAGCCACGGCTAGGGCAAGGAGGATCCATGCAGCTATGTCGTTGAACGCAGCAGCCGCTAAGGCCGTTTGGCCAACGCTTGTGGTCAAAAGCTTGAGCTCGGCTAAGATACGGGCAAGGACTGGGAAAGCTGTGATGGAAAGAGCGACTCCAATGAAAAGAAGAAATTGCCAATACCCGGCCGAGTCATGCTCCTTCTCCATGGTTTTACGGAGGAAGGGAGAAATAGCCGCGCCTAAAGCAAAAGGGAGACAGATTCCAGCAAGAGATATAGCAAAAGCTTTCTTCCCTGTGCGGCCAAGAACTGCGAGGTCCAGTTCTAGACCGACTAGGAAAAGGAAGAAAAGGAGGCCGATACTTGCTACGGACTCAAGTATCGGGCTGCTCCATTCCGGAAACACTAGTTCAATAAACTCTTTGTTTCTCCCCAGTGCTGAAGGTCCCAACAATATCCCTCCCTATAAGAATGTTATGATAAACTCGACGTTTATATATGTGACCCTTTTATATATAAATATAAAGGAAGACATACGTATATATATACATGTATGTTTTGGTCTAGAGCTTACGAGGATCTCGGCAACGACTTTGGGTTGACGTAGGGGTTTGAGGAGGAAGGTGAGAAGGCGGCTGGTGAAGAGGACGATGGCGACTTGTATTATTAAGAGAGGGAAGGCACAATTGAGAGGATTGTCTCCTTCCCATACTCCGTCCGACGCCGTTTTGATGCTCGTTTCATTTACCACCATTTTCTTTAACTAAACTCACAATTTCAAATCAGAATAGTGAACTAAACGGTCTTTACTTTTTTTTCTATTTCTTTATTTATTTATGCATGTGAACGAAAGTAGAACATTTATTAGCTAATTGGAGAAGTTGTGACATGTTAGGAAACCGATTACTCCTTTTATAGACAAGAAAAGAGAGTGGTTGATGACAAAACCACTAATAGATTTTTTCAACAAGATCCGCATTTCATTCTATACTTTGTAAGTAAAATAACCATGCAAAACATTACATTTTTGTTTTTGAACATCATCTGTTCTTACAATCTTTTGTCCTTATATCGGTCGTGCTTACTTTAAAAAACATTACTTTAAAAAAGAATGTCACTCGCTGTCAAAAAATAAAGAGTGTCACTCACATTCACTAAAAACAAAAACATCCCATAACTGCTCTCTATAGAAGCAATCGATCACTAAGCTGTATCAACATAGTGACGATTTGTTAAGCACGCACGATTGTGTATCAAGGCCTTGATATTTTGCAGTTGGGCCTTGATATTTTGCAGGCTCCAAGCAACTCAAACAAGAAAAAATTCTCTCAACTTTTTTTTTTAATTTGACTATTGAAAAAGATAAAAAAAAAATTGATCCTTCTCTTTTCAAAAAAACATTGGCCTTCGAACAAAAATAGGCAACAAGCTGGTGGTTTGTCAGCTTGCTATCAAACTCAGCTTTAGTCATGAACAACCTCCCTTATCCCTGACAAGATGGCCACAAACCTAATTATGATTGTTATTTCGTAACCGTAAACTCGAAGGTTGCGTGTTCCCCGCCGTTCAATGAATAGAACTTTGACTTAATAATATGTGAAACATAATTATATCATAAGAAGCTATACAATTTGAAATATACTTTAAATACTGCACTTAAGTTTTTATGCCAAACGGTCATTAGATTTGTAACCGTAAACTCGGTACATAACTTCAGTGTCGACGGACATGCCCATGTTTTGAAATTCCATTATAACATATACAGTATGCGGTGTCATTTGTTACTAAACACTTAAGTTTCTCAGCAATGTCTTTAGAGTGTCTATAACGATTTACGGGTTATCCTGCTTGTATTGTTTATGGCGAGGTTATCATATCTCTGTCTGCGTGCAGACATATCACTTAGCTTTGTTTACGGTAGTACCAGGTCAGCTCTAAACCATCTTTTCATCTCACAATGCGTATTAGACAAATGATCTTCATCATTTCAAAGGCATTTATTAACTTCTTATTAAAGCTTAAGTGTGGAAAGATCCTGGAGAAGTAAAAGGTTTCATCAACTTATGTCTTTAGGACCGAGATACACCGAGTTATTAGACAGCGGAATTTTGGAGGGAGTGTTGGCGAATTCTTGTTTTTTTAAAAAAAAAACTTGTAAATCGAGTGTTAAGTATTATTTTCTTTTTCCGTTCTTTATGAACAAGTTGTTAAACTTCAATTTCGTGAAATATTTTTGAGGTTTTCGTTTCTATAATCCTCAAATTAATAGAAACGATGCACTAGAATCGCAATAATTTTTAAAAATTATATCTTACTATTTTGGACTATAGCTCAGCAACTACATAGATAGCTACAATGTCTTATCTCAACGTGAATTTTCTAGTTTGAGTAGATTATTTAAATTAGAGTCTAACACAAAAGAGCATTATGCTAACACAAAAGAGCATTATGCTAACACAAAAGAGCATTATGCTAGGCTGCTAGCACAATTCTTGATTATAAATTTCATTTGATTAACAACATTCAACTCAAGAGGTCCACACATGTGTTGTAGTGGAACATGTACAGTGCACTCAGCTACGGATCTATAATACAATTGCAAAAGTAATATGACGATTGTGAAAGAAAATAAAGTAGTATGTGGACAGGAAACATATACTATGATTTCAATCGAGTGGGTTCTGATTTTTTCTAACTACAAAACCACAATAGGAATAGAAAAATGTATATATTTCTTGTCGTATGTTAACTTTAATAAATATTTTAACGTAGAAGATCTACCGTCAACAACAACACAACACAACAAATTAAAGAAACAAACAAAGAAACCACGAAGAACGAGATTTGTTGATTTTTTTAGCTTAAAATAATGAATTGATTTACTAAAGATATGTAACATCACATATTCATTTAGGATACTACAAAATGTTCCACATGCACGAGTAGTACGGTCTACTAGGATAGATCGTTTTGTACACAAAGTCACAAACTTCAAAATCATTCTCTGTGGGTTCGTAGATCATGATTTTTGAATCCTGAACATAACTCATTGTAAGAACACATCCCACTCATGGTACATAGAGAAAACTTCCAGTTCTACCCACCTGTCTAACATGACCGCATGATCCAGACCACGAAACTGAGCTGACCCAAGCGGGTAACGATTTAAGTACTGTCCCAACATCGACTCAAACCCTGCCAATTTAGTCATCAAAACGAGAAAGTGAAAGCTTATAGGCGTCTGCATTCCTCCAATAGAATGAGGAGAATTTGCTTTAGCCACTACTAATGGTGTATATTAAGCACTCGTGGCTTTTGATTAGTAACGTGTCGAAACCCTATTATACAACCCACAAGAAAACAAAAATGTGGCACGATATAGTTTAAACTAAACAGAGCCGTGCCTCATTTGTAATATGACTCTCATTAGTCATTTCCAGGGGATTTTTATTGAAACCTGATATTAAAAACTAACAAGTGAATTAGAAAGAAAAACTAAGGTTTCGATTGATGATCATTAAAAATAATATAATAAAAAGAAATAAACAAGTTTTCAATTTTTGTTCCTCATTGTTTCTCTGTAATTTTGATGAGGAATGAAAAGGAAAAAAGCATGTTGAATATTATAAATAAATTCTTCTTAAATAGTGTAAATTTTAAGGAATGAAACTTTTGTTTTTTTCTGTGTCTTCTTCAAGCTCACTAAAGCCTCAAAATAGTGAGCGTTAAAAATTTTAAAAATCTTTCAAAATCCATCGACCAATAAATGACTATAACATTTTAACTCTTTGCCTCAGATATTCATATTAACGAAAAAGGAAGTTGAGGACAGAACAAAAAACAGAGTTATCACTATAAACGTGACTCTGTTTAATCATTTATCTTCTTGTCTCGGAAAGACAAGAGAGACAACAAAACGAACAATAACAGACAAAGAGGCTACGCAAAGAAAGTTTTTTTCATACTTATGATGTAACAAAGAGAGTTATTTATCATATAATAGTATAAAGAATGCACTAAAACTCAGGCCCATATGTCTCTCCTCTAGGCGCCTTGAGCCTCTGAGAAGCTTTCTCGTATTCCCTTTGTTGCTGCAGAAAATTAGCATACAAAGAAGAAAGTATGAGAAACATATGGTTTTATGATTGTCAAAGATATAATAAGAACAAGGAGCTTGATTTTGGATGTCTATGTCAGAGAAAAACACAAACCTCATTCGTGGTAGGAGGTTCAAGTTGAGTAAAAGCTTGGACAAAATGAACCATCTTGATTGTAGTAGATTTTCTATCTTTGAAAGCCAAAATTCTCGCATTCTTTACCAAAGATTCAAGTTCAGCTCCACTACGATTCTCACAAAGCTCTGCGACCACATTCAAATCAGCACTTGGATCAACTGAAAGGTCCTTCACAAGAGATTTCAAAATCGAATAACGTTGGGCCGCGTTTGGGAGCGGTATATAGATATGTCTCCCAAGCCTGCCTGCTCTTAGAATACCAGGATCCATCTTGTCGCGCCTAGATCACAAAAGAAAATAAATAGAGTTTAACAATAAACACTTGCTCCCACCTACACAGCTCAGAGCAATCAAACCTAACCTGTTTGTAGCACCAATCACAATTACACCATCTCGTTTTCGTTTGCCGCTACTCAATTCAACGAGCAACTGACAATTAGCAAATCATTTGTTAGCACTAAGACATGTTTCAGTATAATGATTCAAAACTTATCACCTGATTCACTGCTCGTTCAACAACCCAAGCACCTTCCTCTCCACGTTTCGTTGTTAAAGCATCCACCTACAATGCTTAAAGAAACATCATTGAACCTAACTAACAGAC
The DNA here is from genome assembly GCA_000218505.1 of Schrenkiella parvula. NCBI lineage: Eukaryota > Viridiplantae > Streptophyta > Magnoliopsida > Brassicales > Brassicaceae > Schrenkiella > Schrenkiella parvula. The sequence goes on along the minus strand of CM001190.1, from coordinate 9,832,920 downwards.
TCAAAGCCTTAGATCTTGTCTACTCAAAGGTAGAAGAATCAACAAAAATACTTAGCTCAACAAAAGAGCTCTGCCTTTTAATATTGTTCTTGATTCTATCAGTTTATGTCACTTTGAAACACTAACCTCATCAAAAAAGACTATGCATGGGGCAGACATCCTAGCACGACTGAATAACTCCCTAATATTTTTCTCGCTCTCTCCAACATATTTGCTCAGAAGATCTGAAACCTACACATCATCAACAATATGAAGAAAGAATATTAAAATTCAAAGGCTTGCAGCCTTTATACGCAACACAAGTACAAAAGAAATGACTTGAAAGACAATATGTTCCGAGGAAACCTTGACATTGATAAAGTTGGCTCCTGCCTCAGCTGTTAGATGATCAAGGCCTCCAACATCATCCCACGTTACATCAGGCCTAGTAGAGAATCCTTCTCTAGTTAAACTAGGTTGCACCTTTTCCATCGCTTCCTGTGGTAGTGTAAACATCGAAACAAGAATCAGATGTTAAGAACAAGCAAAAGAAACAGAACCACCTCATAACATGTTGTTTAACAGAAGATAGCATACAAGTTTCATTTCCTTAGTTAAACCTTAAAAGCTTGGTAGCTTGAGTAGAGGACTTAGCGTGCAATGGAGGCCTTAAGAGCATATCATTTTTTAAAAATAGATGAAGAAACTTATTGATATAAAGACTCAAACAAGCTGAGATTTATAAGGTTTGATGGAATCTAACAAGTTGGCCGTCGCTCTTTCTTGTTGGATTGTTGAATGGGAGTGAAGGTGGATCGAAGGCACCACAGAGATGATGAGAGGGTCTCTGATATTGCAAGGGAATGATCAGCTCAAAGAGGAGTCCACCCGCAATGAGCAAGATCACAAAGCTTTCTACACAAGAACATTTGTAAAGAAAATTCGATATTTTATTGATAATACGCAAAAGAGTTTGTGAATCATTTCTCCTAGGTCTAGGGTGATCATGAAAGCCTCTATGAATAGATTAAACTTCTCATGTAAAGCCCTGGTCGTAAAACGTGTCATTTGGGTCTCTTGGACAACGGGAATATCGAGTTGGTCTTGTTCTGGATTGATGTCCTCATCACTTATCTCACCTCGTAATCTGAGGTTGCATGGAAGAGTTTCTTCTCCTCCTCCTCTGAAATTTTTTGCCTCATCAAAATATCAATATCGGTACAGAATTCTGATTTTCTTGAATCTATAGTTCTGTATGCTGCAATCATGCCAGCCTCCATGACCAAATCTTCTAAATCAGATCCAACAAATCCAGGAGTCAGACGAGCAATCCTCGCACTGTCAAAAGTGCTCTCCAACGGGAGATTGCGTGTTAGCGAAGAGATAATCTCTTCCCTTGCCTTCTCATCTGCCACACCAAGGTAGATCTCCTTTTTAAATCTCCTTCTCAAAGCCATATCAAGAGAGTCAGGCCTGTTGGTGGCTCCAATTACAATCACATGGCCAGGCTTAGAACTCAAGTCATCTGAGGAAAACTTGCTCTCATTCATCTTCTGGCGCATATACTTCACTTCCATACAATTCAACAACTGTGTCACGATACGTGTGTCCATACCCTTCTGCTGATTTTCCCTCTTTGATCCAATTGCATCAATCTCATCGATAAATATAATCGAAGGTGCTGTTCTACAAGCTTTGGCAAAGAGTTCCCTGATATTCTCTTCTGATCCACCTAGAAAAAGCGAAGGCCAACACAAGATTAAAACCACAAATCTGTATTAGAGTAAAAAGCAATCTAGAAACAGCAATAGAAACGTTAAGGAGAGAAAAAAGAAAGTCAAGAGCTCATACCGGAAACACCAGTGACCAACTCAGGAGCAGAGAGCATGTAAAAGGGTACACCAGTTTCGTTGGCGATGGCACAAGCCAGTGTGGACTTGCCACAACCAGGTGGACCATGAAGTAGTAAACCAGTAAGTGGTCTGATTCTAAGACCTTGTACTATGTCCGGACACAAAAGTGGAAGTTTCACATAACGATTCAGCTCATCCAAGACACCCTTTAACCCACCCAAGTCCTTAAAGGTCGGTCCATTTACCTCTACATGATAACCCTTACTTCCTTCTTCACTAGAAGTAACTTTCTTCTTCGTTGTCTCTACAAATGAAGGGGTACTTAGCGTCGTGGATTTTTTTGAGTATGAAGCACATAAACTATCACTGGTCATATCAAACTGCGTATCATCATCCGATGTCGTTACATTCCCCGACGACGAATCAGAAGTAGCTAAAGTCGATTCCAGCTCGTCTGTTCCTGATGATGTATTGAAACTTAAAGTCCTCGGTTCATGATCATCTCGTCTCTTTCTCTTCGTACTTCCATTACTTTCCTCTTCTTCTTTACCATCATCGTTACTCAATGATTTCACGATTTCTCTGACTTTGATCATAAGGATCTGTCGTTTCAGCCGAACGCATTCACGGTTCTTGGAACGGAGGTGATCTACGATCTTCTCCACAGTTAATCCTTTATTCCATGATTCTTGAACTAGATTTTTAAATCCCCGAACAGGAACACTGCTTCTTCTCCCCATCTCTTAATTTTTCCAGACAATGGATTTTAGGAATAAAAGGAAGCTGTGTTTTCCAATACAAAATAAAGAGGTAGCTACAGCACTAAACTATGGCGGCACACAAAGTTTCTTTCGTGCAAGTCAAGGGAACGTGATAAGGAAAGATGAAACCCTACTCACATGGGCCTAAGATATCCTAATGGGCCTTTGACCACAACCATGATATAGCCCAAAAACGAGCCCAACACCACATTTTTACCCTTCATATCAAATGAATTTTATTTCAAACATAGATTACTCTAAATCCTATCTATAAAAAGATCTTTTGATCAAATTACTTAGATCTCTGATGTCTTGATTGCAACACATTCTTTTGAGTTATGTAAGTTGAATTGAAACAATTTTCTATAATTTGTGAAATATCAAGCTATTAACAGTGAAGCGTTCGCGAGGCAAGGATTCGAACCAGAGATGTATTGAACAAACAATTAAGCCACGAACCAGTTAAAGGATTACGCTTAGCAATACCAAAAACAAGTAAATGATGAGACAGATAAAGAGTTTTCATTAAACCCAAATCACTGAAACATTCGATATGAAACCCTAAAAACGGCTTAGAGAGATCATTAAAACTCCCGAAATTAACAAAACCCTAACAGACAGACGCGATTTACAATATCCAATTTCATCCCCTTAGCCGCCGAATCCGTACAAAGTTCGTCCCTGCCTCTTCAACGCATACACCACATCCATCGCTGTGACGGTTTTCCGGCGGGCATGCTCAGTGTAAGTGACGGCGTCACGAATCACATTCTCGAGGAAGATCTTAAGCACACCGCGAGTCTCCTCGTAGATCAAACCGCTGATACGCTTCACACCACCTCTTCTCGCTAAACGACGAATCGCCGGCTTTGTAATCCCCTGAATATTGTCCCGGAGAACCTTCCTGTGCCTCTTGGCTCCTCCTTTTCCCAATCCCTTACCTCCCTTTCCTCGCCCTGACATTGTTTTCTTTTTTCTCAGAAAGTTTTATAAAGAAAAACTGTTTCCACACGTGTAAACGAGAGTGCGATGTGTAGATCGGAGGGGATGATGAGATGGTTATATAGGAGCACACATCTTTGTGTTTTCTGTTTTCATTTCTCGGGGAGGATACAATCCGTTGGATTGTGTCTTAATCAACGGTTGTTAAATCAATCCACGTGATTTTAACTGATTGGCTAGCGTCTAGGATATCATTTAAAGACCGTTAGATTTATTTTAATCGACGGCTTTTAATATCGATCCCCGTGATTTTAATTTATTGGTACGGGCCGTTGGATCTATTGTGATCCGTGTCTTACGCGGTATCGGAACTTGTGAACCGTAGATTTTATGGTACTGGAGGGGAGCAAAACGGCGTCGTGGAGTTTAACCGGGAAGATAAAGAAAAAGGCGCGGGAAAATCGAGACGGCATTTTTATCACTGTAGGGCATATTTTTCGCCTCCCGGTGCTTCATCTTCTCGTCGGAGTCTCGCCTCGCCGACAGAAATCTTCCTAACTTTACTAATTCACTGCGCTGAAAACTGAAGGGCACAATCGAATTTCACGATTCTGTGAAGGTAACTCTCGTTTTGTGGAGATTTTGTTGGTTGGGTCTGATTCCATTTGTTATCAGCATAGTGAAAATATAAATAATGTTGATTGTTCTGGAAACCATTGAATCACATGGAACGATGCTAGTTTGAGTATCTTTGGTTTAATGTTGATTGTCAGAATGTTTGAGTGAAGTTATATATTTGGGTTAATAGGGACTAAAGCATATTTTGAAAATCAGAGCTTTAAGTTTTCTGATTGGCGATTAGTTTGTTAATTCAGGATTCAAGCTTGTCTGATGAACTTAATAAGGCTTGATTAAATTTTTTTAGAAAATTAAGTAATATGTTCTGATGGCTGTTTTCTCAGGAAACTCTTCAATTAAAGTTTTATTGTTCTCTACCTTGTCTCGCGGCAATGGAGGACATTGAAAACATAGAAGAAGATGAATGTGGGTTCTCAAGAAATTACTTTCTGGCGAAAGAATTGAGTGGGTCAAGCAAGCGGTCAGCGCACAAGCTCTCTGACATTAGTCTTGTTGATGAACAGGTGATTTTGGATGTTTACTCTCAAAATATGCTTGCTGGGAAAAAATTACTTTTCTTTACAAGTTGATAGTGAAACGTTCTGTGTTTCAGGAGCTTAGAGAAACAGCAGCTAATATTGAAACAAAGCACGAGAAAGAGATTTCTGAGCTACTACACGATTACAAGACTATGTACCCAAAGTGGGTCTTTGAGCTCAGGTGAGAAGGTTCTTGCTTCGACAAACAGATGCTTCTCTTTTGTAGAAAACATTGCTCTTAGTGGTTAGAACTAAACCATGATAGAAACTGCAGAAAAATATAACAAGGTTTATCTCTATTTCTGGTGCTTCCAAGATTATTAAAGACATTGATCGCTCTTACTCTTGGACCTTCTCCTGTATTTCTCCTCTAGAAGCTAGGCTACTATGTTCCATCAGAATCACCGGGCTTTTGTGTGATCTAATTTCATTTTGCTGCTTCCAGGTGTGGTTTTGGCCTTCTAATGTATGGCTTTGGATCTAAAAAAGGTTTAATTGAAGATTTTGCTTCTTCTTCTTTGACCGAGTATTCTGTTGTTGTCATCAATGGCTACCTCCCTTCAGTAAATTTGAAACAGGTACTCTTTTGTCAGTTTGGATGCACCTATTCTTTCTCTGTCGCAAATCCATGTTCTTCAGGTTGAAAAAAATATAGCTACAAGAATAACAAAATCTTCTTTTCTTTGTTGCAAAATTAAGGTTCTTTTAGCTTTAGCTGAACTTCTGTCGGAGGTGTTGAAATGTAGAAGAAAGAGTTCGGGGAGCTTGTCTAAAGGTCAAGAAACATTCCCTTCACGCTCCATTGATGATATTCTTTCCTTTCTGCATGGATCACAGTCCGAAGACAAAGACTGCTTTATATGCGTTGTTGTTCATAACATTGACGGCCCTGCTCTAAGGGATCCTGAATCACAACAAACTCTTGCCCAGCTTGCTTCTTGTTCACACATACGCATTATTGCCTCTATCGACCATGTCAATGCTACATTATGTAAGTATTATTCTCCCCCTCTCCCTCTCTCACTGTCTAATTGCTCCTCGTGGCTGAGCTCTATTGCAAGTGTTTTTGCTCACTGCTCTCTCTCAAAGACTTTGAAGAGCCCCCTTCTTTTGACCTGAGGCGATAATTCTTGTCTCCATTGCAGTGTGGGACAAGAAAATGGTGCACAAACAGTTTAACTGGCTGTGGCACCACGTTCCAACATTTGCACCATACAAAGTTGAAGGCGTATTCTTCCCATTGGTTCTTGCACAAGGAAGCACAGCCCAAACCGCCAAAACAGCGGCCATTGTCTTGCAGAGTTTGACACCAAACGCTCAGAACGTCTTCAAGATTCTTGCCGAGAATCAACTTTCTCACCCAGATGAAGATGGCATGCCCACTGAAGATCTGTACTCAGCCTCTCGTGAACGGTTCTTTGTGAGCAGTCAAGTGACTTTGAACTCTCATCTCACAGAATTTAAAGACCACGAACTGGTCAAGACCAAGAGAAACTCTGATGGACAAGAGTGTCTTATCATCCCTCTCTCTTCGGATGCACTTCGACAGCTCTTGCTTGATCTTAGTCAGTAGCCTTAGTTGTATTTAATTCTCTGTTGTATGATTCATTTACATTGCTTAACGAGATATTAATGGTTACACATTTGATTGAAAGTTATAAACAGACTCAACTTATATAACGTGAAAGATTAGTACCATTAGAGATCACAACAATTTTTCTTTCTTTTGTACAAACCCCAAGTTCATAATCTACGGCTAGGGTTGATTCCAACGCAACGTAGCAATGTGGTGAAAATTTTCATTAAAACAGTGAAAACGCCTATATATGAATGGCCAACATCAATGAGATATGATGGCTCCTATAAGCTTCTACATAAGAGAAAACTGTAACAGAATGTCTCTCTTTTTATGTCAACATAAGATCGTTTCCTCCGAGATGAGGACGTAGACACACCCGCACCTCATGCTCTTCCGGACCAGCTCTTAGTTTTGGGACTAGTATCTCAAGAACCGATCCGGGTCCATCGTAATACGCTTCGATGTTTGCATCTTCTGGGATTCGAGTTGATAATGGGATTTCTCTTACAAATTCTCCTTGTGGGCAATGCTCGGATGCTGGATCAGTCAACTTGAATGTTCTATCATGTCTCTTGATGAAAGGTACACGCGATGTGCTGACACATGAAACTTTTATGATTCCATGTGTGAGAGTGTTCCTCCACGAGACTTTAACACTGTTCAAATCCACAAAAGGAAGGCTGATTATGATCAGGTAGCCTTCATTATCCTCATATATCGTTTTTGCAGCAGTAACAGGTCCGTAAACATTTTTCATGGCCCCACTAAACTCATGTGACCAATTTGGTAGCTCATTCTGGTGAACTTCGACAGCAGGAGGTGGTGGATTCACGGTTAAGCAACACTCCTCCTCATGGATCCCATTTGAGAACAAGTCCTTCCTTCTCTTGTGGCTAGAGGGAGATAGATCGGTCGCTTCACCATTGGAATGGTTGGATGGTTGAGTAGAGAGATTTAGCCCCGAACCATTGAGTAATTTCTTAGAGTGGCTTGCAGAAGTATTCTTCAGAGGATGTGGATGCCTCTCGAGCTCAAAGTCAGTATTGGGAAGGTTTCTCCACGAACCAAAGTCGCTAGCTTCGGGTGGAATCGTGAAATTCAAATCCCGACCTGTAAGCTCCGTCCACCTTTTCCTCTCTTCCTCATCAAGACATGTGAGGTTTGGCAAAGGAACGAGCTCAATCCCGTGAACACACTGCGGATTTGACAAACCTCTGTAGTGCTTCCTCTGCATTCTGTGAGACCTTACAAACCCTTTCTCAACACTAAATGGAAACAGTCGGTCCCCTTGTCTAGAATGCCCGTTCATGTAACTCCTCAGCTGCATCTTCCCGAGAGCGTTCTCAGGTCTTTCTTTGAAAACCCACATGTACATGTTCTCCATATCATGCTGAACCAGAAACACATCGAGCTTCAGATCCGACTTGTCGAACCCCGACAACCCCTTGCTGTCACGGACGATTTTCGCCTTTGATTTCTCGTTTAAAGCAGGCTTGAAGTAGAAAGTGAAGAAAAACCAGGCACCCCAGATACTATCAACCCGTTTAGCGCATTTCCGACCAACCTTAGGCACAACACTCATGTAATTCTCAGTCTCGTATGCTTGTGAACCTAACCCGACATCCAAAATGTCGCAAGCATCCAGGTTCCAAGGCTGCGGAGGAGGACTCCGCTCAGCGGAGAGAGGCAAATTGATATCAGGAGGGCCAGAGAGAAGAGATTGCCGGTTATTCATCTCCAAATCAAGCTCCTCGTGAGAAGAAGCACTTGAATCCATTGACAAGAGAGTTGAAGGATGATGATTCTCCATCGCCAAGACGCTAAACCAAGTATCTACCATTGCAGCTCAAACCACAGACGACTCACATCTCCAATAACCATAACAACACTTGCAATTCTCATCTTCCTCTCCTAAAGATCAAAAATTTGCTAAAAAGAAACCTCCTTTATCTCAACGGTATCAAAATGAAATTGAAACCTTAATTCCCAATTTCATAAGCTAAAGCTTTTAAAACACCCCAAGTCAATAAGACATAACTCCAATGAGATGAAGAAAATCTTAAACAATGAAACTGTAGAACAAGAAGTTCCTTACTTTACCCAGATGATACTGATGAATCACCACATAACTTCCTAGATCCTTAAAAACACCCACAAACCGAAACTTGAAGAAGGATATGAAACCGGATGAAGAAAAAAAAGGAATATTTTTTTCCTTTGGGGTTTATTGTTTTACCTTTGTGAAAATAAGCACAGATAAACCCAGAAACAGAAGAAGCTAAGATGGTATCGTCATCATCATTATTCATTAGCTACCAAAATGGATCATTACTCTTGTGTCTTCGCCAACACAAAAACAAATCTTTAGTTTTCTTCTTCCTCTTTTTTTTCTAGAGAGAGAGACGAATACGGTACAGAGTAAACGCCTACCCTGGATGCAACCGTGGAAAGTTTCCACCGTTATTTAACGGTGACGATTTATGTTTATTGTGCCTTCGTAGTTCGTAAATTCGGGTGTGAATCTATTACATTACAATACCTTACATACACGCCGTCAACTAGATTCTTATTGCGTTAATAGAAAAAAAAACAAGGATTTACGTCGTAATAACCAGTGGTAATAACGTCTATCATCGTACTGTCATGTATTAAGATATTTAATTTTAAGTTTTTTTGTTAACTTTCACTGGATTGTTTCATCTTAGATTAGTTCACGCTGCATGTACATAGGAACAAAAAAATGTAAACAGAAATATATATCTTAATAAAAATGTCATGTATTACAATGATTTAATTTTAATTTAATTTTTTTGTTTATCTTCTAGTGAAATGTGTGGTAAAGTGTAACAGTGCTCACTGGATTGTTTCATCTTAGATTAGTAAAAAAAATATGTAAACAGAAATATATATACATATTATTATTATTATTATTATTATTTAAGAACTTATGTTTTTTTGTCATATATTGAAGACTTATGTTTTTAAAACCGTAATTGAAATTTTGTTTTATATGATGATTTTAGCAGTTTGATGGGGACCCCTTTTTAACGTCACATACAAAACCATTTAATTTGAATCAAATAAATATTGAAAAATTATAACATTAGTAATAAATCTTAACTAAACGTATTTCAACTCTCTCTGGCTCTGTTTCACTTCACACTTGTTGCAAGTTTGTAATAGGCAAAGCAACATGAGCTCAAATTATATCTGTCGGGCTTAGTCTCCAATACACCTCAAAATCTCAATTTACTGGCCCATTAGTATAAGACCCAAAGACCCAAAGAATCATTAGATAAATAAATAATTTAGAAGGTGGAAATAAAGAATAATTCATCTTGGTGGCACCGACAACCACCAAATTTCCAACCACTACTCCCTTGTAGCCATCATAACAAAACACCAAAGAAGATCCTTCTTCTTCTTTCATTGTATCAAAATATATTACAAAACAAATAGACATACTATCTTTAGTCAAAAGAATAATTGTAAATAAAACCATTTGACAAATGAAAGAAATTTAGATTTTTCTTACAAAAAAAAAAGAGTTCTGTAATGACTAGATGCTTTTGTAGTTAAATAGTTACGAAAGTGATTGTTGCTCTCGAGATTATCAATTTATAAAACATGCCATAACTCTAGTGAAATTTTATTGAAACTTTCGTTACAAATAACTTTTGGAAGTCCCATTGCCTGTTTAATTTTTGTTTATTTCATTTCACCTTACCAAGTATATATTTTTGACTATTCGTCGTTTGAACAAAAAAAAAATTTGGAAAAACAAAAGCGAACTTAGTTAGTAAGAAGCACTTTTCCATTATCATCTCTCTTCCCCACCAATTTCACATCACAATAATAATGTTCAATAATACCACTACCTTCGGCTCCGGCGCCGGAGCCGTCGTCCCTATTTCCTCTGCTACAGTTCCCACCACTGTCTTCCCCGGCAGCGCCATCACTTCCAACTCCACCTTCATCATCATCGGACCTCCTCCTCCGTTCCCGGCGCCTCCTCGGAGCATCGACTTCTCTCCTTTAAAATTAATCTTCGCCGTCATAGCAATCGTCGCCGTTCCCGCCTTAGCTTACGCTCTTTTCTTCACCATCCCCTGTTCTTCTGACCGCCGCAACTCCTCTTCCTCCCGCCGCAGCACCATCTCTTCCTCCGACGATACACCACATGTCACCTTGGATATCACACCGCCGCCGATCACGGCCGAGAGAGACGCCGCGTCTGATTCCGGCGTGAAATTCCAAAAAGAGACTCATTCCAAGGAGATCGGAAACGAATGCACCGTGTGTCTCTCGGTGTTCGCCGACGGCGAGGAGATTCGGCAACTGAACGCGTGTAAGCACGCGTTCCACGTGTATTGTATTGAGACTTGGCTCAAAGATCATCCCAATTGTCCCATTTGCCGAGCAGACGTCTCCGTTAAACAGACCGAAACCAACGTTACCGTTAACGTTGACGGTAACGTGAATCGCAGCGGTGGCGGAAACCGCCGAGCCTTAGCAACCAGTAGAGATGACGATTGGCGTCAAGGTCTACCTGACGCTTCTAGTTTAGTTTGAGTTTTCTTTTATTTTTAAAATTTTTGTAATTTATTTCTCGAATTCGTGATTTCTGAAATGATTTTTGAAATATTTATTGCGACTGTAAACAAATTACGTCAATTCCGAGAATTATGTGTTCGTTAATTTAATTTATTTTAAGTAATTTTTTTATGTAATTTTCTTTAGTTGCTTCGTAACTCCGTAAGCAACAGTGTGTGTGTGTGTGTGTGTGTGTGTGTGTGTGTGTGTGTGATGGACAATCTGACGTTGACTCTTCTCGACAACTCACTGAAACACATTACAGCAAGCTCATCCTACGGTGTATGAAGATCTCATGACAATCATGCGGTTCATATTCATCCACGTCTTCACATGAAACGACAGCGTTTCACGTTCACCACGTTTTTTAAAAAATTAAAAAAACCAAACTTTCGTCTCCTTCCCGGCTTTCCTTTCTCTCTCTCTCTCTCCACCGTCGGGCTCAGATCTGACTTCTCATGTCCCGCAGAATCGTAGAACTGTCGATTTGGGTAATCGCATCATGAAAAGATCTCACATTTCTTCTCCTCGCTCTTGTTCTCGACCGGCGATTTTAGTGTTCGGCGTTATCCTCTTGTTTCTTCTGGGGTTAACACTTAACTCTCGAAAACCATCCGATTCGTCCTCCGGTATATCCCAGAATCGAAACCTAACCGGAAAATCGAAGATTCCGAGGCTCGCCTACTTGGTAACGGGGACGAAAGGAGATGTGAAACGCGTGAAGCGGCTACTCAGGGCGATACACCATCCGAGAAACTACTATCTTCTGCATCTGGATCTTCAAGCTTCGGACGAAGAAAGGATGGAGCTTTCAAAGTATGTTAGGTCGGAGAAGAAGAAGTTGAAGAACGTTATGGTGATGGGTTTGGCTGATTTGGTGACGGAGAAAGGCCCGACAATGTTAGCTAACACGCTTCATGGTGTTGCGATTCTGTTGAAGAAAGCTCAGGATTGGGATTGGTTTATTAATCTCAGTTCCTCCGACTATCCTCTCATGCCTCAAGATGGTAACACTCTCTACTCAATCTTAAACCATTTTCCTTTAATCTTTGCTTCATGTTTCTTTTAAATGGCTGTGTGTGTTAGTTTGGTAGTAATAAGTTTCTTTTCTTTTGTACAGAGAATCAATGTTCTGTAATCCAAAGTTAAAGGAAGCTTAGGAATCTGGTAATCATGTGTATTATGGATAGATTTTTAGTAGACAATAATATTCACTTGTAATGCCATAATGAAAGTCTTGTGTACTTGATTGGCTATGTGTTTTGGCTTGAAGCGGTTTTTTTGGTTCATCAATCTCATACATAGTGTGGTTGGTTCGCTTGTAGACAATATTGAATTGTATAGGAATTAAGAATATCTCATGCTTTTGATTCTCCCTTAACCTTTATTAAACTTAAATTCCATTTCTCTTGTTTGAATGGTTACTACTCAAAACTCTGTTTGAATTCGATCAGAGTAAGTTTGGTAACGGATATAGTATGAAATCGAGATTTAAAGCAAAATTAAAATGTTAGGTCGAAGTTCCTGTCTTCTTGCATGACTTGTCGAAGAATTAGGAAGCGTGTGATGTATGTATATATGTTTGAGTGGCTTCTGTGTATTTACTTTAACTAGCTTCTGAATTCTGGCCTTGAATGTAAAACATAAGAGTGTGTCTAAATGTTTGGTTTTGGCTTTGCCTTATCGATTCTTGTTTTTCACATTTCAGTCATTTTATTGTACTTTTGGCCTTTTTTCTGTTTCAGATATTTTGCATATCTTCTCATACTTGCCTCGCTACTTGAACTTCATCGAGCACACAAGCAACATCGGTTGGAAAGAGTGAGGGAGCTAATATTATGTATACCTACCTTGAATGTTCTCTGTTTTATTTTCAGAAACAAATAATTTCGAATCACGCTTTTCTTGCGTAATAGCTGTAACTGTAAATTTCACAGGAACCAAAGAGCAAGACCTATCATTATCGATCCTGGCTTTTACCATTTGAAGAAATCTAGTGTCTTTTGGGCCAAAGAACGAAGATCTTTGCCTGCTTCATTCAAAATTTTCATGGGTAAAAAACACTTAATCCCATTGCTTGTTCAATCTTATCCTGAGCGTATAGTTGCCTCTCCTTCATTTTGTGTGTATGAATCTCTTCTAACAGGGTCAACAAGCGTAGCTCTAACAAGACCGTTCCTCGAGTTCTGCATCTGGGGATGGGACAATCTCCCAAGAACGCTACTGATGTACTACACCAACTTCCTTATGTCATCCGAGGGCTATTTTCAGACAGTTGTGTGCAACAACAAAGATTTTCAGAACACAACGGTTAACCACGACTTGCATTACACGCACTGGGATCCGCTTCTCCAACAGCGCGCCCTGAATCTAACGGTTGAGGATTTCCATGATATGGTCCAAAGCGGGGCGCCATTTGCTAGGGAGTTTCAAGAGGATGCTCTCATACTGGATAAGATCGACGCCAAGCTGCTAGGGCGAACGGACGGTGGATTGCGGTTGAAGAATCCGGAGGTAGTTAAGCCAACGGTGAGTTGGAAGAGGCTTGAGAAACTCATGGTTAGGCTTCTTGATCATGAGAGCTTCAGGGCTAAGCAATGTAAATAGTGTTCTTGTTGTTGTCTACTAACTCTTGATTATTTGTTTTATTCTTCCAATCATCAATTTTTCATGCGAAGTTTATTTGGCCTTGTGATTCTCGTTAGTCAAAATACTCCCTCTGCATTTATAAACACTAGAAAATTTTAGTTTCTTTTCCCAAAATGTGTATCTTTAAAATATGTTAATCCTAATGCAATAAGAAAATAATTACGGATAAAAGAGTTGGGATGGATACTTATTATATTACCAATCATCTTATGAGTTTGTGTTATCCTAACGTAAATGTGGTTCATGTTATGTATGCTCAATTTGATCAACATACAAGTATAATCGAATAATCGAATTGGCTTTACCAAATTAGTTTTTTCTGACATTAGCTCAGATTGGTAAAGCTGCAAAATGACTAAATAGTAGAACATCAAATATGCCGAAAGGAATAAAAGAATAACAAAGCGCATAAAAAGACCTAAAATTAAATTTAAAACTATTGAATGAAAAAATACATTATACTCCATATTTGTAAACTTGCATAATGATTGCACGTAAATAAAGATGACGAAAATTTGAAATGGTAAAAATTGATGAACCGACTCAGCGAGTAATAACTCTATTGTGATCCTCATAAGATTACAAAATCAAATCAAGCCACTAAACTATTTGTCTATTTTACATGAAATCTAAAACTAAAAATCAAAACAGCATATTTTACACATCTAATCCATTGAACAAATACTTCAGAACCTGTGAGATCTATCGAAGTCCGTGAGAGGAATGTTTTTGCGTGTGGTACGTAAAACTCAGAAAAGAAACCTTGGAAAGTGAACCCAAGGCTCAAACCTCAACGTATAGGGAGATGGAGAGAGTAAGAGTCACGCGGTTCGAGGGAGCGTGAGAGGATCAATCACATCTACGAGTGAGAGAAAGATATTGCCATGCAGAAAAAAAAAAAAGCAAAGCAGAGAGAGAGGGAACATGATGGACCGGTCACGATGCTTCGGCTGTCGACCAACGACCAAAGCACCCATTTTACCCACTTTTCCTATTTTCCATCTCTTTGATCTTCTTTTTCTGTTTTCAAATAATTATACTAAATCATTATATGATCAACGATCCTATTGTAATCATTATGTAACACCTCGAAGTTCGGTCTACATAACACCTTTGTCTCCTAAATTCACTCCATATATTCTACTCGGATCAATCTACACACAAATCAACTATATAATCACACTTAACGAGAGATAATTCGATTCTTTTAGGTTGAATCAATCTTTACTAAAACGCATTATATTATTTTAAAGGAGAATGGTTAACTTAACTTTACATTAGGAGTTAGGACCAAACTCGATTACATCGTTGTCTTTGAATGGTTTTCTAATTATTAACAATGAGTTTTTTTTTGTTATCATGGATTCATAAAACTTGTTTTATGAGCATCCAAAACGAGACTAAGTTTATTAGATTGTTAAATTTAATTTTTTACTCTATAAAAATCATCTGTCAAGAACATGCTTTTATTTATAATATGACAATCAAATATTAGTCAAATAATCACGGGATAGAGCATGCTGATTTTGATCTATAAATCTCGGTCTAAATGTGTGGATCTATGAAGCGATATCCATCATAAGGTAGAAGATAAAATCTTATGTACTAAGGAAACATACTTATATATATGTATGAAACTATTGATAAGAAATTTAAACCCTAACTAAAGTAATAAAACAAAAAGAATCATGTCAGTCCCACCCCATATGAAACACAAACCCTAATAATTACATATATGACAGTTATTTTCTTATAGCCCCATACAACATTATTATATACACATATGTGTTACTGTGTATATATATATGGACATAAATATATATATATATATATATAAAGGTTCGTCCACTTTAAATTTTAGCCATCTTCATTCTCACACTCAACCTTCTCCTCTCTCTCCTTCATTCTCTTTGTTTTTTTCTTTGATCTGATTCCTCTACTAGATCTAGTTCCAATATCACCCACCAAGAAAAAGAGAAGAGAAAAAAGAGAGAAGAATATAACTTTACTTTTAAGAATTTTGAGGAATAAAATCAAAAGAGAGTTTAACAATGGTTTTCTCCTCCATCCAAGCTTATCTTGATTCATCCAACTGGCAACAAGTAAGTTCTTTACTATTTCATATATACAAACTTCTTATATAAGATTTATTAGCAATTACATGTTCTAATTTGTGAATCAAACTAATAACAATCTCAATTCAAAGCAAGCAAAAGAAAAGACAAAAAAATCTTCATGCTTAGAAATTAGCATGATCTAATTTTCGAATCAAACTCCAAAAAAGTACTAATCTTGATTCACAGCAAGAAAAATAAAAGATACAAACAAAAATTATTCTCTCTTAGCATGTTCTTGAATATTCTTGTTCAGTTTCAATAATTCCACATTCTTATTTTTTTTCATTTGTTAAATTATTTTAGACTCCTCCGAGCAATTATAATCAGGGAGGTCCAGGAGCCTCAGCAACCGGTGGTCATAGTCTTCGTCCTCAGCTGCAGCCACAATTGCAGCCGCAGTCTAATGTTAGCGGAGGCAGCGGCTCGATCCGACCAGGATCGATGGTGGACAGAGCGAGACAAGCAAACGTAGCCATGCCCGAAGCGGCACTGAAATGTCCAAGATGCGAATCCACCAACACCAAGTTCTGCTACTTCAACAACTACAGCCTCACTCAGCCACGCCACTTCTGCAAAACCTGCCGGAGATACTGGACACGTGGTGGGGCCCTCCGCAACGTCCCTGTCGGTGGTGGCTGCCGGAGAAACAGGCGTACTAAAAGCAGCAGCAACAATAACAGCACCGCCACTAGCAACAACACAAGCTTCTCCTCCGCGGCCTCAGGGAATGCATCCACCATCAGTGCGATTCTTTCCTCGAACTATGGAGGAAACCAAGAGAGTATCTTAAGCCAGATTTTGTCTCCGGGGAGGCAAATGAATCCTGCTTATAATCATCATCTCGGAGATCTCACAGACAATACAAAAACAGATAACAGCATGAGCTTGTTGAACTATGGAGGACTGAATCAAGACTTGAGGTCAATCCACATGGGAACCTCTGGTGGATCGCTTATGAGCTGTGTTGATGAGTGGAGATCCACGTCGCAGCATCAGCAGCCGCAGAGTTTTGGAGGTGGAAACTTGGAGGATTCTTCTAATCCTAATCCATCTTCAAATGGATTTTACCCTTTTGAATCGCAGAGGATAACTTCTGCGTCAATCTCTTCTGCTTTGGCGTCACAGTTTTCTTCGGTTAAAGTTGAAGATAATGCTTACAAATGGGTTAATGTCAATGGTAATTGCTCTTCCTGGACTGATCTTTCTACTTTCGGCTCTTCTCGTTGAGTTCAACCAAAAGAAAAAAGAAAAGAAAAAGAAACTAGAGGGTACTTATTGATGGAAAACCCTAGTTTCTAATGATTAGGTTAATTTTGTCTTGTTTCACCTTTTTTTGTTTAGTTTATGTTGTTTACGACTTCCCTTGTTCTCAATCTATGGTTCTAGGAACGTATCTTAAGTTATTGGGTGTGCCTGAGACTGTTCCTTTGTTCTTTTTGTCAACACTGTTCCTTTGTTATCTTTCGAGTTTGATTACTACTATCGAATGGTCTTAATGTCTTAGATGGATCTATATCTATCAAAATTATTAAAATCATGATATGTTGAATGAATTCTCACTGATTTAGTCTAAATATTAGTTTTATTTGTCCTAGACCTTGCTGCATGTTTGTTAATTAATATATTCTACAGTGATAATTTCTCTTCACCGGGCGTACTTAGAGGTTAGAAGCCAACTGATTATATATATTTAATTTGTAAACTACATTGTTTTAAATTGAAACTGCCAAAAAAAAAAACACTACTTTGGCCTTAAGGTTTATTCCTAGTTTGCTCTCGACTTTGAAATAAAAATATAGAATTGACAAAAAATGAACCAAAAAGGTAAATCAAATATGAATATTGCACAAGCTAATAAATCATCCTATCATTATGATAGAGCTTAATCTCGCTGGAGACTGTGTCTTGAAATTATCACTATAGAGTTGATTCTGGAAGTTCTCACCGGAGCTAATTGTAAACCTCTAGCTTAACCTCTTTTTCTAAAAACCAGAATAGGAAAAACTAAAAGGACTACCGAGTATTGTTTTGGATTTTTTGTTCAAATATAAGAAATAATAACTTTTTTTTGTAACAATGAATCTCATAAAATAATCTATTACATGAAACACTATGAGAAGAGAAGCACTAGAACCAAGCAAATTGCGAAAGAGAGACTTGTCATAATGATCATGGGAAAGGTCTTAGGAACCAAATCTGAAGACGTAGGCTTGATAGGTCCGGGTGAAATTTGGCGGAAATATCTTTAGAAAAGAACAATAGACGTGTCTATGTGTGTTTTCATGAATCACATAAACATTTTAATGAATCACTATGAATATAAATAATATTTCCAAATTTCTCTGTTTAAACGTTTTTTGGGGTCTAATTGAAAGGTAAATTATACACAGAAAAACACGTGATTTA
This sequence comes from Schrenkiella parvula, assembly GCA_000218505.1. Classification (NCBI taxonomy): domain Eukaryota; kingdom Viridiplantae; phylum Streptophyta; class Magnoliopsida; order Brassicales; family Brassicaceae; genus Schrenkiella; species Schrenkiella parvula. The sequence goes on along the minus strand of CM001190.1, from coordinate 9,814,884 downwards.
TTAGGAAGATTGATTAACTCTTGAGAATTCAGATTAATATAATATGGAGGAACAAAAGAGATGTGGGCAGAGATAATTTTTTTTAAAAAAAGCAATTGATTATTGTGGGTTGGGTTGAATTGACGAAACCAACTTTTTCTATTTGCAACTCTTGACGAAACCAAATTAAGAGTAAGGAATCTTAGACTTAATGATTCCATCCTTCATTCTCTATGTCATAAAGTAAAAAGTTTCTTGCGCATCATTTGGTTAATTTGGGAACGAAATAATACTAAAATTGAATGTTGTTGTTGTGTGCTTTTTTTGTTTGGTCAAAAAAGTTATGTGTTTTGATTTACTGTAATATTTATGTATTTATAAAGATATACATCTTATGTGTGTTAAAACCAGTTCGTGAATTATAATTTTTTGGTATAGTTTTAATAAAAAAATTATGTTAAAAAATAATTAGATGATAATTTAATCTTGAGAATTGAGATGACGGCCGGATTTTTCTTACATGTGACTATGAAACATATAAGAAGGACAGAAGCAGAGAATCAATGTCGGGACGAGAATTTTAATCTTAAGATGTCAGTTTGACGCGCTTTGGAACGCGTGTACACACAGCTCACTAGGCGACATATTTGCTTTTTTGTCATCTTGTATGGGCCACGTCTCATTTTCAAGTCTCTACTGATTTGGTCATAGCAAAAAAGTTTGGTTATTTAAGTTTTTTATTTTATGATTTTCACACACTTAACGTTATCCTATTAATTGAATTTATTAATAAGATTTACATTCTATTGACTTCAATTGTTAGAAGTAAATTAGAATTGACACATTTATATGGAAAAAAAATAAAAAAATAAAAAACATTCATTTTCGTAAAATAATTACACAAAAATTAAAATGAGAAATATTTTTTAGTTTGTCACTCGCGCAAAGGATAATTCAAAAACAAAATGACGAATAGATATTATGTTAAACATTATTTTGTTGGGTCCTAAAAAAAGTTGGGAGATTGGTTCATAGTGAAAGAAAGGAATCTAAATTAGATGATTGATTGTTCTGCTTTTGCAAGTACCAAGGCTGCTCACCAATATGGAATAAAGCACATTCAAACCTATAAAGCTAAGCCACATAATAAAAACCTGCCCAATCTCCCATAATTTAGCTATTTTGATTTTAATAGTTACTAAACATAATCATCATCATAGTATTAAAAGTTGATTGTTTTCACTAGTTATCATCTTAACATCACAATTTGAATTAACTTAAAAGTGGGCAGAATTATTGGCATCGTTTATTAAAGCTGCATATCAGATCGATCGAATTTTGAACTCAATTTCCCACTTAAATGAAGTGATTTAAATCATTTCAAATTGTACATTACGAAAAGCAATTTAAGGGAACGTAAAACTAATATATATAGCATATTGTAACCTTTTTGGGTGTAAAGAATATTGTAACGTATAAGGAAGATAAAAACTATATATGAGGAATCTCCAACAGAAGAATTGTTTGCATGTGGCTCAGAAATCAAAGCTAAATCTTGTCGAATGATAATGTGTGTATTTCTGTGCATATAAGTAGACACATCCATGTATTGATTTGCGCGAAGGTGTAGGCATATATAGACGACGACCAGTATATGTTTGTACTTGGGAGTTACGATATACCAGCTTTCTCTTTTACAGCATGTAAATGATAACTTACTTCCCTGTCACTATAAATAAAGAAACACTTATATATAATTTCACAATTAGTTTCTTTCTTCAGATATACAATATTTACTTTTTAACGGAGAGCATGGGAGAACGAAAGATGCATAAACAAACTGAAATCTATGTAAGCATGTTTGTTTTTTTTAAATTTCCCCCCAAATAAAGAGGGCATATTTTAAAAAAAAATAATTGCCAAAAAAGTAAATCTTTTGAAACAAAAATTATGGTTAAAAAGTATTTGTATAAACATGTGTTGAAATTTCTTGATGGTAAAAGTACCTTCTGTATCATGCTTTCGATCTATTGTTGTTGCAAAATCTTAACATTTGGACTAGGTCCTCAAGGGTCTTTCCAAGTTCAATACTAGCTACGGTAATAACATTGTGTCATAAACAACCAAAGATCTTGGCGCCATTGATTGACCGCATCGCTAATGGTACATAATCACATCGTTTTTGGCCAAACAAGTAAATTAATCGATGGATCGTTAGTCGAGATAGCACATTAGTTGATAAATAGAGATTGAAGATAAAAGAAAGAAACATTTAGCCATAATAAGTTGGCGTCTAAAAGTTCCTAAACGTCTGATTAAGACGTAATCCTATTTAAGAATTTAGGTTTCATGAAGTTAATAGAACAAACTTATCTACATGTCTTGCAAACCATTACAATATTTTCAATTACTCATAAGGACATTAACATCTATACTTAAGTGTGGTACAAGAGTATGTAGCTAGGAATCAGTATATTGTGGCGGCTTAGACTTAGACAGTAACACTCATAGTATGTAGATGCCACAAGTTTCCAATGGATATTCTAAAGATTTAAGTTCAACAACTTTTCTTTTTGTAAGAAAAACAAAATTATAGACCTTTTTAAAATTTAATTTAATTTCTTTCTCTACCACCGGAGTTTAACATGACTTGGTATAGTTACGTATTCACATTTAGCCAAATTGTTTGTGATCATATTAACTGGTTCTTTTTAAGTAAAGCAAAAGCATGTATCGAAGTCGCATCTCATACGATCATATATAATAGAAATATACTTAAAGATGATCTAGAGTCTCTATCATCTTTTAAAGATGATGATCTTTTGGGTGTTTGAGATTGATCGATGTATATGTAAGGATCATACATGTGGATAAAGTGATGAAGAGATTATAATCCTTAGTAGTATTACCTTGTCACGTTTCTTCCTCACGTTGTCATCAACCACACACGTTCTTCATTTTTAGACCAAAGATTCCTCATTAGCCATACCCATACACTTTAAAAAAGTACTCAAGCGTACATCTGTATATACATAATCGAAGTACATCTGTATGTTTCGAATGTATCATAAAATAACACTAGTTTGGTCGAAGTTACTCCTGTTGTTTTTAGAAGTTACCAATAACCTCTTGGAAGCTCCCAACTAAATCTTTGGAATTTCTGAAGACCCATTACCAGAAACGTTTAAAAACACTGAACTACATACCAGTGTATTATTAAGCCACGAGGATATAAATAACTCAGAGAAGGCACTCACTGAAACTGTTTTCGTAGCTCATTGCCACATTATGTCGTATTGGTTGTTATTACTTTGATAATGGGAGTTTTCTGAACTAACAATGGGGAATAAAACATAGGCATAAAAGTAGAAGTTTTAAAAGCTTCATGAGAAAAACGGAACAGAGTGAAACAACATTAATCCATATTCCTAACAAAACACAACGCAAAGGTTTTTTTAGCATAATGCTGATTTGAAAGAGCGAACCAAAACTTAAGAATTCCAAAAATAACAAAGCTCCCGTAACACAGAAGACTTAAGATGTTTACTTCTTCTTCTCAGTAGCACCACCACCACCAGACCTGAAAGACAAAATCCAAAATTCAGTAAACCTTTCACTTCAGTCGAGAAACAGAAATTGTTCTGAAGAGAACTGTAACACACCCTTAGTAAGCAAAACAGTATGTATAACAATGGATAAACATCTTAGTTGAATGAAGAGAGAAGTAAAAAAGCTCTTGGAAAGCACAAGAATCAAATAATAAAGTTATATACCTCATCTTGCGGAGAACACCAGACATCTCCTCTCTCTTCCTCTTGGCTCTCTTGTGGGTACCCAACTTCCTCTTAGCGACCTTAAGAGCCCTCTTGTCTTTACCAACCTTGAGAAGCTCAGTGATTCTCTTCTCGTAAGGAGCAAAACCAGCAACTTCCCTTATCAGTGATCTAATGAACAATGTCCTCTTGCTCGTTTTCTACAAAGATAGAAGCAATCCAAACAATAAGGGAAACAGCTCAGGACAACACAATTTCTCAGCTCAGAGCTCAATATTAACAAGACTAGATGTAGAATCCAACATTTCAAGTTTCTACCAAACAATGAATCAACATGCTCAAGTAATATCACCATCTCTAGGTTCCATCTCAGAATCAGTCAAAACCGAGCTCAACACATAGACACATCGACCGAAAAAAGCCTTAACTAGGCCATTGCTTTCAGACACTGTTTGTCTAAAATCGGAGTGAAGCGAGAGATTCATACCCCTTTGCGAGAGTTGGGACGAGGAGCCAATTCGCGTCTTGTGACGACGTGTCCTTTGTTCAATCCCACGAACAAACCAGTCTTCACTTGTGGTGTTGCCATTTTTTTCTTTCTCTGCAATTAACTCAAAAACGATTCAAAGATCAGTTTATGAATCCTCAACAAAACTAGTGAATAAACCAAGCTAAGCAATGGTAACCACAGAGAAAGAGGAGGGCTTGATTCAAATTTCATACCTTTCTTCTCAGATCAAACCTCCTGCAATGGAGAAGCAGCCGCTGCAAAAAAACAAGGAACACTCAGATAAAGGGCATTTTATATATACAGCGACAAATGGAAAACCCTAAGATTTTTTACTAATTGGGCCTATTTGCTAAATATTTATTGGGCTTTTTAGATTGACCCAACTGAAATTTTAATTAACCGATTTATATTTGATGGGAATCTTTCCATAAGCCACAGGCACAGAAGCCATCTGGTTTTATAATTTAGTTTTCTGATTGGGCTATGGTTTTGTAACACTATTAATGGCTAAGCAAGTTTGATTATTTTTTACGGGCTTTTAAAAAGTTTCATGGTTTTTTAGAGTGTTTTGGGTCGAATAATTTGGAAAAAAAAATTCAGTTGAAGCGATTTTTTTTATAACATTTTGTATTTTCAAATCGTAAACGAATAATATAATAAATCAATCATTCACGCAGTTGAAGCGAATTTTATGTGTCAATAAGTGCCATTATTGATAATAATATTATGGTAAAAAATTAGCAAGACACACATATACAAACAAATGTGTTTATTTTTAGGATGGGTAGACGAGAGTTTGGGATGAAACTTTGCTAAAATAGAAACAAAACATGAATTTGGAAGGTATGATAATTGTCATAATTAGATCTCGTTTAAAGTTCTGGACGAGACGAAAAATTCTATAAAAAAATAATGAATATAGCAATCATACAAATCATGTCAAACCAATTATTATTTAACATGTTATTAAATATAAATTAGTAATTTTGATTATATATTATAAAATAAAAAGTTAAGATTATGCTGTGTGTAATATTCTATATTTCAATTTTTGATTATTAAATACATATTCAATTATTTATATCAATTATGTAGTATATAAATTATCTTGAATGGGAATTCGTTAATTTTCTTTTGATCTCGTTCTATTTTAGTTCTAAAAAAATTGATATTGTATTTTTTTATGTAAAATGGGAATTCGAAACTAAATGTGAAATGTGAAGGGAGACGAGAACTCTGTCCACCCCTACTTAAAAACGTATATATCTAGTAAAAAAAAGGTCAATATACATAATGCATTATAGATGTTAACGTAAAAGACAACTTTGGTCACGTGCAATCAAAAACCCTAACTTGAGGATAAAGATTTGGATATAATTCATTTACAGAGTGTTTTTTTATTCATGTATTTGACGAACTAACGATGTGTTTTAATGAATCGGTTGCAAATTCTGCCATAAATCCGAAAAAATGATGTATTCATGTCCTCCGATATGCCATGTACTTGCGAATATCTACTGCAATTGTATTGCAATATATTGATTGACTTAAGAAATATATAGCCATTGATACAATATGTCATGTACTTGTATCCAAATATTCTTCTATGTATGCAATAGTTTTATTAAGTACACAACCTAGAGAGAAAAAAGAAAAACAAACAAAAAAACTAAAAAGAAAATTTTAAGAAAAGAACTCTTCATGACATTTTCTAAACAGCTAGCAAGAAGTGCGAGGTATATCAACAAGATCAGTTATATCCAAAAGAATGTGATATCAGCATTCAGCAGGACAAAAGATTAAATGTACAAATATCTCATGATTAAGCTAGAATTTGATTAGAAAACTGTAGTTAAAGAAGAAACAAATAACTTTAATTTATCTGTGTGAAATTTATAGTCTTGAGTTGTTTAGTTATAATAATCTTTATCTATTAATTAGGAAGAGTGGGGATATAGATCTCTTTCTCATATCTTTTTTCTTTTTGTTAATTAATGAAATAACAATAACGTTTCATTCAAGCTGCAATCAAATTAATAAATGGTCAATTAATTAACAAATTAGGAGACAGGTCAACAAAACCGAAAGTCACATAAAAGAAAGAGAGTAACATAGACGAAACGAACATAACGGCAACAAAAAGAAGAAAATGAAGAAAAGAAAAGAAAATATTAAACAAAAAAGATTTTGAAGATCCATAAGAAAAAGGAAGAAGCTTAAGGCATGAGACGATTGAGTGTTCTCGTCGTAGGCTTTTTAAATAAAAATTAGCATTGGATGTTTCAACTTTATAACTCCAAGGAACTTAAATAAGCCCTCGACCCCTAAAGCGTTTATAAAATTCTATATCCAATCTCTTTTCTTGTCCTGTCTTCTTCTTCATGTTTCTCTCCCTTTTTTTCACTTTGCTTGTTTCTCTCTATCTCTCTCTTTCTTTTGCATAACTTTAACTTTACAATATCATTTTTGTTCATTGTGAATGAATATTGTCAACAAATATGTAATGTAGCTTACGAAAATCACTAGGCTACTTGTTTATTTCCATGCAAACTGAATGTACACTTCACTAATGTTTAACTCTCATGTCATGAAAACTATATTTGAGCATTTAGATGGTTGTACACAACTAAAAACAAAAACAACAAATATATATTAAGAAATCGTCAATATCAAAAGTAAGAAAAAAACTAACAATGGACAAATAATCATTATCTCGAAACAGAAATATATATTCGAGAGTTACCAAGAACTCTTAAAAACAATTTAATTAAGTATTTTTCGTTTTCTTTTGTCTATCTGCGGAAAAATAAAACGTTCAGATATTTTCCAAACGTGACCTAAAAATGGTCATAATAAAATCATACAAAAAACTAAAGTTAATTAATAATATCTTTCTCTATTAATTATTTTTTGATCGTCATCGTCGTCGTCCTCCACTGCAAATCCGTTATAAACGAGCTGACGGCATCTTCCGGCGAGAAATTCAACCGTCTCCGGCACGACATTGTTTTACCTCTAAGCATCCTCGAATATTCCGTTTCACCTTTCCTCGGCGCCGGTGGACATTGTCTGACCTCAGGGATTCTATTTTCCGGACGAGTCGGTGTTTTGAATCCGTCGTTGTCTTCCTCCACAACTTCATCTTCTGATCTCTTCCTTTTCCGACAAATATCCAACACGAGTTTATCGTCCGAAAATGCGTCTTCTCTTGTCTCTGAAACCTCACCTAACATTACCTCTTCCTTCCTCAGGCTCGTGATCTCTGACATATCTACAAAACTCGAGAAACTAAAAAAAGCGCACCAGAAAAAAAAAGTCTTGTTCTTGAGAGAGAGAGAAGATAATGAGAAGAAGAAGAAGAAGAAGATGAAGGAGAAATAATGATTGATCGATGTAGATAGATCCAACGTGGTAAAGAATATTAATCAGAAAATTGTCAGTCTTTTTTTTTAATATATTTGTTTCTTTAGCATTTTTTTTTCAGGTTTGTTTAGAGATGGAGATTGGAGCGAGTTTGCTGTGGCAAAAGGAGAGTCTAAAGGTATACATAACGTATATGAAACCCTCTTGTTGATTCAGAAGGAGACGTAATGTATGTGACATAATACCGTTACAATATATAATGTCTCCTTTTTTTTTAATATCTCAGCGATAAATTAATAAAATTATCGACGATGCCTTTCTGCTTCTCGCAAGTTAAGAACCAAATTTTGACGTCTGCCTTTACGTTTCCAAACTCCATGTGCGCTTTTTGCATTCTAAAACCGTTTTTTTTTGCCCTGAGAAAAAAAACATTAGTGCCGTTAAGACTTTTAATATCGTATCTAGGTCATATTTATTACCACTTAATCTTATAGTTAGTAATCTTTGTATAGATGATAAAACTTACTGTGCTATCGTGTTAGTCTGACGTTGCATCAATCACCACTAAAATTTTAACTTATATACTGTATATAGTATAATGAAAAATTCTTACAAGAAAAGATATGGGTTTTTAATTTATGATTTCTGCTATTTATTAAATGCATTCAGCCTAAATAACTACTTCTTCCAGCAGCAAAAAAAAATTATATATATATATATATATATGATATTTTACTATATTTTAGTTAGATATCCAAATAAAAGTAATATTTCTACAAGATTTTGTAAGATACTGAAATCGATTAAGTAACTTAAAATGATAACAACACAATTATATGGAACTAATTATTGTAAGAAATTTGAGAAAATATAAAATAATTATTATTTTATTATGTAAAAATTGATGTTATTATTTTATTATCTAAAAGTTGACGTCTAGTTAGACTTAACAACTAACATGACCTTAGATATATATTTTTTTGATAGATATAATTATCTTATTTATTAAATACTTTAAATTGAAAATAACGTTTTGTTATGATATATTAATATATTAAATATTCTAATAAAAATTACATAATTTATCTGTTTTTCATTATAATAAAATGAACATAATAACAATAAAATATTTATTTGGTTTATATCATTTAATTATTTAATTACTTTTTTCTTCATTGCTATTTACCTAATTTTCTCTAGTTTTTTTTATCTTAATAATACAGGTACATTTATGTTTATAATTTAAAAGTGGTAAAAGTAAGAAACACTGATAGAAAAAGCTTTTTTATGTCAGTAGAAAAAAGATTAGGGAATATGAATTGTAATCATTTTTTATATCTATCATATTAAATGATAAATGCTCTATTGGTACAGTCATGTTTGTAAAATAGAAATGGTAAAAAGCAAGAAGTCTCTTACAACGAGTACTACACATTTTTAAATATATAGTTTGATATATCTATTTTTAAGTAATATATTCTACTACTAAGTTTTAAATTATTACTTGTATTCTTTTTTGTAAAAGCTTATCATGATTGGTAGATTTTATGGTATTTGTCTTCACTTAGGAGTATAAAATCTCGTGAAAATGGTTGTAAGTTAGTAGAAAAAGTAGAATAAAACATAATTGTCCATTTTTAGTAGTGATGTTTATATAAAACATTAGAAAAAGTCTTACATGATCAAAATTTATTTAATTAGAACCGCAGAAGGCTTGGTTGATAGCTAATTGACTCAAGGTGCCATCAACGATAGTTATATACATCCGTATATAATTTGCTTCTTCTCGTAGATTTTAATATTATCATCATTAATAAAATAACACTGAAATCGATCTCTCATAGAAAGAGAGGATCAAAAATATTTATAACTCTTTCGGTCCACGACTATTAGATCTTATGCTACCAAATTAAAATATATATATTTTTTTTATCTGCCTCAACTACAAATTATGAATCATGATGACATCGACGTTTACTGAATAAATATTGGATTTGGTCCGTATGAGAAAATGAAGACAGACAAAAACCATTGCTTAACGTTTTTATCGTTGAAAGTGTGTTCAATTGATTGAGAACGGCTCTAAATGTAACTAGAGACAGAAGTGGAATACGAAAGAGCATCTCTTCCACTATTGTTTTACGGAAGTTTCACTTACGCTATTTGGTCTTTTACATAATAAAAACCTAATGTAAGATAAAATAGCTAAACGTTGAAATGTAAATCTCAACGCTTAATCTGAAAGATAATAAGTTAAAAAAAATTCATCATATTTTTAATCCTACAATCGAATGTCTAAATCTTAGTTTAAATAAAATCTGACAAAAGTGTCCTTTTTTCAATTATCCACTAAAAATCACGAATATACAATAGATAATATAACTTCATTTAAAAACAAATTCAATTTTTTTATATTTCTTAACTTATGTTAATGAACCCAAATCAAAATTATGTTAATAAAATGATTACTTTTATATTTTTTTACCAACTGAAGATAAAAAATAGAGGTGTTTGATTTTTATAAACCGATCAGATTCAAAATCTGAATAATATTAATATTTATTAATAATATATAATTGAAATGGACTATTCTATTTTCTATATCTATATATGAAAAGTCAAATCTGAATTCAAAGAGAAAAACAGATAACCATATTCAAACAAATTAAAAACTAGAATCCCAATCGAAAGTTTGAAACCATAACAATTCAATTGTATCTGATTTTAGATACAAAATATGTATAAACCAGAAAAGAAAAAACTAAAAAACCGAAACAAACCAAACCAAAATATTGAAACCAACATTAAACCGAGTAGTGGAAACTGCTAGAGGGGTAAAACAGTGATTTCCAATAATATTTTTCAGAAGTTGGAGAACGAGGTGAGCCGAATTCGAAGGCTTTGGACCCGTTTTAGTTTTTATTAACTCTCTGCCATTCATTCTTTCTTCCTTGTGCCTCATTTCCGCTTCTCCTTCGATTGTTTCTTTCTCTCTTCTCCTTCTTCTTCTTCTTCCCTTTCATTCTCGCTCGACCTTCCTTCATAGAATTTCTCTCTCCATTTCATTTCAGGTAATCTTTTAGATTCTTCGTTCTGCTTTTCGAATACCCAAATTTTACATACAATGTGAGTTTTTTTTTTGTTTTTGGATCTGAGTCTTGTTATCTTTGCTGCTTGTATTGATCGCATGTTTGCTTGAGCTTATCTTCGATCTATGTTTATCGATTTAATAACAATCCTAATGTCCACACCAATTTGTTATTTGTTTAATCCAGCAGATTCTTCTACCGCGACTGATATTTTCAACTATTTTTATTAATGAATCCTTTTATTCTCTGCTTAGTGTCGTTTAGTTTTATTATATTATTGCTTAAGTGATTCTGGATCTAAATATCATTCTTCTTCTTCCATCTAGGTTTTGATTTTGTCTTGTGATGAATGTTATTTGTATTTTATAGTTTCTGTTGCATAAACATAATCCAAATAGTTCGGAGATGTATTATAACAAATTTGGGAAAAAAAAAATATAATCTTTTGGTTTGCAGAAAGGTAGAAAATGGCTGACGGTGAAGACATTCAACCTCTTGTTTGCGACAATGGAACTGGAATGGTCAAGGTATAGTTTTTAAAGGAATTAACTTTCAGTTATTTGAACTGGAATGGAACAATGTATCATTTGGTTTCTGTCTAAGATCATGTGTTTGTATTGAATTAGGCTGGTTTTGCTGGGGATGATGCACCTCGAGCTGTGTTTCCTAGCATTGTGGGTCGTCCTCGTCACACCGGAGTGATGGTTGGGATGGGGCAGAAGGATGCTTACGTTGGCGATGAAGCTCAGTCGAAACGTGGTATTCTCACTCTCAAGTACCCGATTGAGCACGGGATTGTCAACAATTGGGACGACATGGAGAAAATTTGGCATCACACTTTCTACAACGAGCTCCGTGTTGCACCCGAGGAGCATCCCATTTTACTCACCGAGGCACCTCTCAACCCGAAAGCTAACCGTGAGAAGATGACCCAAATCATGTTTGAGACCTTCAATGCCCCTGCCATGTATGTGGCTATTCAGGCTGTCCTTTCCCTTTACGCAAGTGGTCGTACAACCGGTGAGTGAAATCCTTTTGATGTCCTTATGGTAAAGAGCTTGAATCTATGTACATTTTGCAGAATGTAACTCCTTTCTTGGATTATGGTTGTGTGCTGCAGGTATTGTGCTTGACTCAGGAGATGGTGTGAGCCACACTGTTCCTATCTACGAGGGTTATGCCCTTCCACATGCGATCCTACGTCTTGATCTTGCGGGTCGTGACCTCACAGATGCGCTGATGAAGATCCTAACCGAGCGTGGTTACTCTTTCACCACCACAGCAGAGCGTGAAATTGTCAGAGACATAAAGGAGAAGCTCTGCTACATTGCCCTTGACTATGAGCAGGAGCTCGAGACAGCCAAAACAAGCTCAGCTGTTGAGAAGAACTACGAGCTACCTGATGGGCAAGTGATCACCATCGGTTCTGAGCGGTTCCGTTGTCCTGAGGTTCTTTACCAGCCGTCTATGATTGGTATGGAGAATGCAGGTATCCATGAAACAACCTATAACTCCATAATGAAGTGTGATGTCGACATCAGAAAGGACTTGTACGGTAACATTGTGCTCAGTGGGGGAACCACAATGTTCCCTGGAATCGCCGACAGAATGAGCAAGGAAATCACTGCTTTGGCTCCAAGCAGCATGAAGATCAAAGTTGTTGCCCCTCCGGAGAGGAAATACTCTGTCTGGATTGGAGGGTCCATCTTGGCCTCTCTCAGTACCTTCCAGCAGGTACACACAGTCCCATCATTTCCTTCCCCTAAACCGAATAAATTGAATTCCCAACGGTCTCTAGTTATCCTACACAGCTTAACTCACCAGGTTAAACCCTGAAATTTTTTTGCAACTTGTGCAGATGTGGATCGCAAAGGCAGAGTATGACGAGTCAGGCCCGTCGATTGTTCACAGGAAATGCTTCTAAGTTCAAAGTTCATCATTTTTTCAGAGAAGAAGCGACTCCGGGGATTTTCTGATCATTCCTCAAGCCGGGTTTTAATCTTCCGTTATGCTGCTCTTTGTTTTTGTTCTTTTATATTTTGGGATTCTGGCCAAAGACATTTTCAATGATTTGTGGTAATCTGTTTGTAGTATCGTTTAAAAATCTGGTTTCTTATTCTTCTTTTATTTAGTTCAACTGTGTTTTTGAGGGAATAATGACACCTCTTTCTCTTTAATTATGATACAGCAATGTGTTTCGAGTTCTATCTGTTTTATCTTTTCTACATATGTACACTTTATCAATTTAAAGTTATAAACTATGGAAAGTTCAGCAGCTGTGAGGCAATGCCTACATTCAAAACCAAGCTTGAGAAGTACATCAAAGATGAGAAACCAACAGCAAATGATAAAAGAAGAGAAACCAACACATACAATAAAAGCTGAAGCAAGGAACCTAAAAGTCTGATTGACATTGGAAACGCCAAATGATAAAAGAAAGTAAGGAAACAAAAAGCTTACATTATATGGCAACAAAGAGGAGAAGAGATCTCAGTAGGTGTTTCATGGTTCAGGGCCGGTCTAATAGCCTCTGCCTGCAACCCATGTGTTGTTCAAGAAACTTGGTGAGCCTGATATGCTTCGAGGTCCATTGATCAGCCAGTTTCTGGTCCTTGGACTCGGCGTCTCTCCTCAAACCGACGAGCTGTTCTCTATACTCTCCTTCGATCTTCTCCATTGCGATCTTCTGCTCTTCCCTTAAAGCCTTCATCTTTGCCTCAATCTCCTCCATCTTCTCCCTTTGTCTACAAGTCTTCTCTGACTCTAGCTGCAGCTCCAGCCTCCTTAGCCTCCAAGCCGCCTCCTTCTTATGCTCCGCCCAAGCTCTATGCCCGTCCTCCAACTCTCTACAACACTCCACTAGCTCTGACATGAACACACTCTCACTACTACCGCTACAAGAAGGTATCATACTCCCTAACACAAGACCTCCCGGGCTGGTCTCTGCTCCTCCTCCTCTCTCAGGCTGCTGCTGCAGCCACGGGATAGGCGGTTGAGGCGCAGCTGCAGCCCCTGTGGAAGGCGATAAAGTGAGCGTCACCGAGGGAGGTCTTACAACGACATTGTTCCCGTTGTTAGAAGTAGCTAACCAAGGCGGGATCACATGATTAGGAGGAGTCGGAGCTTGTTGATCAGAATGTAGAAACCCTCCATTTGAACTAGCCATAGCCGCAGCAGCAGCAGCAGCAGGGACCGAAACAGAGCCAACGGTGTTGGACCGCTCTTTCACAAGCTTCTCAGCGAAACTCTCGAGAATCCGATCGTACTTGCTCTCGTCAATAGGCTCAACTCTCTTGTTACTCTCTTTCTCTTCTCTCTGCTGCTTCTCCTTAAACACTTCCCACCACTTGCCTAACCGTTTCGCCGTCCTCCCGGGAACCTCAGCAGCTATTTTCTTCCACTTGTTGCCGTGTTTCTCCTGTAGACGGATCACAAGCCTCTGCTCTTCCTCAGTCAAAGACCCTTTCTTGATCCCTGGCTTAAGATAGTTCTTCCATCGCTCTAGACAAGACTTGGCGTCACGGTTCAAAGGTTTGTTCATACGCTCAGAGACAAGATGCCATTCTCTCGGACCGAACTGCCTCACATACGCGCGTAACAATGCATCTTCTTCACCACTCCAACGTTGCCTCTCCTTCATCTCCTGATCCTCCACACATCACTGATTCCCATCTCACCACCATCCCTTCTTCATCTGCGTCAAAAAGATTATAAATTTCTCCAATTCAATATCAAAAAGCAGAACATTCCATCTACAGTTTCTATAAACTGGGAGATCTGACACTTGAAACACCAATTTCAGACTTCCAATCTGGTATTAGGTGTAAGAAAAGTCACAAAAACTTTTTCCATTGCATATCAAAACTCAAGAATCTTCAAAAGATGAGAATGATAAAAACCTTGGCATGGTTTTAAGCAAGACTTGCAATGATTTCTTATGACAATTATACAAAAGTAATAGTTTTTTTATTTTATTTTTCAGGAAACCAAACAGGGGAATTAATGTTGACCTCAAAAACACTATTAGCATAGCATATTAAGATAAGAGAGTGTGAAGGAAGAAATTAAAATTTGAAAAGAAGGAAAAATGCTCACCAAATAATCTTGAAAAGAAAAATCACAAACTCAAGAACAACTTCTTCCATTTTTTGTTTTTCTCTGACTTTTTCTCGTCGGCGAAATGGAAGAGAAGACGAAAAGACCAAAGAGAGAGGCTTTAAAAACCAGACAACGTTCAAGATTAGACCACAGAGACGGCAAATAAAAAAATAAAAAGAAATTAAAAGAGAGAAAAAGGTTTACCGACTGAGACACAGACGTTTTTTCCTTTTTACGCACAAGTGGGGAAAAACTCTCTGACAGTGGCGCGTGGAGGTAAAAGTTGAAATTCCATAAGTTCGTTGCAAATATGATTTTCTAAAAAATAATATTTTAATTTTACATTGGGATCTTTATTTTTTTCCCTCACATTGGGATCCCAAATTCGTTTTCACTAACATTATACAAAAATGAAACAAATTTGATGCTTATAAATTTAAAATAGTTGATGTTGTCAAAAAAAATTATAAATTATAAAAAGTTGGAGCAAGAAAATGTTAAATAGGTAAAGTGCATTGTACTTTTTATATAGATTAGTTAGTTATCTATTTCATAAAACCATTTACTTAGTAATTGTGAATGCAAACAATGATGGAAGAAAAACAAACCATTCAGAAAAATATTACTCCACTTAAGCTCTTTTATTCACTCAAAAGTTTATCTCCAATCTAGTTAACATTGAATCTTGTAGAAATGTCTACTGAAAACATTATCATAAAAGAAAATAATTATAATAGCATAAAAGTATTTAATTATATAAGTGTCGCAGATGGTTTTAAAATGACTATAATGATTTTCAAACTCCCATACAAAACTATTTATACAAGAATAATTATGTTTTGTACAAGAAAAAAACAAGAATAATTCTGTATTTATAAAACTGTCAACAAAAATTCAAAACGATATGCATTATAGATTTTAATAACTATGTTTTTTTCATTCTAAAACTAGTCAGTAATTTTAGTAATTAGCTAATTTTGTAAAGGGTTTTTATGTTCAAAATAAATATTGCAAAGTACTAAAATGAAATATATCTCCCGTTTAAGCTATTTTCTATTAATTATCTATATGGTTAAAAACAAGATTTGACGTATGAGTAAAATATTTAGGGATGAGAGGGACACGTGTCAGGAAATGAGAAGGGTATCTTTTGGGGAAAGCATGTAAAAAGAGTAAAATGGTCCCCACTCCCATAACCCTACCAAATAATCCTTTTCTTTGTTCCATCACATCCGACTACCACTACTCACTACTACTTGTGTTCTCTTTTTATTTTTGTTGCTAACATGCACTCCCACAACTCTTCTCCGGCGTATTTTAGAGTCCCTCCTTAGCTATAATCAGGCAGACAAAACTTTCACTCTTTTATGATTGACTCTAGTCACTCTCTCTATCACCACTCCTCCCAATATCTTAGCTTATACAATAAATTAGGCAAACCACTTACATCATAATATACACATTCTTACATATGACGTCATTATACAATATTTTACTTATTAAAAAATCATTTATTTCTAATAAAAGATTGAGAGGTTTTTTTTTAAAAGGTCTTCTTTATTAACTAGCTTAAAGATAGATTTTTTTTTGTGAAGTACAGTATTTTAATAAGGTCGAGCCAAAGGATCAAACAAAACTACTACATTGGCTGTTTCTTTTATGATTTTAAATTGCTTCGTATTATAAGAAAATAATATATTCTCAAAAAGAATGTTCAAGAAATAATGCAATAGTGTGTGACTGTGTGAGTTTAGACTTTAGACAGAGAAGAAGAAAACAGCCATCGTGGTTGGTTTGATTTTTACCAAAACAAGAAACATAATATGTTGATAGGAGACTAGTGGTGGGCCTTCCATGGGCCTTCTACGTAAATCAGCCGCATCAACCGTGGGAGATTTGAAAGAAACAAAGAAAATTCTATATCCATTATTTGTTTTCTTATCAAACTTACATTATATATTATAAATTACTTGACTTTATGTTTGCCCATTTTCATTATTTTTTATATATTCAAAATTGCGGGTTTCAATTAAAAAAACCCTCAATTAAAAATGATTTAGGTGAAAATTTATCAACTAAACTTTTGATGTAAAAACTTTTTAAATAATTAATTGTTAATGTTTTAATTCTTCAAATAATTATTTATTAATATTTTATTTTTATCTATAATGTTGTTAAATCAAAACTGTGCATTTTAAAATGACATGATTATATTTTTAAAAAATTAAAAAAATATTTAATTATTAATGATTTGAATAAAAAACCTATTACCTAAATATCTAATGCAAAACTCTTTCAAATGATTGTAATAAACTAAATGTTTCGTTTCTTTAGTTTGGGTTATGCATGTTTTCAGTTGCGTATATTGAGATATATAGTCACATTTACTGTTAAAAAGTTGATTAATTTTTTTTTGTGACTCAGTTCATGGCTCGAGATTTTGAACACATGAGTCGGAATCTTCTTTGATGAAAACTGGTTGTCCTTTGTTAGAGGTTGTTTTGTCAAAATTCAATTTTAGTTTTGAATAAATGAGTCAGAATAAAAAAATTCATGTGCCTTAAACTCATGTGTTCATACAAAGTACAAAATAACCAGTTTAAGATAGTCATGTACATACATACTATGTACAATATTAATTATACAGGATCTTGAATTATTAAAAATTCATTTGGTTCATAACTTTGAATCGTAATTCATATTTTCATCATAATTTGTAATCATGCATAAAATATACAAGATCGAACACATTACACATATCAGATACTCAGAGAATCATGCATGATATAGTTTTACTATGTAGTACATTCTGATGCAAACTAGAATTTGTGAATAGTGAACGTAAGAAGTTCTCATTCACAAATGAACTAATCCGTAGCAATTGCTTCTATCATTCAAAGTTGCAGTCCCTGCTAATTGTATCTATTTGTGATCCAACAACACAACTAAAACCTATTATTAAAGACTATATGTCATCAAATGAGTATTCTCGAAGCAATTCGTTACTTCATAATACTGCATGCCCCTTAGGACCTAACAATGATGATCCAAACGTAATTCTTGGGAAAAAGATAAATAATAGAAGTATAGATATCTAGTGGTATGTAATAGAATGTGAAACAGAGCAAAGACAGTAAATAAATAAAGTAAATGCTGATGGAATCAGAAGGAAATAAGAAAAAATAATTGTAGAAAGGACATGACATATGAGTTGTCAAATTGAGGCAGATCCTTTCTCTGATCTTCCCTCTGCCACTTCTTGCCTTTTACCTCATGTGCTCCTTCCCCTTCGACTTTTTTTTTCTTTTCTTTTTCTTTTTTTTGTTTTTGTTTTTACTATTTACGATACTTTTTCCATTACAACTTCCTTTAACGATGACAAAAAATTTATTTTTCCATTTCGAGACATCCCTTGAAAAACAATTTTTGTCTCTAGTGTTTGTAAAATTTATTCATTTTGGTAGTTTTTTTTGACGACTTGGTAACTTAAGATATCTCTTTTTTTTCCTACAACAGTTAAGCACAACTTTGATTTGATTAGATATATACATATTATTGGCTTAAATTCTTGGAGTAACTATATAATTTCAACTTGATTTTTAGTTCTTTATATACCATGTCTCTTCAAGACTTTGTACTATCTCATGCATATATGAATATCTTATTACTCTATATGAAGATTTGTGCGTACTGTTCAGAGAAATTATTAATGATCTGATTTATAATGTATATGATGACATAAACTGCGAAAGCCTTGTCGAAGTGTCTAGAGAAAAGCATGTTATACTTGTGGTGAAATGTCATTCTCGCAGCTGAATATTTGTCAAAGACATGCAAGGTAAGTGTGGAAGTCCAAGCTATGACGATAGAGAAGAATACACACAATCGATATTTTCTTACCTTGTTATATATCACGAAGTAAGTGGAGCTTAGAATGATTCAAATAGTTATATATATAAATATATATCTTGGCACTAAATCATATATGGATATATTATGATGCTACCGTGACGAAGCTTCTACTAGACAAGTTTAAACATTATAGAACGAATGTGTCAATATCTATCCGACCTGTATAAATGATGAGGCTACCTCAATAGTTGTACTTTCTTTGGACTGCTCACAATCATTGGTTAATTTTTCCGAGCTATGTTAATATCATCTAACGAAATTACTTTTGTACATATAAGTGTATTGAAAACACTAAGTCATAAAAAACGCCCCTATACATAGTCCTCGTAGAATATATTTCACATACAACACAAAACAACATACTTGTAAAAACACAAAATTCAACGAATATGGATAATCATAATGTTCAACAAACAACATAGCTATGATAAGTAAAGTAGTAAACAAAAGTAACGTTAGAAGAAGTAAAGCATAGCATCTACCACATCAACTCATGTACTAAGTAAATCACAAACACAATCAGTCATTAACATTAAAAATATGCAATCAAATGTATTGACTATACAACCTCACATACTCTCAAATCAAATCAACCTCTGTTCACATGATATAGTACATTCCGCGTTTAGAATGTTCTTACCAGTTACCTCTTCACTCCATAACCAGCTAACTACTCTGCTTGGGCTAAAAACCCTTTACTATCACAACCTGAATAAAAAACTAAAGTCATTCTTTACTTTTAAGGACGCAGTCACATACTCACAGTAGTCCCAAACTATATTGAAATCGAGTTTCAGAAAGTTTTCAAATTATAGAACTTTTGATTTTACAAGACTATAAAAAAAGCTTGGCCCAATGGGCCATTACATATTGGGTGGGTGGATCATGCTCCATCCGACTCGATCATGGACTTTTACCTCTAAGAAAGAAACTCTTTGGCTTATTATTAGCAGAAGATGCCACCAACAAAATAATAAAAAACAAAATAACCAAACAAAACAAATACCACTCGTAATCCCAAACATTAAAAGTAATTTTTCTGATGATAACTAAAAAAAGGAAATATTTTCCCGAAGCCACTAGAATTTTCCCGGGAAAATTTAGGGAAAATCCAGGGCTGGAAAATGTCTGATATCTTTTTCTCTCATACAAAAATAAAAATAACATCTGAGTATAGTAGTAAAGAAACTTGATCTTTTGGGTTTTCAGACTCGGAAGTTTTTGCCGGAGAATGTCTGACCAAACTGCCACGAAGCAGGAGCGACGTTCCAGGAGGTGGAGGAACGGCGATCAGAGGCGGTGACTCGGAAAGAGAGAGCTTGGCCGATGAGGACGGCGTTGGACTGCCAGTTCTGTCCCCAGTTCCGACTCATCCTCACCCAATCCGTCTTCGATCCTTTCACGCTCACTCCGTTAATATCTCCGGCGCCGGCAACGTTGGTTATCAAAACGAGGTTAAAGTATCTGAAACCGTTTACTGTGAATCTTATCCCTCCTAGCTTCCGACAAGGTACCCTGAAGAGGAACAACAGATTCAGACAATAATATCTAACAACAAGACAGAGAGAAGAAAGATATAGATGGATCTCTGGGTTTCTGTGAACACATGTTCCTGCTTGTTTTCCCGAAAAGATAAATGAAAATAATATCAATAAATTTCATTTTACAATTAATATTTTAAATTGCCTTTAGAAAAAAACAAAAACTGAAACTTGAGAGTGATGTTTTCAGTTTCTGAAGTCTAAAAACATATAGGCCGTTTTTCCGAAAGTGACATAAGCCTAGTGGAAAACAAACAAACACAGGGATACACATTACGAGTATTTTCTCAGCATATTATATAGTTTAATAATCAGGTATTAATCCTCCCATTTGTTGTAATAAAACGCATATTATCTTCTAACCAGTCTCCTTAACATGATTTAAATTATTATATAGTTGAACAATCAGATACTAAAATTAAACCTCCCATTTCTAATAAAACACAAATTATTTCTAACTAGCCTCCTTAACATGTATTAAATTTGCAACTTAGTAATCATATTAATTAGATTTATTTGACAGCTAAATTCTTATTGATTCCCCAAAATTATGGAAGCCG
This sequence comes from Schrenkiella parvula, assembly GCA_000218505.1. Lineage (NCBI taxonomy): Eukaryota > Viridiplantae > Streptophyta > Magnoliopsida > Brassicales > Brassicaceae > Schrenkiella > Schrenkiella parvula. The sequence goes on along the minus strand of CM001190.1, from coordinate 9,794,058 downwards.
ACAAAACCGTAATGATGCGGAAAACAAGAAAAGAGAGAGACCTGCGGTAGGAGACGGGGACAATGCCGGCACGATACAGACCGATCTTGAGGAACATCGGCATGGCGAGGTCGAAGTGTTCTCGCGGCGGATTGCACCATCCTCCGTCGTCACTGGGCTGCGCAAAGTTCGGTGGACAAAAGTTTGTCGCCGTCACGAGAATCGATGGATTCCCCGGGACACACCATCTCGGGTCATCCGTACACTTAAGCTCGAAGCAAGCGCCGCAGCTGAAGCCGTTGTTGAACAGCGCAGTGCTCAGAGCCGCCGTGTTCACACCGTATCCTTGACTGTATAAATTCCCGTAACCACACGCGCCGCCTTTTTAAAACCACACGCGCCAAACACAAAAAAACAGAGAGAAGGATAAAAATAAAAGTTAGGAATCATATGTTATGGTTTATATATACGATGAAATGATTTTGATAATTGTGAATTTTGGTAAAGTTAGAGTGAATAAGTACCCATGGTGCCGGAAGCGTCACTGCCGCCGTAGAAGGTGGCGTGTGCGTTCTGCCACGGTCCGCCGCTGTAAACGCCGGGGATTTTGGCGTTTGTAGCGGTTAACAGAAAGGAAGCCGTAACGGCTAACCACAAGAAGGGGTTCCCAAACGCAGTCGCCGCCATTGAGACAAATAAAAGAGAAAGAGAGAGAGAGAGATGTGTATTGGATAGGGCTGAGAGAAAGCGGGAAGGTCGAATGGTATTTATTGGGACAAAATGTTGGTTGGATCTTTTTTATCTTACCATAAACTTGTGGTCCTTTTCTGTAATTTACTAGATTTATAGGGTCTGAAAGTAATTGCTGCCCATTTCGCGGGGATTAGTATGGGCTGTGCCATTAAAACCAAACCGAACTACTGAGACTTAACCACCGGGTCAAACTTATCTTCTAAACCAAGCGGTAACATTGTCGTCGTAACAAATAATCTAACAAAAAATAAAATTAAGTGAAACAAAAAAATAATAGGGCGAAACTCAATACCAAATTCATATTTTTCTTCTCTCCAAAATTTAACCTAATCTAAACAATTTGATTTTTTTTAAATCTAGCCGGTATGTATGTATAGTGGAAAACCAAAACACCGTAAAATAAAACACAGTAAACCGAGTTAAACCAAAAACAAATGGCCAACCGAGTCACGTAAGGTTTTCCGCTTTGTGTTTTTGTTTGTTTGTTACATTTTATAAAGCATAGCTTATGTTTTTATCTGCCATTATCTACGCATGCACGCATGTTTGTAGTTATTTAGTCGCAGCGCCGATTAACATACATGGATGGATTTTTCTGATAAATATAAATAAATAAAAAAGGATATATATATTTATATGTTTTGTGAACATATCTTATAAATGAGCCAAACGAATAGAGCATCACATTAAGAGCATGTGGGTAGAGGAGGTCGACATAATAATATATTAGTTTTGCAGCAAATATATATACTATAGTCTATTTATGTTTCTTTCTGAACAATAATAAAGTTGTATTAAATTGATGATGAGATAGGGCCGCAAAAGTTGAATGACAAGCTTGTTGAATCATCGTGTTTCATGAGCATGTGGGAGTGTCTATGATATAAATTGTAACACAACTTCTATTTTTGCCATGTGAGTTGTAAGTTTAAAGGTCCGAACAGATAATCTTTGAGCAGCTCTGTGTTACTGATTACAATAATTGAGGTCACTATCCCGAGTACGCTCCAAAAATAGTACACATTTTTTGTTACAACTAAGACGTATGTTTCTTTTTTTTTTGGTATCTCAGATAAATTCCACATCTATGAAGAAACCTACACTTTTTCTTGGAAAAATACAGTTTGCGGATAGACTTTCTCTTTAGATAAACAAGCGAGTCGAAAACAAGAACTCATGTACGTATGGATGTTTAAAACAATGTGTTTTTAGTTTCACGCATCAAGTAGATCGAATTTGGAACTTGTTGACGTTTCAATCTCGTCTTTTTACCACTCGATTACAAGACTTCAGACTAATGTTGAAATGGAAAAAAGAAAAAAAAATATATATATATTTGGAAGGCTATATAACTCAAAACAATTTATTTATCAAATTTGTGGTTTAATATATTTGCTTCCATCAATGAGCAGGCGATGATAGTAAAGAAGCCCACACTCAACATCATCATTTTTACATTAAGCCCAAATTAACCCATTACTTTAACATAGTAATAAGGCTAATAAAACTGAAAACATGTATCCATACGTGTTCGATGAAGAAAGGAGAATTAAATGGTGCCGGCGATTAGCAATTCACATCAACACCATCGTGAAGCTTTGAACTCCATCACCAACATGTGCTAAATCGATCAAAATGAGGTTTTAAGAAACTTCGAAACACTTCATAACGAACATTTCATCTCAAACCATTGGAGAACCTTCTCCTATAACCTAACACATAGGTCCATTCAAAGGAAAACCAAGATATTATTCCCTCTCCAAAGAAGGTTGAGCAAACATTGAGTACATCAAAGATTGAAAGACATAATCATCGAGATTTACAATTTTCGGTGAAATAAAAATTCAATTTCGAAAGTTTTGAAATAACTGTAAAAAATAAAAATAAAATAATTTACAACAGATAAAAATAATTGGATTTACGGAATCACCAATCATAAGACGATAAAAATATCACACCAAAGGCGAGGCTAGGGATAAACAATAATATACAAACAATGTACGAGAAGTTTGTTTGCGATCATTGCTAAAATGTGTAAGGGATATTACATGCTTAACCTACCTAACACTAGTTGATATATAGTAATACTAGATGATTCTATTTTTACCTAATCAGATACTAAGTTGGAAATGAAGTACACTTAATTATCTTAATTAAGAAAATCATTTAATTTTAAAGAATTTTGCTTACATTTAAGGTTAAAATCCGTAAAAATAGTAGGTACATCGTTGTTGGAAAAAAAAAACAAATAAAATCTCATTAAATGTGTACTACTAACATTAAGTGTGTACTAAATTGCAGCTTTTAAAAAGAATTTGTAAGCTTTACTTTGCTGTAATGACGACACGTGGCGATTAACCAACCGATAAGAAAAGAACATTTTCGCAATGAAGAAGATCAACGGCTACGATTCTTTTTCCCTACCTCGGATAAAGACCTTTCAAATGCAATATATAAAAAATGCATATATTTCGATTCCTCTCTCTCTCTCTCTCTTTCTGGTCCCCTCCACCCTTTACCTCGTCGTCGTCTACTACTCACTTCTTCTTCTTCTTCTTCCTTAGTCATCTTCTTCAATTTCTCTCTTATCGGATTCAAATTTGTTTCGGAAGACGAATCCATATGATTACTGATCCAGGTCTAAACGGGCTTTCGGGTGCAATCAGTCGGACCCGTTTACCCGATCAATCTTCATCGCTGCTCCCGAATCATAGCTTCACTCCGGTAACAGTATTAGATGGCTTCAATTACAATCATCTCTCCGACAATCGTAACACCGTCGTGACTTCAGCGCCAGATAATTCAGCGTTTACGCGGGGAGAAGAAGAAGAAGATCCCGCCGATGAATTCGATTTCTCCGATGCTGTTTTAGGGTACATTAGCCAGATGTTGATGGATGAAGACATGGAGGATAAAGCCTGTATGTTACAGGAGTCTCTCGATCTCGAAGCCGCTGAGAGGTCGCTCTACGAAGCTATCGGTAAGAAGTATCCTCCTTCTCCAGAACCAAACTTAGCCTTCGCTGAGCGAAACAGCGAAAGCCTTGACCATGTGGTTCCCCGAAACTACACCGGAGATCGTATTGGCTCAAGCGGCTTTATCGCCAGGAACGGTGGAATCAAGCCTATGAGTGGTTTCACCTTGGATTTTAGGAATCCTCAGAGTCGTTCTCCGGTTTTAAGCGTTCCTCAATCTTCGTATAGCTCTTCCAATGATTTAATCACCACCATCCATGGAGATGGATTTGAGGAATCGTCGAATGCTTTGTATCATCCTGATGCCAATCGGGAGAGTCAATGGCTGTTTAGGCGTGGGCTTGAAGAAGCCAGCAGGTTTCTTCCGGAGAAAAATGAGCTGATTTTGAATTTCAGAGAGGAGAACAGTAGCAACAAAGGGAGGAAAAAACCTTACCGCGACGAGATTGTTGTGGAAGAAGAGAGATGCAGCAAATTACCTGCAGTGTTTCCTGAAACTATTTCGAGGTCAGATGTGGTAGATAAGATCTTGGTCCATGTCCCAGGTGGAGAGGGCATGAAGGAGTTCGATGCGTTGCGTGATGTCCTGAAGAAAGGAGTGGAGAAGAAGAAAACTTTAGTGCCTCAAGAAGGGAAGAGGCGAGCGAGAGGAAAAGGACGAGGGAGAGGAGGAGGGAAAAATGTGAAAAAAGAAGTTGTGGATTTGAGGAGTCTTTTGATACATTGTGCTCAAGCTGTTGCAGCTGATGACAGTAGGTGTGCGGGACAGTTGTTGAAACAGATTAGGCAGCATTCAACGCCATTTGGTGACGGGAACCAGAGATTGGCTCATTGTTTTGCCAATGGTCTTGAGGCACGGTTAGCCGGCACTGGAAGCCAGATTTACAAAGGGATTGTGAGTAAACCGAGATCCGCTGCAGCCGTTCTCAAGGCTCACCAACTTTTCCTTGCGTGTTGCCCTTTTAGGAAGCTCTCTTATTTCATAACCAACAAGACAATACGAGATCTTGTTGGAAAGTCTCCACGGGTTCATGTCATTGATTTTGGTATCCTTTATGGTTTCCAATGGCCAACTCTTATTCACCGGTTTTCGATGTATGGATCACCGAAGGTTAGGATCACAGGGATTGAGTTTCCGCAGCCCGGGTTTCGCCCAGCACAGCGAGTAGAAGAAACCGGTCAAAGGTTAGCGGCGTATGCCAAACACTTTGGGGTGCCATTTGAGTATAAAGCGATTGCTAAGAAGTGGGATGCCATTCAACTTGAAGATCTCGATATCGACAGGGATGAGATTACTGTTGTTAATTGCCTGTACAGGGCTGAGAACTTGCATGACGAGTCGGTCAAAGTAGAAAGCTGTAGAGATGCTGTTCTCAGTTTGATTGGGAAGATCAGTCCCGATCTTTTCGTCTTTGGCACTGTGAATGGTGCATACAACGCCCCGTTCTTCGTGACACGGTTTCGCGAGGCTCTCTTTCATTTCTCCTCGATTTTTGACATGCTTGATACAGTTGTGCCGCGGGAAGACGGAGAGAGGATGTTCCTGGAGATGGAGGTCTTTGGGAGAGAGGCACTGAATGTGATTGCCTGCGAAGGTTGGGAAAGAGTGGAGAGGCCTGAGACATATAAGCAGTGGCATGTCAGAGCTATGAGGTCAGGGTTGGTGCAAGTTCCATTTGATCCAAGCATTATGAAGACATCTTTAGATAAGGTCCACACATTCTACCACAAGGATTTTGTGATCGATCAAGATAACCGGTGGCTCTTGCAAGGCTGGAAGGGAAGAACCGTCATGGCTCTTTCTGTTTGGAAACCAGATTCCAAGGCTTGATTGCTAATGCCGACAATCCTCATTAGCATACGAGAGACAATCTCCTTTTTGTTTCTCCTGTAATTCCCAGACACCAAATTAAAGGTACAGCTCGGATTCATATTTCCATTGCCTTGGAAATGCCATCTGGTTCTTTCTAGACATTGTACTGAGACTGTGTCATCTCTTTTGCAGATGAAAGACGAGAGTGCTGCGTCTGAAGAACGTCTTAGAACATAATATTGATGTAAGTCACGTTTTATGACATACTCAACTAGGTTCTCTTAACGTTATTCTTGTAGCTAGGGATGATCAGAGAGTTTGTATATTGCTAGCAGAGTTAACTTTTCTAGATTGTAAACACGTATAAGAGGAAGCTTAGAGGAGCTACGGTTTTAGAAGGAGGTTTTTACTTCTCCAATGTACACACGAGGACCAATGCTACATTGAAATAAGAGGTTTTACTCCTTTTATATCTGCTATACTATTTCTGGAAAACTCTTCAGCTTGGAATTTGAGCTCCTAGTTATTAGTTGTGGTCCCTCATTGCTATTTGCTAGTTTTGATGATCTCCAAATATATTTCAAAGGCTTTTGATGTTACTTAGCATCTATGGGAAGACCCCTTGAGAAATAGAAAGAGCCGATTCAGGACATGTGTGTCTACACATAAAGAACTTATCCCTCTCAGTGTCTTATCCTATTACTCTGCTACAAGGACAAAAGTAGAGACTAAACATAAGATCAGAACCGAGTGGTTACTTGAGTGAAAAGTGCCTTGAAATCCTTTGTTGGGGTGCCTGTTCCCTCGGGCTTTGAGGCCAGATCAAGTGCTTTAGATTTTGCCTCCTCGAGCTGCAACGCCTGCTCGAATAGGACACACAATTGATTAGGCAAAGCACAACTGGTCTAAAAAAATATGGTGACAGTTGAAAGATAATTCAGTTTATGAAGCCCTTTTTGTCCTAATGAACACACCTGAACACAGACTTCTGCAACATCAGCCCTTGCGATTGTTCTTGTTTCTGTCTCGAGAAGCTCGTCATCTTTTCCCACGAGTAATTCTCGAATGCCACCTTCCTTGTCCTGCAGACCGCCCGCCCTGATTCCATGTGGAATATTGTAAGATGAGATTCTGCCATTGCAATTTGAATCATATGCAAGTCTAACTACAAAGATACCTGATGATGGTGTACGGAATACCCGAATCAGCCAAGTACTGCTCAGCTTTCCTCTTCCACACCTAGAAGATGCAGAATGATGATTAAAGATTGTAAGGATTTGCTCTGAAACTCATCTCTCTGTTCAAGAAAACAAAGAAAGATGAATCACCAGAATGTTGGCATTGCCAATACTATTGAGGGGGTGATTAATGTTTGTTCCTCCCATCGACCCGACCAAAACAATCTGCTTAACTCCTGCAGCCTTAGCTGTTCAACAAAGACGAGATTATCAGCACTTTGGCTATAAACACACATATAAAAGCTCAAAGAGATGAATACAAACCAGCATCGATCTGATTCTTCTGACCAATCCAGTCGACCTACAACAGAAAAAAAGAGAGGATCAAAAGCAAACGAGAATGAAGAAATCCACAAAAACGAAGTAGTAAGTAGTTGTTCTAACCTGTTCTGGATAAGCTCCTTCTTCAAAGTAGAACTCAGGTCTCCCTCCTTTGCTAGGATCAAAACCGGGTTTCATCTGTGGTACAGCGCTCGTAAGAATGACCAAAGCATCAATTCCTTGAACAGCAGGAGCAATGGCTGCAGGATCTCGGATGTCTCCAATGAATACTTCATCCTCTCCACCAATCTTCTCCTTGCTCTCTTTCGACCTCACTAAACCTCTCGCTACAAACTGATCCGACCTCTCCTTCAACTTCTTGTACACAATTTGCCCTGCCATATTTCAAGATGGTAGATGCAGAGGACAACACAAACTCATCAAACCATTGAGCATACGTCTTACGGAATTGAAAGATACCACATTGTAGAGTGAATCGAAATCGAAAATCATCTTAGCGTTCTAGAATATGAACAGATATCTACACAAGAGAGAGGAAACCTGTTCTTCCACCGGCACCAGTAACGAGAACGGTGAGAGGTTCAGTTGTTGCGGCGGCGGAAACAATGACGGAAACTCTTCTGAAATTTCCAGTAAACTTCCTCCGATCATAAACTGACGTCGAATCCGAAACAAGCGAGCGAAATTGGAGAGACGACGAAGAAGACAGAATTGATGAACGAGGAACTGAGACAAACGAAGAGGCCACAGCTTTGGATTTGTAGCTGTTAGAAGGAAGTAGAGAACAGAAGAATGTCGTCGTCATCGCCATTGACTGGAGTTTGGTAGCTCAGACGATGACGAGAGAGTGAGAGGAGACACACCTTATCGTTTCTCCGATTTTCGCCACGTCACTTCTATCTTTTGAATTATTTGATTTAATTCTTTTTTATTCCCTCGGACCGGGCCTGATTTAAATTTGGGCCAAGGCTAATCTCTTAAGACGAGTGTTTCATGTAAGAATTTGTAGCTTCTTTTGTCTTCCGTCTTAAAGTATTTCTCGGAACAAAACTGAGTACGACATGTCAGAGTCTGACAGTCAGACAATTGAAAAAGAGATCTATCTTAATCTAATTTTTTTATTCATTAATTAGCTCATAATAAAAGGAAAATGCTATTTACAAAAAAATTTTAAAAGCAGAGATTATTTTAAAAATAGTAATTAAAAATATCAATTATATGTCGAAATCTTCGAAATAGCCAAAGTCGGGTTGATTACGCTATCACCGGAGTTTCCACGGCAAGCTTGCCGGAAAACCTGACATTTTCAGGCTTAGGGTCCGATTCCCAGAGCTCAGGCAAAGCTTCTTTTAAGTTATGAATGTTCTCTACGGCATAATCTGCAAGTTTCACTCTCTGTGAAGTACCCACCTATATTACCAGCAAACAATTTTAATTCTTCACTGTCCGAGATTGAGTTATTTAGAGGAACATACGTTTTATTTAACTCACCAGAACGGTGTTCAGACCGACGCGCTTACCGGCTTGAATGTTTCGAACACTGTCATCGAAGAACAACTACAAGAAAAAACAGTAGAGAGTTAGTTAACTTTATACTTTTTTCAGAGATTTAAAGCAATCAAATGGTTCAACAAGGTTGCGAAATTGGCACTCACGGTTCTTTGAGGGTTGATGTTGGCGATTTCAAGAGCCTTGACTATGGCGGATTCAGATGGTTTGCAGACAACTGGTGTTTTAGGCAAAGCGGAAAGTGACTGTTCATGATCAGACGATAAGTATGTGATTATGTCGAAGATCTCATCAGTATCATTAATGTTTTCGCGATTAGTTGAATTTAATGATTCAAAGCAGAGTATTCCTTCGAAGCAGTCTTCTAACCCTAGCCTCTTTAGGGCTCTAGCTGCATGTAACTTATCAGCGTTCGTGAAGATCTGCAAAATTGTGACATGTTTCTATATGAGAAAACCAAAGTTGTCTTTTTTTTTTGTAGACAATTTAGATAAAGAAGAAACATTACGATCTTGCGATGAGGAAGGCTAAGTAAAAGACTTCTCAAAATGGGATCTGGCTTGATGTTCTCGTAAGGTAGTCTCCCATGTACGAAACTGTGAAAAGATAAAGACAAATTTCATAATAGTCCTATGATTTGTTATGTTATTCGAAGAAGTTTGTCATAGGTAATGTATACCTGTGATAGTCGTCGTAGTCGAAGTTATAACCTATGGCCTGTAAACATATATGATCAAACTTGATCAAGACTCAATCTATGGATGATTCAAGTTGTTTGATTGAAGTAAAACTAAAAGAGAGAAGTAAATTTACGCGAAGACCAGCCATGGTTGTTCCATAATTCTTGTAAAGTGAATTAGACAACTCCACGATCTTAGTCTTGTCGATTCCAAGCTTCTCCACCATGTAATCTACCAAAAAAGAGAAAAAAAAACTCAATCCTAAAGTCTCAATACTCGCATGAACTCAATCTGTTTATTTTGGAAATGAAGAAAGTTACCTTTGATGTTCTGTCCACATTCTCTAGCAATCCCAGAGCTAAGTGGATAAAGAGTGTCATCAAGATCTGCAAAATTCCCAGATAAAGTTATGAGTTTTTAGATTAAAAAACAGAGTAATTTGCTGGAGAAATAAGAATAGAGCAATTTGCCTCTTACCAAATAAAAGGGTATCATATTTTGGGTACTCAATCTCCATTTTTAGTTGATGAATCGCTGGTTTACTTACTCCTCGAGAAACCTTTATATATTAGAGAATCTTGATTCAGTGACATTATATTATGCTTTAATTAAAGAACAGGAGGAACAAGAGATTCAGACAAAAATGGTGGGAACAAAACAGCCATAGTGTGCAAGTTTAACTCTCCAAACACATGGAGATAAGGATTACGTTTTGATTGGCTGATCTCATACCGACCATTTATAATCTCAAAGAGTACAAGCCAATAATTATTGAATTTGATCTAAACATCATTTCATAATTATTAAAAAAACAAAACATGATTGAAACGTTTAATATAAAGTAAAAAACAAAAATCATTAGAAGGAAAACGAATAATATATTTTATTAAAAATTAGAAAACGTTGGGAAAGAAAATGATATGTTTTGACATCAGAAATAAAGTATAGAAGAAATAATCAAAAAGTAACGAAATAGTAAAACTAAAAATTGTTTAAAAATTGAGATTATAACAATCTTGACGTGGTTGACAACTTATGTAACAATTAACAAAGGCTAGTCACAATGTAGTTTGTATCTATCAATATGAACTATGAAGACAATAAGAAACAATATAACCTATTGTTTCCAAAAATTTAGAAATAACATATTCAACTCATAACAAAAGTGAGATTAGCAAACAGCAAAAACAAGAAATAAAGGAAGAAGCATACATATCAACAATCGAACCTGATTCAAGAAACACAGCTAATGAAACACAGCTAATGAAAATGCAGATAACAAGTGGTGAGAGCAAAACAAGGCAGAAGAAGAAAGGGAAGGAGAAAGATTAGAGACAAAAGGCGTTTATATAGAGGAGAAGGCCAAACGCGGTTTCCAAAAGCGGTTTCCAACTTTTTCACGTTAATAAGTTACGTGCTTTCCATTTTTTTCTCTTTCTTTTTCTTTTTGGTAATTTGTTATTAATGCTTTGTATATTCCTTTTGAGTTAAAAGATGCTTCTCTTCAACTAATTTAAATAGTCTTTTATATATATACAATTATGTTACGTGTTCAATTTGGATTGAAGTTTTCTTTTGCTTCAACCGGAACAAAACGATTCACTTTTTTTTGACTAAAAAAATTTCGCTTCATCGTCTATCAATTGTCAACTATATAATATACAGACTTTATCTAATAAATGATGTAATATGCAAAAGTTATATCTACATTTCGCGTGCCGAAACATGTATCTACCTTTGAATGATCGGTTCGGTTCGTCGCTGGTTCGCTGCCTTCATGTATACTAAGAAATGTAAATCGGAAACTTTTATTCTAAATGTTTTGTCGTGAATCTCGTGATCAGTCTATTTTTAAAAGAATATTTGCAGAAAGTAACAATAGAATTACAATTTTAAAAAATTATCGACGATCTGTTACTCGATCCGATGCATGTGTGGTGGTGGTGTAAATGTAGTAAATACAGCTATTGATCTACGACCAACTTTGAACAAAATAAAAAAACATGTGATTGATTGTTGAGAGACCAATACAAAAAGTTTAAGACGATGAGCTGTCACCTTCTCATTCTCTATTATTCTTGATTAGTATTTTTGTGTTTTGTTTTCGAACAAACCCTTCAATAATTGATCAACTAAGCTATCAAAAGATAATTGATCAATAAGAAGACTTGTACCACACGGTTTTGTTTCCTATGCTATATTTTAATGGAACCTGGCTGATTATAAATACTATCACATTCATCACTCAGCCTCAATAAGTAATAATTTTGACTTTCTGGTACCCTAGTATAGCAGTCATTATTTTCAAATCAATTTAGTTTAGACACCGTTAATATTAATTTATTAGAAAATTTGGATACATCCGAATATGAATATTATAGAATTTTATACATATATAAATATTAATTTTACACTACTTACTTGTAAACAAATTCAAGATCAAAATCTGACTATAGGGATATACAAAATCTAGATATTTGAACGTCACAGATTCATATTTAAAAAGTTGTAACTTAGAACCAAAAATTTTATTTCAAGATATGCGATCTGTTTTCACCATCAATAAGCAGGTACAACTTTTCTTGTTCTTCTTTTTGACACCATCTAGTCGCAAGATATTTGCGGTGGCACGCGTGACGTGTGCGATGAAGTAATTTATCACCATTGTAATCATAACTCACAAGTACATGAGTACGTCAGTACGTGTATGTGTGTGTGATTATGCTTCTCGAAAGTGACCATTGTGTCCCTTTCGCACCAATAATTTCATAATTTTGTTTCCTTCCTCCTTCACAGTGGCGACTTGTGAAACTTCTACGTGATTGATGAAAAGAAAAAAGCTGCGAATATACCTTTTTTTTGTTATTCAAAAAGATTACTACAAGGGCAATGAGGATATTCACTGATCTTCCCAAATAGTTTTATTTTATGCCTTTTTTCACACTGAAATTATATTGATTGAGCAATCCGAAAAATTACAAGATAGAGTTTTATTTTATGCCTAAACACCAACAAATTAGGTAAACAAAACAATCAAAACATTATTATGTTTTAGGTATTTTTTCTCCCTATTTTCTTTCTCTTTGCCTTTCATGAAACGTATGAGTTGGAACTAACAATAGCTTCCTAACCCAAATAAGCTACAAATTTCATGCAAAATACTATATTTGAGAACCTTGAAAATACATTTTAGCTTGAGAAAATGCATCGTATTGTTTTTCTTACTATGCCTCTGCACCCGGGACCTCCACGAACCTTGAAACTCATGTAGAAGATTGCATTGCTAGACTTTATCTGCATATATACTCGACTCTACATCTTCTTTTGCTTGTGCCATTACTTTTCTCATCTCAAATGGCGTATAATCACTCTGCAAGACACCAGAAAACAGAGCTTTTGTTGAGAAAAGAGTGTCCTTTGCTCACTATATCTACTATATGCTCTTTTCTCCTCACCATTTCACATCGCCACTCAGAGAACAATGGAGCTTCAGCATGATAATACTTTCTATGAAATCGAAACCATAGTCATCTGTTGCCTCGTTGTGCTTTCTTGTCTTTCTTTGTGTCGCCTGTATTTACATTGAGCGAGCAGAGGAAAAGAATCGGACCAATGCGCTTGACCTGGAAATAGGTCAAATCAAACCGGAACACAAGATCTTTCAGGTTTGATGGTTTCGACAGCCTTTGCCACTACTGTTGCCAGCACTGGCCATCATCATCATTGTCATCATCTATTTGGACTACACAAACCTATTATTTGATTCCTTGGTGCTTTGTTATTTATATAATTTACAACTTTCATATATTATCAATTTATTTCGTGTTATTCAACTTTCAAAATTAGTTGCTTAATGCATATATATATACACAAGAGAGCGAAAAAAAGAAGTGGAGCAAATTGTTCAGATTTTCTTCTATTTGGACTACACAAATCTACTATTCTGTGTGTCGGTACGAAACAACTCAATATTTTAAATGTCGAGAGAGATTCTCAACACTAAAGGAGGTTGTTTCTGTAAGTCTTTACGTACTCTACAAGTAATAACAAAAATTAATCAAGAAAATAAACAGGCGTCATTTCTTTTACATCAAAACAGAGTAGTTTGGCGACCGATTCTTCTCGGTAACCCAAAATTTTGATAAGATCGGATTTCACCAGTAATTGTAGCCGTCACAATCACCATCCCCCAAGCCGTTGGCTGTATGGTTTGTGGACCGTGGCCTCCGCTATCGAACCACGACCACGAAGATAATCTGGACGACGTGTTTATCGATGGAGATTCACCAAACCTGGATGAATGCTGCTCCGAACCGTTCATGCTCGACCCAAACGACTCGCTGCTTCCTATCTCCGCTCCAACCTCTTCCTCCGGTTGTTGCTGCGGATTCTGCATAGCGGTTTTCTTTGGGATGGGAGGTAATCCTGGTTTCTTATTGCGATTAGACGTAGCTGGCACAGCCGCCGAGGTTTCTTCTCTTGTTGGTGAGCCTATGGCGGATGAAGGCTGGCTCGAAGTGGATATGCGCTTTGAGTGGCGTTTAGAGTGAATCTGAACCGGTGGTGGCTCGCCTCTAACATGACCGTGCCAAGGAACAGCTGCTGAAACATCTTTACAATGAAAATGTTCATGTGATTGTGTCATAACTGTTGATCTTTTGCCTGTGTCGGATGATATTCGGTGACTATCGCTTTTCCACAGGTAAACCTGAGAGTCTTCACTCGCACAGATTATATATTTCCCGTCTTGGCTATAAGAAGCCGAGATTTGGCTGCATGTGTTTCTAAAGCCTGTCAACAAAAGGGTCATTGTTTTGTTATTGTGGTTAGCATTCACACACACGGGTTGTTTGTTTGTATTCCTTTGCTTGTCTGAAAATGTTACCTTTGAATTTGTGTATAACTTCAGAGCCGTCAAGAATTCTAATCCGTGAATCAGCTGATGTGACAAGAACTTCAGATGGATTCACCGGAGAGAACTAGAATATATGAGCATAATTACATCAAATGGTGTTTACTCAGACAAAAAGGCCAAACTTTGGTTTTCAAAGAGACGCACCTGAAAACTAGTTATCTTCCTTTTAGCTTGCGATTTCTTATGGGTCTGAATATCAATCTGATTAGTTTGATTCAGCTTACAATCTGTTCTACACAAGAAAAATAAAGCGTAGCAGTGAAAAAGAGTATTCAACTGAGGAAGGATGTTCAAATCAGAAAGAGCTTAAGAAGAACCTGCTGTATCGTAAGCACGGCAAATTCCTTTATGTGACCCGATAAGCGCACCCTGTAATCAAGAAATGACCCAACATTCCATCATTGAAGACTGTAATGGATTGGATTTTGTAGACTAGTGCAAGAAACAGAGCCATACCTGACCATCTGGAGTGTAGCAAGCAGCAGTCACCATTTCATGAAGATCACTCCATTCCACCACATGTCGATCCTGAATGCTCCATATCCTTATCTTAGCGTCAAGTGATCCACTTATGAAATAGTTTTCATCTACTGGGTTGAACTGGATACATGTAACTGTTGAATCAAAGCGAACAGTTGTCAAAAGGGAGTGCAGCAAAAATAGTTAGATTTGAATAAAGATGTGTCTCACCGTAGTCATTGTGGGCAAACAATTTGAGACATGTTCTGGTTTCTACATCCCATAACCTGACTGTTTTGTCCATTGAAGACGAAAGGAGAAGCTGAGATTTGGACCATGACAAATCCAAAATCTGATCCAAATGACCCTTTAATGAGCAAACAGGTTTCTCTGAAAAGGAGAAGACGGTTTCAGGAACATGAACGTATTCAGGAATATGATTGCTTCTTCTTCCCGATGAGCCTTTTCCTTTCTTTTTCTTTTCTACCACAGAAATCTCACTTCCAGCAAATGATCTTTCCACAGAGTCACAAAGTGAGGGATGAATCGGAGTGAGACTCCCTTCGTTCATAGACATTAGCTCGCATTCTTGCACCTCCCATACATGAATGACTTTGTCCTGTCCTCCGCTCGCAAGGTAATGAGCATCCGGACTAAACTTGATAGTCCAAACCGCACCCTCGTGAGCTTGGATCTCTTGACACATATGCAAAGCGCTCAATTCCTTGTAAGACTTCCCTGTTGGCCTCACTTTCACCCACTCATTACCTTTGCCATGTTTATGATGATCTTTCGCCTTTTTTGGACTATCGGTGGTGTTTCCATCGCTTACATCTTTATCCGCAACTCTTAAACTCATAGAGTGAGCTACACCTTTTATGTTCTTCAGCAACGCAGCTCCTCTTCTCTTACTCAGTCTCACGCTCTTTGACAGATACGAATTGAATTTCCGAAGATCCACAAAGGGTTCGTAGTTAATCCTGTTCACGTTCTCTCTACGCATAAGCTCTTTAACCACAGGTGAATATCCAACGCATTTCTCAAATTCCTCCAAAGTTAACTGCTTTCCCGTTTGCAAATCACTAAGCCTATTCCACATTCCATCTTCATCATACTCATTCACTATAAATTCCTTTCCTGTGTCGAGATTCTTGATCAAGAAAAACGCACCAAGCCTTGCTTTCGACGACATTACCGATGTCAATGCGTCTGAGCCGCCACGCGAGGCCTTTCCATTTCGACAAGCCGCAGGGGATTGTCTGATTGGGGTTTGGTACTGGCAGATTCTGGTCCGTGTAACTCCGATTGTCGAATAGGTTCTGGTGAGACGCTGCTTCGAGATTTTCCCGAGAAGCTCTTCTTTCCTCCGCTTCTCTATCAAAAACCTCTCGATGTCCGATTCCGATCTCGATCGAGCGAACATAACCGGGACTAGAGGACCGTGGTCGTAATCGTGAGCCTCCGCTTCACCGTGAACATCGTCTTTACCATCAACCTCACCGTTCTTCTTCTTCTTCTTATTATTATCTTCGCCGTTGCTAACAATAGCCGCATTAGAGACCACGCGACGAATCGACACAGCACCGACCATGTCTTTGTTGCTGACGAGACCCATCCCGTGGAGGAGACGACGACGGCGCTCTGAAATCGATCCCGGAGCTGCCATCCAGATATCGTAATCAGGCGACATTGCCGTCGTACGGAATTTTCTAGAGGCATTGGATACGGAGGTTAAGGAAGAGACGGCGGAGGAGAAGGAGATTCGGCAGTCGTCAAAATCCTCGTCCTCCTCGTCGGACGAAGAACCCGCCATGTCGAAAGTAAGAGCAGAAGAGAGACGATCATGAGTTTCGAAGAACCTATCGTCGTCGTCTTCGAAATCTCCTAATCCTGCCCAGTCCATCGTCATCGTCCTCTTCCGATCCAACCTGTTTCCCCCATTCTCCATCTCCTCCTCCACCGATCCACAATCTCGAGAAAACTAATTGAAATTGCATACGAGATTGATCAAAATTTCGAAAATTTGGCCTCTCGGCGATGATTTTGTCAGGGAGATGATGATCGATCACATTATTCAGCAGCACCGTTATGGAACGATGGGCAAATCGGGAATTATGGGGGAAAGTGTCAAGACGTGTTTCGATTTGTAAGACATGTCGTCACGTTCATTTTTAATCTTATAAAGTTTCATTCTAAATTTTAATGATAATGAAGAACACAACTCAAAACCAATAGATCGTGGAAGCATGTTTTGCCCTTCTTAGGACAGTATTTGCTTTCCTCATACTTCAAAGTCTTAATTTACGTTTGGTTCGACTTTAATTATGAACAAATCATATGTTCGGCTTTGCGTGTTAAAAACTTTTTTTTCTTTAAATATTTTGTTTTATTTAAACTGATTTGAAACACATTAGAAAAAATGTATTTTATTAAAACTAATTTAAAACAAATTGCATCATAAATTCGAAAAATAAAATACAAAGATAAAGTAATGATCTTTTCCACAATGGAAATTAAGGGAGACAAAAACATCTTTATAACACATTAGTTATTCCAATACAACTTTATTTGAAATGTAAAATAAACCAAACTGGGTAATCCTCTGGGTCACGGTTGGACCGGTTGAACCGGCTGGTCTGATCCCCGTTTTGTAGAACCACCACAAATATTAATTTACGTTTTAAAGATTCGCCATATCCCATAAATATCAATGGGTAGAGTATCGACTAAAAATCTGATTTTCTTTTGTTCGTTTGTGTGTACTGTATTGTATTGAATAGCAAATGTTCTTCTTTTTTTTGTCGTTCAGCAAAAGTTCATTTAATCGGTGTAACGTCACTTGTGGCCACATTTAATAACCTATGATCAGAATATGCAAAAGTCAAAGGATGTGTCCAAAAAGAAGTCTAGCTAAATTGTGCTCTCAAGCAATTAATTATTCTGCCGCCCATATGAGTAATACATTTGGTATTACTTGGCTACAAATGATACATATCTTATCAATTATTCAAAGCTACATATGATCTTTATAGTTACCTAATTATATTTGACCATGACCTACAACTTGTTGGTTAATTTGATCTAGTATTGTTGTTATATATCACCATTCGGCATTAAATTTATACAATACAAATTGTTGACAAAAGAATAGAAGTCACATGCTGGTTGGTGAGAGATGGGGTAAGCAAAGAATATATGGCAAGAGAAGCAATTCATCTTTGCTATTATCTCTCGATTTCCAACTATCAATTTTATATTTCAGTTTCTACACAATTGTTTATAATATATATATATATACTGTTAATTTTCATCGTACTGCAAAGAATTTAACTACAATCTTAAATATATTGGTAGTTGGTGATTCGCTTTTCGGCTATCACTCCCATGATTGATAATTTGGCCCTATGTGAAAGCGTATTAATAATATTTTAGAATTGGTATACAAAAATATCATACTCCTAGATATTAATTTAGTTCTTTAGAACTGTAAAGAATATTTTGTGAAGGTATATTAAATAAATACCTTATTCTTTACTAAACTATAGCGGCCTATAATACCATAACATTAGTTTTATTGTGCCTTGGGTTCAATTTTTTTGTGGGTACAAAGTGTTATTTTTTTATGTTATAATTCCTAAAAGTTGATTTCAAATACTAAGAAAGATCATGTACCAAATATACGAAATTCCTACAGTGATACAAAAAAAAAACTTTCAGTTTATGTGGACAAGAAACTCCTTTGATTTTTAACAAGAAAACTATTTATGAGACATGAGTACAACTGTACAAGACTTTACATGTAAAACTAATTGTTTATGGGATTCTCATATATTAATAATTAGACTAGGATCCCTGTAATACACATGAAAACATATATATAAAATCAATTTTGTAAATATTTAAATTCAAAAAAATTGATAATATGTATAATAAATGAACCGTGTAATTAAAATCTACATTAAGATTCATTATTTTTTTCAGAAATTAAGTTTTATAAACTGTTAGTTAAAAAAACAGAAATTAATTTAAATTGATCTAGAATACAAGAAACTTGAGAATTAAAACTTAGAAATACATAAAATTTTAAGAAAAAATGATTTCAGTTCTTATGTGATTTAATATGATTTAATCTGTAATCTAATTAAAATATTGATTATCTTTTATTTTTATTTTATTTTATATGTTTGATAGTTTTCCCATTATAAATGCAATGACGATTATAAAGATTTGTAAATTTTAATTCCAAAAATCAACTTTAAAATAAAAATAAATTTTCTTCACAAAACACACAATAATTAACGAATTATAAAAATAATTAAACATCAATATCATTCTAAACATCTATTACATAACTATTGTTATATATATATATATATATAAATTCATAAATTATTAGCTTATATAGATTCTATAGTTTCTATTTTCTTTTTATTTTATAGTTTCTGTATTTCGAAAACTATTTTTTTCTTTTTTATTATTTTATGTTTTTAAAATCTAAATAATTAATAAATTTATTTTATTATTATATGGATACGTATCACAATCTAAACTAACTATAACGAGTTATAATTATTCTACGTATATTATATGTATCATGTTTACCTTAAATGCATTGTTTTGATATAATAAGATAGTAAACCCAAAAATGCCTTTTATGGTAGCCTTTTTTCAATCATACATTTAATGAGGTCTCGTAACTCCTCACCAACAAAACATGTTCTCTTTATCTATGAAACGTAGTTAGGTTTATAATATATCTATGCATGTGTTTGTATATATATACACACACACACACACACACAAAGAAGCCCATTGGAAGGACGTGACCGAGTAATCATCATCATTGATCATTTTAGGGAGAAAGAATGGCGTCGAGACCAGGTCTTCTCACGGACTGGCCATGGACACCTCTTGGAAGCTTTAAGGTCTCTTTCATTGCCCATATTGCTTCATAACATCTTTATATATGCACTTATAATCCGTTGTTTATATCAACCATTAGTCATACTGTTTGTATAAAATATGAATACGATATTCATTGCAGTACTTGGTGTTGGCGCCGCTGGTTATCGACAGCATCAACACGTTCTATAAGGAAGGGCATCACTGAACATAAAGACGGGTTACTATATTACGAAGAACATCTTTAAAAAGTAATTTTGGGGTTGATTTTTATTTTATTTTTTATCAACAGTTTTGTGGTTGATAAAACATATGTATATCGGTAACTTTTTTTTTTGAATAAGAGTTCCAATTTAACATAAATACGATTGCGATGCTAAGAGGACTATATATTGACCACAATAAAAGATTAATTTCAGATTTATTTTTTCCCGAAATATATTGTCCATGTTTAGAAGGATTCTAAACTATTCCTTTTTTTTAAGTCTTTTAATTATAACATTTCAAAGAACCTCTCTAATCACTTTGAGATGAAGGTTTTATTGTTCACAGTAATCAAAAACGATAATAAGAGACTACATAATCAATACAGCTCTATATACATCTTCTTATATGCTTTTGAGTTTAACATCATTTCTTCACAGCATTAGCGTTGAGAAGAATTGCTCGAATTCTTGATCAATCATTGGCTTCTTTGCGCCATGCCGAGTAGACTCTGCACACATGAAAACCAACTTACTAAATTCCCGGTTCAGAGAATCGGTATGGACAAAACCAAAAATAGATATTTACCTTGGTCAACAGTCCATCTCCCAGAGGACAGAACATAGTTAGAAGCATTACTACATCCTTTAGCTTCATCTTCGTCTTCTTCGTCTTCTTCATCGAGACGGATAATGTTTTCAATGTCTTTGTCTGAAAAATCCTCTAGGTTTTGGGTGCCATAGATGAAATCGAGATGGCTTTCGAAAGAGATCATCTTGTTTTCACTGCACGATCCAGATGATTCCTCTTTCATCTCAATCTCATTTTCACATTCCATAGAAGTCGAGTTCACACATGACGTTGAATACTCTGAATCAAGCTCTGATCTACCATTAGTATTGTCAGAACAAGCGGCATTGTCAAAACAAGCATGCTTCGACAGAGGTAATAATGATAACTCCGATTGATCTGTCTGAAATTTCCTCTTCTTGCTCGCATCAAGTGCATCCATTTTCAACACAGTTTTACTACTACTAATCATATGATTGAAACTGCAAGATACCAGACAACAACAAATGAGCACATATTAGATTTTTTTCATGTAAAAATAAACATTTTGTGGATCTTAATCATCAAATAGTAAATCGAGTTTATTGATCTTGAACGTGATGATAAGGGTTTTTTTCCTTAAAAAAAAGAGGAAACATCTAAATCACAATTACTAAAATAAGCTAATATCAAGACAATACTCTCATAAGTCATTCTCTGCAGCTGTGATTTGGTCAACCATTGACAATGAATACACACACATGCTACAAACCAATCATCTTATGTATCTATGTGTAAGAACTGAGAAGAGGAAGAAATTTGATATTACACTAACTATCCATTGTGAGATTATGATAATACATAGAGATCTAATAACTGAAAAGCTCAAATACCTGAGGCTCGCAAATCCTAATCCTAAGTAACAAAACAATAAGAGAAAAAGATTCAGAAACTTAAACCTGTTAATCTCAGTTCTTGTTATCCACTTCCTCTTCAAGACATAGATCGCTTAGAGAGTTCTTGTTTTTTTTTTGTTCTCGTTAATTTGAAATGACGGAAAAAAATGCTCTTTCCTCTTTCGGAGGGTCGTAATATCTGGAACTGGAAACTTTTAAAAATAAAAATCAGTCATGAATAATTCCACACTCGACGTAGGAGCGTGTAATCTACCGTATTATTTAAACCGTCGATCTCGTTTATACAGTTTTCGATTTGGCGCGTATACTACAGTGAGAGAAGAATCGAGGCGCTGGAGAGGTGACCCATCTCCTTTCACGGGACCTCTTTATTTTTAGCTTTCGCTCCATAACGATTTTGTAAATTTTTTTACAGTTGTCCCATAACGAACGATCTTATGGGCTTTTGGATGAGGTCTAAATATTTAAGTTTTTTTTTACGTTTGCATAAATATTTATCATCTAAACCAGCCACCAAAATAATAATTTTTTTAAACTTCTTATATTATTATTATAAAAAAGGAGGGTACATGAATAATATATATGGATACTTATCATTTAAACCAAGATAATTTTTATTTTATTTATAAAAGAAACATATTCTAAAATATAGTTAATTCTTTTTTTTCTCTCTCTCTCTTAAAAATACATTAACTTGCTTCTTTTTCTTTCTTTGTCAACTATCACGGGTTGGTATTTATAAAAAATATGTTTAGAGAAAATATTTCACTCGGCCAATTTGGACTTACAACTACATATGAAGTCTTCCGAACAACTGATTAGCCATCCATTATATAAAATTTGGAAAAAATATATATATTTTTAAATATTTGGATAATATCTCTCTTCAAGAATGTGGTATGTCTTAAAATAATAGCTCGTAGTCTCGTACTATGATGACAAAATAGTATTTTAGTTTTTACTGGTCTGGTCTGCTACCTACACAGAAATATCCTACTAATAATATATAACTGACACGTCATAACGTACTGGATCACGTGCCCCTCGCATCTGCCCAAGGGTGCTTCATATGGCGTTGTCTGATGATTTTTGCATTCATCATTGCAACTCGTAAGAAGAAAAGCTGAAACCAGATCTTCCTTCGTTAACTGTTTTCAGCTCTAGCTTCTGAAACGGACTGGCCAAAAAGAACAATCGTAGCAGCTAGATTTATCAACTCTTGTATACCCAAACAACAACAGATTATAGTTTGTGTCATGAGGGAAGATCTTTGACTAACCTGCTGTTTGGATCATAATAGAAACCGCTGATGGATCCATCGCTGCAGGAGAAGCATACGTAGTAAAATCCAGCTATTGTCAGTCCACAATCTGTGCCAACATTTACAAAGTATTGCTCTTTCCATCTCTGCATCACCAGATATAAACCGGGGTTGCAGGAATTATAGGATATAAATGGATATACAGAATAAACTGAGTGTTTTTACCATGAATATATAAGGGTAATTGCTAAGATCCAATTGCCTCCCACCGTCAGATTCAACTTGTCCCTGCCCAATTAGTTCAGATTGCGGCTCAGGAGATGTTACTGACTCTTCAAGCAAGTTACTTGAGAGCATTACCTGAAGAGGTGAAAAAGATGGGAACTTTGACCAATGTCTCATATCATCTTCCCTCCTGTGACAAATATATATCAGACTGTATTCACAATAAGAAATCATTAGCTTTAAACCTTCAAGAAAAAAGGGTTGGGACGTACGTGGCTTCCCATTTTCCGGTGTAAAAAGTATAATTCTTTCCATCAACAATTTCCCCTTCCCAGAATGTTATGACCTGACAGGCATAACAAACAGTCAAGAATCGTTTTTCCTGTAATTGTATTACAAGGGGAAGAAACAAGAAGACAACAAACGAGTCAGAGTGTAAGGGATTACAGGAGTGTCTGCCATGGGAACGTTTAGAGCTTCCATAGTGCCACAAAGATAGCCATGTTCAAGGTCAATTCCCTGTATCTGGACGTTAACTCTCCAAGCTTCCTCCTTCTGTTGATTAGAGACATTTTGCGTACCAGAAAATGCCTGCAGCAGGTTAAAAACATGTAAGTATGTCATAATTCAAAAGCCCTCATCTTTACGTTCAGTATGAATAACCAATCTGTTGGAGCCAGTGATTGTTCTACAATTTATGCTTAATATAATTGCACTTGGATTTAGCAAACATGAAAAAGATACCGAGCCAGTTAATGCAGACAAAGCTAACAAGGAAGTCATTGGCCCAAGATGTTTGGTGCGTATGATCAATGTTTGTGTCTGAACAATAAAACAAGAGATCTTATGGTTTTGGCTTTCCTAGTTGCATTAACTATCTTAGCTAACTTTAATGAAAAAGAGTTGCTATTAATACGGTAGTACCACATTTGATCTGACTGCATAAACCAGAAGTACCAACTGATTCTCAAACCTCGAGCAATTTCATTTTTACCGATAAGAAACCCCACATGACTTTTCAGAATATAGTTTCTTTACTTGTAAATTGTTATACTCAGATTCTGCTTACACATAGGCTATGTTCAGAAAAAGATTGTGCATACATAAACACAGATGCACAAGCATAAATGACATCTACGGCCAGGAGCTTAAGCAGACATTTATGAATTGATTTGAATCACTGCCGCAATCACTTTTTTTGTGATTCCAAGTTTCCAGACCTACCAACCCATAACAATCCTAGAAAGAGATTTCTAAATTTTTAACATAAGATTTACGCAACAACATTTTTGTTGATTCATGAAAGTTGAATCGTTTTACCTGGCCGGCGCCAAGAAGTGAACTAGGCGGAAGTGGTGATCGATTCCCAGGATCAGTTCCTAAAATGGCAACAATCCAATGAATGATAATGGACTTCAATTGAACAAACTGGAAAAACCCAAAATTTCAAAAGCTGGAAGAAGCGAAAAAACCTGAAACCTGGGCAGGCGCGTTGCTCTCCACAACTCTCACCGGCATTTTGATCCTCTTTCGTCGTTGCCGTCGCCGTCTGATCTCTCCTCCTTCGTTACTCCGGTTTTCCGATGAAATTAAGATCAATAAATGGGCTCGAGCCCAAAAAAAACACATCATATCCGGTTCGGTTTTTCGAATAAAGTAATTAGACCGGTTAATCTTTGCGAACTGATTAATTAGAGGTGGTACTCTCTGAACCAAATTGTAAAGTGGACCCTGAAAAACCCACTCTTTCACAAAACCCTTCTCTCTCTCTCTCTCTCCTTGCCTTCGCCTACTCTGCTCCGTCTCAACTTTCTCTGAGCTTTATTTGTTATCCTTTGCTTTACAACCTGAGTTTCAATTCTCGAATCCTCTGATTGGGTGAGTTCATGGGTTTTTTTTGATTTTTTTTTCTTCTTTTATGCGTCTTTGAAAGTCTTCAACTTTATGCGAATTAATGATATTCTCATCCTAGTGTTATCGGATTCCCTCTACAAAAATCGAACCTTTGACGCTGACTTCTCTAATCGCGTCTCCTTGTCAAACCGCTTCTGCCACAGCTCGAAACCAGGTTAGTCTTCTTCTCGATTTGCCAATTTACGTGAGCATTCTGTGCCATTTGAAGTGTCATTGGTTTTAGCTATTGACACTCACTCAGGTTTGCTTTAGCTCCTCCTCTATTTTTGGTCTATCATTCTTCTTCTTCTCACGTATTTGAACGAACTGAATGCAAAATTCAATATGCTATGAATGTAATTTGTTCCAAAGTTGTTTGTATTGGATGCTAATATTTGCGCTATATTCTAGATGTTGCTTCTGAAACAGAGCTCAGCTGCTGTTCTTGTCGCTGGGAATCCAAGTCCAGTCCTCCACACTTCTCGCTTCACTTACGGATTTGGATCTCTTCCAGTGAGCAAAACGTACTCCTCCCAGAGTTTCACCATGGCAAATTTGCAGAAGCGTCTTACTTCTTCATCTGGGAAATTCAGTCCGGTTATAGCCTGTAGCTCTCACGAGGCTTCTCCTATCAGGTACCTATGTCCCCTGTAATTTTGAATTTGGGTATAGGGCGTCTTTTTGTTCCAAACTTTGGAGTATAATGGTGTCACATCATAACAATTCTTCTCAAGAATTTTTCCTGGCTAGTGTTATATAGTGGCCTAAAAAAACAAACACGCGTTGTATGAATTTGTCTAGCAAAGTCGAAAGTCCTTCAAATTGAACCACGGATCAGTTAAGCTGGCATATATTAATCTGTGGAAATGAAAAACGTTCTCTTTTTCTTGGAGGTGTCATTGACTTCAGAATTGCACTAGTATTGTGGCTAAGACTAGAACTTAACAATTGCAATGAAAAAAGGCGGTCAAAGCATCTGCGCTTCCCTGTAGTTCTCGTTTCTGTTTTACTAGACACGAAGATTTGAAATCAGTGAAATTGGGGAAGGAACTATTTTCTCTAACGTTATTTGTCTTTTCTCTTTCAAAGTGAGAATAGGGAGAATACAAATGCCCATGGAGTTTCTGAGATAATTGTGGGAGTGTTGGGGGGTGGACAATTGGGTCGTATGCTTTGCCAAGCTGCTTCTCAGATGGCTATCAAGGTGATGATTTTAGATCCCTCAGAGAATTGTTCAGCAAGTTCATTGTCCTACGGTCACATGGTTGATAGCTTTGACGACAGTGCGACAGTAGAAGCATTTGCAAAAAGGTCCCTTCTTTTGTTCCCTTTCTTCAATGCGTTAGGTTCTCCATTCCTATTGTTATAACAACATTGAAGTTGTTTTTGTTTATTGTCGTAGTTAGATGTGGAGTCTTGACCGTGGAAATTGAACATGTTGACGTGGAAACACTAGAGAAGCTTGAGAAACAAGGAGTCGATTGCCAACCAAAAGCCTCTACTATCCGGATAATACAGGTTTTCTAACCTCTCAAATCTTTTCATTGCTTAAATAATTGATGTTTATTACGCAATGGGTATATGAGGCAGTTTGATGTTTCAGGATAAATACATGCAAAAAGTTCATTTCTCTCGGCATGGCATCCCACTTCCAGAGTTTATGGAGGTTTAGCCTTTCGTTATGTTTCGTTGAAAAAATCACTCACGAAATTTTCCAATTTTTAACCCCTAAGACATGACAGATAGGCGATATAGAAGGAGCGAAAAGAGCAGGTGAACTTTTTGGCTACCCTCTTATGATCAAGAGCAAGCGATTAGCTTATGATGGACGCGGAAATGCAGTTGCAAGTACCCAAGATGGGCTTTCTTCTGCTGTAACGGGTAATCCTTTACTAATGATATATAAAGTGGTTTCACAGAACCGGTTTAGTCTGGTACAGTGTCATAATTGATATGTAACCTTTGCATTCCTGCTTTTGCTTCGACTTTTTTATCCAGCTCTTGGAGGTTTCGGTCGTGGTTTGTATGTCGAGAAATGGGCACCCTTTGTCAAGGTAAAACGATGATAAATATTCTTTTGCTGTAGTAACTTATCTGGCTCTGATATTTATAATCATTTACATTAAACCTTTAGGAGTTGGCTGTTATTGTGGCTAGGGGAAGAGATGGTTCCATGGTTTGTTATCCTGTTGTTGAAACTGTTCACAGGTAACGGAAAAACTCGACTAAATGTTATCTATAAGATTGGAATATATGGTTTTTACTTTTGTACTAATACACCTTAAAATGCACTCTAGGGATAACATATGCCATATAGTTAAAGCACCGGCAGATGTGCCTTGGAAGATCAACAAACTTGCCACTGATGTTGCCCAAAAGGCTGTTGGTTCTTTAGAAGGCGCTGGGGTTTTTGCAGTCGAGCTGTTCTTGACAGAGGATGGCAAGGTACTGTCATACATTTTAAGCTCTCTACCTCTTTTTGTATTTTTTTTCTTTGAACTTATCAGAGTTTTAGTCCTTCCCAGATCCTGTTAAACGAAGTTGCACCTAGACCACACAACAGTGGCCATCAGACAATCGAGGCATGTTATACATCACAGTTTGAACAACACTTGCGGGCTGTGGTTGGTCTTCCACTCGGTGATCCGTCTATGAGAACTCCGGCCTCCATTATGTACAATATTCTTGGCGAAGATGATGTAATGGATGTTTCTACTTTACTTTCTTGTTTGAAGCTCTTCTGCTTATCAGTTTAATGAAAAATGCTGCGCTTGTTTTGTTTTTCATGTTTCAGGGAGAAGCTGGTTTCAGATTGGCTCATCGGCTAATTGCAAGAGCTCTGAGCGTTCCAGGCGCATCTGTGCATTGGTATGACAAGTCAGGTTAGATTTCTGCTCTCTTATAATTTTCTTGATATGTTGTCCGTTTTTGTGAACTATTTGATTGCTCACAAAGCTTGTATGATAAAATCTTGTCAGAAATGAGAAAACAGCGGAAGATGGGCCACATAACTCTTGTTGGGCAGTCTATGGGTGTTTTGGAACAGAGGCTGCATTGTATATTAAGTGAACAAACCCATCAACTACATGGTCAGTTTCATATAGCATAATTTGGTATCTTCGTCCATTGGCTTTTACTTTACTTACAGTTTATGGACCCACATTGTCTTGATCGCTAATATCTTCATGAATTTTCGATGTATCTCATGGAAGTTTCGTTGCATGTTGTTTACACGTTGCAGAAACACCTCGTGTTGGTATCATCATGGGTTCAGACTCGGATCTTCCTGTTATGAAGGATGCTGCAAAAATTCTTGACATGTTTGGTGTTACACATGAGGTAAAATATTAGGATGTGCTAGAAAAAAATTTGAACTTGGCATGAGTTGCATGAATCAATCATCGCCTTAACTTTTTGCATCTTGAATGGTACGATATATGAGAAATGACTCATGATTGGTTTATAGGTAAAGATAGTTTCAGCTCATCGCACCCCAGAGATGATGTTTTCATATGCAACCTCAGCTCATAGTCGAGGCGTCCAAGTGATAATTGCTGGTGCTGGTGGTGCTGCTCACTTACCAGGTATGTCATAAACATGAACTCGTCTTGTCCCCACAACCCCATAAAGAAACTAGATTTTCTGAAACAAGTGTGCCTTTTTCTTTCTTTGAAATTAGGTATGGTTGCTTCACTCACTCCTTTGCCTGTGATTGGTGTCCCTGTTCGTGCTACCCGTTTGGATGGAGTTGATTCCCTTCTCTCCATTGTTCAGGTAAGCACCCATTACTTCATTGTTCACTGAAGCTATTAATTGTTTGCATCATTTGAATCGATTTTGGTCTGCGGTTTTCAAACCTTTACTTCTTTTTTTTGTTACCAAAGATGCCTAGGGGTGTTCCTGTCGCGACAGTTGCTATAAACAACTCCACCAACGCAGCCTTGCTTGCTATCCGGATGCTGGGGATCTCTGATACTGATCTCGTCTCAAGGTTCTTCTTGTTTTTTTTCTCTTGTTACTTAGAGTCAGATTGAACACGAATAAGTAAGACTTATGGGTTTTGTTTGGTTGGTCAGGATGAGTCAGTACCAGGAAGACATGAGAGAAGAGAACATGGTTAAAGGAGAGAAACTTGAGCGAGAAGGTTGGGAATCGTATTTGAACCATTAGATATAACTGGTCACAGCTCTCATGGTTAACCGGATAACCGGGAATTCCATCACGATTGATGTTGCTGCCAAGATCTTGTTGAGGGATCTGAGAGTTAGCTTCGGTTCTTGAGTTGTTGTTGTCACGACTCACGAGTAGTTCCGGTTTGGACTCGTTAAGTTAAACCACAATTAATTGAGAGTCAAATCTAATTGGGTCTTTTATCCCAAAAGATGATAATAAAACCAATTTTGTAGTAATCGAAAGACTGTTCGATTGAACCGGTTAAACAGGTGAATTAGAGCATATACTATATGCAATCAAAAACATGCATTGCCCAAGTTTGCCTCAGATAGATAAACTGTTAATAACATCATCAAATAGTATCAGCTTATCAGATGGTGAGAGAGTTAGCTTCAGTTCTTGAGTTATTGTTGTTGTTGTCACGATTTTATTTTGAAAAGTATAGTCGAAACTCGAAAGACTGCCCTATTCAACCGGTTAGTTGATAGTATTACGAGTGGTTTCCACACATGCCACATTCAACTGTAGAATCCATATTTTCATTAATAACTAATATAAGTGACTTCAACAAAACAGAAAATTCCATATATGCTGTCGATAACCAGTGGCGCCAACACCAAGTACTGCAATTAATATTGTATTCATATTTTATACAAACATTATGACTAATGGTTGATATAAACAACGGATTATAAGTGCATATATAAAGATGTTATGAAACAATATGGGCATCGAAAGCGACCTTAAAGCTTCCAAGAGGTGTCCATGGCCAGTCCGTGAGAATACCTGGTCTCGACGCCATTGTTTCTCCGAACAATGATCGATGATGATGACTACTCGGGTCACGTCCTTCCAATGGGCTTTTTTTGTGTGCGTGTGTGTGTATATATATACAAACACATGCATATATAATAGAGGGCATCACATTCACATGTGAGAGTTCCTTTTTCCGAAAGTCTAAAAAAAAAGATTCCTAGACCTAATTACGTTTAACAATTAAGAGAGCCTATTTTATCGGTGAGGAGTTACGAGGCCTCATTCAATGTCCTTGAATCTGCACGCTTCCCCAATACTAAGCTATTGATTTGACTAAGTAAACTTTGGCACCATATTTTATTTGAGAACTTCCTTGCTGTTTCTTTGTTTGTTTTGTTGTCTTTTGCTATTAAAATGAGATTCCCAAATAGCTTGAGCAATCTGTCTTACATGTAAAGAGTCTTGTACTCATGTCTCAAAAATGGTTTCTTGTTGAAAATTAAAGGAGCTATACTTTTCCACAGAAACTGGAGTCTTTGTTAACATTTCTCCATAAACCGTTTAAAGGACTAAATATCTAGGAGTCCGATGTTTCTGTATACCAATTCTGAAATATAATAAACACATTTTCACAGCGCTCGAAATGATAAACCAAGGGAAAGACAGCCCAAAGCGAATTACTAAATGTAAATATATAATAAAGGTAATAGTTACGTTAAACTGGTTGTGCATCAGTACGATGAACGGACCAAAGATAAACTAACAGTACTAATATATTATATAAACAACTGTACATAATTTGAAATTTACCTCACAATAATCGATGTTTTTGGCTGTGTTGGAGATGATCATAGTCACAGCATGTGGTAAAAACATTCTCTGGAGATTGTTAGAGCATTTTCAAAACAAACCTCATATATTAAGGTGTAAGGGTGTTTGTCTCTAGAAGATATCCTCAAATAAAAACTTCTGGTGTTTGTCTTTAAAAGATAATTTCAAATTAAAGCTTCAAAAAGTTTTAGGAATAAAATGTCTGAGGGATAGAACTAGAAAGACTAAAATGCAAAAAAAAAATGAATTCTTAAATTTGAGATATCAGTATTTAAAACCTCAAATTTTAAAATTTTGAAGTTACTTTTAAATAGATAAAATTTCAAAAAAAAAAGTTTGAGGTATGTTTTGGAGATGCTCTTAGTTAAAAAAATTTAAGCAATTGTGAGATAATAGCAAAGAAGAATTCATCTTTTTTGCTATTGTTGTAGTTTTCTTTGCTTACATTTATTTTTCAAAATTCAGGAAATAAAGATGGATATCTAACTAATACAAAATTAAAAAAAAAGGTTGAAGCAAGAAAGAGAAATCATTTCTCATTTGAAAAATTATTAAATACTTTTTACATATTTTCTTAACCGCTGTTATTGTTTTCATGGTTTAAATTTTTTAATTATATTATAAATTTATATTAACATAGAAAATGGTTGAAAAACTCTAAAATGAGTTTTTTAAGCCAATGGAGGTGCTCTCACCGATCTGGATGTAGCTTACATTTTGTCAACACTATACTCTGTATTATGTAAATTCAATTGCGGATGGTGGTAATATAATAATCCCAACACTAAAACAAACCAATAAGTCGTACGTCGTGGTTATATAATATAGTCACTATTAAGACCTATGTACAGTGTTGAATAATTAATGCCATGTGTATTTGTCTTTGTCAAATAAATAGTGCAATACCAGGTGTATTACTCATATGGCGGAAAATAATTAATTGGTTGTGAGCACAATTCAGCTAGCCTTCTTTTGGTAGCATCTTTTGGTAGCATCTTTTGCCTTTTCTGATGATAATTTATTAAATGTGGCCATAATGCCCAAGTACACCAATTATATGCATTTTTGATACAATATAAACAAAGAAATACAAAAAAGCAGATTTTGATCCATAGTCTACCTAAATCAGAAACTAACAATTAATAATATGCATGGGTTATATGACGAATCTGTAGAACGTAAATCATATTTTTGGTGGGTCTGTAAACTTATAATTAAGGATTGTTTACAAAAGTTGAGACGTGGATTCATTTAAGCATAACGAAACAGAATTATAAATTTGTAGGACAACAAAAGTTCGGTGTTTATTTTCTTTATTTTATGTTACAAATACACTTAAAAATACAAAGTGTTAAAGTAACAAAGAAATTCAGTTAAAAAGTAAATTTATTATCACAAACTAGTATGTTTGAAACGGTTCTAATTATAACACCGAGAGGTTAGACCATTTTGATAGAAACATCAAACAGAAAAAGAAAGTAATCGCAGAACTAAAAATTGCATAAAAACGGTAGAAAAATAATCGTTAAAACCAAAGACAATGAACTATAAAATCTCTATAGCCTTCGCAGCTTGCAACCACTAATTATGGTATTATGCAGATTATACGGTCGTGCCATATATATTCATAGATTTGTTCCATTGACTAGTGAACTCGTACGAGGTTTACTTCACCGGTTTTGTGGGTGAACTCGTAAACCTATGTGTCGGTTTCTCTTTCTTCATCTCTTTTATTCGATATAAATTCACTGCCTTGCTTGCGATCAATCGAAGCGCAAGGTCGCAAGTTAAGACGAATTAGAGTGTGTTAATCACATCACATAATCCTAAAATCATAAACAATTACATATTTTTTTATGACTCATCTCATTCTTTGTTATTTAAAAAAAAAGAAAAGAAATGTGTCTGCTAATATATTGGCTATTTCGATTTATCAAATCTTGGATAGTCTCTATGAAATGCAAAACACACAAAGCCATTCTAATATTCAGAACTTTCACCTCCCACCAGAGAGCTGAGAATCAGCGATAGAAGATCCGCCAGTAAACCCTTTAAAGACGGAGGAAGAATACGACATCCCTAATTCGCTAAATCCGTCTTGGATCCCTAACATCATCCCACTCCCGGAAAAATCCAAAGGAGACAAATCCGGTAACTTTGCATCTCCTCTTAGATAGTGTAGCACTTGTCTCATACTTGGTCTTGCCCGTGGGTCGGAGTGAGAGCACAAGAGACCTAGCTTTAAAACCATTTCCACCTCTTTTTCGTCATACTCGGAACCCATATTCGGATCTTTAGCATCCAAGATGTTTCCCCTGTTCCATAACCCGAAAACCCAATCCACAAGCAAGAATGTCTCATCGGTCTCGTGCTGGATCTCGATAGGACGTCTACCGCATGCGACTTCTAGCAAGAACGCCCCGAACGCATAAACATCTGTAGCTGTCGTGGCACGTCCTGTACGAGTGTGTTCAGGGGCTAAGTATCCCAATGTTCCAACAACATGTGTGGTCTGAGGATCCGATCCATGATCGTACAACCGAGCCAAACCGAAATCCCCGAGTCTCCCGTTGAGCTCTACGTCTAACAAGACGTTGCTAGCTTTGACGTCACGGTGGATAACCACTTGTTCCCATTCCTCGTGAAGGTAGAATAAACCAGAGGCAACACCTAGAATGACCTTGATCCTCTGTTTCCAATTGAGTGTTACCTCCGGACTTTTGTACAAGTACTTGTCTAAGCTTCCATTGGGCATGAAATCGTACACTAGAAGAAGCTCACCTCTCCGGCGACAATAACCCAAAAGAGGGACTAAATTCCGATGACTCATCCGACCAATACTCACGATCTCCGCCACAAACTCTTTCATCCCTTGTCGGGACTCATGCGAGACTCTTTTCACGGCGATCTCCAACTTCGTCCCAGGCATCACACCTTTGTAAACACTCCCGAACCCGCCTGTTCCGAGAACGTCCTTCTCCTTGAACCCTTTGGTCGCATAGTATAAATCCTTGAACCTGAATCTGTTCTTCCCAAACTCTTTTTCCCAATCGTCGAGCTCCTCCGCGAATTTCCTTCTCCTCCTCACGAGGAAGCAAATGAGGAAGATCAAAGAGAAAATCAAAGAGAGGGAAATCAAAGGCATCCCGATCTTATAAAAATCGGAGATTTTCTTCGGCACAAACCGAGGAAGCTTCGGAAGTTTTGATAAAGCCAGAGGCGGAGCCTCGCCGTTCACACCAAAACTCCATCCGAGAATAAAATGTTCCGACAGAACAGAACCGGTCGCAGACGAGAAACCCACGAACATATCTTGGAGAAGAACCCGAGAAAGATCTTTTACAGTCGAAACAAGCGGCTTTCTAGGCTTATCCTCGTTGAATGGAGCCATCGTCACATCGATTCTATGCGAACGACCGTCGTAATCGACCCAAACCTGCATCGGCTTACGACTGATCAAAGTCAGATTTTTGAATTCACCTTTCTTGTTCCACCACCCAGCCGATGAACTTTTCTCTGACTTCAAACTATTGATATCAATTCCCACATGGTTATCATCAGTATCATTAAACTCTGTACTCTGGATCGTATCCAATTCGACAGCGAAGACATTATTCGTCTCCTTACCATCGTTTGTGATGTTGAAGAGACCGATGTATTGGCTTGCCGTTGCGTAAGGAAGGCTCGGGGTAGGAGCGACCACGAAGCCGATGCCATGGCCACTAAGTATCGGGATCTGGGAGTGAATCGCGAAGACAAAGGTCGTTGAGAAGGAAAAAACGATGCCGTTTTGCGAATCTTTGAACCGGATTGGTTTGGTGTAGAAGGCGTGGCCGGTTTTCTGAACGGTGTAGTTGGTTAGCTTCAAGAGACCGTTTGGTGTGACGGTGGTGATCCCTTGGATGGATATGTCAGTGAGTGGAGTGAAGCCATTGTACGTGAAACTGGTACTTTGGGAATATAGTTTTTGGGATTGAAAGAGGAGGTTGAAGAAGAAGAAGATGGTTAAGAGCTTCAAGAACATGGCTTCCTCTTTTTCTCTGCTCTGTGTTTTTTTATTTTTTTGAGATTCCTTTTGGATATTTGTGTTTATTAGAGTGGATGAAGAAAGATAGATAATTTATGGTGAGTAGAGAGTGAAAAAGTCGTCTTCTTTACTTACTTCTTTCTAGAAAAAAAAACAAAGTGTATTTTTTTCTTTGTGGGGATTGCTCGTGATTGAGAAATTTAATCAAAGTAGGTGATATGTGTTTCCAATTTTCCAAGATTAAAGCTTCTAGTACGTAACTTTTATTGAAATTTAAATACCATTTTTAAAAATATACCATCTATCACGCTCATGATGCTGTAATTATAAGGATGTTTGTTTAATTTATCGACGATATTAAGAACTAGTATTTATCAACTAATATTTATGGGGATGATCGAAGATTCGACTGTAACTGCAAGAGTGATCAGTTGATTTTTTTTTTAAGTTTCTAGTTGTTAGCTCACGTTCAATTTTCTTTTTGTGCCAACGAAGATCAAATAATCAAATGAATATGTTTTACTAGGGATATTGTATTGAATATTATAATATTTCATATGAGATTGATCTCATTAAATAACTAATCATTCTAAAGTAATTATGCGCATTTAAGTTTGATATTTAACTAGAATCTCCAAGTAATATATATATATATAACATAAACATACAAATTGATGATTATATAAGAGTGACATCAGAACTAAACTAGTACTTTACCAAGGAATATTTTTGGAGTAATTACGTATAACTCCTGTTAATAATTTAATTTTGTTTTGGGTACACTATTCTGCCTCTATCATTTTTGTTGTTATCACAGACTCTCAGTCGTCTAATATGCCAAAATACATACAGCAAATTAGTTTGAAGTTTCAACAAATCAAAAAGTTGTAACGTGAAAGAGATATTGGAACACACGTAGTAATTGGCCAGACAACGTCCTTTACCAGTACTCAGAATATTTATGTGGACAGAAACATGTTCTCAAATTTCCTGACGACGACGTAACTCCTCACCCTTTTTTTCTATAAAAATATCATTGTATAAGAAAAACGAATTAGTTTGAATACATATGATACTTATACGAATCTCTAAAAATTTATATGTACTTCATTAATTATTCTTGTACATGCGTATATTTCAACATTTTATGTTCCATCGACTATTTTTATAATATCAATCGCGATAACGTTTTTAAGGGATTTATAATGGTGCTATATAAAATAATTTTGATATTAATAAAGGTTATATTATGATTATATGTCATCTTATAAGACTAAGATAATTATTCAATTATTATATGTATAAAATTGCCAACCTTTTTATAGGATTGTTTACACAAATCATGGTACCATGTGAGTTTTTTTTTCCAACTCATAGATATATTAATGTTTTAGGTTGTAGCATTTTACTTTTTATCCTCCATAATGATGAATTAGGTGGGAGTGGAAATGACCTTAATGACAGATTGGGACCCACGTGGCAAGTGCACAACTGGTCAAAACAAATAGACTAGAAAGGGGTCCACTCTAATCTTGGAAGCTTCTGACTGAATAATCGTTGTTTTTTTGTTTTAAGTCAAACCATGTGAATATTCGAATGGAGTTTTGCGTGAGATTGTCTGTACGCTATCAAAGTCCTCTCTCCTCACTCTTGTTGTGATTCGAGAAGAAGAGTTTGTCACGTCGTGTGGTAAGAGGTTGAAATGGAAATGAGACTTTTTAGCATAGAGATTAGAATTTAGAAGAAAGTTCGTTTTGGATGATGTTTGTGCTCTCTTATTCAAGTAGTGGTCTAGTATTGTGTTTACACTTCGTTTTAGTTTTACTCTTCAAACCATATAATTCGACTCAATTGTCAAACACTTCTTTATAATAGAATTAACCGTTAACCCAAAACTTTGCTTATATCTTTTATATCTGACCACGTCTTTTAGTTAGTCATCTGAAATATTCTTCCACACGATTAGATTAACTGTAAGCTAAAATAGGGGATTTCAAGAGATACTATTCATGTTTTCACAGGATTGGAGGTTTTGCGAAGCTATTTCAAGCAAAGGAAACAAATCCGTTAATGGACTATGCAATAAGTTTATGGTAAGAACGAACATTTGATTTAAACAAGATGAACAAAATATAATGATATGACTATAAATAAATTTTAGAAACTTAAAAACAGACAGAAAAAAAATATATGTTTTTTTTGTTATAGAGAACCACCAATTTTATAATTTAAAAGCAAAAATCTACTATAAACCACAAATTGATTTTTGAAGGAAAAAACAGCCAAAATAAGTTATTATGTTGATTTTATATCATAAAAAGTTAATTTTATCAAAAATTCATCAGTTATTTAATCAATTTTGAAAAATTTATGGAATTACATATTCGGAATATGAGTAGTCTTATTTGTGTATCAGATTTAGGAGTACTGCAGTTTGTGTTTTGTCACTTGTAAATGATAATTAAACATATGTACATAATCAAATTTAAACCTCACTAATTTTCTTCTCTTTATGTCTCTGCTTCGTCCTTACCTTTTTTTTTCTTTTTACTTGCAATAGACGTTTTTACATGATTAACAAAAAGAAACTTTGTACAAGAAAAAAATAACAAAAAGAAACAAAAGAAAGTAGAAGAAGACAATGCCCATAGAAAACCAGGTGCCGAATATTCCAAGGTTACAAGTATTCTTTAATTATGGTCCATTAAGTAATATATTTTCTTTAAAGAATTTTCCTTAGGCTCAATTTCAAGAACCCTGCCTAATACTATAACAATACGTTACAAAAAATAGTTAAATGGCTAAATAAATTATATTTAAAATTAAATTATAAAAGAAAAACTAACAATCCGTATAAATTGTGACTTAATCCAAAATCCGAGTTTGTGGTTAGTTGATATTTACATTAAAAAAAAGAATGACAAAATTGTTGCTCATTTCTTCTTGATATAGTCAATTGGAGCCGATCCATCATCCGTCGAGCTTCCAAACGTACGTTTTATTCGTTTTTCCGCTCGGATGCTACGACTAGGGAGTTACACTTTCGAAAGGATTGCAATGCCTTATCTTGACATTGATTACGCTTTCAGAGTCTTCTTCACTCTTGATAATTTCACAACATTGTCTACGTGGTGCCTGTATAATCCCCCATCAAACAAAAAAAAACAAATAATTACAAGTTATATATATATACACTATGCTTCCTAAGAATAAATTTATGAAAACTTCTCGTAATCACAGTGGTCACTAATTAGTGTTTGTTTCATACCATATAATCTTGTTATATGTAATGGATATATATGCGCAAAGATATTAGTTTTCATATGCTTACCATTCTCCAGAGATCCGGCATCCACTTAGTAACGGAGACGTCAATGAACTCGACGGAACTGACGCGAGAATAATCGGTTGTTTTACATTGCGTGTCGCTCACTTCAACATGTTTGCGATAAGTCGTAATAGTCTGACCCGACCCGACTTCATAAACCCGGTCCAGGAAATAAACAACGGGCCTCTCACACGGATCTTTGCTAATGGGTCGGGTATCAAACAAGAAAGGCTCAGAGCTAGACGTCCGCCACGACTTGAACGTAAGGATCGGCGTCTCAAGCTCCTTAGCCGTTACTAGAGACGGATATATCTGAATAGTGTAGCCCCAAGAAACGGAGACAGACCACTTTCGGGTCGGGTCATGGCAAAAGCTGAGCTGGAGGATCCGGCTTGGATCTGTTTTATAGGCCGATATGAGTCTTCTTAGGGCGTCGATTTGGGTCGTCCCAGGGATTATCGGGTCAACGTAGTCGAGGTGGTGGAGCGATACCAGAGGAGCCATAGGATGCGCAGCCAATAAACCGTACGGGTTGCCACGTATGTCAACCTGCATTTGACAATGCAAAGAAAATCATTAAATCTTATGGTTTAAATTTTTTTTAACTTCACTTAAATAATTAAATCTTATGGTATACAGTTTTTTTTTAGAAACTTCACTTAATTAGTTACACGAAAATGCCGCGAGTTAATATTATGGTATTAGAATGATCAGTGTGTTATATACTTCCCATAATTCTATTTAAAAAATCTAGCAAGGAATAATTAGTTGAAGCTTTGCAAATTAAAATTTATAATATATTATCGGTCTGATACAATATTTTAGTTGATTATTTCTAAATTCAAACAAGGCAAGGGATAAGATATTTAAACGTTTTGAAATTTGAAACTTATACAAATCAAGAAACTTTCAGTATTTGACGGGCAGTTTTATAAATTCATAGCTAAAGAAGTGAATTTTCCATTTATTTAATATACTAAGTGAATTTCCAGTAATGAGAATAAAAATGGAGGAAATTACGAATATACCTGATGAAAACCTAGTTCCTTGGTCAAGGGAACTCCAATCTCACTAATACAAGCTTCAATCTTCTGATCAGATCCATATAACGATGCGTATCGATCGATACAGCCGTCGAGTATCTTTACAAGCTCGACGGCCAATGGGTAGCTAATTGCAATCCCTCCGCCACCATAAGCCATGGCGTAGGAGTGAACAATGTCTTGTTCAACACTCTCCGAGTTTCCTCCAATGTAATACATTTGATTGTGGTCGTACTTATTGAGAACTGTTATAAGATTCTCTACAAAGAAAACGGTGTCGTCGTCACCCATCACGAACCATCTCACGTTCGTTAACCCTAGCTCAAAATTCTCTTTAATGATTCTTGCTATTCGTATAGCCGATCTTGTACCATACCTGTTATAAGAAAAGTCAGTTCATTAAAATTAATATGTATTCTAATACATTGTCACAATTTATTTGATTTGTGGTTTAACGATTAATGTCTAAGGTCTGTATTCTATTTGAGTTTCAATTTAGGATGTAAACCACTTATAAAAAGAATCCAATTTACCTAAACATATATCCACGGCCGCTATGGGAATTTTGGAGAAATAAACCTAGAAAAACAGAACTAGACTACTTGACTATGTTTCAACTGGTTGAAATAATTAGGTTAATAATTGAAATAGCTTATACCAGCAAGTGTAAGTGAAACCGGAGGTGTCCTCCGAGACTTGGTACGGTGGATAAGTCGGTAGCCACGTCATGTTAAGAGGCGGTTCCTCATCAAGCCAGACAAACCCGCGGGTGTCGTTGGGTCGCCACCAGAGTTCCGTGTAGCGGCTGCGTTCTCTCCACGTTTGAATGGAGCCACCAATCCCGAATAATATGTGGGAGACATCGGTCACTTCCGAGGACTGATTGTGCCGGGCGATGGCCGAGAAAGAGGAGGAGGAGGAAATGGTAGA
Organism: Schrenkiella parvula; assembly: GCA_000218505.1. NCBI lineage: Eukaryota > Viridiplantae > Streptophyta > Magnoliopsida > Brassicales > Brassicaceae > Schrenkiella > Schrenkiella parvula. The sequence goes on along the minus strand of CM001190.1, from coordinate 9,754,416 downwards.
AGAGATCACATTGTTACGGCCAAAACGGCGGTGGCCGGCGAAGCCATGGGAATCGGAGCAACCCGATAAGATGATGTAGAAGAAGATCATAGCAACAGAAATGAAGATGCATATGGTGAAAAACAGCTTGGCGACCACGGAAAGAACACGGCCTGGTTTAACAGTTGTTGTCGGGAAAATCGACGGTGGTTTGTGGCGGAGCTTAAACGGATCGAAGATGGCCATTTTCTTATGTGTGTGCGTATAACTTTCTGTATGTTTGTTTTTATGTGTGCTTGGTGTTATAATGCGGAACTGGATTTTACTTTTGACCTTCAGAAATGTAATGCAACTGTATGAGTAAGATTTTGTGATCAAATAACTCAGTATTTATTTTTATCTGTTGCGACACAAATCAAGAAAGTCCATTTTCTACGAATATTCCCTACTCCTTTATTTTAGTCAACAAAATATATGATTTCGGGAAAACAAATCTTGTTACTTAAGATGCAACCATCAACATTGTTTTTTCAAAGAAAACATTGTTTTGGACAAATTGTGAATTTTATCCACAAACTTTTTTAGAAAAATTGTAAGGTCTCTAATGCTAGATTCTAAGAACATGGTGTAAGTTAAAGAGTGATGGACCTATGTTGACCACGAAAAAAATAGAGCTGATGGACCCTAAGCTGTTGCACATCCATATGATTCTGTTGGGCCAATCATTGTTGAGTTAGTATATGTTGGTTCAAAGTTTGTTTAAGGATTCTTCATTTGTTCGAAATCAATTACAAGTGGAAAATATATGTATGAGGATATTTCCATATATTAAGGAGAGAGGCCCAAAATTACAAGTAACTGTTGTGATTAGGCCGAGGGTGAGACTTCATATAATATCAATCTTCTCAGCTTGCTCGTTGGCCTGTTGAGTTAAATGCCGTGAGTTTTGTCTTCTTCCATTTCATAAACTGCAAAATTAGGAGTTCCATAGATATATTATATGTAGCAATACACCCACATGTTATGGGATAGTGAGAATCAACAATTCGCTGATATGTCTCAAAACAGTTATACGAGAACCGGACTGTAAATTAACGCCTAACACTTCAAAATTAGACGTATAATATAAATTTTGACGATTAATCTACTTAGGCGTTTATAGACTAATAGTATAACGTAACTTTAACAAAATAGCATGATCTATAACGCGATAAAATTACTAAATAGTATTTTATAAGTTGTAAGAAAATCACTTATGCGATTTAGTTAAGAGACTGAAGTTTTCTTAATTACTTTTGGTTTTAGAATATCATAAATTTTGCTTTCCAGGTTTTTGTACGGGAGAATATTGGTCATATTGAATTCAAATTAGAAAACTCTTTCGGCAAAAACGATCTAGACTGATAAATATATATATATATATATATATATATATATATATATATATATATATATATATATATGTACAACTAGTTCTTTTAAAATTTTAGATAATATTTGAGAATAAAAAAATTTATACTTTCACAAAAAGATATATGAGAGGACTTCAATGATATATAAATGAAAATTGTGACTGAGACTTGCATGCTCTTTATAAAAGAAATATGAATAAGATTTGTACGTCAACTTTACAAAATTAATGTGAATGCGACTCTCTCTCTTTTGCTGAAATGTGACTTTTAGCTTAATGACATTGCAGGAACACGTGTTTCTGAAACAGTGATGTTCTAATTATTTTACCTAACTTTAAGCGATAACAATCTTCAAATCAATTTTTTTCGTGGAACTGGACAATAACCACGTTTTAAGAATGCGTCTCTCGTAATTTTGAAAACGGAAACTGTATTGTTGTTGTTGCCGAGACCTATATATGCGTCATGCAATATCTTTTAATGTTCATGTTCTTGCATTAATAGTTTCAAGATCTACTTGATTGGATTTATATAATTTTCTGAAGACTATCCAATTTTTTGGAAGATAAGTTTCTATAAAAAAATTATTTATTTATTTCAGTGTTTGTTAGTCTAGCTAGCGTTAATCTATTCTTAAATACTGAAAAATTCTTTGTCTCAGTGGAAGAATATTTTTGAAAAAAAAAACGACCGTAACATAGTTTCTCTTACGTGCTTAACTCAAGCAAACCAAAAAGATAAGTCATTTAATTAGCAAAGCTCCAACATGAGAGTTCTATCTCATATTTCTATAATGATGAAAGAGACTTGCATGTTATTTATACTTACATTATCTCACTCGTGGACAACTGTGATTTATAATTGAGAATAAAATAAAAAAACCAGATTGGTAAAGCGGACCAACCAAGAATTTTTGGTCTTTTCTTGTTGTCAGGATCCTCTGTGGAACTTTCGCTTACATATGTACTTGTGTGTAATATATTTTAGTTATTATTCGAAGTCATATATTTTAGTTATTTTTCGAAGTCTAGTTGTTAATTTGGAACAGATATATGGCGACTAGGACAACTACTAGTCGTACTGCAATTTCTATTCGTTATCATACACTACAAAGCTTTAAAAAAAGTTAGGTAAAGAACTAGAAAAGAATACAAACCGTTTAAGCAAAAAAAAAGAGATCACAAACCAATTTTCCCTACAAAAATGAGAAAATAAAATATAAATGCATCTGATTTTATGAATCTCAAATTACCTGATTTTATCAAATTAAACCATGTGAATCTAAAAAATCATCGGATTTTATCAAATTATGCTATTGCTAATTACAAAAAGGTTTTGGTCATCTTTTTGTCACAAACTGAACTTTATTAAAATCAGGAACATCTGTTTCCAGAACTACAAGAGTTTCTTGAGCAATTTTGATCAGCCACGACATTGGCTAGGCGTAATAGAAATGTAAAAGAGATTGAATAAAAAGTACTAGCTAAACTTCTAATGTCGTGTAGTAAACTGAAGATCCCATTATGCTCTTCTTCCTTAATAAGAAGATTAATCAAAATTTGGGAATTCGAGAGCACACAAAACTAGCGTCCAAGCTTTAGCTAGAAGTGGTGAAGGAACGTGCCTTCTGTTGTCAGTGCCTTCCCTTCAAACAAAGTCCGTCTTATCACAGAAAACTCAGGCTATACCGCAATTCTTTGAAAACTCATGCTAAGTTATTTTTACAAAACATGTGACTCCTCGATGTGTTGTTGTCGCGACTTCTAATTGAGTTTAATCATTTTGATATTGAAATTGTGCTAATAGTTAAAGATTTCAAAATGATTACTATTTTTAAGAATTGCATTTTTTTAATTATTTTACATAAAAAATTGAATTTGAAATAATCAGACTCTAAATAATTAATTTACCTTTAAATAAAGGGCTAACTTGATTATTACTTACATGTGCGACGACTTTTGGTTCGACAGTGTGGAAAATATTTTATCCAACTCAAAATGAATATATAGAAATTAAATTAAAATATACACTAAGTATGTCGAAATGTTATATATAAAATAATTTGATGACCATTTTGTTTTGAGTCTATTCTTAGGGTATTTTGGAGTATATTAATATTTGAGAATCGTCCAAAATTCCGTGACACTTAATTCTTAGAATCCAGACAAAAATTCTCTTCACATATTGTATAGATATTGAGATATGCCAATTTTGTCATATTAATTTGAAATAATAATTTTAACTATTCGATGCGAGTTACAGAGAATGAGATTCATTCCCCATGTGAAACTCTGCCCCTAATCGAAGACCTTCACTTCCACCTATGCATTGTTATAGTATAGAGGGAAGACCATTTGATAATAATGATATAAATCTAAAGTGTGTATCTAACTGATCCCAAACCTGAGTTAAAACAAAAAAAAATTGCTTTTAATTAGTTTATGCTGATGGGTTGCAGTTTCATAGCTGGTCGTCGGATTTCTAATAAACTGTTGAGCTATTAATAGTGGTTAAAGGGTTCGGGTTTTGAAAGTTGATGGATAAGACAGATTCTTTTGTATAAGACCACAGCTCTGATGTTAAGATTTGTATAATGAAAATATGAACTAGGGATGACCAACTTTGTAAAATCAAAACTTTAAAACACTCTGATTTTATACTTTAAGGAGGGGTTGTATTCAATCTAGGATACAGTGATTTGTATTAAAATGACAAATCTTCTATTATTAAAACATAAATTTTAAAAAACCTTTTAAAATGTAATTTTCTTGAATTTGTAATTTAAAATATACTGTAAAATCCACTGTTATTAAAAATATTTTATATAATGGATTCCAGGTGATTTGAAGATATTTTGGTGAAGTTTTTTTAGTTAAAAATATAAAGATCTAAATTATATGGTTTTAGATAGAATTTTGGAATGTTTTAATGAAAATTATAAAAACTTTTTATTTAACTAAAATCATCTATTAACTCATTAAAAATTATACTAGATTGAATACAGCCTCCTCACACTTCTAGTGAAAAAACGAGTTATTTAAAATACCACCGGTTATTAGGAGAACTTGCTTTCTGTCCTGTTACTGGATGGGAGATAGAACGAGTGACATACTAATGTTTATAGGATCTTAACTAATGAAACAATTGATTATTAGCAGATTATTTTTAGTGGATTATAAGGGGTTGATAGATATAGTGCCAACCTAGTTTAGAATACGGTTAAAAAACCTATGAAATAATTTTGTCTAAGCGATAGAAGAGTTTGTGATCCACGGGGCTAAAAAGTTAGGGTAGAGACAGCAACCAGTTGGAGTATAATAAACATGTAGTTTATTAATTTAATTTTTTTTTAATTAATTATTTGTTGAGACAGAACCAAGCGAAAGGGAATAAGTGTTGTCACATATTTGGATTTTTGTGCTTTTTATTATGCTTATTTTTATGATTTTGACAGAATGTCATGTTACGAACTGAGATGCGAGTGTATGTGGAAACGAGCTTATTACGACGTTTCACAAAGAGGAATTAATCAGCATTAAACATATATACAATTCTTTATTACCGTGGCTACATAATTGATCCAAACTACTTTGATCGCAACACTAACGCTAAGTTGATGCAAAATAACATCAAATGTTCGATTTTTGTTACTTTCTAAATCAGCGATACACGCCTCTTCGTGTTAGATATGTGTGTGCGCACACATATTTTTTTTTATATAAAAAAGTATTGGAATTTATAAGAAGAACTATTTATTTTTTAATCAGAAATCCTGAATACACACAATATATATGTGTGCACATTAATTGTATTAGAGCTATCGAAAACCCTAAATAAATAGAATAAGCATCTAAGATCTGTGGGACAATTATTCATCATTCTCTCTCTCTCTCTTTCTCTGAAATTGTGACAGAAATTATTCCTTCATCATGTGACTTTATTTTGGATCGTGGTTACAAAATAAATTGCATGCATGCCCAATATTTTAAATTGCCATAATGTATACATTATCATTTCAAAGACTTATAGATATATAATGTTGTTATGAACGCATATATCTGGTCGCTGCAGAGTTCCTATGCTGATGTTCATAATCCAAATTCAATCATAACAAAGCTTACCCAAAAAAAAACTTAATTTTCATAATTTAATTTGTTCATAAGCTGACTCCATTAACCAATCTTCTGCAAATAGATATCTCATTGTCGTATTAGGAATTGATATATGAATGATATTTTGGTATGCAATGAGCGAGCATTGTATACGAATCATTCGCGAGGAAAAATTATCTTGAATTATAGTTATAATAGCAACATGATGATTTATGCTGCAAATAACTACGAAAAATGCTAAGAAAATTTATTAAGTACGAGAAAATGGTATATAAAAAGTTTCTCAAGCTTCTAGTGCTTTACATAGAGATACTACTTGATACTTCCTTAATTTTTTTTCACTTTTTGTAAATTGCTATTTTCATACAATTTCTTCAAAACAATAGAAAGAAACTCTCCAAAATCTGTATATATCCATACATTATAGACGCTGCAAGACCAAGAAAATATAAACTCAAGTAACACACATACACATATATAGTCCCATATAAGTTTTTGTATTATATATATAATTTTTCCTTACCTCTTTCTTTTTGGTAGAAAGTCATGGATGATCTATCAATCAATTTCCCTTTTGTGGATCGGCCCCTAGCCTAAGCTCAAGATCTAAATCCTCAAAGTGATCACCCTTATGTTTGATCTCCTCGTTTCTTGTAACTATGGCACTCTTACAAGATAAACTTGAAATGAAAATCGACGGCGGCGATGAACTCTCACGCATTCGTCTTCTCTTAAGGAGATCATCACTCCCAATCTCTTCATCGCCCTCTTGAGCAGTAATCGGAAAACCCTGGTGGATCACCAGATTCATTCTCACTGAGAGATCAGTGGTGTTTCCAAGATTAGCTTTTGCTTTATCCCCGTTCTTTGGTACATCTCTCTCTTTTCTCTTCTTGCTTTCTTCCATAACCGGAAGTTCATAAAGATTACAACGCTTTTGCTCCACAAAAGTAGCCGGGCACGACCATGGCGAAGAAGAGAGAATCTTTTTAGAATTATTGGAAGGTTCTTTAACAAAAGAAGGAGAAGAGGAAGAAGTATCTTGCTTTCGAGGCAAACCGGGAGAAACCCTAGAAGGGGTTAAATATGGTAAAGAAGAAGTAGAAGATGAAAGGTCAATAACACAGGAGTGTTGAGGTTTAAAACGCTTAGGATTGGAGTTAAAAACCAAAGTATAGCAAGAGGTTTCACGAATATCATCGTTATTTTTATGAGATGGATACTCCGGAGACGAAGACTTGGAGAATAAGTACTGATCGTCGGATTGCTTTAGCCGTGCTCTGTCTCTTCGGTGAACGTTCATGTGGCCACCGAGTGCTTGAGCCGATCTAAACTCTCTCCGGCAAAAGCTACACGCGTAAGATCTTGGCGGCCACAAAGATCCGGCCGCATCGTCTTCCGCGAAGGCCAGCTCTTCCCATGATGATTCTTGATTGCTTTTCCTCGGGATCAAGAAGCCACCGGGTTTCTCCATTCTGGAAGGACAATTTAGAAGTTGACGACAAACCCTAGAAGAAAGTTTTTTCTTCCTTTTTTGGTGGTTAGAGGAACCCTAGATGATTAATATTAGGTGGTGGATTACGGGAAAAGATCAGGAAATGGTAATGACAATAATGGAGGTCAAGATGTGATAAAAAGAAATTTAAACCAAAACGAGTGGAGTATTTTAAAAGATCAAGGAGTTGCAATTTATTATAGTTGATTAACCGGCCCGTAGGGATTTTGTGAAGGCAAAGACGATACGAGCTTTGGATTTTAGTAAGAGTTAGCTGACTGATCTAAAATCTTATATGTTTGCTTGTTCCAAGTGGCTACCCACAAGTAACGTATATTAATTAGTGTTTTAATTTTTGCATTATTTTAAATCTTGTGTATCGTTCATATAAGAAAAAAAAGAATTTTTATTGTATTATATACTCTTGTGAATCAACAGTAGTTATAGCTATCCGTATTCTATATACATGCTATACACACCTAGGTGTGTTCTTTTTCTTAATTAGGTGCGACCCCGGCAATGCCTGTAATTAACATGGGAATTTTGCACTCTGTAACAATGAAAAAATGCGTTATTTAAGAAAATATAAGTATTTTTACTGTCCTATATGAACTTGAAAATTTTGGATAATTTTATCTTTTTTTTATCTAACTATTATATTTGATATTTTTTTCAAAAAATTAAAACGACCTAATTTTATCTTAACTTGCTATATTCTCAAATTCAGGATCGGTTTAGATGTAGATATCAAATTAAAATTAAAAGATGAGATTTTATATACGGTTTTACTCATAATATTAAGTGTTGCATATCACATAATGTTTTCTTATCCTATTTTTCTGTGTGTATATTCGATTTTATTATATAGTTTTATAGTTTCGTGACTTTCGTCAGATAAAAGTACGTATGAATATTTTCTTAGGTTTCTATATAATTTACTTAACGTGTTAAATATTGGCATATATCTATTTACCAAAATACCACATGAATACAATTTTGAAGGCACATCTAGTTTGATAACGTGTTATATTTTCACCTAATTTTTGACTGATGCCATTTTGCTATAGTCTAATAGCAACTTTAACATTTGTTATCTGAAATATACCATGTCAGTCGCGTCCCAACCGCGTATCGAACTATGGAACGAGAAGTCACCTCCTGATTAGAGGAAAACACAATCTCGGCACTAGTCCACGACTCAATTGGTGTTCATGAGGATTTTGGAAAGAATGACTATTTTATCTTGATTGGATGATTAATTCAATTTGTACTTAAATCTTTGTCTTTGAGTCATTTTACGAATGGATCTCGAAAAATCAGCAAGTTCTTTCTCCGGATGTCAATTAGAATACTATATAATATACACTTAGATATAGCTCCATTAGATCTGTAACTTAATTCATGTTACCTTACAAGAACGTAAATAGTAGGTACATATTTTCATGATCGAACTCCATAGAAACTAATAACATATAACACAATATTGGAAAAGATTTGAGGTAGGATTTTTTTCCCTATTTTGGGGGGTATAGGACGTGAGTACGAGATCAAAAGGTTTTGGGCTTTAAATAGTCAAGGCCCATATGAATATTTTCGTGATATTATTTTATTGTTAACCTATAAGTTTTGAGGTTCACTCAAATTGAGGATTATAGAATATAATCACAGTCATCTTCCAGATGAAGATAAACATTAAACCAAAACAATAGTCAATCATACTTAAACATCTTCTTCCGTACTCAAAAAATTAGATTAATTAATTACTCAATATATAATAGCATTTAATATTTGACTATACCAAATTAATAGCATTGTGGTCACTGGCCATAACTTCGTACGGCGCTCTTATTATATTTATCCATAAACGCCATCATTTGACAAATCTATTGAGCCAGCGCATGTGACCGATTTTTTATACTTTTTGATCAAAAATAAAAAAGAATGCCTCACAAAGAATGTATAAATGTATAATCGAATTTATAAATTATTTAACTGTAGTCCGTAGTGCGATGAAAATGAAAAATTATTTTTCCCGTCTAAGTATCCCATCCCTTGCATCATGATGTTTTTCTTATTCTTAGGAACAATGACTCTCTCCCAAACAATATTAATCTTGTTACACATAACAAAATTTAATTTAAGCAAACAAAAGATGATTGATAAAATGGTGCTGGAGTCAATGTGGATGAGTGTTTTGGTTAGTTTTGTAGTAGGCCTTGCATCAATAACCTCTTGAATCTTAGTGAAGTTACAACAATGGCTGAATAATGACTTGAAGACCCACGTATCATTTGGTCTGAAATCTGGACAAACGATCACATTCTAGAGTACGAAAAAATCTAAACCCTTTTACCAATTTTTTGAATTCACCCCAAATAACAATTAATTATAATATGATCTTTACTTGTATTTTTATCCTTATTTATATGGTACCGAAAATTATTTTCTATAGATCACCTAACTTTAAATTCTTCAGCTCAATCAATGCTTAACTTTAGAGTTTTGTTGGTATACAGTAAAAATAAATTTACTTTAATGATATAATTCTCCTAAACACTCTCATACACCATCATATTCCAAAAAATAAAAAAATTTGCAAGACGAAAATTATATTTCTTAGATATTTTTTTTTCATAAATCAATTAGTCTTTGGGTCATCCCAAAAGAAATGTGAACCACTATAATTTTGATAAACAAAAATCCTAGCCTTTCAGCAAGCAAAATTATTTGAGTCTTGAAGACATTTTTTCTTGTTATAACAAAACAAAAAGAAATTATAAAGAAAAAATTTAGTTAAAATTTCATCTAAAATTATTTTAAAACATCATTTTTAACTTTATATATCGTTTTGTTTTAGTGTTTCTAAGAACCTCACATGTATAGAAATACAAAGGATGCTGTTTTGTCTAAGTATATTAATATCATGGGGGGCGCATCGAATAGTAGACTTTTAATAACATCATTTGAAGAAAAGTCTACAAAAAATTAATAATTCATAATCATGTCTTTAAAAAAATTCATTAGTATAATTTTAGACAGAAGAATTGCAAATTTACAAATCTACAGTAGTCCAGCCGGTAAACATTATTAAAATTAGATGTGGATAAAAACAAACTTTTATATGAATATATCTGTTGAAGATAAATCCGTTGGACCAGCCGTGGTTTCATGTCAGTTTATATGTAGCTTTCAGATTCTTCCTGTAGCCAAATTTCACATTCAAAGGTTGCTTCTCTTTTTAACCTTCAAAATAATATATAACAATACTAAAATAAACTTGTGGTTACAGCAACAAATGATGAAACCCCACGTGGCAATTCTGATCTCCCTATAAGACCAAACGACTCTGTTTCTTTGGCTGTGCTATAGCAATAACACAAATGGAGGGTCTAATCCCGTTTGTTTACAGAGCCGTCATGCAAATCCGTTACGGCGACGAGTCGTCGCTTTCTTCTTCTTATTACGTTCGTCTTCCGGGCGATTCGGGCCGGTTCGCGAGACCCGATTTCGAGATGTCGGGTCTCGGATCTTCTTCAAACACGGCATCGACGTCGAAGACCACGACCACCACGTTTGCTGTTCGCAGTGGAGTCCAGTCACCCGTTCATCGTCGGGTCGTGACGTGATTCACACGCGATCCTAAGGGAACCTGAAGATGCGCGTGAGGGGAAAGGGTTCGTGACTTTGTGATTACTACTGGTTAGGCTTAGTGTCTGTGAGTTATATAGGCTTGGACCGGTCGAATAAACCTGATGTGTAATAATAATCGGGGTGTGAAGATTTAATTCTCTAAGCGTGGGCTCTTTAACCCAAAGGGTAGTCTCATGCATGGCTTTTGTGTGTTTCTTTTAAGGGACTTGTAACTGTATAAAAATTATATGAATCTTTTGGTTTACTAGTGAAAAATTATGTGATTGTCTTTTGCTTACAGTATGTTTGATTACTTTGTTTTTAATAAATTAACATTTTAAAACTTTGAATTTTATTATAAAATGATCATTGCTAGAGTTGCAAATAATAAATTACATGTTTAAATTTCAAAAATAGCATAGTGTTGAAAAAAAAATTACGCGTTTTACAACATTTAAATCATAAGAAAAATGTATAAGAACTTAGAATACAAAAAAATATTATCAGTCTTGTTTATTAGCAAAGAGTTGAACAATTAACAATAATCAAGAAAGGAAAAATATATCAATCATTTACGTTTTCATGATAAATATAAGATAGTAAAAAAGATACGCACTATAGTGACAGGTTCCATACAGATAAAGCCTAAAGTGAAACGTGTCATCGTTTTTTACCTGTTTTTGCTTTGAGTTGCGTCTTAATCTTTTCTTTTGCATCTCGATTTTTTTTTCTTATTCATTAGAATTCTCCGGATTAGAAAAAAAATGGCAATTCCGATTCGATCTTTCGAGCTGAACACTGGTGCCAAATTACCTTCGGTCGGTCTCGGAACCTACGCTTTGGTCCCGGCAACAATCGAACAAGCGATTAAGGTTATGACGCGACGTTTCTTCGGATTACATTTCGAGCTTTTTGTCTTTGGTTATAAATATTTCACTTACATACTTTCTCTTGTCGATTTTAGATTGGGTACAGGCATATCGATTGTGCTTCGATATACGGTAACGAGAAAGAGGTAACTTTGCTATATTTTACAAGATTTTCTTACATTAACACTTTTTTTAATGTTTAAAAGTTTAATTTTTTTTAAGTATTACCAATTTGGAACATCGATCTGGATCACTGCTTCACATTCCCTTCTCATCATTTGGCAATGGAACATGATTTTTGATTCCCTTAAAAAAAGTTCCAAGTGTATTCTCTGTAATAATGTTAAAGTTTAGTGGGCTCATGGTGGTCACAAGGAGCTTAATTTGGCTTCACAATATGCTTAATTAAAAACTTAAAAAGATTTATTTTGGCCTCTATTGAAAAATTGATTTAAAAACAGAAAAACATAAACTTTGAGAGACCCGATATGAGTGTTTTAGTTTGGAGTGGTTGAAGTGTCCTGCGTCTGCTTGTTTCGTTCTTCTCACGCTATGATTCTATTTACTAGATTGGTAGCGTATTGAAGAAGCTAATAGATGATGGTTTCGTGAAGCGTGAGGAGTTATTCATCACTTCGAAACTCTGGTTTGTCTTGTATTTTCTACACACTTTCTCATTTTGACCTGCTTTTTTGGTTTGCACACACATATGTTCTTCTTTTTTTGTTCTGTAGGTGCAATAATCATTTGCCTGAAGATGTACCTAAGGCACTAGACAAAACATTGCAGGATTTACAGACTGACTACGTTGATTTATATTTGGTACATACAGACTTAAAAAGAATTGCATCTTGGATTCTTATTATTGCTTCCATTTTGAATGTGCTTTTGCTTTTTATTGAAGATACATTGGCCAGCGAGCTTGAAGAAGGAATCACACATGCCAAAACCTGAAACACTCACAAAACCTGACTTACCAAGTACATGGAAAGCAATGGAAGCTCTCAATCACTCTGGAAAAGCTCGGGCTATCGGTGTGAGCAATTTCTCTTCAAAGAAGCTCAAAGATCTTCTTAATGTGGCGCACGTAGTCCCGGCTGTTAACCAAGTGGAATGCCATCCAGTGTGGCAGCAAAAAAGTCTTCATCAACTATGCAAATCCAAAGGAGTTCACTTATCCGTGAGTATGCAAAACACATCCGAATTTACTACGTTTTTATTGCCGGTATGATTAAAGAGGACGCCATCATTGGTTCGGATTGTAGGGCTACTCTCCTCTGGGTTCCCAATCTAAAGGAGAAGTCAGGCTAAAGGTTCTTCAGAACCAGATTGTCGCCGAGGTTGCAGAGAAACTTGGAAGGACCACTGCTCAAGTAGCTCTTCGTTGGGGACTCCAAATGGGTCATAGTGTTCTACCAAAGAGCTCAAGCGAGGCTCGACTCCAGGAGAATCTTGATGTTTTTGACTGGTCCATACCCGAAGATCTGTTTGTCAAGTTCTCTGACATACCTCAGGCAAGTTCTCTCCTATTTTTCTTTTGTTTCTACGAGAGATTTTTTAGTCAGATATCAAGTTACTTGGTAAATCATCCACCAGAATTCTAAAAACACCCTTCATTGTTGAACGATTACCGAAAATCTTGTTTTCACGTCTCCTTTAAAACTTACAGGAAAAGTTAGTCCGGGGTGCTGAGTTCGCGCATGAGACTAGCGGCTTCTATAAGACCATTGATGAGCTTTGGGACGGCGAAATTTGAGAAACTTCATCTAGTCGTGAAGGACATTGAATTATATTATATTTAAATAATCCTTCATGTTTATATTCTCGGTGAGAAATCTAACACATGAGATCATGAGGTTCGGCAACTGTTTTCTACTCTTCAGTCTTAAGACAATAAAATGTTTTCAACTAGTATTACGATGTCTTTGATTCCCTTTGAAAATCTTCTACAATCCCCAAAAGTCATGTGAAAACGAATTCAAAACCCTGAAAATACGTAGAAAACTTTGAATATTTCGTCTTATAAATTATTAAAGAATACACATAAAAGCCTACTATTATGACCCATGACAAGCCCAAAAGGCCGTGTAAGTAGAGACAAGTTAAGCCTACTTTTTTAGTATTTCTAATTCAGGCATGTTAGTTTGATGTATTCTCTCTAGAAGAATTTGAAATTGACACTGAGACAAGTAAAGGTAAGAAACTGAAATTATAACTGATGCTAATTGATTTCTTGTTTTATGAATTTGACTTAAAGAATCATTAAATTTGATTTTAATGAGATTAAAAAAAAATTATGATATGGTGGTGATATGTATACTATATGATGATCGATCATGAATAATTCATGCTTATTAAGTTAGTGAACTGTGAAAATCATCTACAGAATCAATATTTGTAATCATTCAATATTAAAATTATTTGATATTATTAACAAGTCAATAAATCGCCACGAATCTCCCGCCTCTGTCGCTTTCTCTTTTTTGCTTTTTACTTTTTACTTTTTTCTATTGATAAGTTGAGAAATGCTGTTTGCGTTTGAACCAACAACACACTAGTGATCTTCTTAATCTCCAATCTCTCTGATAATGGCGAACGTAATCAGATTCTTCGAGCTCAACACCGGCGCTAAGATCCCGTCGGTGGGTCTTGGAACATGGCAAGCCTCTCCGGGCCTTGTCGGCGATGCCGTCGCCGCCGCTGTTAAGGTTCCTCTTTCTTGATATATTCGATTCCATGGTTCAAGTTTTTTTTCAGTCGATCTCTTTATGAATATATTTATACAAATGTTCTTTTTTTCCAATAACAAATATGAAAAAAGTTCAGGTCTTTAATCTCGGAGATCTTCAAAACATGCTTTGTTTTTTTTTAGTTTACTTTAGAGAGATCTCAATTCAATTAGTTTTATTTTTGTTTTATGCTTCTTGATTGTTTAAGTTTTATTCGTAAGTAACTGTAAAACTATCTTAATTTTTGGTTGCAGATTGGATATCGTCATATTGATTGCGCTCAGATCTACGGCAACGAAAAAGAGGTAGAACAAAACACACATATGCTTGATTTAGCCAAACTGAATTTCTCTATGAATTGATTTTAGATTTATTTATCATATTATATATAAATGAACAACGGGTCCATAGCTCAGTGGTAGAGCATTTGACTGCAGATCAAGAGGTCACCGGTTCGAACCCGGTTGGGCCCTCAAGTTGTTTTTTTATTTTGCAAATTTTTTTTATTTTGCAAACTGTTTTGTATACTTATACTATGACCAAATAAAAGAAGAGACAAGAGTAATGACAAACATGTGTTTTTTTTTACATGTCAATGATCTGCTTTATTTGTTAAATTCTCAACCGTTTAAAGCTTGTTGCTTTCCTGTTTCTGTCTGGTTTTGGTTTTGTCTCCAATGGAGATACTGATAACTCTTTCTCCTGTGCAGATTGGGGCAGTTTTGAAAAAATTGTTTGAAGATAGTGTAGTGAAACGAGAGGAGTTGTTTATCACTTCCAAACTCTGGTATCATTTGTTTTATTGTGCTAATATTCTGTGTTTATTAAAGCTGTAGCTCTCTAATTTTGCATTTTCAATTTGTGTATCATCAAAGGTGTACTGATCATGACCCTCAAGATGTGCCAGAGGCACTGAACAGAACGCTACATGATCTGCAGCTTGACTACGTTGATCTGTACCTGGTAAGCACAACTTCGTTGTAACAGTTTCTCAATCTATTATTTTGCTTCGCGACCGATCTGTTCATAAAGGGAAAAAAATCAAAGCGTAACAGTTTGTTTGTGATCTTCTTGAAGATGCACTGGCCTGTACGGATGAAGAAAGGTTCTGTTGGAGCGAAGCCAGAGAACCTTTTGCCAGTAGACATTCCTAGCACATGGAATGCGATGGAAGCACTCTATGATTCGGGCAACGCACGAGCCATAGGTGTTAGCAATTTCTCCACCAAGAAGCTAGCTAATCTCTTGGAGTTAGCACGTGTTCCGCCTGCTGTTAATCAGGTCGAATGCCATCCTTCTTGGCGACAGACTAAGCTACGAGAGTTCTGCAAATCCAAAGGAGTTCACCTCACCGTAAACATCACTCATCCCACCAATCGGTTTACTTTCTCTACCTTTCTGAATAACTTTGCACAATACCTTATTAGTTTAATTGAATATTTCTTGCAGGCATACTCGCCATTGGGTTCTCCAGGAACAACGTGGCTCAAGAGTGATGTTTTGAAGAACCCCATACTGAATATGGTTGCTGAAAAACTCGGAAAGTCTCCTGCACAAGTTGCGCTTCGCTGGGGACTCCAAATGGGTAACAGTGTACTTCCCAAAAGTACCAATGAAGGAAGAATTAGAGAGAACTTTGAAGTTTTCGACTGGTCAATACCTGATGACTTGTTTGCCAAGTTTTCAGAGATTGAACAGGTACGGCTACATCCCCACTTCCTTCTTTACATTTTCATTACATAAGCTTAGTTGCTCTACTTTCATTGGTTTGATCTAAAACTGAGAGTTATGTGTTTGGTTTATACGCAGGCTCGGTTATTGGATGCTTCCTTCTTTGTTCATGAGACACTTAGCCCTTATAAGTCTATTGAAGAGTTATGGGACGGTGAGATATGATCTTTCAGCTGATCTATTTGTTATGTCAATAATGGGAGGTTTCTCTGTTGAACTTGTCAGTTTTTTCATGAATGTTATATCACTCAAATAATTGACAATCATATTTATTTTGAATTTTAATAAAAAATGTTACTGATCCAATTATATTCGCAATATATTGAAGTCATCTCAAATCGAGAATGTGAAAACAAAACAAAACGTTTAAAGAAATACTGGTGTTTCGTATTTAAAAAAACACAAATATCATATTTTTGTATTTGATTTGTTTTAATCCATTATAGATATTCGAATTTTTCTTAATCAGATGGAGATATAGACCAAGTCGAATATAAGATTCAATTTGCTCTGCTCAAATCGGCCGTCGATTATGAATTGGTGCTCGGCCCAACGCATGAGTGGACCCAAAAACGTGTACTTGGACGATCGCATTCGAGATTGGCTAAGAGGAAATCTAAGTAAACGAATAAGATACGTCCACGTAATTTTCAATATCCGACGTGGCAATAATTAAAACTTTAGTTTCCCTTCGAACCTCCCCGCTCTCACTTTTTTTTCTTGGATTAGTGAACTTTGAAGAAAAGCTGTGTACGTTTAATCTCCAAAATATCGTATAATGGCGAACGTTATCACATTCTTCGAGCTCAACACGGGAGCTAAGATCCCGTCGATGGGTCTTGGAACGTGGCAGGCCTCTCCTGGCGTCGTCGGCGATGCCATTACCGTCGCTGTTAAGGTTTGTATCTTGTAACTTGATTCCATGGTTCGTCGTATTAGCTTTGATAAAGAGTTTCATCGTAACTACGCACTAGTAGCTTTGGAACTAAAGATAAGTAATCTTTATTCATATTGCAGATGGGCTATCGTCATATTGATTGCGCTCAGATGTATGGCAATGAAAAAGAGGTACATAGATGCTTTGATTTAGCTAAGCTTAGTTCTATCTTTTCGTGTACCATTCTATTTCATTATAACATATTTTATTGTTACTTGTTAGTTATATTGTGTATTTTCTTTGTCAATGAGCTGCTTTATTATTTAGTATCTCCAATGAAGATACTGAATCAATCTCCTCCTATGCAGATTGGGGGAGCTTTGAAAAAATTGTTTGAAGACGGTGTAGTGAAACGCGAGGAGTTATTCATCACCTCCAAACTCTGGTATCTTGTGTTTACTTAGTGAATATTCAGTGATTAATAAAGCTGTAGCTCTCTAATTTTGCATTTTCAATTTGTGTATCATCAAAGGTGTACTGATCATGACCCTGACGATGTGCCAGAGGCAATGAACAGAACGCTACATGATTTGCAGTTTGACTACGTCGATCTGTATTTGGTAAGCACAAACTTCAATTAGATGGAAATGTTATGTCATAAAATGCTGAATTAAGTTTCACGGGATTTTACACTAAACCAATTGGTAATAAATGTATTAGCCCATATATTTTAGAGAAAACGACTTATTTTTTTCTCGGAAGTATCATATAGCAACAGATAACCACGGAGTTATGCTCTTATCCTATATTTTTCCGATTGTAAAGTTAAACTCCTATATTCGGTTATACATTATTTTAGATCTCATATTAATTATTCAGATGTGGGATTCCTAACATATATCTTCGAGAAGATGTTGAAAACAGAAAGATTATTCAGTAACAATTCTTTTATGATCTTCTCAAAGATGCACTGGCCTGTAAGGATGAAGAAAGGTTCTGTTGAACTCAAGCCAGAGAACGTTTTGCCTGTTGATATTCTTAGCACATGGAAAGCGATGGAAGCACTCTATGATTCGGGCAAGGCAAGAGCCATAGGTGTGAGCAATTTCTCCACCAAGAAGCTAGCTAATCTCTTGGAGTTAGCTCGTGTTCCTCCTGCTGTTAATCAGGTCGAATGTCATCCTTCTTGGCGACAAGCTAAGCTACGAGAGTTCTGCAAATCCAAAGGAGTTCACCTCAGTGTAAGCATTACTCATCTCACCAATAGATGTACTTTCTCCATTTATATATATATGTATACCTTACCTTATACATTGACTGAATATTTTTGCAAGGCATACTTCCCATTGGGTTCTCCAGGAACAACGTGGTTCAAGAGTGATGTTTTGAAGAACCCCATACTGAATATGGTTGCTGAAAAACTAGGAAAGTCTCCTGCACAAGTTGCCCTTCGCTGGGGACTCCAAATGGGTAACAGTGTACTTCCCAAAAGTACCAATGAAGGAAGAATAAGAGAGAATTTTGAAGTTTTCGACTGGTCAATACCTGATGACTTGTTTGCCAAGTTTTCAGAGATTGAACAGGTACGGCTACATTCACACGTCGTTGTACAATTCATTACGTAAACTTTGTTGCTCTGTTCTTCCTCTTCTTGATCTAGAGATGAGTGTTATGTATTTATGTTAAATGCAGGCTAGGTTATTGGATGGTTCCTTCTTTGTTCACGAGACACTGAGCCCTTATAAGTCTGTAGAAGAATTATGGGATGGAGAGATATGATATTCAGCTGATCTATTTGTTTTGTCAATAATGGAAGGTTTCTCTGTCTTTTGAACTTGTAAGTTTGTTCGTGAATGTTACAGAAAAGACATGTCGCTGATATACTTTACGATCATATTGGTGTTTATTTTGGAATTTTTAATTAAACAGATTATTTGGTCTAATAATACATTTGCAATGGTTGTGAGCATACCAAGCAAACCCTATATTCACATTGTTTTATTAGATCTAGAAAAATCCATACGAGTAATCAAACCTAAAATAAAATACGGAATCCTAAAATAACAAGGATTCAATCTGAATTGAATGTGTCAACAAATTGTAACTTTGAGACGTCTTAACTTATAAATCTTACATCGGAAAAAGAAAAAAAAAGATATTTCAAAATTTACAAGGATCATAAATCATTCTTCTCTTTCTCTAACCAATTTTGGGTTGGAACTTAAGTCATTTACAATCATATGCTGACAAAGATATTCCCTCTTCAAGTCTTAGATTTACAAGTATACATATCTATGTAGTCGAGAGATCTTTTCGTTTAGAATATTTGAAAATTTGGTGTATTAAATTTTTAAAACGAGAATCTACGTCAATGACACAGAGGAATTTGCAATCATGCGATTATGGGAAATTGAGACACATACATACATATATGTCTATCATGTAATAGACATCCACACCGAGATAAAAACACACCAACAAGTAATAAATTTATCAGAAAAGAAACTACCACATGCTCTCGATCGCTCCAGCGACCAAGTTGGCTGCTACCGCAGCAGTTACTGATAGTATAGCGTTGGCGGTTCCAAAAACAAGTCCCTGCCTCTCAGGCGTATCCGGATTACGAGAATTCATGTTCATGTAGGGTGGTGGATGATGCGGATGCGGATTATGATAGCCACCATAATGGTATGGCCAATATGGATAACCATAAGAGCTTACTTGACCGTAGTGGTGCGGCCACGATGGCTGGTCGGCGTGGTGATGCAGGCTTCTCTGCTTCGTTGAAGTTGCATCAGGAGATGGAAAATGCATCGGAACGTGTGTACAAAGCGGGTGAGATTCAAAACTGCAGTGGTTGCATTTGTAGAACATCCCTTGGATGTAAACTCTGCAAACATAGCACAAGCGCTCGGTCATGTGCTTGGGACCGTTAATCAGGCTGAGCTCATGATCAGGGTCGTGCCATGTGTTCCCCAGGAGGTGAGGACACGTGGCGCAAAATTCGTGGAGATCGTAGGCACAGTCGTTGCACCGGTAGGTCTTGCCATGACCGTACAGTTTACAACCGCCGCACGTGTATGAGCCAACAACGTTGACTTCGGTCAAGGGATGTTTATGAGAGTAATGGTAAAACGTGTGCCGTTTTGATGTTCCCTGAGTCATCTCACCTGCCGTTTTGGGGTTTGAGCTGGAGACCGGTTTAGGTTTTTGGTCTCCTTGGTGTTTATCATCAATAGAACTGTTTGCAAAATGCTTTCTTGTTGCATTAGTTATATATATTAGTCTCTTAGTTGACTTTTGTGGGCTTGACTGATCAAACGGAGGAAATGTCAGTTTGTTATCGATTTTTTATTTCAAATTGTTTTTTTTTTGAACTTTTACTATTTTATTTCAAATTGTTGGTATTATATATATGAGTTTAAGTTGAAATGTTCGACTGCATGACTGGTTTCCAATTGGAACGTGTCTTCCAAGTTTTCTTTAATTGCGATATAATGGTGGGGTTTTTTTTGAAAAGGTAATTGCGATATAATAATGTTAACAAAAGTATATACATAAACTGACTCGGCCGCTGCCATATTTCTTTTTGGAAAAATGTAAAATATTTATTTTCTTGATACATAATTTATAGTTTTTTTAAAATTAAATATTTTCACTAAAAACATTAAAAATTCTGCTTTGGAGATAAGACAATTGCCGATATAATATTTTGTGATAAAATCATAACAAGTATTCTATGATAATTAAAATAAGATTTTTTCTAAAATTTGAGAATTACCATAATTTGGTATTGACCTTCTAAATTTTTTCTAGAATCTTCTTTATTCTCGTCTTCATTTATAGAATTTATGATACATATATTGAACTTTATCTAATAAAATGTTAAAAGTAAAATTATACCTAACAATCTTTACAAAAAGTTATAGTAGAAAATAATAAGAAAGCTCATTTTTTTCTGTAAAAGCCAACTCATATTTCTGCGAAAATAAATAAGAAAGCTCATATTTTCTTTTCTTATGCTAGCCTTTCTAAAAGTAAATTATTGTCAACAAAAAAAATTGTTAAAACGTAATAATTTAACAGTAACCGTTGTGAAACGATGTAAAGCCCAAGTCTCACTAACAATTTCATTACCCCTTAATGGGCTCAGCAACTCCACAATCAACCCCGAAGCCGAAGTTATTCATATTCATCTTCTTCTCTCCTACTGATCAGTCTCACTGTCGCAGTGTTGATTCTACGAAATACATCTC
The DNA here is from genome assembly GCA_000218505.1 of Schrenkiella parvula. Lineage (NCBI taxonomy): Eukaryota > Viridiplantae > Streptophyta > Magnoliopsida > Brassicales > Brassicaceae > Schrenkiella > Schrenkiella parvula. The sequence continues at coordinate 9,733,326 of CM001190.1, read as the reverse complement.
GAAGCTCTGATAATGGCGGACGAAATCAGATTCTTCGAACTCAACACCGGAGCGAAGATACCATCTGTCGGTCTCGGAACGTGGCAGGCCGATCCTGGTCTCGTTGGAAACGCTGTCGAAGCCGCTGTTAAGGTTCGTCTGTGATTCCGCGGCTTCGTGGTCACTGATCGTAAAGTTTTAGGATTTATGCTCAACTATGTATAGTTAAATTCTTCTTTAGCGTTTGTCTGAATCAGTCATTTTTTACCTAAGTTGATGTACATTTTTTAACGGAACAAAACTGAGGAATTCTCTTACTATGCAGATCGGCTATCGGCACATTGATTGTGCTCAAAACTATGGCAACGAAAAGGAGGTAAGCAAACTTATCTCTATCTTCAAGGATCTTGTTTATTTCGTTTAGATGATGGTTCTGTTCCTTGTATATGTTTTGAGAGTTATAGGCTAAGCTGTATTGGTTCATGAGAAGTACCATTTCCAGTGATAAATTTCAATACTTGCATCGGGCTGCTTGATTTCCATGGATTTTAAAGCAGAAAGTTATGTTATTGCTTATGAATGGGTTTCCTGTTTTGACCATTATTCTGTAACTCTCTGTTTTGATGACCAAGAAATCTCTTGAAAGAATATTACTTTACTCTGCATATCTTGATTTTTTTGTTGTTATTCTCTCGACATGATCTCTGTTTGTAAAATGTGCTATTGTTTTGATTAGAATAATTAACAGGCTCGTCATTCTCTATATGTTCTTGTCATTAATCAACAGTGAATGATTTAATAACCGACTGAACCTACATATCTTTGTTTACCACTGACAACTTCCTCCTACTGCAGATTGGGTTAGTCCTGAAGAAATTGTTTGCTGATGGAGTTGTTAAGCGTGAGGAAATGTTCATCACATCGAAACTCTGGTATTCTGCATCACTGTGATTTCATTACCTTAATGGTTATTTCTTGGTTTTTTTCGGTGATCAGTTGTCAAGTCTGTGTAGCTTCTAACCTGGTCACCTGCTCATATGAAAGGTGTACTTGTCATGATCCCCAAGATGTGCCAGAGGCTCTTAACCAAACTCTACAGGATCTACAGCTTGACTATGTTGATTTGTATCTCGTAAGTAATATATTAGAAAACCTTGTCTTGGTTTTCTTTGACGAATTATCCATGTGTGTTTCTCATCAACATAACTTGCAGTGATCCATATTTGTGCTTGAATCTGAGTTGTGCTTTTAGATGTAGTTTGATCTATCTGTAGTTACTGCATTTATTAAAATTCTTAGGACTAGTGTCAGATATTGCTAGAACATCTATTTTTCTTTCAATTGACATCTTGCGACATTCTGTGGAACCATATCAACTGACCGACAGTTTTTGTGACCCTTTTGAAGATCCACTGGCCTGTTAGCCTCAAGAAAGGTTCTACTGGTTTTAAGCCAGAGAACATCTTGCCAACTGATATTCCTAGCACATGGAAAGCAATGGAAGCACTCTTTGATATAGGAAAGGCCCGGGCTATTGGTGTCAGCAATTTCTCCTCAAAGAAACTCGCAGATCTCTTGGAGGTGGCTCGCGTCCCTCCTGCTGTTAACCAGGTGGAGTGTCACCCTTCGTGGCAACAAACTGTGCTCAGGAATTTCTGCAAATCTAAAGGCGTTCACCTCTCTGTATGTAGAATAAACATGTCCAATCAGTTTTGCAAAACTGACAAAAATTCTCGGAAATTTTAATCATTAGTTTATATTTTTTTGTAGGGATACTCTCCGTTGGGATCTCCAGGGACAACGTGGCTAAAGAGCGATGTTCTGAAGAACCCGATTCTAGCAACGGTTGCTGAGAAGCTAGGCAAGACTCCTGCACAAGTTGCATTACGCTGGGGTCTTCAAATGGGTCAAAGTGTTCTTCCAAAGAGCACCCATGAAGAAAGGATAAAACAGAATTTCGATGTTTTCAATTGGTCCATACCCAATGACATGCTATCCAATTTTTCTGAGATTGAACAGGCGAGTAATTTCATTCCAAATAGGTCAAAAGCTTTCTCTGTTTTTCTCCTAGGATTGGGTTATCTAATGTTGAAAGTTGTGTGTTTCAATGCTGCAGGGTAGGTTGGTGAGAGGCATGTCATTTGTTCATGAGACGAGTCCTTATAAGACTCTTGAACAACTTTGGGACGGTGAGATATGAGACTCATCGTTGGATGTGTCAAATCATTCACGGGTTCATTAGTACTGCAACTTGTTTCTTACGGAGAGGGACAACATTTTTATACGTATGAACTCTCTCTAGTGGTCCTCCTACGTTTTCAAAATCTTCCTAAAAAAGAAAGACTGATGAGTAACAAAGTCATAAGTCGAGAGTGATATAAATAGTGAGCCTGTTTTGTTGTTCACGTTTGGGCTTTGCATAGATTGTAATAGGATCCGAAGATTTTTTTTTGCTGGATATTGGGCTCAAGTACAAAACCATCGTCTTGAGATTATATTATCTTTTGTTCTTCAATAATATCGAGAGTGTGTGCTTATCAAAATCTTCACTTGCATGCTAGTTTGATTCACTTGGGAGAGATTCGAATCCAAGAATTAAAAGATTTTCTTCTTTTAATTAGCATTTTTTTCATATTTGGATATAGAGATATTTGCAGTGCTCTATGTTTCTAGTTTTGCTTTAAAACATTTATCCAAACTATATCATTGATAGTATGCTATATACAGTACTACCATGTTATATATACACATATAGGATAAATAATATTGGTCCACGTAGGACACCAAACCAACCTCACAAGAACTACAAATAATATACACAAGTAAGAAGAATTTATATGTTTCACAAGAACTAAGATACATAGAAAACAAATACTATAAATTTTCCGAACACTAATTACTTTTCATATAATGCTATGAAACACCGAAGCTCAGCAACCTCCTCCTCCTCCACCTCCGCCTCCACCTCCTCCACCTCCGCCTCCATCACCGCCACCGCCCCTATATTTGTCTAAGGATTTAGATGGATTGACCCGGTCGACTTTGAATTCAAATGGATTGTTTTTACGTAACAATGTGACATTCACACGTTCTTGACCAGATCCAAACATAAGAAGAAGAGTGCAAGCACATTCCAGTTTTGGTCTGGTCTACTTCCGATTTGGTTTGGAATTGTGCAAATTCGGTTTATGAACGAAATAAAAACTAAAACAAAAACGACATATATTAGATTAATTTAGCTTGGAATTAGTCAGGTTTTGTTAGGAGTAACTCTAATTTCTACACCAAATAATTTTTGAACTAACTCTTACAACAGGTATCCAATAATTGAATGGTGGATATTGCGCATAAGGGAAAACTCATCATAAACCTACTTATTCATAAACTAAGTATCCAAGAATCATCATATCAAATCTTGGTACCAATCTTATGGGAAAAAAACAAAAGGATTAGGATCAAGACAGAACATAGAAAATGTTACAACATCATATCCCCCAAAGAATAAGAATACATAATTTTGCTCTACAAATACATACATTTTTCTCTTTTTAGAAAAAGAAAAACGCAATATCCACCATTCAATTATTAATTAAGAGTTAGAAAAAAGAAAAACGGTAACTCTAATCACGCAAATGAACTTAATCTTAATTACTGATCTCATATACTTCTTTTTGCCAACACTTGTCTCGTACTTATGCTTGCAAGTTACATACTTTATTCTTATTCTCATTCTCGTATAAATATATTAACGAGCAAGGACAAAAAAATTTCAGCAAGGGTTTCAGTTCCACACGTGTTTAGAAGTTACCGCACGTGCAAGGGACTAAAGAGAAGTAAAAACAGTGAAGCGCCGAAGAAAATAAGCGCCAGTGGCCCTAATCACTCTTGCAGTCACCACTCTCCATCTCCTTCACCTTCGCTGGGTCCATTTCTCTTCTTTCTGGCCAGATACAAGGTTAGGGTTTCATCCTTATCTACGAAAGTTTCTAACTTCGAATCTTTCGCTATGTGTTGGTCTCTTCTTTTCCCTTCATTTCTTCGGTTTTGTGTAGTTTTCTAAGAAAACGGGGAAGGCTCTTTTACTTTATACATTTTGGGTTTTTGTTGTCTTGCAGAAGCTTGTGTGGAAGAATCTTTGATTGGTCGTGATTTACTCAGGGATCGCTTCTTAGCTGCTTTACCATTAGTGTCATTACTCTCCTCTTTTGGATTGATTCCGAGTGTTTTATTTGTCGACTTATCCCTGTTTGAGGTGTTACGGATACTGGAAGATGGCGGGATGTGCAATGAATTTTCAATTTTCAAGTGTTGTGAAAGTGAGAAACGAGATCTCTTCGTTAAGGATTTGCAATCGAGACTATGTGTTTGGAGATTTGGTTAAGGAAATGAAAGTTCCTGTTTTGCGGATTAAGGGTGTTTCGGGTAAGCAAAGGTCGAGGCTTTTGATGGTTAATATGTCTCAGTTTCCCGTTGAGCCTCAATCTAGTGTTGCGGCTACTGAACTAACGAAAGTAGAAGAAGGAGAAGGTGGTGGTATCTTAGGGAAAGGCGACAATGTAAGAAACTTGGGACCTGATGTTCAGACGAAATTCGAAAGTGATGGTGATGTTGGAGATGGTCTTAATGGTGGTGGCGGTAATGGTGGATTTAACAACGGTGGTGGAGGAGATGGAAATGGAGGAGAAGGCGATGGTGAAGAAGACTACGAAGAAAAGGAGTTTGGACCCATTTTGAAATTTGAAGAGGTCATGAGAGAGACGGAAGCTCGAGGAGCCACCCTTCCATCTGATATGTTAGAGGCTGCTAAGACCTTTGGGATCCGCAAGTTGCTTCTCCTTAGGTACTTGGATTTGCAGGTACATTCTTCATTTTATTTTATTCTTGTTTTCTTTCTGGAATTAACAGTATCAGAGAAGAGTATTGAGTTCCAATTCATGGATTTTAGAGTTCAGCTGGGCTGCTTGGGTTTGCTATAAGATCATGGTCTATGCTTCGCAACAGAATGTTGGCTGATCCATCTTTCCTCTTCAAAATAGGGACTGAGGTAAGGGAGCTTTAATCTCAAATAGTCAACAAAGAACTTTATTTTCAGAGCCAATCTTCATTATGAAATTAGTTTTATCTTGTACACTCACGTTGGGTTTGCAACACCATACTTGCACCGTCTCATGTATGCATTTGATATGTTAATTTCAGATAGTCATTGACTCTTGTTGTGCCACTGTTGCTGAAGTTCAAAAGAGAGGGAAGGATTTCTGGGCAGAGTTTGAGTTGTATGTTGCTGATCTTTTGGTCGGAGTTGTGGTTAACGTTGCTCTGGTCGGTATGTTGGCACCTTTTGTCCGTTTTGGTCAACCATCTGCACCGAGTGGCTTCTTAGGACGCATGCTTAATGCTTATAATGCGCTCCCTAGCAGGTAAAAATTCTCCTCTATTCAAGAAGACACTCAATTCCTATATAGTACTTACATCTCTCAGTTTGTAACTCGGTTAATAATGTTTATGATGTTACTGATGCAGCGTGTTTGAAGCTGAAAGACCAGGATGTAGATTTTCCGCTCAACAGAGACTTGCTACATACTTCTACAAGGTAAATAAAATTCCACAGTCTCTGTCTCAATTGCTCCATAACTTTTTTGCTGTTGCTGATCCATGATTTGTTACATTTGTTCAGGGTATAATGTATGGTGCGGTTGGATTTGGATGTGGCATCGTAGGTCAAGGCATTGCTAATCTGATCATGACTGCTAAACGGTAACACACCTGTTTCTACTAAAAGGGTCACTTAGTTTTTGGGTGTGGCTTATGTTTCTTTTTCTCCGTCATTCTCTTTTCTCAGGAACATAAATAAATCTGAAGAAGACATCCCGGTACCACCGCTCATCAAGAGTGCAGCTCTCTGGGGTATATATATACATATATTGGCTTTTCTACCTTACATACTTTCATTTTACTAAATCATTATCCCTCGATAACAATGGTAATATAAATGCAGGTGTATTCCTGAGTGTTTCTTCGAATACTCGTTATCAGATCATCAATGGTCTAGAGAGAGTGGTTGAAGCATCGCCTTTCGCCAAGAAAGTGCCTCCTGCAGCTTTGGCCTTTACTGTTGGTGTAAGGTTTGCTAATAACATCTACGGTGGAATGCAGTTTGTGGATTGGGCAAGATTAAGCGGTTGTCAGTGATAAGGCCAAGACTATGTATGTCTAGTTTTATGAAACCATATATTGTTGTGGCCTACTCGGTTTGATATCGAGATAGGTTTACTACATTTCCGTTGTTATATCCAATATTACAGAACTCGCGAGGCGCTAGTTGAGCTGTAAAAGTAATGAATAAAATGATTAGAAACAGAGAAATAAAAACAACAAGCAAACAATCTAACGACTTAGACATAAAACAGATGGTGAAATCTAAATCAAAGTAACAAAAACCAAATGATTACAGAATGGAAAAAAAATTAAAGATCAATTCTAAATGGTACAAGTCACTAAAACACAACCACCCCACTACACATCTTACTATATAAAAATCATCAAAGCACTAAGAGTCTAAGACACAAACAGAACAAAAAACACTTACCGAAATAAGCAGAAGGATGAAGTGTTGTAAGTTTATTGCCGTGGCTTTGATGAGTCTTCTGATCACATTGGCTTCCATTGAAGCAGCCGGTGAGTGTGGTCGCATGCCAATTGGTCAAGCCGCGGCTAGCCTAAGCCCGTGTTTGCCTGCCACAAGGAACCCGAGGGGTAAGGTTCCACCGGTCTGTTGTGCTAAAGTTGGTGCTCTCATTAGAACCAACCCTCGTTGTCTTTGTGCTGTCATGCTCTCTCCTTTGGCCAAGAAAGCTGGAATCAACCCTGGAATCGCAATCGCTGTTCCCAAACGATGTAACATCCGCAACCGCCCCGCTGGCAAACGATGTGGACGTATGGATTAAATTCGTAAGTAATGTATAATACATCAACTTTTTGACTTGACTAACCCTTTTTTTGTCTTTATGTATTTTTGCAGGTTACATTGTTCCATGAAGAATTAAACTCGGTTTGGATCTTTTAGGATCAAAATCGATGAGAAGTTGATCATAAGATTATATAATAAATGTTTTCACTTACCTTTATAGAGGAGAAATGTGAACTATATATCCATAATACTTTGTGCTGTTGGACTATTATATATGAGTATGCATTATTATGAAGAAAGTGTTTTCTGTTTTACTTTGTCTATTATTGTGACATTTGGTATGTAACTTACAATTGTGTATCTAAAGCACTCCAACGGTCCAAAGCAAAACAAGACGAACTTAACGAATACACACAATAGGGTCAAATGAAATACTAAAATTTGTAGAAAATTTTAATTATAAACGAAAATTGCTTTATATTTATAGAAAACTATGTAAGACAAAGCTGAATAATCACTACAATAAAATCAAGGGGTAATTGAGATTTTACATATAAAATAGACTATAAATTAGCAACAGTAACATAAAAAATAACAATAAAATAGGAGATTCATGCATCACAGAAAACAATTTTCTCCTCTCTTTTTTTATGTATAATGTTTTAAGGTTTTCTTTTGTTTCATTTAATTTGGTTTTCTCAAATTTTTATACAAATCTAATATTTATTTTAAGACAACAATAATTAAAATAGTTTTGACCAAAGAAATTCAAAAGCCACAATTAATATTATCATTGGCAATACTGTCAAGAAAGAATTTTAAAGTCAATACATTATTTTATATTGTCATAACTCATTAGTCACTAAAGAATCTCCCAAACCAATTATATATGCATCCTCGTTTCTTCTTTACTTTATTTTGAAATGTTTTAAATTCGCATATTAAATGATGATTTTTGTATAAAAAAGCAAAAATAATATGATTTTAGTCAAAAATCTTTACTAAGGCCTAAGGGAATGGAGTAACTGCTTAAATTTTCTCGTTAAACTAAAGCATTAAATCATAATCAAATTATAGTAGTACAATTATTTGTTTTTTACAATATCAGTGACCAATTTTCTTGAAATCCACCCAAACATAACTTTTTCTATTAATTCCGAACGTTCGGGCAGTGAATGTGGTGCAGAAAACCGTACGGTTTTAACTCACACAGCAACAAAACAAAATTGAATTTAAGTCATTAAATATTAAACGTACCAAAGAAAGCTCACAAAAGCTTTCGAAAATCTAACAAATGAAACCATTTTTCATCGCAATAGAATCTTCTCAGAAATAAAGAATCCAAGATGCACTTTCCACGTGGTAAGTTGAGAAAAATCCACGTGTAATTACAGTCAAACCAGTCAAAGCCACAACGGATATTCTCTTGTCTCCCGCCTTTCTTTATAAAAAAGCAACACAATAACAAGAAAAAACAGAGATTTATCTCTGCAACTCTGAAAGCTCCATTTAACCTTTTTTTCCTCCAAAAACTTCGAAAAAAGAGAGAAGAAGAAGAAAGAAGGATGACGAAAATCGACGTTCTCCGTCGTTATCTCCTCCCGTGTATCACACCTCCGACGAATCCAACCACCGCATCGGTAACCGGAGCAGCATCCACCGGAGTCTTCAAGAAACGTCTCAGTACTTCCCTCAGAGATGACATCGACGCTCAAGACTCGGCTTCTTCCTCCGCCTCTTCCTCCGAGGCCACATCCTTCGCCGCTGCCGACTCAGATTACCTTTCCGCCGTGACGCAACCGCAGAGACCGTCGAAGACGATGGTGATTGGGACGATTTTCGGGAGGAGAAAGGGACACGTTTGGTTCTGTGTCCAGCACGACCGTCTCTCCGTCAAACCGCTCCTCCTCCTCGAGCTTTCCATCGCAACGAACCAGCTCGTCCACGAGATGAGCTCGGGTCTTGTGCGGGTCGCTCTCGAATGCCCGACCCGACCCGAGTTGAAGTCTTGCCTGCTGAGATCTGTACCGGTTTGGACGATGTTTTGCAACGGGAGGAAATTAGGTTTCGCTGTACGTAGGAGCTCCAACGAGGAGACGACGGTGATGTTGAAGAAATTGGAGTCGATTACGGTCGGAGCGGGCGTGTTGCCGTCTGGATCCGGGTCGGGTGAATCGGATCTTGATGAGGTTATGTATATGAGGGCGAATTATGAGCATGTTGTTGGGAGCTCTGACTCGGAGTCGTTTCATCTCATCAACCCGGACGCTAACTCGGCTCAAGAACTCAGCATCTTCTTGCTCAGGACGTCTTCCTAATTGCCTTTTGGAGTATAACTTATGAATGCTTTTCATCAAGTTTGTGTTTCTGGTTCCATTTTGGACTTGAGTTTCAGTGATAACGAAGAAGGTTGAGAAAACCAAGATTTTTTGGGTAGGGATTTAGGATTAGAGATTTCTTATTTTTTCGAAAAAGGTCTTAGTGTTTTGAGTTCTCAGTGAGAAATTTCTTTGTGGTTTTGAGTTCAAGTTAACATTTTTTTAAGATTTTGTAATGATAGACAAACTTTCAAAATTTCGTTTGAGGAAAAATCGTTTCTTGAAGTTACAAAAACGTTGTATGCAACACATCTCATTCCACAATCCTGTGTTGAAATCTTGTCATTGTTACAAACACAAACGCAGCATAAAGCAGAACCAAAATTTACTATAGATAACTATCACAAGAGTGTAAAATGTTTCACATTAAGAAACAGAAACAATTGGCAAACAAGAATAATATAAAATTGTGATGTCAGGAAGTTGCTCGCGTGGAAAAACAGTATAGATGATGCATTTGAATGTTAACATCCAGATGCAACTAAACCTAAACACCGCACAATTTCGTCTCTTTGTTTCCACGGCAGTACGAAAGCAAAATTTACTACCGAAGGGGTTTGATGAGATGGGCAAAGGAAACAAAAATGTGGTTTCTTTCTTCTCCTAATAAAGCAGCTAAAGCACTAACATTCCTCTAGGTATTAAGGGGCAGGAGGACATAAGAGTATTTTCAAACTCTCGTATATCATGAAGGTGATGCCAACGCCAGGAACCACTTTGTAATATTCAGGCAATAATCCTCTGTACAGCCCTCTGATGCCTTCTGACTTGAATATGTGTTTGAATGTCCCGAAGAGTCCTGTGTTGTACACTCTCGCTCTTCCACCAGCTCCTTCTACTTGCATTCTTCTTCTCACAAGATCCAATGGGAACGTAACTACAACGTTATGGGCACCGAGAAATTAGTCAACAGATGCATATAGTAAGTGGCAAGTATATTTTTCTAGGAACAAAGCTTGAAACTACAAAGCCGATATCTGAAATTGACTTTTGAGTAAAAATGGTTTAGTTTCTTGTTGCTAGAGAGAAGGTCAGATCGAATAACAAACCTGTTGAAGAAGCAACTCCAGCTAGACTTCCACAACCAAGACTAATAACCAATGTTGAATCATCTGGCCTGTAGAAAAGAGTAAAGAAAACAGTAAGATATATATCACGAGTTAGCATCTGGAGGAACAGAAATACTCAATAGGCGAGTGCAAAAAAAGTAACAGAAGAATCCTGATTAAAAATGACTTTACCTATGAGATAGCCAAAATGATTTCATAGACTCATACGAAGCAAAGTTGATTGCAAGGGTTGGCCCAACACCCTGAATCAGAAAAAAAGATGTACCAAGGAGCAGTTAACAATCAACACACTTGGCATGGCACAAGAGAACAAAGGAAAGCAAACAAAGCGTACCAACATTGTCGCACCAAGTCCTTTATACAGACCCAAAAGTCCCTCTTCTCTGCATATGGTACGGAAAGCATGCCCAATACCCTGGTAATACATTGCATTTCTCTGGGAAGGATCAAAAGTAATGCATTCAGGCCAGGGACAGACAAAGATACACTGCTCAGATCAAGGGAAGAATAAAGCTTTCAAACATCAAACAGAAGAAGAACAAAAAAATCAAACCTGTGCCGCAAGACGTGTCCTAACAAGATCGAGAGGATATGTAGCTGAAGCAGCTGTTATTCCAGCCAGGCCACCACTAACAAAGTGCACAAACGGGCTGCTACTCGCATTTCCTATAAAACTCTGTAAGACTGGACTCGAATAAAAAAACTGCAAAATAAATAGCATTGTGTAAGGCTGAGTGACAAATCATGATAAACAGCAACAGAAGACACAATTCAAAAAAGATTCGAATGCAACTCACTTTGTTGTATTTTTCATACGCATAGAAATTCAGTGCTGAATAGGGAAGCCTGTGGGCTACAGTTACTAGATTTCCTTTCCAAAAGGCTCTAAATCCTTCCTCGTTGATAATACGGGAAGCTTCACGCCATAAACTTGGCCTGCTTAACACTGCAGCTTCTGATTGCATCCCTTGCAGCTGAAAGAGACAACAAAACTCTTTAACAAACAAAAGTATATGACAAAATATGTGATAAAACAAAAAGGGCCAAACAAAATATTCCTTGACTTGACGAACTCGCCAAAGGTAGGAACTTTCCCAAAACCCAAAAACTCATAGCTCCTTAATAACGAAACTAAGGAGCAAAGCTCAAACAACCCTTTAATCTGTGATTAGCACATTGACCAAACCAAAAAAAGGGAAACTTTATCTCGAATAAGACCTGAAACAAGATGGTGAGGCGAGCTAGAGGAGCGGTACAGGTCTTGCTGAAGGCGCCGGCAATACCTCCGGCGAGGAGATTCTCAACGGTGCCGAAATGCGGTTGCGGCTGAATCTGCGGCTGTTTCTGAGATAAACTCAAGGTTCCGGCATCTACAACGCTGCTACGCACGGCGGTCGCAGAGTTAAGAGCACTCTGTGCTCCATCCACCGCCACACCGACTCTAGCCTCAATATTCATCTCTCTATATCTCTCTTCCTAAGAAGTTACCCGTCTCTGGGTTGGCCAATTTGGAGTCGAAGGTCACATGAATTGAAGGAAATTGCCGAATTGGATTACGAATTGAGATCGGAGAAATCGACATGGGAGAGAGGGAGAAAGAAAAACCCTTTGAGAAACCCTAAATCTTACTTTGAGAGGAGGGTATATTGGTAAAACATTGAGATACGGAGATACGGAAATACGAGATACGGGGAATATGCGTAACAGTTCGGGTTTTACAATTTTTTTTTTCTTTCATTTTTTTAGTTTCATTACTTAACTGCTTATCAGGTAAAAATAATTTAAGTTTGAATGTTTCGATGGTAATGCGTTCTGATGCAACACATTTATACCGTTTTCATATGAAAATAAATTAAACTAGATAAGCAAAATCATTTATAACCTTTGTTCTCATCAAATTAATATGGTTGAATGAAGTTTATAATTTGTGATGATCAATTTGTGAAAGGTCGAAGAAGAAGAAGAAACGTTATGGTTTTTTCAGAAAATTATTTATTTAGGCAATGGACACGGACGAGTCAGTAAAGACTTGGCATGACTGCACGCTTTTGTAATGACATCTCTTTGCCACAATCACAAAGACGCATATATTGGCAGCGGTTAAACCGGCTAGAAACCAGTAGAACCGGTCTAACCGACTGCTGTTCAGGTCCTTTCCGAACCAACTCTTGGCCGAAAAATCATCCGCTAGAGAATCAACGGCTGTGATCAGTAGATTGTTGAGGAAGCTAGCTGCGCCTATCACACTTAGGTAAAACGCTATACCTAAGCTTCTCATGGAATCAGGGACTTGGTCGTAGAAGTACTCTTGGAGTCCAACGAGTGTGAAAGCGTCCGCAACGCCAATGACTATGAACTGAGGAGCTAGCCATATCACACTCATTGGTTTGTAGTTTTCGGTACGGTCCAATCGTTTTTTCTCAACTAGAGCTGCAATGATCATTGTGATGAGGGAGAAAATCATACCGGTCCCGATTCTCTGGAGAATGTTGATGCCTCTTTGATTTCGTGTGATGCGTCTTAGCAAGGGAACGAGGAGTTTATCATATATGGTGATTGAGATGATCAATGAGAGAGCAGTGAGAGAGAATATGGACGCTGGAGGGACTGTGAAGCTGTTGTTACCGGCGATATGTCTGTCCATGATAATTGCTTGTTTGATGAAGAAAGTCGTAGTTTGTGCAGCACAAATGCCAAAGACCAACGTGGAGAGCCATATGGGGATCACGTTGATGATCAGCTTCGCTTCCTCTACCTTTTTCATCGTTACGAGTCTCCATGGACTCTGTTTCTCGAGAGCTAGAGGATTCTTGTCTTCGATTATTGCTGCCTTGTCAAGAAATCTGCAAGAAAAATACCCCACAAGAATCAGTTTAGGATGCACAAGAACTTAGACATTTAACAAGCGGGACAATTTTTGAGTTGATTTAAACTCACTTGAGATGATTTGTGTGGGAGAGAAGCCGGCCAGTAGTAAACTCTGACTTGGAAACTTCATGAAGCAGAGAAGGATCAGAGGGATAAGGAAGATTTCTTTTGGCAATGGCGGCAACAAAGACCTGTAACATCGGGGTCAAAGGGCTTCCTGAAGGTTCTCGGTAACGATAGAATGGTTTTCCGATGAGGAAGATGAGAAGTGAAGTAGCCATGACTGTGGTAAGTATGATGCCAGCAACACCCCAACCAACCCGATCTTCGATGTAAACAACAGCAGTCACGGCCGTTAGAATCCCAACACATAGACAAACGTTCCACCAGTTAAAATAAGACATCTTCATCTTTCTTTCTTCAACATGATCATCATCGAACTGGTCAGCACCAAAGCTCTCAAGGGAAGGCTTATGACCTCCAGTCCCTATGGAGATCAAGTATATGGAAATGAAGAAGGCTATTTCGTGTGCTTTCCTAGGTTCTACGCACACTTCTTCATGACAAGGTTTCAAGCCCGGTATGAACCAGGACATTGTTAAAAGTACCAAACCCTGTTTTTCAATAGATACAAGAGAAAATAGTTTAACGTTGTTTTTGGAATCTTTTGAGTTAAAATTGGTTTAAGGTATAAAAGTTAAAGACAATATGTTACCATAAGATAAATGGTGGTTGCAACCAAGACAGTGGTGTAACGGCCAAGATAAGCATCTGCTACAAAGCCTCCAAGGAGAGGCATCAAAGTAGTGACGCCGGCCCAGTAGTTCACATTTCTTATAGCCATCTTGAGATCTTGGTGAAGAATTGTTGTTAGGTAGACCACTAAGTTCGTAGCTAACCCGAAGTAACTCAATCTCTCACTGAACTCAATTGCTGCGCAGAGAAGATGGAACACAAGACTTTGACAAAGTTTTATACTTAGGCTACTATAGCATACTTTCACAGTGTTACAATTATGTGGTAGAAAGTCTCTGTATAAAAATCTCAATGGAAGTTTTGTTACCTATGACGAAGAGTGCAGCTTTCCAAGCGCCAGTTCGAGCCCGAAGAGGAACACGTCCTCTGCTGTCGAGAGAAGAATCAAGAACCCATTTCTGTTGATCGTCGTACGAATCTTGAAGTTCTGCGCCAATCTTCTTATGCTCCATTTGTTCAAAGTGAACGAAAAAATTAAACTACAGGAGAGAGTTGAGTCCTGAGGAGAGAGTGTGTGTTTTTGAAGTGATATGTTTAAATGAGAAGCAAACTTGGTCCCTTTATATAAGCTTAACTTGGCTGTGTTGACTCATCACTCTCTACAGTGTTTTCTAGATTCTGTGCCCACATTGCCTTTCTTTCAGCCTCAAATATTTTCATTTTCTATTTTGTTTCACATTGACGTTGAGGATGATGAGTCAGGGCAAGGGCCGTTTTCACATAGATGAAAATATATGTAACCTGAAGGGTCAAATAAAGTTGAACGTGCAAGAACATAGTTCCCAATTTGATTGCTTCTCCAACAACTTGGGCAAAATGTAAAGAAAGATTTTTCTTCAACTTGTCCTTCGACAAACGGTCTTAATATTCTTTTGGCTTTTTCAGGCAGAAACAATAAAGAAAGATTCCCTTGTTACGGTCTACTTAAATATTTTATCTCCTAGGTGGTTACCACATATTATCTTATCATTCTCTGACAAATCAAAATGAAGATCTGAAATCAAGTAAAAAAACTACCCAAGTTCAATTCTTATGTATAACTATTGATATTATTCCTCTTGTCACTATCATCTCTCCAAGCCAATAATACCATTTTCTTTAAACCCTAAACTCTAATCCCACCAGGCCACTACGATCTGAGATGCTTTTGGTTCAATAAAAAAACAATCAAAGACGAATACTTAAGCGAATTAGTTCAGTGCTTCCTTTATTCACTTGTGGCTCTAGTTATTTTCTTTGTATGGAAAATAGATCTCATTTCTCTCAAGAAATTTTCCCATTTACTAAAAGCGTTATGTTTTGTACTATGCGTAATGCTATAAACACCAGTTACAGTACATAACATGTTACAAGACAATCATCCTCTATCATACAGTGATTCGAATGGTTTTCAAGAAAAGATAATTCTTGGGCCATGAGACCAACGAATGGTTAGATTTGTGATCAGCTATGGGGAAGTTGTCACCGTTCACTCGTTCAGTGGATTTGCAATTGCTATCTTCCAAATCATGTTTATTTTATTAGGCTCCAATAACATTTATTTTATACCAAAACAATCAATTTTTATTATTAAGAGTCAACTCCTATATTGTGCTATTATATGGGAGTTTGTGGCTATGGTCGAGGAAAGTGGATAAACCTTTGCACATAGTGCTGTAACCACTAGTGACTGAATCATCTACAAAGCAATAGCAACAATAAATAATAGTGAAAAGATAGGAGAGAATCTTCTAACAAGACTTAAAGCAGTTTAGTATGAATATGTAAATGGTCGGCATCTTTAAGCAAATCAGTTTTGCGTGTTGCAACATCAAAACCTCATTTTCTAATGAATGGTCTTTTATTCACCACCTTAGTAACGGAACGTGTTTTGCCTAGTGAAGGACCACCACTTCAGTGACAGTGAGGTTACATGGTTCTCATTGGTAACAAGATAACCAGAATAATTCTCGAACGATTTGAATTTTGATGGAAAATATTAACGTCCACTAAGCATTCTTCTATTTCACATGCGTTGCTCCTCATAAAAAGTTTGTAATACAGTCTCCCATTGTTATGCACAGTAGAAGTGGGTCACAAGCCAACACAAATGGCTGTAAATATGAGTCAGTAGATGTTATCGTCAAGATCTAAAGATGAAAAAATTGAACATCGGTCAAAAAACCTAACCAATCAGAGCAGACCCGATGGTCTTAAAAGTTATACCACCCCCCATTGGATCGGATGTTGAAACCAGAGTCCTACAGAAATAGTAACAATAGTTTATCTTGACAGTGAGTCCAATTTTCTAACAATTGATTTTAAGACAAACGCACCAAACAAAACAGAGGCGAGAAAGTGAATTAGAGAATCATACCATTATCAAGAGAAAATTTTTGTACAGCCAATAGAGTACATCCATTTCATTATCATATAGGTTTTCTCCATTTACTAAGTATGAATGTATGACCCTTGTTGAGCGATAACAAAGAAAATAAGAGCTTCAAACAATATCATGTGAGCAAAACAAGGTAGTGCTTAAAAAAAATAGTCACAAGTTTGCTTTTGTCATTTTTCATGATGAATGTATTCATTCTACCTTGCATAACAATCATATACATGAACAATAACAAATTAGATTGTTTATACTTTGATATACAATCAGAATCCAAGTTTTATTCTCCTTCAAACTTGTACTAGTCATATATATTATGTAAGCCAAGCAATAGTACGGCAGCTTTCTTGTTCATTTAGCAATCAGAAGATTAAAGCTTTAGCTTTGTCTCTTGAATTCAGTTAAAGAGATCCTTTAAACTAAGGAATTATCTCTGAAAGTCTTCTTTCACTCAATTTTCAAACATCACCTGTGCAGGAGACAAATTTGAGATAGAAAGGTACTACACAAAAAGGCTAAGGAAGATGTGCAAGCATTTTCTTGAAAATCTTGAAAGAGGAAATGAATCCATTTTCCACTTAGCTAATCCAAAGGGCTCTAACAAGAACGACTTGCACAGTTTATTGGGTGACATTATATTCAGTGACATCAGATTTGCATGAAAAGAGCACCCACGAGAACCTCCCCTGCCAAACCCTCAACTTCACTTCGATTGTCTTGAAATGAGGCTCCCTCCAGATAAATTCTTCATCCACTAAACTTACTTTTTTCAGTTTATTCTTCAAGCTCTTATAGCATAAAGTCAAAAGCTCCTTTGATACAAGTTTTGAGTGGATCTATGTATCGAATACATCGAGTGAAATAAATGATCACAAACTCCTCCCAACTTGCAAAACCAGACACAACACAAACATAATTGTAGGTTTGTACTTTGTAGACACAACCCAGAGGCAATGCAAGAAGCTCTGTTCTGAAGAATAATGATCGGAACAAGAAACAGCCTAGACATAGCCTTGGGATTGTATCTTAATTAAAACCTATAAGGAATTCTACTTTTAATAGTTTTCCGAAGAAGAAACAAAAGACTCTTGGATGGTGATATAAAACCGAAGAATGATGACATGCACTCGAAAGATACTTTGATGAGTAGAACCTCCAGTTCAGATAATTGCTCTTCATGTCTCAGTGAAGGAGATAGCAATACGGTTTCTTCAAACAGCGCAAACAAATAGATAATCATATTGAACCATTGACTAAGATTCTACAAAGCTACAAAGTCTTATGGTGTTTCATACACACAACCTGAACAACTTTGCAGCTCAATATGTGAATTAGCATAAGCACAATTAAGCTGTTACATAAACGTATATGTTCAGAGACATCATTGACTATAAACAACAACATTAATTGGAGAAGAATACTCGTTTTTTTTTAATCTTAAGTTCCAATTTCGTATCTCCCATCGTTCTGCAAAGTCATTTCGTATACCTGAGATCTTCCATTTCTTAACTTGCCACCATTAACACGATCATCCATCTTCTTACCTTCTTCCTTTCTCGCTACACCATTGATCCCGACTCTCTTCCTCACCCTACGACCACGATGCGTTCCAGTAATTCTGCTATCACTTCTGGTTACTTCCAAATTCACCCCATTTTCTTCGCGTTTTGGCGAGTTCTCTTCTCCATCTGACTCACCGGAGCTCGGTAATGTGCGGTAAGGTTTCACACTGTGAACCACACCTTTAGGGAAAAACCTAGCGGAAGGCAAATCATCAACAGTCTCGAACAACTGTGGTCCATCCCGATCGGTCCAGAGATCGAATCCGCCGGGTTTCTGAAACCGGTCAGCGAGGACCTTAACTTGCTCGTCGGCGCAGACGGAGAAGAGATTCGGCGGTTTCTGAACCGGTTCCCATGGTCGTTCGAGCTCGGCCACCGCCGCCTTTAGCTCGGCGCGTTTCCGCATCTCGTAGATCTGGCGTTCACGGGATAGACGCGCCTTAAGGAGCTGTTTCTGCTTCTTCGCCTGCATCCTCTTCCACTGCCACTTGGAGACGCCGCCCGGAAAAGTCCTCGGACCACCGCCCATACGGATAATCGTCGATTTCCGCGGCTGCGGAGAAGGTTTGAGAGAGAGGAGAGAAAGCTTCGAGTGCAGAGAATTAGGGTCCGGCGAGGAAATCGACGACGAGAACGATATCGGTTTCCAGCAGGGGAGGTGAAATCCGATCATCGCAGTCATTGAATTGAATTGGTAATCCAACAAAGAGATCCCGAGGAAGTCGACTAACTATTTTATCTCTATCCCATTTTTTAGTGTTTCTCTAAAATCATACTTCTTAATTGCACTTTAGGTTGACTTTTTTAATTCGGAGTCAACTTAATTTATTATTTTATATTTATATTCAGAAAAACAAAAAAAAACACACAAATCAAATAAATGATGTATCACAAAACAACTCTCTTCTTCCATTCATTACAAAGAACACACAAATCAAATAAATGAAGTTCATCCTCATTGGGTCCGGTTAAAACCCAAATATTCTGGATATCCACATTCTTACCCGTCGACCCGACCCACATTCCGAAACGCACGGCCACGAAAAACGACGAACCCAAAAGCATGCCCCAAAATCGCGGCTAAGAAAACGCCACCATTGAATGAAACAACGGCTAGAATCACAAGGTAACTGAAGCCGGACTTGACAGCATACATACCCGTACGAAACGCCACCTTGGCGAACTTATCCACGTCAGGTTTGATAGAGGACGCAGCATCAGAGCACCGAGCGAACCATTCAGCTAAGAACGCCAACGAGAAGACGAAGATAAGTGCGAGAGCATACATCGAACGGCTAGAACCAGGCCATCCCGAGAAAAGCACTTCGCAGTTGTAACTCCAATAGAAAGTTGGGTGTATCAGTGACGGTCTGTGCGGCGTCTGCATCTGTGTTTGCGTTGTGGTTGTGTTCCATGTCTCTACTACGACGTTGTTTCTACTTGATAACATCTTTTATAATTTTCGAGGAAAAAGAGAATTAAGAGGTCGTTGTCGTAGTGGAAATTAAGGGTCTCTCTAGTCTCTTCTATAAAAAGGGTTTCTTCTTGCGGGGAATGATTGGGTCCTACAAATTATATGCTATGTTCATGTTATGAAGCAAACTCAAGATTTGTTGTCGGATTTTTTCTTTCAAAAAGCTACAACATATCCATCAATAAAGTATTTGGCCGTATAATTGTATATCTGTAATCAAAATTCGTTATTAGCTTACGTATAAACACATTACTCCGCAGATATATTTCAACAAGCTAAAGCAGCTTAATACGTAAAGTATCTTTTCTACGTAAAATCTTTTTTTCAGTTAAAAATTTCTCTCATATAATAAATGTATAGTATATTCACAATAAGAATAAGTTTATCACAAGCCATTACAAAAGAATAACGAAAATTTCTTAAAGACCTCCCAGAAAAATGGGGAAATACAAAATTTAATTGCATGATATTCGTTGGAGAAAAATATACGTAAATAAATCATGTTTGTTTGTTATATACCATGAAAAAAGTAATCCTTTATTTTGAAATGGTATTGGACGTCCAAGTCATTATATAGTCTTGTTTTTTTTTGGGTTTTCTGCAAAAAAACCCTTCAACTGGTTCAGATCTGTAAGAAAACTCATCACTATTAAAAAATGCAAGTTAACCATTTACCATAAACTAAACCCGCAATATAATCCTCGTCCGTGTATAGGTTTGGTAATCTGTATATAGCTGTGTATAAGTTATTAAAACTACGTCGTTTTCACTACTAAAAAAAAGAAAAAAATGCAAAAGAAAGATTTGAACCTTTGATATCTTAGAACCTTTGACAATCGATCTCTTCCCTTACTTATCTCTCTCTTATCTCCGTCGATCTTCTCTCTCAGACATCCCCACTTTCAGGCTACAGCAGCAGTATTAAAAATATAAAAAGCAAAGAAGATTCCACCGCATTTTCCTTTGATGTACGCGGCTTTTGTATTCACATAGTTTGTCTCATCTTTCTATTTAATAAGAAGCACTGTAAGGAAAGCTCTAACTCTCTCACCGTCAACGGTGTTTACAATTTATTAATTACACTATAATATTAGACAGCATGGAGTAGGCAAGAAGAGCACACAAGTCGAGCATGGGGAACTGTTTATTCGGAGGGTTGGCCGACGAGGATGACTTACCGATCAAAGTCATCAATTACGACGGTGGAGTTCTCGAGTTCTTCTCCCCCGTCACAGCAAGCTCCGTGTCCCTCGAATTCTCCGGCCATGCTATCTTCTCGGCCCTTGATCTCTTCTGGAAACCCCTGCCTCACCACCACCACCTCGACCCGTTAATAATGTAGAGCATTGAAATTAGATGGATTTACCTTGTCAATAAAATTATTTCCATTCTTCTCACATATATATGTAAATGATGAAGGTGTTGATTTCTTGACACGAGCCTGCACCTAAATGTCTAGATCCTTTACCAAAACGCTACAAAGTTCTTCTTCCTTGACCTCATAACATGGACATGGTGAGATATCATAAATGTCAATGGTTCAAATTTCTATTTTGCATTTTTTATTTTATTTAAAACGGTGTAGTTTTAGTAATTTATACACAGCTATATACAGATTACAAAACCTATACACGGACGAGGATTATATTGCGAATTTAGTTTATGGTGAAGGGTTAACTTGCATTTTTTAAAAGTGATGGGTTTTCTTACAGATCTGTACCAGTTGAAGGGTTTTTTTTGCAGAAAACCCTTTTTTTCTCAACTATGTTCTTCTTCATTTTGAAAAAGGGTACAGAAACATGTTAAACGATATGTCTGTATAACTTTTACTTTATTTAAAATAAAAGGAACAAAATTGCGGCTTAGCATATTATACAGTTTTGTAAACTATATTATTATAGATATAATACATTCCATCATCATAGTTTATATGGATAGCCAACTAGATCAACATTTCAACTCTACTAAAACCAACTTTTACACTTTTATGATGAGTGAATTATCTCTTTAAAAACTAGCTACACTTTTTTCTTTTATACATTTTCAAACCACTTGATTGATGTAAAACGTATATATTTGAACAATAGGTTTTGAATCTAGATCTAATCTCAAGGCACCTAGCCACCTAAAAAAAAGGAAAAGATCAATGATCAGTTGAAATTAAGTGCCTAGCTTTCTTTTTTAGATAGATAGTAAAAAAACCACAAAAACAACAGCGACACTTTAGCCGGACCAGTGACCACATCTTCTTGTTGGCATAAAATGAAATCATCACCTCATGCGGCACAAACTTTGGACCACCCAATCTGAATTCACATCCAATGGATAGGTTTCATCACGACAACAAGATCCCCAAATATCAAACTAAAAAAGTAAGAGGTAAGAGATAGTATTGTACCAAATTTTAGAAACCCTAGAGCATGCTTAGATTGGAAATGTAAAATCAACATATTCGACTCATTTATTCCTGGTTAATTAGAGAGGAACAAATACTTTAAGAAAAAAAGAGAGCACTTCTTTTACCGATATATTTGGTAATTAGCGCAAAATTGGATATTTAACTGTATAGCCCAATGATGAATATCCAAAAAGGGAGTATGACGTGTGGAATAAAATCATTAAAGAAGCAAATTAAATGGAAGTAACTGAAACTAAAGAGAGAGTGGATTCAGACAAAGAATCCGTTTGGACTTGAGTGGCGCTTCTTAAGTTCTTTGCTTCTGTCCGAATCTTCGTCTTCCTTCGTCATCTGCCTTTTGATTTCGCGCCACCACTCTCTCTTTCTCAGTTTTTTTTTCCTCCGATCCGCCTGAGTTTTTCTTGGTAAGTGGTCCGTAATTTCCACTTTTTTCTCTTGCATCTCTCTCTGTCTCTCTCTCTCTCTCTTGTTTGGTTTGAGTGAGAAAAATGAAAAGGGAAAGTGTGAGTTTCGTTTGCTTTCACACTTTAATGATCGATTGGTAACAAAATTTCTTGATTCTCCGAGGTTTTACTTAGATCTGAGATTTTTTTTGTTTTTTCACTTCCTTGCGTGAATTAGAACAATTCTTTCCGTTTGAGTGATTTCTTTCCAGAACCTATTCAGAATCGTTGTGGTATCCTCCAAATTCCCAATTCTACACCATACTGTTGAGCTTGCTTAGAATTGAGTTTAAAGTATCGAAGTGTGTTCATCCATTTCAACTCAATTTTGTTCTCATTTTTTTCTGAGTCGAATCTGAATGTTATCACTCCACTGAATTCTCTAGTGATTACAGTATATTTTGCTCATGTTATGTCTTATTTGTTGCAGAGTGTTTAGTCTAAAAGTGGATGAAGAATCCAAGATTTGGCATTAGTACTCCTGGATGCAATATAGAGCCATTACTTTGACTTTGAGGTTGCAGGTAATTTTATATCACTATGGTGAGGCAACAAAGAACCTCCAAGGTTCATGAGGATAGATATCCCTCGTGTCATTCTCGTGGAACCTCGGAGCATCGAGACAAGGATGAGCTGGTGAAGCGCGATATGTTGGATCCGCCAAGGTATCTCCGAAGAACTGAGAATGTCCGCGGAAAGGCACTGAGTTTTGGGGTTTTGGATTGGAAACAGTTAGAGATATGGAAGGATACTACTTCAGAAGGAAACAAAGGAGTGTGTTGTAGTTATGCTTCTTCATACACTGGTTCGGTGGAAACTGCTGCAAGTTCGTTGGAACTAGATTTAGCAACCGGGGTTATCAAAAGATTGGAGCTAGATTCAAAGCCCCAAGCAGCATTTGTGAGTTTCTCTCCTCCAAACATGAGAAATGACAGTTTCAAGATTAGATCAAAAGAGTACTCGGATGAAATAGGCGCTGACACCGTGATGAGAATGGGCAGAAAGGGTAAAGAAGATCACCAACATCTGAGTAGGAAGCAGAAAGAACAAAGTAATGCCTCTGAGCTTAGCTCGTGTACTTTCAGCTGTCAGACAAATCCAGAGTCAGAGACAAGTTTCAAGCTTTCATCTCAGGCATCAAGAACAGTTGAATGCCAAGATAGAAGACATGATGTCCAAGGCGAATGTTCAAGTCCGGTAAATGTAATGGAGAGGAACCAAAACTGTTTGGAGAAACCATGCATGCTTGATCAAAAGATTCCTACTGTGTCATCTAAAAAAGGAAGACATGCTTCTCCCAACCGGCGGTTTAGCTTCAGTTTTAGTCAGATGGGTAGAAGTTTCAGTTCCAAAGAAAGCTCATCGTCTGTTCCTGCTTTGTCGAGCACATCTCATGCTTCCGCTAAATCTGGTCCTTTGACATTCAATGGCTCAGTTTACGCCAATCACTCGGCTAGAACAAAGCCGAATGGTAACAGCAGAGCAAGATCAGGTCCTATATTGAAACCAAAGACCGAAAAGAAAGTCCCATTACAAGTGGCTTCAAAACCTTCCAACGCAAGACCACCAACCATGGAGAAGAATCAGTGCAGCTCAAGATCCCACGCTCTTTTGCAATTCACTTTGAGAAAAGGTATCAGTTTGTTTCAGTTTGTGGTTGATAACAACACCGACAACGTCCTTGCTGCCACCATGAAGAGTTCAGATTCTTCTACGCGGTCTTACACATTGTATTCCGTCAAAGAAGTAAAAAGCAAGAGTGGTAACTGGCTAGGCCGCCATAGGAACGAAGAGAAAAATCATCCATTTGTACATACGATTATCGGTCAGATGAAGACTAAGTCGGATTTAGCTACACACAAATCAGAATCTGCTTTGTTCGGTGTTGAGACAAACGAAGAGCTTGCAGCAATTGTTCAGACAAGAAACAGGAGTCAGAAGCATAGCACAACTACTATTATATTCCCTAGTGGAGTTCACACACTTCCTAAAGATAGTAATGCTCCTCTGCCGTTGATCGAGCGGTGGAAATCCGGTGGATCATGCGACTGCGGTGGCTGGGACATCGGTTGCAAACTCCGTGTCCTCTCTAATGATCATCATGCAAAGTCTCAATCTTTCTCAAGCTTTCAATTGTTTGATCAGGTAAACTCGTTATATCCAATGCTCTAAAAGTATCAAAATTTTGGGCATTGATGGTCTGAATGATTTTCAACACTTCAAATTCTCACAGGAAAGAGACGACCCAGCATTCAAAATGGTGACACACGACGATGAACTCCACTCGGTTGAGTTCGGATCATCGATGTCTCTCTTGGAAGCGTTTTTTATTTCGTTGGCAGTAAGCAGTCATCAGAAATGGTGTGAGGAGAAGGAGGAGGAAGCTGTTTTGATCGGAGATGGTCCGTCGAAGAGAGAAACGTCGACG
Organism: Schrenkiella parvula; assembly: GCA_000218505.1. Classification (NCBI taxonomy): domain Eukaryota; kingdom Viridiplantae; phylum Streptophyta; class Magnoliopsida; order Brassicales; family Brassicaceae; genus Schrenkiella; species Schrenkiella parvula. The sequence continues at coordinate 9,708,668 of CM001190.1, read as the reverse complement.
AAGTACGCATCAAACCCACCGGTTTCTCCAATCGGTCGGGTCTAGTGGCTGAGCTGGCTGGGCTAGACAGTGTTGGGCTGGGCATTAGTACAACTGTAATTAAGAATATATATGGCATAAGCGATTAAAATTTGCGCAATGTACAAAATAGTGGAAATGCATTTTTGTACCTGTAACACCATCTAGTCATTTAACAAAAAATTAAAAAAAAAACAATCATCAAATCATTCTCAGTAAATTTAAGCTATATCATAGCTATACGTAACAAAATATAATTGTAGCTGATAGACATGGGCGACATGTATCAGTATGAATAATTATCTATCTATTATATTATTTGAAAAGTGAATATGGTTAATATTAAAAATTAAACTGGTTGACTATAAAATTATCTTTAATAAATTGATTTATTTTTAATAAAAAGTGAAAAAAATAAACAAACAATCATTTTAAAAAATATAATCATGTATGTATAATTGATTACTATTTCTTTAGCGAAAATATTTAAAAGAACCTAGTTTCAAAATTTATTATTTAAAATAAAAAGTCGAAAATATTAAAGAGTGAATACCTACAATAATTTAAAAAATCAAATGTATATAATTACTAATGTGATAACTATACTTTCTATTTTAACTTTGTCATTCACATATTTTGTTAAAGAATTAATCATCATACGTATAATAAAACTAAATAACTTTTTTGCATTCATAAAGATTTCAATTTTAAAAAGAATATCAATTGTCCAACTGATAAAAAAAAATATGTATGAAAGTCTCACATTAACTTCCAAAATGATTTTTATGGTTTACAAACTTCCTTTTATACAACATAATTTTAATATACTTTCATGTCATCGTTTAAAACAAATATCAAAATAAAAAATGAAAATAACATTTTCATTCAATGTACCTTTTTAGTTAAGAAATTGATTACTATATTAAAAGAAAATTATCAATTATAATATTTTTGACCAAAAAATATATTGAATAAACAATAACCAAATCAGATATCGATATTTTTTAAAAATAAAGGTAATCGCCCGCATAACTTTTTAAAACCTTAATTCACTTCTTTAAAAAAAGAGAATCATATTTTATTTTCATATTATATTTTAGTTTTTATATATATATTTAAAATTTTTGAAGCTTTCAACTTCAACATAATTTAGAAAATTGATTGTGTTTCTCTTAAATTTTATAAGAAATGACTATTAAAAAGATAAATACAAAATTATTTTGACTATTATTGTTTTGTGTATGGCCTAGAAAATATTTAGTTTTTTGATGAAATATACAATAATTTGATAAGAAATATGATCATGTGAACTTTGTAATTCATAGTTGTTAAAGAGCACACCAAAACCAAATTGTGGATGAAAAAAAGAAAATAAAGGTAGTTTAAAATGTATTATGAATTTATTGCAATGTGTGAACTCAAATGTTTATGGTTTCGTAACAAAAACAGCCAAAAACATTTTTATAATCAAATATTTTGTTAAATAGTAATTTTGATATAAGATTTGTTAATGTAACAACCAAAATTGTTATTTTGATATAAGATTGTCATTTTCACATAACCAATAAGTTAGTAATCAAACAAATAAAAGCAAAAATTATTTTCCAAAATTGTATTTACATTTAGGTTAATTTAGTGTCTTAATTATCTTTTTAAAATGTTTTGCTTATGTTTTGCTTATATTTATCAACTCAGTTTCTTTTATTTTTTTCAAAATTTCAAACAACTATAATGTATCATTCTATATTTTAGGCTAAAGCTAACTATCATTAAATTTACTATAAAACTTAATTTGATGTATGACTTAACAGTTATGATAATTTTTCTACAGTCTACAAAACTATTTATGAAGTCCTCTTTAAAACGTAACCAAAAACATTCATCCTTGTTGATTCCAACATCTATACGTTTAATTCTTCAATTCATTCTTCTTGTGCTTGCTTATATTTGTTATGTGTTATGTGAGATAAGTTTTGTTAGGGAAAATGTTATCATAGGAAAAGATAAACACAACGTAGTGATAAATATAATGGGGTATTCAAATAGTAGAACATTTGCAAGTTTCTTTACTATGGTATTTGGAGATAAGTTTACTGATATCAATTTGAAGGTAAGAGCAATAATTTCTTGTTGTGTGATTTCTTTGTGTTAACAACTTATAAGGATTGTTGTTTGGAACCGAAAAGTTTAAAAGACATTAGCCAATCCAAGGATTTTTAAGAGAAATTTTAATAGTTTTTTATGTAATATGCTGAAGATCAAGCTATGGACCTAACTACTAGTTCCAAAAAAGAATTATCTTCAGCAGTTAATAAAAAACTATTCTATTAATTTTTTTTGGTTAAATACGGTTTATGATTAATAAAAGTGAGAAATCCAGGATAGACGTATAGCTGAGCATGTGAAGATAAAACAGTATTTGACAGACATGCTTCGCTGCTTCACCTTACCCACATGTTCCTCCAAATCATATCTCACCACGTGTAGTGTTAATTCTGAATTAATATTAAAACTTTATAATAACTTTTTTATTGTTGTGTATTTGTTAATGAAACCTTTATATTAAGTTTGCAAATTGGCCACTACTAGTAGTTCTAATCAGTAATCACCCGACATTACATTTGAAAATTTAAAATAAAACGGCTGGTGGGTTCTCTATCTCGTGACCATTGACTACTTTTTAGTTTTATTGAGAAAATCTCTTTATGAGATAGTTTTGAAAATTTTATTATCTAATATAATCAAGATGACAAAAAAAAAGACTTTTGAAAATTCAAATATTGAGCGATAGAACATGTTTCCTGTCAAATGATTTTCTCATAAGCTTTAATCATAATTGATATTTTACTCATGGAGTTATCTATAATTAGATGTTGTTTCCCTTTTATGTGCGTAAGTAATAATAAATAGCCTCATGTATGCGTGAAAAAAACAAAAACACATGAAATATTCATTTTGATAAAAATACAGTTATCAATCAACAATCATTACCAGGTTTTTTACTTTTTTAGAATTGCAAAAACATTATGGTAAAGACTAAAGAATAATAATTGCAACCAAATTAAGGCGAAAGTCGTGAGGATTCTCGGACAGAAAATGACCAGAATGTCACGAGTTAGAAGTTACGGCCCAAACCTAAAAACAAGTTATGATATTTGGAACACCAAAATTAAGTGGGACGATTGATAGGTTGACTTTCGGTATAAGGAGACTTTTATGACTTTTCTTACATTAGTCTCTTTTTGGTTTGTTTGCATACTTTTCTTCTTCTTTTTTCAAACACAAAAAATTCCTTAAAAGTATATATATACTTTTTAATACGGTTTCACATTTTTTCTTAAAATATATTTTAGAACTTGATTTAGAACAATTAGAACAACAAAAAACGAGGGTAAAACGTATAAATATGCAAAAATATGTTTTGATTTGAATAAATTAGATTCAAAATAAGAAATAGGATATAGATGAAACGTCTTATCAATATATATAAATTTTCTAGATTTTCCATTTTATTAATTTTTTCATATATTGATTAATTAGTATAAACTAATATCAGACAGTTTGATACAAATTGACAATTGTTGTAGATCAATTAAACTTTCATCAATACTTTAATTTATAGCCAACATGAATAATAAACCACAGGTAAATGCAACCAAATTTTGACAGAAATATACTACTGTTACCATTTCTTTCTACCAATCAATCTGATAGATTCATAAACAAGTACTGATAATCAATGTTGGCAAAATGTTAAAAGTTAAAACCAAAACGAAATAGAGCAAAAAAAATATTATATGTATATTCGTATAAAGAGACTTTTTTATAGAAATTATTATTTTTTAATTTCTTCTCAAAGGTTGAATATTATTTTGTTTTTATTTTATTTTTCAATTCAACCGTTTCTCCGTGTTGAACTCGCCTTTTTAATCTTAGGGCTTGGTTTCTCAGATTCTGCTAAAGGAAATCTCTTTTCTTCTACTTGAAAGTTTTAATCTTCTTTAGACTTTCATCTCCGATCTCTCTCTGTTACTTTTTCTTTTCTTTCGTTGCATCTCTCGTTCTCATTTCTTCTTCTCAGATCTTCTTGGATTGACCTTCTCGATCATTGACCCCGAATCTGGGCTCGGCCAAAATCCGACCTTTTTACCGGCGAGAAGCTCGAGACTAAGAAATTATAAAAAAGGTTAAATTTTTGTTGAGTGTTTGGTTTTGGGGCATGATGTTGACCCAATTTGTTGGGCTCTGAAGTAGTATGGAACTGATTGTCACACGAAAACAAGAAGAAGATCAACAAACAAGAATAAGATGACGCTGTACATTCGTCGCGAATCTTCCAAGGTTCGTCATTTTTTCTCCTAATTCAGCTTCTGGGTTTCTCAAATTTTGGTTGATTTGTTACTTTCTGGGCTTTTTTTTAATAGCTTTGGAAGAGATTTTGCTCTGAGATAACAACGGAGATCGGTCTTCTCGCTGAGAACTGGAAGTACCTTCTGGCTGGTCTTATTTGTCAGGTTCTCATCTTTAAATTCTAGTTTCCCGATTTAACTGAGATTCACTACTCCCGATTTGAAATTCGAGAGCTTTTTTTTGTCAGTTTGAAATGATTCTCGTCAGATTCAGATTGAAAACTTTGCTTGATTGTTATTTTTTATGCTGAGTGTTAATGATGACTCCTGTTTCTTTTTTTGTTGAAGTCTGATCATGGTTTTGTTATACATGGTAACTTTTGAGAGAAAGCTTGTGCTTTTGGCTATATAATTGAAACCCACACCCTTTTTTTCCAGTAGAAACAGTGTTCTTAAGATTGTTTTCTTAACCACATGAGGTGGCTTTTTGTGTGTTAGTTATTGTTTTGGTTTCTTAACAATCTACCATTCTCGCCTCTTGGATTCTACCTATTTCTTGAGTTTGTGTTGTTTTGACACTTTATGAATGGCATCTGTTGTTGCAGTACATTCATGGTTTAGCTGCTAAAGGAGTTCATTATATTCATCGCCCGGGACCCACTCTCCAGGATCTTGGGTTCTTCCTTCTTCCGGTTTGTCTCAGACATTTCAGCTATATGGGCTCACACAATTCATCGGATCAGAGTAGATGTCTTATTGTTTTCGTTTTCCGTTGCATAGGAACTTGGTCAAGAGAGAAGCTACATAAGTGAAACCGTGTTCACTAGTGTATTTGTTTCGTTTTTCCTGGTGAGTCTTTCGACCTCCATTGTTCCTCAGTATTGTAAGTTTTATGTAATATGATCATAGTGATAGCTGAATAACTTTGACAGATTGTTTTTTCGAGCAGCCATTACATGTTTCAACCTGATATTTGATACTCCTTGAGCCTTTCTTGCAGTGGACTTTCCATCCATTCATCCTGAAAAGCAAAAAGATATACACCGTCTTGATATGGTGCAGAGTTCTAGCTTTCTTAGTTGTAAGTGCCCTGACTTACTAGTTACTATAGTATAAGCTCGCTGAGGTTACTTTGTCTGGTTAATCTTGAAGTTTGCCGATGTTTCTGTTTTCAGGCCTGTCAGTTTCTCCGTGTTATAACTTTCTATGCAACGCAGCTTCCTGGCCCAAACTATCACTGTCGAGAGGTAAAACAACTGAGATCCATACACGAGGTCTCATGTGTCTGTCTTATCGGTTATGCTTACATGTTCCCACTTATGCTACAGGGTTCTAAAGTTTCCAGATTGCCATGGCCCAAAAGCGCTCTTGAGGTTCTCCAGATTAACCGTGAGTCTACACATTTCTTCCCCCAATACTGCATTCACACGCATCTTTCTTTCTTTTGCCTTTGATCTCATGTGATGACTTTGACCTCATCAGCAAATGGGGTGATGTACGGATGTGGAGACCTGATTTTCTCATCGCACATGATATTTACGCTAGTCTTTGTCCTCACTTACCAGAAGTACGGCACTAAAAGGTAAGAACTTCATAAACTCTCTAGGCAATAACTTCAAAAACTACTTTGAAAATGATATCTCTGCATCACTCTTCTGTTTATGCTGTCTCAGGTTCATAAAGCTGTTTGGGTGGCTTATTGCATTCGTGCAGAGCCTCTTGATTGTTGCGTCCCGCAAGCATTACAGTGTCGATGTTGTTGTTGCATGGTATGGTTTACTATCACGCAGAAGTTGACCCCAACAAAATTGCTCTGAGTACAGAGATATATTGACTTGTTGTTTTGATCCGTTCCCTGTTTAGGTACACCGTTAATTTGGTGGTGTTCTGTCTAGACAAGAAATTACCAGGTTTGATTTCAGAAACCCTTCTTCACGGAAATGAAACATTTGTTGTCTAAGTATGGCAGAGACTCGATTTCTCATATCTTCTTCTTTTTTTTTCAAATCTTCAGAGTTACCAGATCGGACTGCGGTGTTGCTCCCAGTAATATCGAAAGACAGAACGAAAGAAGAGAACCACAAGCTGTTGAATGGGAACGGTGTTGATCCTGCTGACTGGGTAAGCATCTGAGTCTGCTTTTGTTTTCTTTCTCAATCTGAACCAGTGACTTACTTTGTTCTTTAATGCTTTTTTTTTTGTTCTGTTTAGAGACCGAGGGCTCAAGTGAATGGGAAGATAGACAGCAATGGAGTTCACACTGATAACTCAATGAATGGCGCATGAAAATGGCACCAGACTTGGGACAAGATCTATATATGGATACAGCAAATCAAGGGCGTCAAGAAGACGACCTGTTGGTCTTTCCGTTTCGATGATTTCTCGAATTTGGACTTGAATTTTGTAAGTGGGGTAAATTTTTGTTTTTGGTCATTGTTCCAGAAAAGAACACTCAGAGAGAGAGAAGTGGGGGCTATGCTATGCTATATTGTATATTTTCCAGTTCCTTAATCCCCAAGTAATCATCTTTTGTTGGATCACGTTGTTTTTCTTTGCGTCAAGTTTATTACAAAAAACTGTGTTGATCTTTGAGACGATATGCGTATGTGGTTTCTCTCTACAGTTTTATAGTTTAAACCTTTTTTTTGTAACAAACAAAATGGTTGCAAGAAGAACATATGGTTTTTTGTTTATGTAATACAAAGAATCAAAAACTCATTTGATATATAGTAAAGTTTGTTGTTTGATTGCAATGAGCATATATATATATGGTGAGGTTCATGAAGAAGATGAAACATGGAAATGGAAGAGCCATGATATGAAGAAGCCAAAGACCATACAAGCTAAAATTATATTCACCATTCTCTGTGGCTGCCACCTGTTTTCTATCGGTGTTGTTGCTCCTCCGCCTCCTACTGCCGCCGTTTCCTCACCGTCTCCTACGTTTCTCAACTCTCTCTCGTCCATCATTGACATAACCATTTCGTTTGCACCGCCCACGTTTCGAGCTACCGATTGGCAAATCTCGCAGATTCTGTTTCAATGAAAATATGTTAATCTCCCTATAATGTTATAAGGTTTTGGGTTTACTAAAAGAAAAAAAAACTTTCTTAAATTGGCTCATAATTAAAGGAAAAAATGGCTTAACAAATTATTTTGATACTCTTTTTATTTTTATTTTATGGTAGAACTAATCGTTAAAGAACATGTCAGTAAAGTTTTTAAAATAATAATAATAATAATAAAATTTCGTAAAATGAATGGAAAAAACTATAACTACAAGAAAAAGTAAAATAACAACAAAAAAACAACATGATCTCCTAAAAATATTTACAAGGCTCTTCACTCGTGTTAATTAAAAAAAAAAGATTGGAAAATTTTATTTTCTTAAAAGTAATTAATAACTCAATTTAATAAAAGTAAAACCACTTAACCAAAAGACAAGAAAAAAAAAGTAGTTTACTAACTTGTCGCCTTTGATCTTGAACCAAGTTTCAGCACATTGTCTATGAGCAACAGACAAATCGTCCTTACACGAACACCCTAACTCAATCGCACCTCCACCGCTCGTTTCCACCCCTAAATGACATATCCGGCAATCTTTCTCCGGCGGCGCCGTCGCATCATCATCATCATCATCATCTATCTCCGACTGACTCATCACCGACGACACTTTCCTCGACTCTTCTCCTTCATATTCATACGGTCCTCCCGTCGTCGAATAGAAGTAAGAGTAGCATGACGTGACATCTTCCCCGTCTGAATAATATATACTGACGTCACTTCCGCCGAACGACCGCCGGTGATATCCGTACGCCGCTCCTTGTTCTAAATCTATCTCTGTCATTACCACTAAACAAGAAGATTCTGTTTTTTTTTATTTTAAGACACGGTAATAGAATTGAAGGGATTTAAGGAAATGGGTTTATGTGGATTTGGTGATTGAGTAAAAAAAAAGATTTTTAATTTATGAGAAATTGAGTAACGAAAATGTAGGAGGAGTGAGTAATATTAGTGGAGCAGGAACAAGCTTGAGAACAGAGTGAAAGTGAAAGTGAAAGTATTATATTATCAAGGAAGAAGATATTGTTTTTGGATCAAGAATATAAAATATATAACAAAACAAACAAAAAAAGAAAATAGTGACAGACTAAACCAAAAATTAAGGGATTTTGGTTTCGTGTAGAGATTTCTGTACGTTGGATGGTACAACAACGTTTAAGCGACCCGATCTTACTATGTTACACCGTATCCAACGGCTCATATTGCGGGATCAAAGTGATTCTCTCTTCTAAAATGTAATATACAAATTGTTTAAAACCCGATTCGGTCCTCGATTCTTGTTAAGAAACAAGCATAAATAGAAATAACAGAGGAATATTTATGTCATTACGTATAGAATTTCCAGTTTTGGATTTACTACTTTGACCAATTTAATTACGGCCGGATTTGTTTTTATCTCGTTCGATTGAATTGTACTTTTACATTGGTAAGATCTACGGTTTAATGTACTCTATCGGTTTTGGTTTTGAGTCATATTTTGTAGGAGTTGTTGTCTTCTTAATCAGTGTTATTGAGTCATAAACCAACTTAGTTGGATATAATTTTAATGTAAGTATAATTACATTAATCTCAACATCAGCTGCATCTTTCAATTTTTGTCATATCACTCTCAGATTCTCTTGATTTTTGGTTTTTTAGGCACTTAAAATCTCATCCTCAATAATTACTTCCTCCACAAGTGGGTTTATCACACAACATTACATATAGAAGTCATATATACCACTTTTGTCTTGTGTGAAGTTAAAAGTGGAACATAAAAAAAAAACTATAATACTATTTAATGTTAGAGATTAGCCCAGAAAACAGATTTTCAAATTATATTAAAATTTTATTTTATGAGGAAGAAGGATATTTCAAACAAGCAAGGAATATCGATTTTTTTCCTTAAAGACATGCAGATTAAAATAAAAAAGAAATAGGAATCTCATTTTCCACGTCAAAATGTTTAAACCACCATGGACACAAAAGGAATAAAATAGAGAAAGAAATAAAAAGTGTAAAAACGAATTTTGACGAGAAAACAACAGTTGATCAAGTTGGGTGGGTCTGGTTCTGTAATGGACAAGACATACCTATTCTTGTTTCGTTTGAATCTTATATTTGGACTTTTCTTCTATCAACATGTCGACAGATATTTTAAATAAGTTAATTATCTTATCTGGGAGTTAACTAATAGTATCAAGGCTCTGACGATTTGTTGTTCATATTAGGTGTTCTAAAAAGACGCTCTTGGTGGTTATCAAAACGGTATTTAGACGCTAGGTGATGATCTTAGACTATGGTAATTATTATTTATGCGTTGGAATTAAGTTTTTTTTTCTAATGTATTTTTGTTTATGTTAAGTGGAGTTAGACGGTTTTCACTGGTCTTAGGTAGATCTAAGCAGTCTTAAACAGATTTGAACGGTTTACATAGGCCCTGATTAGTGTATAATTTTAAAGACTTTAGAAAATTGTAAAGCCACCAGATAAAAAAATATTCTTTTACCAATCAGAATCATAATCGTTGATATATAATTAATTTATTTATTTTTAGGTTGTTTCAGTGTTATTACTCAATTTTTAGTTACATGTTGTGTAATGTAAATCGAATTGATTGATAGTAATCTTTACGTTGAGTCCTAATATGACCAATGGTATGATTTAATTTATGTTTGATTGTGTTTTGATAAATTATTTTGAATTTTTTTTTATCTTAAAACTTAACATTCTTGATTTTTCATATGAATGTTTTTGTTGTCTCATTTATAATATTTTTTAATGTTTTAGTTTTGACATTTTAAAATTTGTTTGTTTGGAACTTTATGATGTAGTTTGAACTTTGAATCTATTTGAAGACTAAGAAATATTTCGAGTCTAATCATAAATTTTCTAATTATATATTTATTTTTTTAATAAAACCTAAATCGCCTAAAATTGCCCTAGTCCTAATTAAAAACACTTTAGGCGTTTGATCGCAGGACTTTGAATTTTTAGCGTTGTTTGTTAACACTGTTTTATATTTGATACCATTAATACATTGTCACATCGGAAATTATGTTGTGTCTTAAGATATAAGATATGCTAAATAAGATCCGAAAAAAACATAAACAAATGTCTTTGTATTTGCACATTTATTTTTCGATTTATAATATAGAAAAACTCTTACGTACAATTGGTAAACTAGGACGCAGGTTAAATAGGATCACCTCGTACGAGTGCGTGATGCTCATATATTATCAGCCCAATTATTATTTTTTTTCATTTCTTTTTGACTCTTTCGGGTTTGTTCGTTAATGAACATCGAAATGGACAACACAAGTAGTTGCTCAGTCTCAACAGTTTCATGTTCAATAAAACTGGAAAAGTTGTTTACACAAGACCAGAAACTGGACATATCTAAATGTTTAGTTTTATTTTGTTCAGCAGAAACATTTGGCTGGTGAGTCGGTGGCCCAATTCAGACGGACACTTTAAACATTACAAAAGAATTTATCAAATTAATGTTTATTTAAGGTTTATAATATTATTCAAGTAAGTTTCCAAAATATCCCACTGGAAACATACTCGGTTAGACTCACTACAACACACCTAGACACAACTTACATTCAGTGTTATGTATACGAAGTTAAGAGACATAACGTAACATGTGATCGGTCCTAGCAATGTTAGGTCTAAAGACATCACCACACATAGCTGTCGAAAACTAGATCACGTCAAGGAAAACAAATCCACAATAATTAGTATTTAATCTTCAAGTTGTATATTTTTCACCTAAGAATCTGTTTTTTTTTTCAAAAAGCAAAATGAATGTTTGATCATGTTCCAATGTGATGATTTACTTCTTATTATCACTAATAATGGTAGAAAATCGGATCCTAGATATAGAAATAAATAAAGGTCCATACATATACTCTGTTAATGGTTGGTTACTGGTATAATAGGCCATAGCATATGAATCTTTTGATAACAGAAACATACAACATCTTTGAATATAGGACATAATACATCAAAGGGTTCTTCTGCTTTACATTGAAAGCCATGAAAATACAAGGAGAAGCTGACGATATACTTGGTTTGATTCAGATAGTTTTGGTGGTAAATCATATAGCTTAAAGAAAACAATTTATATTCACTTTTACATATAAAACTAGTTAGGAGCCAACCAAAGGAATGAAGGATTGCATTCTCACAAATTGTGATCTAAGTTAATGTTAGAAGCGTCGTCAGGCTAACTCGGAGGATCTGCAATTTTCGTTTTGGGAGTTATTGTAGATCGTCACATCAGTCAATTGGGACTTCTCTTTCTGCAACTCTTGGCTTAAGAAAGAAGAAAAATTGTTAACTTAGGATATGATGAGATCTGTGGTATGGTTATATATATCAGAGTGAGAAAGAGAAATTACCAGGACTTAGGATTCGTAGGCAATTTGTTATGGACTTTACAGTAGTCATGGAGTCGGATCCTGCAAATTGAAACAGTATGAATATCAGTGAAAACAGCTATAGTTCTTATATCTAAGATATCAAGTGAAGGCTGAAACTAAACCCACCTTGTGTGTTCATGTCTTTTTCTTGAATCATTTCTGTTACTGTTGAAGTATACTCAGACATAACCTGGTCAGGCACTAGATTCCCGTTCATTGAATCAGTAGATGACCTGTGTTTCAGAATTGGATCTGATAAGTAAAATGGCAGCAGATAATTGGAATCTTTAAACGGTTATTAAGCCAAAGATAAGCATATATACCCTGAAGCAGTCTCTATGTGAAAGTTTGAGGGTTGTGGCAGGCAAGGGTCTGTCATTCCTTCACAACCAAGATCGAAGTCGACTAGCACATCCGAGAATGGAAAGTTTTCGCTCAGAAGATCTATATTGGAAAAATCTATGTCAAACAAATCAGCTTCTGCTTCAGAGCCAGATGAAGAAGTTGAGACCAAATCTCCAGAAGCAGGTGCGTCTAAGTTCATTGTGGCTTCAGTGTCATCGAAGTTGAGCCTTCCTTTCACATGATCTCTTTTACTCGACATCTTCAGATTAGACTTAGCCGGCGAAAAAGAAGAAACCATACGGCTCCTTTCCACTGTATACGAACCAATTTGTTTGTTAGGACTGACTGTGATTCTCTCCTTGCTAATGATTGTGCAGTTTGCAGGAGTAATTTCTTGCTGGGGAGGGATAGATACATCACTCTGAGGAGATACTTGCTTTTGTGGTGTCTTCAGACACGCTGAATTGCTCGGAGGTGACAAGTCTGATCTATTAAACAAACACTTTGCCACACTTGATGTAAGATCAGATGACTCATTAGCTACACAGTTATTCATCGTCGTTTGTGTTTTAGGTGATGATTGAAACGTCAAGTAGTTAATGGACTTAGCCGCTCGTGGAATCTTTTTCATCCCTGTAATAAGCAAAGAAGACACAAAACACATGTAAGGGCTAATGGAGACTCCAAAAGGTATCAACATCAAATGAAAAGAATAAAACTTTGCAGTACAACGACCTTCATTAGAAACAGAAGGAGCAGCTCCTACAGAAACCTCATGACTCTTTCGCTTTTTGGCTATAGACTGGCTGCTAGAAGGTGCTGTGAGAGATGTAACTCTTTTGTTTCCTGGCAATGATGCTGGCATAAGATTAGGTGTATTGTGCGCAGTGCCGCCTGTAAATAAAAACATATCCATCAGTTCCAATTAGAGGAATCCCGTAACATCAAGCAAAATCATAGGTTATATATCATATTTCCAATGAAATTTCTCTTGAAACAAATCAACCAAGTCTGTGATCTTTTGCACAACAAAGAAACTTTACATGCCTCATTGCAGAAACCTCCACAGAGCATTTGGAAACACAATTTCAAAACCATAATGAATGATAACTAAACAATCAGCTGAAGCAGCCTCAATCAATGTCAACACAAACTAACATAGTAATCAATCCAATTTAGTCCCAGTAATAAACCAAAAGCAGTAGAATTTTTCAGTACCTGAAGGAGAGACGCCGAAGTTACTCGGTTGAGAAGCAGAGGCAATCACTTGGATAGCCGCCGGAGCTGCTGACGTAATCGCCGGAGGAGGAGGAGCTGCTGCTGCGGTGGAGTTGTAAGCGTTCATCACATCTTGCATCCCGTGCAATAGATTCTGTATCCGAGTTTTCTCCTGATCCAGTCTCGCTTTCTCCTGATCCACCATCACTTTCTGCTCCTTGAGGCTGATGTATTCATTCAATATGTCAACCAGAGGTATCAAACTGCAAGGAACCTAAGAAAATCGAAACCATAAGGAGTTTTGTAAAGATAAAATCAAGAATTGAGGAAGAATAAAAAATGAAGATTTTTTTTCAGATGCGTACTTCGCGAATTGGAGACTTGGAGATGAGAGAAGAAGCTTCGGATCTGAAAAGGGATCGGGTTTCCAAGAATCGATTATCGCAAAGGTATCGATCGACGAGGTAGGCGACTTGCACTGGAGTGACTTTACCTTTGCCTATACGCTCTGCACTCTTGGATCTGTTCGACCTCACCATTTTCTCCGATTTGAGATTTCGAAAACTCTAAAGACTAAACTGTGAAGCGATTTGAGAAATGGAGGAATCTTGAATAGAGAGAAGAAGAAGAAGAATAAGTAAACAAAGCCGCGGGAGATTTTCGAGCCCGGTTTTAATTTCGATTTTGCCGGGAGTTTTTGCGCCTGGTTCTGGCGGTAAACCCAATTTTTGTTGTTGTAAAGGGTCATAATTGGAAACTGAACCGGTTCGGTTCAAACAATATGACTATATGAGCTTATTATTTGGCTGGTTTGGGCTGGTTTGTCAAAAAAAAATCCATAATGTTTTCTCTATACACACAATTGAACAAATGTGAGGCTGTCTACGCATATGTTTGGCACACTTATTCTCTAAATCATATGTCAAAAAACTTTTTTTTTTCCTGTGTTTCAATGATAGATTATACGATTTCAATAGCTTTTAAATATTCGATTTAAAATTTAACGCATAGGTTATGTTCGATTTTTAAACGGTTTAATCATGTGAATGTATAAGAGTAATAGTCATGTACTCCTGTGTGCTTTGGCCGTGTTTAGATCATTTACTTTGGTTTTTCAAGTTCATCATGTTCCCATTTCCAGCAGCAATATTTTTCACAACCACATGACTGATTTTTCATATGAACACACAAGTTGACTAAAACAACATTTCATTGATTCGTAGTTTTAAATGTATAGGCAATATTTCTAACATTCGACATTTAGTTTTACATAATTCTGCTTCAAAACCAAACAACAAACGATTATCATAAACTAATCAAATTAATTAGGCTAATCAGATCTCAGCGTTTTCTGTTCATTTTCTGCAACTCCTATTTCGGAGATTTTAAGATAGATAACGCAGTTTTTTAAGTAACATCATCGATCTGATTCTAACAACATCAACCAAAAGCTATCCAAATAAAAGTTTATCATACAAAGATTGGGATCTCAGGTTTTTAATGGTTTATCTTCAAACTCCTTCAAGGAGATTTGCAGATAGATAACGCAGTTTAATTAACTAAGCAATCATCGATCCAATGAGTACACGAAAACAAAAATCAAGGATTGATAAAAAAAAACAAAGAGAGAAGCATCTCAGAATTGAAAACCCCATTTTTATCTTCACTAGCAATCAAAGTGCAAGGATAACAATTTTTCATGGAATTCATCACCGATGCTCCATTAAAACAAAGCCAAGAAAAAGAAAAAAAACCTAAGATCGAATTAGAACGAACGCAAACAAAAAAAAACCTTCAGAAAAATCTATCGAAAGAATCAGTCAAATCGCCGAACAGAATTTCTCAGACCGCAATGGCTTGGTGAAATATTTATACAAGGCGCCGATAAAAAAACAAAACAAAACCCTACACTTCTGTTTGGTAACGCATATATATCTTTATCCATATCACGGAAAAGGATACACTAACCTCTTAGAATGCTAACTGCGTGCCGTTTTGGCTTTCAAATCTCCAAAACATGCGTGCTGTTTTTTACAACCACCGAGCATGGGGACCTTCGTCGTGGAAGCAGAAGCTCCACAAAATATTAGCAACGAAGTAATTCTCTGAACCACACAAACCAGAAACGTGTCAAACTACTTCTGTAAAATTTGGTCATCAAGCATGTAATAACAATGACACGTCGTTAGAAACTTCTTTGATTTTTCCACCCACATCCAAAATTCGATTTGAGTTTCATCGATTATCTTCATCTATATATATTAATTAATGAAAAATATATATACAGATACGTTATCAAATGCTCACCGCACATTTGCGTTTAGCAACGGCAAAAACCAAACTGATAAATAGTAAACCGATGGGAATAGTTTTTGGTAAAACTTACATAATGGGAATGGTTTTTGGTAAAATCGCTGTGGAGACTCCTAAATACACGGTGGCCAAATCCGGCGACGGTTATGAGATCCGTGAATATCCACCGGCGGTTGCGGCGGAGGTCACTTATGATCCGTCGGAATTTAAAGGCGACAAAGACGGAGGATTTCAAGTCTTGGCCAAGTACATAGGCGTGTTCGGCAAACCGGAGAACCAGAAACCGGAGAAAATCGCGATGACTGCTCCGGTGATCACTAAGGAGGGAGAGAAGATAGCGATGACTGCTCCGGTGATCACGAAGGAGGGAGAGAAGATCGCGATGACTTCTCCGGTTGTGACAAAGGAAGGAGGTGGTGAAGGAGGGAAGAAGAAGACGGTGACGATGCAGTTTCTGTTGCCGGAGATGTACAAGAAGGCGGAGGATGCGCCACGTCCGACGGATGAGAGGGTGGTGATTAGGGAGGAAGAAGGGAGAAAATACGGCGTGGTTACGTTCAGTGGTACTGCGGGAGATAGTGTGGTAAGTGAGAAGGTGAAGAAGCTGACGAGTGATCTCGAGAAAGACGGGTTTAAGATCACCGGAGATTTCGTCCTTGCTAGGTTTAATCCGCCATGGACTCTACCTCCGTTCAGGACCAACGAAGTCATGATTCCTGTTGAATGAGGAACTATAGCTTTTGATCTTGGTCTCAAGAACTTGTTTTTTCACTTTGTGTTTCTAGTTAAACTTGTAACAGAACAATAATGTATACAATGCGAGCTTTTGGTTTTAAAATTTCTATAGAATGAACATGGATGAATCAACAACAAAGTGCTTGTTCTGACAAGGGTCAAAAAAAAAAGAGTCGCAGACGTGTTCAGATAGAATTATTTGAATCTGCTTTTTAACCGGAGAAAAGCTTAACAACGATGACTATTAAGTTGAAGAGCATGAGAGGAAGCCTCATGTACTGGCAAGCGTGGATGAGACCAACGATTTGGCCTTTGAGAGAGTTTCTTTTGCCGGTTTGGTGTAGCTCTGCGAGTGTCCATCCTTTGGGAGCTAGAAAACGGTCTTCATTGAGGATAGCAAGTGCGTTAGCAAATAGCAGCAATCCTTCCATTAGTGTCCAGAATCCCATGATTTCTCTGCAACACACCAAGGATTAAGAACAATCAAGAATCATGCGTACAGAGTGGAAACATTACAGATAACAGTTTTATGCATCAATGGTATTGAATCAACTAATTGCGTTTGCAAATAACAGCAGTTCTTCCATAAGTGTCCAGAACCCATGATTTCTCAGTGACAAACCGATGAGTAAAGATACAGTTTATCTATCAATGTATAGTGGCCAAGTATTAAGTCATGAAAATAGCAAAGGGAAAATCTTTATTCTAGGTTAACACATTCCGACCAATTGCAATACTAAACTAGAAAGGTATAAGGCTCTGTTTGTTTGCCAATGTTGTCTTGCAAACAACCTCTTCAGGCAACAGAATCACATAAGCTATCTCCAAAATAGCAAGAACACCTGACATTGTTTTCTGAAGGGATGCGTTCACGAAATGTAGACCAGCTTATTTAATTCAAAAGATTGGATCCTAATTCTCAGTAGCTGAAGCAGCCGAGATTGTGAGTCTTATCATTCTACGTGAGGAAGACAGCAGATCAGACTAGGATGCTATTTTACACTACCGTTCTATCGAATCATTAGTCTAATAGAAATGTGAAAAAATCGCTATAAGAGACTAAAGAGGGGATTTTACTTCTGAGAGCAAATGCATACCGAGTAAAGGAGGAAACTTTACGTTTAGCTCAAGTCTTGTTAGAACCTTGGCCTCAGTAATCTGCTAAAACAGATTCTATTTATCAATCAATCTCCTGGATTTTACTTTCTTAAAACAAAGTGCAGAAACTTGAGAAATCCAAATTCTGTAATATAGAAGATCATCGCAAGTATAACCTCATCAAAGATCCAATATTTCTAGTAAAATTTCAAGCAAACTGATTGATTGGATCGCCCATTCTCCCTAAAGAAATAAACATCAAATCTCGCAAACAGATTTCAAAAGAAAGATCGAGTTTTCCACCAGGGTGAGTCGAATACCGGCGGAGAGAGAAACAGAGGAAGAAGGATGAGAGAGATTACTTACAGGTGAGTCGAAATCGACGGCGTTGAAATTCGAATCGAGGTTGAAGGGTTAGAGAGCTTGTTTAGGAGACGAAGATCACGAAGCCTGCTTTTTCACATTTTAACTTTAAAAACTATATTGCAACTCTTTAGCTCTCGACCAAACAAAAAAAACAATTGTAATTCTTTAGCTATGTGATTAAACCAGAACCGGGTTTTTCGAAGGTTGGCCCGATTACATTATTATATGATTTTTCTTTAGACAATTAAAAAACAACAATTATTTGATTCATATTAAGCTACTGTTATCTGCTCTGTCAGACAAGTACTTTTATTGAACAGCATACTAAGCAAACAACAAACCAGAGTGGCGCAGCGGAAGCGTGGTGGGCCCATAACCCACAGGTCCCAGGATCGAAACCTGGCTCTGATAATTTCTGCACTTTTTTTTTCTTTTTTCCTTTTCCACAAAAAAAACGCATAGACACAGAACCAAGACAGAGAAAGCTACAGTACAAAAAATTGCAGGGGGATCGTGTATTATGTATATATATCCGTATTCAAATGTACAATGAATTTTTGAGGTCACTTATAACAACAATGTGATATATGGGACCAAAAACAAAACACATCAAATCACGATGCGTGACAAGGATCAATCATATCTCTCTGTTGGTTTTAACTCTGGGATTTCTAATCAGCTGCGCTTAAGAGACAGAAACAGAAAAAAAGAATGCTATATCTTTGATGCTCATGTATAGTGAATCGATTCTACAGATTTGTGTTGATCTTCCAAGAAATCGACTTCTTCTTTCTTCTGTCCTATATTGTACAAGAAGGCTACAAACGTTGAATCAATGTGTTGTCTGTTTAGTGTTCTGTCTTCTATCTTGAAACACTCTCCTTCTATCTATTTGACTCCTGTTCTTAGACTTGATTTCCAGAGTTGCTCAGGCTGAGTCTTGTTACAGATGCAATCTGGTTGTGGGTTTGCGTAGAAATTCTCCTCTAGCCGAGGGAATTCACCGGGAAGTCTAGCGTAAGGCGCTCCAATCCTGTCTCTATGTAATCTCTTCACTTCTGAAGAAAACTCATCCCAAGACATCACACCGTCGTCTAAATGATCTATCAGTTTAACAAAATTTAACCTGCCATTCACAATGCCATATGAATGACGATCTCAGTAAGAAGTTAAGAATTAGAAGAGAAAAAGCAATTTGTTACTAATAACTCAAACCTGTCTGGATTGATAGTCTTCTTAAACCCTTCAAATCTCCGGTGTCCTTGTACAGCCTTAGCCATGTTCCCATCATATGTATACACAAAAACGTCGCTCTCGAGTGCCACAATGTAATCCAATGCAGCCAAGCGGTTCTGGTATGGCTTAAAGGGTTCTAGCTCTTCTTCGGTTGCTAAGGTTGAATGAGAGAAGACGTTTGGGTATTCTTCTCTAAAAGCATCCATACTGTTTCCTCCATAGATTTCACCAGCAACTATGTATACAGTCGTGGACGATGGATATCCCATTGCCTTCAGAAATATGGCTGCTTCTCGAGGAGACATCGGGCAACCGCCTTGGATCCGCCTCTCTCTGCTGTCAATCTCTTTCTCTTTCCAATGTTTGACATTATACCTCATGATTCTCAGCTCTTCAGCTTCTCCAGCTGTGAGATTGTGGCTGCAGCCTGTAAAGGCAAGCATATCTTTCTCGTATCTGCATTTCAAAAACTCAATCTTTTCAACCAATCCGCCTCACGAAAAGCGAAAATATGAGGGATGCCAAAGGAATATATCACACTCTACCTCAAGTGCAGAGCGATGAAGGGTTCACTGTTGTTTCGTAACCGGTTGACCAGAACTTCCCCAAAATCCCCAATCTCCTTGGAGTAGCCTAATGCCTGGTAATTAGCACGGCATCTCAGCCGTTGGATTGATGGTGGCAAGCCATTGTTGGCCAGGCGTGAATCAGTGTGTGTGAACTTTATGACCTTATGTTTCTTCAACAATGGTAGCATCTCGCTTCTGTAGTAACTAGCCTGCATTAAAAGCTTAGAACTTTTAACCACAAAAACCCGCTAAAATCCGTTTGGGAATGGTCGAAAGAAAGCACAGACCTTGGACCAAGAAACAGGAGCCTTAAGGAGAGGTCTCATGGCTGCATACCGGGGAGGCAAGTACTCGATAATGTCAACGTCATCTTTCAATACGTTCATGAAGTGTCTCCAGTCAAAAATATCTTTGAAAGTGCTGCAAATTACAAAGAACACTTCTTCAAATTCCATTTCTTCTCTTGAAGAATTTCTTGTTGCACAGAGTAAATAAGATCAAACCTCGGGTCAGTCCAGAAAGATTCATGGTCGAGGAGAGGAAGAACAAGAGTTGCATTCATAATCTTTGCTGCAGCAACCATGTCACATATCTACATTTTCATTTGAAAATCAATAAAGAAAGGTAAGAAAACAAGAGATCAAATCTATGTAAAAAGCACTTGGACATTGAAGCTCACCCCAGTTCTCATCTGATTCAATCCGCCATTCGCGTGTATTAGAAGATAACCATTGGTTTTCCTACGCAGCCCTGAACATGACATAAACTTCAGAAAACCAGATACTTTCAACTATAGTTTAAAGAATCTAAAAGCAAGATTACAGCTTACTCGAACGGTTCTTGGGACGTGACGCACACTGGCGATAATTTCCGCTTTCAGGTTTCTGCCATATTTCCGGAATCTATAGAAAGAAAACGTCGCCAAATCATTAGAAAATCTAGTTAAACAGAACAACGAATATGGCCTCATACGTTACAAAAACAGAAATTAGTTCACTCTCTTAATGTAACTCAAACAATGCTTAAATCTAGTCAAAGTTCATATATTGCAGTTCTCCTAAGAATAAATGCATTGCTTGGAACTTAAAAGATAGAAAAAAAAAACTGCAAAACATTAATGATATTTTCTTCGAGTCTTGTCCAACAATCAAAAGGATCACCAAATCAACCAAATTTGACACAAGGAGACAAAATCTCAGGGCTGTCCGAACGAATATATTCAATAATGCATCGGTTTTGAATAATACTAATAAGTTTAAGGATTATAGCAAATATAGTAGGAAAGTCAATGGAAACTGAAGCAAAAGTGATGATCCAGACCAAGCAAAGGCTGCCTAAATTCCATTTGACTATTCCTCGTCAGATTCGTTTTAACGACGAATCTCAGAAAATGCAAAAAGAATTTTGATTGGTAAAAGCCATTACCATTCTTTAATTTAATTCTATCATTGACGCAATCAATTGAAATATTCTGAGAATTGACAACCTGTATCCTACGACCTCTACTCCACTTTTTTCCTTATAGAATTTTCCCGAGAAAAAGAAAGAAGAAAGAGCGCGAGTTTCTGTTAAAAAAAATTCGATCTTTAATCAACAAAACTAGAAAAACAGAGGAAAACGTGGATTCTCTATGTTTTGATCAGAAAAAAAAAGCTCAAAACTTTGTTCCATTTCTAATTTTCTCGGGAAAGAGTAAAATCAATCTCGCATTTGAGAAACACAAAGCTGATCACAGGGCATTGATTGGTCAAATGACCAAACTAATTGCAGAATTTGGGGGTGTTCAGCGATTGGTCACCGATCAGAAAAATCCTAAATTTTTCGTATTTTTTTCTCGGGAAAGTAAAACTTTTCAATGCAAAGGAAACAAAAAAACTCACGGGAAGCTTCTCAAAAGCAACGTTCTCCGTCATTGCGCGTTGAGCCATCGACCAATCTTCGTGTAACGTCCTAACGACGACGAGCTCATTCAAATCCCTCCGATGCGCGTGGTCAACGACGCGCCCACTCATGAGAGAGACTCTGAGGAAGAGAGAAGCGACGACGAGAACCATGAGAAGACCCAAGATCCGACGGCCCACGTTTCTCCCGAAACAGAATCCTTGACCAACCATAGCCGTCGATCCACCGTCGCAGAGAAACGGCAATTTCAGTTTGCGGAGGAGAAGGTACCGAATCGTCGGGTGATGGTGGTGGTAGTGATGATCGTGGTGGTAATGGGATCCGCTAGACGAGGAACCCATCGAGGAAGGTGAAGAACACGCGCCGTTTTGTCCAACGGCGTCTCCGTCGTCTAAATCCGGCGAGATGGAGGAGATGTTGACTATGTTACAGTAATCGGAGGAAATGGAGGGTCGTTCGGAAGTGGTAGTTTCAAGGGAATCACCGACACGGCGGCGTGTGGTGGTGGGTCCGGCAGTGATTGGTGCAACGGCCAAAGGGCTAGCGCCGGCCGCCGACATATCGCCGCCTGAAGTAGAGAGAGAGAGAGGGGTAAGTAGTAAAAAAGTTTGGTTTTTTTTTTTTGGTAATTTGTTTTTGAGGGTTAGTGGTTGACCATGTTATTGTTTTTTTTTTCTTCTTCTTTCTGTATTATAGCCACCGTGATATTCGGCGAAGCTGAGAGGCGTCGAAGCTTTCTCTAAATCTCTCTGTTTCGTATGTATGTTATATATATGCATATTTATGGTTTGTCTGTGTATTTATGTATGTGGGCCTTTCCCTAATCATTTGTTTTCCGTTTATTTTACTCGTACTTTTTTATATGTGGAAATACAAACATTTGATTTTGATATTTGTTTCTATAAAAAAACTAGGATTCATGATAATTCCTCTTCATGTGGTTCGGTTTCGGTTTTAGTTTATTGTGCTTTCGTCTAATTCAGTTTGTAAAATGTAAACCATTTTCTAATTTCCTATAGTTTCGGTTTGGTTTGATGAAATTACGGTTTGGTTTCGGTTCGTTTTTGTCAAAAAGTAAAAAACTGATTTGCTTGATATTACAAATAATTACTATGTTTATATCGATTTTTAGTTCATATAAGTTTTAATAATTTTGTTTGGTTTGTTAGATTTTAGAACAATAAACCAAATGTTTAGTATGCAAATTTCGGATTGGTTTTGGTTTATCTAATTTGGTTTGGTTTCATTGGATTTTTTGCCCACCCCTAAACTAACAGCTATTAGAAGCTTTTTCCAAATGGCGAAAGCAATATTTCTAAAAAATTTTAACTAAATTGTATTTTGCTCTGTTTGGTTATCTTGTTCGCGTTTTTTTTTTTTGACATACCAAGATAAATTTATATCTTTTATTCATATCCTATATGATGGTCGTCGATTCACTATTTTGAAAAGTTCACAACAAACACTATTAGAGATTTTTTGCTGTCTTTGCATAACTCTTAAAAGATGTTCCCACTGAATTTAACATTACCAAATTGCTCGGGATGAAACAAATCAACAAAAAAATCATTTAGAAGTTGAAGCAAACTCAAATACATTTGTTCATATATGTATTGAAACTAATTCTGGTTAAACATCTCCATATAATTTTTTTATTAAAAAGATATATATTACAATCATCATCACACAAAAACAACTGATGTGCATACACAGAAACAAAACATTTTATGTAATTATAGACTCTGACATACTCATTTAAAAGCTCGTAACATCACCATAAAAAAAAATTCTAGCTTGCATAACATTAGAAAAAAAATCTAGCTTGCATAACATTAGAAAAAAAATTATAATTTAAACAAAATCAAATATTTGGTTCTTTTGGAAAGGGTTTACTTCAGCAAAACCAAACACATATGATAATACACGGTATATTCAAATAAATTCTATAATTTAAACAGTTTCACGTAAACCACAATTTTAATAAGTAATGAACTACAAAATATGTAACATTTTATCACAAACTAAGAACATTACCAGTTTATAATGTTTTTACATATATTCATCTTTCATACAACAATATAATTAAAAGAGAAAGAAACTCTTAGTAGTTAGTAATGTTAATTAAAAAAGAATACATCATATCTAATCGTTTAAAAAGTCAAAAAAAACTTCCAAAAGGAATTTACCAACTAAATTACTTATTGTTTATTATTATTGTAATATTATCTTCGACAATACTATTTGCCATTACCTCACTTGGCACGACACATGTGCCACGCCACACATACCGCTCGTTTCCTCTTACTTTGTTTTTTCTTTAAAATTTGTAAAAACAAATACCAAATTAGTTGTTATCATTACCTGTTTAAAAAAGTATTTTCTTTGTTCTTTTGGTGTTTAACCTTCAGCTATTTGATTAGATTAGGAATATAAAAAAATTAAAACACTAAGTTAATTTTGTAGCATGTGGGCCAAACCTAGGATTTGCCGGGACACGTAAACTCTCAATCACATTCATCAGCTTCCTCTCTGATGCTACCACGTGGATACATTCTAAAAACACTTGCCGGATCTCAAGCCGGTCGGCAAAAGCACACCACCGGGAAATTCGTTTTTCCGAATCTTCCTGATGCATTTATGGCCGTTGGATCCGAATCAGACGGCCGATACACGATCTCTCTCTCGATCATACATGTGACCTTGTCATTTGCGTAACTACTTTACCATATCATTTGTACAAAACGATTCAGTTGTTATAATGTTTAGTCATGTGTTTTGAACTTAATTTATGAATTTCATCATAGTAGTGTATGTGTATCGTCTTCTATTTGAGGATGTGAGTGATAAAGACTATTGGTTTTAAGTTTTCTAATCACAATAAATGACTACAAAATTTGACGTTATACGCAAAGATAAATTTGCTTTTTTAATAATGAGAATTCTGTTGATGGATTAAAGCAAGTCATATAGAAACGTTAAAATTGTATTTCTGCAATTACAAGAAGAAACTGTAGAAGATTTAGGTTCATATGGAATCTCTGGTTTATGGAAACATGTATGTGATTTGATTTTATGCTAAGAATTATCTAACGTTGACAAACTGGTTTGGTGATTATTTGTGTTTTTCTTTAAGAAAATTAATTATATAATGGTGTAAATTAAGACGCATAGTGATGGGAAATTAATAGAAGCTCAATTTTCACTTTTTTGTTTTCTCTTTTGCTTTTATATATGAAAATTCGAATATAACTCTATTTGCAGTTTAGATTAGTGGACAGCTTTAAAAACTAACCAATGCCCATCAGATCGTGTATCACCATTTATGTATTAATAATTTGTGCATTGAATTTCTCATTTTAACATTTAATCTAATATCTAACAAGAACACTGATGAAGTTTTACAGCTTCCATATGATTTGGTCTTGTACACTTGAGAAAAGCTCAATCGATTACAAACATTTTCTGTATGTTGGTTCATGTTCGAACACATTCACATTCTTTTTTAAGATTAGGTCTTTTGGTCGATCTGTATCGTCTCTGCTTGCTTCAATCGATTGAAGACTCGCATACCAAACAAAACTTTCCCTAAAACACGTCCTGTGGATCGTGTTATAAACTATGGGAAGTTGGGTGTATATAAACCACCTACTTTGAAACATTAATATAGGGATGGGAAGAAGCCGTTACTGAAAAAACCTAATCGAACAAACCAACAACCAAATTCTAAACCGATTTTTTTTTGTTCACTATTTAGAAATAAAAAATCCAAAACCTTACTGAACCAATTTTATTGTATAGAACAAACCGAACCAAATAAACTCAAATAATTTTAATTTTTTATATGTCCAATTAGATATACACATTCATTTGTTTAATAAAACATTGATCTTTTTTTTTTCTACATAAAAAATGGTGCTAATAACATCTTTTCATTTTACTTTTATGTTAAAATAACATTTATTGTACATATGAAAAATTCAAAAATGAACATTTGAATATTATTTGGTTGGTATTAGATAGGGGGATGTTCAATCTCAATTTCCGTTTGATTTTAAATAAATTAGTTTTTTGGATTTCTGATTTTTCTAAAAAGTAATATATCAAATAAAATAAATTTACTATGAATGTTTGGTTCTGTTTCGATTCAAATTAAAAGTTTAGTAAACAATCTTTGAAAAGTCTTGGCTTCAAATTATATTTTTTTTTGTTTTCGTTTTGGTTTGATTTCAGTTTTTGATTATAAAAACCTATTTAAATTGTGTTAAAATATAATTCGGTTTTTAGATTTGTCGGTTTGGTTCAGATCAGAACGGGTCGGTTAATCGAACACCCTAGTGATAAAAATGATTTTTTAGACAAATTTTCCGTTATTTAAATTGGGAGAGGAGAGGAAGGTTTAACTCAAAAATACCGCAAAACCCTAACAAAAAAAGAGTCCTTTCTTCCTCCACTCTCAATTACAAACACTGCGACGGGAAGAGATGGACACGGAGATGGACCAAATCTACCAGATCGATGTCGGAAATCTTCTGGGTTTCAATCCGAATCACCGCTTCCCTTCTGCTCCTTCTTCGAGGTTCGTCTTTTGCTCCTTTCTCGTCTTATTTTCGTGAAGCTTGTGTTGAGCTCTTTGGCGGCGGCTTCTAGATTGTCTTGTATCTTGACTTCATTGATTTGAAGAGGTGGGTTTATATGGTTATTTGTTGTAATCTTATCGATTGCTGAACAGAGAGAAGTGAAGTGCGCATTTTTCTTGTTAAGTTGTTTCCTTTTTGTTGGTTAAAGTTGAGTTTGGATTCGTGAAATTAGTCAGCAATCAAGGAAAGGTCTCCGAGACGAACATAAACACTATTTTTCACTTCTTTCTGTGGATATCTCTTTTTGATTTATCCTAATTATTATCCCAAATCAAAAGGGCTGTGTCCAGCTCTTATTTCAGCCATCTTTCTCAGTGTTTTTTAAGAGTTTTGGCAGTTGAACATCTTTCTCAGTTACAAAATTTATATAGGGAACAATGCTGAGTTACTTGTCTCTGTTGGTAGTTTTTGTTCTGTTTCTTTTGTTGATGGCTGCTTTCTCCAATTTATTTTAGGGAGGAGCTTGTGAAGGAATGCGTTACGGAGGGAACTAAACTTGTTCAGGCGTTAGCTGATGCCCTTTTCAACTTTCCTTCTACTGAAACTAATGATGGCCCCCTTGTCCAGTTGCCACCGCCTACAACCAAATTTCCTAGAGAGAAACATGTGAGATCTTCTCTTTTTATTCTTCACTATCTCCAATCTCATGAGACACTATCAGCGATGGATATTGTTATAGTATTGGTTTTTGTAAGTTTGCAAATTGAATCAGCACATGTATATTTTAAAATGCGAACAAGTGCTTTCTTGTATGAGCCTTTCCAGAAGACAGAGCAGGAGATGTAGAATCTTTTGGACTGCTTTTTCACATTTTGCTTGTTACTTTATCTTCTGAAACTACTATAAGCATGCTAACCTTCTCCCTTTTTCTCAGCTTCCAAGGCCCAAGCCTCCTACAAAGTGGGAAGAATTTGCTCTTAAGAAAGGTAAAGCTGATTGAGCATTTGTTTCTAGGATTGCAAGCTTGATTTTGTTCAGATCTGTTGGGTGGACGACCTCTTTGTTCTTTAGTTTCATGATAATAATTGTTTTTGGTTCTGTTTCTTAGGTATTCAGAAGCGCAAGAAGGACAAGATTGTATACGACGAACAAACTGATAAGTTTAAGCGTCGCCATGGTTATGACCGTGTTAACGATGATAATGATATTCCCATTATTGAGGCAAAGGAAACAGATGGTAGGTCTTGCGGAAGAAACCCTTTCCTATCTTTGCTTTTAAGTATCTGATGGCGTTGATAGTTTCTTAATGAAGCATATATGCAATTGTTTGCGAATACATTGTTCAAATGGGATCTCGTAGAGTGTGACAACAAGTATATAGAGGTGCATTTACAAGTTCTTTTGGATAACTGCAGAACCAGGAGAAGATCCTTTTGCCAAGAGACTGGATGAAAAAAAGAAGAGAGTTGGAAAGCAAGAAAAGAATCGACTACAGAATTTGAAGACAGCTGCAAAAGCTGGTGCGTTACCGAGGTATGACAACTTCTTCGATTGGTATTGCAAATGTTTTTCTTGCCGGAGATATCATTACAAGTTAGTAAGTATCTTACCACCCTGGTTCATGATTTTGATAACTGAAGACCAAATGGTTTATTTGCAGCCATGTCCAACTTGCTGCAACATCATTGCCCATATCAGGCACCAAAGCTCAACCAAAAAAAATTGGAAAGGAGGCCCTTGGAGATGTAGCAGGTTTAGCTGCTACTTCAACCGCTAGTGGTGGAAAATTTGATAAAAAGTTGCCTGGAGAAAAACCTCCTAAGAAGCAAGGCAAGCATCACAAGGTAAATTAAGTGATCATTTTTGCCTTCCTTTTAGTCAATTTGTCCACGAGTAGATAGGGATTTTTCTAATCTGTGTGGATTTTTCACAGTATTTACCGGTTGTATCAAAGTCTGGGGCGGTTGACCAGGAAAAAGAACAGACTAATAAAGTACTTAGCAAGTTATTATCAAAGCATTCACATGAGATCCTCAATGTTGGAAAGGTAAAACCGAAAAACTTTTCAGCTCTCTCCTCTCTGGTTTTGGTCTCTTGCCTCTGATATGTTTATATGTGAATTTTTCATGTTAATCCGTTGGAATTAAATGTGATTTAGGCGATAAACATGTACAACGACAAGAAGGAGAAAAAGAAGTCAGGAAGATCAGACAAGTTGAAACCTAAGAAGGACATCACCAAGAAGAAACCTGCTGCCAACAAAGCCAAGTGAAGAGACATCAGCTTTATTTACTTCTCTTTCTCACAACAAAAGATTACAAGATTTTGTGTTTCGTATCTGTTAAGGAAATACTCTATATTTATGTGTTTTAATTCTAATCTTCTGAACACCGTTTTTTTCTTATATTGAAGTAGAGAAGATCAGTAAGCATAAATTATACCAATAAGGAGATCAGATTAATTTCAAAGAGCAAGAGGAATAACTGAAAGCAGTAAGCATACATAGATAAAAGCCAAGGAGCAAATAATAGCTCACCTGTCATCTCTTCAACGAAACCTTCTTCATTGTCCACCAATATATTTGGATGCTCGTCTTTGAGAGATATTGATGGGTGATCGAGTATCGTTAACATCGCATTCTTTGTGCCGACGTAGTTAGGCATGGCTCATGGGAACGTGATTATGTAGTTTCTCTAACATGGCGAAAAAATGTTTCATATTAGAATTTTGGCCACAGTATGTACGCACAACACATTTACTCCTCTGTTTACAAGCAATCTCTCTCAAGTTTTTCTTACATTCAAAGTAGAGAAGATCAAAAGATCAACTCTGTGTTTTTCAAAGCTTTAACCACTCAAGACAAGGACACAGGCCCCAGCAGAACCTTGCGGGGTAATAATCTTTCATGTATATGTCTTTACCAAAACCGATTATGTAAAAGTTGAAGGCTTTCCCACGATCTTCCATCGTGACGCGTGTCACAGGCACAACAGATATGGTATGTCTCTCGCAGACCACATTCGCGGTTGGTGGAACCTCAGCTCGCAACGAGATAACTTCTGAGGAGAATTTGTTGAGGAAATATGAGTCTGCAAAGTAAGCCGGAGTGCAATTGTAAGCTTGTGTATTGCAAAGCTGAACTCCTTCTGCTCTGTGAAATACCTCTTCTGGTACCGAACCCGCTCCTCTTGTAGCACTCACCTTTCGCTTCGACAGAGTCTTCCTGTCAAACCCCGAAAATTAAAAATCAATTGCCACTCGAAGCCCATTTCAATTACCAATCAAAGCCATTCGATAAAAGGCTTACCATCTTACAACTGCGATACTGCTTGTTAGAAGAGAGCCATTACCGTTACAAGTCTGACATTTGATTAACCCGCGAGATTGGCAATCCGGGCAAGGAAGCCTTCCCTTACCGTTACAGTCTGCGCATCTGTGGAGAAAAAGAAGGTTTTCTGTAAACAGAGCCAGAGTTTGCAACCAGCAAACTGAAAGTTGAGTTCTTGGTTTGAACTTACATTGTGTCGGATCCATCTTTATGAGCAATTAAACCTCTTCCGTAGCAAGAAGAACATTTCATCATCTGATTCTCTTTGTAAAATCCCGGCTCTCCATCAGCATTGCACGTTGGACATACTGCTTCTCCTCTTCCTGTGCAACCTATCGATCAATTATATCGAGCCTCATCAGTATCATCTACAAGATTACAATTGTCCTAATGGTACCTATGGACATAAAAATTAGTTACCTGTGCACTTGTCAACAGTCTCAGAGTGAGGAACCGGGACTTGAGTTTCTTTATATGGGACAAAGAGAGTAGGAAACTGCGATCTCATATCCAATTGCCATAACTCAGGTGTCGATCCATGTTTCTTTCCATTGAAATTCCCTCCAGTGAAAGGCACTGTCTGTGTTAAAGCTTCCCTCTCTTCAATGAAAGTGTCAAGAGTTCCGACATAAACATTGCAGTCTTCAACAGCATGAATCTTCCATGTGCGAGCAGGACGGCTTCCCCAACAGCAACGATGGCCAATATGATCAATAAGCAGCTCTCGTATTTCAATCTCATCAAGTACCTGCCTGAAAAAAGAACATAATTTTCAACATATGTTTAGGACATGCGGGGATATAAAGTTAAAGCCACAAGTCTTTGCGTTTTACGAACTGTAACACATGGAATAACAATAACAATAAGATTAAAAGTAGGAACCTTTTTCCATGGACTTACCTTTGCAATTGTTGACCTGCTCCAGATGCACTCGGATAGCCAATAGCTTCCGCTGTGAAAAGCCAACAAGAAATCAGAATCTTGCGTTGTTTGGTAGAAGTACATTAGAATGATAAACAGATAATGTTAAAGTAAGCAAATAGCTTCTGTAAAACTCCAAGAGTGGACATGATCATCTGGAAATGATGAAACTTTCACATTTTAAGGATCAAAATCAAAAGCTAGAGGAAGCAGCATGTATTCGATCAGCTTAATTACCAGTAAAACTCGCAACCCCAATATAATTTCAGTTACGAATCGTCTAGAGCATTGCAATGAGAACCGACCAAAATACAAAATTTTAAGAATTAGAATAGATTGAACGAGACGAGACGAAGCTTACAAGTGGGCAACGAAACGGGGGTCGTTAGAACGGGAGGATAGAGAGGCGGAGGATCAGAAACAGCCGAAGCGGAACGGACTTCCTCGACGGTGACGCCAGCTCCGGCGAAAGAAGCGTTACGAGCAGAAGAGCTATTTCTCTGCAGGTGCTGGTATGAATCCCATCTCTCAGATTCCTTCGTTTTATCTAAATCCCAAAAGAGAATTCAACAATACAAATGATTGATCAGATAATTCAAAGGAGATAAACAGAGAGGAGATAGTAGGTTTTCTGAATACCTGAAAGCAGAGGCTTATCCATGGATTACGTATTTCTCTGCGTCTCTGCACCTCTTTGTGCTTCCCAACCAAAAGAGAGTAAATTTGAGTTTTTTTCTTACAGAGTAAGGAAAACCCAGGTCAACTCGATCTCATTACACGAGACGGAGACAGAAAGCTAAAAGAGTTTCCTTGTCGGGTCGAGTCTGGTCGGATCCGGATAGGATCGGGTCATTATGTGCTACGTGTGAAACGGTTGAGGATTTCACCCACCTTTGATATTGTAGAATAAAGGTTGACCAGAGAATAATTATTGCGCATATGGTCAAGTCTTTAAAGATTAAGAGTTTACGAAGACAACCAAAGGAGGTATATGAAAACAACACATTCACATGGACATGGATGTATGTTAGCTTCAAGCCGTATCACATGGGGCATATAGGCAACAGATCTTTCTCTGATTATTTAAATTATTGAGTTTGTAGTCTATTATTAAGATGCATTTTACGGTAACCACCTCTCAAAAAGCAAACGAATTATCATCATACCACTGATAAATTAGCATCAGTGACTAATCATAAACACGATCTATTTAAATATGAACACTAATTCAATTTTTTAAACGCGGTTTTAATATGAATTGAAATAAATGAGTTTTGACAGAGTGTTAGATATAGCGAAGTAGCACTACCGACATCCACTCGCGTCCACATTTGAATTTTCACCCCTTCGCACTCTCTCTCTCCCACTCACGCTTTTGTAAAGTTTCAATCTTTCATGGCGGATTCTCTCTCAAATCCCTCACAATAACTTCTCGTGTGAACCGCTATTACTCTGCCTTCCTCTTCATCTTCTTCTTCACTCTCCAACCATGGCCGTCTCACTGCCATTGTCGTTTCAGTTTCTACTGTTTCTTCTTCTTCTTCTTCTTCTTCTTCTCTCCGGAGCTGTTTACTCGTCTTCCGAGTATTTAATCGGCGTCGGAAGCTATGACATCACCGGTCCTGCCGCTGACGTCAACATGATGGGTTACGCAAACTCTGATCAAATCGCGTCGGGGATTCATTTCCGGTTACGAGCTCGGGCGTTCATCGTCGCTGAGCCACAAGGGAATCGCGTCGCGTTTGTGAATCTTGACGCGTGTATGGCGTCTCAGATCGTTACAATCAAAGTTCTTGAGCGACTCAAGGCAAGGTACGTACGAATTTTCCCGTGTACTTTTTTTTTTTTTTAACTTGGGTCGTCTCTCTATCTAGAATCTGACATTTTAAACTACTAAAGAGTGATCTTTAAGCAGAGTAGGCACAGAGGAGTTCATGAGCTGATTAATTAACACGGAATTGATTCTGAAAAAGTGCTTAATCGATGAGAATGTTAGATAAAATTTCAAGTCTTTTGATTTGTAGATATGGTGATCTTTACACAGAGAAGAATGTGGCAATTAGTGGGATTCACACGCATGCTGGACCAGGAGGATATCTTCAGTATGTCACATATATTGTGACGTCTCTTGGATTTGTTCGGCAATCTTTTGACGTCCTCGTTGATGGCATTGAACAAACCATCATCCAAGCTCACGAAAGTCTACGTCCTGGTTCTGTTTTTGTCAACAAAGGTAAAGTACACAATCCTCTCTTTTGTCTTCTTTGTTGGTGCTTTCAGATCAGAATTTCTTGCTTTAATCAAAACCACTTTGTGTGTGTGTGTGTGTGAAAATTAGGGGATCTTTTGGATGCTGGCGTGAACAGAAGCCCTAGTTCTTATCTGAACAATCCTGCAGCTGAGAGGAGTAAATATAAGTATAACGTTGACAAAGAAATGACACTAGTGAAGTTTGTTGATTCGCAGTTGGGACCTATTGGAAGCTTTAACTGGTTTGCAACTCATGGGACTTCCATGAGCAGGACTAACTCGTTGATAAGTGGAGATAACAAAGGCGCAGCAGCGCGTTTCATGGAGGACTGGTTTGAGAGTGGACAGAAGATTTCAGATAGTTCAAATAAAATCCCTCGGCGAGTATCAACCATTGTATCTGATCTGAGCACAAACCGTGAGTCAAACACATTCCTTGAGTTCCTTACCTAATATGGCAATTCTATGACAAGTAATTATGCACATTGCAGTTGCAGTGATACTGATCAGGATGAAAGTTACGGTTTTTTCTTTTTCTTTCAGATAGCAGACTTTTGGATATTGCAGCGGCTTTTAAGTCATTTAGAGGACAGTCTGTGGCTAAGTCTCTTGATGCTAAAATCCGAGTAAGAAAGGCTTTGAAGCGTACATTCGTCTCTGCCTTCTGTCAATCAAACTGTGGTGACGTGAGTCCAAATGTTCTTGGTACCTTTTGCATCGACACTGGACTGCCTTGTGATTTCAATCACAGTACCTGCAATGGAAAGAACGAATTGTGCTACGGCCGTGGCCCCGGGTAGCTATTTCATGATTTCTTACGTTTTTATCTGCCTCCAATTCTATCTTTTGTAATATTCTGGTTGGTGTTCTGTTTTATTGATGCAGGTACCCTGATGAATTTGAGAGTACACGTATCATTGGAGAAAAGCAATTCAAAATGGCAGTGGGACTATTCAACAAAGCTACAGAGAAGCTGCAGGGAAAAATTGGTTACCAACATGAGTATGTAGATTTCTCAAATCTTCAAGTCACAGTTCCTAAAGCAGGTGGTGGCTCTGAGACGGTGAAGACATGTCCAGCTGCAATGGGGTTTGGTTTTGCTGCTGGAACAACTGATGGTCCAGGTGCTTTTGATTTCAAACAAGGAGATGATAAGGTAATTAAGCTTCTTAACTATCCTCTTGTTCCTATTTCTCTCTGAATCTTCCTTTCTCTAACAAAAAGAATCTGTTTCCTTATGTAACTGTCTCTTTTTAAGGGTAATGCCTTTTGGAGATTAGTGAGGAACGTGTTAAAAACTCCTGGTCCGGAACAGGTCCAATGTCAGAAACCAAAACCCATTTTACTTGACACTGGTGAGATGAAGACACCATATGACTGGGCGGTGAGTAGCTATATTCTCTGTTTCCTAAAAAACTGATTACAAGATTTGAAATTATAGTGTATTAACGATTTGTTAATTGCCTGAACCGCGCAGCCTTCGATTCTTCCGGTTCAGATCTTTCGCATTGGTCAACTAGTCATCCTCAGTGTCCCTGGAGGTATGTCAATGAGACTCTCTTCTGTTCCCAACTGAGCTAATAAACCTTTCTTAACCCATTAATGAAACTAAATACTTTAGCTCATTAAAACGCTGATCTGTGAATCTATAATTGGACACAGAGTTCACGACAATGGCTGGAAGACGTCTCCGTGACGCTGTGAAGTCATTTCTCATCTCTTTGGACAGCAAGCAATTTGGCAACAACCTCCATGTCGTAATCGCTGGTCTCACCAACACGTATTCTCAGTACATAACCACTTACGAAGAGTACGAGGTTCAAAGATATGAGGTTTGTACAAAAAATCTGTTAACTTTGGCTCAGCTTTATTTACAATTGATGCACGCTATGCTTAAAACAACTGCTTTTCTTTGTTTTTTTTTTCAGGGAGCTTCAACGCTATATGGTCCACACACACTCACTGCTTATATCCAAGAGTTTAAGAAACTAGCCACAGCTTTGGTCAACGGTCAAACACTACCACGTGGGCCCCAACCTCCCGACCTTCTCGACGAACAGATCAGCTTACTTTCGCCAGTGGTCTTAGACACTACTCCTTTAGGAGTCAGCTTCGGAGACATCAAAGCCGATGTGCCTCCGAAGTCAACGTTCAGGAGAGGTCAACAAGTCAACGCGACGTTTTGGTCGGGATGTCCACGAAACGACCTGATGACGGAGGGATCTTTCGCTGTAGTGGAGACGCTGCGCGACGGAGGGAAGTGGGTCCCAGTGTACGACGACGATGACTTCAGTGTGAAGTTTAAGTGGTCGAGAGCGGTGAAGCTTAGCCCGGAGAGCCAAGCAACGGTGGAGTGGAGGATACCCGAATCTGCGGTGACCGGAGTTTACAGATTAAGACATTACGGAGCTTCTAAGCCGCTTATTGGATCGATTAGCAGCTTCTCTGGTTCTTCTAGCGCCTTTGTAGTTGTATGATAATTTACATTAAGCAAACAGATCAGTGCATGGTGTATTTTTTTTTTACCTCATCGATAAAAAAGTTACCAATCAAACTCCTAATAACATCTTTTCTTCAGAATGATAGTATAGACTTATAAAAATAAATTACATGGTAAAACATAGGTTACACACAAAACTATATTGGATGACGTATGCTTATATATACTTATAAACATAGGTTACATACAAAACCCTAATCTTAAGCTCAAATCAACAACCCTCGAGAGAGAGAGAGAGGAAAAGCACAAATCCCTATTTGTAAAGAAAAAGATAACTTATAATAATAGGAATATGGAAATCTTGATATTATCATTCCATATTCCGTATCATACATATATATACAAATATGTTTGTTTCAACCTTATCATAAGATTAAGGAGGAATTATAAAACTTGGGTAGAAAGCAACTCCACTTTTGTTCACATTAGTTAACTTGCTCGCTCGTACAGTTTTTTTTACACACTCACTTGTTGCAACTTTAGTCACAACTTGCAATCAACAAAAATCTCCAAAAGCCGAGAGCAAATGATATGTCGCTGTAACTTGAGGATGACTCTAAAGCTAGGAGACTCCTTGGAAAGGCATTTTCAGGGTATCAAAAATAGCATTCTGTGAAAAAGTCTTCCTGAATCTCTCCAGCAATTCTCCTCCATCATTTGCCTGAGCAGCTGCATCAGCCGCTTCCTTCGCCATTCCAATACGAGCATAAGCCTGAGAGGCGACAAAAAATAAATACTCACAATAAAGGACTTTGATAGATTTATAAATTATCGAATCCAAGAGTACATATGTAATGTACAGAGCAGACCTCGCCTCTTTCCACAAGATCTGATAGCTTGGGGATATATTTTAGAGCTTCTGCTTTCTCATCTGCATCGATGCATGCCTCCACAAATGGACGGAACCCTTCATGATATAATTGCCAGTTAAAACACGAGATAAACCGAAGCGAATATGCCTAACCTCTGAGTCTTAACATCAGAATGGTACCAGATGCAAATGATAACTCACAGAGAAACATTTTAACGACTAATGAAACTGATACCATATGGCCATAAAATTACCTGTTGGTGGTCTCTTTTCCTTTGAAAACTTCTCCAGAGCTTCCCAGTCTTTGATTGTAGCCAGAGCAAATGCTTTAAGCCAATACCATCTTTTATCAGAAACCTGAAAATTCAAAAGGTAATGTGGTGAAGATGGCGTTCTCACGGTCATCCATAGCACAAAAGGGGAGAAAAAAACCAACTAGACCTTGAATTCTGACTTCACTTTTGTTGCAGCACGATTATTGCGCAGGACAATACACGTACGTATAGTATCATTGATGCTTGAATCAACAAATATAGCCTGCTTCGTACTAGCTTCTAGCTCATTTTGTATCCTAAAACATGAGCCAATAAAACAACAGATAACGAGATTAAAAGACAATGAGATGAAGAACAAGGAATATAAATTGACAATCAAGTTTCCAGTACAGAGAGGCTGCCTTTGAAGAACAAAGAGCACACTGGCATACAATCTATTACCTCAGGAGTTTCGCATGCTCCTCAGCAGCCTTAGACTCGAAAGTATGTTCCTTTGTCTGAGAGAAAAGGTTGCTGGCTTTCTCTATTAGTTTTATGCGTGGACCGTGCAGCGGAGATCCTTTGCTAGCCATTGGGTTTTTCCCCATATCCCATGATTCTTTCCACAAAAGGAAAGCTACCTCCTGAAACAATCAGCATTTATTTGATGGGTCAACTTCCAACGTTTTTACAGGAAAAAAACATTTCAACAAATTGCCCCAACTTAGTTTCTGAACTAAGATAATTATTCGAGGAACTTGATACGTACATGAATCTGACCCGTAGATAAAAAGAAATCCTTCAGAAATTCCTGTTTATGACACCTACAACAGGAAATTATTTATAACACCATTAAATACTTACAATATAGATCACAACTGCTTGGTTAAACCACTTTTTTGAACAGTGTAAGTTTCAAATAATCAAGTATGCTAGATAGAAGAAGTTTATTCCTACCGTGCATAAGCTACAAATAAATCACGTGCCAAAACTCTGCCTTGGATCATCGCAAAGAATTCCAAAGGAGGCCTCTGGTCAACATCCACAAGTAAAAACCAGTTAGTTCTTGTTTGTTAGCACAGCACAACATACAGATTTATAATTAAAGTTTTAAAATAAAAAATTATATACTCACACACCTTTTGCCATATATGAAATATAACAAGATAAACCAGGTCGGTGTCGCCACTCTCAGTTGCTTTTACTAAAGCGGTATCTTCCTCCCCAATGCTTAACAAAAGAGGAACCTGGAATTACAGAAAGTGATCACAAAACATGTGAAACTAAGTTTTTACACGAGTTGTTACCCAGGAAACATGAATGTCATTTTACTTCTGCATTAAGAACCCAAGCAGGAGGTGGTCATCTTAGATAGACAAACCTGTTTAGTAGAGCGTGGTTCATGTTCAACTAGCATTGCAGCCAACTTTCGACGGCCACAGTTATCAGCATGAGTAGCCACTGCAGCATAAGATATTCCTCTGCATAGTTGGAGCTGAAATTCAATGAACATCGTTAGTTCTAAGTCCATGAGTTTCCTCCATCTCTATATGCATATCTTGCAAAAAGACTAATAATAAACTAGAATTTGAACCTTATCAAGCAAAATTTCAAGAAGATGCGCATCTGGAGTTGATGGTGAAGCAGTTATCTTTGCACACGCCCAATGCATTATCACCACTTCCTATAAGACGCCAATCATAGAAATTCACAATCATCCTAAGGCCCGACAGAAGATAAAAGGAGTGGGTCACAGGGTAAAAGTAGAATAACATTTAACTTACTTTATTCATTCCTAAGTACTCAGATATCCGGAGAGCAAGAAGGTGGGAATGAGCATTAATTAGGCGACTAATCAAAACCACTGCTGTCAGTAACTGCAAGCCAGATAAATTTCATGAGGAAAGAGTGGCTCCAAGTGTTTGCAACACTTTCTTAGTCGAGAAAAATTATATAAATTGCAAAACCTTGTACTGCTGAATGCTAAGCGGTATGCCAATATCAGGATCACGAACAGCATTTAGAACCCTTAAAGTTCTACAAGTCTCTTGGACTCGGTCACGCTGAAAATTGCTGTCACAGCTCACCAAGCGTTAGTCTCAGAAATTAGATTACTGGAAACTCATATATTTTACACTAACCTGCTGAAAGCTTGTCCATAACTTGCCGCTCGTAACAGAGCCCTCTGACGAGTTACATCAAATTCATGGCCAGCAGCATCAATGCAGGATTCAACAGCCTCAGACAGCGACGAACGAATTAGTCTCAAATTTTCATCTGCCTGACAGAAGAAGAGCAAATCAACTTCATCCCACATCAAGGAATAGTAATTATAAACTTTTCTTCTCAATTCATCCATTTTTTTTTCTGTAAGTAAACCAAATTCATTGTAGACCTAAATAGCATCCCTGACAATACAATATTAGCGCAATAGCAGGAAGAACAGAGACAGAAAAGCTTGATTAGGAAGGAAAATCACATCATAATGCACAACATCTGCTACAGAGCACCGTTATGATGCGTTTTTGTGTGTGCCTACAGTAATAAACCTACCTTAGCACTTCGCCTGTCAAAATGATCCAAAGCATCATATAACAAAGCTGCAGGTGATGTGCTTCCAATCTTAAAGATTGACTCAGTAGAATCAGGTACTCTTTGCAGAAACTCAAGGCTCGTGTTAGATAATATCCTCACTCCATCGCATTCTGGGATAAGAATTACAGGTTCATCATAGAAATAGTGGACTGGATCTCCTAAAGGACCCACCATCATTAAATCCTCATCCCAATAGAGGAGCACACTATCCATTCCACACCACGCCATTTGCTGGGGAGGAAGGGCTGACTAGAAAAGTATGCGATTAAAGACACAGATAAGTCACCATATTATAGCAATTATACAGCCTATGAGAAAGAACAAACCATATCAAAAGGCAATGATGCATACCTCGCAACTGTAATCAATTGCAATATTTTTGGTTTCCATGCCAACTACAACAACCCGGCCATCATGAGTAAAGAGTGTTAGAAATTTTCCATTAGGTGATACAATCATCTTTTGCACAGGTCCAATCAAATTCCCGTAATCATCATTCTGCATCTCAGAGTCTTCGACCCTAGGCTCATCAAACCTAATAGTTTGTGCCTCGTCCTCATCCACAACAAAAATTTCATCACCAACTGCTATCAACACCTCAATATTCCCAGACATCGTGTACTGAGGTTCCCTCACAGTCAAGCAAGTTGGCTGAAGCAGATCGTCTTCTGTTAACCCCGGCACATCAGCAAGCTTATAAGGCTTCATCGTCTTGAAATCTGAAATACAGAATAACTGCCCTCCTTCTGTCAAGCAGACAACACCATTCCCCCAGAAAACACACTCCACTACATTCTGCTCAAAGCACTCTTTGCCCATTGACACATTGGGCTCGATGAGCTCGGCGTGGATGTTGTAACGATAGATGGTGCCGTCTTGGACAATGGAGATTAGTGTCTGATCATCGGACCAGGACATTCCAATGAGGCGTCCCCCAGGGTGTTTCCAGACAGTCTCAGAGAGGAGTATACCTGCTGAGTTAAAAATGCGGAGCTTTCTTAGAGCAGATTCAGCATATAGTTGGACAATCTTCGAGTCATCTCGAATGACTGCGATTGGCCCACCAAACGAGGCACAAGCCACCTTGTTGCGACTCAAATCTACATGTTTCCATCTCATTTGGTATATCTCAGGCTTCCTGTAATATCGATTATAGAGAAGCTGCCACTCCGCAGCAACAGACACATTCGCCATCTTGTTTTGTCAGGACCTGTGAAGCAATAAGCCTTTATGCACATCTCAAAAGGAACTAGAGTAGCAATGGGTTGCTAAAAGAGAAACTCTTTTTCAAGTTTATGGACAATTGAACATGTGAAATCACAATTTGACCCATACAGGAACCGTTCTGAAAGATAAAATTTTTCACTCCCAATCTAAAAACTTTGCAATTTTATGAAGAGTAATCTCGATAGAGGGTTTACAGTAAAACAAGAGCAATCGAGTTCATCAATCTGTTTGGTTAATCAACTTAAGGAGATTCGACACAAACATTCGAAAACGAATCTCCATTAGAAAGAAAACATTACATCATCAATAAGAAAAAGGACTCACTTTTAGAAACGAAATCGACGATTGAGCTGAAAGGAAAATCGATGAAGAAAGGAACTCGTCGACCGGATGACGGAAATTGAGCGAGAGAGAGGAGAGAGATCGGAGCACAGAGCCACGATCCTATTTTCTTAAAATAAATTAGCTTTTCTTTGATTAAATAAAATATATTCCTTTCTTATTTGAAAGTTTTTTTTATTGTTGTTTGGACTTTATATCAACTACTACAATCGATAGAATACTTGAACAAATTAAATTTTCGTAAGTGTACTGTTAAAAATGATGCATATAGAAACAGTAAGAGAAAAAAATCATTTAAATCTCGAAACTTTTTAAATTCGGAAAGAAAGTAAACATTGTCATTAACCAACTAAATACCGGACTTTGCGTTGATTTGGAAAAATGGATTTAGTTTTAAGCTAACTTTTATGAAAATGATAAATAGGCGGCACAAGCGTTGCACATGAAGACCACTCTCCTAAAACTGTTGAAGGGCCTCACGACTTCCTACAAAAAATGAGATTGAGGATCGAACAAAGTTAAGTAAATACGTAGAAACTGAAAAAAGCTTTAAGTTTCATAAATAATGGTGAAAACGATGAGTATTGCTCTTTTTATTTCGTCTTAAACAATACAACGTTTTTAGTCATCATTTTATACAAAGAACTTAAAACCCTAAAGTATCAGGACAGGTGTTTTCATCCTATGCTAGTTCTCTGATCAAGGGTTGAGAACCGATTAGACAATTTGATGGAGGCGACGTCATCCGTACTGATCTTCCTCTCTGTCTTTGTACGGTTGATGTTCTGTCTTTGTCGCAGAGTGAAGTATCCGTTGTGTTTGATTTTGCAGGTTTGATGGGCTGTCGAGATGGGTCTTTTATTGCTTTGACCCATTTTCTGTTTTGATGAAACAATGTTTTTTTGCCTTGTTTGGAAAATGTTGGTGTTGTTGAGTGCGTCTGTCTTCTCGTGCAGACTAATAGAAACCACCAATGCTTGGCTCACTGCAAATCCAAACGCCAGCACAAAGGAGCTGTTTGGAAAAATTCATGAAGCTAAAGATGCTCTGGTGACCTTTGTGGAAGACTTTGAAACTGAGAGCTCCGACAAAGTTTGAAAAATGTTTCAGTACCAAAAGTATTATGTTTTAGAACGTTAGTGATATAAAAATCCATATTGAAAAACGAACATTAAAAGACAAGTTCTGTCGGAGGGAAAAGTATTGATGAAGACAACTTGATAACATGGAGCACAGAAAGTGGCTACTTGTGTGTTGATTATGCAAGTATAGGAGGGTTTGAGAGATAAGTTGCCGAAAGTTCTTCTCTCAATTGCTCATGAGCTTAGTAAAAAAGAAAAACCAATTTATGCAGACAAATTTTTCTGTGCATTTTCTTGCATTACATGTTCTAAACAAACTTGGAATCATGGATTCCTACAAGGGTACAAAACTCCAATCTCGAGGCGTTGTAAGGTCTAGCGAAGCAGATCATAATGGTTTCTACCACTGTAAAGAAGCCTCACAACATTCTTCTTCTTATTCCCTTTTCCCCAGCCTCCTCGAAACTCAGCTCCATACTCTGCAATCGGTATAAAACCCGACCCATACCCTCCTCCTTTCCTATGCTGGAAAACAATACAATACCACCAAATAAATCGAGTTGGTTAAACTAGACAAAAGAAACACAGGTTCTTGTCTATTCAAGACTCAAGATCAAAAGGACTTTTACCTCATGCTCTGGTATGTAGACGATGATTGGCTGTTTGCATAGCTTGGAAAGAACCTGTTGAAAGCAAAAACCGTAACATTTTAGATCGTTTCTCTTCTCTATAATGTGAACATTTCTGAGTTTTACAATGCAGAGGAGCTACACACTAGCAACTCAGACTCCCCTCCCCAGAAATCGTGTCTTCCAATCCGCTGGCAATACCTTGAAGAAAAACGTCGATGTCAAAAGAGTAATATAGTCATTTAGCAAAAAAAATTGGGAAGTGTAATAAATTCTTATGACTCACCGTTTCAGAGACTCATCCACCGTGACAGCTACTACAGCTTCTTTGTACTTCTCCCTTTCCTTGGGGTCATTGCATATAACCTCTTTCACAGCCATTCGTAATTCATCTGTGGATGAAATGCAAGTTTATTTTGGTTTGCCGCACAGAAACATGATGACCGTGAGATCAATTCAACATTCAAACGTATAAGGTTCTCCAACTATTCATCAATCAATAGACCAGAGAATCCACAAAACATTTCCGCAGATAACACGATGTTCCAACAAAACCAAAAGGCTAACAGACTGAAAGAAAACGGACACTCAGTATCAACCTCTTGATTTCTTAGCTACTTATCAATCAGTTGACCAGAGAATCCACAGGACATTTTTCCACAGATATCGAGTTTCCAAGAAAATCATAAGGCCAACAGACTGAAAAGATTCCATTTTTTAATCCCAAACTCAGCATGCTTAACATAGCTCAGTCTCTTAGTTTTCTGAAACATTCAATAAACATCAAAAACGTGATGAGTAAACAAGGCTATGATGAGAAATTGAGAATAAGTCACCTGCATCATCTCTCTCTCTCCGGGGGTTAAGAGTGACACCCTTGTTAAAGGCCATTCCTTTCACCTAACATTGCATAGTTACATCATTTCTTCAGGAAACCCAACAAAGAAAAATCCACAAATTACATCCCAAATAGAACAAAGCAAAAAAAAAGAAGAAGAATACAATACCAATGCTCTAAATAGACACCGACCATCACCAGTAACTCTATCCACAGCGTACTGCTCAATCTTTTTCGCTGCCGGAGATCGATTCCTGGAGTTTGAACATAGGAGGGTATAGAGTTTTAACAAGATACTCGATTTGATTTAATGGATAAAGAGGTGAAAACGAAAAAACCCACATCGAGGAACCGATTCTGGCGAAGAATTCATAGCTATTTCCCTGCGTGGCGCCGCCTAAGAAAGAAGCGGAGGAGACTGAATCTGAAACAGAAGGAGTAGGGGAGGAAACAAGCTCGAACCGAGCGAGCCCATGTCTCAGCTGCTCAAGAATGTCATCTGCGTCAGAGAAAACATTGGTGATGGTGTTCGGATTAAACGAGAACAAAACAAAATTGTGCAGAGAAATGAAGAAATTACTTACTGTTGTTGGAAGGTTTTAGCTCCATGGACATCTCTACGGACGGGATAAGAGAATTTCGAAATTTGACTCACTCAAAAAACAGAACAAGACGAAAGTGTGTAGCCATGGAAGTATTAAGGTTAGATATTTTCATTCTCTCACTACCATCAACAGTCCGTTGTAGTCTAGCTGGTCAGGATACTCGGCTCTCACCCGAGAGACCCGGGTTCGAGTCCCGGCAACGGAGATTTTTTTAGATATTTTTTTACAAAAGTTTATAAGGATTTTTTTTCCTATTTATTTGACAAAAGAATAGTCCAATAAACACCACCGGCATATAACCTAACCCCAACAAATCCCCCGGAACATAATCCAAAAAAAAGAAAAGAAGTGATAAATATTATTCTCACACGGACGAGGGCATCACGTGCACACGTGCGAAAGAGCAAGGTCTAAAAACTTTTAATGGTTTAACGATCAACCGGAAAATTCTGGCAAATTGGCAATAATCCAAAGCTGTTTCTTCCCAATCTGCATAAGAAATATCGAAACACTTCCACACAAAATCCACGCGCTCTCTCACGCTCATACACTCGCATACACTTGTTTTCTCATTTCAAAAACCATCCCATCTCTCCAATCGAATCGACGATCTCTTCGATGCTCTCTCTACCTTCCTCCTTCATTCCCTTCTGATTCCACCGTCTTCGTCTTTCGATCTCTGGTTTTTCTTTGTATTTTCAGGTGAATTTTCATTACTTGAGCTGGGTTTTTGTTTTTTATTGATAAAGTTTAGACATTTGGTATTGAGATTTGGTTGTTTGTTTATAATGGGCAGTGGAGTGAATCTGTCCATTTTGCGTTCTTCAGTTTGATCTCTCTTAGATTCAATCATGGATTAGTTAGTGATCGATTTATCACACGACGAGGCAAAAATCTGATTGTTTTTGGTTTTCCGCAGCTTTACTGACTTAACTTGTCTTTTGGTTTTGGTTTCTGTCCATGTCGGATTTTTGTTCAATTATAGGATTGAGATCTGTTTTGGAGTGGATCCGTTCAAGTGATTGAAGAAATCAACCTCAGCTATTTGAGCAAAACAATGGCTTCAATGTCTCATTCAGCCATAGCATTGGGTGGAGCTTCTGCTTCTGCTTCGGATTACTTGCGTAGTTCGAGCAATGGTGTTAGTGGGGTTTCATTGAAAACCCTTGGACGAGCAATGATTACAGCCACCAGAAAGAGTGGCCTGTTTGTGACAGCTCGGCTCAAGAAAGGTAAGAAGTTTGATCATCCATGGCCTG
Source organism: Schrenkiella parvula (assembly GCA_000218505.1). Taxonomy (NCBI): domain Eukaryota; kingdom Viridiplantae; phylum Streptophyta; class Magnoliopsida; order Brassicales; family Brassicaceae; genus Schrenkiella; species Schrenkiella parvula. The sequence continues at coordinate 9,663,832 of CM001190.1, read as the reverse complement.
CGAATCCTGACCCGAATGTGAAAGGAGGAGTCTTGTCTTACCTGTCGACTTTCAAACCTTTGGGGGATACACAAAAGCCTGTCACTTTGGATTTTGAGAAGCCACTTGTTGAATTGGAGAAGAAGATTGTAGATGTAAGAATGAATTAATCGTTGTTCTGCTGCATATTCATTTGGTGTGTAGTTTCTCTTTAACATTGGTCTTTTCTGATGCAGGTGAGGAAGATGGCGAATGAAACCGGCTTGGACTTCACTGAACAGATTATTACTTTGGAAACAAAGTATAGACAGGTAAAAATGCAAGCGTAGGTTGGTTTGTCAATTTATATAGTTAAAGGAGAACTTCCATTCATATTTGATGTTAATATAGCTACAATTTGTTTGGGGAACAACGTCTTACTCATCCGTCATTTTAATCACAGGCACTGAAAGATCTTTACACGCATCTCACTCCGATTCAACGTGTGAACATTGCGCGCCATCCCAACCGTCCTACTTTCCTTGATCATATACATAACATCACTGACAAGGTCTGGTCATTAATATGGTCTTTTTGTCATTCATTGGTAAAAAAATTTGGTTTTTTTTTTCATTATTGGGACTCTTTCTACTCTTGTTTCAGTTTATGGAGCTTCATGGTGACCGGGCGGGGTATGATGACCCTGCAATTGTTACGGGTATTGGAACCATAGATGGCAAACGATATATGTTCATCGGTCACCAGAAAGGCAGAAACACCAAAGAAAATATAATGCGTAACTTTGGGATGCCTACTCCTCATGGGTATGTTTTTCTCTATGAACTTCCTGGTTTGTAGTTAAATAGAATTATTCATAGTCAATAACACTCTCATCAAATTTCCGTAATGCCACCAACAGTTACAGGAAGGCACTACGGATGATGTATTACGCAGACCATCACGGTTTTCCCATTGTGACATTCATCGACACTCCTGGAGCCTATGCAGACCTTAAATCCGAGGAACTCGGACAGGTAGAGCAAATGTCTTTTACGTTTGAAGTGCACTGGTTTGTCTGCAGCACAACAATTTTTTTGCTTATCTGTATAATAGGGTGAAGCGATTGCCAACAATCTGAGGACAATGTTCGGCCTGAAAGTGCCAATTCTTTCTATTGTCATTGGGGAAGGAGGTTCTGGTGGTGCCTTAGCCATCGGCTGTGCTAATAAAATGTTGATGCTTGAAAACGCAGTTTTCTATGTTGCCAGGTAAAATTTTCCCTCAATGAAGATACGATAATATGATATTTTTACAGGTTGATTTATTCTGTCTGTTGTTCTGCTTACACAGTCCAGAGGCCTGCGCAGCGATCTTGTGGAAGACTTCCAAGGCTGCTCCTGAGGTCTGTACACTGTTCTTCTACTTGTTTAAGTTTTCCCGTAGAATCTGATGTGACAATTGAATGAAACTCTTGTACGCAGGCTGCTGAAAAGCTTAGAATTACCTCCAAGGAGCTGGTCAAGCTAAATGTCGCCGATGGAATCATACCTGTAATTGATCCAACCTCTAATCTATTTGTTGTAGCCTCTTGCACCTCTTTTGTTGCTTTGGATCAATGAGTTACTCTCTTACATGTTGAACAGGAACCGCTTGGTGGCGCCCATGCTGATCCTTCATGGACGTCGCAGCAGATAAAGATTGCTATCAATGAAAACATGAATGTACGCATAGTTACTTGCCTCAACGCTGAATCTGCGTCAGAAAAATTTCTAACTTTTGTTTTTGGTTTTTTTTTCAGGAATTTGGAAAAATGAGTGGCGAGGAGCTGCTGAAGCACAGGATGGCTAAGTACCGAAAAATTGGAGTATTCATTGAGGGTGTTCCAATAGAGCCGGAAAGGAAAGTCAATATGAAGAGGAGGGAAGCTGTGGTCTCCACTAGCCGGAAGCTGGAGGGCGAGGTTGAGAAGCTAAGGGAGCAGATTCTGAAAGCCAAGGAAACGTCTTCAGAGGACGAGCCTTCGAGTGAAGTTCTTAATGAGATGATTGAGAAACTTAAATCGGAGATCGATGATGAGTACACCGAAGCTGCAAAAGCGATGGGTTTGGAGGAGAGACTAACGGCAATGCGCGAAGAATTCTCAAAAGCGAGTGCAGAGGAGCATCTTATGCACCCTGTTCTGATCGAGAAAATTGAGAAGGTCAAGGAAGAGTTCAATACCCGTTTGAGTGAAGCGCCTAACTACGAGAACTTAAAATCTAAGCTGGACATGCTGAGGGACTTTTCCAGAGCCAAGGCAGCATCAGAAGCTGCTTCAGTGAAAAAGGAGATCAATAAGCGGTTTCAGGAAGCCGTGGACCGCCCTGAAATCAGAGATAAGGTTGAGGCAATCAAAGCCGAGGTTGCAAACTCAGGGGCATCGTCTTTTGAAGAGTTAAGTGATGAACTGAAAGAAAAAGTTTTGAAGACAAAAAGCGAGGTTGAAGCAGAGATGGCGGGCGTGTTAAAGTCAATGGGACTGGAGCTGGAGGCTGTGAAACCGAACCTAAAGGATGTGGCTGAGCAGAACTTTGTTCCGAACGAAAACATTCAAGAAAAACTTGAAAAGCTGAACCAAGAAATCACCGAGAAGATTGACGCGGTGGTGAGGACACCAGAGATCAAGAGCATGGTCGAGTTGCTGAAAGTGGAGACCGCAAAGGCAAGCCAGACGCCAGGTGACACTGAAGCGAGTCAGAAAATAGAGACGCTTGAGCAGCAGATCAAGCAGAAGATCGCAGATGCTCTGAGCATGTCAGGACTGCAGGAAAAACAAGAAGAGCTCGAAAAGGAGCTCGCAGCTGCACGTGAAGTAGCTGCAGAGGAATCAGACGAGAGTCTGAAGGAAGATGACGACGAAGATGGTTCAGGATCAGGGAAACCAGAGATAATTAACCCCAGCTTCGCCTGAAGCACAAAACAAGACATTGATTGTAAGTCAATAATCTGATCAAAACACCGTCTTTTGAATCATCCACAGAACCAAACCAAATACTAACTAACGCAAAGAAAAAAACTCGCAGGATCTTTAAGCTCTTTTCGATTCCCCTGGTAAGACCGTAAGAGGCATTTCTGAGAACTGTCCATGATCTGAGCAATAGCAAAGAGAAAAAGAAATCTCTAGTGGAGAGGAACAGCAACTTAGAAGCCTGCTTTCTTTAGTTTAGCTTCTGGAACATGGTTTCTGGATTGGATCAAACATTTGCAGTGAGTGACCTATGTCTTTGGATTCATTTCTGTATTTGTTATGTCGTGTTTCGTTAGAACACTAGTTTTGTCTTTTTGAGTCTCACATGACATACGTAACACTTTTCACTCTTCTGTTTCAAACCTCTGATATATTTATAAATTTGTCTAAATGATACACAGTTTTGCACTTGAAGAATACACCAACATTGAGAGAACTAAACCGGTTACTGAGAAAACTGAGATATTAAATGGTTTGGTTTCTACTTTCTCAGAACACAAAAGGAATAACAGCTTTCCGAGTCTTGGGATACTCATCCTTGAACTTGTCACTGTACCATCTGTGGCTCGCACGTGCGCGCGGGATCAAGTTGGAACACGTGTAAAGGAAAAACCCAATCCCGGCCCAAGACCAAGTCATTATAGCCCAGCCCAACCACTCAATCACCTCACCGAAATAATTCGGACAGCTTACTAGCTCGAACCAGCCTCCTCTCGGTATCACATAACCTCCCCGGTTTTCTTTCTTCAGTCGTACCAGAGTCCGGTCCGACGTGATATTAATCCACATACCGGCTATGAAAACCACCGTACCGATGATAAATCGCCACCAGAACCACTGTCCGTCTTCGTAGTCGTTCTTGTAATGAGAAACCCACCTCGCCTGTTCAGAATTCACTCGGACATTAAAAAAAAACCAAAATAATTGTGAATTTTGATTCGGTAGAGAGTGATATGTTCCGGTTTAATTTGACTCTGCAACTTTCCAGACTGAGAACCGGTTACTACCGATAGCAAAATAGATGCTAACCGAAACAAATCCAAGCAAATCGAAACCAGACCGAAATCAACTACAGCGTACCTGGATATAGGCGTTGAGCAGATTAAATGTGAAAGCCATGGCGGCGATGCTGATCGGAAAGCCGTGTTTACCAGAAGAGGAGGAGGAGCTGCGGAGGAGGCGAAGAGGGTAAATGATGGTGCGGTGGAAGTAATGGAGGAGGTAAGGAGAGAAGAGGAGGAGGGATTTAGGATTGAGAGAGTGACGGCCAAAGGGGAAGAGGAGGAGCGTGAGCCACAAGGTCGGGCTCTCCATGAGGAACCAAGCAATCGGCGGAGATAAGGTTGGACCCCATCCGGTACGGTTATGTTTGCCGTAAGGAGCTTGGAGGAATTTCAGAGCGACGGCGGTAGGTGGGCCGGAGAAAATTAAGGTCAAGACGCAGTAGCGGAAGAAGGTCTGATCGGCGATCTCTTCCATTTTAGTGACTCTTTGAAGTGAGTAAAAATCAGATCTCAGTTTGCCAATTTAATTGGATAGATACATATATATATATATATATATATATCATGTGTTACATTTAGTAGAGCCCATCGTGAATAAAAAGATAATAAAAACTCTTCTAATGATAATGTAAACATACAATCTCTTGCAATTAATCTTTCACGTTTTCCTAATCAGAGTCCAAAACTCTTAAATCAAGTTCTTCATCCAGGCACGATTTATCATCCTTCATTGTTGGCGACAACGAAACGAATAAGACTCTTTGTATTCATAAAAGATAAATGGTAAGGTAAAAGTTTATTCAAACTTCCAAAAAAATAAAAAATCATTTGTATTTTTTATTTAACAGTATTTTTCTGTTATCCTATCGCTCTGTAAGTGTAAAAGGAAAGGCTTTTGGATCTAGAAGACTCGTTCTCCGGTGGCAAAGAGGATCCAGAACACGGTCGTTGCAAAGTAAAGAAACGCAGTTACCGTCAAGAACGCCTGAAAAGAGCCTAGCCACTGCACGAAATACCCCGTTCCTATTGTACTTACGATCGCAGCCAACGTACCCGCACAATTCGAAATACCTGTCTCGCACACCAAACACACAGTACCCCTAACTTTTTGAGCACGAAACAATTTTAAAAGAAGAAGCAAAGTTCACCGTATATTAACGTTTACCGTGAAGGAAACCAGCATATTGCGGTGCGATGTCCTGTTTACGCAAAGAGAAACCAAAGAAGTTGTGAGATTCAAGGTTATCCCAAAAAGGGTTTTAGGTTAGTGAGCAATCGAGTTAAGAATGAATGATAAGAGTTGTAGTTAACGTACTTGCATATTGAGGAGAAACCCAGCTTGGCTAAAGGAACTCAAGCTCAATGCAACAGTCATGAAAATCGCTGCGCAAGAAGGCGACTTTGCATAGTTGAGGCAAAGCAGAGACAACCCCGGACCCATAAATCCGATAGACTGAATCGAAGCATGAGGTTCCCGTCAGAATGTGGGAAATTAACTGGTTAACCAAGTATTACACTTTTTAATAATCACCTGCATGATCTTGCGGACTGAGGTTACAGAGTGACCAGTTCTGATCAAGAAGTCTGATGCTGAGCCGGCAAAGTAACCTGAGACAGCCATTGTCGCCCATGGAAGAGCGCTGAACCAAGCCGCTTGCTTCAAATTCACATTAAACACCTGTGATCAAAACAAGAGATCGATATAAAACATCATCTTCATATCTGAATCAAAACTCTGAATAGTCCCTACTTACCGTCTGGAAGTAAACAGGCATCCATGAGAGAAGAACAAAGTATCCCTGTGAACAACTAACGAGAACCATATGAGTTTATGACTAGAAGATGAGGCATTCCTCTAAGAAAGATACTATCAAAGTCAAACTCACCCAGTTGTTAGTCACATTAGCGAAAATGATCGCCCAAGTAGGCAACTTCGACAAAAGAAGGCGCAAAGATGGTTTAGGCTTAGTTGGATTGGCTGGCAGGTGAACTGATTTTCCGGCCTGGATTTGCCTCAGCTCTGACCTAGTGATGAAAGGACTGTCCTGAGGGTTGTTTGTAACGCCGCTTGACCAAGTGGACACCCACAATAGACCTAAAGATGCAAAAAGAATGAATGGACCAGAGATTCCTATAGAAGACAACATGAGTGGCGTCAACAAAAGTCCCACGACATTTCCCATGTGAAACCCTGCCATCGATATACCAACTGCACTCGCTCGTTCATCCGTGGGGAACCACCTGAGTCAAGTTCCAATTTATGCGTTTGAGGCCTTTCAAGAATATTTTCAAAACAAATTTCACATGGTTAAAAAGATAAAAACATTTTCAGTTTTTTTTCAGAAAGTAAGTTGCTAGAAATATAGAAGGAATTACCGAGAGAGAAGGGTAGTCATGGAGGGCAATGCAACACCTTCAGCGAGACCAAAGAAGGCTCGAACACACAATAAGGCTAAGGTCGAGTGTGCAGCTGCCCAAGGAGTGAGTAGAGTGGCTAAAGACCACAATGCGACTCCCCAAGCCAATACTGTTTTTCCTCCATAACGATCAACCAATGCTCCTCCAATAACCGATGAAAAAATGTAACCCCATAAGAAGGAGGACTGCAAAAATTCAATAAGTTTCAATCCATATTAACAATAAAACTTATGCGTAGTGTTTGACAAAGAATGTAAGTGCTGCTGTCCTAAACCGGAGCCTATATAGAAGAAACCAATCTAGTGAATAGTGATCAAAGACTCGCTCTGTTGGTTGATGTTAGCAAGAAAGTCAAGTTTTTAGTTTGCATTCGAATTAGATGTCTCCACAATGAAAGGAATTGAGATTTAGCTTTAAAGCCAAACAGAAAGTCAAAAGAAAAAAGGACGTGACCCTTACCATAAACGTTTCGGTGATAAAGTCTCACTTTCACACATAAGGTCAAGCCTTATGTAAACTTGCCCCCCAAACTAACGCACCTGACCTACCATTTTCTCAACAACTACTCCTTTTTTCCTACTATTATATATCAACCATTTTTATTTCTTGAATGCAACCAATTCTTTTCTGAAGTCACCTAATAGCTCTTTTAATGGTTTCATAGTGTTTTACAGTTTATATATACTTCCTCCGTTTATAAAAAGATATAGTACATAGTTTAAACTTCTTTTTAATGTGTGAAACTGCCATGTTTCTTTAGGAAAATGAAGGATATCTAACTACAAACAAAAAAAATATGAACGATTAAAATCCCGCATTAAATGTGATTACCTATTTATGCCGGGAAACCAAATCTAGATATCTTCATTTTTCTTTTTTTGTAAAGTTGATCTCTTACCGATTCGCGGATCAAGAATGTAATTAAGGGAAGTTAATTATAAGAGATTAAGAAAATACCTGAACTACCCCTAGAAAAGTACTCGACCAGCCAAGCTTCTCAGCGAGTGGAACCACCGCGACAGACATCACAACTCGGTCGGCGTTACAAAGACACATCATGCAAGCCGTCAATATCACTACTTTCATCCTCTCCGTAATCATCGTCCCCACCTCTGTTATCGCCTCCGTCTCTCCTCCTCCGACCAATATTCCCTCCGCCGCGCATCTTTCCGGCGATTGATATCTCTTCTTCGCCGCCGTCGCCACCGCATCACCTCTTCTTTTCCCATGGCTTTCCGACGAGGAACGTGAATTCTCACAACGAATCTGATTCGTTCGGGCTTCGAACCCGAAACTCAGAAGCGTTTTCCGGGTTGCGATCCGATTACGACGGAATCTCAATAAACATGACGAATGTTGCAGAGATTTAACAGATGATGCTATCGCCATTAACGAATATATAAGCACGATTAACTTATCATGCCAATAGTGATGTTGGTGTTTAGGAGTGGTTAGAATAACGAGATATATATATATATATATATATAGAGAGAGAGAGAGAGAGACAGTGAGTGTTTTTAGGGAGAGAGTGAATCCGCCATGAAAGAAGCGTTTGAAAGTCTTGGGCTTGGTGGTGTTTGGTGGTGAAGGTTATTTTAGTCAATATAGAAAATATTTTCTGCTGCGTCCTACGTGGAGGCACGTGATGTGTTTATATGACAAAGCGACTCCGCCACGTCAACGCTCACCCACCTACAACGGGACAACTGGTTACCGGAACTTCCTGTATATTATCAAATTTAATATTTACAAGTATTTTGTGTTTTGGGTCAAACATTTGCAGTTTATATTTACAAATCTATAAATTAAGTTATGTGAAAAAAAAGAGAGTTGTTTTGTCCTTATCTCTATTAAATATGTCTAAATTATATACTTACTTGTCAGTCTAAACTATATTCTAAGAAAAGAAAAACTATATTCTAAGATTTAAGGATTTAATTTTCATCTATTTGGTAAAAAGATTTTTACAATCGAGTCAATACAATCGCTTCCTAAACGAAAAGGTTATAACGTAAGTCAACGAGCTCTACACCAAGTAGAAAGGGATTTTCGAATGAACAAAGAAGCGTTTTTACTTGCGAAGGAAAATATATTGTTGTGGAGACTAAGGCACGAAGATGGATGGGGGAATAATAATGGATCATACTCTCAAACAAAGGGTCCACGGAAACGGGTTTGGATCGCTAATGCCTCAAAGACTCGAGGATACATAAAATGGGAAAGACAAAGCCCAAAAAGAAAAAGAAAAAACACAGAGTAGCAAGCAAATCTGAAGAGAACTAGAGAAGATGTTCATGTCTATATAAGACAATGACTTCAAAAAGGGAACCCAATGTATTTCAAATGGCATATTAGAAACAAAAATATTATTTGTTATTCAATTCAGTTACTCTCACACATTTGTAGAGTGATAAATATATAAGATCCTAAGGTTTGGACTGAATTTGATTAATTATAACATTTTGTCTTACCCTTCATATATCACCAAGAGTAATGAAGAGTTTTTGAACTGGAGAATTTTGACGTGATAGCTAACTATGAAACAATAAAATTTTAAATTTTGATTCAAGGTAGCTAATAAAAGTATATAGATATGCCAAATTCGAATAACAAAAATCACTGTATACATAGATTTGACAATTTTGAAAAATAAAACCACTATTATTGTACTCTCATTACTATGTAGTATATATATAAGTTTTACAACTTTCGTTATTATTTCAATCTTAAATCAAGACTAGAGTGTTTTTTTTTCTTTCTTTTAAATTAGGATAATTTTCGTCAAAACTGAGTTTACAATGTTTACTATATGTTAATTTATAATTTCATTCCTTAAACAAGAGATAGTCAGCCTAATTTTTCTCAATATATATATAAACTCGTATTCATAGTCATACAAGCACTGAATCACACATGATGTCACTGAATGAATGGATCCAATCATACAATATACTATATACATTAGACCAAAAGTATATTTTAATTATCGAAGTATACGAATGATTACCTAATAGTTTGTAGTGAAACGCCTAAACGGCTAATATATAAGCTTGTGTTTCTCCGAACCTGTTAAAAATTCAAAATTCGGTGTATTTTAATTAGGTTCATTAATTTAAAATCATCAAAAGCGAGGCTGAAAATTTAAAAGTGGGAATGCACCTATGAGTGGTGCATAACATGGCTCACATATTTTGAAATTCCTTCCTAAATAAGCAGAGATTCTAAACTCCATTAAAACTCCTACGACAGCTAATAAAGAAGAGAGACAACGATATTTCACAAATATAAAAACAACTTATAACACATCTAAAAAAAGAAGAGAAAACCATCTTTCACTAATATAGAAAACCTACGAGGGAACATTTGAAAGGGACAGAAAATAATATGTCTATAAAGACATAACTCATTTATCTCAGAAGAACAAATATATAACACATTTTACTTGATAATCAATTTAAGAAGACTATTGTTGATTCAATATAAACATCATGTTGTTAATTATTTGTTTCAATTTTCAAACATAGAAAAGACAGTTCAAAATATGTTATCAAAATGTTGGAAGCTTAGTGGTATTGTCCCTTATTCAAATTTTTTATATATTTTTAAAATCGGAAATTTTCAAAAAACTAATTTGATAATTGTCTGAAAATCTGAAAAAGGAAAAAATAATTGATTTTTGAAAATACTTCCAAAAATTCGGAGGAAAAAAAGAAGGAAGAATAAGGGGCCAAAGATGGGCCCAAAAGAGGGACACGTGTGGTAAGGGAGAAAAAAAAAGTAGCCGGTTTCACAGAGTCTGGTTAAGTCCTAATACTCGTGACTCACCGACGGGACTTCTCTTCAATCTTCATCACTCCCACCCGTGCGCCGTCGGTGCTATCCCACGCCCCCTTCTTCATATTCCCCAATTAATTGTTTTCTTCTATTTCAGAATTTATATCCTAAAGTTATTTGGATGTGTTTTTAAAAAAAACATAATACTATTCACATGTGTGAATTTACCACCACACTAAATTAAACTAAATTATACTTGTCATGTGAATTTAATATGATTCTTACGAATGTCTTAGTTCGTCTGCTACTTCAATGTGGTCACAATAGAAGAATCAAAAGATCATTTGTCTGATTATTCGTGTTATGCAAAGCTATTTTGTTGTCAAATTAATGTGCATATCAGTTTGAAGAATTATGTCAAAATATATACTTCATGTATTTTAATTTCGAATAAAAATAAAATAAACTGCTATGTATTTTAAAGGTTTATATAAAACATGGGTTAGATAAGTTTCGACGATGTTCACATTTTAATATAAGAAAGTACAATTAAAGATTTGATACATGTTATTTAACATGAATCAGTTGGTATATATTTCAAAAGGCAAAAAGCTAGAGAAAACAAAAAGAGCAATAGAATAAGAAAAAGGAAAATAAAACAAAAGTGAATAAAGAGAAAGAGACAGAAAAGGAAGAAAGAAAGCGAAATGTGATTATAAAGCGAACAAGTGAAAGCCATTGGAAGAAACATCCTCGAGCCATATTACCTGAATTTTCTTTTTTTTTCCTCCTTATGAGTATAAAAGCTATTAATCTGTTTTTTCCATAAACATATTATTAAGTTATCGGTTTCTCGTAAAATGAAAAATAGATATTATTAAAAATGTCATCTAGGAACCAATATTACGCACTTTATTTCTTACAGTAATCTCATCCAAAAAAGAATAAAAAACAAAAACAAAAACATATATTTTTCATTCGGTTAACCGTTTACCATCTAAAAATATACCAAAAAAATATGATGTGATTTGGTTGCAACTAAGATGAATCTAAAATTTTCTACAGCCAAACAATAGCTTTGTTTCTTCAAGATTCCGGTACATCGGAAAGGGAAAAAAAACAAACATGGACATAGGCACTTAGCCTCTTAGGCAGTGATGGTGGAAGAGGAGACTTTAGGGGCGTGACAGTCATTTTACAAGCGAGTGCCCCTAGACTTTGCTGCAGTAGTGTAGTACGACTGCTAAAAGTTACCAACGGAACCAGCGAAACATATTTCGAAAAGCGACCCTAATAATTTTTCTTTATTCTAATTTCACTCCCCTTACTTTTATAATCATACTATTTATCCATTCCCTTCCTTTTCTCTTTCCTCTCCTTTTCTCTCTCTCTCTCTCACTATCCGTTGAATCCAAACGGCTCTCTCTCTCTTACTTTCCATTGACAATTTTCTCGGAAGCTTATTCTTTTCTCGCGAGCATCCCCAGTGTAAATAATATGAGCCACGGGTGGTGTTTTCGATTTCTCCGGTTATGAATCCTGCTCACAACAACCCAGTTGCAGCGTCAGCAGTAGCTCTAGCCCTAGCTCCTCCGCTACATCCGCCACAGCCTCACCGTCCTTCCACCTCCTGTGATCGTCACCCGGACGAGCGATTCACCGGATTCTGCCCTTCTTGTCTCTTTGAGCGTCTCTCCGTTCTAGACGTCACCAGCAAAAACGCCGTCGCTTCTTCTTCTAGGAAACCGCCGTCGTCTTCTGCTGCTGCTCTTAAGGCAATCTTCAAGCCCTCTTCTTCCTCCGGGTCCGGGTCGTTGTTCCCAGAACTTCGGAGGACGAAATCGTTCTCGGCGACTAAGAACGAAGCGTTCTCTTTGGGTGCGTTTGAGCCGCAGAGAAGATCCTGCGATGTGAAGGTCAGGAACACTCTCTGGTCTCTGTTCAACGAAGACGCCGATCATAATTCTCATACCAAGGAGAGATTTTTAACAGTCGATTGTGAGATTGACCTCGAAAATAGAAATCCCATCGCGAAATCGCCTGTTTTCGAGGAAGAAACGGAAATTGAAAGTGAGTACGACAATGAGAAGGACATTAACTGTGGGAATTTCAAAGAACCCATAAGTGTAATCGACGAAATCGTCGAAGAAGAAGAAGAAGAAAAGGAGACGGAAATAATGAAGGAGCAAATGGAGTTAAATCCTCAGGCGGCGACGACGAAGAAGCCCAACAGAGATTTCAAAGAGATTGCTGGGAGTTTCTGGTCTGCGGCGTCGGTTTTCAGCAAGAAATTGCAGAAATGGAGACAAAAGCAGAAGCTTAAGAAACATCGGAGCGGCGGAATCGGCGCCGGATCCGCCGCGTTACCGGTAGAGAAGTCTATTGGGAGGCAGCTCAGAGATACGCAGTCTGAAATCGCCGAGTACGGTTACGGCCGGAGATCATGCGACACAGATCCACGATTCTCTATCGACGCCGGAAGGTTCTCGCTTGACGCCGGGAGGATTTCTCTCGACGCCGGTAGGGTTTCGGTGGACGACCCTCGTTACTCGTTTGACGAGCCACGCGCATCTTGGGACGGATATATGATTGGAAGAACGGGCGCTCCGCCGCGAATGCCTTTCATGTTATCCGTTGTGGAAGATTCTCCGGTCAGTAATCACGTTCACCGGTCAGATACACACATTCCGGTGGAAGAGCCACCACCACGAACACCACCAGCACCTGTAATGGAAGAGATTGTCCCTGGGGGATCTGCACAGACCCGAGAGTACTACACCGACTCATCTTCACGACGGAGGAAGAGCCTCGACCGTTCTAGTTCCACCAGAAAGATATCAGCTTCCGTCATCGCTGAGATGGATGAACTAAAATTGTCTGCTTCAAACACTAAAATTTCGCCTTCTCAAGACAGAGACGCAAAGGAATCGATTTCACATTCGCATTCACATTCACATTCGAATTCACTGAGAGACGATTGCTCTGCTGAGAATTTTGATATCGGTGCCCGGGAACGAGTAGGGACTGTGGAATCTAGCAAGAAAGGCACGAGGAAATCTAAGAGATGGAGTTGGAACATATTTAGGCTGCTTCATAGGAAAAATGGGAACAAATACGAAGAAGAAGAAGGAAGAAGCGGGGTTAATCGAACGTTTTCGGGGTCGTGGAATGTAGAAACTAGAAATGGGTTTGATCCAAAGATGATTAGGAGCAATAGTAGTGTGAGTTGGAGAAGTTCAGCTACCGGAGGAGGAGGGTTTCAACGGAACAGTGTGGACGGATACCTTAGTGGGAAGAAGAAGGTTAGTAGTAATGGTAGAAAGGTTGAGAATGGATTGTTGAAGTTTTACATGACGCCTAGTGAAGGAAGGCGAAGAGGAGGCTGCGATTCGACCGGACAGACAAATCGGCCAGTTCCTGTTCCGGCTTCTCATCCGTTGGCTAGAAATGTCATGAATTTTTACTAACCAAATTGTTATGGACTCAAAAATCTTTTCTTAGATGTAGTTGGAATAAGTGTGGTGGTGATATTGTATGAAGAGAAATTGTTCAAAGAGTTTTTTACCTTTGTATCTTGATCAATCCGATTCTTTGGGATTTGGTTGCTCAGTTTTAGAATTTTTAGTTCAAAGATACTCAATCTTATTTGGTAAGGGACTTATACATAATTTTCCAGTAGTTGATTACATTTTTCTTAGTAGCATGTTATGTCTAAAGTTTGTTTACATAGAGAAACAAGAAAAAGCGATGACATGTGAGATTTGATAGCTAAATCAGGAGCAACTCATGGACAGAAGGAACGGTCGAATCTCAGTTAAGCTTAAACAATACATTTGATCCTTCGAGAACATCCGAAATTTTCGCATAACACCTCACTTTAATATCTGTTTTTACATTGACAGATAAATATTTGATTTGCAATTGAGAAGTCAAAAAGCGATAATTATTTGTCTATATAAAACAAAAGTGAAAATGAAAATAAGGCTTTATCAGTAATTTGTACATCTACAGTCTCAAATCCTATACAAATAAAGTGCATCATTATTTGTTGGATATAAAGTTAGAAATAAGATACATATAAAGCAATCTCCAATGGTTTCACTCTTATTTTCTATCAAAATAAAGTACATTTAAAATGAGTTTGAGTTTTTTTTCCCTTCATTTTCTCACCTCAAAAATAATATTTTGAGTATATTCTATTATTACTACTTATTATTAAATGTTAACAATGGCTTCTTATTTTAAAAATTTACAAATTTTACCTACTTATTCTATTTTTAAAATAATACAATAAACTTACAATTTCATTACAATTATAAAATTTTATTATATAAATAAATTAACTTTTAAAAGCGTGTAACAATTTCTATGAACTATGAAACTTTTGTTTAATTACTAAACATATACATTTAATTTTTTATATAAAATAATTCTATATAAAATTTTAAAGATCAATTTGTAAATAAAATGGTCCAATGCATAAATGAGTTTTATAAATAGTGTTCCCTCAAATTTGATGTAACACTATTCATAATCTCAAATTTCTCTTAAAATGATGTACTTTTTCCTTCCTTATTTTGTTATGTTTTTTCCTAAGATGAAGGACCATTTCAGATGTTGAGGAGGCGAGATATTAACAAAATAAAAAAATATTGTGAAGGAGATAAGAAGAGCCCATAATAGGCAGCAAGACGAGACCCTAATTATTTGAGGTCATAAGACAAAATAAAATAATTTTGTGGGCCTTGTGTTAAACGGAAACAAATTCACCGGCCTCAAGCTTGGAGATCTTTGTCAAGCTCAAGGCTTCATAAGGTTTGCTTGATCCACCACGATGCTTTCCTCCAAGTACCTAAACATGGTTAAGACTAAGACTCTTGTTTCCTTTGTTTTTTATATCGATAAAGGTTTTTTTTCTATTGCACAGCAAGCAAAGGAAAAGTTTAAAACAAGCCCAACCCAATAGTTTGGCCCATAAAACCCAAGTTAGTAACAAATACAAAATTATGTTTTGTAAAGTAATTTAAAAAAAATAGATGAGAATTTCTTTGATTTTTTTCCAAAATTCAATTGCTACTTATTGTTTTTGTCATTTGTACTTTATTGTTAATGTAACCTTTCAAAGATTGTTGAGAAAATGACAATAACAAATTAAGTAGAAACTGGAGGATATTGACACTTCACCCGTTTTAAACATGACAACTGATCAAATCATCTGTCGGATTAAGTGCTTAACCGCAACACCTCCGGTACGAAAAAAAAGAACATAATGATAACCAAGTTGACCACAAATGAATAAAAATGGCCTATACCTTATGTTCCTATTATCTCCATTACCAAAATGATGTCGTTCTAAGTGACATGCATTTTCTTATGTAGCCTTAGCTTTGAAACAAACCCAAGCAAGAGAGGTTGTCTTTGTTGGGTCATTGTTTACAACGACGTGAAAGCCATTTCTCAACCATATATCTTCTACTGTCTTAGGTTCTAAGCATTCTAATCTCCACCGCACTTCACACAGCTTCTAAGACACATCTTTTTAACTATATTTTTAACATTACATTGAATCAATCCACTATCCAAAGATATGTCTTGAACCGGCAGTTCGATTATTTGGGAATCCATTCAAATGTTAAATTTTTATAAGACCTCCTTCGAATATGGTAATTTTTTTAATCGCTTCTTTGGTTTGATTGATGTTATACGAATTCTATTTTACCGTTTTAAACACTCACCGCCACAAATAAAAATACTCAATAATTAAAGTGTGAAGCAGAAGCAGAAAATGTTTTGTATACCCTAAGGAATAGAGATGTACGATCTCAAAATGGACTATTCGACCATCTTTCGAAATTAATATTAAAAGTCTTTTGGTCGTTTTAAATATTACGAGGGGCGTGAAGGGGGCAGCACTTGCCCCCAATGAAATTTCCCATTTTTTTTATAATATATCAGAGTTTTAATTAGTTTTATGTCTTTATTCAAAATCATTTTCTATTTTCATTTTTAATATAATGTGTTGTTTGCCCTTATGAAAAAAGTTCTTGCATCATATTACTTCGACCTCGGACGTATATGCCTCACCAAATTATAACACAATCACGATCTTAAGTCTGTCTCTTTTCACAATTTGAAATTTTACTATTGACAACAATTTGAGTCTACATTATCCATAGGTCATATTTGATAAAGATCAAGAGCTTTCTCATGCATATATATAAGACAAATCTTTGATACCAATATATTATTGTTTTCAGATGAACATTAGTCAACTGTAAATTAAGATCATTGGTCCATCATTCTGTCGCAAACCTATATATATATTAATTAGCATATCGACTTAATAACCCCTCTACAGAGTGCAAATAACCCGTCACGATTTTGAAATGAATGCGTATATATATATATACTAATTAATTTATGAAGTATAGATATAATTTTTAACGTGTTTTATTTACATTTAACTTTTAATTTGTGTTGACTAACGAATTGGACATGTAAACCTTTAGCAGTTGGCGTAAATTGTAATTGTTATCGAAAAGATTAAAACAAAAAAATAAATACCTAAGGTATAGTTAGAAGACATATTTAAGTAAAATAATGGTAACTCCAAATGTTCACCCAAGGTTTTAAATCTACTTCTATCTAATTTTGTAGACAGGCACAATACTTGTTGTGGATGCTCTATATATAGTAACAACATAATTTTATGTGCAAGCTGATTACAATGATACCGTTTATCGACGTATATATGTCATTTCATTCAAGTCCAATGAAACAGTCTCCAAAAATTTATTCGTCCGGAATTTAAACTCACTTGGAGAAGCAAAGTTGTTCTTTAATTCAAAATATTAAAAGTTGATTTATGAATATAGGAAAAATCATGGACTGAAGGTCTGAGATTCCCGCGAGTTTTAGAAAAAAAAATCGTTAGAATTTATACGAGTCAGTGAAATCAAATTAAAGTGAGGAATTGAGCAGAGGAGGTTAACTAGGTAATATGATCACAGTTACATTACAAATTTATGCATACAATACAAGTGATAAGTACTTACATATATAGAAACTTAATTACCCGGTAAAATAATTGAACATAGTCGAGACTCAAGAAAACTAATTAATATTTGCGTGTTAATCCAAAAGAGTTCAAACATAAAATCCGAATAATTAATATATGTAGTTTGTGGAAATTAATCAAAAATTATTAAAAAAAGCATATGGTAATTAAGTTTTGACAATTAATTTGTTATGAAAGAACAGGAAAATTAATTTTCTTGGGTTTGGTCAGGGAGATTGGTTGTGATAAGAATGGGAATCTTAACTCTAAAGAATTGGATTTTGGGTCGACCTACCACCTAAAACGACGTCGCCTCCTTCTCTTGTTTCGGCCAATCCCATTCTCCTCTCTTTTATAAGCTTGCGTTGGCCAGTCGCTAATCTCAAATATAGAGACAAGAATATTAAACAGACAGAAGAAGAAGGACGAAAGAGAGACGAAAGAGAGAAAGATGAAGTCTCATATGGTTTGGTTTCTGTTTCTTGTATTCTTCTTGTCTGTGTTCCCAGCTCCATCGGAGAGCATGGTTCGCCATTACAAGTTTAACGTGAGTCCATATCTATCCACTGATATATGTAACATGTATATCTTATGCTGCATATATAATAACCGCAACATATCTATATGCACATTCATAATCGTCATTTATATGCATGCGTATATTTCTTGCATGCATATATATGTTTCGTGGCTTCACAATGGATCATATGAAACTTTTATTTCATGTAGGAACAGTAGGATGGTACTTAATTTAGAGCTAAATTTTCTGTAACTATTTTATTTACTATAAAAATTCTCTTTAAACCAGATTAATGTACGTGTGGTATATTTTTCCCCCTTAAACATGACAACCACTTGTGGTAATAGGGATATAATAAATGGTTTTGACGTACAAGTGAATGAAGTATGTTTTGACGTACTTACAATCAGATAATTAATGATTATGATTAAATTGGTCTGCCTTTTGTCTTATTTACCTTTTTCCCCTTTTGCTTAACTTTACAATATAATTATTACTGATTATATTTGTGTTTGAAATCACACAGGTTGTGATGAAGAACATGACTAGATTATGCTCAAGCAAGCCAACCGTGACCGTGAACGGTAGATATCCAGGTCCCACAATCTACGCACGAGAAGACGACACGTTGCTCATCAAAGTCGTTAATCACGTTAAGTACAACTTCTCTGTCCACTGGTAAGCTCCGACTTAATAGTCATCATTAAATCATCATTATTAGTAGGTAATTACTTCGTTAACTGATTAGTGATATGGTGGACTATTTATGGAGAACAGGCACGGTGTGAGACAAGTGAGAACGGGATGGGCCGATGGGCCTGCTTACATAACCCAGTGCCCGATCCAGCCAGGTCAAGTCTACACATACAACTACACCTTGACCGGCCAACGCGGAACGCTCTGGTGGCACGCTCACATCCTCTGGCTCCGAGCCACAGTCTATGGCGCAATTGTCATCCTCCCTAAACGTGGTGTTCCTTATCCGTTCCCCAAACCCGACCACGAGAAAGTCATAGTTCTAGGTATCTTTTGGAGCCATATATATAACTAGAATGTTCGGATCCATCGTTAATTATCTTGTGGCTTTCAATTCACCGTATCAATTTAGAACTGGCCGGTGAAATTCGAATTTGAATCGACCTATTAAACTATTTGTTAGGAACTGAATCACACATTATAAATATATAAGACAAGACTTTAAAATATCATAGTATTAGAGAGATAAACTACTCTATTTATTACCAAGTAGTTTTGAGTTAAAACTCCATATAACTTAACATTAGTATCATTAGTTGCTATTAGTTCATTAGATTGGGTATATGTTAATTTGATATGACTAATGAACGCTCATCATAATTGAAGGTGAATGGTGGAAATCGGATACCGAAAACGTCATTAACGAGGCACTTAAGTCTGGATTAGCCCCTAATGTCTCCGACGCTCACATGATCAATGGACGCCCTGGCCTTGCTAAGAACTGTCCATCTGATCAGGGTAAGTTCTTAATCCATCACTCCATATGATTACTGACATTACCACTTCAAGAATACTGATTTTGAAAGTCTCTTTATACATAAACCGGAAGGTTACAAACTGTCAGTCGAGAATGGCAAAACCTATCTGCTACGACTAGTCAATGCTGCACTTAATGAAGAGATATTTTTCAAAGTCGCTGGCCACCTTTTCACGGTGGTTGAAGTCGACGCCTGCTACGTCAAACCGTTCAAGATCGACACCATTGTTATAGCCCCGGGTCAAACAACAAACGTCCTCCTAACCGCCTCAAAATCCGCCGGCAAATACCTTGTAACCGCTTCCCCCTTTATGGACGCACCAATAGCGGTCGACAACGCAACGGCCACCGCGACTCTCCACTACTCCGGAACACTATCCTCCTCACCAACAATCCTCACTCTTCCTCCTCCGCAAAACGCTACTTCTGTCGCCAACAACTTTACCAACTCCCTTCGTAGCCTCAACTCCAAGAAGTACCCTGCCCTTGTCCCAACCACCATCGACCACCACCTATTCTTCACGGTCGGCCTCGGACTAAACTCGTGCCCAACTTGCAAGGCCGGGAACGGAAGCCGTGTCGTGGCCAGCATCAACAATGTAACATTCATTATGCCCAAAACTGCTTTGCTCCCGGCTCATTACTTCAACATTAGCGGAGTTTTCACGACGGATTTCCCCAAGAACCCACCGCACGTTTTCAACTACAGCGGAGGAGCAGTCACGAACATGGCCACGGAAACTGGCACGAGGCTTTACAAGCTACCATACAACGCAACGGTGCAGCTGGTTCTCCAAGATACCGGTATCATAGCGCCGGAGAACCATCCGCTTCATCTTCACGGTTTTAACTTCTTCGAAGTTGGTCGGGGATTAGGTAACTTCAACCCCAAGAAAGATCCAAACAACTTCAATTTGGTCGATCCAGTTGAGAGAAACACAATCGGAGTACCATCCGGTGGATGGGTCGTCATCAGATTTAGAGCGGATAATCCCGGTACGTTAAGCTAAATTTCATTTAAATATAACTCAATCAAATGATAGTATTCTAGTGGTTATAGTCGTATAGATTTAGGTCATAGATCAATATCTGCTACGCTCATCTTTTCTTTGTCCTTTGCGAAATTCACATAGCAGTTGCACAAGTTATAGTAAGTAGTTTGTAACTAGAGATTTGAGTTCTCCCGCCTTTTTTTTTTTAAAGAAATAAATCTTATGGTAATAAGTCAAATACTATTATATATCCTCGTTATTATTATAAAATTAATGGATCGCGATATGCCGTAACGTACAGGGGTTTGGTTCATGCATTGTCACTTGGAGGTACACACGACGTGGGGACTAAAGATGGCTTTCTTGGTGGAGAACGGCAAAGGACCCAATCAGTCGATTTTGCCACCGCCTAAGGATTTCCCCAAGTGTTAGGTCCTTCAATCACACAAGGCCACGTCCAAGAAGACCAGTGAGTGGTGAATTAATGCGTGGATTTGGTTGACAAACTATTTTTTTTTTGGAGCAAAGCAAAAGGTTCGATTTTTTGCTCAAGCAAAGTTTGAATAAAAGAAGAGGAAGAAAAAGAGCAATGTATTATAATAATTTTTTATATCATTATATCACATTTCCATTTATATTTTACTATTGTCTTCAACACAACTGTTATATGGCCCATCCGTTTTATATATTATTTTGGTCCAACAACTTTATTTTAAAAACAAAATTTATACAGATATGGTATATGAACGAACAACGTATTTTATTACACATTCACTTTTTATATCGTCCTTAGATCACCCGGACCTTAGTCCTTAGAAATATATGAGTTATGCTCTCACCACTTGAAAGTTTTTCAACCATACAAACTGAATCGGTTTTTAAAATTGGAAGAATCAGATGTTATATGTGTTAGTAATACATTAAAAAGCTTACAAACATTTTATTACAGATGAAGAATTTATTCGAGCTTAGCGTTATATACTTAATTTGCAGGTCCATGTACAACATATTACCTTGTAAGAAAAAGTGTCGAACCAAAATTGTATATTTAAATCTATCTCCACCATCACGAAAATACTTTATTACATAGGTATCCCATAGCCATGTGGGGTTAGCACAATGTTAAGTGCGTGATAATACGAGGATTAACGATAAAATGATTGATTAAGGGGTGGAGATAAATTAAAGAAAAGAACCAAAATTACATTTTTATCTTTTTGTTGGGCATAACTCTATGGTTATCTAAATTGACCTCTTGAAACACATAAGCTTTTGACCTTGATCAGCCGCCCTCTTTGGAGAACTTGACCATGAGAATTTTTTTTTTTTGGTCGGCTTTTCTTCTTCTTTTAAAACCGACGTCTTATCATCTCAATTGTTTGGTTTACTTCTTAAGTAACTTTTTTTTCTTCTTCCGATTGTGCTGCGATGAAACTGGAGTTTCTTATCTACATGTTAGGTTAGGTATCTAGCTTTTCCTTTTCTGTTTCTTTTTAAATCTTTATGTGTTTTTGAGAGTTGTAACTTATAAACATCCTTAGAGACAAGCATATAATAGCCGATCTTATATGTGATTTTAGTTTTAGCGGCGTAATAAATATCGTTGGCCATGTGATTAGAAATAATTAAATGCAGCAGTTAATAACGAATTTGATTGGGAAGTTCTAATTAAATATGTTAAATAAATGAAAAGCTAGATAAATAATAAAAAACTTTTTGTTGACATCAGATCTAGCTCAAAAGTTAATAATCTCAGCTGAGATCATTAAGAATGTTTTAAGTTGCTTGACAATTTAGATTTCTAATTACAACATCACTTGGTAAGCGGCGTGTGCACTAATTATTTTGTACATCGAACACATATAAACCATAAGACTCTACAAGGAGTGAGAAATATTCCATATATCGTAATGCCAAAGAAACACAAGTACATGATTTGAGCGTATATACAAATTCAGAATTTCATTTTTTGAAAGGTAAATACATATTTACTATAACAAAACAAAGTAAAAAAGAAATATACAATTCCGTTGACAACAAAACTATCAGAACCCTGTTATTTTCTGAGCACATCCCTTTAATGATATATTTGGAACGTAAAGTATGGGTTCCAACATATAATAATAGAAAGTCCATAAAAGAGTAATATATATATATATATAATTAGAAAGTAGTAAATAAATAAACAAATGATGTGTGCAAAGCCACTAATTTACAAAAGCGTGTGGAGCGCATTATTAGTGGCAGCCCTACAGGCACGCTCGCACTCTTTTCTTGTCGCTCCAGTGGGTCAAACTGTGTGCCAGCGCTCCCTATTTACTCTCAACTTCGTGTCGTTTTTTTTGTTGCCCTCTCATTTAATTATTCCTAAATACTATATTTTGAAAAACAAACTCTATATTATGAAACATACCTCAATTGTTTTGCTGTCGCAATAACAATTAACTTTAAAATTAGCTAGTGGTTTCATGACCGTATCCAAATATTATATTACTTATAATGTTAACATCATCTATATACTAAAACAATATTTTTGTTATGTATATAGTACGTACTAGATATGTATTATATATTTGTACACCAACATTTTTTATTTTAATAACATATTTTTCTTAATAATATTTGGTTTTATATTTATTGTTTTACTTTATTTTTTAGTTGAATTTATATGTTTGATTGTCCATTTTTTATATATAGCGAAAACATGAGAGTGGATAAATTGACGTTGCAAATTATCTAAAATTGTGTTTAATTGAATAAAAAACTTAGGATGCCAAACTTTAACTTGATAATGAAAACCATTTTTCTTTCATCACATTGCATTCATTAATCAGACTATTGTCTGACTAACCTACAATTACTTTTAATTAAATTATCATCATTTATCTGAAATATATAAAATTAGTGTAACACGAGGCATCATAATATATATAAAGAAAAAAATTGTCACATAGATAAAATATAGATTTTAAATGGATTGATCTTTTGTTACCAAATAAAATAAAAACCAAAAAAACGAGTAGCAACAATTTTGAATCTTCTTCCGTAAGATGTATAGGGTTTTTCATTTTATATCATCTCTAGTAATAAGCAATAGTGCATATAAGATGATTATAGACTTTGTAGCTAAACCATTAGGAAAGGTATTGAAACAGCAAAATATAGAAAAGAAACCTAAAAAGGTCCGAGATCTGTATTAAAAAGATAAATAAATAATTGCAATTCTAATGTACATTTAATTGCCTGCATCGTTTAATATATGAAGGCAAAATAAATTATTTTCTGGCAGAAAAAAGTATCCTCATTCGGAAATAAGAGATGCTTTCCCTTTGGGGAAACTCTACGATAATAAAATTCATAACAAAACCAGTCATTGTCTGGCACCACTCCAATTTTAAAAAACAACGTATCATAAATTTACTGAATATTTTATTGACCTTTTTAATATTTAGAAGAAAAAAATAAATCGTGTGTTGGGTGTGAGTGGTGGACAAACAACTCTGACATTTTACGTAAACAACTCTGGTGTTTAATTAAATAAATGTAGATGTGGAGAACATCAAATTATTAATGAATTTTAAATTTAAAACCTCTGGCGCTTCTTATTAAAAAGTGTATATATTGTTATGTGAATGGCTCTTTGCTACTTAACGTCGTCCAATGAATTAGTTTTGCATGGAATGGTAAACCGACAAAAACATTTCATGTATCTGAATCCAATTCGCCATATTTTAACAAATTTGAAGTCTTTTTTAACCCTCTGGTTTATATGTACATAGAATCTGATATATTCAAATTGCATACATTGAGTTATTCTTCCATATACTTTATGGGTTCTCTAAATGATATCGAATTTGCATGAAATTTTTAGACTAAAAAACGATGGCTTGAAAATATTAAGAATCAAGCTTTTAGTCGATTTGTTATTTGTTGTTTGGATTCTTTTTTAGCATTAGGCCTAATGTTTTCCATATATGTGATTTTTGTAGCAATATTAAGTACTTCAAACACTTAATTACTTATCGCATGTTCTGGAATAAATATGAAGTTTGATAGAAGGGTACTATTAAAAAATATAGTTTCATATGAAAAAAATACGTCTTTTAGCCATTTGGCGATTTATGAAATGGTTGCAAATCCAGTGATTAGACGGTTATTCAAATTGTGCTGATGCATGATATTATTTATATATTATTTTTAGGGGTTTTTTCATGTGTCGATGTGAGTAATTAAATTATAATTTTAAAATATAAATAGATATATTTTAGAAGAACAAAAACTAGTAGAATTTGCAATTCTATAGAATTTCTCTCTTTAGATTTTAAAATGTGATTCACGTAATATTTTTTTTAAAACTTAATTTTTTAAAAAATTGTTACATTTTTTTTTTAAATTAACTAGTGGAATAAGATAAATTCCACTCATTCTATTCTATTTATTTCATTTTTTTTCTTTCCAACCATTTGCACCCTTAGATTATAGAATGATTGAAGACAAATTTTTTTAAATGAGGGACGCCAAAATAATGGTGGCAGTGGAATTAGATAAGTCTCTCCCACAAAATAATGTTGTTTGGGATAAAAAAAATGCAATATTTCAATGGTGATTATTGAGTAATTCTGGCTTCCAATAAAATGTGAAAAATGTGGGTTATTAGATGTCTCCTTCTTTATCAGGCAAACGAAACTGATCAACACACACATGGATCTTCCTCAGTCTCCTAACTATGGTTTCAGCCTCTATACTAGTCATAGACGCCTCTATCACTGATGTTGTGTAAGTTACGAACTAAAAATCATACTAATATCTTAGTTTGTAGTAAAACATGGTTTTGTCACATAAAAGGTATACAATCACCAACATAAAACACAGTGGTTGAGATTGAATCCAATTTGACTAACATGGTGAATCCTCAATCACTATACCACCATAATTAATTAATAATAAAAAAATTCTGAACACTTTTGAAAATTATTGTGTCTGTTATGGCGTGGTCACTTAAGCTACCTAACCCATTTATATATATAAATCATGACCATTATTTTTTTAAAGAAATTGATTAAGTGACACAGAAAAGTAAGTGTTGTCCCATGATTTGAGACTTTGAGTTACAATTGAAGGATAAATTAGCATTAGGATTAGCATTTCAGTATATATAATTTACATTCTGTATTTATATATGATCGCACTCCTAAGTGTTTCGAATGCATCAATCTTACAAACTTTAAATGAATATCCTGTGACTTTGGATGAAGTTTTAAAGCATAAAATAAGAGAGAATAATTATAGGAAGATACATTTTTGTCTAAATTTTTTTAACTAATTGTGTGAACTAATAAATATAAATCCTATATATAATTAAGTCTTAGAACTTAAGACCAACAAAGATTAGAAATATAGTCTCATAACTAATACCAAAATTTTTGAAAATATTCTATTTTGGTTATATCGTACAGCAGGGAGCAGCCTTCCACAACCCTCTATGATGGCGAAGTCCTCTTTATGGTCTCCATGTTGAAGCTTACTCACACTTCGAATAGGATCCTTTAACAATACATACATATTTAAAGCCATATTAAACAAAGTAGAGAACACATCATAATAAATTCGTATGTAATCTCAAATTCTAATGAAATTTCACATTGGGACAAAGTTTTTATCAGGGAATGCTAATTAGAAGAAGAAGAAAAATTGTTAAAACTAATCTGATTTCTTAAAATTATCTTCTAATAGTAAAATTGTATATCATTATATCATAGACCTTAATTGATATACCATTGTATTTGGAAATTTATATGTTTGTTAGAAACTTAGAATATCAATTGATTAAGCTCGTAATTAATTAAGGTTTGATCTCTCGCTAAACTTCATTATTACGAACTTCTTATCTTTAGACACGCAATTATGACACTAAAACATTTACTATTCTAAAAAAAATATTGACTATGGTTAAACCAAGAAATCAAGCAAGGTATAATCATTGTATATATGATAAAATATCTTCACTGATAGTTCTCCACTCTACCAAATAATACGATCCTAAAAACTTATTGTCATTTCTTATGCAATTTTTTAACTAAATGATCTCGCACTAAAACTCACGGTAATCTTCAAAAATATATAATCACCATAAAAAAATTGTGTAATAGCTTAAAAAAATCCAGAAATAAATTTTCGATCTTGACTAACTAAGTAATGACCACTACATTTTTTATCATTCAGATAATTAGCAGGATTATGTTAATGATTCAGATTTCTTTTATGCCAGTTGGTCTAAGTTTTTATTAGATTTATGTAATTTGTAAGTATTTTAGAATGAGATTAAACTTGTGTGATTATCTTTGTAGATAAGCATAGTTTGTTGTAGAATATGCTTTTTGTTTTTCCCATTTCCTACTCCTAGCATGCTAATTTTAAAATATACATCTACCAAATTCTCTAATTTTCTTTGTTATCGAAAGTGTGGTCCAAAAATATAATGAACGTTTTGTTGTCACCAAATTATTATTTACCCAGGAAAAAAAAAGGCATCTCGATGTATATATATACAAACAAACAACTCATGTGCTTAAAAAGTTAAATGTCAACACTATTGAGAAATGACCAAAATACCCTTATCACCGACCTTAAATCTTACCAGCCAATGAGAGTTGCTCCTAGTTTGTGTGTCTTGTCTGAGTCTGTGATTGGCTCTTCTCTAATCGTCTTTGGCCTACAATTAGGCAACATATAAGCCGCAAAACTCCTATACCATTAGTTGAGTCATTATTATTAATTTCATATAAAAACAATCGAAATTAAATCAAATCAACGGTCCTCGAAAGCAGACAAATAAATAAAAGTTCCTTGAGAACAAATGAGATCTGAACACGTGTGACTCACCTATTCAAAAGACGACACATGTCTTTTCGTTATTTTTATGCGAAGAGTCTATCGCAGACTATACAAGTACGAGTGTTTATTGGTTGATTGAATCAAAAAGGTACTCTGAAAATAAATATTAAAAAGAATGTTTTGATATCAACTAATCTCATTTTGAAACGATACCTTTTATAATTTCAAATTCTGAATTATACTAATTAGCTATTGTACTATGTTGATGTGGAATACTTACCTAAGAAAATCAAAGAAAAATGTTACTATTTTATAGTATATACATCACCCACTAATATCGTTTTATATGACTTGAGCATCGTTTGATTCGTATTGATTTGTGCCGATATTAAAAATGGTTTTGGAAAATACATTTCGCAATGCGTTTTGTTAAGCAATCTTGTAGTTCTCATATAATTTTTTTCTTATATCAAAACTATCATATGTTACACGCGTGTATAGAAATACCATTAGATTTATCCTTTAACATTAGAGTTTTAATTTAAATTACTTTGAAATTTACTAACAAAGTTATAATCGTCATAATATTGAAAATTGTTAGTTAGAATGTTTTTTTTCTGTAAGTAGATTTTTTTTTTAATATCCCAAGAACGTTTAGTAGTGTTTTCAAAGGGAAGCCTAATTGGTAGATTTGAGTGATGAAACAATTCAAAAAAGTAATAAAAACTCGTAGATCTTAACATAAATATATATATATGTAATTAAATTAATGAAAAGCCCAGAAATTTTTGTCTGGGAAATACCCATAGACAATCACAGCTCAACAGCTTTTTAACTCGCCTCTCACTCTCAGATCATTCCTGTTTCATATACATCTCTCTCTCTCTCTCATCTCTCTCATCTCATCTCTCTCTCTCATCTCTCTCTCATCTCTCTCTTCCCTCCTCTCTCTCTCTCTGTCTTCCCTTTTCGACTTGAGAGTTTGGGAGAAAGAAGAAGAAGAAGAAGAAAGGTTGGGTTTTGTTCACTTAAACAGCTTCAATTTTCTCAAAACCCACCTGAGTCTCTCATGTGAGATTTAGTCTTTCTCATCACTTTTCTTTTTGGTTTTTGTCAGTTTATAATCTTAGATCCTCTGTTTTTTTTTCCTTCACGAGCTTCATTTATTTATTTTTTCCTTCGAATTTCCTCTAACTTTCCTCTGGATTCGGATCTGGTAATACGAAACTGGTTTGGTAAAAGGGGTTTATCATTCAGACAACAAAGCTCAAAAATGGAATCTTTTTCTTCTTCTTGTCCTTAGATTCTGGAAAAAGCATCTCTCTTTTTTTTTCCAACCTCTTCCTCCTCCTTTAGATGCTTATCATCTCTCTTTCTCTCTCAGATTCCATTTCAAAAATGTCGTTTTGATAGATCGACATCCCAATCTTCTCTGTCTCTCTCTCTTAGTTCCACCATTGATAGAGTCGAAATCTTTCTTGTTCAAATACGATCAAGAATCGTTGCAAACAAAAAAAAAGAAGATGAACAGAGGAATCGAAATTATGTCACCAGCAACATACTTAGAGACATCAAACTGGTTGTTCCAAGAGAACAGAGGAACCAGATGGACAGCTGAAGAAAACAAGAAATTCGAAAACGCTTTAGCTTTTTACGACAAAGATACTCCCGATAGATGGTTCAAAGTCGCCGCTATGCTCCCCGGAAAAACAGTCGGAGATGTGATCAAACAGTACAGAGAGCTAGAGGAAGATGTCAGCGACATCGAAGCCGGTCTTATCCCGATCCCTGGTTACGCCTCTGATTCATTCACACTCGATTGGGGAGGCTACGACGCCGGAAACCATGGGTTTAACATGAACGGATATTACTTTGCCGCCGCCGGAGGAAAGAGAGGATCCGCCGCGAGAGCAGCGGAGCATGAAAGGAAAAAAGGTGTTCCATGGACAGAGGAAGAACACAGGTAAATAATTAATCATCGATCTCTTCTCTACTTTCTATTTGTGAACGTCAATGCTTTCTTCTCTAGATTTGGACCCTGCATTTTCTTTCTTTTTTCTTTTAATACGTACGTCTTTTTCTTGGAAACGTGTTTATGTATACGTATAAAGATACGCATATCTACAGTCGTATAATTATATACATTCTACAGTTTAATCAAGACAATGTACAGTCATCCACCAAAACAACAAATTGCATCTTACGTGCGTGTATATTGCGTACGTATGGGTTAGACAGAGAGACAGACACACACGCCCATTATATAGTATAGTAGATACATGTTTATACTGCATCAGTTTTACTTTTACAAAAATTTATCTACTGTTATTGTTGAGTTTGAAATTAAACAATTTAAAAAAAAAATTATGTCGTTTTACATTTCTAGTATGACTTTTCAAACCTGATTTTTTTTTTAATTTACATCTTACCGAAAAGTAAATAATGAAATTAGCTTAACATTGCCAATATAACTTTTCGAACCAAGTTTCTAATTTATCCCAATACAAAACTAATTAATGGTAAATTGAGTAGGAGTATATTATTTTATTATGTATGACATATGTCCAACTACATGTGAAACAAAGGGAGTATATATAAAAAAAAATTCCTTTTTCATGCTTAGAGTATATAAAACCATGGGTTAAAACTATATACAGAGCAGATGAGATCTTGCTTTTTTACACTCACGCACATTATATCATCATACATATAATGGCACATGAAACATTGGTATAAACACGGCACATGAAATTAAATTTCTTTCTTATATGTGAAGTTGATGATGTCTGGGATTAGTGGTATTAATATATCATGTGTAAAGAGTTAATTTGGTTTAACTCCGGTACGGTTTAATGAATACGCAGACAATTTCTAATGGGTCTGAAGAAATATGGAAAAGGCGATTGGAGAAACATAGCTCGAAACTTCGTGACCACACGAACGCCGACGCAAGTCGCGAGTCACGCTCAGAAGTATTTCATACGGCAAGTCAACGGCGGCAAAGACAAACGCCGGTCAAGCATCCACGATATCACCACCGTCAACATCCCAGACTCTCCTGATGCCGCAGCCACGGACACCACAACCGCAAACGCACCATGCTCACCTCCGTCGCTAGGAGGAAGCCAGCGGGAGACATCGGATCAGTGGGAAGGTCAAACGCTATACGATGAAACAGCGACTGCGTTTTACAATCAAAACGCGTTTCAGGAAACGCTCATTGGAATGTCGTCGACGCCGTACATGGCAAAACTGCAGGAACAGAGTTTTCTAAACGCATCGCAATTCGAATCGTACAATGCGTATCTCCAAATGTAGCACAAGGTGATGATCTCGGAGAAGTTACGAGTTAATAATCAATTAATAATTTTTTTTTCTCTTTTGTTTTTATTGATCCGCGTGCATATACAACAAAAATAGCTGCTCTGTTTTTTTTTTCGAGATATTTATTGTTTTTTCCCCTATATTTTTGTGGTTGATTCAACGATGTTTTCAGCAAATTAATTAGGTTTTGGTTATTTATTTTAATTGCTGAGTGATTAACTTGGTTTTTCATGTTTGTGTGATTTGGAACTCTTATGAGCTCAAATTGCTTAGTAGTATAATTTATTGTGTGAGTTATTTCATGTAGGCTTTTATTACAATTTTTTTCAATTAATAAATAATTATTTTTGTTACGCTTTGTTAGATATTTTCCAACTTTTCCTTTCGCTCTTTTTCATATCATTTGTGCTAGTTTTTACCAATGATGCTAATTAAGGTTAAAGTCTCAAAGTGAATATTAGAAAAAATTAAAATAGGATAATTAGAATGCAAAATGTAAAATTAATAAATAATCACCGATGCTAAGAAAAAAGGTTTTCAATGGGACCAAAAGTATATATGTAAAGTGGGTTTTTCATTTGATTAATCTAAGATATTTTACAACTTGTTGTGGTGACAAATCTGTAATCGAAACCTGGCTCTGTGTTGGTTTTTAATTATTCTATTTTCGCAATTGTTTTATTTAGAATGACTTTCTGAAGTTCAAAGTTGACAAGAGAATGAGAATCTATAGCGAACCTAAAGAGAGACCATAAACAAAAAGCCATAATGATTGATATGCTTTTGTTCCACACCAAGTTGGCAATTTTTAATCTTCTCTCTTGAGGCTTTATGTGAATAAACATAGACTTCCTAACTTATAGTCATTTAGTGTAGAGTGGATTAGTTAATGTTATTTATATATCATTATAATTTTTCATTTTGCCATCTGAACATATGTATTTTTTAATATAAGTTTTTTTGCTATATTTATTTTGAGATCTGTTAAAAGTTCGTTTAAATTTATTAAAATCTGATACAATTTCGAAAACTATAAACTTTAACTCATAATTAATTAATAATGAGTGAATTAATCTATATCTTTTGTATCTTACTTTACTTTTCTATTTGTATTATGCGGTAGTAACAAAGATTATGCATATTCGAAGGCTAATATATGTTGTTAGAAACCTAATGTGTAACAGATAAAAATATAGATGCATTTTAAGTACCTTTTTAGCATTAGGAACTTTTCAAAGTATTGGTGAGATTGTTATTTAAATTGATGTTTAGTGGGTTCCATTCTGATGCCTTTGGTGTGAGTAATACGAGAAGTATCTCCATATGATTGCAAATTTGACTTTGAAGGCAGACCGTTGATTCCTAATTATTCTTGTATTCTCGCTTCCACAATGTAATATTTGTTTTTCTTTTCCACCGTTTAAGTCACATAACCTACTTTATTTGGTTTTTTTAAAAAGTAATTGAACATTTATTGGTTTAATTTTAAAGCTAAGTCTGGGCCTTTTAATGTGTGTGCCAAGAAGTTTAGTAGCCTATTTTGTATTGTTTGTATTCTTCCTATAGGGATGAAGGAAAGGGGTGAGTCATAGAAGATGTTACCAAAACTTTGATTGTTTTGGATGTTTTATCGATATGAAATCTTAAATCAAGAAGATGAAAAGGAAGAGAAATCACTTGTCAACTATTCACACATCATGCCGTTTAGGTAAGATTGAGCAGCATAGCATGGCGTTTACACAACACAATCACCTCATCTATAGCTCATGGGTCTAATTATCACAGACAATTGAAATCTTGGACACACCATACAAAATTCGATTGTTTATCGATCATTTTCTTGTGCTGGACCATCTTTCTTGTAGGACATTGTGTACCAATAAGTTACAGAGAAATACAACAAGAGATTGAACATGCTCAAAGCTGTTAAAACCCAATAATAATTATCCAACCGGCTCTTGTCTATTGTGTCTCGAAACCATTTACCTCCGCTTACTCTGCCTACGACACTAACAAGAACGATATTGCTCATGATTCCGGCCCCGCACACGCCAACGTTAAATAGAACCATGTATTGGCTCAACTCTTCAGGGAATGTTTCTTCTAGGTAAAGTGCAAAGCTGTTTTCGTAGATTCCTGTAATTGAACCGAGAAGCACGTACTGTGGGAGCAGCCAGAAAACACTCATGGGGATGGTTTCATATAACAAACCTTGAGTTCTAACCACTTTGAGCCTCCTGGACTCAACATGTGCAGCAATGGCGCAGCAGAATATTGATAGGATGATGGAGACTGGTATACCGTATGGCGTTTTGGTTTGTTTTGGCGATTCGGGGTCAGACTCAGAGCCTTGGCGTTTTGCAGCCATGACGCATAGTTCTCGGGATCCTAGCCTTGCGGCCTCACTAAAGAGTAAGAGGAGTGGGAGAGGCAGATTCCAAGATCCGAACTTGGAGTCCAAATGGTTTGCTTGTTCGAGGAAGAAAGTGTTACCGAGGGAGAAAACAATCCCGGAAATAAGAGATGTCGCGAACAAAGGAACAGTGCGTATGATGCTTTTAGTTTGCTCCACTTCTGTCACCCTACAAAGTCTCCATCTGTTTTTCCTCTGTTGTTCCAGAGGCTCGGTTTGCAGTATCATAGCAGCTCTGTCCAACCACCTGAGTTTGAAAATCAAGACTTAGGAGTTCCATACATGAAACAACACAAGAGCTAAGTCGTTAAATATGTATCAAACCTCAAGCTACTTGTGTGGGGCTTCATATCAGGATCACACTCGGTTTGTTCATAGAGCTGGATTGAGTTGTTCGGGTATCCACAAGAAATTTTGGAAGCAGAAGCCGCAAAGACCCGTAAAACTGCTGTTAAAGGGCTCCCACATGGTTTTTCCCGTTTATATGAACAAGCACCAGACAGAAAAATCAGCATTGCTAAAACCTCGCAGCCAGCGGGGATGGCGAATCTTACAAACCACGGACTTATCTGAGGAATTGCAATAGCAGCAAGTAAAGGGAATACAAAGTTCCCAACATTTCCAATGACAAAACTAGTGAGCATGGCCGGCTTTCCTTTGTTCCCACTGTCTTCTAGTTGGTCTTCTGTAAACACTCCCAACGAGATGGACCGTCCAAATATACCAACGGATATGACCGTTAACGCTACGTAGAACATCCCCTTTTGTCCTCCACCCGACAGTATTGGTGACGCTGATATCGCCAAGAACCCAAATCCCTGAACACCAATAAACTAAATCATACTACATAAACCAAAGTGGAGTACTTTAAAGAGGAGGTCAAGGTCTTACGAAACTGAATGCTAAAGTAGAGAGGCAGAGCATCCAAAAGTGACCAATAAACGCATCAACTAGGAACTGCATACCAAGATGACCAACAGCTGATACACCAGCAAACACATTCACGATTGCAGCTGCGTCCGTGAACTTGAGCTTCATCTCGTTCGTCAAGTATAGCATTAACATCCAGAGGGTAAACCACGCAACAGTAAAAGCCCATGATAGAACTGAATGATCAAAAAAATCAATAAACCAACCGAGGAATTACTAATCCAAAACATACAAGGATCTTGTTAAAAAGGCATTTTTAGCATCCAAACCAACATGATGAACATGATTTGACAAAAAATCATCAATGTATAATCTTTGGTGAGAGATTTAATGTGTTCTAATACATATGTCAACTTACCAATGACTCGCAGAAAAGACGCCATTACTACATCAGCTAACAAAATCAATGGCTAACAATGCAAAGGAACTCTTTTATCTCTTCAAATTAACAAGCAAAAATTCAACAGAAGGCCAATGGAGGAGAAGACGTGCTTATATATTTTTATAAATTTAAGAGACCGGCTTAAATGTACTTATCATCCTCCGATTAAATTACTGTTAATCACAACAATCCACAAGGCTGGTTTTATTGATCATGTTATTTGGTATTCTGAAGATAAATTACCAATTTTTTAGTAGAACAGGACTTTGTTTGCCAGTTCATACCAAGCTATAATTAAAACATACTTGACGGCCAAACAAAAATCAATAAAATAAAAATAAAATAAAAAACAAGACAAAATTTACAAAACTTTCTCGAGGAAGAAAAAAAAAGTTGAAGTATCTAGACATCATTGGATCACTCAAACTACAACATGCACCTGAAGCATGATCTCCTTCGCACGCACGAGAAACAGAGAAACCAACTTAGACGGCGATGGAGGAAGCAGATACAACCTCGCCGCAGGCTACATCTCTGCCGCCACTTCTTTCGTGGTCTCCGAGGAGAAATAGTGAGAAACATTCAGTCACGGAAAGAGAAGCATTGTTGAAACGAACGGCGATGAGCGCACCGACGATTCAAGTTGACTCACTCGTGTATGATAAAAATTTAAATTAATGGGCCTTCAGGCCCAGATTATATCCAATGTTTAAAGCCTAGCTCATTATTTCCAATCATCTTTCTTCCCTTTTTGGTCAAGATTTCGAGTAATCTATATGATAAACACAATAAGCAACTCTGGATTATGGTCTAAGACTATCTTTAACCATATGTCATTTTTCACTTTACTCTCTATTATTATGTAGTAAAATTTTCTCTAACCTCATGAAATTTTCCACTCCAACATAGAGAAATAAATAGTATTATTCCATACCTCTTTATTAATTTTTTAACTGTTATATATTGTTATTTTATGCCTAAAAAATTGTTATCTTTTTACACATAAATTTTAATATTTTAAAAATTTGTGATATTTTGTATGGAGTAAAATTGGAGAAGAACTCAATTCCGTTATGCAGTTACTACTTTATTTTGGAATGGAATATACCGTTGAAGATTAGAGATGCCATAAATAGTATAAATTCATCCCCCCCATATAGGACAAGCTCTGCTTCGACTTCAGGCTGTATCCTTGTCTCTTTTTTTGGTTTACGTGTTTGAGTCTTTATTTCGAACTTCTACTGTTAATGAGTTTAAAGCTTTCGGTCTACAAAGACTTTTCGTTGACTTCTTTTTTGAATTCGGATCTAAATATATCCTCAAGAATGTTCATTTTCAGTTGTTTTGAGGATTAATAAAAAGAGTTTGTCTTTGACTTTGTATCGAAATCTCGTCAAGACCGTTGAGCGCTATCACATTTTTACGTTACGGCAGAATGAAATATATATTGTTCACTGCAAGGTGATTATATTCGTACATATTACTACAAAAAAATATATATTTTTACGTTACGGTATGTGAAATCACTACAAATTTTACTTGTTTTAACGTCTAACTATATATATATATACATCCATAGAATCCGCAATTGTTACATAAGATCGAAATGTAATAATTGAAAATTCAGACCACAAACTTATTGGAACCAATTGGGTTGCAAACTTCAAGATAAAAATAAATTGGAGAATAAATATTTGCAGAAAGGAGAGGTTGTAATCGAAGCTCAATGGTTGTTCAAATATTTAAGACGCTGCCTAAGTAGATACCCCTCGTGATGAATAATAATGGTCGAGTCATAATCATATGACAAAAGTAGACCCAACATTGGTCATAGTTTCTGATTATCTACTCATTATTCCATTTATAGATATAGCAACTCAATCGTATAATATGCTGCTAGTATCTAATTTGAAACCTGTGATTAACTAGATGGATGTACTTGTACAGACATACAAATTGATATGACCTAAAACACCGAACTAATGATCCACCTAACTAGATTGGTCATTTAAATTGATATGCGTTTTCTTGGTAGACTAAATAGATTACTACTTATCTAGTAGATATCAGTCAACTAAATGATATGTATTAGTCTATAGACAACGAAATTTCAGTGTAACACACGACAGGAGTGTCAATTGGCTTCATTTAAATTTAGCATGAAAGATATTTTTTTTTCAAACAAAAAGAAAAGAAACAAAATATGAAACAATAATTTGTAAAATTGGGATATGTTGTTACTTTTCTTTATTCAATTTTTTTTAGCAATGATCAAATTATTAAAGTGAATGTTTCCACAAAGTATAATCAAATTATTTTTAAATTGCAATCATTTCTTTTGATAGATCTACACATTTATGAAAATATAATTAAAAGAAAAATTCACAAATACGTTATGAGGCTAAATCTGAAAATCAAATTGGTGTAAAACTTCGACTAAGTAAATTGTGCTCTAAATCCGGTTTTGTGATTTGGCATAAAATTTTGGGTTAGCGTCAAAACATGAATCACAGTTTTGACTCAATTAAACAGCGATTATGACCATAATCTCCATTATTTATATTTCTAGCCGAACAGGGTTTTTCATAGTTGCCACAAATCTTTAAAGAGCTCCATAGACAAATATTTATAGTCATAAGTCATAACTAGTCCACCGTAGAACAGAACTGCCAAATTCAATCTTCTCATTTTTTTTTGTTTTTAAACCTGTAGCGTGGCCAATTTAACTTCAAAATAAAATGAAAATCGAGAAAAACTTTATAGTGGTGTAACGAGACTTTTCACCGTTTTTTCCATGTGGTGCAATAACTTTCTTATTGGTCAAAACACATATGTTATAAATAGAATTATTTCTATCGATTTATAAGGTGTGATTTGTGAATTCATTACATTGTTATATATTCCTTACATGATCGTGATGGGGTATATTAGCTACTACACATAAAATTAAATGGTTTGACTTATGATATGACATTCAGACGTACATTTGATCTTTGGTGTTTATGATAGTACATTGGCTCTTAAGTAGTTATGACTTATGGTCATATGCACGAAATCTCATCTCACATACCGTCAGAGTTAGTAAACCTGTCTCCACTAGATCTTTAATAAGAATAATAAATTTACACTATTTACAAATATTATATACAAGAAGCATATTAAACCAAGTTTTTTTTCTTAAATCGTTATTGTACTAAAAGTAAGACTTGAAAATATTACAAAAAAACTTGCGCAGAAACAATTATCGAAGCATAGAAGACAAAAGAAACAAACTTATCAATTCTTTGCCCCTTAAATGATAAAAGCTAACCATCCAAATGAAAAAAAAGATTGAAATCTTTGTATTATTTCTTCATCTTCTCCTTTCTCCAGCCAATAATCATATCTTCTCCTTCTTCACCGGAACCCTACCGTCGGTACCAGCAAGCATTGCGTACTTATCCTTTCTTGTGAAGTTGGTGCACTCGAACCCTAACGTTCCTGCCAAAACCCGCTGTATGTAATTCGCCACCTCAATCGGCGATTTGCCTCCTTTGCACGTCAGCTCGGCCGGAAGCTGTTTAAGGAACGTAATCTCGAACGTCGGGATTGGATTCATGAACGCGAAGTAAGGATCAAGAAGCTTGTAGCCACGTGTGGTTGTACCATTAAACATGCTCTGTCTCGTGTTGATCGCCACGGGAACGATCCGGTCCGTGAGCTCAGCGAAGAGTGCGCTAAACCGGAGAAGGAAAGGCTCACGGCACGTGGTTCCTTCGGGACATATCACGAGATCGCCTTCCTCCAAAAGACGCTTGATGTTCGCTGCATCTTTCTCACGCTGACGAGTCAAAGCAACGGCTTTGATTGGAGAGATTAACTCAGAGAATTTGCTGATACTGTAAGTGACGCAGCTGACTTTCCGGCCTAGCGCGACAGCTGTCACCACGGGGTCGAGGACGGTCCGGTGGTTGCAAACCAAGAGGTGGCCTGGTTGGCCAGGTTTAGGCGGCGGAGGAGGGTGGCCGTTGACGATAAGTTTGATCCCTGTGAGCTTGTAGTTGTAACGGGCGATGCGTTCGGGTAACGGTATATTCGTGTAGACGCGGATGAGAGAGACTAAGAAACCGACGGGAAGCCAGAGGAGAGTTAACAGAGCAATTAACGGCGTTGGACGTTGGACTAATCTGCCCTCGTGGAATATTATAGGGCTTAAGAGTTTATTTCTTGAAAATGGTTCGCATTTGGTACGTGGCACCATGTAACCCTCCTGACAGTCAGTAATCACAAAGTGTGTTATATTAATTGAAGCACAAAAGTAGTTGTGATTTGTACGTGACTGTCTAGTAGCATGCACTTTTCATTTTTTTCTTCTAATTATACAGAAGATGGAGATGCGACACCAAAGTAGTCACGAGAGAGACATGTGTACTATCAAATTTATTAGTGGCTAAAAAAACATTTGTACAGATTACATGTGTACGTGATTTATATAATTACTTAAGGTACTTAGAATAAGTGATAAGCTTATGGAAGGAGAGTGAAGAGAACAAATTCACTTGAAAATTTTACAGAGAAAATATAACTTTTCTGAAAAGATGGTCATTTAGGTAGATAAGAAAGTTTAATCAAGTAAAAAATGACTATACGTTAAAAATTCATTTAATTGGGGTGATATTTCTCTAAATAAAATAACATTATTTAGTGTAAAACAGAGTCCTATTTTACAGAACGTATTATTTAGAAAAGTAACATCTATTTTTGGTTTTTACAAATAACGTTTTTCTAGCTATATATACCTAATTTTATCATCACTTAGTGCTACTACTTGTTAGAAAAAAGGAATAATATATGATTGGCCAAAAACTATAAGGAAGGGGTACTAAACACTAAACACTAAACACCATAGGACAACACAATAACTACTATACCAAAAAAAGTTGCACGTACGTCCAAGTTCCATTGACATATAGTTATATACTCATAATGTCATGAATATAGTATTTAATGAGTTAGATAGTAATAAAAAAGATACGAAAATGACATACGTACAAATAAAAGAAGAGAGAATGGCGGAAATAACCTTGCAAATTGACATGAAATCGTGGTCTGTCTTACTATCGCCAAGCCCCAAATCAGGTAAATCAGACGCAACGCCACCGAACTCTCTCAGAACGGCGTCGCGTTTGTGTTGACCGATGAGAACACCGGGTCTTCTAACAAAACCGGTTGCCCGACCCGATTTGGAGACCTCGAGCTCTGTTCCAAGAACTTTATCGACTCCTAAGAACGCCTTCACGAACGGCTCAACCATGATCCGTGGGCTCGCTGTTACTATGTACCGTTTCCCGAACGTGTTGAAGATACACCACGCGTCCGGCCTCACGTCCTCAGCGTAGAACCTTGGGAGGACAGAACGGACTACGAGCTCGACGTCTCGGATCTTGAGACCCGCAAAGGTGATAAAGATGAAAACGTTGATGGCTAGAGTCTCGGAGACTGAGAGGTACGTGAGGTAAACGAAGGGTACGGACGCGAGTAGGATCAACGCACGGAGCAAGCTCCCTGCTTCGAGGGCCACGAGGAAATAGTAAGGAAATGCGCTGCGAGAGATTAGTAAGGTCCCATCGAGATCGGCAGCCACGGTTTGGTTCGACCTGTCCTTAATCTCGTAACGTGATATCGGCTCGAAACGACGCCGCTTCTCCTGAGCCCCCATCAGGGAATAAGGCGGAGAGAGAAGAGAAAAGAAAAGAAGAGAAGCGAGAGAGAGAGAGAGAAAGAGAGAATGGAAGGTGAGAATGGATATGGATTGGTGAATACTTTTTAGGAGTGTCGTTTATATAAAGAGAAGCGAGAGAGAATGGGCATGATTTTGTTGTTGTGGTGGTTTGATATTAGTATGCCAAAGAAATATATGCTTTTGATTTTTTCAACGGTACAAGAAAGAAAAAATAAAACACTATGTATAATAGATAACAATATCTGTGTGACTATAACCGTTGGCATGTAAATTAATTAGACAATCTTCCGAATGCGTAAGGAAGTGATTTGGAGAAAATAGTGACCAAAAAAGTGGATATCAAATTTTGATTAATTAGGGAGAATAGTTAATTGTGAGGAAGTAGTGGTTTGAGACGTGTGAAATAGAGAGAACAGTTAAAGTTGGTGAAGAACGACACCAATCTATTGATTACCCAAAACTATGAAGAATTTTTTATGTTGTTGAAGGCAGCCAACGCGCCGCCGTTTTATAGTTAGAGCATCCACTTCTCTTGATATTTTGTTATTTCTTCTTATGAAACTCTTGCTTATATATAAAATTGATTTTTGGCTTTATTTTTGTTTTTAAAAAATTGATTTTTTCTATTACTCATAAAACAAAAATAAAGCAATCATGATTTACTAATTAGATGGTTATTCTTTTTAATTCATTTAAAAAAAATCAAATTTTTCTAATTTTTTCGTGTTCTTTACAGTAAAATATTTATTAAATTTTGTATAATTGAAGATCGGAAACTATATTATATTAGTTATTTATCAGTATGTTTAGTAGCAGAATTAAGATAGCATGTTTTGTTATTAGTTTTTCTTTCTCTCGAATGCATATCAATAACAATAAAAAAAACAAATCATGTAGATGAGGGTTGACAAGAAAAAAGGACTTGCAGATGAGAATACTAAAAACATTAGAGAATTAATTTACTTTTTTCCAATAAGATTTTTTTGTTAAATTAAAAAAGCTTTATTTAAATAATTTTAATGTAGTGTGGTATTCTGAATTTTTTTGCATGAACAATTCCTATCCAAAAATTTGAGTCATTATAATCCAATTGTGGTTTCAAAACATATCAGCAAGCATAATTTGTTTTAAAGAGAATATATAGTATATAACTGTAAGTGATGAAACTGAGTTGCAAAAATAAAAGAAATAGATTAGCATTAAGATTTGTTTATATATAAATTTCTTACGAAGATTTTATGGAAGTCATTATAATTGACTAAACATGAATAACATCACTTTGTTGTGGTGTTTAGTTGGTATAGTCTTTCTTGTCGACAAGTGTCACGTGATCAATACACTATTACAATGCCTAATGTTATGACCTGAGGAAGCGAGTTTTCTCGACCATATTTTCAATTATACATATATTGGTTTTATTCTTCGAAAGTTCGCATATTAATTGGTAAAAGAAAATAAATTCAAATCACATTGCAAAGCATTAAGGAACTAAACAAAACATCATCATGTTAACATACTAACTGTTGTTTTAGATACCGTTAGATCTGTGTTATTGTGCTATAGCATCTATAGTATAAGATGCTTCCTGATGATGATGGACAACTAAGAAACGTTTTTTCTTAAAACGTATAGAAAGAAAAACAAAAAGATAGATTTATAGACTCGTGTATTTATTATTTCCCGTTCTATTAGTAGGCTC
The DNA here is from genome assembly GCA_000218505.1 of Schrenkiella parvula. Classification (NCBI taxonomy): domain Eukaryota; kingdom Viridiplantae; phylum Streptophyta; class Magnoliopsida; order Brassicales; family Brassicaceae; genus Schrenkiella; species Schrenkiella parvula. The sequence continues at coordinate 9,622,285 of CM001190.1, read as the reverse complement.
AATACCTAAACTAAGTGATGCCACATGGGACATTGATGTGGCCTCATATAATTTACCAACCCAAAGGCATTATAGTGGGTTGCATTTACTCTTTATGTTCACGTGTATCATATATATATATATATATATATAATCCATACGTTACTACACATTTTGCATTAGGGGGTTGATGTATAATACTATGACACAAACGTAAATCATTCCTCCCATAGAGAGTTGAACCTATAAAAACTTACTTTGAAAAGATGAAAACATAAATTCTGTTGTAAAATCTAGCAAAGGGTTGAATTATCAATTTATTTATTTGATTCTAACCAATCCAAAATATTAATGGCAGATAAAATAATAATTTCTTTTATTTTCGTTTGTAGCTTCCCATAGTTCAGGGATAGACACAGTACTTGGTATCCCCATCTCGAATTAGACATATAGCTTGAATATATCGTTGACTATCTATCAATTCTTGAGGCCCGCTTATATGTCGCTTAACTCATTGTCAACGTGGTATCCATACTCTTGTATATCCCTGTTATAAAACATTAAAACATGTAAAATGTTGGTTTAAATCGTATATTTTTTTGAAAAAATTGGATCACCATTTAACGTAATTGGTAAAATATAAAAGAATGTTCGAGTGAACCTTCGTATTTATTTTTTTCTTGTTATTTTAAATACTTTTAACATTATTTTTTCTAATATTTTTTTTTATTTTATAACTATAATTTTTCGAAAATACTTTAAGCATGTCCATATTCGACCTTAGCCATCTGATTGCTTCATCTACACGTAACTATTCGTTAGGTTATTCTTGCAGATTCCTCAAGTTGCTTCTTGATATAGAAAATATAAATTTTGGTCATGAATCATGATGATTTCTCACCCCACCAGTGATAACGAAAAATAAATTCTTTAGTTTTGATATAGATAATGAAACTTTTGGACAGTCATGCTGCTATAGGTCGGCCTTTTTAATTTTCCTTAAACTTCTCTCTTTTGGGCTTTCCGAGCCCAGAGGCTTCTGCATGAAACTGGGCCAATGTTTAATTTTTCGTTTTTGTTTCCATTTCTTCATTTGTCTCAATAAATCACATTCGAAAAAGAGATAAAACAGTTTCTTAGAAAAAAATGTGCTTTAATTTCTGGAAACAGCAATAAGGATACTATATACTTATTTTGGAAGCCAGTTGCCCATTTTTTTAAACTATAATAATTTATAATGTAATTTAGATTGATATGAAGACAAGTATTATTATTACGTAAAAGATACTATTTTTGTAGAACATATAATTTTTTGGTAATTGGAACTATATTTGATATATAATTTTAATTTCCTTGTAAATTTCAATAAAGTTATTCTGATATATGCTCAGACCTCACCGATTTGTAACGGATATTTTTTTAAAATCTCTTTTTTGGTGACAGATTATTAATATTCGACCTATTTGCTAATGAGAATGGATTTGGCCGGCGACGTATTACAGTGAATTTGAGTGTTTACACAAGGGCGCTTTCAATTTGATTTTTAGAAAATAAAATCTTGTGATAAAAAAAAGGAACAAAACTCTTCTGAACAACTTTAAAATAATAAAATGAAAAGAGAAAATAAAAGTAACAAATAAAGTAAGCCTATAGGAAAATTCAAAAGACTATTTAAACCGGAAGCTCCAGCTCTTATCTTTTCCATTCAATGTCTGCCATCTCCTTTCCAATCCACTCGTGCAATTTAATAAGGAAATTTAAAACATAATAAACATAATCGAATGTAAGCTGAAAGACAAAATCAACCAAGAAAGTAGAATATGGCCACTTTTTTTTCATATCTATAAAATATATATTTCCTTTTTTAAAAAAAAAACGTTTCAATTGATTCAATTTTTTTTTCTAGAAACTATTGAAAGACGTCTGATAAATTTACTTTTGGTTTTATTGGTTGTCGATAACTTAAACCAAAACATGAATGAATGTACATGATAACAAAATATTAAATGAGCTCTGAATAAATACCCACGAGACAGCCTCGTGCTCTCTTTTTTTGTTGAGATTTTGACTCTTCCTTCGTTCATTGTCGTTCGATCCTTTCCCTGAATGTTGCTTCAGTTCTTCTCAAGTCGTTAAAGTCTGTCCACAAAGTCTTGAAGACAACATTTATAATGACATAATCACTCTTTGACATTTAACCAAAGATGATATAGAAATATTTGTTGTGTTACAGTCGAATGGGTCCTCAACGGTTACTTGTGGTTTTTAGTGGGGTCAATTTGGGATAACGTCAAATATATAGATTCCAAAGGGAAGATAAGGTATAAATTCTTAGAAATAATAATAATTTCTTGCATATAATGTAGAATGTGAATGGATAAGCATACGTAGCAACTCGAAAATATACAAAAATAGTGTAAAAAACCTGCGTCATCATTAAATTTTATTTGTAATAACTTGAAGTATGATACTTCTGTGAGTATGTGCTTAGTTTTTTTCTTCTCTTTTTAATTAGGATGTGATATAGACCCAACTAATCCTTAGAATGAAAGTAGTATAACAGTCCATTCACTAAATTTTATAATAGATTTAACTGGTTAAGTGGAAGTGACAGAGTTTCGAGTTAAACCAAGAGAATTTATGCTATGTTCTTGAGCATTTTATCACTATGACACTACGATTTGATTGCCAAAAGTTTACTTTTCAATTTTTAAATAATCGTTAATTTTGATTTAAACCCACTAATCTAAAATTTTCTATAAGTTTATCAACCTAACCTTTATTTCAAAGCTACCCAAACAATCATGAAAGGGCTAAAATTATTAGTACTAAAACTTTGAACATATGCGACGTATAAGGACTAAGTACGTAGTCCCCACTTACCTACTACTAAAGATGAAAGAGCACATTTATTCTCGATGCGAACCCTTTCCTTAATTTCAACTTCCTTTTTTTGATAATGCGTTTTATTTCAACTTCATAATATTATTTTGTTGTTAACATCTGACCCTACACAATTAACATTTCACACAACACCACTTGTTTTGTTAATGGTCCTTCTTTTTATCGTCCATTTGTAATGGATCTTTAACAACCCTAAATGGCTTTGAAATTTTTGTATTTTATTTTTTAAATCTCTTTAACTTTGGAGAAACTCAGCCTGTGGTTAGGTTTATTTCTTTTTCTCTAGGTATACCCCTGAATAACAGTAGACCTTATTATGTAAATAACATTAGAAGAAACAAACATTAAGAAAAAGCTTTGTGTTTCGAATTATTGAGTTTGTAGATATATGATTTCTTTTTGTGTGAGCTGGATAGGAATTTATTAGAAAACGAAAGGTGGTGGCCTAATGCTCACATGAATCCAACTATTAATTCAAAGGGTCTTTCTGAGCCACTGAAATTAATTTTTCTTAAAGACCCATTGAACATTTTTACACAAGAAAGCAGTTGTAGCCTTTTTTTAGTGTTTGTTTTGTTATAAGACTTTCGGTATATAGCTGTTTTAGTTATGATTTTATAACCTTAAATTAGGGCTTTGTTTTCTAGATAATTATACTAAATAGCTAAAATTTGGAAAGTAATCTACAATATCTAATTATCTATGGAATGTATAGAAGTAGACGGCTGATACTTTTGTCAAAATTATTACAAATACTCCTTGATAAAATCTCTGTTCTTTTATATACTTACATAGCATCTAACACGACAGTCTGACACAAGCATTGTTCTGTTAAACCGGATACATGCGGCACTAACACCAGATAACAATTTACGAAGAGAAAAATCTCCTTTATATGAATGTCACGTGGACTTCCTAGTTAGGAGAAGGTTACTTCAGCTTGTTGAAAGTTCCAATCATTTCGTAACGAATGTTACTTAGAACCCCATGCAGTACACTACAAATAATAAACTCAACATATATCGGTTCAAAAATATATGCGACATATATAAAGCTCCAAATCATATTAACACTTATATCTTACCTAAGCCTTAACTAGCCCATAGTAAAGCGGATTTACTCCCAAAACAAAACGAGAGAAACCCAAAAGTAAGTAAATAAATATCAATATTGTTTAATTTGTTAAAGAAAATATGGGAAAACAATGTTAACTCAAAGATCTATAACAATTTTTTTAAAGGGGAAGAAAATATATTGATTGAGCAAAGAAAATATCTGCGTTAGAGTAGTGGAGAGTAAGAAAGATTTCGACTCATTTATTTGGTTTGGCTACATGTATTGAAGTGTAGACGAACAGACGAAGTGAATCCAGACATATCTCACGTGGTATTGTATCCGGAAAGTTAGGCATCTGACATTAATAACACAAAATTGTGTATACATATGTTTCTTAATATTAGTCTCACCTGTGGGCATTAATTTCTGCAGTTTTTATTCTTCTTTATTTTTCTTCTGGTGAATCATTGTTCATTTCATTGGCATTTGTTTTGTTTATTTGCAATGAGCGTATAATTATGGGTGCGATAAAGATACCTAATTTATTAATTCAAAAAAATGTTATTGTACTATTTTGGTAGACAAATCAAAAGTCAAGACTACGAAATCCAGGGGAAATAAGTCAAACAATTATTTTTTCACCTAACCTAAATTTTTTATTAAGAAGCACTTCATTTACGTAATACTTCAATGATCGCTTGTTCTTATATCTCCAGCACAGAAGCTTACGAACGTTTCCGTTTTGTTCAATTAGTAATCATTACAGAACTTCCGAAACAATAACTATTCTAGAAACTTAAACAAATTTTCATTACTTTTAAATAGTAAAACGGTGAAAATTCAGAACATAAGTAGATCGAAACGATGGAGTGATCTCTATTCAATATATATTGATGGGTGACTAAAATGAAGTTCAAAGAGTAAAAGTGTACCCTTTGGAAAATTTTCTCCTCTCATTGTCATTTAATTAAGCTATTTATAAGCTTGTATATTTTAGATTAATGTTATATATAAATGTTTACTGTTGTTATAAATATTAAAATATGTGCTAAGTTACACTAGCCTTTTGCCATTTTCTTTACCAACATATAAGTAAAAAGGGAGGGGGATAAAGTAAAGTTGAGATTCTTAAAGCTATAAGGTACAATTATCACAAATGCTTCATGCTTGGTCTAAACATATTATCATGCAGACTCATGATTTTAGTTTGCCGCATTAGTTTCATGTTAGGTGGTGCACCATGGAGCCCCTTTGAACTAAACATGTTTCCGAATCATCATCCATTTTCCAACATATCAGACACTATAATCTGAATCTTCACCTCATTTAGAAACATTTTGTTAACTATATTTACTATCTTTTTAAAATTATTCTCGACTGTATCAAATTTTATAAGAAAAAGTAGAATGTGAAAAAAATATTAATATTTACATGAATACATAATTTTAAGATAAAAAATAACATGGATAGATAGATAAATAAATTTTCAATATCTTAAATGTCTTTCTGATTAATGACAGCTTAGACGACATAGTTTTATATTCTAAATTGGAATGCAACTTACATAAAAACTCTTTCGTTTGTGAGAAACGAGATGAAGCACATCAAGAACGTTATGCCGGCAACGCGATCTCAGCCGCGGCTCTGGTTCCTTAACAAAAAGGTTTGCCAACATATTAAAAACATATTGCCATGTAATTCGAAAACTTGATGAGTAAAATTTAAATCTCAGAAACCGTTGACTTTTTATGTTAAATAATTATATGGAGTTTTCTACTATGAGTCTGATAGCTAAGCACATGTTCTTTCATATAAAATATTTGGTTAATTATAAAAAATATTGGGTTAATTTGCAAGCCGTGTGGGCTAATGTTTGTACAATATTTCTGGGGGTATGAAATTAGACGGTTGATAATACTAATACAATGTAAACCATCATATCCGAACGATTAGGGATTTAGATCATAATAGAACCAACTTTATATAAATCTCGGTTACCAAAAAGAAAAAAAATCAGACAAAATTATTATTTTCACAAGTGTTCGATTGACATTTTTTGAAACGAAATGACATGAACAAGTTATTTAGTATTAAAATTCCTTTATATTATAATATTCAAAAAAAAAATTACCTATAGTATAGGGCTATATATATATTTTTGTCAACCAGGTGGTTGAAGTAAAATCAATAAGGCAAGCTAATTCAAAGGAAAACATTACAAAACAATATCACCTTGTATTTTAGATATATGTGTTAATAACCAGTTTTATATTTGAGATATAAGAAACAAAAAAACTTAGAACAAAACAAAATCTGCAAAATCCATGTAAGCATTTCACAAAAACCGATTATTAGATAGTTATTTTGAATAATTTTGTATAATTAGTTTTGAACTGCAAAAAATCGGACAGAAATTTCATTACACCGATCATGGTAAAAATAAAAAGCTTGGTTGAATTATCGATAACGCCTGATATTATTCGGAACATTGGTCTCTATTCGGAAGTATTGGTAGTTTGGTTGAATTTATATGGCCGAATAACGGGAAACACCTTCTATTTACTTTTCCCAATCTCGACTGTTAAATAGTTTTGTTAACATATGTCACTATGAATCATTCTTTATGACTTTATATATTTGGACTGACGACGTCATGCTGGTGTCATTTTTGGCACCTACACTTAGAAAAATCTTCTAGGGATTTAGCGAATCACTTTCTCATTCCACTAGTTTTCTATCAATTTACGAGGTTTTGTCTTTAGCTAATTTGTGGATTGTTTTAACGAATTGATAATGGTGTTATTTAATTATTGAAACTATAAATAGAAATTAATCTGAAAATTATTTTTTAATACTTATAAAGATAAAATAAAATAACAAGTGTTATTTCGGAATACATATCAACTATTAAAATAAACTAAAACAAGATAGATCGACAATGTAAAAAGTGATATTCAAATTGATCATAACATCATTAACAAGACATCACATTCTTACGAGCTCTAATAAAATTTGATTCACCGTAGATAATCGTCTCGTATTCTCCAATCCCAATTATCTAAAACCATCATTAGTTCATTGATCAACCAAATCTTGCAAAATCAACAACAGCTTCAACATGATATCGTTTCTGATTCTAAGATATCTATCACCCAAATCTCGCACGTCTCTTCTTTATTCATATTTTAAAAATCTTTTAGTCATTCATTTTTCATCATGATTTAAATATATAAAATTTCAAAAATGCCATAGGATTTAATTAAGGTTTTAATCACGGTATATAAAGAAAAAAACAATATTTAATTGAAATCTAGTAACATATTAAATTCTGCGGTCAGGTCTAGTAATTAATAATCGTACAAAGACTAGTAAAAAGTAACATCCTTGTAGATTTTAGAAGATGATTGTAAGTTTAAATGTGTCATGTTGTAGTCCCATTACTCATAGCACAGGTGCGTCGTCGAGAATCTACGATAGATTCAAAAGTTTTGTTGACTACTCAAAATCATTCAAACAAAAAACTTTCATTAAAACCACTCAAAAGCCAATTCAATAATCCATAAAGCAATAGAAAATGATAAATGTTTGTTTCTTGGTGTCGTTTCAGATAAATCACATGCACAACAAAATTTCTAAAACTAAAATGATTTTCTTGCACTCTTCCTTGTCGACAAACTACTTTATTTTCTAATGGCATAGGGTACTACTCTGAATTTCTCATTTTCTTACTTTTGAGGAAATTTATGAAAATAAAAAAATTGATTTCATACTATCCACGTTTCTTACAATCTTTGCGTTAAAAAAAGCAAAGTCTTGATTTTTTTTAATTAAAATATTTGAATCATATGATTAGTAGTCTATTAGTAATTACTAATTACTAGTCTTCAAAAAACTTCAGCCATCAATAATGCTGAAGTGGAATCCAGTAAGGACTCGTTTGACAATAACATACTATTGAACATAGATGATACCGAAAAAAAAAACCCCTTTCACTTAGTTCCACGTTTATTCTTCAAGCTAATTAATAATACTTGTAAGCGTTCACATAATTTTTTTTTATTTATCTTTGTATCAGGGTTTTGTGCTTTTAGTTTGTACAAAAACATATAAAATTATTTTTATCACTAAATAACAATAACAGCTATTTAAAAAAATAATTCTAATGCTAATTTGATTTTTTTTTCTAAATTTACCTAATGTAATAAATTTATCAAGAAAAAAAAAGCTCTGGTTCTAGTAATGGCACATCTTTGGTGTTTTACTTAATCAATACACAGTAGAGTCCATTCACTAGACTTTTAGTGGGATGTGATTAAAAATTGGTCGAAAAAATTCGATAAAATCACTTTATAAAATATAAATAAAGAAAAAGGTTACTAAGCTAAGCACATGGAATCATAAGTAAATACTGGTTGACATTTTTTAAAAAGATATAAAAATGGAAAGGCCACAAAAAAAAAACAAAATGGGACCCAAGTGAAGGGAGCAGAAGGGAACAAGGTCCGAAAATTGATCCCCGTTGGAAAGACCAATCTCTGCTTTCCATATCCTTCTTCTCATCATTACTTCTCCCACTCTTCCCATCGATTTCTCTTTTTTTTTCCTCATTCTTATTACATCTTGCGTAATTATTTACTATTATTAGCTTTCATTTTTTCTTTTTATTTCATCATTCCCAAAAACAAAATATTTCATTTAAAGAAAAAGTTCTAGTAACAATTCTCATAATGTAGTTTTCTGTGCAGTGTATATATACGGTTTAGGGCAACCAAATAGTACGGTTTCCTTGTATGAATATAGTAAAAGTTATGTGGCTTTACAATGTCTTGTTGAACACATATAATTCAAGTTCGTACAAATCAAAATGTATCAGAGTTGAGAATCTGAATGAATAATTTTATAGTTTACTATAAATTTTTCATATTTTAAAATTTTATACGTTTTTAATAATAAGCACAAAATAAAAGTTGACAAAACGATAAACAAACACAAAACATTATCATTTTCTTAAAATAATTTGGTGAAAGAAAGTGTATTACATATAAACACTCATCTTAAATAAACGACAAAACACAATTAAAACTGAAATTTTGATTTTACCACACAGCTCTCTCTGTCATTCAAGATGTAGAGGACACATTTTAAATGCTAAAGTTTCAAAATGAGGATATACAACATAAATATAACTCTTTTTTTGCTATGTTCGTGAGGTGGAACATGACGTGCCGACAACAACTGAAACATTCGATAATAGAATGGTGAGAAACACATCAGTGGCTAACATAAGATTTGTGAACTCATTGGTCCGAACGTCTTTATTGGTCCCAAGTTGGCAAGTTTCAACAATTATATGTCTGTATTTAATTTTCCACCACTCGTTTTCGTTATTCGTCCAAATGTAAGTTTTTTTTGGTAATATGCAACGGTTGAGTTACATTTGTAATGCAATTCTACGAGTGAATTATTGATCATACAAAGTAGTATAACTGTATTTCTTAATAGATTATCTATGTTATCACTCCACTCACAAAAAATATCGTCTTTTGACGTTAACCATTGTAACAAAGATATCTTGTGGAGCTAACGCTGTAACGCTGTCAAGTGTCAAGTTCCGATTTCTCGGGGGAAAAAAACACTTCACTGGTTTTGACATAACACTAATCATAGAACGATGTGTTTGGTGTTAGTACAAATAATTATTGAAAATAAGTTTTCAGTATATTGTTTTCAATAAGAAAATTGAGGTAATCTCGGTTGTTGTTTTTTCGTTTGAAAATCCCTTGGAGTCAAGTTTGTATTGCACTATAATAATATTTTTTAAAGTTTGAACCGTATAAAAGAAATACACAAAAAGAATTAGATTATATGAGACCGGTTTGATGAGACAAATCGGATACGTGTCTACCGTTGCTTATCAGATATCACCAACGAATTGATCATCAACAAGATAATAATTGCAACCAACGACCCTCCACTTCCATTTTATATACATACTGATAGCGTTAGACATACTGTATGTTGCACTGTCCCGTTAGATCTATATTGAGTTACAAATTCTACAAATCATTGGAAAAATTTAGTGAGTAATTTCCGAAATTCTTCAAATAAACATTAGTTTTTTTTTAGAAAATGAGTACGAGTAATAATATTTTGAAAATTAGACGCTTTTATAAAAAGTAAATAAAACGAAGTTGTGTCTCGTTTTATCAACCGGCGGTGAATTCTTCGTATAATAATGTATTCAGAAAAATTGACGTAGAGTGTTTATAATGATCTATATTACAAGAAATAATTTTTTTTAACAATATATTGTATGCAACACCACTAACATAACCTATTAAAAATATGTATCATTATCTAAACAACATAATTACATATGTTTGTTTACATTATAACTTTTAGAAGAATCTCTTTTATAAAGACTATAACAGAAACATAGTGGTTTGACTAATATCATTACAGTAAAACGATTGTTATTGACCAGTAAAAACTAAAATAAAATGAACATGTTTATTAGTTTGTAACTATCAAAAAATATATTTGTTGTAAACCTGTATATTTATGTTAAATAAGTGGACTATATACTTTTTATAAAATAAATAGAATATATATTAGAAAGGTGTCGTTTCCGAAATTTGCCTTAATACTTAGCTATGTTGGGCTGAGAAGGCAACCCGCACCAATCCGACAAAAACCCGGGTCGTGGGAGACATTTTTTTTATATACTTTTAGTTTTAAAATTAGTTTGAATCAAATTTTAATTTGATCTAGTAGTAAATCCGTTTACTAAATTACCAATCATTCATTTTGACCAATATAAAATTTTAAATGTAAAAGTTGCATTATGCAATACCTAACAGAGTAAGAATTTTGACCAAGAAAATAAACAAATTTCAGATTATACAAAGTAGTATTGAGTCATTTACTTAGGATTCAATATATTAGAAGGTAATATATAGTAATTTGTAAACTATAAGAAGTATCAACGGAGACAACAAAAATTTGGACTATGGAATAATGAGATATATCTGATGAACATAATTTACCTCCATCAAATATATCATGGGTTCAAAGTCTATTTTACAAAGTTAAAAGTCATTTGTAAGATTTTTTATAATCTCTAGTTATAGTTGATACAGCGAATGACAAAATGATAAAATAAAACCAAAAATATGTTAGTTGTAATATGTACATGTTTTGTTATGATATTATTCAAGCCATCGCCTGCTTATATTATATTGGTCCCCAATTTCTATCTGTGCAAATATATGACTTGAAAGGGAACAATATAGAACGAATGTTAAAAGTCAAACTGAGTTTTCTTAAACAAACTTAATGATAACTCGGCCTATTAATGTATAAGGATTTGTATACGTCTTAATTACTAGAGAGTATAATCTGATAACGTAAACTCGCATATTTTAGCAGATCTGATTTGTAATAATTTTGCATATATATATAAATTGTGTTGGAAAAACTGTAGTTATTAAAATACTGGAAATATATAATTCTATAGTGTTGGTGGCGATGTGGCTCCACCATTTGGGCTTTGATTAGGAGTATAGTCTTTCCCCATGTGACCAAAAGATACGAGTATAGCGTTAATTAATCAAATATTAGTTATTTAATGTATTCAAATTTTTAAAAGGAACCTCACTAACAAAATTTGAGGATTTTATAGAATTAAACATGAGTAAAGATTCTCGAGATAGGTCTACATGAGAAATGGACCCAACTAATTTGATAGCTACGTTGTCAAAAAGATTAATATTAACCTGTTCAAAATAGTATATTATATATCTAAAATCTGAAATGAAGGTTATAAATAAATTGTGGAATAAAAAAATTAAAATGGAGGTGATAGTCTCATAGAAATACTGACAAATATAAAGCATGATGACGTATTTTTGTAATTTAATAAAAAGTTATTTATGACAATTTCATATTCACATAGGGCATATTAGAAAAAAAGCTTATGATATAATATAGTGTATGATATCACAAGGACGTTACAAACGTATAACATAATTTCATACAATTCCGTAGACGAAAAAAGAAATGGTTAGAAAACATGAAAAAAGAGAAAAATATTTGACTTGGACATAACAAAAAAAAGGAAATGGACCCACTAACCGATAAAGAGATCAATAGCAAAATCGTCCGATAAAAAAAAGCATCTTTATAAATGATGAAACGGCGGCGTGTGGGGGCGCAGGTGTTCATAGTGCGCATGGTTCTTTTGTAAAGCCTTCAAGCGTGTGAGTTCGTGGAGGGTCCGTTTCAGGCTCGGGTCGGCTTATCTCATATCTGCTCGGAGCTGTGTTTCAACTTTGAAGCTTCTTGGCTTATAGGTGTTTCAGAGCCTTGAGTGTTTTGGCTCCGAAACTAAGACTTCTTCGATTTCAGGCTTCCACATTTTTGATATTTAACAATTTTCAAATCCAACTAAAATTTATAATCTACCAGTTTGTATTAATAATATCAAATATTAGCGTCTGGATTCAAATTCATCAGTTTAATTCATATAATTAAATTGTTGAAAAAAAATTATGTTCAAAATTTAATTATATTTATCAAAAGCTTTAAATGAAGTCTGCCTATCATTTAATAATCTTTCATGTCTTAAAACTAATCTTTGGTAATATTTATAAAAGTATAAATTATTCCACAAGCTACGAACATTCGAACTTAAACAAAACATGTATTTTTGAGAAAGAGATTAGTCCATATATAATAATCTCCAATAAACATATGTATCTTGTGAATCGTTGAAATCGAAATAAAAAATTTAGGCCATGGAATCCAAAACGTTCACATATGTGTGAATGGAAGAATATTTGATACATTTCTGATATTCTTGTTGTACAAATATATTTATATATTGCCTTATTTCTTTTTGTGTTAGAATTAGTATTATAAAACTTTATTTTATGTGGATGGTAGATGCTAATGTTATAATGTCTATGCACGTCAAAATTTAATGTCAAACATAATTCAATATAATATGCAATTTAAGACTTAACATGGGATAAAAGCATGAGATTAACCGAAGTAGAATGACCTATAGTGGAATCTGTTTGGATTGTAAAGGAACATATTAGAAATCTCAAGGACCTCAATAATATATAAAGAACATTGAACAATATATTTGTTACCAGTTAATTTTCAAGTTGGACATTTCTAAAAACTTTAATCGTTAAATAATATACAAATGTGCGAAATGAATGAACATCTTGAAAATTGAACCACGTTGAAATTGGTTATTATTTTGTAGATTGAGGAAATATCGGACGGTCAATTGTATGGATTTTCTTTTATAGGCGAGACTATTGATCATTTTTTTTTACTGTTATCTCGAAAATAAAACTGTAATTTTATTTAAATATTTGAATATATAAAAAAATTAGAAAGTTTGAAGCATCATTTTATAGATAAAAAAGTTATCTCAAAAAGACGTAAATGCTGTTTGTGATTTAATTCTCAAGGTAAAAATAAAAACCATAAAAAAAAAAGTTTCCTTCAAAATGGTTTTTGGATTAGGAAATGGAAATGTATTAGAGATGCCCTAATAAGATACAACTGCAATTTTGCTTTGCTTGGAATTTCAACTTTTTAACATAATTATTTTTCATTAACTAATGCAAAATTATTAACTTATTAATATTGCGTGAAACAAAAGCAAAAACAAGCAACTCGTTGGGTAAAATCTGCAGTTTCTGCACCAAATTAAAGAAGACCTGCAACATTGCCGCCTTTACATAAATACACTCGCTATACACACACAGGCTGTATGTATACTTGTTTAAACTATTCTGCAAGTTGATTAAATTTCAATAGAGTTGTTCACTTCCTAAAGTTTCAAGATATAGTCAAATCTCGTTGTCTACAAATATTTAAACTTTAAATTGTCAATAGAGCATATTTATGAATATTATTGAACTACGGGAACAGATTATATAATGAAAAGACTGATGTGGATCAAGGGATTTCAACGTTTTAAGCAGCTGAGCAAGCAAGTTACTCACAAAACTTAGAAACAAAGATTTCACATTAATATTAATATTAATATTAATATTACGTGCATATTCTTGCAATGCACATCATTATTCTAATTTATTGAACAATTTGAAAAAATAATATCACATTATACCAATCCAATTTAATTAAGAAACCATATATTATAACTCATTATTATAATAGAAAAATGAGTAAAACTCATTAGACCATTAGTGTCGACCTACCTTTGACATTAATGATAAAGTATCCAAAAAATTTCTTGAAATAACATATGTATCCACTCCATGAATGCATCGTAGTACAAAGAAACTACTTACATTACTATTTCACCTAAGCAAATAAGATTTCAGATGAGTTCATTAAATTAAATTTATCGTAAGTCTATTTTATTTACGATTTTATAGTTACATTGATATATAACTTATAACATCTAGGAAAAAATTATATATTATTTAAACATGAAATAAATCATGAATATATCTTTTCATGATTAAATTTTCAAATATTAATAAAATGTATATGTGAGTTGTAAACATTAAAAGAAGAAAATTATATTTTCATCATCATTGTATTCCAACTATATGTGTATTATGCATTCATTTAAAATTAGTAACATGTAGTTCTTATGCCGTCCAATGATTTCTTAGATGGTCAATGAGTACTTTGCAAACTCATCACTCAAACCATGACATATAGATTTTAAAACTTTGGAACATAGAGATTCTAAGATGAGTCTAACTATATTGAGTTTTATATGAAAGTTATTTTAATATAGTGGTTAATCATATAAGCAAAACCTATCACAAGGAAAAAAAATCACATAAATAAAACCTCACATGATTAGATTTTTTTGTTTCTTCAAAATTGATAGTTTTTGTCACTGACTTAAACTGTAGCATACGTATAGATATCTAACTGTAGATAGCTGTTCAAAGATAAAAATAGATATCTAAAATCTAGATGCTAAGTCAATAAATCGTCAACTTTAGTGTGTTTGCATTATTTTTTTGTCATCTTGTCTTAATTTTAATCGATTAATTGATTTTTTTTGTTTGTTGTGTCATACAAGTACAAGTAATGATTTAGTAGATAAAATTAAAATATATACTTCACTTACTTGTATACAATTATGTATTTTTGAACCCATATGGGTTTAAGAAATTAGTATTTATTTGTATTTTGTTTAGTAGAAATCCGGAAATCCTGGATGTGACTGAATAGTCACATTTAATTATTAATGCGAAAACGTAAAAAAAAGTTAGATGCTACCGTTACCTAAAAAATAAGAGTTAATGGTGTGATTTTACAGCAGCTGTTTAATCTATTTATTTATATTTGATTAAAAAAAGAAAATGAAGATAAAATAAGAAATAGAAGAAAAAAAAGAGAGAGAAGAGATTGGTATATAAAAAGGAGAGGGGGTGAAGTTCGAAGCATCTTATAGTTATTTTAGCTTCATTCCTTCTTTTGCTCAGATCAAAGAAAGTCTTTCTCCCTCTTTCCACACACTCTCTCTCTCTCTCTTCCTCTGCCATTTTCTGAGGACTCTTCTCTTCTTCTTATTGCTCTGTTTCTTGAAGTCACTGAGATACAGAGAGAGTAGAGATTGTTTTATACAAAAGAAAAGAAAGCGAAAAGAAGAACAAGTGAGAACTAAAGGACCAAATCAGTTTTGGTCTTTGTTTGCTTCTGATTTGTTCTCACCTTCTTCTTCTCTTCTCTAAAAGAGAAAACGTAAGTCACTCTCTTTCTCTCTCTCTCTGTTTTTCTCACTAAAGAGAAAAACGTGAACAAAGAATTATAATTTTACACTCTGCTTTGACTGAATCTTCGTAACTGTCTCCTCTGTTCTAAATCATCTTCCAAGTCTGAGATCTCTCTCTCTCTCTCTCTTCCTGCTCTGTTTTGTTGTTTCGTTTTTCTTTCTCTTCTCTGTTCCGTGTTCACTTATTTTTGATTCTCCTCTCTTGAAAGTGTTGAGTGACCTGAACGGCGTCGTATATTTATTTTCAGATCTAGAGGCAAAGCATAAAAAGCAAAAATGTCGGCGGGAGTGAGACATGGAGAAGAGGCGATAGTGCCTAGCGGAAATGACAACGAAGGAGATCAGATCAACGGAAACCACACCGGAAAACTCGACGAACACGACGGCTCCGGCGGTTCTGCGCTAAGCAATTTCCTCTGGCACGGTGGCTCCGTCTGGGACGCTTGGTTCAGCTGCGCATCTAACCAGGTAAAAAAAAATCAAAACTTCAAGAATTTCTACAAAAAAAAGAAAACTTCAATTTCAAGAATCCTAAAGAGATCTGGTGTTGTTTATTTTGAAGGTGGCGCAAGTGCTTTTGACGCTACCGTACTCGTTCAGTCAATTAGGGATGTTATCAGGAATAGTGCTACAGATCTTCTATGGCATACTCGGAAGCTGGACTGCTTATCTCATCAGTGTTCTCTACGTCGAGTATCGAGCTCGTAAGGAGAAAGAAGGCAAAAGCTTCAAAAACCACGTCATTCAGGTTTAAACATTTTTAATACTATCATCATATATATAATCCACTCATTAAAACTGTAATTAACATTCAACTGAAATCTTAATCAACAGTGGTTCGAAGTACTCGATGGGTTACTCGGTACATACTGGAAAGCATTAGGACTCGCATTCAACTGCACTTTCCTCTTGTTCGGATCTGTAATCCAACTCATTGCTTGTGCCAGGTCTCTTTCTTTAATGTCTTTCTCTCTTTTAATTATTAATGGATGATTAAAGAAACTGATTAGATGATTTGGCTGCAGTAACATTTATTACATAAACGATCACTTGGACAAGAGAACATGGACTTACATATTCGGCGCGTGTTGTGCAACCACTGTGTTTATACCGTCGTTCCATAATTACCGGATTTGGTCATTCCTCGGCTTGGGTATGACCACTTACACTGCCTGGTACTTAGCCATCGCCTCTATTATCCACGGCCAGGTATTATTATTATTATTAGATATTTTATAATTTTAGATTTTTTTTTTCACATAGTGATAAAAGATGACTTACATTGTCGTTTTCATATTTTTATGCTTTGCAATGAGGTGACAGTATATGCCTTAATCAAAAAAGAAAAATAAATATTCGGATTTCTCTTTAAGATTAGGGGAAAAGAAAATGAATTATTCCATGCATCTAAACCCAAATTTGTATTTGTAATTTTTCTAAAACAAGACAATTCTAGCACTGTTTAATATATTCTCAAATCAAATCACTGTTTAAGATTTGTTTTTTTGTTTTTGTTAATTTTGAAATTTTTAGACGGAAGGTGTGAAACACTCAGGACCAACAAAGCTAGTGCTATATTTTACCGGAGCTACAAATATCTTGTATACTTTTGGTGGTCACGCTGTTACTGTGTAAGTTTCTCTCTTATCTATTTCTTAATGATTACTAATTAATCTAATCACAATTTTTAACTTAGTATTAAAAAAATCATTAAATTCTGTCAGACATAGTTGAATACTATTTAAGTTAAAGCTCAAATGGCAGAAAAAAGTATATTGATTAAATTGGTGAGATAATATTAAATTCTGGGTGCTGTATCGTTTCTTCGCCGCTTCTATTGCAGCTTTTGCCGGCAAATAAGGTGTAACTATTATTACAGTCATGATGATTATCATTATTATTTTTCTATCCTTAAAGTAGTAATAAAATGTTTAAACAAAAAAAATTAAATAACCTTTATTTAAAATAAAGAAGAGTCTATAAAACTAATATAATAATTAATATTCCTATCCCCACACTGTTGAATGCCACCCAAACACTTACTACTAGCAATAGTACGCCTCTGTGAAATGTCAAATACACCCTTATACACTCTCTGATATTGATTGGTATTATCGAGTATGATTAATTTGTAGATATTAACAGTAAAATGTAATTATGCAGTGAGATAATGCATGCAATGTGGAAACCACAGAAGTTTAAGTACATTTACTTGATGGCTACGTTATACGTTTTTACACTAACGATTCCGTCAGCTACCGCCGTTTACTGGGCCTTCGGAGACGCACTTCTCGACCACTCCAACGCTTTCTCTCTTCTCCCCAAGAACGCTTGGCGTGACGCTGCCGTTATTCTCATGCTCATTCATCAGGTAAAATAGAGTAGTAACATTTGTTCTCTATCTCAATGTAGGTTGTTGATTACAAGCTTAATGAAAGTAATGTGTGTTCATGCAGTTTATAACGTTCGGATTCGCGTGCACACCCTTGTACTTTGTGTGGGAGAAAGTGATAGGGATGCACGACACAAAGAGCATTTGCTTAAGGGCTCTAGCTCGCTTGCCTGTGGTGATACCAATATGGTTCTTAGCTATTATTTTCCCGTTTTTCGGTCCAATCAATTCAGCTGTTGGTGCTCTTCTGGTTAGCTTCACCGTCTATATCATCCCTGCCCTCGCTCACATGCTCACTTACCGATCTGCCTCCGCTCGTCAGGTATTTTGCTTTTAGGTTTTGCGTTATAACATGAATATTAGGATATTATAAACATGCAGGTTGCTTATAAATTGATAACATTAGATTTACAAATCAAAATGCTACCAATAATTATACTCCTAGTCTGCGATTAACTTGTAAGTTCAAATGAACAGTCGGTGGAGGAATATTAAATTAGTGATTAATTAAGTAGTTTGGGGTAGGGTTGTAAATTGATTTGGTAATTGGAGGGTATGAAGGTCTTTTTACGGAGGATAGATGGGGTTATGTGTTCCGTATCTTACGGAAGATAGGATCATCACCCCATATTCCTTACTGGCGTCCCCTCCAAATATTTATATGAGTTGGTTCCAACAATCTTGTTTTTTATATTATGCTTTTAAAAAGTTAAAATCCAAAACTCGTATTTTCTGGTTAGGTTAGAATTAGTAATTGACCATATATTTTTTTTCAAACTCGTGTATATTATATTAGTAGTAGAAAGGGGAAAAAAAAGGTTAGAAAAAGGGAAAATTTGGGAGGAAAATAAGGGAGAAGAGAATAGGTAAGAGTCATAATCAGAAATGAAAAGGAGCTGTACAATAGAGACTCTCTGCCTAACATTAGTCTAAAGTGAGAGTCTGAGTATGACAAATCACAATCATATCTCTCTCTCTTTCTCTTTCTCATGGGTCAACAAAGCTTTGGATTTTGTCCATTACTATACGACAACACCCACAAACACACACGCTCTCTCTCTCTTTAATGGTTCTTGATTGTTTTGTTTTTTTGGATTTTTCCTTGTAGAATGCTGCGGAGAAGCCACCGTTCTTCATGCCGAGCTGGACGGCTATGTACGTGTTGAACGCATTCGTAGTGGTTTGGGTTCTAATAGTCGGGTTTGGGTTCGGTGGATGGGCAAGTGTAACCAACTTTGTTCGTCAAGTCGACACTTTTGGTCTCTTTGCTAAGTGTTACCAATGTAAACCACCGGTTCCAGTTGCAGCTGCCGCACACGCTCCGGTCTCTGCTTTACACCACCGGCTTTGAGAGGGTCTAATGCTTTTGTGGAGTTTATGAAAAAAATTATTTGTTCTTCTTTTGTGTTTTGTGTCCGTCGTATACGCGAGGGAGTAAAAAAGTCACGCAAAATAGTGTACTTCTTACACATTCCCTTTGAATGCGTGTTAAGCTCTTAATCTTTCTTCTTTTTTTTGGGGTTTTTGTATTTTTCACAACTTAGGTCGATTATATAGTAGCGTGTGATTTCTTAATTTGGTATTGTTAAAACAATAGGCTATAAAAGAAAAATGTATCGACTTCTCTTCTTTTACTTGGCTTTAGTAAACACATAACATCCTTATGATGCATTTATTAAACTCTTAGCTGAGTTAATTTAATGGCTTTGTTTAACAAAAATAGCTACTAAGTCTCTAACATTTTTTATACGAATAAACAAATAAACAAATAAACAAAATGTTATCTAAATATAAAACAACTATTTCTTGAATTTGGCTTTTTGAATTTGAATTTCTTGAAGGTTAACTATGCAAACCGTAATATGATTCGTTTTTCTAAAAAGATTTAGTAAAAAAAGGAAATTTAATTTTTGAAAGGTTTGCTTAAAATTGGGAACATGGACAAGTTGGAGCGACGGAGCCGGTCAATTGTATATGGGGCACATGGGTGTGTGGGGGAAGGATCGCACGTGGCTGCTTCGTCTGAGTCACGTGCCATTATTTACTTCACACTCTTTCTCTCTGATCAGAGACACTTGAAAGAATGGATCAGAGGACCGTTCTTGTCTCTCTTATTAAATATGGCATGTGTTCTTAAACATTACTCAATCGTTACCCTTATCATATGCTCTGGTTTCACATGTACTTTGTACAAAAGCAAACTATTTTTATATGAATTATTAACTAATATTCTCGTTTGAATCCAGTGACGATTCTTGTACTTTCAATCTGACTTTTTTTTGTTTTTGAATTAAAAAAAGTAAAGAGCTTTGGGAAAATGTTTCTTTTAATAGCAAATAATCGTTTTTGAGAAGGAAAAAAGAAGAAGAAAATAGCACACAATGTGTATGTGAGCAAAATCTGAGTGGGTCAAATAGTCATAACTATGTAATGTTGCGAGAAGTGAATCGACTTTATTTTGTTTCTGATTTTGGCCATGTGAGTTTTTGAGATAAATGTTATTTTTTTTCTTTTTTGCTTTCAATAGACTTTTATTAGTGGAAAATTGACTATTTTGGATACATCAAATCTTGCTAACATGGATAGATCAGATTCTTGTACTTGTGAAAAAAAAGTTACTTGATAGTATTCTAATACACAACATCCAAGAAAAAATGATATAATTTCATAAAATTTCTCAGAAACAATGATTCATGTCTTCCCAAATCATTTTCTTTATATATATTTTTTATCTTAATTTTTTTCTTTCGATTATACTATTTCACCATACATATCTACAACCAACTTACTATTTATATATAACATTAACTAATCAGGTTTGATTTAACTTGGTAAGTTTTGTCCCAAACAAAAACTTGATCACTTCTTCACCAAATTTTTTGTTCGTTTGGAAATTCGTGTTTTCTTTTGGTCTCATTAGACTCCCAAACGCGATCTGAGACATTGACCCTAGTCCAGAATAGCTTTTAAACTAAATTAGAACATAGTCTTATTATGTTCAGTATCCAATGGCAATACAACATTTTTCTTTTCCAATGGCCTCAGGATGATCCAGTAAAATTCTCTTGCTCTTGCTGGGATGGATCTTGAGAAACTATTTGAGGTACACGAGGCTTAGGGAACAAGAGCTTCAGCCGAAAAGCATCCATTCCATTCAAGTAATAGTGGTATAGCCGTTTGGCTCTTATGAACCCGAGTCGCCCATATAGAGCCAATGCTCCTTTGTTACTCACTTCCGCCTCCATCGTTACCTTCAGTCATACATGTTTTTTTTTCATTCAGTAGAATGTCATCTTGTAATCCGACTTGGATAAGAAGAGCTTATAGAGAAAATGCCATTCGAAAGGGTCCTTTTTACAATGTAAACCATTTCATTTACATACCAGTGTGATCATAAGACTACAGGGAGTCGATGACTAATATATGACTTATAACATAGGTAGTATACTAAGTGAGAGACTGGGAATTATGATTTCCACTTTTTCGGAATACGATTAACTACTTCTCTAGTACAAGGTTCCGCAGCCAGTGATCTACAAATCTTTTTCTAGCTAAACAATCGAATGCCGTAGGTCTGCTTGCAACAATTAAATCCAGCATTCATCACCTTGACCTCTGAAATTCTATTCTAGTGTGACAAAAAGGTTTGTCAAAGTTTGTGGACCTTCAATGGAGTTATAACTTACTCAGAGAAGATCTTATCAAGAATCTACTACCGGATAAGGACACAAATTATCTAAGTTCTCAAGGGATCAGATTAAAGAGTGGAGTGAAAAATGCAAGAGCAGCATACCTCTTCACAACCTGATTCCATCATCACTTTTATTGATCTTGTAACAAGCTCAGTGGCTGTAAAAAGTCCAAGAAAAGTTAGCACAACAAGATCCAAACTTAAGGCATGGCTTTGTTATTAATGAAAAGGCGAACAGAATGACAGGAAGTTCAATGATATAGCTACTCCCACAATCAATCTCCTTCCATAAGTTAGAAGGCAGATTCAAATGAGTAAACCAGTAGCTCAAGAATTACCTATGCCTTGGCCACGATATGGTTTGATCACAACCAACATGGCGATGTACCCTCTGTAAGTCTGTCGATGCTCTCCCATCTTAGAGACTACGGTTCCTACGCATCTACCTTTGTGAAACGCCTTTTCAAAAAGGAGATGAAACACTACTCATAATCCATTAAAACATAAATGTTAATGAGAGGAAAACAATGATAGAAAAATACGAGGAAGCAGAGCTGCGGCCAGAGGTAGACGAAGTATCGGTAAGTGAAGATGGAGTAAGGTTCACTGAGTTCTTGGTCGACTAGAGACATAATCAATGGCAGGTGATGCTCGCCGGCATAACTAGTGTACTCAATCTCAGCCTCATCGAATTCCTCCTTATCTTCCATCCTTATGTTTTCCATTTGACAGAAGAATGCAAACGCAGTGATTCAAATGCTGAAATGTTACATAAATTACAAACAGAAAGATCAAAATTTTGATCTTTGAAGACCTTATTCGCACATAACACTCACAGCAAAGTTACAAGATAAGCGGAGGTTCGAGATGAGTGATGTTTGAAAACTAAAAGAAATCATTTTCTAGGATTCAAACTGAGCTGGTTGTTTCAAAACTTGAACTTCGGTGTAATCATGGCAAATTTAGTAGCAAGAAAAGATTAATTAATCAATCAAAAGCTGAAGCAGAATCTATCGCACTCTGTGCAGAAGTAAATCAAACCAAATTTGGCTAAAACGAGTTCGATAAGAGTGCGTACCGATTCTCTGCAACATAGATCAAATATCAAGTGGTGAGAGAATTACAAAGAGATGATTACCAAATTTGCGATTTTGATAATCAAATTTTGCGATTTTTTATGAATCCAAAGATCAATGGGATGATAACACCTACCAATAGATTGAGCTCAATGAAATTCGAAGATCAAAAGGTTGCGATTGGGTGATACTGATGATGTCTGAGGAAGCTTACAAAGAGGAGAAGAAGAAGAAGAAGGTCGATTACACGTGCGAAGCATGTAGGGTTTTAAGATAGATTTGGGCTAAAACAAAGCCCAATTTAAAAATCGTCAAAATGCCCAAATAGGTAAAAATAATTAACTCCAACAACATTAGATAACGAAAAGCCTATCCTAAAACGCATTTCTACTTTCGCGACCTTATCTTCCTCAAAAACACACTCGAAACAGACGATAAAGCGCAAACACGGCGATGGCGTCGCTTCTACTCGGAGCTCCTCCGCGAGTCATCGTCGCATCATCTCTCTCCGCATCTTCTTCGAGGTTATCTTCCTCTCACTCGGAAACTGTTGGTGTCTCTCTCTCTTGCTCCACTCCGCAATTTTCTCTCTCCACTTCATTATCATCCAGCTCAATTCCACTTGGTAATAGCTCAAACAAGCTCTATCTATAGCTCTCTCCACATCTCTATCTCTATCTCTCTCTCTAAATTCGGTAATGGCGTGAATTTTTCCGGTGTCAGTGTACTGTGGCCGAGGTGACCGCAAAACAGCGAAAGGAAAGCGTTTCAATCACTCTTTTGGGAATGTAAGTATCAATTTCTCAAATTACTTTGCGAATTCGAATGTTGGGTTTGAGTTTTGGGTTATGTGAGCAGGCGAGGCCACGAAACAAGAATAAGGGAAGAGGGCCGCAGAGAGTACCGGTCCCTCCTGCACCACCGAGGAAGGATAAGTTTGAGAACGACGAGAAAATCAAAATCGACATTGACGAGTCTCTCTTCTCTAATTAGAAAAAAGACTTCTTCACCTCTTGTCACTGTAATTTTATTTGATTAGAAGCTTGTGATGCTGCGACTCGTTGTTGTTGTTGTTGTTAAACATCTCCAATTTCTCTTCTTTCTATGAAAATCTGTTCTTTTTTGTTTCGTTTGTTGTTTCGTTTGTTGTTTACTTGTTGGTTCAACATTATTCCCCATTGAAAAAGTTTCAGTACTTGATCTGTTGAATCAACTTCTGTGTGATTGAGTCGAGATTCAAGTTGTTGTTTAGGGGAAACTAATTGAGTTTATAAAGAAAGCCTAAAGCAAGTGTAAAAACTGAAAGAAAGCAAAAAACAATCAAACACTGTGTCTAGATAGACTCCCCCGTATTTGTAGAGCACCGCGAGTCTTGTTAGATCAGAGAGGTTCATGAACAAAGGGATAGAACCGGGATCCATCTTGCCGCTCTTTAGCTTTTTTAGCCAAGCTTCTGCAGGAGTGTTCTTGACGAGGAACGGGATATCTAATGTTACAGCAACGAGGTTGAAACCTTGATCAAGCAACGGCTTAAGGATGGTGTATCCTTTGGGTGAGTCTAAGGAGTTTGACAAAATCACCAAGCAAGCACCAGGATTGGTGGTGAGGAGGGTATCAACAGCTAACATCTCTCTTGGTCCAAAGGATTTTGCTGGAGAAAGCCAAACCATAAAGAACTGAGCTGAGCAATTCCTGTTGTTCAACTCCAAAACTCTTCCATGGAATCTCTTGCTCTTGCTCGTCGAGTTCAGTATCTCCAGCTCAGGTAGCTTTCTTCTGAACCAGTCAATTCTCTCGCTCTTGCTAGCTTTATGTGGAGGTACCAACGGATCTAATTCCTCTTTTTCTTCTTGATCTGAGGCCACAACCGAGACACTGCTACTACTACTATTACTCATGGGGCCATTAGTTCTGGGAAAAGGCACGTTTGTTTTGAACGGTGGCTTATTGTCAGAGACATTAGGTGTTGAAGATTCCATGTAGAGGAGATGCAATAAAGCACAAACAGCGAAGATCGCGAGTATCAGTAAATTTCTTGCTCGCATCTTAATAGTTTGAATAAAATGTGTTTAAAGGTGTTTTGGTAAGAGGATGTTTTCCGACAAAGTAAGAACTCTTGAGGTAGAATTATAATTTGTGATGAATTCATATTTCCTCCATTTTCTAGCTATAGTTTTGGGATTAGAGTATTTTAAGGTTCTTCATAATTTTTTGGCTTTAAACAATACCAACCATACTAATATGAAATATGTAGCAGCACTTATGCACTGGATTATTATTAAAAAAAATGATATATGTACGTTGATTAAATATTGTTAGGTCAACCTTACGTCGGAGTTTGGTTGTCATGTAGATGACTACAATTATATTTGTGGAATAAGCAGAAGATGTGC
This sequence comes from Schrenkiella parvula, assembly GCA_000218505.1. Taxonomy (NCBI): domain Eukaryota; kingdom Viridiplantae; phylum Streptophyta; class Magnoliopsida; order Brassicales; family Brassicaceae; genus Schrenkiella; species Schrenkiella parvula. The sequence continues at coordinate 9,597,012 of CM001190.1, read as the reverse complement.
GTACCACTAACTTGCAGGATTCCTGTGGAAGATTTTTTAGTACTAGACAATATTTCAAAATTAAGTTTCTTATCTTTAACAAAAAAAAAGTTTCTTATAAGAATATACCCTTTGTTAACACTAATACATGTTCATAAGTACTATTTTTGTTCCGTTCAGATGTTTCTACTAATGTGACATAGTTCTAACTGCATTTTGATTTTTCACAAATGCTATTTTTCAGGTTTTCAATGCCACATTGTTATATTGTTTAAACATAAGCCATTTAAGCTTATAAAAACGAGAATTATTCATTAGTAATCCTAATTAAATAATTTTTGCCAAACTCTTTAATGATTAGTTGATATTTTTTTACTTTTTAATGATACTAACCGATTTGTGTTGAAAATTATGGATGATACGTGCAACAAATGTTTTTTTTTGTGTTCCTTATGAGTAATGACGTATATTTTTCCCGTACGTGCAACACACTACTCTTTCCCGTTCGTCCTCGGATTACAATAATGAGTAATGACAATACATTCATCCTTGTTCAACCAGTTCCTCTCATAGTTAGATTTTAGTTTTGGAGTACAATAATATTTCACATTTGTCAAAATTGAACTCAGTATTGATCTAAATCAACTTTACATCGATTTTTCATTTATATTTTGAAATGAGACGTTTACTAAAAGTCTTAGAAGTGTACGAAGGATGGTTCGAAGGATACTTCTTTCTCTAGATTCTCAAAGAATCGACTAAGGTTAAACTTTTTTATAGCCGGTGATGTCTATGACAAGTACTAACACATAACCAACAAATGGTTCTGCGGAACGATTCTCTAATAAACTAAGTTCAAAATATGATATGTAGCGTCTAATTTTGTAATAAAAAGTTAGAAAAATAACATCTGAGTATATATCTTGGTATTAGGAGGATGGCGATGACTCGTTCCTGTCCATTGAGTTTGTTGGAGCTTTGCTTGTTACCCGCAGATTCCCCGAAACGCTACGCCTTATGTTCTGCACAGACGAAACTTACATTTTTGTGAGAAGGTAAGAAGAAAACTGAGAAAAGCTTGCAAGTGACAACTGAGTAACTTCAGTCGTTAAAGGAAACAGGAAGCGTACCATGTGCCTCATGGCCATATCAAGAGACGACCTAGAGAGAGTTCTTCCGAAGCCCAAGTTCATGTTATCGTCATGTTTTGGAGGTGGCAGTTTCCTCATGTTCACAACTCTTTCCACCATTTGAGTCCCTAGCAAAACAGGATTCACATCATCGCTAATCTTGGACGACCGTCCCGTTGATCTGCCACCGGCTCGGCCTCTTAAGGTTGAGACAGGTCTAGCTGGTATTTCACGGATTGTTAAAGATGTAGACTTAGCACTAGGAGCTGACTTCCCCACCGAAGAAGAACGGGTAAGAATAGTAGATGCTCGTGGATTGGATTTGATTGAAGAGGTTCTACTATCTGGAGTTAAATTCCGAGCAGAGTTGGTTTGTCTTGTGGAAGGCAATGTGGTTCGTGAAGTTGGTGTGGCTTGTCTAGACGGCTTACTTCTTGGTTTTGGTTCTGCAGCTGTGTTGGCTTGTTTGCTAAAAGTAGCTGAAGAGTTCAATTTTGGGATTTGCTTAGAAGCCTTGACGCTCCATGTAACAGGTTCTTGCGGGATGTTTTCGACCTTCAAAACAAAAAGGTTAGCATGAATCAGAACGAGCAATCACTAAGGGTTCATATATATCTGAAAATGGGGAATGATTAGTGTTCTAAAACACATGGACCACAATGAAGTGAACATATTACTAAAGACTAGGAGATGTTACATAGACTGGCAAAAACCTTGAAGAACAGGACAGTTAATGGATCTTATTTGTCCCCTTTAAAGACAAAGATGGCTAAGACCAAAATCTAGGAAGGGGGTACCAGGAAAGTATCATTGGAAGTTTTTTAATCGGTTCTCACCCGAGGTTTTAAAGCAGTGGACCTAGCTTTAGGCTGCTTGAGTTTAATCATGGAGTTCTCTTGCGCTTCTTTCTCGCCTAGTGTCTCTGGAGCCGCAAGTAACCTGAGGAAAAGATAATCACTAGATGTCTATATTTCAAAGACAAGGTAGTAAATCTAATCGATTGAGGCATCTACATTCTACCTAACGGGAGCAAATAGCAAGCAGGTGAGACCTGGAAAACTCAGAATTTATGTCATATAGACATAATATTCTTAGAAGCAATCTCTTTAACAGTTTTTCTTCTACAGACTGGGAGAATCACATTCAAACACTAATACGACAGATAACACACAATGATCCCAAAATTTACAAGAAAGAAAAGCAATCAAAGAAGTACCACTCATAATCTGATTTGTCGTTCTCGGAGTCCAAGAACTTTTCAACTGCGCTCCTACGCAGCTGAACACATCTCGTTGTTGTTGACACTAAACTCTTTGTGGTAGTCTCGTCAATACTGTTTGGTTCTGTCAATCAACAACAAAATTAGCTAACCGATCAATACTAGAAATCCATCAGACTTGTAGTAGATCCAATCACCTTGAACAGCTACTAGTATTGAGGTTCAAGAGCTGAGCAAACAACACTGTAGTACTCAAAACTAAATCTTAAAGCACGAAGAAATGGAAACGTGAACTAGTTCAAATGTATAATCGTATCAAACAAGCAGAGCTTCAGCTTAATTTTCCTAGTCCGATAGATTTAAGTTTTGGGAGCACAGTTTCGGAGAAAATTGAAATCAAATTTTGGAGGAAGAGAGATCAATCATGTAACTCACCAGGTTCCGGAAGAGAAGAAACGCATTGAACCTTCTCACGCCTTCGCATCTCCAGGAATAGAGAGAGTTCTTCATCTACGTCTCGAGCCACAACATTCGCCATTATCGAAACTTCACACTAAGAACGAAATCAGTTTTAGCTGATCGTTGTTGACGATCGTAGCGCCAAAAAACAACGAAACAGTAAGGTTAACACCGGAGGCTAAAAGAAAACGCGGAAGAAGTAGGAGAAGGATTAATGGCGAAAATACAAACGAAGAAGAAGAAGGGAGAAGATTGATTTCGTCGTATATTCATGAAACTGCCACTTTTCTGTTTGTCAGGTATTCTTTTTTTTTTCAGGAGCTGGAGCGTCGAAGGTGGGGGTATAGATGTAATTGACGTAGGCCCCATTGGATGATTATAAAAACATCTCAACCGTTGAATGTACAACGGCGAAGACTGATCGGAGGGTTGATATTTGAATGGCCAGACCAGTGAAGCAGCCTCGTATATCGTGCGATTCAAACTTCTCAGGACCCGGGTCATTTATTTTGTTTTTCACTGTACATCTAAGAGGCCTGGTAACTGATTAATTGGGCTTTAAATCCACTAAAGCCCACTAAAGTTTAAGTTTGACCGGTTCAGAGAAATAAGAGGTTGATTGGATACAGTGTGGATTTCGGTTTAATTTTTGAATTGATTTTTTGAGTTTAAGTTTACGAATGATTGGTTAAAATAAAAATAAATCTATTTACAGAAGATATTTTCATATTTATAAAAAAAATATTGGTTTTAAATTGATTTTGATTGGCATTTGGGTCAGCTAATTCGAATTAAATACCTCTACATGGTGAAATGAACAGTGATGAATTCTGATTTATGATTTGATTTTTTTTAAATTTTTTGGTTTTGTGGTTTATCGGATTTAAAAGTTTAAACCATGTATATATTTTGGTTTGATACATCTTAGTGGTGATTCACTGATTCTGATAATCTTTTGAAACTATTATTATAATAATACAAAACAATTTATTTCTAGACACACTGTAAATGTGTATCTTTCAGCCTTTGGGTTTTAATGAAATAAAATGTAGAGAAAAAAATTAAAAAAAATGGGATAGAACATTAGACATAAAATATTCATAGATATATAGTCCATCGAAAACCCACACATGGACATTTCAAAAACTTGTCAAAACTCATCTTCATCAAGACCCCAACACATATATAGAATCTTGTGAAAAATACTCATAGAATCTCAGAAATCTCTCTAACAAGTTTTTTATATTTGAAAATGAATCAAGAAATTGGGCAAATTTGTCTTCTCCATTATGTCCATTTGGAAATTTTGTTTCAAGACATTGACACTTGTCCACGTTTAAGATGAGAAAACTCCTTTGCCGATTGTAGCCACAACATTGTTCAGCGGTTGATGTCCCAAGTCATCTGGTTGTTCTGAAATAAATGAACAGTTGTCATAATTTTGTGTTATGTAATTGTTATTGTCCATCTAGTAACAAACGTGTATATAATATATAAATATATTGAATTTAACCCACTCTGAGGAAGTTTGTCGACGAAGAAACAAATAGCAATGATGATATAGCAAAGCAAGAGAACCAATCCCTTCATGTAGTGAGAAGTCCCATCCTAAAGAACCACAAAACATAACACAATATGTAATCATTGTATAATGGATTGATAATCTTTGTAAGGTGTTGAAAAATATTTAACCTGTAATGTGAAGGCTGCGATGATAATGGAAAGAGCAAGAGAACCGGTTTCAAGGAGATTGAAATTGAGATCCATATTAATTCCTAGAATCCACGCCACGATAATGGTCAAAGGGACAACGAATAAGCCAATCTGAGTTGCAGATCCTAACGCAACTCCCAAAGATATGTCCTGCAAATTATTTGCATAAACATTAGTTCATGCACTATATCATTCTTGAGTTACTTACACCACAAGAAATAAATTTCGGATGCGAAAATAGAACTCACAAGCTTGTTCTTGAAAGCGAAAATGATGGCTCCGGCGTGTTCAGCTGCGTTTCCAACAATAGGAAGCAATATGATACTTATGAAACTCACTGATAGGCCCCATGATTCCGATGCGTCCTAAACAAAGGTAAAACCATAATTAAGTTTGTTCGTATATTTACATATAATCACTAAGATTCCGGTATATGTTATACCTCAATAGTGGCCACAACATACTCGGAAAGCAATGCAATGACGAGTGTCATCCCAACCAACCATGCAAATCCGCTCCAAAAGCCAATCACAGCGGTTTCTTCCTCCGCTACATTGTCATCATACTCGTCATCCTAAACCAAATTAAGTTCATTTCAAAGATTTGGGTTAGAACAAGAAAAATTCGACTTCCTTCTCTTATCTTATGTATATATATGTTTGTGTACCTCATCTTGTGCGTCGAACAATTGGCGGTGAGTCCAAAGCTGGAAAACGAGATATGCGATGTAACCAATCAACATAACAATACTGCTGGCTCGCGACAGATTAAGTGACATGTCGGCTACTAGATCAGCCGATGTCTCTCCGTTTGCAACATATCCTAACAACATTGGTAGTAAGTGACACAACAATCCCATTAGGAGTAAGAAGAAGTTCACATCGGCTTGTTTCTGCAACAATGACAAAAAAATAAAAAAATAAACATCACAAATTAATTATATTAATCTCGGTTATGACTAACCGTATCAAACGTATTCTATTTCCGGTTTAGTTATCTTAAATATAAACAAATATTTTTTGGTTTTGATATAACCAGAGTACAAAGGGAGGAAGTAGAGTACCCGGTCAAACCGCTGCGGTCGTCGGAGATTAGCGATTCCGCCGCAAAAGAGTGAAGTCCCGAGGACCAATAAAAGGTTCGACAAAATGGAACCTAACAGAGAGTATTTCACCACATCGACTTTGTGATTGGTCAATGCCAGAATCGCGATTATCAATTCAGTCGCGTTTCCACACGTTGCGTTCAATAAGCCACCCACTACGGTTCAAAAAACACAACAAAACAATTGAATTTCTATTGATAAAAACAAATAATTACTATTTGTAGATTGAAATTAGAAATTAAAACAATATAGTTGGTGAAGAAGACATTACATGTAGGACCGGTGTAGAAAGCTAGTTGCCTGCACGAGATGCACGAGAGATGTTATTACAGAGTTACCACAAAACTAATAAAACTTATTAATCACTAAGAGACACATTTATATCAAATAATTCAAGATCCTAATGTTCTTAAATATAAAGTTTTGTACTGTGCAGTCACGTTGAGTGCGGTCATTGATACCCAATCATGCAATGACGAATCCCAAATGAATATTGGTCCATTCAATTTATAAAGCAAAGTAATAAACGAACAAATGTATGGTGGATTCGGACCTAACTAATGTGAGAATCATAATAACAACTCGAATTCAAATAAAGTACTGACATAGTTGTAATGGAGTGGGTGGTTAGAAGGATCTTTCGAAAAGGACATAATATATTTGATTAAACGTGATATTTTATCTACAGATGGATAGATACGATTCATTTCGTACACAGTTGGTTAAATCTTGTCTTGATTGAAAAGAAAATATCATAAGGTGAAGAATTCAAATAAACGAAATGTAAATTATGTAAATGTATTTGGATGAGGATGAATAAATACTTACTCTGTCAAAAAGCTGACTCGCTCAGCCAAAGGTGTGAGTCCTAGCATGCTCAGTCCAAATATCCATGGCTGTAAAAATATTCACCATATAACTACTAAGTATACATATGGTGTGGTTAACCATTTATATAATTCACGTGGCAACATATATACCAAATGATTAATTTCAAAACGTTAGTGATTGCAAATCTATTCAATTAAATTTTTCCATTGAATAGTGAATATATCTACCTAACTTAGTGGCGACTAATCAAGTAGACACGCGAATAATGCCAGTTTCGAATATTTCATATTTGATTGTCTTGTTTAAACTAAATTAATTGTTTTATGTTTAGTCAGTTTCGAATATTTCATATTTTATTACACGTAAAAGTGATCAATAGCTAGATGTAACATGGTATGTGTTGTTCAAAGAAAATAAACAAAATTTAAAGGAGTGTTTTGAGTGCTAGTGTTTGGCAATATTTTGAATGTTTTTAGTTTACGAGAAAGGCTCTAAGAGATCAATATACTTATGAAACATTGCAGAGGAAACAATAATCTGAAACCTCACCTGGCTAAAGCCACAATAGGTTCCGATAATGGCGACAGGTATGGCGGGAAAAAGAACAGCAAGCTTTGTGCCGAGAATGACTTCTTGGAGATTAGAGAGAAAATCTTTGAGGCCTTTGAATGGAACCTTCTGGATCACTCGGAGGTCTGACTTCTTTCTCAACGAAGAAGATGACATGTTGTGAGCTGTTCTTCCAAGTCTCAGCTCTCTGTTCGAACCTTTCGTGGTCACGTTTGCGTTTCCGTTCTCCGCCGCTGACCATTGTTCCGGCACGATCCCTGCCATTTCTACACTGATTCACAATATGCAAACTATGAATAACAAATATGTTTTTATTTTCTTAGAAGAGCCTCTCGGATTTGATGTTATAATAATGTTTTGTTTTGCTGATTCTTATGTTGTGTTTATTATATAAAATGGCGTCACAGATGTTTATATACTGATCTAAGTTTTGTATTTTGGGTCCACACGAGGCAACTTCCACGAAGTTTCCCTTTTGATTTATTTATATATTTAGTTTTTGGGATTTTATAGCTTTTTATATTTTTGGTAACAAAAATCAGAAATGGTACATGCTGTTGAAAGTTGTGAACACATGGCTATCAAATCTGGATTTTTTTTTGGGAATTACCACTTTAGGACTTATTATAACAAGATGTTAAAAATCTAACTTTGGTCAATTTCATTTAGTAGTAGAACTTTAAGAAAGAAAACTTGTTGGTCTAATTTAAAATTTTTTTTTTTTAAAGAAAAATGTTCCAAATTAACGTTTGATTTTTTTTCACTTTGACTGGCTTTTTTTTTTGAAAAGGAAGTATTCTAAAACGATATGGTCAAATGACTCAAAAATCATTATTTATTAGGATTCTCAAAACGAATATATAGTTTAAGCATGATATCTAACCTATTGTATATAGATATATTTTTCTAATAAGTAAAATATCTTTGGTGGATTAAGAAAACATAAAAACAGAATCTCTAAAATTAAGTAAACATAAATTACTATCTTTATGAATTCGCTCCTCTCATAATACAGACAGTAATAAAGTTTAGTGTATGTGATGAAACCGTAACGTATTGTACAATCTCTTAAAGTATTATTACATACTTGCAAATCACATATCAATCATCTAGTATTATAATAATACATACACTTTTGTTGTTTACAATTCCTTTTAACTTCTGCACTAGAATGTACCGAAAACTGTATTTGAGAAAAGTTGTTGTGCTACTTATAGATTAGATTGGTGATCACGTTTAAACAAGATGGTTAAAAAAAATTTCAACAGTTGTATAAAAGACGGTAAGAAATAAGGCGGTTCAATAATAAATTTGATTAGTAGTATTATGGCAGTTGAATAGTGTAATTAATTATATATAATTATTTAATAGAATTGTGTTTAAATATTTTTGTAAAAATAATGTATTTGGTTAATAGCGTCGGGAGCAGTTCATATATCCAAACGCTCATTTTAATGTTTTTTTTTAGAATGGAAATTTAACTCCAAACATTCGATAGTGAGATAAATAGACCAGTCCATGTCGACAAAAGAAATAGAACTCTTACACGGTGCTGTAGACAAAATAGCTCCAGTAAAAAAAAGTCACGAACGTATTGACAAAGTTTAGTTGAAATGTTACACAATTTCACTATGACATAACACCTACGAATAACACCCTTTGTTTCATAAAACATTGATTTTTCAAGGATTATCATACATACACCGGTTCTATATCGAAATGGAAATGCGCATAAGAGGAGAAATAAAGATTAGTATCTGTATGACACGTGCTTTGACAGTGTTCTTTTGGAGAAATCCTAAGGGCCCAATCTGTGTCGTGTAGTTGGAAAACGAAGATGCTGATTTTGCCTTGTGCCTTTTTTGCTTAACGAGGAGGTATCTTGATGAAAGGTTGAAAGTGGCTCCTGCTTATTTGTTCTCTATTTATTATGGTTAACTTTTAGCTGATGTTATTTCACATACATTTCAAATAAAATTTGACCTCAGAATTAGAGGTGGCTCAATCAGTTGAGTTCTGTGGCTCAATTCGAAACCATCATGAAACTAGAAGAATATGATCCTTCTGAAGAACCATCGTAGATATTAAATAGAGACATTACAACAAGTAAACCATATTAACGATGATGACTATAATAGACTGCTATATCTATGTCCTCGTCCATTGATAACGATGGAGTCCGAGAATTTAAACCAATCAAAACATCACTATTTATTAAAATAAATGGTCCTTAAACCATAATTAAGGACTCAAACGTATACTGCCGAAAGATTAGAGAAAGAGGGAGAACCCAAGTGGCAGATAGATAAAGACGCATTGTCCTGTCCGAACACAACACAACACAATTATTTCTGGTAATGCCCCCACAAATCTTTGTTTATTTCGGAAGTTACACTGATTTCTTGTTTGAGTTCATCAACATATACGTATGGAGCAACAATGGACAAAAGGCGTTGGGGTCACAAACTCACAATGATGAAAACGCCAAAAAACAATTAAACTGTAAAAGACATTAAAGGAAACTTCCCGGAAGCTGCCTTCTTGAGGATACGTCTATGCGCTTCTCACATGCATGTGGGAAGATGTTGTTATCGACCCTTCTTGGATAACAAAATTATGATACGTTTTGTCTGCTTTATAAGATTTTGAATTCAAAGCGCCAACGTTCTTTTATTTTCTTCCAGTCATATATTTAGGGCATCGATGGACTAGCTTGGTTACAGACCATTTGTCGAGTGGGTCCTGTAATGTACTAATAATGTGTACGGAATAAGAGACTTCTATTATTACTTCGCATCATATCTTCTCTGAAGGAATAATAATCATACCTTCTCACAATTAAAAAAAGAAAACAAATATATCTTTGCACAAAGAATCCTAATCATAAATGACAATTAAACCTGTGGATATAACGGTTTTGGCAGACAATATTAGTTATCGTCTACAACTCACATACAATCACTATTGAATTTTCGGTTTATTACACACGGTGCAACTACATCTTACAAACTAAGATTGACAATATTAAAACCATAAATATATTATTATTCATCCGATATCATAACAGAAATTATGGGAGAAATGATAGATTCGAGTTGTGGGTAGAATTTTTATTTTTATAGTAGAGTAGCTGAAACATGCGTAATTAGTATTGAACTTTTATCTATAACAAATTATCAAAAAATACTTTTTCATAATTATAATTTCGTAAATATCTTGTTAATAATAAACTCATTTGCAGCTTTGGTTACATTTTTTATATTCAATTCGTTTTTCTCTATACGTTCGTCGATAATTTTGATGTAAGAGTTTGGTTAAGTTTGCAACAATTAAATTTTAGATGTTTATTTTTTTTCCATAAAGGAGATATTGTAATGTTTTTATTTGATGAAGGAAAATTGATGTTTCTTTTTTCAAATTATGAAAAGTTTGTAAATCTAATGGTTGTTCTTTCTTCACTTTGATTTTTTTTCCCATGAATAGAAGTATCGTCTCCTAAGGATAAACTGGTGAAGACGGCACAATGCATTTCACATATGAAACATAAAACCAGTAGCTTCTTCTTGAAAAGTTTGATAGCCAGCAGTGAAGCTTCAGTCTTGTAGAAAAACGATCGTTATGTTTGATAAGGTAATGCGGAAAATCAATCTGAAGGATTGTGTAAAACTCAAGTCTTGATTGCCTGCGTTGTACTTCTTTACCGCATCCGAAAGTCCGCGAAAAAAAAAGATTCTTCTCAAGCTCGGAGACTAGTGGTTCTCATCTGAAACAAATAATAGGATAATAATATCATATTCATATTAAACCTTTTTAGTTTTCTGTTTAAATTTTTTTATCTTCTTATTTTTCTTTTTGCCTATATCAAACGAAATGGAGTATAACTTTTCTTTTTGTATTTCTACAAAAAAGATCTGTTGACTAGGTGAGACCACATAGGATTAGGAATTTATTCTTTGTGCTTTTTTTTAAGGAATTATTTAGGATTTTTGGTCGATCTGTCAGTGGAATCTAAGTACCACAAATGAATAAACAAACCCCTTTGCATGAGCTAATTGTAATTAACCAATACATTTTTTTTTTATCTAAGCATCCAAGTCAGACACGAACCAAAGTTTCTCCAGGCGAGAGAAGATCTATCGGACCAGGAAGCAAACCCATGGTTGGACCAGGAAGACCTCAAATCGTCCTTTTCGGTTCTTCGATCGTTCAATACAGCTTCAGCGATGGTGGATGGGGAGCCACACTCGCTGACATCTACTCTCGCACGGTTTTGTCATTCTCTCTTACAGATCTTCTTCTTTGGTTTCTCCCTTTCGAATTTCAGTTTTCCCTTTTCAGCCGCGAGGGTTTTTAGATTATAATGCTGATTCATTTTCTGATTTTGACTGATCTTAAACAATAAATCACTAAAGTGGAGAACTTGCACTCATTTTTTGTTGTCAGTGTCAACAACCTAATGATTGAGGATATAATTGGTGGGTGCATTTTGTTTTGTTACTCAGATCCGTAACTGTAACACTTAAAAATGCCATTTTGATGCATTTCACAGGCTGACATAATCCTTCGTGGATATGCTGGTTGGAATTCCAGATTTGCCTTGAAGGTCCTTGACCAAGTGTTCCCAAAGGTAGCTACTACATACACTCTGTTCTGAGAAGTGGCATGTTGAGAAAAACATATGTAGTTGTACAACGAATTCTACATTGTTTTAACTATAGTGAAAGTGACACTCTTTATGTATGATTCTTAAGTGAGATTTTTTAAAGCATTGCAAAAGAATCAGGCAATTAGCTTTTCTTGACGTCTGTTTTTGCTTTTTGTTTGTTTGTTTGAACTGTTAGGATGCTGTATTACAACCTTCTTTGGTGATAGTCTATTTCGGTGGGAATGATTCTACGCATCCTCATCCATCAGGCCAGGGACCTCATGTTCCTCTATCTGAATTCACCCAAAACATGAAGAAAATCGGGGAGCATCTTTTGGTGATAATGCCTTTTGAAAGTTTGAAACTTTTTTTTTCTTTTTTCTTTCTTAGTATTTTGCTAACTAACTCATGGTATCTTCTTATTTCCCTTTTCTTACCAGAGCCTTTCAGACAAGACCCGTGTCATTTTTCTCACTCCCCCACCAATGAATGAGAGACAAATCCAAGTAGTTTTTGGGTACATATCTTAGAGAACGGGTTATATGTTCCTCTTTGTCATTGTTTTTGGAAGTTTGATCAATGTCGTTTGTGCAATTCATGTACTAGAGATGCAATGAGAGGCCGGAGTAACGAGCTGTGCCGTCCATATGCAGAAGCGTTGTTAAATCTATGCAGAGAGATCAATGTGATAGGTATCGATATTTGGACCGCCATACAGCAACAAGACGATTGGTTGAACACCTGCTTCACGTGAGCTACTGAACCTTTTTATGATGCATCAATTCTAAGACGATTCTCCATTAAACTAACTCATTGGATTGTTTCACTTTGTAGAGATGGGATCCATTTCACAGCGAAGGCAAGCGAGATTGTCGTGAAGGAGCTATTGAAGGTAATGAGCGAAGCGGATTGGAAACCGAGTCTTCACTGGAAGTCATTACCTGTTGAGTTTCCCTTTGATTTTAATGTACCAAACTCCCTAAACCTTAGTGATCTAGAGTTAACCAGAAACAAGCAGCTGGAGCCACCACCTAGTACGGCCCGATTGTAAAACAACTTAGCATTTAGAGATATTATGCTTCGACATTGACATCTTGATGGTGCACCAGTTCCACCTTCTATTTGCAGCTGGATATTCATATTGCTAATATGACAGTTGGTGAAAAGCTTTGTTTTTTATCATTAGGTTCCTTGGATCCTCGGATTAGAACATTTTATTCTCGCTAGTTTGCTTCAGATATACAGAACAAATGCGTTCGAATCTAGAAAGTCTGCTTTCGTTTGGTGAACAATGATGATTGTCACAAAGCCATGTTTTTGAACCTTAAGAATATCATATCATGCAAGTTTAGGTGTCCCCGAGCCGGCGGCCCTGTTAGTATGAAGGGCCACAAGCAAAAAAAAGAAATTTCTTTTCTGGCCCATTAACTACTGAATCTAAAGCATAAATTTTCTTAAAACCAAATTAAGTAAAATTAGGTCGAACCTGTTACCTACAATACAATAATCAACAGTTTCTAACCATAACTAAACCATAAATCAAATGGACAAATTATCCAAATCCAAAATTTTGATCCCTTCTGAAAATTCATAAAAGATTCGGCAATGTAGATATTACAAATTTATGAGGTCATATATTCATAGTATTATAGAATGCTTAGTTTAGTCTCAAGTCCAATTATATTTTTTTTAACAAATATTTGAAAAGTCTAAAAATATTTTAGCAAGTTTATTTAATTAATAAATATCACTTCCAAAAAAAATTAATGTTCAATTCACAAATATTTTTTAGAATAAATATTTTCAAACAATTTCGTCGGATATTCTGATTTATAAATTTTTTTTTTATGAGTGAGAATGCTTTGATTTAATTAGATTTAGGAATTCATATATAATATTTAAGATAAATATAATGTTTGAGATAAGCTAATCCTAACATCTAATCTTGTCTATTTTAACAATTTCTGTTATACTTATATTATATTAATCCTCCTTTGAAGTCCTAATCAATATTTGGGTAGATTTAGAGGTAAAGATAAAAAGTACACAACGAGCAGCATGCATATATAGTTAATATGTTATTTTCTATGACAACGTATTGAATCTGTTTGCTGTAAATAGATATATTGAATCTATTTTCATGTTCCTGATATAAATGTAGGCATAATCTTTATGTATAAATCCATCGTAATAAACATTGATTAGCACCTAAAAAAATAGTCATATCAATAAACTTTCTTAAATATGCATGCAACTAGATTTAATACGTATGTTAATTATAATTAAAATATTGCAAAGATTTTCTTAAAAAGTTACGTAAGTACGTCAATATTAAAATAGTTTTGGTCAAACATATAATACTTTTGACAACATCTTAATTAATTAAACAACCAATTAAACTAACAAGTTAAACTTAAAAAGTTATCAACTTTTCCGGAAGGGTAAAATAGGAATTTAGTGAATGAAATATTTAAAAATTATTAAACGACATATAATTTGCTAACCCTGTAACGACAACACAGCACATGAAATAATAAAATTATTTAATAAAATTATAAAAATACCCTCACAGAAGTCAAACCTTTTATAGCCTTGACTACAGCCGTTTACATTCTACCGTTCAACGACGGGAGAAAAAAAGACCCAAAGACTCGCCGGTAAACCACTTTCAAACAGTGTAACCGTTACAATTAATTATCTTCCATTTTCTTCATGGATTCACTTCCTTACAGATTCTCAGGTTTTCCTCGTTTCTTTTCTATATAACTAGACTTTCGTCAATTTTTACCATATTCTCTCATCTCCTGTTTCTCTCTCTATCTCTCTCTCTCTAGAATGGCTGAGGTGGATTCAGCTTCTCTTGCCTCTGAGCCGTCGGGATTTCATGTCGTCTCACCGAATTCGTCTTCATCGTCACCCTCTGATGGAGAAGAAGATGTTAACCAAGGATTTGATCGCCGGTTTTATCATCGGTATACCGGGAATTTCAATCAGCCCGAATTTGTCGGGAGGGGAAACGCTTCCACCGCCGGTGCTGAGCTGAGCGTTTCCTGCTTCGCTATGGTTCTCATTTTCTGGTTCTTTGGTTTGTCTCCGAATCCTTAATTTTCAAAAATAACGATTTTGATTTTGTCTTCTTTTGAAAGTCTTTTCCTTTTTGTTTTTTGTTTTTTTTTTGACTACGTATTATGATTCTTTGGACTCTTGTTTTGAATCTGACTGATTCTCGATGACTCAGCGTCGATGACTATGATTGCGGGTGTTTACGGACCAAAAAATGTCTGGATTGGACCTAACTCTTCCATTCTTATTGAACCAAACCCCATTTTTGTCCAAAGCGTGAAGGTTGTTGTCGGCTGGTTTAATTCTTTTGTGTTGTTCTCTATCAGAGAGACTGTGGTCGTTTATTGAGAATGTTTTTTTGTTTACTTAGGTGAAAGAGTTAGATGATTCAAAAACTGGACTTCAGTTATTTGGGTTCTATAGATCTCCTCCTCTTGATGTTGTAGTGAATTGGTCAGAATCCCGCATGGCATCTCTCTCACGTAAATCTTACAAGGTATGTTTTCAGGTTCCCAGGACTGTTTTTGTTTAAAGCCTTTATTGTATAGAGATGAGTAATGTGTCTGTGTGTGCTTTTTTTTAATGTTAGTTCTCATTAAAAAACATTTCAAAATTTGTCTGTTTTATGTCTGACAATTTATTGAACTGATTTAACTTTTCTCAGGATTGGCCGTTCTACCTCAACGAAGGAGCTTCTTTAAATGTTTCATATAATGTTAAACCGGAAGGCTCTTCAGTTCGGCTTGTAGTCGATGAAGGTTAGTTAATGTTCTGTTGTGATATCTTTCTTGTTATTTTTTTGGTGTGTGTGTGTGTGTTTGTTTCTATGCTTGCCTGATGGTTTGATATTGTCAGTAAGGCTTTGATAGAGTGAAAAATCATGAACACAAAGATATACCCAAAAGCACTTCTTTGTTGAAGAACACAAAACCGATAAAACCCTTAAGCAAAGTCAATTACTTTCCGAGACCTATTACCCGTGCGATCTTTCTCACAATCTCATCCGTATATAGTATATACTAAAGCGTAAAGCGAAACCTAACTAACGAAGATAACTCTTAATAAAATAAGGAAACAGAGGTGATAGAAGTCTTAATGTGAGTGAGTTGCTTGTTTGAAAGTGTTTCCTTTTAGGGATATCATCTGATTATTTCAAGGCTTTCAATTCACAGGAACCGCCTCTCACAAGTTGTTGGAGAAACCTGAATCCCAGACAACCGTTCTCTCGTGGAATCTGATTCGAGGTTAGTCAAATTTTGAGCTCCAACTTAAATGCATTGGTTGCATTGGTTATCAAGAGTTAAGGAAAGTCATGTACAGGTAGTGGTATGGTTGAAGTGAAGATAAGTAAGTCTTCAGATTATTATGTTGCTGTGGCTAACTCTAACATGAAGGATGCAGAGGTAAATAATAACTGATCAACTAATGACTTTGGATTAGGTTTTTGTTGCTGTTATGTTTCTGCACCCCCACTACATTACTTGAGATGATATTTTTTCAGGTGGAACTTGATATTGATGTGAGTGCTGTGTTGTATGATACTAAACAATCATTTTACAAGTGTACCTTCAGCAATGGGGAGTGCACATTCAATGCAATGTCTCTTGTTGGAAATTCTGTTGTCTTAACTTCACCAGCACCTAGACCGGTATGTGCTCAACAAAGTTTATATTTTACTACTCTCAGCTATATGCTAATCTCTCACTTCCTCGGAGTTCAGGGAGCATCCTTTGAAGAAGAAGAAGGAGAAGAAGAATGGTATATCAGGTTCTCATATCAACCTAGATGGACTTCATATGTAATCGGCACAGGTAAACTTTATTCAATCATTTAAAAGCAAATCATAATCAGATTTGAGCATTGGAAAGTTTCTCTTTTGGAATCAATTACATGTAGTATTTGTGCATATGCAGGTTTGGTGACTTGCTTCATGCTGGTAGCTATACAACTCTCAAAAAGGTTACTGCGTCCTGGTGGACAGAGACATGTAACGGAAAATGATTCAACGAGAGCACATCTACTTGCAAATAAAGATGACGATGGTTCAAGCATGGGTTCGTCTAATGAGTCTTTTGCAGCAGATGATGCTGATCTGGAAGACTTTATTGGTAATGAGGGTGAAGCAAGTAATGGTAGTAGACGTCTCTGTGCCATTTGTTTTGATGCTCAACGAGACTGTTTTTTCCTCCCATGTGGCCATTGCGTCTCTTGTTATCAATGCGGAACAAAGTAAGTTTTTGTCGAACTAATATATAAAGTCTACTGGATTGTAACTTATCTTGTATTGATTGAGATTGATCTAAAATATCTAACATTGTGATGGCCAATATGTGTTACAGGATAGCAGAAGCTGCTGGGAGTTGTCCAATCTGTAGAAGGAAGACTAAGAAAGTGAAGCGAATTTTTACTGTGTAAGATGTATCAACAACTCTCCAAACATAATATTGGATCTATAGAGCATTAATAAATAAATAAATATAATTTGAATATTTGACTAGACTCAGTTCTTTCTCTGCGTTATCAATTCGTCCCATTGTTGAACCACCTTAGTGTAGCATTATAGTGAATCATTACACTCCGAAATGTGATCGAAACCAAAGCGGTAAGTCAGGACCCTAGCTTTGTAGTTGAGTGCTACTGGGGCATAAATGAGATGGTCTCTTGGTGACTTAGGAACATTTGGTGCGTTTTGACTGAACTGCCTGTTCCACACTATGTCATCGATATAACGCGAGTTTAGTTCTATCGATAAACGTATTACAAGTACCTGACGTATGAGAGAAAAGAGATATTTTGGTGAAAGTCACTTTTATACGTCTTTGTGATTTTAACATTTGCGCTACTTCATTTATGCAACGCACACTTTTGTAGAGCCTAATATAGTATAACTACATACTTCTCTTCAATAGGCAAATCTCTTTTCCCTCTCTAACACACACCTCTCTTCAATACATTTATCTTCTTCTTCCTTTTTATTTTGTATGCTTCCTTAAGATAGAGGTTTGTTTTCGGAAAATTTTGGTTTTCGTCAGTTTTGTATCCTTCAACGTTTTGATAATATTAGTTCAGTGAAAAGTTTACACACACAAAGTTACAAGTTACTCCTATATCCGAATACAGTTATACCCTAAGATATTTTTTACCACAAAAAAAAAGAAAGAAAGATGAGCCACTATATCCGAAATAATTTGAGTGGTTGTTCAACATACACGATAATATAGGAAGTGAGCTCCACGTCAGCAAGAAAAATCTCTTCGGGACAATACATTCACACAGATAGAAACAACAAATCTTGTGGTCAAAGTTTCCATAATCCCATACACTGTTTCTCCTCTCTACACTCAGCTCCACCATAGATCACGACCTCCTTCTTCTGCAGCCGTCCGATGTGCTTACTTTGACTTTCTTTTCTCAATCAAATAGCTCAGAAGCAACAAACAAATCCCAATTCGCGCTCTCACAGTCTCAATCTATCTCCATAATTAAAAATCTGTTTTTTCTTCCTCCACTCTCAAAACCCTAAGAAATGGCAGAAGCAATCGGAGTTGTGGCGGTTTTCGGTGAAGAATCCATGACGGAGACGAAACAGGAGTCTCCGTTCTCCGTCAAGGTCGGTCTCGCCCAGATGCTCCGTGGCGGCGTAATCATGGACGTTGTCAACGCTGATCAGGCGCGAATCGCTGAAGAAGCCGGTGCGTGCGCCGTTATGGCTCTCGAGCGTGTTCCCGCCGATATTCGAGCCCAAGGCGGCGTTGCCAGAATGAGCGACCCGCAGATGATTAAAGATATCAAAAAGGCGGTTACGATTCCGGTGATGGCCAAAGCTCGAATCGGTCATTTCGTTGAAGCTCAGATACTGGAATCAATCGGTGTCGATTACATCGACGAGAGCGAAGTTCTCACTCTCGCCGACGAGGATAACCACATTAACAAGCACAATTTCAAAGTCCCTTTCGTCTGTGGATGCAGGAATCTCGGCGAAGCCTTGCGGCGGATCCGTGAAGGAGCCGCCATGATAAGGACCAAAGGAGAGGCCGGAACAGGGAACGTCGTCGAGGCCGTGAGGCACGTGAGGAGTGTGATGGGAGCGATTCGCTCGCTGCAAAGCATGGACGACGACGAGGTCTTCACTTTCGCGAAGAAGATAGCTGCGCCGTACGAATTGGTTATGCAGACGAAGCAGCTCGGGAGATTACCGGTGGTTCAGTTCGCCGCCGGGGGAATCGCTACGCCGGCGGATGCGGCGCTGATGATGCAGCTAGGATGCGACGGAGTGTTTGTCGGGTCGGGGATTTTCAAGAGCGGAGATCCAGTGAAGCGGGCTAAGGCGATTGTGCAGGCGGTTACGAATTACAGAGACGCGGCGGTGCTGGCGGATGTGAGCTGTGGATTAGGAGAAGCCATGGTTGGTCTCAATTTGAACGATAAGGTCGAGAGATTCGCTAGCCGCTCTGAGTAAACCAATCAAATTTCAAATATTTTACTTTCGATTCAAAATGTTATGAAAAATGTAAGATTTGAGATTCGCGTTCGTGCCCAATAAATTTCTGTTTCTATTTGGGCCCAACGGGCTTTGCTATTAAAAAACTCAGATATGTTCGATTGATTTGGTTTTATAACCACAAGTTACTCGCCCATTTTTAACTCCTGAATAATGATTTTATTAGAGAGCAAAACTAATATTATTTTTGTTTTAACGTCTAATGCTGTTAGTTATTTCAGCCTTTATACCCATAAACTCTTCCAAATCAGTATCATTGGTTTGCGAAAGATTCATTAGGGAAGAGTTTATGATTTATGTAATGAAAATCATCTAATTAATATTTGCTTCTATTTTGATGATTATTGCTAAATATACCTTGGACATCATCTTTATATTATGGCATATAAAATGATAACTCAAACATCTGTTTCAAATATCTATTTCAATGATTCCTTATTCTTCTAGAGATGGTTTAAAAGGTAAACTTGAAAATCTGATTTGATACAAATTATTAAAGGTTTTCTTTCTTACATACTGTAACTTTACGGTTTACATATTATTTAGGTACGACTATATAAGTACATAGGAGTAACTGATAATACTTGGGATGTATATGAACTATCATGTGCTTGCCAACAGTGAATCGACTTGATTTTTTCCAGTAGGACCCTTTTGCCTAATCAGAAGACGGTACTCGTCAAACCGGATCGGTTTATAAAGAGCAGGTCGGTTTTCGGTTAATAGTTCTTCCATTGGTCCGATGGGGATATCGCTTCTCGGGTTGTAGAAAAGTGCCAAAGAGACTCGATTCATACCGGAATTAACGATCACTTGATGCTCCACGCTTTTGTAAATCCCATTGCTAAGTATCTACAGTGTGATCCAACATATTATTCGTTACTATTTGCATCTGATTCCATTACAAGACTTAGCTCAAATATCACATGATATCAAGATGATTACATGAATTTGCCAAAAATACTTTAGAATATCGTTATAGAAACGTATGCGCTAGTGAATAGAAACACGATTTAAATATACTTATATATGTTCCGCAGATTGTAGACCTTCTATATAACATATGAGCTTAAGACATAATGTCCAATTGATTTTTGCCACGACAAAAAATTTAGGGGCTTTAAAATTTGATTTTTTCTGTATATGCTCCTATCTAGAGTTCTAATTATAAATGTATAAAACCATAAAACAGGGCGATGTGTATCTTGTTAACCAAGTTATCTTCAGTTTAAAAAAATGGAAAAAGGTAAAAGGTAAACAACAATACCTGAAGCTGATCTCCAATGTTAACGATCAAAGCATTGGGGACGGATTTAACGGTGACCCAGCAGTCACCACGACGGACCTGGAGGCCTGCGACGTTCTCGTCGGGGAGGACAATGGTGATGCCACCAGGGTCAGAATGGGAAGAGAGGCCTAAAGTGAGGTGTGGCTGAGGGCATTTTGGGTAGAAATTTGCCCTAAGGCTAGCCCCAACTCTATCTTCTCCTCCAAAGGCCTTCATGAGATGGTTTGGTTCTAAACCTAAGCTCTCTGACAATGTCTCCACCAGCCTCTCACACAGTTTTCTCACTTCTTCTCCGTACTCTTCGATTAATTGTCTGCACATTATGTTTTTCCTCGAAATGTTAATTACAATGATCGGTATAAGAGAAAATAAAAAAGGAAAATCCAGATATATGATTGGTTAAAAAAAACATTTTCTCAATATTGGTTGCTTATAGACCAATTATTCTGAAATCGGTTTACTACTAAATTTTGTAAACTAATAATACGTAAAAGTTATAGAAAAAACAATCATCGGTAAAAGTTTTCGGACATAAAATGTTTACATACATACGTTACATGTATAATATATGTGTATATTATATAAAATAAAGTCGTGTTTCACATGGGTATATATGCCAACATGAGACGTGTTCACACATGAGACACGTGCCTAAATAAACATATAGACCAGACGGCCATGTGTGCACGTATATGTAAGTTGTACCTTCAAGTTGCATCAACACCTAAAAATCAAAACACACACAAGCAACGTGTCCCATGCAAACATTCACTTAGTATCATATCTTTTTTAAGTAAAGGGTTTCGTTAAAAACATATACACTTCAAAAATATGAAATACATATATCTAGTATACCTAAACCATCTATAGATGTAGATGATGAAAACAAAGAAAAATCATGTCATGGACGTTTATATAAATTACTAATTAACAGGTTTGATTAGACTTCCATGATGGTCAAAGGCATACCGTTTTAATCGTCTTCAATGAGAAAATAAAAAGTACCAAAAAACGATATCATCAATTATCAATTTTTTTGCTATTTTTTTGGCCAAAACCCATTTTTACATTTTGTGTTACTCTCAGTCTGACGTTAATATTATAGTTACTAGAATTTATACCTTATCTTAGGAGGCTGAGATGGCCACTTGGAAGGGTTTCTTATGGAAGCAGGCAAGTAATTGAGGAAGAAGTAATCACTCCAATCTAATTTAGCATCTTTCACAACCCCAAGCCTGCTTCCATAGCCTTCGTACGTCTCCGGTGAGTTTGCATATTTTCGTTTCTCCTCTGCCGGTAGATCGAAGAACTCTCGCCACGCTCCTCTCATTCTCTCCATAAGCACGTGGTCCACGCCGTGGTTCACCACTTGGAAGAAACCCCACTCTTCACACGCACTCTTCACGCGCCTCAGCCCCTCCGGTTTCCCCCACACGTCGTTCATGTCTAGCACCGGGATTTCCATGTCAGCACCGGACTGATCGGAGTTGTAGACCGGTCTCTCATGAGCCGGTTTCACGTAGCGGTTTGGGACGGTAGATACGCCGGTTTGGGACAAGGCTTGAACGGAAACAATGGGTTCAGGCCAGCTTGCAACCATTTTTTTTGTTCTTTTGTAAATTGTTTTGTACTTCAGAAAAAAAGAAGATCAGAAAACACTCAAGGAGAGAGGTGTGAAGGAAGGAATGAAAGTTTATGATGGTAGAAGAAGCGAGGACGAGTGGGGGTATAAATATAAACCGAAATGAAACGTGAAACAATTAATGATACGATATTATTTTATTCCACTTATGTTTTTTTTGTTGAATTTTGAGGTCGACCTAATAAACTTTGCATGTTGAGCTAGTTGGATGATAAACATAATAAGACACGTTTTTTTTAGAGTTGTGGATAGATGTCGACAATATTTCTATTTTTACTTTATTTTTGTCTCTAATGACTTTTGAAGAGGGAGACGGCGAACGAATTTCGGCGCCGTGCGATGATTTTTGCGCAAACCCATAACACCGTGTGTCAAATTTATTCACTTTGTTCCTTCTTCATAATTCCTTAACATGCTAATGTAGTCGAGCATATATACTGAGATTGTTTAATTTTATTGATTGAAAGTAAATAAATAATATATCAACATTAAGATTTATAATCTAGCGGTTTGTGATAGTATCATCTAATATTACTGTTTGAATTCGAATCCAATTTAATATGTATTATTAAATTGTTGACAGAAACAAAAAAAATATCTCAACTGTTTATAATGAAAATATAACTTCTTATAAAGTATTATTAACTTCTTTATTGATCAATAGATTCAATACAAATTGCATTCTTCAAAAACGAAATTAAACACTTTTTCAACCATATGTTTAGTTGTTAGAAAACAAAATGTCTTTCTTTGAAATATTATTGATAACTTTTTTAAGTTAAAAATTTAGGCGTCATGTACAATACAACTAGTGAGTATCAACGAATATTTTATTATTGGATATTTTTTTAATATTAAAAAGATTTTCATCATAACTATCATTATTTTAAAATACCTTTTATTGCCTATATATTAAACATTTACAGACTGTCTCCATTTTCATATAAATTATTTAAAAATATTATAATATAACAATATAAATTATTTATAAATTAGAATATTATTATACTATAAAATTATGATAATAAAATTAAATAAAATAATATAATTTTGTTATAAATTATAATATTTATATATTATGATATATTATTTTATTTTATAAACGCTAAAAACGTTTAAAAATTAGTTTATATTTTGATTAGACATTTTTATCTATTTAGTTATTAAAATATATTATTATCCTGTTTGTGTAAAATTGGATACTATTTATCTTTTTAAATTATTATTATATGGTTAATGGTTGTAGACAATGTTCAATTTTGAGCTATGTTTAGTTTTGGTTTAAGTTTGTTGGTTTGTCAATAATAATAAATAAAATAAAAAACATAATCTAAAATGAATGATTTAATTTTATTTAATTTTAGTAGATTCAAGTTTTAATCAAATCCATATTTGGTTTTGAAATAAAGGTTTGGACTAAACAAAAAAGAGTCAGTTAGTTTCAAATTCGGATATAATAATTTATTAGTTATATATGTTGTCTGTAATTTCATTTATATATGTGTGTGAATTGTGTATGTGTATGAATTGAGTTTTTCTTTCTACGGGCAAATCTATAATATCTTACAAAACAATGTCATATTTCAATTATCTTTTCAAAATAAACGTTTTCTCAAAAATATACACAGGATAATTACATAAGATTTAGGGGATAATTACATAACTAGATGGAGAAGAGCAGCAAAATAAATACTAGATCGTGATATTAACAAAGAAAATGTGCACCGAATATGTTGAATATTCTGAATGTAATTGATGTGATCATTAACCGAAACTGTTTATCTAACTCGTTGATTGAAGGGAAACAAAAACATTAGCTACATGTGTCTACTGGCTACCAAACGCACATGTGAACACGAAGTTTGTATTTCTGATAAACACTAGTATAAATTTTAAAATAGCTGTAAATAAGATAAGATCCTAAACGAATCTTCTTATACATGTATTCGAAGTTTTCTATGTTAAAAATTTGTTTAAATCATATTTTCCCATTTTTTTATTAATTTATTAAAACAAAATCTTCGTTATTTCAATGTCTAAAATATTTTTATCACAAAATTTTGGAAAAAGCTAATTTTTCAAACAGAAAATTATCGACTTTGTAAAGATCAATTTTTCAAAAATAATTAGTAACCATATTTCAAAAATAATTAGTAACCATATATGAAATGTAGTTACGATCATTTAATCATAAAAATTTTGGCTGAATTTTGGTTGCTACACAAAATACTTTTATTAGTATATAAATACAAGTTTTATTCAATTCTTGTCTTCAATTTAACTACTATTACTTTTTATTGGGTTTAATTTTTAAACTGATACAATACGATTAATTATTCAAATAAAAATTAATATTAGTTAAATTGAAGACAGGAATCATTCATTATATTTTTTTTAAATTATTAATATTCTAATTTTATGCCTACGTGTGCTCTGTTCAAGTTTCACTAGTAAAAACTCAAACGACAGCAAAAATCAAAAAAAAAATGAGAAACAAGACTAATAAGATTTCTTTTCTTTTTTTACTTCCACAAGGACCACAACCAAATTTCGAATTTTTTTTGTTTTCAGAATGCCCAAAAAAGCCCAATAGAGCCCAAAAATAATTAATATCATCTGGTTATAATACATGGATTTCGAGATAAAAGATAACAGTAGGATCCATCAAGCTTACATATAGCTTTCAAAAATATTGAAGCATTGAAACGGTTCATGAGTTTTGGAACAAGTGAACCATTTATCTTTCAAGATCACTTTCTTTAGGTATTACACGTTTAATGCGCGGGGTTAAATTTTCATCTTAAAACTAAAATGAAACCTAAGTAAATATGAATATTGATGCAAGTCGAAAATCAAATAACAGACCTTGAAAATAAGAATCTAAAATGCTAATAGCTTCGAAACAATTAATTCGTATATGGGTTGTCCTTGAATCTCTCTTAATCCACTGGTGACGCCTTACCAATATTGAAAATCATAGGACACAAAACCAAATTAAAAGTATTTACTTCTTATAGGAATTACACAAATTAATGTACATCAGTTTAAAACCATACTAACTCATAAAACACGGTCTAGTCCAAAAGAACGTCTTTCACCATACCATTTGGAGTTAGAACCACGAAAGAGGTATTTTTTTCTTTCTTTATACTATACAGATTAATTTATATGTTTAAAGAAACATTTGGTTTTAGTGGTGCAAATTTTTAAAGTGGCTTTTATAATTATTTTTTTATTTAGGAAGACAGATAATCAGGTGAGAAAATCAAAATCAAAATATATATTATTATATGTAGTTTTGGATCCATTGAGTATTAGATAGTACGGTTTTAGGCAAATAAAGTTGCCAATAGAGACTTGGGGGTGAAGCTAAAGGCTGCGACTGGTCGCCGAGAATTAAGAACCACACAATATTACAAAAGTAACTAACCGAAACTTCTCGCAACGGTGATGAAAGGTCGACGCAATACAATCGTCACATTAATAGATTATAAAATGACAAATGAAGCAGTCAAGGCTTTAATCAGAAAATACCCCAATTAAAATTTATTTGTTTAAAGAACTTTAGACTTCAGTAAGAAAATATCAATAACACTAGTCAATGTGTTTTACTGAACCCATTCAGTTATGTATAATATATGTTTATTTATTGAAACTTATCTTAAATACCAAATTTTGTTTCTAATATATCACAATTTTCTTTTAATTTTAAAATACCACATATGAAGGATTCTGGCAACTGATTTGAATACCACTTTTTAAAAGTTCAGGAATCTTTGGAAAAATGATTTACAGTAGTTATCTGTATCCCCTATTTGCATTTGACTATTAAAAACCTCTTTTTATAGAAACTCAACAAATAAACAATGTAATTTACGAAACTAATCAGCAATTTTTGTGACTTTCTAGAATAATAACCAAACATTGAATGAAAATGATATCCACACGGATAATAGATCAAGAGATCCACATTTTAAAAGTTGCAGCCGTGCAATAATTAAAGTAACTATTAATCTCAAGAAAAGAGTGGTAATAAATCCATTTCATAAACATTTGATTGATTATATGTCGACTGTCAAATCTAGTATACTATTGTCACACTAAAGTGATTATTACATTATGAGAAGAAAACGATTGAAGTATCCACATCCCTGATCACCAGTCAATTTGTTAATAAGATAATTACCATATATGTAACTGGTCATTTTTTCATTTAGGTTATTTACATTAGCAAAAAAAACTACATTAAAACTTATACTAATGAGTCAGTTAATTCATACAACTTAAATACAAAAAAATTATTTTTACTAAAAAATCAATAATTTCATAAAACGTATTCTACCAATTACAAAAAGAAAAAAACAAAAAAGATTTCAAAATAAAATAAAATAGTATTTGTAATAAACCTAATTTATAAATTTTGTTTGTAATAGTAATGCCAAGAGTGTAAAATTCAAAAATTATATAAAATATAATTCAAACATTGTATATAAAATTTTAGAATTAAAATATACTGCAGATATTTAACGATATTTATCATTAACATTTTAAAATTTAAAATTCGTCCAATGCGCTCGATATAAATCTAGTACAAAGAGGCTAATCTTTTTTCCAATAGGCCATAATAAATTAATTTAACATATAGAGTACGAAGATCAAATACGACACACTTACCGAAAGCTTTTCTTTAATATTTTGTCAAAAGAAAAAACAGAAAGAAAAAAAAAGTAAATCATACTAGAAAAATCCAAGAGAAAAACAAAAAGTAAACGCGTAGACAGATGGCGACAGGAGAAAGAGAGAGTGGAGAAGAAGAAAAGAATTACGATCAAAGAAACTAGACATCTTTCTCTCGACGTTTTCACATTACAAACTCAAAACAAAAAGAAAACAAAAGAAATCGTATTTTCGATCTGAAAAAGTGAAAGCCCCTCAAAATCTAATCTTTGCTTTAGTCTTTTAGAGATCCTTGGTGATTTCTTGTTTCTCTTTTACTTCTTTTCTTGATTATTTCTTCATATGGATGGACATCAGCATCACCTTCACCAGCTTCAGTACCTCAACAAGCATCATCAACATCTTCATCCTCAATCTCAAACGCCTGAGATAGCGTCTCCGGCGGCTGCGGCTTCCGGGGATAGGTTTCCACAGTGGAGCGTAGAAGAGACGAAGGAGTTGATAGCGATAAGAGGAGAGCTGGATCAGACTTTCATGGAGACAAAACGGAACAAGCTTCTTTGGGAAGTTATCTCTAACAAGATGAGAGACAAAAGCTTTCTTCGTAGCTCTGAGCAGTGTAAATGCAAGTGGAAGAACCTCGTCACTCGTTTTAAGGTCCCAACTAATCCTATCTCTCTCTCTCACTCCTTCCTTTCGTTTTGTGGATGTTATCATGTTTAATTCTCTAGTTTGTTATACTCGGAGGTCGTGCATGAATTTATGTTAGATGCAAAAGTAATACACATGTCCATAAAGTTTTCAGGACACGTAAACTAGTATTCTCCTTAGTTAGAGATCGTATAAGTAGTTTAGTTTATATTATGCATTTGATATCATATTGGTAATGTGTATCCAGGGATGGGAGACAATGGAGGCAGAGACAGCAAGACAACAATTCCCTTTTTATGATCATATGCAAATTATCTTTACAAGTAGAATGCAGAGAATAATGTGGGCCGAATCCGAGGGAGCAACGAGAAAGAGAAGTCACTCGGAGCAGTTTTCTTCAGATGAGGAAGAAGAGAACGTGAATGAAGAGCTAGAAGATATCAGCAATGACCCGAAAACATTAAAACCGAAAAAGAACATTGCAAAGATCAAGCGAAAAGGCGGTATTAGTAGCAGTAGTGCCAATAATGGTGTAAGAGAGGTTTTAGATGAGTTTATGAGACATCAGATGAGAATGGAGAACGAATGGAGAGAACGATGGGAGACGAAGGAGAAGGAGAGAGCAGAGAAAGAAGAAGAGTGGAGAAAGAAGATGGAGGAGCTTGAGAAGGAGAGGGTGGCAATGGAGCGGATGTGGCGGGATAGAGAAGAGCAAAGGAGGTCTAGAGAAGAGATGAGAGCAGAGAAGAGGGATTCACTTATCAATGCATTGCTTGCTAAGCTCACTAGAGATGGTTCTCTCTAGCTCTAATATTTAACGTAAGTTAACTTTGTTCTTTCTATGCATGTTTGGGGTTGTTGGTTTAGTTATTTGGTGGGAGTAGTTAGTATGTATATCCATGGAAACTCATATATTGAGTTTTTCTCGTGGGACTTTAGGAATATTTTAACCTCACGTTCTTTTTTCTTCCTGGTATTGATTTTGGTTTAGTCTATTGGTCCTTATTGTGCACACCATTTAATCTCAATGAGATTTTAAAATTTTTTGTTAATCATTTTATAATTTTGCTTTTTCTTTCGACATCAACATGGTAACTAATTACCCGCAAATCGTAATTATCTCTTATGTGGCCCATGAGAATATCTAAATTTGTAAACATATCAAGCGGTGTATAAAGAAAGGAAGATTCACGCGCTTAGCTTTAGGTAAATGTATCAGATAATCGTGGATCGTTTCGTTGAAAGGTACGACAATAAGACATACTGTCCTTTTTGTTGGCAAAGCAAATGCCACAAATTGTCTGTCTCCTTGAGACTCGAGAAATCGTTAACTCCATTTCCGATTGGTACGTTTGTTATTTGTATTCCTCCTACCCTTTGGCTTTATTAGTTAACAAAAAAATAAGAATTCTCAATACAGTTAATTCACAATCTTAAATAAACTAGCAACACTTGGTCTGTTTCGTTTCATTACAAGTGTTGCTCTATAGCCTCTACCACTTTTCTTACACATGTTAAGAAAAATATGTACTTTCTACTAATCTGTAAGCTTTATAAGTGCTAAAAAAAGCACAAGTTTGAAATTTTAGAAAGAGAGTTCAATCGTTTATTATAATTCTCAATTATAAATGTTTTTTGAGTTACACAACTACAAGTAGAGAAAGAAAATGGGATGAAACTAATTCAACATATTGCCAAGTTCGCCATTCTCATTCATTGAAGTCAATATATCACAGCCTCCTAAAAGTTCTCCTTTCACAAATACCTGTGGAAACGTTGGCCAATTGCTGTAACTCTTCAGCTTCTCTCTTAGCCCGTGATTATAGTCATCGTCAAGAACATCTACTGTTTCATAATCCACTCCTTGGCTTTCAAGAATCCCAACCACTCTCTGCGAGAATCCACATTGAGGAGCGCTTCTCGATCCTTTTATGAAAGCTACCACTTTGTTCTCTTTCACTAACCGGTCAATCAGATCTTCTAAGGGAACTGTGAGTTCGACATGGCGACCTGGAGTGAGACGGATATCAGATTTCTTCCTAGGAGTCTGCTTGACCCATGTGTTGTTCCCTGACTTATTCCCTGGCGGGACTTTTCCGGTTACTTTTATGTGGTCTTCAATCCATGTTTTCCACGCTTGTGTTAGAACTGCTTTGTCCGGTTCTTCTACTATACCAACCTAGCAACCAATGATGACACATTCAGACAAAATCAGTACCAAAGAAATATCACCAATATTCATCATGTCCATTTAAAACATGCAAAATGAAGAAAGTATGTACACAGAGTTGGTTGTTGTTGGCCATGAGTCCATGGGGCAAACAAACACTAAAAGGGTCCTAACAGTTTCTATTTCCTTGTTAACATATCATTCTAACTAAACTCCTAAAGAGCTATTTTAACTTCGACTGTGGAAAGCTGATAGAGTAAACTATCATGGACACAAACGAAACCCAAAACTCTTCTCATCAACTGAAAGAAGCTAACAGATAATAGGAATCAAAACAGCAAAGACGATGAATTCCAAAAGCTCTCTTAACCCGGGATGAATCTCACCAACGAGCAACATCATGTATGGATAAATAAACTCCCCATAAAAACTAATAAAAAGAAAAGTGTACAATGAAGTAGGAAACCAAAGTCATAACATAACACGGTCACACTCTTCGATCTGTCTCTCTCTTTTCGATATATAAACTATCCCAAGGCTTGGAATCATCTTTTTGTGTTTTCTCTTTATTGTGATTCAATCCTGTGGTTTAATATCATTAGCACTTTGCTGAAATTCTCATAGGCATGATTTCCTTTATTTCTCACTCAATGCATCTCTTAATTATACTCAGTGACTAACTTTCTAAGTCTGGCAAGTGTAGCTGAAGAACTTCATTAGCTCGAATTTTAAACACAGACAAGTAATCCTAATGATATAAATACTAATCTGGAACTAAAGAGATGTCCATGTCGATCTCTGAACAGGTAACTAAAAAAGTCAACCACGAAATAGTGAATCCTAGTTAGTACGATCTTCAAATCAATCAAGATTCACACAGAGAAACGTGTGAACTGCTTCCAATTTTTCTTGCTACTCTACAGAGGCTTCGGATTCATTTATATCAGAAATTGTTTTTTTATTGAATCCTGGATCAGAACGACAGCGAATCGGGGAGATGAGCTTACCTTGACGGAGCCACAAAGCTCTGGCACTGATTTCAGATGTGTCGAGACACTCGCGGCGATGTTCCGAGATATTCCGACGAACTGAAGCTCGTCGCTCTTATCGTAGACGGCGTATACGCCGGAATCGGACGGAATCGATTCAGCCTCCGCAATCGGAAGCTGCTCAGTCTCCCCCAGAGTCTTGACCGCGGAGGCGATTAAGAAGGGACGACGAGACCGGACCGTGTGGCGGAGGGTGAAGGAGAGAGAGGGAAAGGAGAAGGATGGTGTGAAGCGTGAATAGAGAGTAAGCGCAGGGGTATTTCTGGAAACATGTGGACGAAAAACACGCGGAGAGGCTGAGGCATGATGATGGAAAGAGGAGAAGCTGATTGCAGCCGCCATTTTTGGGTTGTCGGAGCTGACGAGTTATCAGTTGGAATGAGCTGGTTTGTTTTTAACATTTAACTGTATTCATATGGGCCTGATATGGGCTGATATGGGCTGATATGGGCCTGATATGGGCTGATATAGCAGGCCATAAACAATTTGGGCCTCAGTATAAGACATCAGGAAAATGTGGGACCCACTCTTTTTTTTCCGACTATTTAATATCTGCTTTTATTATGTACGTGTTTGATATCAAAAGTCGACAAGAGTTTTGTTTCTATCAGTATTGTATTGGTTTTATTTAATTATAATAAATAGATAAACAGGTGAAAATTTCACCAGCAATTATATCTTCTCAATAGCACCCATAATATGGTGTTTAATCAAACTGGATAAACAGGTCTGAGTCAAAACTCAACTAGAATTTATCATATAACTCTTATGGTCTCTCTTTAGATATAAAAATAACAACTGTTCTCAGTGTCGTTTGCAGCTTTTTAAAGTCAGCTCTGGATAAACATAAAAGGATATAAGATATCTAGAAAGCTTTAAAACAATAGAGGATTTGGCCTTCATCAAGGCACAACATAGCCACTCATTATTATTACCCTACCTACTTCCTGCTCTCAATGTTGTATAATTGTGAAGATGCTTCTCTTAGTGTAACAACCCATCTCTTTGTTTCCCCCTGAAATTCAATGATCCACAGACTTGATAAGAAAATGTTGCAACTTAAGTGGTAAAGATCATTGAGTTGTACATAAAACATGTTGGATCTTACACGTTGCCATTTCTGATTGCAGTTTTTATGGAATGACTTCATCTGAGATAACAGCCTTGCCCAAATAGACCTGTTGTATCTCTTCTTTCCAGATCTGCATCAACTTCATAATTCAATTTGTTTTCCTACAAGAAGGAATTAACCTGTGTAAAGATATCAAAATTTTGTCCCCTACCGTGTCCCGGAACTCCACCCTTATGTGAGGCACATTTGTTTTGTGAATGTCGTTTCCATCGGGTCCTCTTTTGTAGTAGTCTTTTCCAATCCAGTGCGACTAAAAACATGTCAACGAGTTAGTATTATCAGCAGAACCAAACCAAGCAAGACTGTTCCATCATCCCAAAGAGCTTGGCATCATGCTAATTTCTACTATATTCTATAGGTTACATTTGATAAAACAAGTACCTTCAGGGCATGTGAGAAACCTGACTGGTACACTGAGTTACGAGCTATCTCGCACAGGTCACACGAACTCAGCTTCCAAACCTGAAAATCCAGTTATTATCTTTAGTCAATACATCACTAAACTGAGTCCTATCAGAAAAGGATGAATGGAGTGAAGGTTCATTGTTCCTTGGTATTTGCAGTCATCAAAGATTTATATATGATTTCATACGGTATTAAGACTTATCTAAAGATAATTAACTTTCATGGTCTATGATGTGTGACATGACCTCGTAATGGAAATATAATGACTTACTGAGGCAGCTATGCTGTACTCTTCCACAAGAGGTTCTTTGGTTAAGTGAATCTGAAGGGGATCATCCGTAGACAGGGAAACATTAAGACCTCTCAAGAAAAACACAGGGAACGGGTTTCGGTGGTAATCTAGAAACAGAGAGTTGTTGCTCAGTGGAGACATGGCCAGACCAATCTGTCAAAAGAAATGGAATAAAATGTCCAGTCATATATTCTTAGACCAGACACAATAATACATGTGTAATACAAGCAGCAGTCCCCGCAAACCTGGGCGAGGTAGTAGAGATACTGAAGCACAGGAGACTTTCGTAGATTGATTCCGTGTGCGATGCTATGGCATGTGAGAAATGTAGCAGCCAAGTGGTCAATATCTCCAGCCTGAAATTTGTAGACATCATTAACATCCACTGAACTGAAAGTGAAAACCGTTTACATAGCACAAAGGACAAAACAAAATACCTCCCCAGAATGTGGTCGTAGCGTGATGGTCGTCATGCCCTTTGACTCCCGAAGCTGGAAAAAAAAAGTTACTCCAAATAATTTTGACAACACGAAGTTAGTTGCAGCAGAGATCAGGAATGGTACCTTATTTAACACATAGAGGTTGGCATAACAGTAGTAGACGTAGTACGAAAATGCAGGATTGAATGCGTTAGTCCATTGAGCTGGAGTGGGCATATGTTTTGTGGGACGTCTTTCAGGTTTGCTTTCATCATCGACCAAATCAAATCCAACAACCTGAAATAGCAAACAAGAAATGAGCAACAAAACCAGAGAAGCAATTAAACAAACAAGAAACAGCAACAAGTTAAACTGACTTTTTAATAGTTTCTAATAGATATAGGCGCTAACCTGCTTCAAAAAAACATGGAGCTGGGGATGCGAATCGGGATCTACCGTGGCTTCAAACAGAGGAATGAATATATTGTCAAGGATATTCTGGAACGATGTCACAATACCCATGTCCTTGTAAATGTTGTACAGGCGTGGGAGCTAGTGAGCAGACACATAAAACAAGGGAAGAATAGCTCAGTAAGCAGTCATGTGATAAACACACGGAGAGAGATACACATACTCATCAGAAAAAGATAGCCAACCTGAATTAACCAGACAACGTTCTCACTGTATAGATCATTGTTCACAATCCAACTAGCCAGTTGGTCCCACTCACTCATCTTTCTGCCGTATATAGATATTCTATATTCAGCCATCTGCAGTGTTCAAAGTAGACATATGGGAAAAAATACAGAGCAATTACGAATCTGCTTTGGCAAGAAGATTCCTTAACACAGAAATTGACCACAGTAACATGAAATTTGTTTTCAGAAAAGTCAATGCCGAGCACATGTAGCTAGAAGAAAATCAACCTTGCACATAACAAAGAACTTGAGTGTTTGATATGGTCTCGGAGAAAAAATCCCAAAGCTTTACTACTATTAGTCTTTACATAGTATAGTAAAACAATAAAGGTTTTCTGTACCTATGCTCTCTGTCTATATAGCATATGGAACAAGAAATGGAAGAGTGGTTCAGATTTTATCTGGCGTTGGTTATGTAAGGGGGAGTGGGAGGAGATCCATTATCAAAATCCTAAGTCTCTTTGTATTTCCAGCAGATTATATATAAAAAGCCCAGCTATTATAGATTTGATTGTAACAGTGTTCTTCTGTTATCATGTTCATTCTCAATGCATAAGACTACTGCAGATGCACGGTGGAGTTTACCTGATATTTGCTAGCTTCAAGGTCGGAGAAAACTTGTTTTGTTATCTCACCAAGAAAACGACCTGAACCAGAAACAAAAGAAATGTCAAAACCAAAAAGTATATCTTGGAATCACAACACTTGAGATATTTTGTATAGTATAACATGTGAGGTACATAATATGTAGAAGTTGAAGTAAGCAGCTGGTATATATGGAAGTGCATAACTGACGCATCAACTGAACGAAAATACCTTGGATGAGATTATCCTGTTTAAGGAAAATTTCCCTAAGCCTACTTTGACCACAGGGATTGTACTTAAGGTTGAACTTATCAAACCGATGAAAGGTACTCTTGTCCGCATGAACATCCAAAAGGTCGACATTCAGGTCATATCTGTGAAAAGTTCAAACAAGGACAAAAGGTTATTTCTTTAGCATAATGGTAAAACGGGGATACAATGAAATACAGATGATCTGCATAACAACCAGGTGACTCCTAAGAGAGTAATTTAACAGTCTTGCAGTAAGATTGACTTGTAATTCTTAAAATTGGAAACGTAAATTACCCAGTCAGATCCAGGCTCTCAAAAACTTCTTTCAATGTCAAATATGTTCCATCCCGGAATATGACAACCTGTATAGAGCAAAAAGTTATCATACCTCCAAATCAGCAAATTATCCTAAAACATATGGTTCCAATTATTACCTCATCAGGCTCTTTACGGAGCTTTGACTTGATAAACCTTAAAAGGTGTTTCTGGTTCATGCAAGCTGAATGATGAACATGAGTGTCGACTTTCCTAACGTTATAAAAATCACGATGTGGTGCACTTTTTTTGGGCAAGAAATTCTTTATCCGCGTTAAGCATCAAATGGAGATTAAATTTCTGAAACAGAAAAAAATCATAATGTTAACCAGATGAAACTTGCTTCTTGAGATTAGTTCTTCTATAACTAATATCTTGCCTGTTCTAGGAGCACTAGTCGACGGTGGCACAAAGTCCGGATGTTTCCTGCAGCTATGACTTTGAGTATGTGATGTAAGTCAGTGAAAAACGCCGTGGCGTCAGCTACGGGGAAAAGCTCTTCTTTTGCTGGGAATAACGAAACAGAAGATAGTCATTTTATTTGAAAAACGGAAATGTAACCAAATCAACTTCTATTGGTACAGGACAAAAGAAAGCACAAAAATTCCAAGACTTGTACTCTTACCATCTTTATTTGAAAAAACATGGACTACCCCATCTTGCATCTCAAAATAATGCTGTAAGAAAAAAGAGGGAAGTTAAATTTATCAAATACATTGCGTTCCATTAAAATAACTGAGGACAAACTCACATCAGATTTTCCCTGAGGATAATGTGCAAATGGCTCTAGATTAGGCTTCGGGGTACTAGGATCAGATATGACTTCTTTTTCCCATGGCGCAACAGTTTCTTGGAAGACATATCTCTTCCGCAATTCAAGACATTCTTGCAGACATTTATATGCTTCAACTTCATCGGACGTTGGCACCTCTGAACAGATCATGTGTCAAAACTTAATCAGAAATGTGTTGAACTCGAACTGTTTCAAGGTATAACTCTTAAACTATGGTTTAGAGATTTAAAGGCTCAACTTCAACATAGAGTAAAGCTTTGACTAAACCTTTCTTGTCTCACTAAAGACTTAAAATTTAAACTAGTGGGGCTTGCAAATCAACCATGTCATGATTTGTGATAACAGGACAAGAGCATCGAGATGACTCAGAGAGAGGGAGAGAGAAAAAAAAAATCATTCTTACCAAGAGGAACATTAAGACGGACAAAGGTCTCTTGCTCCGGCTCTTTACGAAGAATGTCAGCGGCAATAGGATCAGGCTGAACTCCATGTAGGTCACCAGACACACTGTGTGATCGAATCATGCTTGAAGCAGCCATGGATATTTGCTCTTCAGTAGCATCTGCAGGCTGCAAAAAAAAGAAACATCATACTTATAAGCGTTTTGCTTGCTGATTCAATCAACAAAACAGGGATTGAAAAAATGTTGAATAAGAAACACTCACCAAGTCCCCATTGGATTGCAAGTAGGAAGCATCCAAACCCGCACTATCTGTCATATTATCATCATCATCTGATTCTTCCACACTCTCAAAGGCACTAGCACTAGCAACAGGGGATTTTGGAGAAATCGGTCTGACAAAGCTTCCAGTTTTCCTGATACTATTAGTCCCATGTACAGAAGATCGCCCTGGAACATCACAAGCTATCAGAAGATGGCAAGTGAAATCAAATACGATGGAAAAGGCACTAAACCAGAAAAAATGGATCTTTTCCATTAATCACACTAAAATCTGTTTAACTTATAGAAAAAATCCAATCTGATTAATCCAGGATTGCTACCGAAAATCAGAAAGTTCCCCAATACCTTCAGATGGCGTATGAAGCCTCGGCAAACCAGGAGGGATTTCATCGACATAAATATGGCCGTTGCTACGCCCTGCATCAACGGCGCCGGCGACGGCGCCATCGGTAACTCCGGTGAAGGGCGTGGCATCTGGAAGCGAAGCGGGGCTGCGACCGTATTGGTCATTTCCTTTCCTTCTGACTTGGCTCCGCCGCCTCCCAAGGGTCTGATTCTGATGCTGAGGAGAGTCTCCTTCGGTGTTGTCTTTCTTCTCCCTACCACGCTCGAGGACTAGATTCAGTGCCTTGAAGTGCATGAAAAACCCTGAAACAGCAACAAAGGAAGCTCCAAAGAGAGCCGCGAGGGCAAGCTGGTAAATATTCGGTTCCATGATAGAGCCAGACAAAATCTCTGTGTGTGTGTGCAGGTCAGAGTCAGTGAGCCACGACTTTGATTTGAGTGGCGATGGTGTGGAGAAAAGGTTTTTTCGTTTGATATTTATAGGCCCATCGAGTGAAACCACGCCACTTGCAGGCTTTTTTGGTCTTGAAAATGAAACCTTTTAGGATCGATTTTTTTTTCTTTTTTCTTTCTGCAACAAACTTTTTAGGATCGATAAAATTAAAAAAAGTAAGTGGTGACACAACTATCTAAACGACAAAATTTAAACTAATAATTCCTTCATTAGTGTTCAATTATTTCAAACACCAACTTACTTTATGCAAGGTTTAACAAACATACATCACTCCTGGTCCTAAGAGAATTATGAGTAAAGAGTTACATGTCCAGCCTTTATCTTAAGGAAACGAGTCCATTCTAATTCAAAGAGAAATTTGGGTTCAACACAATAACACTGACACATATAGTCAAAACTATAA
The DNA here is from genome assembly GCA_000218505.1 of Schrenkiella parvula. NCBI lineage: Eukaryota > Viridiplantae > Streptophyta > Magnoliopsida > Brassicales > Brassicaceae > Schrenkiella > Schrenkiella parvula. The sequence continues at coordinate 9,559,545 of CM001190.1, read as the reverse complement.
GAGAATTAAGGTTTTAACACTCACATGTCAGACATACCTACAATTCTAGGGACAGTTGTATGGTCATAAACCTAATAGAACTAGGATAAGAACTAATTAAATATAGTGGAGGTTCTATTTTGATGCCCTCCATTGAGTTGCTCAGTTATTTGGCAAATATAAAAGTGTTATTGGCTCAAAGAAACCTTTAAGAAACTATATGTATCAAATCCTAAGCTAAATGACTATTTATACTTAGTTTAATTTGAGAAGCATCATTTTAACAAAATCATAAATGGTTGGTAACAGCAAATTACATCAGAAAAAGAATGAAAAACTGAAGTTTTTACCTATACAAAACACATCACTCTTTCATGTGTCTCTACAACACCAAAAGAAAAAGAGGAGAGAAAACAAAAAATTTGAAAGCACATAAAGAGGTATTTATAAAACAATGGTTACACCTCTAGCACCATGAACATAAGAAGGATGAGCAGCTTCTTGATCTCTCTCAAACTGTTGCACCTGCGATGCATGCCTCGTGGCATCGAACTTCTCTCCATCTCCCCATAGAGCATAAGCTTCTTCTCCATGAGCAGCGTCGTCTCCGATACCAAGCTCTTCCTCAGCCATTCTCAACGGTATGACAATCCTGATAGCAAGGAGTATGAGAGTCGTCGACACCACATTCCAGCCAGCTATGAAAGCAGCTCCGGCCAACTGTTTCAAAAGCTGTTTGCCGCCATTGCCACCGTAGAAAGCTCCGTTAGTGTTTGGGACAGGAAGTGACAAGGCGCAGAGATCAGGATGTGCGAACAAGCCTGTCATTACTCCACCTAGTATTCCGGCAACTGCGTGCGTGTAGAATACCGCTAATGTATCATCCACCTGTTTATTTCATCCATCAAAATATCATATTTTAATTATTTGTTAATAAAAGCATACAATTGATATATTACATCAGATTATAGATTTACTCTAAAATATATATTTACGATGAAACATTGAATGCTATCAACTTCAAGTTATAAAATTCCAGAAAAAATATTAGAATCCTGATATGGTCCAGTTTATGATCTAACTATATCTATTGAAAACGAAAAATGTAGTTAAAATTAATTCAATGATATTCTTCCATCTCATCCTTTTCGTTTGTAAGTGATTTTTCTTTTTCAAAATTTTGGAATAAAATAGTAGAAATCTAAGTAATATATGTAATTTGTTTGGAAAAATTTGTGCCGGCAAATAATAAAATAAATATAGAAAAATTATGTTGTTCTACGGTAAAAATAAAAATAAAAGTTTGAAGGCTGAAGATTAGTTTTTACCTTTTGGAGGAGAGTGGATTTTTTGTGAAGGATCATCATAGAGGCCCATGGAACTGATCCTGAGAATATTCCAATAATTATAGCTGCCCATGTTTGGACCAACCCTGCAATATAAAAATTTAACCATGCAATGTTACGATTAGTTAAACTAGTCCAAAAAAAAAATTATGTCTTAACCAACACTAAACCAGATTAAGAGATTGAGACCTGCTCCGGGAGTAACGCCGGCGAGACCAGTGACCATGCCTTGAATGGCTCCGATGACAGAAGGTTTGCCAAAGAAGATGACATCGAGCGTGGTCCACACGAGGAGGCTTGTAGCGGCGGAGACGTTGGTGTTCAGCACCGCGATTGAAGAGGTTAAGTTGGCGGCGTAAGGAGCTCCGCCGTTAAAACCGGACCATCCCATCCATATAAGCCCAGCTCCGGCGAGCATTAAAAGAACATTGTTCGGTGGGAATCTTTCTCTGTCAGCCTGCGGCCTAGGTCCCACCTACAACATGTCACACGTATCGAATTTAATATAAGTTATAATCAAATCAATATCAAATAGTTCAACATGGTAGCAATTTATACGACTTTTTTTCTCAACTAGTTTTTGCTTTTTACTAACCAATTGTTCTTTTTCTTTTGCGAAATTATATTAGACTATTATGTCGTCGTCATGTGTGGAATTGACTTGACTTCTATATGCGACAAAATGCAGAATACAAGGAAACAAATGAATTACTTCATAGAAAAAATTAAAGTTTCTAACGCGAAAAAAAATATTTTCACAAAATCATTTAAACTAAGAAATGATTACTCTTCTCTAATTAAATTATCTGAGTTGCATATACTATAGAATATCGTGTTGTCCTAAAATAATTTTATTTAAATTGTTCTATGACTTGCAAAATTATTTATTTTTTGTTAGTGGACCGATCAATCATTAAACTGATCTATAAATATAAACGAAGGAATTTGATTTGAATACGTAATAATTATCTCGAAAAGAACAAACACACAACTTGGTAATTGAGGATCTGTCTACATCGAAATATACTTAGAAATTTTCAGAGTCTATGACCATGTCGTCTACCGTACATTTTATTAAATCCAATAATGTCAACAAAAGACAATACAAAAGTATCTTATTCTTCAATGTTTATCATTATCTTTTTCCAACCCAAATTTTCTTATCTATTTTTTTAATGATAAAAATAATAAAAACATTCCAAAATGATTCGAACTAACTAACTAAACTGACCTCAAATCTTCTAATGAATATTCAGTGGTAAAAATAAAAATAAAAATAAAAAGACAAAACCCCTCTATAAATCCGCAACTAAAAAAAGTATGCATTTATTTTGGTCACGAATGGGGAAAAAAATGATAAAATTTTAGATTAATGTAATTAAATGTAAATTCGTGGAAACAACATAAAGAAATTATGGAATATTTAATTCTCTTAAAAAAACGTACCCAATAAGCGGCGACGAAACCGGCAACACCAGAGGAGAGATGAATAACATATCCGCCGGAATAATCAATGACTCCCCAATGGAACAGAAACCCTCCGCCCCATATACTATAAGCTCCGACTGTGTAGCTAAAGATCAACCACAATGGTACAAAAGCCATCCACGCTTTAATATTCATCCTCCCCAATACCGATCCGGCCACAAGAATCGTCGTTATCGCCGCAAAAGTGAACTGAAAATACACCAAAGTCGCCATCGGAAAATACGGCGTCGTCGCTTGTTTCCCTATCGTCCCGTTCCCAAACTTCCAGAGGGTTTCTGGGATCTGTAAAAGAAAGACAAAAAAAGAGTCAACCAAAGAAATCTCATTCAGGCATTTTATCGAACACTTTGTGGACATAAAACCGATCTCAAGACCTTTGCTTGTCCCTTGAGGTATGCTTGGTCGAAAGCGGGACCAGCTTTACCCCAGAAAGGCAAAAGCTCATCTCCGAAGGCCATTTTGTAACCGAAAAGGACCCAACAGAGGAGAACGGCGGCGAAGGCGTAAAGTGCCATAAAAGCAGAATTCACGGCCCATTTCTTCTTGACGATGGAGGCATAGAGGATGACGAGACCTGGCATGCTCTGTAGACCAACCAGAGTCGCCGCCATGAGCTGCCACCCATTGTCTCCTGTGTTGAGCCAGTCAGGAACCTCCGGTAACCTCGCATCGTAAGGTCCGGCCATCTCTCTCTCTCTCTTTCCTGATGGCTTTTTTATTTGTTTTGGGAGGTTTCAAATGTTTATCATCAATGGTAAAGACTAAAGAGCATGAAATTGTAGGTGTGAAAACCTGTAATTATAATAATGTGTGTAAACTAGACAAGTCACAAGTGGGGTTTGGTGTTTTGTTGTACAGTTTGAAGGAGAAAAGTCTTCGAACATCGATGGATATGTTTCTCATTCTTGAATTTAGAATCTTGATATTTCAATAAAGAAGCTTCATTCGTTGTCCACTTTCTCCACTATCGCTGCTTACAGAATTTATAAATTACCAGGAAAAAACGAATTAAATAGATGTGGTGTGGACTTCATATATATCAGAACTCATAGAAGTATTTTTAAGATTTTGAATGAGTTTATAGGAAGCATATACATTATTTTTAGGATATAATAAAAGCATCAATTTTAATGAAAAAAATGACAAGGTGTACAAGAATATAAATTGTAAAGTTTTTTCTTAACCTTTTCTTGACATATATTTTGGAAATTTATTTAAAGTTTATCAAAAATGACATTAGAGGTAAATAACTGGATACAGGATTGAAAGTTATGTTTACACCCCTTAACATTAAGATACTTTCAAATGCATTTTCTCTTTGATTAGTTATTGCGAAATTTATGTAGTTTCAGAAATTAGTTTCGATTCTGATGTTAAGTGACTTATCTCATGTAACAAAAAAAAATGACTACGTAGAAATAGGAGACTATACATAGGATTCCATAATTTGGATATTGGTCGTCAGTTTTGATCGTGTGGCCATGTTTAATACCGAAGAAGTTGACCGAGTGATAAACCGAATGTTAAGAAGCAAAGATTCTTTTGTTTGTTTGTAAAATGAAATTTGATACTGGCTTGAACGTTGTTTTTGTACGACCAAGTTATATAGATTCAATTAAACAACAGTATTAACGTTAATACTGTTAAAGACGTCCATTTCATACGCATATAAGCACCACCACCATATTATTATAAAGAATATAAAACTTCTGCAGATAATTTATGGAGATACAGACCAATATCTAATAGGCTGATTGAAATAATTTTTTTTTACCAGATCATGGGTCAACTAATCTTAACCAGTTAGAATAAGTTCCCTATATATATAATCATAAATTAAACATTATAATAGATTACTTCTTTTTACAACTCATATCCATATACAATACACATTTGTGAGTTAAATCTATATACAATAACAAACTTAAAAAAAAAAATTCATGAGCTTCGACCCTTTACTATCATTTTCTTGATTTTCTACGTAATATGTGCTAATTAATAATGCAAAAAAAAAAATTCAATGTAACATATTTTGTCTTTACGAGACTCAACAACATTGTACGACGAGCAAACTATTTATATGGAATCCGTGATTATAAATAGTAAGACGAATAGAAGGTAATGTGATTTTGATTTTCTGTTGTCCAAATGTGATTTTGATTTGAAGCTATTATATTTTCTGTTTTTTTTGTTGTTGTTCACATCATTGATATCTATATCAGGTACATCATCAATTTGCAAGACCAGGCTGCATCTTTAGAGAATAATAAATATTGTCATTTCGTCAACATTTTCATTTATACGATTCTTGAAGCCTTATATAATAAAGTGTTTATCTGTATCTCTTATGTTTTTTTCTTCCAATCTCTATCTAGAATTTGTCAGTTTCTTTGAAATTTCTAACTAATTGATATTTTATGTGTAACTGTTTTCAAAAAAAATTCGTATTATTTTCAAGTTCGTCAAAAATATTAAAAATTGGATTCTCATTCTAAGAGTTTCATAATAATTTGAAGATGCAATCTTCACTAGGTTTTATGATGGATCTTTCATGATGATTACAAACTTATAAATGACCTAATCAAATTGTTATAACATATTGATTTAACTCGTTAATAAAAATAAAAATATGATTTAAAATTTCGAAGAGTGTTTCTTAATGTAAAGCTACCAGTTCGTTAAACTGTAAAAACAATAGAAAAATCAATGTTTTCAAAATTAGACCTGTCGACTGATCAAACTGGTCTAACTAAAATTCGTTGTTTAAGCCGATTTTGAGTTGATGTTAAACCCATATTTGAGTTGGATATGTAAAACCATCAAAAACCTGTCAAAAATGTTGACCTAGTTTGATAAAAACTCAGGTTTATTTAGTTTAATTCATAATTTCATTTTTAAAAGGTGTTTACAACAATCTAAGCAGTCATCTTTTTCCAAAATTGTTACATTTATTTTTATTTCTAATTATTAATTTGAAGGAAAATCAAAAATCATTGCTTTCCTTATTAATTCTCTAGATAAAGTCGTAGATTTTCTTTAAGAAAACCCCATTCTCAGCCCATTATCAGCCCAACAAACAACATCCTACCATTTTGTCATCTCCTTGTATTATTTAATTAGGTAAAACTTAGCGTGTTATATGTATATGTAGGTAGAGTTTTTTTTTGGTTAAAGGTATATATAATTAGATAATGTACCATAAAAAAGAGACGGTCGACAAAAGATCGAATCAATATGTAGCTAGTAACATATTTTAATATATATGCGATTATACAAATTGGCAGTATCAAACAAACTCAAAACGGTTATATATTCAGACCTTTTTGTTTCCTTCCTAACAATATTAAAGAAAATACATAAATAATAATTAACAAGAAAGACACTGAATATTAAAATATTGGATAAGTACCTCAAGATCTCACTTAGAATTTGTCCCATTCTTAACTATAATTCATAGAGTAAGATCCAGAGTACTTGCCTGTCCAATCTTAACCGTCCGATCCTCTTCATCCGTCTTGATCACTCGGCTCTTTTTCCATGAAGACGAGCCCGAACATAACGACAAGGACAACCTTTGATCCGTAGTTGTTGCTGCTGTTTCTGTCTCTTCCATAATTGTCTTCTCGGGTACTCTTAGGTTAAGAGAGAGATCGAGATCGAGATCGATGCTTGTACTTGCGTTTCTTTTGCCCCTTGTCTTGTTACAATAAGCATGGTTAGTGCTCTCTTCAAGACCGATCTTGAACTTTTCAAACGTTCTTGAGTGTTCTTGAATACTGTTGAATGTGACTGAATTGGCCCGTTCTTGATGGTTGTGTCTTAGTTTTGGTAAGTGATTAGAAATTGAAGAAGAGTAGACAATGTTTTGGAAAGACCTGTTGTTAGTCGAATAATCATTACCACGGATGTTATTGCTAATCGACGAGCCACGAATTAAACCGGGACTATCTATCAAACTCCGGTTTGTTTCGTGAGAGCTTGAGTTCCAAAGTGAAACATTTGAAAGTTTACTTCCATATCTACAAAAAAAAAAGTTAAACAAAATGGAGGAATATTAATTTGGTATCAAGGTAAAGATCAAACCAACGGAACATCAATTAAATGATTTAACACATAAAATCTAAACGTTACAAAAATAATATAAACCTGAATGGAGAATCATGGTTATGATTAATATTATAGCCTCGGAACATTGGGAGCTGGCTTAGTTTATAAACATTACGATCTGTGGAAGTCTCCATGAAATGTCTGTGATCAGCTATGACTGCAAAAAAGTAATGGACACCTTAGTTGATATATGAGCTAACAAATTAGAACCCTACTTTATTCACACATATATGTATACATTAAACATAATGACTAATTAACACAAATTGAAAGAATCAGTACCTTGACCTTGATCATCCATCTTCTTGCTCCTGTACATCTGCAATTCCACAATAAACAATTTAATCAGAAACTTTTGTAATTTCACTGATTATTTGAAAAAAAAACCGATATAACACGTAAAGTTTATATGGATCAAGTACCTGTAGATGGCTCTTGACATGAGCAATACTAAGCCCTTTTATGTTCATCATCTGACGGACCAACTTTGGAGTTGCTCCTATACGTAGCCAAAAACAAAATTATGATCAAGAAAAAAAAGGGAACACCAAATTTTGACAAGAATTAAAACTAAGAATGACCAAGGAATAGCTCAAGCTGTATACTAAGAAAAGTTGATGAAGTTGGTAACTAAGGACGTACTTTCTTGACCTCCAAGCCTCTCAACCGCGCGGACAAAGCGAAGATGAAGATCAGGAGTCCATCGGAGTCGAGGAACTTTGGATCTCACATAAGGCCTCACCTTCGTCTTCTTATCAATCTCTTCTACTGTACTATTGCTTGAAACCTTACTCTCTTCTCTTTCACCCTCTTCTTCTTCCTCCTCCTCATCCTCTTCCCTGTCAGCCTTCTCGCCTCCCTCCATACTTGAGATCATTTTTACTTCTTTTTTTCTATAATTTCACAAGAAAGAAAAAAGCTAGAAAGAAAATGTAAAAGGCGGGGGGATATGGAGTCTCTAGACTTGAGATATAGGTCTTGGAAGAAGTAGATAGACCAATCCTTTGGTTTTGAAATGAAAGAAATAAAAGACAAAGATGAACCCTGCTTAGTTCAAAGCAAGGAGATTTGGTATGTGTTGATGAGAAACCCTAGACCAAGATACACTTCAGATTCTCTCCTCTCTCTCTCTCTCTCTTCCGTCGGGGCAAGTAGACAAACCCTCACCTAAATCTTGCTGCAGATGTTAAAAAGTGTTTCTTTTCTGTTCCCAGCTAATTAATTCTTCTATAGACAGCTCTGCATATATATATTATATATATATATATATATAAGTATTTCTATTTTTTAATGTTATATGTATGCATGATTAGTAGTAAGCATGGTGGGAGAAAATTATTATTATAAAGAAGATAAAATTGATATATTGACCTACAACATACAAGTAACACTCATTTCGTATTATTTTGTCACCAAAGTAAAAAACGATCAGAGTGATAGAAATTAGGCTCTTTTGCTAATATTCTTGGCAGTTTTAGATTGTCCTTGGTTCGTCAAACTACCTTTCGATTACAAAGATAGATGTACATAAAATTCATACATCGGGACTAATACTCTATGAATGGTATAACTAAGACTTAAAATTATTTGAGTTGAGAAACAAACAAAACATACAGAATATAAAATTTGTTGATACTTCCAAGAAAATAATAATTTAATACTAAATCGAATTTACAAAAGTATTATGTACCCTGGAGTAGTTTTGTCGGAATTAGGATTTTAAATTTCAAGAACTTGATTGAAGACTTTTTGTCAATTAATGCCCAAGCTCATTGATGATCGAGATTATTGTCTTTTTCTTAAGATCTTCGATTTCAAATGTTTAAAATAAAAACTTAATCTTCTTTTCTCATCTGTTTTTTTTTGCAACTTTAGTTTCGGTTCTCAACGTTTTGGAAGATTCAGTACGTGACATCAATAAATAAGAAAATATTAACTTTTCAAAGTAAACAGACAAACTGTATGTACAAGAGATGTCTTTTGAAATGGATTTAATTTTACTAATTTGCAGTAACATTATTAACGATCAACTGGCGTTCCATACATTACATTCCATGTTCCAATGAGGTAGTTTTTCTGACGTAAAAACATGAGGTAATTTTGAAGAACAATAGGTATAAAAATCGCAATTATCAGCGATAAACTCTAATGGAAACTTATATCTCGGATCAATCAATTACTTAAGTCTTTTGGCATACTAGTTAATACATGGTTTAATGATGGGTAGATCACAAAAGGAGGTTGATGAGATGATAAGGTTTAGGGTTTTGCATGGCATTGAATGCTAAAGGCAAAAGAAAGAAGGAGAGTGGTAGATAGACAAATAAATTACGATTACAAGGCGTGTGACTGCTCAGCTGTCCCTGACGTAGACCCCATCATACAAAAACATTTCTTCTTCCTTCTTTTTTATTTCTCAACGGGAATCACGGGTTATTATTGCTCCTCTCTTACACAAAAAAATCATAGGAAATTATATTTCCCTCATATCTATTTTGTAGATTCTATCAGAGATTTAATTTACGTTTACACCAAGAAACTATATTAGTGGTCCTTGATTTGTTTGCGATACACATTCGACCCCCGTGAAGCGGCGAATGGCGTTGTTAGTTGAGCCGTTTCTTTAACACCATTCCTCTAAAAATTAAACATGTTATAAGAAACATATAAAGAATATGTTATAAGAAACATACAAAAACATAAGATGTTAGAAACGTTTCGAACAGTTGCTTTTACATACGGTTCTAATCTAATTTTAGATCCTTGAACAAAAAATGTTATTTTTAAGCTAACTTTTTATACGGAGTCCGATTACAATTACAAAAGAAAATGTAAATGACAATATTAATCAAACATGTGAATAGATCTGTCGTGTTTTATGATATCGATTGACGGAAAGTTTATAATATTGTTTCTATAGTAAGTTTCAATCAAATTTTTTAGTTGGTGGATAATAAATTTTGTTTCCAAATGAGTTTATGTTGTTCCCCTAGATAATAAAAGATAAAGTATCAACCGCATAACGTAAAATTCTCCAAAATAAAAATTGTGACCCAAAGAAAAAAGTTGTTGAGGAGAGGAAAGAAAAAAATGGAGGAAATTGGAAGCCTTGATGAAGATGAAAAAGAAGAAATTTGTCATTCCCCCCACGTGTAAAGAGGCTTCCCATCGATCATTCACAAGCTTCTTGTCGCTGATACTTTCTTCTCTACATTTAATTTCATACGTCTCCATCTTCTCTCTGCTTCTACACGTCTACGAATATGTTTTGATATCCATATATATATCTTTGCTATTTGTAGGTACATCTAGATTACTAGATATACCCTTGTACATGCATAAAATGCTAATTTTGTGTATGTGAAATCTAGAGTTACAATGCATTGGCGTCAATATCGTAAGTAAAGCTATGGCAAGTATCAAGGGTATATCTATTAAGATAGACTCGGCTGATGTATCAAGCTACCTGAGAATTTAAGTAGTAAACTATTTCTACTTGCGATATTAGAGAAAATATAGTTAATATATAGAATATCTTAATAACTATAATTTATTATATATCAAACAAGTTAAAGATAGACAGGGAAACAAACTGATAAATATAAACTTATTGGCTAATGTGTCGATGTAGTAGCAATTTAATATGAAAAAGCTGGTTTTTATGTTATTCTTGATGGTACTTGCAAAACTATTTTTTGTTGTAATTGAAGCCCAGTGTTCTACGTTCCAGACGGCTGTGCGGAAAAGCTATATATATTAAGGCGACCATTTCCTAAATGTTGGAGCTATACACTTTTGTTACTAATAGCGTTAGGCAATCTATGCAGTTTCAGACGGTCCTGAATAGTCCAATGAAGTTGTTGATCAATTTTTTTTGCTATGAATATTAACATCATATAAAATGAAAAATGAAGTGATAGAAAAGAGCATTATATATTCACAAGATAGAATAATGTTGGCTAAAAAAAAAGTAAAAACAAATTTACATTTTCGAGTTTGGAAAATATATTGAATTACCAAACAAAAAAAACATAAGGTTTCGGATTAGATATTTTTTTGATGATATGATACTCCGAACTTCGTGGTCAATATTTAGTTAACTTATATTGTTTGGTTAGCTGTAGTTTTTCAATTATTAGTTACATAGGATAAGCTCATAATATATAACTTCATAAATATAAGGTTATACAAGTTCATATGTTGTTGTATATGAATTGGCTGAATGTTTTGTCTTTTTTTTTTATTTCTTTTATTTTGCTAATGCGTCCTGACAAGATTCTTGTACATCCGACCTGTGAACTGTGAAGTCAACCTGTAACAGTTAATTTTTATTCCTACAAATACGGATCCAACATCATCGTCAGTATTTAGAAGTATGTATGTCTGTTTCTTTGCACATTTTCAAACCCATAATCAAACAAAAATTACACGCATCTCAGTATCTCTCAAATCTCACTTGCAGATTCTCTCTCATATATTATAAGATCTTTGGTAAGTTTAATACAAAACATGTGAATGTACGGAATCTAAAGTTAAAAAGCTAAAAAAAATCGACGTACATATGATTATCATTTAAAAAAAATTATTCAAAAAGGGTATATATATAGTTAAAAACCATATATATCACCGTATTAGGGAGATCACACACTCTAATACAACTGTAATATCGTTAGATATGTACCCTTAAAATAGTTTAGGCTGCCATGTCAGTTAAATACTAAATTAACAAAATAGTCAAATGATCGTCGTAAAACAATAAAATATAGTTGAAAAACTAATTAATAGATTAGTAGCATTTCGTTTTTCTCTAGTTATATTTTTAACATTTTTATAACATATACTAAAATTGTTTTTTATAAACGTCAAATCATGAAAACTTGATAAATAGTATAGGTTTGATATATATATATATCAGTTGAAAACTATAATAGCATAATAGTTTAAGGATAGAATACCAAAAATTAATAAATCGATAAAGTTTTCGTGAAATAATTATAAAATATGAAAAGCTAAGTTTAGTAGTTTAATATGTCTCATTTTTTTAATCATACTTCTAACATACCTATATTATATATGAGATAAAAAGGTAAAAACGTCATGAATATCGGTACGATAGAAATGGCAGGCATGTAAATTTTTATTAAAGAATTTATCAATTGGATAGTTGAACGTTTCTATAGTTCTACATGCATAGATTATTTTACGTATGAATGAACGAAGACTAGATATCTCTATCGTTTGAATATGGTTATATTAATTTTACAAGTTGGACGCGAGAAAAAAAACAAAAAACAAAGATGCATGGCCCTTCAATTTTCAAAAGTTAATCAAAGTGTATCGAAATTGAAACGTTAAATTTATTAAAGAATGTACATATTGGGTAACGAAAAAAATTATTCAGATAGCTATCTCAGTCCTTATCAAACAGAAATCGAAATAGAAAAACAATAACTGATTTGATGAAATTTCAATTCCATATTCTGAGTATGAAATTCTATTATTCTTGCCACAGACAGTAGGTTCATGATGTTTACATTTCACCGGTCTGATACGTATACATATCGTTTTATTCTTATAATACTTTCCACTATTTTTGCAGAAAAAAACAAACAATATGTATTATTAGTGTACTATCACATGGGCAGAATAGAGTTTATCTATATTGAAAGCCTTAGCCCAAACCAAACTGTATGAATTGGTGTGGACCCAAATTGGAAACTAGAAATTTTAGATATTCTCAAGTGTAGACTACAAAAATTTTAACACAAAGAACATTTAGTTAAAGTCGACCAAAAAGAAAACAAAAGAAGCTAAGCATTGTACTAGATAAGCATTTTCATGTTAAGACAAGGAAAAACAGAGTTTGTGTCATTTTCATTTTTCTTGAGGTTTATTTTTCAGATTTTCATTTTTGAAATCTCAATATTTATTAATTCGTATCTTCTTTTGGTTTGATAGTTAAGCTATTCATTACAATATATTCTCGTGCTTATTTCTCATTTATCACCCATTTATTACCTTTGAGATCGTCTCCATATCTTTCTTATTACATTTTTTTTCTTCTATATATTTACATAGAACAATCAATATTCCCTCCATACTATAATTTTTCCTCTCTGTATCGTCATGGTTTTACTTCAACATGTAAGTCTCTTTGTTACTTCCTCTCTAATTAATCAAAGTTCTTCTCTGAATCAATCTTTTCACTTGTGTTGTGCTTTATGCAGCTAGAGCAAAGGATGCAACCACTTTCGAGGTGTTACAATCCAACGACGTATTCAGCAACAATGGGAAGAAATTACTTCACAGGTGCAACCACAAGCAGCAAGCTATTCTCCAGAGGTTTGTCAGCCACAAAGCCAAAATCGAAAATCGAAACTAAAGAAGTCGCTGCAAAGAAACATAGTGACGCAGAGAGAAGAAGACGGCTTCGAATCAACTCTCAATTTGCATCTCTTCGCACTATTCTTCCAAACTTGGTCAAAGTAAGTCTTAACTCTACACTCAGTTACACAGAAAGACATATACGATGTTTCACCTGATAATTAACAATTGTTTAATGAAATTAAACAGCAAGATAAAGCATATGTGCTAGGAGAGACAGTTAGGTATTTCAATGAATTGAAAAAGATAGTTAAGGACATACCAACCACACCAGATTTAGAAGACAACTTGAGGTTGAGTCACTGTAACAACAGAGACATGGCGAGACTCGTGTTCAGTTGTAGCGACAGAGAAGGGCTAATGTCTGAAATTTCAGAATCAATGAAAGCCGTGAAAGCAAAGGCGGTGAGAGCTGAAGTCATGACAATAGGTGGAAGAACCAAGTGTGCCTTGTTTGTTCAAGGTGTAAATGGGAATGAAGGATTGGTTAGGCTCAAGAAATCATTGAAACCTGTGGTGAATGGTAAATCATCATCTGAGCCCAAGAAACAACAACAATGAAAGACCTCGTTGTTGACTCAACAACAATGAGTTTATATTTTGTGTACTTATACATCTTTGTTTCTCGTAGTCCATTAGAGAAAGTAGATGTAAATGTATGTAAAAACGATTTCTTCTATTTTTCTTCTCAAACTACACGAACTTTATTTAATCTCGTGCTTCAGAAGCCTGAATAGTCTACTTTGTGTCTTCTATATATGAATGACCAAAACAATATGAAAATAGAACCTCCACAGTAAGTAAGATCATTTCCACAACAAAAACGATATTTATTTTTCTTTGTTGGGTCTTTCAAGGCCCAATCAAACAAATTCTTGAGAGCTTCAATATCTCTTTAATAAGCATGTAGTCAAGTGACATCAAGATTCTGCACCCTGGTTTATTTCCAGTTTATAAAACAATCAATATCACCCCAAAGAGATATAAAAGACAAACCCCAAATAAATAAGAAGAGATAGGACCAAAATGACATAACACACATAATAATACCATTGCATTATTAGAGAGTATGACTATGAAATGAAAACAGAAAAGAAAAAAAAAACAAAGAAACCAAAAGCTAGAGAGAGAGAAAACGAAAGAGAAAGAGAGAGAGAGGAGGAAGATCATTCCTCCAATTACATCGTCTCTACTTTTACGGGGAGAATTCATAAATTAGTGGGAATCAACGAAAGAAGATTGGAATTGATGAAAGTTACACTGCGAAAAAAACAAAAACACGTATTCCGATAACGAGAATCAGAATTAAGCGAGCCGATTAATCGTGAGAGGGAAGGAGATTTCTCTCACGGTGGTTTCCGGTTGAGACGTCCGGTGGTGGATTTTTCTGGCGTTATCTCCAATTTTCCGGTTAACCCATTTCGGAATTTGTATAGGTGACAACGAAATTGTTCATCTTTTTGCGGGGACTCAATTCAGAGATCATCATCATCATCCAAATATTCCAATTTCACAAAGTTTTGAAATTTGTAAACTTTCCGTTAAAAAAGTTTTCAGATTTTGGATTTGTTTGATTTGTGGTTGATTGAAGATGCAGCCTAATCTGTTCACAACAATGCGAAGTTTGAAGATAATTGAAGGATGTAAAGGCACGCAGGTGTACGCTCTCAACCCTTCATCGGCTCCTCCTCCGCCGCCACCTCCTCCGGCTAGCGGTGGAGGAGTCGGTGAAAAGTTACTACAGCATCTCCAAGATCACCTTCGTGTTAACTCGATCCGATCCAAATCCAGCCGAACTTATCCACCGCCGAATCAAACGAACGCCGTCGTTTCGCCGGACTCTCTCCTCCCTTACGGACTCCCCGTCACGGATCTGCTCGAACCGCAGATCGATCCTTCCCTCAAATTCGTCGATTTGATCGACAAGCTCGCGCAAGTCTACCGTCGGATCGAGAATTGCCAGGAATTCGAGAAATCTGAGGCTTATCTAGAGCAATGCGCAATATTCCGGGGCTTATCCGATCCGAAACTTTTCCGGCGGAGTCTCCGATCAGCTAGGCAACACGCCGTTGACGTTCACGCGAAAGTCGTCTTAGCCTCTTGGCTCCGATATGAGAGGAGAGAAGATGAGCTAATCGGGACTACCTCCATGGACTGCTGCGGCAGAATTTTGGAATGCCCAAAAGCGACTCTCGTTTCCGGGTACGACCTGGAAGCCGTCTACGACCCCTGCATATGTTCCGGAGACGCCGCGAGATCAGAAATCAACGGTGACGATGATATTCTAGAGTGTTCGACATCAGAGTTAGATTACGACATGTCCTTCTGTATCGGTGATGATGAAGTTCGTTGCGTGAGGTACAAGATCGCGTCTTTGTCAAGGCCCTTTAAGGCAATGCTATACGGTGGCTTTAGAGAGATGAAACGAAGCACGATTAACTTCACGCAGAACGGAATTTCTGTGGAAGGGATGAGGGCTGCAGAGATTTTTAGTAGGATTCAAAAAGTTGAGATGTTCCCTCCTAATGTTGTCTTGGAGCTACTCACATTGGCGAATCGGTTCTGCTGCGACGAACTGAAATCAGCTTGCGATTTTCATTTGGCCCGTCTTGTTAATAATCTCGATGATGCGATGTTGTTTATTGAATACGGATTGGAGGAGTCTGCGTACCTTCTTGTGGCTGCTTGTCTTCAGGTTTTTCTTAGAGAATTGCCAAGCTCGATGCATAATCCGAACGTGGTAAAGATTTTCTGTAGTGCTGAGGGACGGGAAAGACTGGCCTCGGTGGGGCATGCTTCGTTTACGTTGTACCTCTTCTTAAGCCAGATCACCATGGAAGATGATATGAAATCAAACACAACTGTAATGGTATTGGAATGTCTGGTTGAATGTGCGGTAGAGAGTTGGCAGAAACAGCTCGCCTGTCACAAGTTAGGGGTTGTGATGCTTGAGAGGAAAGAATATAAAGATGCTCAGAGATGGTTTGACTCGGCGGTCGAGGCAGGTCATATTTACTCCCTTGTTGGTGTAGCCAGGTCTAAGTTTAAGCGTGGCCATCGATACTCGGCTTATAAAATCATGAACTCGCTGATTTCGGACTGCTCAGCTACTGGTTGGATGCACCAGGAGAGGTCCTTGTATTGCAACGGTAAAGAGAAGCTGCTCGATATGGACATTGCCACCGATTTGGACCCAACTTTGACGTTCCCTTACAAATTCCGGGCAGTGTCATTGGTCGAGGAGAATCAGTTTGGGGCTGCGGTCGCGGAACTGAACAAGATTATGGGATTCAAGGTCTCTCCTGACTGCTTAGAGATGCGGGCATGGATTTCTATAGTTGTGGAGGACTATGAGGGTGCGTTGAAAGATATTCGAGCACTTTTGACATTGGAGCCGAATTTCCTGATGTTCAACAAGAAAGTTCATGGCGATCATATGGTGGAACTCCTCCGCCCGCTAGTCCAGCAATGGAACCAGGCTGATTGCTGGATGCAGCTCTACGATCATTGGTCTTCTGTTGATGATATCGGATCTCTGGCTGTTGTTCATCATATGTTGGCAAATGATCCAGGGAAGAGCCTTTTGCGTTTCAGACAGTCTCTTCTTCTCTTAAGGTATATCCTTTGTTTTGAAGCTTCTCACTAAGAATATCTGTTTCCTGTTGTTGATATGTGAATTTACAATGACATTAGTCTTCGGAAGATTCTTATTTTTAGGTTTACAAGAATGCGTCAAAAGTCGTAGCTTAAGTTGTCATTGTGCATATGGCTAGGTTCATAGGTTAGCGGAATATTTCTGGTTCCTTGACTCGAGTATGGAGTCTAACATTGCATGTTGGTTCCAATTCAGTAAAAGAGTAAACAGTGTTCAAATTATTCTGTCTTGTTTGTATAGCCGAGGTGGAGTTTTGAGTATGAAGGAACGTGCATAGGTTCAAGGTGGTTTCAGTCGGACTATTCTTACGTGTTCTGTTCGATGTTTCAGGCTTAATTGTCAAAAGGCAGCAATGCGTAGCCTTAGGCTGGCTAGAAACCATTCAAAGTCGGAGCATGAGAGACTCGTGTATGAAGGATGGATACTGTATGACACAGGCCACCGTGAGGAAGCCCTGGCCAAGGCAGAGGAATCCATTTCCATACAAAGATCTTTTGAAGCGTATTTCCTTAAAGCTTATGCTCTTGCAGACTCGACACTCGACCCTGAGTCCTCAAAGTATGTCATCCAGCTGCTTGAAGAAGCACTTCGGTGTCCATCAGATGGTCTTCGTAAGGGACAAGTAAGTGAAGAAACTGTTTCCATTAAATCAATTTCGATTTATCATCCTCGGTGCAATATCATATGAAGAGTTTCCTGTATTTGCAGGCTTTGAACAACCTGGGAAGTGTATATGTTGACTGTGATAAGCTGGATCTTGCAGCAGATTGCTACACGAACGCTTTAAACATCAAGCACACACGAGCTCACCAAGGCCTAGCTCGTGTTTACCATCTGAAAAACCAAAGGAAAGCTGCGTACAATGAGATGACAAAGTTGATAGAGAAAGCTCAGAACAATGCATCGGCCTTTGAGAAGCGCTCAGAATATTGTGACCGAGAGATGGCACAGAGCGACCTAAGCATGGCCACACAGCTAGATCCTCTGAGAACTTACCCTTACCGATACAGAGCCGCAGGTGCGCTAAATATCACAGTCCTTCCCTGTTTCTCATAACTGTTTTTGTTTGGAATTGAATGCCAAACACAATAGAACTAATCCTTTCTCCCTTTTGCCTTGATCCTGAGAATCAATCGGGTAGAAAGTAAACCAATTAGTTAGATCTCTAAATCTTCTGTTGCTTAAAGCTGTAAATTTTCTGGAGATTAATACAGAATCGGACATTTATGATCCTACACATGAAACCACTGGGGTTTCTAAAAATTTGATGATCAGATTAAAAACCGAAAGATATTTGTTCTATATCTGATTAAAGTGGGTAGTAATTGCTTAAGCTAATCGAGCTTCTGGAGATGGAAGCAGAAATCGCTTTTGTTAATTGCTCTAAGTAGTCAATTTGGTGGATATATAAGCTGAGAAATCAGTTATTATCAGTTTGAGAAACCTTAAACTTTCTAATCACTTTTTCATAAAATGGTGTTTGCAGTTCTCATGGACGACCATAAAGAAACTGAAGCCATTGAGGAGCTGTCGAAAGCCATAGCCTTTAAACCTGACTTACAGCTATTACATCTAAGGGCAGCATTCTTCGACTCAATGCGTGAGCCCGCAGACGCTATCAGAGACTGTGAAGCAGCTCTGAGTCTTGATCCAAGCCACACAGATACCATAGATCTCTATCACAAAGCACGTGAACCACACTCATAGGCAAACCCGTCTGCAATCTTATTTCCTTCCTACACTACGGCGAGAGCCTCTTTCCTCTGAAACTACAGATATTTGTATGCTTGTATGCCGTTTCATATCCATTCTGGAACATTCCAATGGGAAACTAAGCTTGGTTCTTTTGTGATCAAGAAGTTTTGATAGAAGGAACTGGGAACAAACCAAAGGAGGAGCAACATAGAATGTAAATATGAACTATATATACTTTGGGGTTTCTGTGATTGGTTCTGGTTTGATGACTGGATGAAGGTAATATATAAATTAGTGCAGAGCGTTTTCTGGACAAAGTGAACACGAAAAAAAAGATTGTTCTGTCTTGTTCATTTTAGATGTTTCACTTTGTGTCGCTTCTTTCTTCTTTTAATCATTGTAAGATGTGTAATTGTATCCGTAACTTCATGCTTCTCATGTTTGTTTTATTGATTCTCAGACAACTGAGATTTTTTTCCCTCTTTCAAAACATGAAACATAAAAGTGAGTAATCATCAATCTTACATTTGCAGATGTAGTTCAGTAATGAATGAGTCATCACCATAGAAAGATCGTCCATACTGAATGAAACACCCACACTAAGCACACACAGATTGAACACTAAAATAGCTATAGAAACGTGTAGTAGTAAGTGGTTGCTTCTTTTTGTATGTTTCGAACGTTGAAACTAGACTTTACCATTGTTTAAAATTACATGTCAAACTTCCTTGAATATGAAAATAGTAGAATCAACTTTTATTTCTTTTGCAAAAAAATCTAGATAATGTTGGTGGGTACATATATAGAAGTGATTCATCAACCATCAAACACCACATTTTCCACCTGGTCCTCCAAAAGAAAAGGATACTCCATTCTCCTTGTTGTAACCCCAATACGTTAGTTTAAAACACTTAGAATCTGCATAACTTCTTATTCTTCTACCTTCAATATCGATTGTCTGATAGTTCGAGTTCCTAACTTTCAAATGCACAAAACTAGAACTCCTTTGAAAGTCAGTAACCGGAAAATGGCCATTTCCCATCGGAGGACTGATTCCATCCGGAGATACAAACGTATTCCCTCCAAACCGAACCAAAGAAGCTCCTTTGTTTAAGTGTGTGAATAACTCTTTGGGCCAGTAACCAATTACTTCGTCAATCACTTTTAATGCCCAGTTTCCAGTAAACCCATCCTAATACAAACATTGAACCAAACAAAAACAAAACATGTATATAAGTTACATATAATATTCCCAATAATATTCATGTCATGTAAGCTACATATTTGACCTATAGAAGAAGGTATAGAGTTTCTATAATACAATTGTTTACCTGAAAAATTTGCGGTGTGAAAAGAACTGTTTTGTCACCACCATAGACAGATGATACACTAAAAATGCTTCCAATTGAAGGATTTCGAGTTACAATAACAAAACCAGGACATGCTGTATTGTAGCAACCAGTTTTTTTATAGCCATCTCCCTAGTAAATTTTTTTAAAAAAACATTAGTAAAATATATTATTAGTATTATGTAAGAAGAAAAAACAAAGGCAATTTCATGTTTCTACCATCTATAAAAAACAGAATTAAAAATTTTATTAATTTACTCACGGTCCAATATATAGTGAATCGTGTGGAACTATCTCCATATAATCTTGGATGCACCTATACAGAAATTTTTAAAAATATGTGATGAGATGTGTCATATTATATCCATACAAATGTAAAATTGCATGGTTATATGTTTAAGGTTTTGTAAGGTTAAGTATAAACATTACCGCCCAACCAACTTGTATGCTATTGAGCTGATCACGAGGTCCATTCTCTAACCAAATTTGACTTTTACTGTATTGGTTATTTTGTACAGTTACGTTATGAATACTTATATCAGCTTGTGCTCCTCGGTAGATGCTCCCATCCAGTACAGTTTCCATTACTGCAAACTATACAAAAATACATCGCATAAATATAAAAGTCGAGTCTTTTTTAACATATTTTGCATGTTTTATAACACTGTAAATAGTTTAAATTTTTAGAAAATTATATGGGATGATTGGATATATGTAATGGAACAGTTGAAAAAAGAAAATTACATGATGGCCGGGGAAATCAACTGTGTCGGGATGAACATTCTCAGTTCCTTTTCTTTGTCTTAAAATTGGCACTGTTCTTTTTGGGCAACTTTGATAATTTGTTTTATGCTTATTTTTTCTATCAAAGTTTTCAGCTGAAGTGAATTTTGTCTGTAACAAAAGAAAAGAAATAAGAAGGTTAGGAGGAAATATAGATTTACAAGAGTATGCTCTTCTTACATAAAATTATATTCTCAACTAAACATTTGGTTTCTCACATATATTTTCATATTTGATTGTATCAAGGTCACCACCATACCTGAATCTTGTGGTGTTTCAACAATGGATGTTGAAAAGCTGGTTGTTTGTATATATCAACACAATCAAAATCCTGCAGAATTGAATACAAGAAAGCTATTTTCTTCAAAATTTGAAAGATCAAATATTGAGAAATGAAAAAACAAAATAGAAGTTGTGGAATCTCACATCGATGTTTCCTTTGGCCACTTGTGTTAAAAGCACATAAGAAAATAGAACGAGTAGTAGTAAATGTAAATCCATTGTAATTTTTTTGCTTATATTTCTCCATTGAGATTGATCGTTATATATAAATCAATTGGAGACTTGGAGTCAACAACAAATATATTCATTGCTCAGTCAGTCATATTACTCCACTTCTCATTAAATACAAATATTCTGTCCTTAATTACCACGATATTGTCAATCATATCGTATTCTATCACTCATAACTTAATAAACAATGTTTTGACTGTTAAACTAATAGTGGAAACATACTTTTAGATTCGAAGTATCTATATTATCCCATATAAGTTCTTAAAAAATAATTGTAACTTTGAAATAAGTATGATTTTGTTACTCGAATTTCCAGTAATTAATTATAATTCTTTAAACTTTGAAATAAGGGTTATATTATCCCATATAACCCTAAATTTTCAGTTGAATAAACCATTTAAATTAAATTATATAAGTATCTGTTATGCATGTTGAAAATATTATTGATTTTCATATAAGTAAATTAAATAACTAAAACCATAACCCTAAATTTAATTCAGTTGAGTAAAAAATTTAAACTTAATTTTATAATTACTATATGTTATGCATGTTAAAAAATTATTATATTTTTGTTGTATAAACTCTCTTTTTTAAAACTATCTCTATAATAATAATTGAAAAATTAATTTAGTAAATAGTCTTTTATTTTTGTCAAAAGTAAGCCGTCTTAAAAGAACAGAATAGTATAAAGAATATCATTAAAAATCAGAAAAATATAAAATACAAATCTATGACATTAAATACTAACCAATTATGATAAAATTTTGAGAAAATCTAAAAATATACATTTACAATATTAAATTAAAAATATTATAATTTACAAATTTTGTATTTTTAATTTAACATGTTTTTCATCTTTGGATGCTACATGTGTATGAGATGTAATGGTGTTAATATTTTGTCTTGTTGTACTTGTTATATATAAATGGTCTTTAATGAATTTATTCTGTGTGGACACAGGCAACATCATGCCAAGTTTTGTAAAGAAAATGCTACTCTTTGACTTAAGTTATCACTTCCTGAAACCTCTACTTCAATTCATTTTCATAGCCTAACCAAACTATATAATTATATATACCAAGGAAAGATGGGATACGACAGATTATAAAAAATGTTACAAGTACCAAAGATATTAAGTACACAAATGATCAGTACCAAACCCCATTATTTGTAATAAATATTAGTACCAAGTATTACAAATAACTACTAAACAAATATAAGTACAACAACTTATAATTTTATTTTTCAGCAGATTGATATTCAATGTAATTAGATAAATTATATGCTCCTGCCCTGAGCAATTAGTCTAATAAGTTTTTGCTTTAAGACAAATCATGATTGCCACATTCCATTGTCTTCATATACCAACCTCGTTAACCGGAAATGATTCGATCATGCAATTTATAATTGATCTAATTTTGGTCTTTACACTGGACCCGAGTTATTACCCCCAACTTAAGAGGTCTATTTCTGGGCCCAATTTTGATTTGGGCTTATTTAAAATTAGGGCTCAGCTTTACTCTTAGATAAGAAGGTGAACGCAGAGAGAACGGCCGTCGGAGGAATCACAACGCATTCGGAGATTCACCTGCAAACATGGTTCGTCATCCTCTTCCCCCATTAGTCTCGTCCTGTTCGCGAGCTGTTTGACATTTCATGTTTTTTTTTTTTGGTTTTGTATCAATCTGTGATTCGTGCTACAGCGAATGTGTTTTTGTTTCTGTAGATTTCCGAAACCTTAGGCTCTCTGTTTTCTTAAAAATGTCTCATTTTTGGAAAATTTTGCTTTTTGATTGGAGTAAGAATCGCTACTCGCAAAGTCAGAAGCTCGTTTTACTTGTTTTTATATGCATAATGATCACAAAGTTGTAATTTTACCTATTGAAGTCGAGCTCAGTGTTACTTCTTCCTTGAGAAACATTGGCATCGAACAATGGGATGTGTTCATTGTAGCTTCTACAATCATTGTCTTACTCTTGTGATCTCCTGATTTGAGGTTGGGTTATTGTTAGTGTTTTTCACTCTGTTAGCTTCGGTTTTGGATCGATGTTATTCTCTGTTCTATGACTTAGACATCTTGAATGATGTATATGTGGCAAAGCTTTGTGCACAAGAATAGGACTTTTAATGGTGGAAGCTTTTATGAAGATATATTTTATATATGGGGTTTCATTTTTTTATTAAACGTTTCTCTGCAGGCAAGGGGATTGAAGAAACATCTGAAGAGGCTTAATGCCCCCAAGCATTGGATGCTTGACAAACTTGGTGGTGCTTTTGTAAGTCACTTGCTTGAACCTTTCATCCATTCATTCGATATGTGTCTCCTCATGCTAATAATGCTCTCCCTCTCTCCCTCTCTCTCTGCGCAGGCCCCCAAGCCATCTTCTGGACCACACAAGTCGAGGGAGTGCCTTCCCCTTGTTCTTATCATCCGTAATAGATTGAAGTATGCTCTCACATACCGTGAGGTGATTTCAATCTTGATGCAAAGGCATATTCAAGTTGACGGGAAAGTCAGGACTGACAAGACATACCCTGCTGGTTTCATGGGTGAGTCAGGCTAAACTCTTTTATTTGTTTTTTCCATGCCTATTTGCTTGTGTGGTTCTGCGATCAATGACTTGAATATGGATTTGTTATTCTTTACAGATGTTGTGTCTATCCCAAAAACAAATGAAAACTTCCGTCTTCTGTATGACACCAAGGGACGCTTCCGTCTTCACTCCATCAGGGACGAGGAAGCCAAGGTTTACATCTCTTAATTATCTTATATTGTCATTTACTTGATAAATTGGATGATGATTGCATTTTTGTGTTAAAATTGTATGTAATCCAACAAGTTTACTTGTTTGCTGTTGTGCAGTTCAAGCTGTGCAAAGTGAGATCGATCCAGTTTGGTCAGAAGGGGATTCCTTACCTGAACACATACGATGGTCGCACCATCCGTTACCCCGACCCGCTCATCAAGCCTAACGACACCATCAAGCTCGACCTCGAGGAAAACAAGATTGTGGAATTTATCAAGTTTGATGTTGGAAATGTTGTGATGGTGACCGGAGGTAGAAACAGAGGGCGTGTTGGTGTGATCAAGAACCGTGAGAAACACAAGGGAAGCTTCGAGACCATCCACATTCAAGACTCGACAGGACATGAATTCGCCACAAGGTTAGGGAATGTGTTCACAATTGGTAAAGGAACAAAGCCGTGGGTGTCTCTTCCAAAGGGTAAAGGTATTAAGCTTACCATCATTGAGGAAGCTAGGAAGAGGCTTTCTGCTCAACAAGCAGCTTAAACTGTTTTTATCTCAGTTTCAGAAAACTATGTTATGTTTTTTATATTTTGCTATTGAGTTCCTTTCTCTCAGACTTTTATGCCTTTGTTTTGCCGACTTTGTAATCTTGTGGGAATATGTTAAAAAAATTAGAAAAAACTCCCATGGATTCATTATGAACCAAAGATAATTATAATTCTGTTCTAGGATTAAAAGTTCGTTTGCATTTTCAATTTGGAGTCGTCCATACAACAATGTTAATGGCCTCAAAACAAAACCGAAAATCAAGTAATAATGATTTTTTTTTTTTACAAAATATGGTATAGACCATAATAACAAACAAATATCTGAAATAAACCAAAAGCAATATTTCCAGCTTCCTAAAAAGCATAATCTAAACGACATTTCTCAACACTTCAGCTATGTATATGTCAAAAAAGTTTGAAAGTGGCTAAAAGTATTTCAATGTCAAGTAAGTAGTTTCCCGTACTAAAAGTGTCAACAAAACTGAGACGTGACTGGTTGGTTTGTGCAAGAGGTTTTCGGTTGCGATAGATACACAACGAGTTCAATAGGGAAAGTGAGAGAGAGTAGTGAAGAGAGATGGGTATGGAGGGTTAATGAGTGGATGGATTCCAAGGATGTTGTTCCATGCACCTGCTGCTGCTATTTGCTGGTCAACTTCTTTCAAATTACTCATGACCAACACTAACTCTTACCGTACTCACACTACCTATTTGCTTTTCTACTTGTTATATCTCTCGTAAAAATGTACCAAGATCGATATAAAGTTTCATATTTGTGGTTAATCCCTGTTTACTGCAACCAAGTACTAACATTCTTATATATTAAGAAGTAAAAGGTTTTGCTTCATCAGATTCAGTTTCACACAAGGAGTTAAAAGCATACATACAAAAACTAACTTGGAAAAGTTTTTAAATTATTGTACCATAATTGATCCATAAGTCAGAACTTATCAACACCAACACCAGGCCGTATAACCTCATAAGCATCTCTGCTCCTGCTTTTCTTCATTCCGGCAGTGAAATATACCTTTGATGCGTCTGCTGAGATACAAGTCACTTTCAACCAAATCATCACCTTTGTTTTCAAGCCTTCGACTTCTGCTAGCTTCCCTTTCTCCAGGTAACCCGTTACCATAGTTGAAAACCGCAGAACCGATGAATCCCTGTACCCAACCTCGCAGGTCTCAGGGATGAAGACAGTCAATTTTCCTGTCTCTTCGTTGAACTCGTAGTTTGTGGCATCCTGCGGAAAGATCCCAATCGGTAAACCAAATTCCTTCAGCAACTCAGGCAATGGCTTCTGCATTTTTCCTATTCAGAACAAGAATGATGCAGCGTTCAATTGTCAATAACCCATTCATAGGCAATACGAAAAGAAAAAAAAAGGATTTTTAAGGTAGAAGATTGACTTAACAGTTACTACAAGAACTAAAGGAGATTCACATAATAGTACACAATCTCGAACTAGATATTCTGTTCACCATGTATATCAAAAGGTCTGAAACAACATTGAAGAAGCGTCTAATCTACATGACTCTCCCCAACGGGATCTTTACATTCAATATCTTCCAGAAAGCAAAATACCACATGGGATAGTTGAGAATCTCAACCTCAGGCGTGTCGAGTAACAAAAGAGGATAATAAAACTCATGAAACGAGAAGTGGAAGAAGTAAAAAAACAAAACCTTTGATTTTGTTGACCAACCACTTGGTACCTCCTTCGATACTGCTAGACAATGACTGCAAGAAAGAATCAAAATATCATCAAACTCAGGACACTTCTGTAACTGGAGACCGGAAGCAATAAAGTTTTTAAGAGATATGTTACCCCATTAGTACAAATTGTAACAATTAACTGTTAAAATTGAATTCAAGACCAAACTCTTACTATATACGAACTATAGTAACTCAAGAATCTTCTACTAGAGATCAATGTCCCCAAATTTTAATGAAGGATTCAGTTAAGCTACGAAGTAATGAAAAAGCAGTGAAATTTTCAATAAAAACACAACAAGGTTTTGGATTAACCCCAAAAAGATAACACAAATGTGTTACAACAAAACTCATTTCCAAAGCAAACGATCCAAGCATAGTTCACCAAAAAGCAGGTTTGACCAGGAAACCTGTAAAAAGACTAAGTAGCTATCAAAAATTAAAAAAAAACCCTAAATCAACAAGGGTTAAGGCCGATTGGTTTCGTATGAAATTGGAGCATGATCAAAATTGTAACACTGAAAGCAATACACAAAACAAAGGAAAAGGAAGGATACGTTGAAATCGTCACCGACGGAGTTGAGCTCTTTGTTTGTCCTTTTACCTAACCAATACGAGCCCACTTTGTTCAGTACCTGATCCATCTCTCCTCTCCTGCGTAAAACTAAAAACTTGTAATCCGCCGAAAAAAATGAGAGAGAGAGAGGAGGACGAGGACGATGACTTTTGACTCTCTCTTTTTGAGGTTTTTTCTACTTCGCTGCGTTTTTAATTTAATTAATTAATTACCACCACTGAACAAATTAAAAACAGCGCGACGTCCATCGTTCAGTACCCGAAACGACACGAGGTTTCTCACCCTTGCCGTGTTCTTTTGAAATGTTTTGTACATTTGTCAATTAATTAAAGAAATAGTCAAAGACCCCTTGTGGTCAACTTGACAATTTCCACATAAAGTTATTAATCACGTTTCGAGGAGTCCAATTTTTCTTTGGCAAGCAGCAAGCTCGTTACTTTATTTTTTGTTCTTTTACTCCTCTACAAGTTCGCAGCCTAATCTCAACATTTTATCAATTACATTGTCCCCATAACATATGAGATTCGATTACTATACGATATGATAAACTAATACATCTTCTTACTCGATTTTTTTGTGCATGTAAATCTGTATTTCAGGATTGACATAATGACATTGGATGTGTTTTTTTTTCATTGTCACTAGCTAAGACTGAAAAACCGTGTTTCATTGTCCTTGGGTTAACATAATAGCCTTACGACTAAATTAACGACAAGTTTCTGTTCTGTCTCGTAGCTACTCTTCCCTCTTAAATCAAATGTTATGATTTTCACAAATTTGAAAGTTTCCACGTCGTGTATTGGAGAAATGATTTGGATGGCTAACTTTGTGGATTGAAAGTTTCTTATTGGAACATTTTGTACTTCATTGCGTCAATTCTTTAGGCTATGCATGCAACAAAGCAAAAAAAATGATCCATCGTTGTCGATCACATTAACCATATGAAACATGAATGATTACTGAAAAAGTTGCTCTTGCCACATCTCAATCATCTTCAATTAGCAAACACTTTGACGAACTCTCTCCATGCTTTGTGCATCACATGATGTAAAATGGATCTGGAAGTACATATCCTTCTCGTGACGTAAAATGGATTTGACACATTTGCTTTGTATATTGCATCTCATCAGTATATCATAATTTAAGGATCACAAGAAAATTCTCAGAAAAACTTGTTCCATCTACTTGTTCATCAATATGGTTATGAATATTATTCAATTTCAAGATAGTCGGATCTGATATTTTATCTAGATATGGGTTTAAAGCGTAAGTATCCAATAGTAAACTTTGAATGTTCACCTTGTAAATCTGCCACAAAATTTAATCAGAAAACTAGAAGAAAAAAATAGATATATTTTTAACCCAACCCTAGTCTTTATAAATTTTCAAATAATTTATAACACTTTTCGCAATTGAAAAAAAAAGAAGTATATATATATTAATATTTAACAAGCTCGAATTCAAAAATTTATTTATTTTTCTAATATCAGTATATTTAAAATCAAACGTGGTTTTGACTGATTTGTTATTGTTATAGTTGAAATCTTAGCCTAATCCACATCAATAGCATCAAATATAACAGATTAAATGCAAATGTTAAACAAAATTTTAAACTATAAAAACAAGATGAATGATAAAAAAACAGGGGAGAAACATTTTATGCACACTAGACACAATTCTATCATTAAATTCTTTTTCTACATTTATCTTAATTCTAATTAGTAGTGATATGAAATCATCAATATTAAAAACTATTTATTCTCAATTTTTTTTAACGTTTTGCTTACCTTTTTACTTGATTCAAGCAAATTCTTAATTTTTATGTCCTTCTCAAGTTATTTTTATTTATAAATTTTGACAATTATAATTTTTGGTACAACAATTATATACCACTATTCAGAATACAACCATGGTGCATTTTCAAAACAGGTTGTATCAAATTTCAAAACGATTTGGTCCAGATTTTTGGTCATCCCTAGTTAAGAACCAGAGAAATTTATGTAGTGAAATAGTAAAATAACTAAAACTCATTGCTACTTGTACTCGAATATTAAAATTATACTATATAAAAGTTTCAATTTGGGGTTCCTTACACCATCTACATCAGCTAAAAAAAAATCTAAGAGAGTGTCAAGTGGCATAAAATCACTTAAAAATCTTAGAAACAATCAAATATTTTTTTAGTAATTACATATTTAGCATTAATTATTTAGCATTAATTACAACTTTTTATGCATTAAAAATTTTAAGCATTTTAGTATATTTACAGGTTTCATATTTTTAATGCAAAAGTTGATGGAAAATTTTACTCAAATATGATTTGATGGAAAATTTTAAGCATAAAAAGTTGTAATTAATGCTAAAGTTGTAATTAATGCTAAATTTGAAAACTAACAAAACCAAACTTTTCTCGGCAAATATCCAACTAAAATAAAACATTTGTTCTAATAAAAATAAAAAATACAAAAAAATTTTAAAACACAAATTAAAAAACAAATAACACAAATTACAAAAATAACTTTTACTTAGAGTCAAATTATGTTAAAAATCCGCGTAACGATATGAGTTCAACGAAAAATGTATTTTCTCAATAAATATGGTATACCTCTTTTTATGCAAACAAAAATCTTTTTAAGAATTTCATAATCTTCTTCGTTTAGACACGAAGACAACTCTACAAACTTAACAATTCTACAATTATATCAAATACAAAACGAAATAACAATTGTAAATATATACAATAAAAATAGAATAATCATTTACAAAAATTATAAAAACCAAAATTTATATACATAACTAGTGATTTACAAAATGCTAGTGTGTCGTAATAATCAATAGATAATACACGAGAATTATGGTCACTTGCCAATTTACATATTCGTCGTACCGAACAGTCAGGTCAACAAAAATAGCCAGGGGTAAATACGTAAATTAACAAAGAGCAAGTTGCTGGTTTTTTCGTTATCACCACTCACATGAACTCTGCATTAAAAACTCTCTCTCTCGAATCGAAAGCCACAGCCCAACTTTTCGCAAGTCGCTGTAAAGTTGATTTTGCTTCCTTTTTTTTTATATACACACATCTTTCTCCTCCCTTCAACATCTTCCTCTTTAATCCTCCTCCCATTTTCTCTTAACCCTAAAGAAGTTTATCAAAGATCGATCAAGAAGTTTTTTATAAACACAAGATCGTCGTCACCGTATCTCAGATCAACATGCTCGCCGTTCATCGCCCTTCTTCCGCCGTATCCGACGGAGATTCCGTCCAGATTCCGATGATGGTCGCTTCTTTTCAAAAACGTTTCCCTTCTATCTCGCGCGACTCAACGGCCGCTCGTTTCCACACACACGAGGTTGGTCCTAACCAGTGCTGCTCCGCCGTAATCCAAGAGATCTCCGCCCCGATCTCCACCGTATGGTCCGTCGTCCGCCGCTTTGATAACCCGCAAGCTTATAAACACTTCCTTAAAAGCTGCAGCGTCATCGGCGGAGACGGTGGAAACGTCGGTAGCCTCCGTCAAGTCCACGTCGTCTCGGGTCTCCCCGCCGCGAGCTCCACCGAGCGTCTCGATATCCTCGACGAAGAGCGTCACGTCATAAGTTTCAGCGTCGTCGGTGGTGACCACCGGCTTTCTAACTACCGATCCGTCACGACTCTTCATCCTTCTCCGATCACCGGGACCGTTGTTGTTGAGTCTTACGTCGTTGATGTACCACCGGGGAACACAAAGGAAGAGACTTGCGACTTCGTGGACGTTATTGTACGATGCAATCTCCAATCTCTTGCTAAAATAGCTGAGAATTCTGCGGCGGAGGGGAAGAAGAAGACGTCCCTGTGATGAGTGTTTGGTCCTCTTGAGTAGTTTCGTTAGATCCGACGTCGTTTTCTAGATTTTTTAGCCGTCGTGTGATCTATGTTTTTCCCGGCTTATTGTGTGAAAAAAAAATACATTAGTGAGTTAATCTCTTATGCATCAAAATCTTATATTGTTAATTACTTTCTTTTTGTATTTTATATCCATAAAGGACCGATTCGGATAAGCCCTATTCCGGCTTTCACCACCCAAAGATAATAAAAACTAATGATAGGAGCAATTGGTTGCGTCGTCCGTCAAAAGTATGATTTTTCAAGTTAACATATTGTTTTGCGTAGATGAAAAACTAATTACGTATATTATAATGCGTAATTGACTCGGATATAATTCATAACATTGAGTTTCTGACAATCTTCATATCGACATTAATACTTACGTATAAAAAAGCTTTTGAGAAAATTCGATGATTTAAGGGGCACTTTTAACTTGGGCATGATATAATGTATTCCTTTCCTTGAGGGTCTTAAATCGTGCAACTTTTTACTTTCTTATTATTCCATAGCGATTAAAAAAACGGATTGATATTTACGCTTTATGTAAAAAAAAAAATCAGAACAATGTGTGCAACAAGGTCAAGGGTAAAATTAAAATGAAAAATGTACATACATAGTTGCATTTGTATATAAAATAAGTATGAACCTGTTGATGAAATAAAAAGAAAAAAAATTGCAAGTGGACAATGTTTTGATTGATAACCCAACAAGCCAAGCTGTTTCTCTTTTTTTTGTTTTTCCGCTTAATAAAAAAGGAATGCAAGTTGCATATTGTTTATCTCCCACCTCCTTTCTTTATGCTTCTTCCCAATTGGAAAATATAATATTAAATTTTTTAATAATAATAAAAACAATATAGAATAGAGAAGAGAGCAAGTTGCATGTCCTTTTACATCACGAGAGTCACGATATGTTTTTTTGTTTCGTTGGGGTTCTAAGTGATCTTTAAGAATATAAAATACTTAAAAATTGATTTCATTTGTTTTATATATTCAAGTGGGTTTTAAACTTTAAATCATACATTTCTATCCACAAAATTTTTTAAAAAATTCCAGTTGTTATATTTTTATGCTTGCAGTAACTACAATCCATGTTATCCACAATTATGTAACCTAATCATGGTAGAATAGTGATTAGAAAATGATGATAATATTTTCCAAACATAAGATATTCAAACTATGTTGATCTCTTAAATGATGATAATATAAAGTTTGGAATCGATCTTGAATTAATAATTTGTATCGTAAATAAACACAAACAAACACAAAAGTGAATGCGACATAGCGAAACAATGAAATCAAAACGTTAAAGAAAATATGGTTTCGTACTTTCATTTACTGTTTCTTGTGATCGTCAAATATCGACAATTATAGCATAGCGTACTAATCATAAGATGTATACTTAATGCGGCCAACGAAAGGTATAAAAATAAATTCAAGTTGGCAGTGCAAGTGGGACTGCGGTAGCTGCAATATTTTTGCAAGTTGGGCAAAACATATTAATTATGATTTGCAAATTAAATTTTCTTTTTCTTCTGATAGAAGATAATAAAAGATTTTTTTTTGCTTTTGAGATCCTTCACGCCACCGTTTCCTCTAATTTGATTGGACCTCTGCCCAAGTTTCCGCTCATTCGAGAGAAGAAAAAGAAATTGAATACAGATAAATGAATATAATTAAAAGATCAGAACTTTCTAGCATCTTGTTATACGAAGAAGAGGGATCAGGTTATGTTTTTAAAGCGAGACACCAATATGGACGTACGGCCCTAACACTACTTTTGGGTTGGGGTTTAGGTGGGTTTATTATCAATTGTACTTAATTCCTTTCTATTTATGTTTTTTCCTTGATTCTAAACATTATTTAGAAGGTCCTAAGGAATGTAGAAGACCTTTAACCCAATTATCAAGATTATTCGTGGCATAAATATTTTAGATTAATTACTTCACTAATCTCAGCTGAGTGAGTCACCCTAACATCTACTTTTGAAGTGAATTAATGAGTTTGTATATGTACTAAACATAAGTAAGATCTTTTGTTACTACGCATTATAGTTTTTTCTTTTTATTTTGAGAAGTTAACTTAAAACATCAAGAGGTAGGAAAAAGAATAGAGTCGGATAATTTGATTACAGAAAATAGTCGTACTTCTATTTTTTTATACGAGTAACAAATAATATTAGGTTATGGTTCGGTTAAATGGATTGAGAATGTACTCGAAAAACAATGAGAGTGATGGTGTTAGAATGGGACAGAGCCACCGAAGAGCGGGGATGTGAGGTCCAACCCATAGCTATGCCAAAGAAGATGCACGACAAGATTAAGGCCTACGAAGACCTAAGAAGCTTGACCATGACTGTGCTCTGTAGATGAATTTGGTGAGAAAAATCAAAACCCAAGTGGGTTGTGCAAACCTAACATTTTACGAGAATTATTGTTTAGTCATACATATATATATATATATAGTCACTTCAATTTCACAATTTCTGCTAATTCTTTAATATTTCATGATTATGTGTATATATTAAATAATATAGATAAAAAAATACATCAACACATAAATACTAATTTGAAATCCATTTTTATAATCTATCAAGTAGAAATATATATATAAATTTATGAATAAAAATCTATAAGTTAAAAAAAGAAAAAAATTCGAAATCTAAATAAATCTTGCATTAATTAATAAACAAAATAAATAAACATAACTAGAAATTAATGAATTAATCATGTATTAATTCATAAGGAAGTAATTTCAAGTTTTTTTTAATATTCAGTAAACGAAATGACCACATTACACTTTCAGTTTTTTTATCAATAATATAACAACTAAATTTTTAATATTAAATTTTAGGATTGAACAAAAATACTTTTTTAAAAAGCATAGAAAATTTTTAATTTTGATTTTCGATTAAGGAATGGGATTACACATAGGTTTGGATTCTTTAAATAACAACATAAAAATAAATAAATTATGAATTTAATTAATAATTTAAAACAATATAAAACTTTTAACGGTTTAAAAATATGGTAAACAGCTATGAAATAGTTAAAAAAATATAAAATAATAATAAAAATGGATTAAAATGTTGATTAAATTATTTTTTTAATATTATGTTTTCATGTTTAATAGCTATTTTAAAAAGATATAATTTATATCATAACGATTCAGGGTAATCAATCAAACCCCATTAATATTTCTTATAAAAACTTTATTGTAAGGATTGTATCAAGTACTCTTATTCTGTAATGTTTTATTCATCATAAATGTTTTATGTTTTCTTGTTTTTACGTTTTAACATGTTTTTTTTTTAAAAATTCTATCTCTTTATTTGGTGTTATATAGATTTCAAAGCCAAAACCATAGATTTGGTAATCCAAGAATTAGACTATTCGGCGATTGATTGGTTTAAGTTGATGATCAATCCCAATTGGTTTACGTTTTAATTTGGTTAATCTGAAAATTGGCAATTGAAAAATTAGTGATAATGCGTAAATTGAGCTATGGAGTAGATGCAGAAATGATTGACACGTTTTTGTTTCTTTGGCTATTTGCTATATGATTGATGGTGTATATAAGAAATATCAAAAATACATTTAGTTTATCACAAATCCATGATTAATGATATATATATATATAAAGTATCAAAACTACACGTAGTTTACCATAAAACCTTTCGAAATTATTGTATAAATTTAGTGCTTACTAAAATTTTTTAGCTTAAATATATCTATTAATTTACATTAAAATAACTTAAATTATATTATAATTTGATTTAATCATGGATGATATTTCATCTAATTTATTTAAATATATTCTACTCTTTAAATAATATATTGAACGGATAATATCCCCTAACTAAAACCAAAATTATAAAGAAAAAAGACAAAACAATGAATATGTAGCAAAACAATTCATATAAAAGTTATAAAAAAAATCGTATGCATATACAGGATTGGATATTGAGGTAGCTTGAAGACAACGAATAGTATGAATGTGGAAACGTCAACAACTTAACCTTACCTTTACATAGTATTATTATATAAGACTTGACCATCTCTAACTATATTCTTGGATTATGAAAACAAAAGCAACCAAGTAGACCAAACTGTCGTATGGGAATACCATAATGTCCTCTTCAGCCACGCCTCTTTTACTTCGCTATTATGAAGAAGGCGAGGGGTATTCTCGGTAATCAATTTAATCGATCGTAGCCTTCACTTGAAAACCAAGGGAGATGCAAAACCACACCTTAAACAAAGTACCGTCTCACCAAAATAACTAAAACAAACAGCTTATTCTTGTATGACCCACCTATTATATTCGAATCAAATGCTCTATCCAAAACTATTTATGAAATTCGTTGACTAATCATATATATGTGCAATTTATTCATGACTTAATTGAAAACGACAATAGGAACAATCACAAAACGCTGGTCGAACTTAGGGGAGGCCCGAGACCAGCCAAGAGAATACTTGAGTCGAACACTTGAGTTGTGACATTTAAACAGACGGCTAGAATACAAAACTTCCCTCCAATTTTTTTGTAAGGACCGATTATTTGCTTGCAAGCCCTAGATAAAATATAAACACTACTTTAGTTAATCTTAAATCCTAATATTATTCTTTATATGCAAGGATGTATACTGGCTAGTCCCTAACAAGTGGTAACTTAATATTCCATAACATTAGAATCCTACTTTGTGCATGATTCACAGACCAAAAGCAAAATAAGTATGAAAAAAATCGCAAGCTCAAATTAATAAGTTTTCCCTCTCTACTAAACTAGAAGAAAATATTTATTTTTTCGCAAGTGGACATTGCTTGGGAAACTATCAACACAAATTTTAAAATTATACCAAGAAAATCATCCACATATACATAAGCATAACTTATTCATAGACAGCTACTGAAGTTTGATTGGCCACCAAACTCCAAAAAAAACTTGAAGAAGGCTGAAGTTAAAAGGCAAGTTAGAGATAGACACATCAATATAACCTAAAACAAAACATCATAACTATTAACAGCACAAAACTAATGGCAAAGCGACAACTGTTAATGCTGGGAATCAGGGCGAGCTTTCACACTCTCGCCGCCGTGCTTGTGGCCGGAGTAATTTTCACCGCCGTGTTTTTATCCCGAAACGGTTGGCCAAAGGAAAACCCTCAAAGCAACGGTGTTTCGAACGTGGAAGAAGACGGCGACGGCAATGGCAGAGACTGTGATTTGTTCGAAGGAAAATGGGTATTTGATAAAGAGTCAAAACCTATTTATAAAGAACAAGAGTGCATGTTCATGTCTGATCAGTTGGCTTGTGAAAAGTTTGGAAGAAATGATTCGACTTACAAATTCTGGAGGTGGCAGCCACATACGTGTGATCTCCCCAGGTTTATTTCTTTCTTTATCGTTTTCACTTCACATTATATACATCTTTCTTCCTTTATTTATGGCAATGATCAGTATAAACATCTTGCCTTATGATAATAACACTTTTTCTGCTAATTATAAGTATTGAGATAATTGTAAGAAGTTTTGTCTATCAATTTAGGGGAAATAATTGAGATATTTGGCTCTATCATGTATACAACAAATAAACCTATTATGCCATTACTCTACATCAGTCAATTGATGAGAATTAGCTACACTTACACAATAGAAAGGATACCTTTTTTTCATTTTTTTTAGTTGGTAATACCATTTTGTAATCCTCAGCAAAAAAAAAAGACATGATTTCACAAGTGGTTAGGCCTTTGGGCCCATACTGTTTTCCCTTTTGTCTGCCAACGCAGCCCTTCACGGCCGTTATTATTCGGTATAGAACGGAATTAAATGAACTGTAATGCAAAGATTACAATTTGAGACAACTAATGGTTGTTACCAAAATTGATACTAATGTTATCATCTTTTAAGTCTTTTAATGTACGTTTGACGAAAAAAAATGTTTTAATGTACGTAAGAAAAGGTTTAATGGGACTAAGTTGCTGGAGAGGCTAAGAAATAAGAGGATGGTGTACGTAGGAGACTCCTTGAATAGAGGCCAGTGGGTATCAATGGTTTGTATGGCTAGTTCTGTCATTACAAACCCAAAGATGATGTATATGCACAACAATGGCTCTAATCTCATCACTTTTAAATCCCTCGTAAGTCATCAAGAAAGATCCACACTCAACTAGTGCTTTTGCAGATAATTTCTTATTTCAAAGTTATTTTTAAAGGAATTTTAAATATATAGAAAAAGTAAAACTTATTTCTCTCTTTTCATCAGGAATACAATGCGACAATAGATTTTTATTGGGCTCCATTGCTGGTGGAATCCAACTCGGACGATCCAACAAACCACAGGTTACCCGAACGGATAGTTCGGATCCAATCGATAGAGAAACATGCAAGGCATTGGACAGAATCCGATATCATCGTCTTAAACTCTTATTTATGGTGGAGAATGCCTCATATCAAGACACTGTAAGTTTCTTTGCTTATGGTTAAACTCAACTAGTGTCTATATATCTCTCTTAATAGATGGGTAATATATGAAATTAAAGGTGGGGATCGTTTGAGAAGTTAGATGGAATATACAAAGAAGTGGAGATGGTAAGAGTTTATGAGATGGCTTTGCAAACACTGTCTCAGTGGTTGGAAGTGCACGTTAACTCCAATCTTACCAAACTTTTCTTCATGTCCATGTCTCCCACCCATGAAAGGTACTCTCTCTTACTCTTCTCAGCATCCATGATAAATTCTTTTTTTGTATCTACTTTTTTTTTTGTTTCAATATGTTGCTCATTTATTAAAACCAAAAATATACGTTATATATATATATATATCTCAATGTATCAATTGTTTTTAGAGTGGGGGTGCGATTTTCTTTAGTTGAATAACTTTTATGTTAGGTGCGAAACAAATTAAGAATATTAAAACTTTTAAATATTGGAAAAAATTCAATCAATCATTAGTTAACTTTTATGTTAAGACTCCATATGCTTGGTCATATTGGTATTACTTGGTAAACATGTTCTTACACAAATTGAGATTGTCATATTGGTATTACTTGGTCAACATGTTCTTACACAAGATAACAAATAAAACGAAGTACATAAATATATTATGCAGGGCTGAAGAATGGGGAGGGAAAACCAAACAGAACTGTTACGGAGAAACAAGTCTCGTAGATAAAGAAGGTTATAATGGAAGAGGGTCGGATCCAAAGATGATGAGAGTCGTAGAAGATGTGCTTGATGGGCTTAAAAGGCGAGGAATGAACATGCAGATGATAAACATTACACAATTATCCGAGTATAGAAAAGATGGTCACCCTTCGATCTACAGAAAGCAATGGGAGCCATTGAAGGAAGATCAAGTCTTGGATCCAAGTAGTTACTCAGATTGTATACATTGGTGTTTGCCTGGAGTCCCTGATGTTTGGAATCAACTCCTTTATGCTTATATTGTTGATGACCATCATTCTACTTGAAAACTCTTCTTACATCTTTTCTTTTTTATTTCTTTCCTATATGTTCCACTTCAATTGTACAGCTGATTTACTTAACCTTGAATGAAATCTTTTTTTCAACTTCTTCACTCTGTCTCTCTTAGTTTATCTTTTCTTATTATAATATTGATGAATTTCCTGCGTGGAAGTAGTACTCTTTTTTTTCTCTCTTGTCGGGTTAATATAGTTTTCGCAAAATAATCTTAAACATTTTGTTTGATAATCAAAATCCTTGACTATAATTTTGCTTTGCCTTCTTTTATTAGGAGTGTCAAGTATACTTTCGAATTCTAATTCTATATACTAGTAAAATATATATAAATTAATAACACTGAAATTATGATATTTTATTAATTTTTTAAAATATTAGTTTATCAAACAATTAATTAAATCAAAAAAATTATTAACTTGATAAATTTAATTTCTTTATTTATAAATTATATCTTAATTAAAAAAAACTAGCCGTTATTTTGGATAAAAAAATTTTTGTTTTGGGGCTTGAATATATCTCAAAATATTTTATCGTTCTTTGAAGAAATCCATATACCACTAGCTGAAAAAACACATCCATTTTATAATTTTCTAAAAAGTATATACTGTCTTTTTTATTTTCTCTTGTAAACACATATATACCAGTTTTTACACGTATTCTACTATTTAACCGTTTTTATCAATCATAACTATCGTTCAACCCTCTCTTTTATGGCTATGTTTTGTTGATTACAACCATCTTTTTTTTGTTTTCTTTGCAATCACTATATGTGTTAGATAGTAGTTATGTATTTGTATTCTAAGTTGTATTTCATCATTGTAATAAAACATCAACTGACAAATATTAATGGTTACGGTACATACACTAAAGAAATATGTGCATGAAAAGCTGTGTGTGTTAAATTCTGTGTCACGAAGTAGAAGGTGGAGTAACTGCGAAGTTGGCAGGGCAGAATCATAAAGCCGCCCTGAAGTGACGCTCCAATAATTGTTTTGATTTCTTCCCACAATTTCCTCCATTATTTCTCCAAATTCTCGAAAAACTAAAACAAAAACTCAAATTTCATTCATCCCATTTTTGGATTTTTCGAAGAAACTCGTTCTTCGTATTTCATTTCTTGTTTTTTTCCCTGCCGTATATATAAAGTGGTGATTGACCCCCATTGATTGAAGACTGTGTGGATGATGACCATTTTAACGAAAAGCTGATCAAATGAAGTTGAATTTGTCAGAATGAATGTCTTTACAAAGTTTCAGCCAATTAATACTTTTGAATGTTTATTGGTTCCTTTTATATGGAGGCTTCCCACTACTCTGATTCTATGAATCTTGCTTCGTATAAGATTTTATATAGTTTCTTAGAAACAAACACTTGATGGTAATACAAGTTTAAATTTCAAATGCTGTGTATTGATAGCAAACTGTTTTTCAGAAAGAAAAAAATTGCATATAAAAGTTTTGAATATTTGTATCAATAATCAAATATTTGGATTATTTTTATGATATATTATTTAGTTGAATTATTAATTTCTAGTATGTATGTAAGCTCTTAAGTAAATATAATTTAAAAATACGATAATTTT
Source organism: Schrenkiella parvula (assembly GCA_000218505.1). Classification (NCBI taxonomy): domain Eukaryota; kingdom Viridiplantae; phylum Streptophyta; class Magnoliopsida; order Brassicales; family Brassicaceae; genus Schrenkiella; species Schrenkiella parvula. The sequence continues at coordinate 9,519,727 of CM001190.1, read as the reverse complement.
GGTGCTAAGAATATATAAAATTAAAGTGATTGTGAATCAATATGGGTAAAACCATTAAAATTAACATTAGAAATAGCGATCTAATATCTTTTACCAATCATGCAAATTTGATTCATTCGAGCTTTTAAAATTCTTTCTATCCTCTCAAGCTCAGACTATTCCATCATTCTCATCATTCTAACCCAAATCAAAACGTTAGACTTTTTTTTAATACCATTGTGAATAAAATAAAAGTTGGATACTTTTTTTACCAGGCTCAGTCTGACAGAAGCTAACTATGTATCCATAAACAAGATATATTCATATTTAAGAAAGCTAAGTTCATTAATTCTATGTCACACCATATATAAGAGCACTATTATGTAGAGATAGCAGACGATAGAGACTATATAATTCCAATGTATATTAATAGCAAAATAACACAACACAACTTAGATTCGCTCGTCTTCATTTATTTATGTATGGTTTTCAAAATCTTTTCAACATTAATATATCAGGCTATTGATTGAGGACTGTTGCCTATGATAATGACCTAACGAAAAGCTTACCCCAATTAAAATTGAATAATGTCAGACTAAATGTTGTAAATTCTCAGCCAATAAAAGGTATATATATATACATATATTTAATTGATTATTCTTGTGTGTGTGTATGTTTTTATTTTATTTTTGTTTTCTTATATTTGGAACTTCTCCAGCCTACTTAGAACACATGGACCTTGCTCCCAAAAGGGGACCCCCTAATCTGATCCCTTAATATTCATATTAATTACAGACGAATTTTGGAAACTTCATTTGAAGTTCTTGCTATATATCTTTTTTTTCTTTTTTCCTGTGGTGATTTGCGTTTTTTTACTGAAGCTAATTCAAAACAAGATCTAATATATATCAATTATAAGATGTACACCATGGCTAAAACCTCGTTTAGTTTTTGTTAACTTAATATTGCAATGTACTTTTGCTATTCGTCTAAGACCAAAATGACCATTTCTTATAATAACTCTATGTAACGACTGCATATAATTCAGTTACTCGTATCTTTTTTTTGGATAACCATATAGTTAATATTTTGAAAAATAATCCACTATTTTTACCAAATTATTAACCCATCTTAACTATATTTGACAATATAACTTATATTTGAGAAAATAGTAAGACAATGTTAACTACGTCCAAAAATAGTTGACAGTATTATATAGCGAAAATGTCTATTTTCAGTAATTTCCTTTTATCTTGTGTTGAGATCAGAAAATGAATGGGCAGATTATATACCGAAAATGTCTAATCTATCTGTATTACTATTTACTGGTTTATCTCTGGTTTAGTAACGAAAAGCTTAAATTTTGACAGAAAATAAAGAAACAAAACGATACTAACTGTAAAACTATTTTGATGATGAATCCTTGATCTTGTTACCTAATTACAATCATAGAGTCCCTTAAATGGTTTTGGTGGCCAAATCCTCCTATTCTTATAGAAAAAAGTTAGTGGAAATAGCAAATTAAAACTGAGAAGAATGTAGTGAAGAAAGTGAGAGACATGGGAGGACTATTGTAAGCATTGACTACACCGCATGATGTGAGATTGATGTGAGATTGATAACTAATAACACCCAGATTCACTTTTGTAAGAAAACGTATCTTTATAAATGATATTGTTTAAAGCTTCGATGCGCTATAGGGGAACATAATAATCATTATTTGAAATGAACCAATACAATTTTTTTCTTCTTCTTTGTTTTACACTAAGTATTATATGATTATACTCCAAAACATATACATTAATTAATATGTGTGGAAAACTATTTAATACACTACTTTCCAAAAGTCATTTTAATTTCAAATATATTAATTTAGACGGATTATTATATATATAATGTATATTAAGATTATAAATATTTTTTATATTTTTTATACTGTTTTTTTCAACATTAATCATTTAGAATCTTACTATAATTTCAAAAAACTATTACTAACTAATACTTCGATTTGGAATTTATATAAATAGTAAGTCATTCAATTCTTGTCGACAAAAAAAAAAGTTCATTCAAAACTTGAACAAAAAGTATCTAATAAATTTTTATTGGATAAAATTTGTAAAATTATTCAAAAAATTTATTTATTTATTTAAAACACTATTATCTCATGTTTTCAAGTTTTAATTGTACCTAAACAATGATCAGTATTTGAGCGGGCGAGCAAAGCAATATTCAAAAAAAAATTGTCAAGTGACAAAAATTTATCATAGTCATTTTGTTTGGTAGTTATTTATTTGGACAAAATCATTAAAATTAGGCAAGTTTGTAAGTTAATTCTTTTCTCGAGAAGCGTTATTGTAATTTAGGTAATCTTGTAAGTTAGCTAAAATATCATTTTTGTGTCCAACTTCTAGGATTTAAACAAATATATACGCACAAATATATACGTCCCATACAATATTCGTCGAATTATAAAATACCAGTATAATTTATGCATTTAGAATACTTTAACATTTATAATATATATGTATTAGATATATAAATACGTTTAATAATATATGAGAAAAGCTAAATTATTTTGTACGGTCTTCTTGTCCGTTATTCATCGTCATCATATATCTTTTGAAAGCAAGTGAATACGTATTTGACTTAAAACCGTAGTCGGCAGGAATGCATGAAAAAGAAACAAACAACAACATAAAAGATAAAGTAAAGTCTTCACATTTTTTTAATCTACTCATATAAACATATATGGGAAAAGCAATTCACCGTTATTTTACCAGAGTTTTACCTATTTTGGCAAAAAATGCACCTCTCATATTTTATACTCACCAAATTATCTAGTAATTCACTCTTGTTAGTTTATTTATTTATTTTGTATCTCCAGCAGTTTTAATATTATGAAAAAAATTATTTGCATTTTTATAAATATTAACATTTATACTTTCTTTATACTTATGATAAATAAAATAATATTCTAAAGTTTTGTAATTTTAAAATATGCATAGAATCAGATATTTTAAAATTTAAATCAACGATATTCAACTATATGCGATAAATACGTTATAGAAACATTTTTGAATTTTGAATTAACAATACGTGGTAAGATAAGATTTTTTTTTCAAATAAAAAACAACAGCAAGTATTGAGCTTCTCACAGGTTTTATAGAACCTTCATTTTTCCAGTGATATACACAAATTTTGGATCACTGAAAATTTCCTTGAATTATTGTAATGCTATATATTGATATCTATTTATATACTTAAAGTCCGGGATAGTATGATAGCATATAGTATTAGAATAGATGCCTCCATAATTGATCCGTCAACAAAGGCATTTATAATGTATTTGAATTTATAAACCTCCTTCATTTCTGTGAATCAAAGGACCTGAGGAAAAAAGAAAGAAAGTCAAACAAATGATACGGGATCCAATAAATCACATCTGGACTATATAGTATAACTATGACAATACTTTCCCAATAAAAAAATGCTAAGGAAATTTAATAAATAAAATTTCAGAAGTCGAAATTATTACAGAAAAAAAGAGTTCTTAATAATATATATTTTTTGTTAGAATATGCAAATGAATTATTTCACGTTCAACGAAGAGAAGATGACGTGTGTTCCTTTGAACCCAAGTTCCTTAAACTCGCATATTCTGTCTATAAATAACACTTTCTCTTGTCCTTCTTCTTCCTCACTCTCATCCTCTTAGCTTCACTTTCCTCTCTAATCTTTTGTTTTATCTTTCTAATTTGAACAACAAAAGAAAAAAAAGTAGAGAAGAATCTGTAAAGCTCAGGAGGGATAGCGCCATCATGATCACACTGACATGGTTTCTTTTGGCGCTGTCCATCCTGAGTTTCATTGGCTCTTCTTACTACAATGCAAAAGGCATAGACAGAGATCTAAATAACTTCAAGGTCAATTATGTTTTAGAGTCTCGTTTTAGTTCTCTTCATATCGACACCACAAGGAGAAGAATAGTCTCCTTTATATTTTTCTTTCTTTTCTGTTTAATCAACGAAAATTATTAGTCTCTAAAACAAATGATGAAGAGAAAATAAATGTTCTCGTCTTTAGCTTCTTTCTCCGGTGAAGTCAGACACCGACGGGTAGGTTTCTTCTTTTATCTTATTAATTACAATTAGTGTTGTTGCATGTTATTACCGTTTTGGTATAAAATGATTGATTAATGTCGGGCCAAACTTTCTAAACCATTATTCTTGAAAAAGGTAAAACCCAAATCAATTATATACAATTACATTTACTCGCCAAAAGTTGCAATTTCATAAATATTTTATTTTATTGTTCTCTCTTTTTCTTTTAGATTTGTAAGGATTTACTTATTTTATAGTGGCTGTGTCTGTAGTTGGGGCCAGGCTAAGTGGGGAACAGATATGCTCTGCTGCATGAACCACGTGGACGAACATGCATATACACAGTTACATTTATTTTTCTCATAGGTTTCATTGTCATTATCTTCGTTATATTTTAAATTTGTATTATCTTCGTGGACCTTGATGGTTCTACTTCCACGTTTTCACTCCCTTCTTCACAAGTATATAGTAGAATATATATGTATCTTTATTGCATCAAAAGTATGTGATATTTAAGAAAAAGAGAACACTTGCCAACTAAGAAAACTTAGTTTATAATTTGAATTCCATATTTGTTTCTCTACCAATTTATGTTTCGGAGTTATATATTTTGTATTCATATATTTTATCCAGAGTTATAGGGACAAAATAGTTGCCATATCATACAGTCTCAAGGGTTCAATAATGGGACCTTTGATAGAATAAAATGTTTCCAACTATTTTGAAAATCTAGTATTATATCCAGTTATAGTTATATAATTCATATCCAAAAGATGATATATGAAAACATCATCGTTGTATTCTACATATCATTTACTCAGGAGATAGACGAAATATTTGATACAATAAAAAAAGGAGAAAATATCATGTAAGATAGTAAGATACTATAAACAATTACAGATAGTTTAGTTTTGTAAAAGTCAAATTAAATTAATTAGCAAACTTTTCAGGTTTTTACAGAATCATTAGAGAATGTTTTCATTGAGCGTAAAACGGGTACGAGAGACTGAACAGAGAGTTTGAATAATAGTGAAACTAAATCAGAGCTAATAACCAACAAAACCAACAAAACCAACATTGAACCGGTTTCATAACCTCTACTAGGTTAAAGTTCAAATTGACCTATAACATATGTAATGCTAATGTGTTTAGCAACCTTTGACATCTTCTAGCTAATGAGTAATGCTATTACAATGTTGTTTAAGTAAAGCCTAATGATACTTCAAATTTATCTTATAAAACAAACGAAGAAGAAATAGATCCCTGGCATATAACTAGCTCACAAACTCACATTATTAGTAAAGTTGAATAAGAGTTATGGTGCATTTAGTATTATGGTCCAATGATTATAATGTAATACGATATTGCCATATTGGAGTTTGTGTTGCTGTATATTAACGTGCATAATCAGGTGTTCGAAAAGTAAAGGAAGTCAAAGGATAGGTCTTCTTCTGTATATGTTGCTGGGACCGTAAGTCATGTGAGGCTGCTCTGCTGATGCTGCACGGCGTCGCAACTCTCTCTCTATTATTTTATTTAATTCTTTTAACGAAGCTCCACACATTTGCCCAATTTACGATGAAAAAGGCTGGCTTCAATTCTCTGCCTTACTCGTGTACTCTATGATCTTTAGGCCTAGTAAATCCAACTCTGCTAAATGGTAAATCGTTGTTGATCTTTAAATAAGTATATGTTTTATATATATATATATATTCTTTTAAGACATCGTATGTCGTGAAAATGCATTCTTTGGGAGATTCCAGATAAGTGTATAAATACTCCAAATCTGATTTTGTTACTAGATTGATTATTAAATACATGAGCATCTTTTAAGATTTTTTCCCCCAGCTATAATAACTAAAATTCGTCATATGGCGACAAATATATATCATCTACAAAATGTATGCATATTTAACGCCAATAAACCTAATGCATGTTAACTTTGAATTGATGAATGAAGGAAAAATATGTCTCCCCGAAATTAAACCACTACAAACTAGACCAAACCAAATTTTTGCATTGATCATTTGTTGGTTAAACCAGTGAAAGGAAATGTTTTTGAACCGATGATCCTCTCTTATCAATCTTCTTTGTCCTCTTCCCTGTATTTTTGGGTCGAAGCGCTAAGTTGAAATATAGCTTTTGAACTCCATTGTCTCTCTGAAAAGGTTTACAAAAGTGATATGAGCTACAACACACGGTGGAACCGGTTATGATATCCCTATTATCCGACTTACAAGTATCTAGATTTGGTTCCATGAGTTCTAGAAATGCGGCTTTGAGATATATGAAACAAAAAGCTATTTTAAAGCCCAATAAAAGCCCATTATAGGTCCAGGCACAAGGTGCAACAAAAAAGTTTAGAACTTTGATACTTTTCAACTTCTCGTCCGACCGTTTAATCAGTTAGTAGTTAGTACAGTACTTTAGTAGATAGATAATGAATATGCGGTTCTCTTTCTTCTCCTCCGCCGAGATTTTCTGTCCGTCTCTCTCTCTCCGCAATGGCGGCGGTCGCGCCCTTTCTATCTCTCTCTCCTCTTCGATCTTCCTCAATTTCCCAGCTTCACAATCTTCCTCGTAATCCTAATTCATCGATCCGAAGAAGAATCGTCCTTAAATCTTCGCCTCGGGATGAATCTCCCGCCGTCGCCGCTTCTTCTAAAGATTCATCTCTGCCGCCGGAAAAACAGCAGAATCCTCCGACTTTACAGAATCTAGTGGAATCTCCCGAACCGGATCCTGACCCCAAACCGGATCCTGGGTACGCTACTATTTTTCTTCCCCCTGGTTCCTAATGTTTTTGAATTAACTTTTTGTTTATTGAGTTTAGGATTGGTAAGATTGGAATGGAGATTATGTCGATTGCATTACCGGCGGCATTAGCTTTGGCCGCTGATCCTATAACATCACTTGTCGACACGGCTTTTGTCGGCCATATTGGTAAATTCTTTTACATTCTCTTGTTTGGTTTTGAGTTTCAAATTTTCCAACTTTTTAACATTTAACATTGCTAATAAATCTATATGCAATCATTACAGGTTCTGCAGAATTAGCTGCAGTAGGAGTCTCGGTTTCTGTATTCAATTTGGTGTCGAAGCTCTTCAATGTTCCTTTGCTAAATGTCACAACATCGTTTGTCGCGGAAGAGCAGGCAATTGCAGCTAAGGAAGATAACGATTCTACGGAAACAAGTAATTGTTCTACTTAATAAACAAGCTTTAATGCAGAATAGTTTACTGTAATTATTCAAAGACTGTTATGCTTTGTTTCTGACTTTGAATCTGTTGTTTTGTTTGGTGTTAAGGAAAGAAAGTATTGCCTTCTGTTTCAACGTCATTGGCTCTTGCAGCTGGTGTCGGTATTGCAGAGGCGATTGCACTCTCTTTCGGATCTGATTACCTGATGGACATCATGGCTATACCTTTTGTATGTTTAAGCTTCTCTTGGATCACAGAAACGCATGTAGAATACATATAAGTTATTTATCTTTGGGGTTTCGTAATTTGTTTTGTATATTTTTTTCAGGATTCACCAATGCGAATACCAGCAGAGGAGTTCCTCAGGCTTAGGGCATATGGTGCACCTCCAATTGTAGTTGCATTGGCTGCGCAAGGAGCTTTTCGAGGTTTCAAGGACACAACAACTCCTCTATATGCTGTGGGCAAGTATTGCACAAACATCTTTTTTTTCTTCTTGTTCTTGTATTCATACTGAAATCTGTGGAGATCGAAGTATGACCAATATTTTCATGAACACCAATTCTTGTAGTTTGAATCATATTTACGACTATATATTCGCTTTAGCAGTTTCACATAAATGTTTATGCAATACATGTGTCTGATAAGGTAAGATCTGGATCAACAGTTGCAGGGAACGTGCTTAATGCGATATTGGATCCAATTCTGATATTTGTTCTTGGTTTTGGTATCTCTGGTGCTGCGGCTGCTACCGTGATTTCCGAGTACGTCCAAAAATGTGGTAAAAGTTTGACACTTTACAGACTTGTTTTCTGTAAGTGCGTTTGTCTTAATTTGTACCTTCTTAATTTGTCTCATTTTTCAATTGTTTCTTCAGATACTTGATTGCGTTTATTCTTCTGTGGAAGTTGAATGAGAATGTTGTTTTGCTTTCTCCTCAAATCAAAGTGGGAAGAGCTAACCAGTATCTCAAATCAGGTATTTCCACAAATTGTCCTCGTTTCCTTAAACTACTCAAAATGCAAAATGCTACTAGATGAAATGTATTGATTCATGCTTAGGTGGCCTTCTGATTGGTAGAACGGTGGCACTGCTTGTGCCATTCACATTGGCTACTTCTTTAGCGGCTCAGAATGGACCTACTCAAATGGCGGGTCATCAAATCTGCTTGGAAGTCTGGTTGGCTGTCTCTTTACTCACCGATGCTTTAGCCATTGCTGCACAGGTCTATTATCTTTTGCAACTTCGAAGAACAGATCTTTTCGAGTCAAATTTATTGAGATATATTATAACCACTCATTAAGAAGATACATGGTTTTACGTTTGGTGGAGAAATTTTCACGTAACTATCTACCTCTATTTTCAGAGTCTACTTGCGACCACTTTCTCTCAAGGAGAGTACAAACAAGCTCGGGAAGTTGTCGTTGGAGTCATTCAAGTTCGTTTTTTGTAGTGCCGTTGTTTATGATTCTGTTTTTACATATACAAAATCCGCAATACTCATGTCATGCGTGTTCAATGTATTTTGAGCAGGTAGGTTTAGCAACTGGAACTGGTTTAGCTGCCGTTTTGTTCATCGGATTTGAACCATTTTCGAGCTTGTTTACAACGGATTCAGAAGTTCTAAAGATTGGTTTGTCAGGGACCTTAGTAAGATCTTATCTTATACCCTCCAAAACGTTTTTGAAGGATAGTCTTAGACAACTTTGAATGTTTCTAAATAATTTGGTCTACATGCAGTTTGTGGCTGGATCTCAACCGGTGAATGCTCTAGCGTTTGTTCTTGATGGGCTCTATTATGGAGTCTCTGACTTTGGATTTGCCGCTTATTCTATGGTCTCTCTTTCTTCTTCATCAGTTGGTGGTTTGATATCTTCCTTTTCACCTCCACAAAATGTCGATTGAATCTTTTTGGAACAGGTGATTGTCGGATTCATATCTTCCTTATTCATGCTTCTAGCTGCACCAACCTTTGGCCTTGCCGGGATTTGGATGGGCTTGTTCCTCTTCATGGCGTTGCGGTTAGTTGCCGGAACCTGGAGGTAAAAAATTAGATGACCATTCTAGTTTCAACCAAGTCAAAACAACTTTTCTTTACGGATGTTGCTTCATGTTTTCAGATTGGGGACAAGAACCGGTCCATGGAAAATGTTGTGGTCAGCTCCAGAGAAGCTAGAATGAGAAGGATCGATCTTTTATCTCCGTCAACATTTTTGCGGTATGAAATGTGGCTCTTATGATAATGACAATGAAGTGAACTAACACAATATAAAAGCATAGTTTTACAATATAATTGACGCAACATAAAGACCCTAACTAGAACCCGAAATACTCTGAATACGGATCGAATCCACCTCCATGGTAATAACCGGATTCATTGTACAACAATCCGTTATCCAATTCGAACCGATCAAACGTGTAATCTTCCTCTGTTTTCACTGCTGGGTAAACCATTGATTTCACTATCTCGTTATCAGTCATAGGATCAAGATTCTCAGTCTCTTCTTGGCCAAGCTCGATAGTGTAGTCGTAGACTAAATGATCCTTCTCATCTTTCCTTTTAATAATGCCATTACTGGTTTCAGAGACGTTGTTAGTTTCCAACCAATAGCTCCTCGAACATTCTGGTTCATCGTTCTTCTTCATTTCTCCACCCGACACATCTCCTAGTTCTTTCGGGAAATTTAACCGGGCGTAGCGTCCATACATGGCACTAGCAGCTTTGTCGTAAGCCAAGGCGGCTTCGGCTGCAGTATCAAACGTTCCAAGCCAAAGACGCTTGCTACGGTTCGAGTTTCCGCCACGGTGGTTCACTGGCTCACGTATCTCAGCCACCCATTTTCCCCACACCCTTTGTCGAACGCCTCTAAACCGGCAAACCGGATTCTCTGGACCGCCTTTCCCTCTCATACAACCTTTTTTCGAACCTTTCGCTTGAACCCTACGAACCTTCTCCAGCCCTTCCTCCTTCTCCCATCTACTTAACGTCGCTTCCACTGGCTCAGCCGGCCTTCTTCGTCGTCTAGAGGATTCTACAGAAGCAGAGGAGCTCTGTCTTGAACCGTTGTCTTCTTTTTGCATCGTTTAACAAACAGCAGAAGAGATATGTGGCGAAAACGAGAAGAACATATAGATTTCGAATATAGAAACCAAAACAGTAAACTAGAAATTTCGATATGAATATTATTGGTATTTGCCCTTTGTATTTACTATTAAGATGTGAACACTTCTTAGATATCTTTTGGGAACACGCGTGGCGCTAATGCCAATGTACGGCTATGGGACACGTGAGAGTTTTTTTTTATTGGGTCAATATTTGCCAGGTTATATAGATTAGATTTCTTGGCGACTAAGACTTTGAATCTTCGTGGTTTTCCAAAAAGAGAATGACTATATTATCAATTTTGGGTAACAATCCACTCTAATTGATAGCTTTTTCTTTAGGCTTTTGGCTTACGGTGCAAGCTACCAATCTGACATCTTCCACTTTTTTTTTGTCAATCCTTGACATCTTCCAACGTTTTTTTTTTTTTTGAAGGAAGCTTTCTTCCAAACTCATTATATTCTGATAAACAATTTTAATTTTGGATGTTACGTTATTCATTTCTTTGCCATTACAATTTTGAATTTCATAACATAAAGCAATTTTAAAAATATATTAATAAAATTGAAACCATAATATTTTATTATTTTTGTGAGATATTAATTTATCAAAAAAACTTAATTTTAAACCAAAATTTTTTTATTAATTTATTTAATATTAATTTATAAAAATTATATTGCATTAATTTTATTTTGGTGGAAAATGTCATTTTGTTGGCTTGTACCGTAAAGTCAAAGCCCTAAACATCAATTAAGGTGGATTGTCACCTAATAGTCTAAATCTTTTTGGATAACCCACTGCTTCAAACAGAAAGCTTCCGTTTAAAAGTTCTGCCTTCTGACGCAAGTCACCATTTGTCATTTTCCACTTCTTCAAAAAAATTATACTTCCCAAACTCATACATAATCTATATATCTCGACCAAATATTCAAGTGGTGAAGTGAAAGTGACTACAAGAAAACGAGTTTGTATGCAGTTAAAGATAGCGCTTCTTTTTTCCCCTTATGTTCACGGCTAGATAAAAAAAAATATGTTAAGAAGTTAAATTATTATTTTTGTCCATGGTTTATTGAGGTCAACGACCTCAAGGTTTGACATTGATTGGACTCTTCACATTTCCCAATAAGGCAAACACATTGTCCTGCTCTGAACCAGATCTTAGATCCATCAGTCAACGAAACAGCTTAAAGAACCTTCATTTATCATCTCTTGTATTGTATCTTTGTTGGGTGGCTTATAAAAAGGTATAATTTTTATTGGATCTTTTCATTGAGGTGCATGCAGATTTGACTCTTTTCGATTGTATACATTATACGTAGTCAGTCATTCCCAAATCGAAAAATGGCTATTAGATGCAATAAACAGGTGAAACAAGAAACAAGCTCAAAGCTCGAACATGAAACAAGCTATGAAGATTAAGAAAAGTGGTAAAACATATATTTCATCTATAGTTACGCCAGCGACAGAACAAAAATTGGACCAGATGCACAAATTTTTCACGTTTATTTTTCAGCTTAAAACTCCTAAGTATCGATCGATTGAACAAACGAATCATATAGAAATATCTTTAAAAAAAGGAAAAAGAAAAGATTATACGCAGGGGTAGATCTGAGTCGATTAGGAGGTGCATTGTTTACCCGCGAGCGGCAACGACGGCAGGCGCGGCAGATGAGGCGGCTCCGCCGAGGAAAGAAAGGAATCCGGTGGCTGCTGGCTCTTGCTCATCCAAGAACAGATCTTCCGGAGCCCTGAATGCGCCGTGCGCACAGATCAACGCGACTCCAACCATCATAGCTGAGACAAGAACAGATCCGACGTCGGTGAGGAAAATCACGAAGATGCTAAACAGGATCAGGCAGCCGAGCGTCTCGCGATCGGAGAACGTGCGGCCGAGGATGACGATCGGCTGATCGGTGGGACGGAAGAGGTAGAGGAATAGCCAAGAGGCGAGGAGACAGAGGAGGAAGACGAGGGAGAAAGGATGAGTCACAAGAGAGAACCCGACGATCGCCGTCGCAACGGTGAGGTAATTCACCTTGAAATAAGAGTAATTCTTACGGATCCGAACGGCGGCGTCGGTAATCGACTCCGGTTTGGACAATGCGGAGCGATCCGCGAGCTCAGCCCAGGGACGACGCTGAGAAAGGCCATTTCTGACGGTTTCTGAGATCTGATTGATGAAAGCGCGAAACGCCGGAGTTGCAATCGGTGGCTGCGATTCGACGGAGGAAGGAGCGGCGGATGGAACGGTTTGAGTATTGGAGATCGGGAGAATCGGAGGCGCCGTGGAAGCCATTGTTGGAAGAGTTTGGCAGATCTGGGTGAAGAAAATTTAAAGAAATCGAAGAATAGAGAATATAGCGTGAGAAGTAATTAAAGAGAGAGATATGTACAGAAGATAAACTTGTTGACCTTCCTCTTTCCTTCGTAGCTACGGGTCACCGACAATAAGCGTGACTATTTTTTCTTCGTATTTTCCTTTTTCCGTTTTCTTTCTTTAGTCACTATTTTGAGTTTAATAGTTATTATTATGATCTTACCTAAGCATTATTAGGCTAAATCTCGTGTTTTGAATATATCCTTTTCAAAAGTTAAAAATAAAAAGACACTATTATATGTCAATCATATTTATAATATTTGAACATAATCCTAGATTCATAACCATAACTATATTGTTCTTTTTTGTTTTTGAATAAAAAAGTGGGTGTGTTTTAATTTTTATTAAAGAATATAATTGGACTTTTTGGAACATAGCAGAGCAAGTTCATTAGTGAAATCCATACATGGATTTTTAAAATTGTTTAGTAATAATTTTTTAAAAGACTGTTTCCTAAATTTCTGAGATTTCTCTACAATTTCTTTAATTTTAAGTCATTTATTTTATTTTTATTTTAACGTTTAGAAAACACCAATATACTTGTTCTCAGTAGTCACAGATTGTTTCCGTCTGCATGCCAAAGCATGTTATGATGTGTCTTGTGTAAGTCTGCGTTGATGTTTCTCCAGTGCCAAATGTAATGACCAATTTTGCTGCAGAGGATATTGTTTTGTTTTTTGCGAAGACGTATAAGAATGTGGTGTTGGACTCATTGTAGGCCTTCTAAACAGCACCACAACGTCCTCATTTCGCTCCCATTTGGTTTTTTTCCCGAGAAGAGGCTTTCCCTCGTGGACTCATGGGTGCAGAGACTTCGTTGGTCAAGTTGAGAGAAATTAGAAAACTATGGTTATATTCTAAGCCATGCTTTGTCAATGAAAAACTATGATGCTCCTTGGCTTTTTATATATCTATGGTAGTGACTCCATATGCAGAACCAGAATACAAGTCCATGGCCATGGAGATTTGTAAAATCGTGTGGCATGTGACTGAAAATTCCCACACTTCCATCTTTTCTATCTCGTTTCTTTGTCAAAGTTAATATTGTATTGGGAGTAGATAGTTGGGATTCACATTATGATAAAACGCTTGATACACATCTAAAATTAAGAAAAACCCAGTTGGTTAACGTAACAAGACACAAGCAAGCAAGAAGTCAAAAACACTGAATCATTTTATCACCTCAAGTTCAAAGCGGCCTTTCTCGTCTTCTTCTTATTCTTGCTCTCTTTGTTTAACAACACAGCAATCTTAGCAAATCCGAAATTCTTTCTCTTTCGAGTCTCTGATCTTTTCCCATTCTCCTTCCCTTTGCTCCTCTTGCTCGGAGTTCCATCACTATTGCTATTCTTTGCCAGCATCTGACCCAACGACATCTTCTTTCTCTCGCTAGCAACAATCATATCTGAATCCTCTGCAACAAGTAACTTCTTGCTGAGTATTTGCCCGATTGACATTGTTGGCTTCAAGACAGGGACTGAAGATGATGACCCAACAACAACATCATATGTCAGATGCAGACCGTTTACATCCATCAGCCGCGTTGTTGTTGTCTCTCTTCTGCTCTTGAACTTGGCAGTGTTGTTTACTGATGAAGATAATCTTCTCCTCTGTCCTTTCTCTGACTTCCAGTTTCGTAACGCCTCTTCTACTTCGAGTTTTGTAGCATTTGCAGTGTCGACTCTCTCCACTGCTCCCTCCAATGCCCTCTTGCTGGTTTCAATTTCTTGGGCCGCTTCGTCTACTTTCTTCAGAATATCCATCTTTGAAACATTCGCTTCTTCAACTCTTGACATTGCATCTTCCACTCGCTTTCTCGCCTCTTCCTCAGCGTCTCTAGCGTTACGAGCTAGCACATCGTACTCTTCAGCAGAGATAGTCACAGTCACGGCCTCATCGGTGTTTTTACTTCTGGTAACAGCCTTAATCTCTGCGATTGCAACTGCCTCAGCCGCTCTGGCCGCTTCCTTCATCTTTCTAGCAGCCACCAACCTTATCTTGGCCGATTTGATCTTTTCCCTTGTGTGTTCGATCTCAGTCATTGCTTTCACAACTTCTGACCGTGCATCCTCTCCTGTTTTCTTGAACTCTTGAGCTTCACGGTTGAGTCTTTGAACCTCATTCATCATTCCTAATGCATTATTCTCTAGAACTTTATCACCGGTTTCACCCTTCTTAACAAATCTTAATCTCACTTCTTCTTCTTCTAGAGAAATCACCATCAAAGATTTCTGCATAAGTCTCTCGCGAGTCTTCTCAAGTGCAGCCTTTTCTTCCTGCAGTTTCTTGTTCAAGACCTCAACCGTCCCGCGTATACCTGCAAGATCTACCGTCGTCTGGCACAAATTCATCTTTGCTTGGTTTAAATCCTTCAGTACCACACCCGCTGGCTTGATATCACTGTGAACTTTTTCTCTCACCATTTCCTCCTCATTCTTCTGCTGCAGCTTTGAGTTGAGCTCTTCAACTGTGGCTCTAGTCGCCTCAAGCTCCTTCAACACCTCAACCGTCTCGCGTTCTTTCAGGATTAGATCGCTCTGTAGCTCAGCAGCCTGTGCCTTTAGTTCCATGATATCACCTTCTTGGACATTTTCCTACCACCAAAATCAGAAACTTCACCTTACATATCCTAATTGTAACAACCCCGATACCTTGAGTTCCTCCTAAACAAATAAATCTTACTTTTTCCAAAATGTGATACAGAACACACAACTTTTTACAAATGTGTGACGAATCTGAGCAGCTTCGCTTAAGAATCAAGTTGAAAAGAAATTGCAGGCATTGAACAAATCCTAATAATAGTGTTAAGTTTTCTTCATCATTATTGCTAAACATGAAAGGAAAAATCAAATATCATCGTCATCATCATCATCATCATATATGATATAGTTTGTGTCGGATATATAATCTTGTCGTTTTCAGACAACACATTGCCAATGCCAAGCACGCCTAATCAATTAACAACAGAAAGCCCTAAAAATCATAATTTCTTCTTCAGACAAAAAACTAAAAGAGAAGACTAAAGCAAAGTGAGGGAGAAACCTGAGAGGCCTCTGGGGGTTTATGATTATGAGAAGGTTTCCAGAAACCGAAACCGCCGAAACGATTGGCCGCCTCTCTGACTGACTCGAACGGTGCCGAAATGTCGATCTCGGCTCGGCCATTCGCAGTAAACGACAGATCCGAGTCACGGTTTAAGCTCCCATGCTCAATAACAGAACCCGATTGTGGGGATTCGGACATAGGAAGAGCTACGGACGAAATAGAAGCAAAATGAGACAGATCTTTCGGAAGGAGAAACAAAGAAGGCGAGAGAGTGAAGTGAGGTTTCGTTTTAGTCGAACCGAGAGTGGAACCAAAACTCTTGTTTTGAGATTGGTACTGGTGTGCGAATGTGACTAAGACGTGTCGAAACGGCACGCCACGCGACGGTCGTCTGTATTTGTCGTGTACAGTTAGACAGAGAGAGAGGGAAAAAAACAAAGTTGAAAAGTCATTGTGTATTATCCGTTTGTGCTCAGTTTCAAGTTTTTTTGTTTTTAGTAATTTTTTTTGGTCTTTCGACTCTACTAGACTCGGACGATCCGTGAAATAATCAAAAAGGTGGAAAAAAGTTAGTCAAGTAGTAAAAATTTGTGTTGATGATCGATTGTTTTATAGAATTGACGAAAAGTTGATTATTTTGATAAAATAAGCTAAAAATGTTGGTAGTAATTAAGGTGTCAAAAACTACTACATGACATATCTTTAAAATCAATTAATTGGATAAAAGATAAAGGTATGCATGATTTAGGTATTTAAAATTACTGTTCGAGTGTTCGATGATTGAATTTTGATTCATCTATTTTTGGTAACCACAAGATCTTTTGGATAATTCTGAGATATTTAGAACAGTTAAAATGAACTTAAGAAAATACAAATGGTTCTGTATAATTTAATAATTTTATATATTTATCTAATCTTACGGATTGAAATAAATTATCTTGACTCAGAGGAACAATTTTAATCATAACATAATATATTGGTGTAGTGGTAAACTGATCCACACCAAGCAAGATTAGAAAATGACCAAACGAAATGGTGGACCATACACCACAACCAGCAGGACCAGCTCCGAGGTCTAGCGTCCGATGCCACTTACCCAAAGTTCTTGCTTGGTCTCGTTTTCAAAAGTTTTAGTTCATATATGTCTCATCTTCGTATTCTAATGAACACATTCACAATGAAACAACATGCACAAAGACTCTCATACCTTACGTCTGAATTTTGGTTTTCCTTCCCTTTAACCAAAAATCTTCGGTTGAGCTCCGGTTTATCAGACCGCTTTCACCTTTCAGTGACATTTGTTCCTTCCGGAAGAAACTCTACTACGTACATCTTTAATGAATAAACTAATGCGTTAGCGATTACTTTTATTTTTCTCACCTAAAAGATTATCTTTAGTCACGGTTCATGATCATAAGTTAATCTATGTAGTGTCGCCAATTATTTGTCCAACTTCTTGTTTAAAATGTTCCTCCTTTTGTCCAACCATTAAACTAATATTTTCATTCTGTTCCTGTCTCCGTTGTCTTCGATTTCATCTTGATTCCAGGAATGACTAATGCATTCTAATGTTTTATATTTCCCTTTACTTGTGTTCATAATACTTTATGAAATAAATAGTTTTCAATTTAATAATTTTGGTTATAAATTTAAGTCCTTTGTCCGCTTTGGTCTCTTATAAAAATGAGAAGAAAAGACAAAGAGCTAAAGTATGAGATTAGGTTAACCATAAGGCTAGCGTATGGACTTGTATGGAACTGATTAGGTAACTTTGTTATCTCAGATTTAATTATTTTGGGCAAAATTTTGTATAACTGATTGATTTGTGAAGGTGGCTTCTGAGGCTCCATTCGCGTTATTCACGGAAACGCGGAAGGACAAACCACAAATGATTTGTATTCCATCGTTAATTATTATGAAAAATAGTATTTTTTTAATTAAGAAAATCTTAGTTAGGAAAGTTCGACGAGGAAAATAGTATTTGTTAATAAGGAAATAATTACATAATATATTATATGATTATCAAATCTTAACATCAAAGATGGATAAAGTTCATAAAATTAATCGGAGGTAGTGACTATTCTACGTATTTAAACCTTTTCTTTTTTCAAGTTGTTTTCTTGAAAGAAAATAGATATCTTCTTAGAAATTCAGAGATCAACAAGGACACGTTACTAATAAAAATGTTTATTACATGATCATGATATATTGATGTTATAATTTCTACATACAGTTTTAAATTATGTATCAACAATCATATATTTAGCGACCCTAGAGGAATCCAAATTGTTTTTTTTTCATTCTTGATTATTTCAAATTTGATTTCGCTATCATACAGTTTAATTTTCGTACTATGTACAGTTGACGTTTATTGTCGTTTATAAATTATTTATCATAGTCAATAATATGAATTCAATTCTCATAAGGAATCATTTATACTTTGAAATAGATCTACAATTAAAAATATAGCCGGATTGAGAACCATCTCTTTTATAGTAAGTAAAAAGTCCTTACCGTTGATTAATCACAGCGACAAATGCAACCAAAAACTTATGTGCGAAGAATCTGAGCAACGTCAAAAGAACCGGTGAATTTAATTTATGTTAAAAACTAATTATTATTTATTCTTCATCAACCACTCCAGTAAATTGATTATTTATGGCCTTAAAAAATACATACCCAGTCTAATACTATAGAAGAAGACACTCAAACTTCTCTATATAATGCTCCTTCTACACTAAAGCTAATTCACCATCATCCACACTCACAACTCAAAATCAACTTTTGTTTCACTCTTGGAAAATGGGGTTTTCTCCTTCATTTTCTTGCAGTGCTATTGGAGCCCTAATATTGGGTTGCCTTCTGCTTCAAGCATCAAACTCTAATGCTCAGTTGAGGCCTGACTTCTATTTCGGAACATGCCCTCGTGTTTTCGATATCATTGGGAATATCATCGTTGATGAATTGGGCTCCGACCCTCGTATTGCCGCTAGCATCCTTCGCCTTCACTTCCATGACTGTTTTGTTAATGTAAGGATCTTACTCAAATCCATAACGTGTTCATGGAAGAAAGTACTTTTACATTCGGCATAAAGACTAAATGAATTTTTTGGAATTCATAGATACAATGGTCATTTAATGTAATATGGTTTTGTAGGGCTGTGATGCATCGATCCTGCTCGACAATTCCACATCATTCAGGACCGAGAAAGATGCTGCTCCAAATGCAAACTCTGTTAGAGGGTTTGATGTCATAGATAGAATGAAAGCCGAGATTGAGAGAGCTTGCCCAAGAACAGTGTCTTGTGCAGATGTTCTCACCATCGCTTCTCAAATATCAGTGCTTTTCGTATGTTGTACATACCTACATCATGATTTATATGGATGAAACTAATCGAAACATGTTATGAATGTTGACTTTAGTGTTTTTGTGTTATATTAGTCGGGAGGTCCATGGTGGCCGGTTCCGTTGGGGAGGAGAGACAGCTTACAAGCTTTCTTCGATCTTGCTAATACAGCTCTTCCATCTCCATTTTCCACTCTTGCTGAACTCAAAACAGCTTTTGCTAATGTTGGTCTAAACCGCCCCTCGGATCTAGTCGCTCTTTCTGGTAAATACTTTTCATGTATACATCATCTAAGATAAAATGTTTTTGATTATCTAGATACATTTCAATTATTTTGACATAAAAAAGAACAAGATACATTTCATTATATACACATATTGATTACTAGCTAGATTCACTTCTCAACTAAGTATCTGGAATTTACATGGTCATTTTATGTACTGACTATAAACTAACAAATAATTCAAATTCTTAACATATTTTTATTATAATGGTAATTTTATGAGAGTTAACCATTATTTAATTTTCATTTCTTGTATAATTTTTAGAAATTATTTTTTATAATTAATTTTCTATTTTAGGATGTTTTTCAAACAAAATTTTGTTAATAAATAACCATAGAATTGTGTATGAAAAATATAGGAAACTAAAAAAATGCATCATTTGATAATTTTTGAGTGCATATACTTTTCTCTCCTAACATGCTTTTATAAAGTATAAAAATTGGTAAGCTAGTTTTGTTATTAGATTATGTAAGGACAATAATTCTGTATATTAAAATAGTTCAAAGTTACAAGTTCGAATCTTAGCATTAGATATTTAGTTTTTTTTTTTGGTCAAGAAGATATATAATTAAAAAGTGTTTCTAGGCATAAGAATTAGTCAATATGAGTTAAGTAAAGAAAAACCATTTGCTTACCAAAAATAAAATGACAAAGGAATAAATACAAACAAAAGTACCATCTCCAAACAAACATCTTTCTAGCACGTGATTTTGGATGATAAGATGAGTTTGTAAAAGCCTGACTCATCATCTTTGTTTAAACATATAAAAATGTAGCCTAAACAATTTTTTTGGGGTCATAATTGTATAGGTGGTCACACATTTGGAAGAGCACAATGTCAATTTGTGACACCTCGTCTATACAACTTCAACGGTACCAATAGACCAGACCCGAGTCTTAACCCAACTTACCTCGCCCAACTCCGTGGGTTGTGCCCTCAAAACGGAAACGGAACCGTTCTGGTCAACTTCGATGTTGTGACTCCAGATGCTTTCGATAACCAATACTACACCAATCTTCGTAACGGGAGAGGTCTAATTCAGAGCGACCAAGTATTGTTCTCGACTCCACAAGCCGACACGATTCCAATAGTGCAGCAATACAGCAGCAACAGGTTCGTGTTCTTCCAAGCATTTCGTGAAGCAATGATTCGGATGGGAAACATTACACCTTTGACTGGAAATCAAGGCGAGATAAGGCTTAACTGTAGGGTTGTGAACTCGAGGATCAGGAGTGTTGAGAATGATGATGATGGAGTTGTGAGTTCGATTTGATTATGTCGACGATATGAATATGTAAGAAAGTATAAAATGCGTGGGGAACAATATATGGACTTTTACTAAATAAATGTTCACACGACTTATGAGATAACTATGAAATTTGGTCTTAATTCTATGACTTTGGGAACTTGCTGTGTCGTGTCCACAAACTCCGTTTTGGATCTTTGGTTTATGGTTTAGATTTACATCCCAGCAATAGTCTTAAAAATGGACTAGAAAAACAATTTAAGAAAATACGTAATTAAAAAAAGACTACATAAACTATATTTCTTAGTATTGTAAAAAAAAGTCTGTATTATCCATTGAACGAGGATACAATTATAATCTTTATTTTTTAAATTAGGATGGAAAATACAACGATGAAACATAATTAAGTAAAAATATAAATAAAAATAAATGACCTACAAAAATTGTGTTAGAAAAATTTTAAGGAAGAATTTCAAAAGTACCATATTCATGATACTATTTTTCAAATATTTCATTATTTTTTGTTTATTTTAAAAATACTAGTTTTATAAATGTTTTTAATTTTAGAAAGTTTTATAGAATATTTTATAAGATTTATAATCATGTTATAAACTTTATAAAACCTTACAATGTTTCTTATAAAATTTTATAAAGTTCTATGAAACTGTATCAAACATAATATATAAATCTTTATAAACATATTTTATCAGTTTCTTATAAATTTGAAATTTGTGACATTTACAAAAAATTATATTTCTAAAATAGATGTTAATAAATGGTAATTTAAAAAAATGATATCATAAAAATATTATTTCTAAAAATTTCTCATATTTTAAAAAGAAAAAACATAACAGAACAAATAGAAAGGGATACATCCTAAGAAAAAGGTTAATAACAGCTCGTGGATAGAAAGGTATAGTGGTAATAGTTAAATTATAAAGCTGATGTTAGCATGTTAACTACTAGCATTTTATTTATGCATGTTGAGAAATGAAATATAATTGCATAACAATTCAAAGATAATCTATTCTATAACTTTTTCATTATTATAGGTTAAATAATAACTTTTTCATTATTATAGATATAATCATGGGAAACACAAGCCAATAAGGAATATTGACCGGTTAGAGTAATAAAGGCGAAGACAAAAATCGTTGGTAGTTTTCGAGTCTTAGTTTATAGTCTTGGTGCCTTGATGGTTGAAGTCTTCGTTTACGTTTTGCTTTTAATTCCTTTTGGGCATAACGTTTTTTGCTTCTAAAGTGGGGTTTCTTATAAAGTTTGTTTTTATCTTAATTTCATCAAGGATCACTTTAGGTTCAAATATAGTTTCTATTTTTTCTTACTTTTTAATTTTGTAGTTCTCATATTAGAAAACTATTATTTTTATTCTTATTTTTTAGTTTCCTAAATAATTAACAAAAGAAAATGTATATTAATTTATATTATTATATCAACATATTTTATGATCTAAATTAACAATAATACATGTCATGATTTGGTGAATTATAATTACCATATATGTCATGTTTATTTTATTTTGAACATCATTAATTTTATACAAGAAGATATATAATTTGACATTTTCTCTTTCTCATAAATTCAGAAATCAACAAAAACACGTTACTGATAAAGCATGTTTTATAGATATATATTGTGTTTGGTATATATTTACAAGTACAACCATCCTAGCCGCCCTATATGACTCCAGATTTGATTTTAATATCATACAATTTGTAATTCGTACCATATACATGAGTTGACATTTGAGTCGTTTAGAAATTATTTTTCCTTGGAAAAGCAAAACTATTATCAAAATTCAATAATGCGAATTTAATCTCAGAAGTAAACACGTCTGTCTAGAAAGAAAACTAAAATAATATAGACGGGATTTAAAACCATCTCTCTGAAGATTTATAAGTGGATTTGTAGTAAGTAAAATGTCCACAGCTGCAGTAAAAATGTATGGACTTAGTTGAAAAGATTAGTTTATTTTATAATATAGAATTGAATGCAAGAACGTAATATATGTAGTAAAATTATAATTTAACGGATTGTATCTTTTCAACTTATTACTTTATAAGTTATAAAATAATATCAGAAAAACTGATATATGATAACCACACTCCACACGGATCATAATTACTTTTTCTTTTTATCAAATGCAACTTCTAAAAAGTATATGCTTTGATATATTTTGTTATAATTCTTTTTTTCTAATTTTCACACATGTTTATTATAAATGTTTACATTTTTAACTAAAAATTACGTCTATTTAGTATTCATATCTTTTTAACTATATTTATTTTTTACAATTTTTGTTAGTTTACGCATATAAGATCTTTGTTACAATGCATGTAATTTTTGTTAATTTAGGTATGTAAAAGAAAATTATATGTTTTTAGATCTTATCCAACTGTATTATCAGATGAAATAGGGTAGGAGAAAGAGTACATACTTATCCAAAATAATTAAAATTGAATATAGTATATTAACATATACTAAAACTACAAAACAAATATTAATATATAAAAAAATATATACGACATCTTCTCTCAGGACTTTGCAGGGTTTTGAGTCTTGTTAAATTAAGAACTAATTATTATTATCCCTTCACTCTAGTAAATATATTAACGCATGTCCTTAAAATACTACCTAATAGTATAATACTATATGAACAACACTCGGGCATCTTTATATAATGCCCCCTTCTACACCTTAGCAATTCACCATAATCCACACTCACAACCCAAGATCATCTTTTGTCTTCCTCGGAAAAATGGGGTTTTCTCCTTCAGTTTCTTGCAGTGCTATGGGAGCCCTAATATTGGGTTGCCTTCTGCTTCAAGCATCAAACTCTAATGCTCAGTTGAGACCTGATTTCTATTTCAGAACATGCCCTCGTGTTTTTCATATCATTGGGAAAACCATCTTTGATGAATTGCGCTCCGATCCTCGTATTGCTGCTAGTATTCTTCGCCTTCACTTCCACGATTGTTTTGTTAAAGTAAGGACTTATTCAACTTATCTGTTTGATTAAATAAAAAATCCATGACGTTTTCAACGGGCTTTTTTCTCCAAATTACATGTATTATATAGAAACGACTTTTGAACTAATTAATTTATATAATGTAGGGATGTGATGCATCGGTCTTGCTTGACGAATCCCCATCGTTCAGGTCCGAGAAAGATGCTGCTCCAAATGCAAATTCGGCGAGAGGGTTTGATGTCATAGATAGAATGAAAGCCGAGATTGAGAGAGCTTGCCCAAGAACAGTGTCTTGTGCAGATATTATAACCATCGCTTCTCAAATATCAGTGATTTTGGTATGTTGTACATACCTATATCATGACTTACATGGATGAAACTAATCGAAACATGTTATGGATGTTGACTTTAGTGTTTTTGTGTTATATAGTCGGGAGGTCCATGGTGGCCGGTTCCTTTGGGGAGGAGAGATGGCTTAGAAGCTTTCTTCGATCTGGCTAATACAGCTCTTCCTTCTCCATTTTCCACTCTTGCTGAACTCAAAAGAGCTTTTGCTGATGTTGGTCTAAACCGCCCTTCTGATCTAGTCGCTCTCTCTGGTAAGTAATTTTCTTATTATTACGAATAATTTTTGGACCGAGATCTATACATTATTTTGGAGTCAAAAACTAAAACATGTTATATAGTCATATCCAAATGTCATTCGATCATGCGAACTCTCAATTTTGTCCTTTGTGCTTTTTGGTCAAACTAACAAAACTTAGTTTGTTTATATTATTTTAAGATAAGTGTTTCTTGATCTAAATACACTTCTTTTATACATTGATAGCTAGCTAGATGCACTTCTGAACTTAAATATCTGAAATTTACATGGTCATTTATAAACTGTATATTTACAAACTCATTCTAAGTTTTCATTGTTTTATAGTTATTTCTATTTCATTAGCAGTATTTGTACTCTTCATTTATATTCACTTTATACTTTCTTAGAAACAATTTTGGTCTTGGTTTTGATAATTTTCAGTTATACAATATTAAAAAAAATAAACTGTCGATTCACATTTTTTTTATTGCATGTTTTTTATCTTCTAGCATATAGTTTTTTTGTAGTATATAAAATACAAATTGAAAGAGCTAATTTATACCATTAATTTATAATCATATAATAATAATAACATTTCGTATATTGAAATGTGATAGCTTTCTTCGACAAGGTTTAAAGTTTGAATCGTAAGCACAAAATATTTAGTATTTTTAAGTGTTATTAAGGCATAGGAATTAGTCAATACACTCAAGACTATGAACTAAGTAAGAAAACCCATTTGCTTGACCAAATGTATATAAAACGAAAAAAAAGAGAGAATATAACCAAATAAAATACCACTTACAAAATAATATCCTCTAGCATAGTAAAAGGACAAAGCACGACTCATCTTTGATTAAACATTAAAGAAACAATAATGTGTCTAATTAAACCTTTGTTTTGTCAAAATGCTAGGTGGTGGTCACACATTTGGAAGAGCACAATGTCAATTTGTGACACCTCGTCTCTACAACTTCAACGGTACCAACAGACCAGACCCGAGTCTTAACCCAACTTACCTCGCCCAACTCCGTGGATTATGCCCTCGAAACGGAAACGGCACCGTTCTTGTCAACTTTGACGTGGTGACTCCAAATGCTTTCGATAGGCAATACTATACCAATCTTCGTAACGGGAAAGGTTTAATTCAGAGCGATCAAGTACTGTTCTCGACTCCAGGAGCCGACACGATTTCACTAGTGGAACTATACAGCAGAAACAAGTTCGCGTTCTTTGGAGCATTCGTTAAAGCAATGATTCGGATGGGAAATCTTGAACCTTTGACTGGAAATCAAGGCGAGATAAGGCTAAACTGTAGGGTTGTGAATCCAAGGAGAGTGGAGCATGAGGATGATGGTGTCGTGAGTTCGATTTGATTATTGGAGAGGATATGTAAGAAATTATAAATTGCGTGGGGGAACAATACATGTATTTGGACTAAATAAAATGTTCACACGAGTTATGTGTGGGACAATTATGAAGTTTGGTCTTGTTTAGCACTTTCAATTCTTGTTTTATTCGATTTTCTAATTACTAAAAAGAGTGGATGTTTATAAGTGATGCTATGACATTGGTCGTGTTTATATATAGTACAAAAATATATTAAAGTATATTTTGATTTAACATTATGTCAAAATTTATAGCATACCGTCAAACAAAAACTTGAAGGGTTTTGGATTAGCAACTCTATACCATAGCGGTAAATGGTGTGCCGTTTGAATGGTTGTCAATCAAATGAAACTACAGATCTAATGATAGAATCCTAAATAATCAAACTAAAACAAAGGAATCGAAAAGAAATTAGAGTTTTACTCTTGTAATTTGTATACAAATAAAGCCCAAACTAAAAAAAAACTACGCAAAAGCCCAATTTAAAAATAGATGTAAGCATCAGACCCCAAAAAAAAAGTATTTTGGTTGGTACATCAATCACCTCCAAAGGAGATTATTAGAAGCAAAATTTATGCGGAATTTAATAAAATTAAAAGTTAAGATATTTTTATAAATTTTAAAAAATTATTATCAAATATTTAATATAAATTTTTATTAATTTGTACTGATTATCATGGATTTGTATATGTTTGTTTCCTCAAGAATTCTCAGTCTAGAGTAATATATGTATATATTCCATCTGGAGTGATCTCAATGTCCCATTTCCAATATAATAAAACCAGTTATCTGCATCATTAGAGAAGAAAACAACCAAATTTTAAAGACTTCGTTTTCTTGTTTTTTCTTTAAATATGAAAACCAATAATAATAATAGAATCTCAACATTTTAGAATTTTTTTATAATTTATCTACAAATAACCTCCTCATACATTCCCTCTTTTTCAGTATTGATATTTTAGATGCATTCACACATATACATATCCAAAATGACGAATCTATCCTTCTAATCCATTATTATTATTTTCTAAATATGCAATACCAACTAAATATTCAAAATATATATAGAGAGACAAATATGTAAATATCTGTTTTAATTGCACAAAACTAGTAAAATATCAATCTTCGTATTAAAACTATATATTAACCAAGATAATATAACATGATAGTTTGTATTAGTGTCTTTGTTGTGTCACCGTGTACATAATATATGTTACTGATAAAAGAAATAACAATATTAACCTGATTAAGATATATAGTAGTAGCGTATTAGTTTGTAGTTTGTACACACCAGTGTCGTCATTTCATAATTTTTCGTCCATTCATATTTAAACCTGGTAGAAAGCAAAGTCCATAATCTCAATCTTAATCTAACGAAGAAAATAAAAATGATGAGGAGATAAGATGGACACGATCCATAATTTTGATGCTCATCGGATGTAAGTGTGTTAGCTCAAGCCTCACGGCAAACAAACAAAAAAACAATTAAAATTTAGAGCCAAGACGGAGAATATATATAATTAGACGCATTGATTAGTGAGAGAAGACAAAAAAAGAAAGCTAAGACGAATTGATTTACTACACCTAAACATGCAACGCATAATCCAACTCCACTATTTGGTTTCATTGCGACAAACAAACGAGCAGTTCCACCAACATGCGCATAGCACGTGCCCCATACACATATGGCTACGATTTTGGGACTTAGTACCAACATGTTAAAAAAAAAAGGTAAGACAATTATGTGTCCTATCTTTGGAATAAATCCATTTGAAATTTGTAGTTTTCATGAAAAATAAATTATAGTTTTGTTGTAGACCGTAGACAAAATCGAATCTTAATACATATATTTGAAATATTTTAATAAAATTTTATTTATGTTTTAAATTGATTATGTTTATAAATATTAATATATTGCAAACTATTACTATAAAAAATATTTGTAAATATTACTAAAAAAACATTATATATCCTATTTATTATATTATTATTATCATTATTTTAGATATAATTTTTATACTATAAAAGCTATATTTGAGTATTTATTTCGAATAAAAATTTTAATATCTGAAATCTGACTATAAAGGTAGATGATCAATTTCATGATTAACACCCATCCCATTTACCAAATACATTACTCTATTTTTTTGGTACTATAGCTACCAAATACACTCGACCAATGGGATGATTTAACGTTTACTTAATTATACACAACTTGATACAAGTCTCTTCAGTTACGAAACAACTTTTGTATTTTATTTACATTTACTTATACACCGGCTTACACTGCTCTATCGTGAGGAAAATGAGTTGGGACATGGGTTTGCTATTTTGATCGTTTTATTTTGAGATCTGTGACATCTATCTAACAAAAAAAAATGCATTAAAAAATGGTTATATGTGGTAAAATAACTAAAATCTTTTATTATGTAATTTTTGTTTTGTAAGATGGAAAGGAAGTGTAAGTAATCAAAACTGATTGTTGGAAGCAAATGTTTGACCAAAAAAAAAAGATGTAAAATTAGAAAAACTCTGTTAAATGTCAGCGAAAGTGAGATTGTTTTTTTCTTCTTTCCTTGTAATTTGGAGATTTACATGCACCGGTTACCATGTTTTACTAATTATGGACTTGAATGTCTTTTTATGTTTAGTCAACATTCATTGAATACAATGAAATAGTAATAATGTGAATCTTTTGTTTTCTGTGAAATAATGTGACATTTTTAGTTTTATGTTTTCTATGTCAGTTACATTTAAAAATTAAATTAAATTTCGATTATTTTGTTTATTTTTAAAAATGAACTAATTGATTAATTCGGTTATTTTCACTAATTTTTGTTTGAATTCAAGAGAGAAAATTCGTAATTAAATAGACGTTTAAGGGCCAACCTGTCAAATCAAAGTTCCGTGAATATAAATGCCGGAGACACGTCAGCATCGATCCAATGGAATTGAGCCTCATCAATCTCTCTATATATATTTTCACGTCATCTCTCTCCCTCGCCATCATTGTAACCATCGAAACAGAGTGTCGTAGACTCTGCAAAAAAGTTTCATTCTTAGGAACAAAAGAGAAGAATCGAGAGAGAAAGAGATGATGCAGAGATTCACGTCGAAAAAATCGATCCATAACATTTCTGCTTCCCTCTGGCGGCGATGCATCTCATCGACGTCTCAGACGGCAACGGCAGCTTCCGTCAAGGATTCTGACGAGTTTACGGCGAGGCTTCCGCCGTTCGGTTACACTCCGCCGCCGTATACAGGCCCTTCCGCCGATGTCATACTTAACAAAAGGAAGGAGTTTTTAAGTCCTTCCATGTTTTGCCTCTACAAAAAGCCGGTAACTTTTCCGATCATATCTATCTGAGATGTATCATGATGCTATTTTCTCAATCGATTGGTTTTGATTCTCCTGATTCTGTTTGTTGATTTCCGTATGGGATCATCGGAACATAAAGACGAAATTTTTTTGAAAAACTTTATTGCTCGGCTTGTTTTGTTTCTCTCATCGTAAAAAGCTAAACCTTTATAATTGTTAAAAGCTTTGCTCAGACTGCGATGTTCTCAAAAATCCCTTTGACGTAATCAGGTTTTTGCCTGAGATCCGAATATTCTGTCACCAATGATAGAATCTATTAAAATATAATGGTAACTTGATGTTGAATCTCTTTTTTGTTGTATCTGATTATAATAATCTCTTTTTTAATTTATTTGCTTTCAATATCATCTGTGAAAGGCTTTGAAATTGAATAGCTGATTTAGAAAATTAAATGGCCTTCGATTCCACAGATTCTTCGAGTTTTTTTTTCCGTTTAGTTAACTTGGTTTTCTTTTTTTGTTGGGAGTGTTGCAGTTGAACATTGTGGATGGGAAGATGCAGTATCTGTTCGACGAGAGTGGTCGGAGATACTTAGATGCATTTGCCGGAATCGCAGTTGTGAACTGTGGGCATTGTCACCCTGATGTGGTTGGGCCAGTAATCAATCAAATCAAGCGACTCCAGCATCCTACCGTTCTTTACCTTAATCATGCCATTGCTGATTTCTCTGAAGCTCTCGCTTCTAAACTCCCTGGTGATCTCAAGGTATACTACTAGAGACCACACAAGAACATGCAAGTTTGATTTTTTGTGTGTTGTCTGTTCCAAATTTGGTTACTTTATGTGCTCTGGTTATTGGAACAGGTGGTGTTCTTCACCAACTCAGGTACGGAGGCTAATGAATTAGCGCTCATGATGGCCAAGTTGTATACCGGATGTCAAGACATTGTCTCCATTCGAAACGGCTATCACGGGAATGCGGCTGGAACGATGGGGGCTACTGCTCAAAGCATGTGGAAGTTCAACGTGGTTCAGGTACTAGAGATTTTGTTCTGAAGTTCTTTTTTACTGAACGTGGATAAGATATGGTCATGTTGATCTGTGTTCTGATGCTTGGTTTTTGTTTATTTGCTGCTGGAAGAGTGGAGTTCATCACGCGTTAAACCCAGATCCATATAGAGGTGTGTTTGGTTCTGATGGAGAGAAGTATGCAAGAGATGTGCAAGAGATCATACAATATGGCACTACCGGACACATTGCTGGTTTCATTTGTGAAGCAATTCAGGTAATCAACGTTTAACTAATATCGAAATTCATTTGATACTCAGATTATTATTAAGAGTGAATACTTTATTCATCACTGACAATATCACTGCAAATGTGAATAGGGAGTTGGAGGGATCGTAGATCTAGCCCCCGGCTATTTGTCAGCAGCTTATGATATTGTAAAGAAAGCTGGAGGATTGTTTATTGCGGATGAAGTTCAGTCTGGATTCGCTCGCACTGGCAATTTCTGGGGATTTGAGGCCCACAATGTCATCCCTGACATAGTAACCATGGCAAAGGTTAGAGTTGTCTCTGCATTGATGTAGCTTTGTTCCATTCTCTGGCTAATGGCAAAAAAGGAACCAAATCCTATAAAAGAGTAACAAAACAGAACTTTCTTTAATGATATGTAATAGGGAATTGGGAATGGGTTTCCTTTGGGAGCGGTTGTGACAACTCCAGAGATAGCAGGAGTATTGACTCGCCGATGCTACTTCAATACCTTTGGTGGAAATGCTGTGTCTACTACAGCTGGTCTTGCTGTTCTGAACGTGATTGAGAAAGATAAACTTCAGGAAAATGCATCAATGGTCGGATCTTATCTCAAAGGAAAACTCAATCAGCTGAAAGAGAAACATGAAAGTAAATCTCTCTCTCTCTCTCACGCTCTCTCTTCATAATTTGGTCTTGAGCTCGCTTCATTGTGTTTATGCATATGGTTCTCTAATGTAGTTATTGGGGATGTACGGGGAAGAGGACTGATGCTTGGAGTAGAGCTGGTGAGTGATCGCAAGCTTAAGACTCCTGCAACGGCCGAGACCCTCCACATCATGGATCAAATGAAAGGTTGGTTGGTCTTGCGTTTTTCTACTTGTCTCAAGTTAAATTTTGCTAAAAGTATATTAATTAATATGTCTGTTATGAATGTTTTACAGAATTGGGTGTGTTGGTTGGAAAAGGAGGTTACTTTGGGAACGTCTTTAGAATCACACCACCTCTCTGCTTCACTAAGGACGACGCAGGTTTGTATCGTTTCATTTCTCTGATATAAAAATAAAAAATAAATAAACACAATATTAAAATTAAAATAATATTCTCTTTGTGGCAGATTATCTCGTGGAAGCGATGGACTACTCAATATCGAAGATGTGAAAGGAAAAGAAATATTTCTTTGTGGCAGATTAATAAGTTGCGGTAAAATATGCTTTGTAATTTTTGCTTCGAACAACAAAAATGATTGAAGAGCCAACATCTCGTTGCTTCTCAATCCACCGCTATATTGTATTAATGTAAAACCTTTCATCTTCTTTTTTTTTACATTTCAAACTGAGTACATCTAACACAAACATCAGGTCATCATCATAAGCAGAGCAAAAATATCTGAACCAAACCTCCTGAAATCTATCAGACCACCTGACAATAACATCAAAAATAGATTCAGATACTGCAGTTTTTGGACTTCCATTAACATCCTTATTCCGGTTTTGTTCCAAAAGAAGTCTAAGCCCGCTCTCCGGGGATCCTGACAAACCCTCATCGGAGACTTGGTGTAGCCATTTAGACATAACTACACGCGTCTTAAAGTCACACCCACATCGCTGCTAATTCGTGTTGCCAAGCATCGAAATGTTACCGACCACTAACATTAAGATTCCAGTCTCAGCTGCCCATTAAGACCTTGAATATTTAGTAAAAGGACCCAAAGAAGTTCAATACTCGGGAGTATAACCTGACTAATTTCCCATTTCTCACTTCGAAATCCCATAAATCCAAATAGTTCACACAACTCCACAGAAAAACTGAAAATTAAAATTAAAAATCTATTGGGTCTCATCCAATCGCTTCAGTATGTCATACCAAATCCTAAAATCAAACAAGATTGAAAACGGGGGAAAAAATGTACATTCAGTTGCACACCATTATATTCACAATGGGAAAGTAACGAAGCATCCACTTATGTTAAATCATTTTCCTCCCTCCTATCAGACTTTGCTGCGCCTGAGACCCTGACAAGCCTTGAGAAGCATTATTACTGTTCGTAGACTTATTATTATGCTTCCCCTCTGCGCTCCCAAACACATCGAGGTCTTCAAACAATCTGTACGATGGAACAAACGGCTTCTGTCCTGCAGAGACACCTGGATTGCTTGCAGCTGAAGTAGCCTGGGGCTCTCCGGCTCTTGTGGGGAATGAGTTGGACTGCTGCAGAGATCTCCCGGCTAGGGCTGATGTGTCTGTGTATGACGCAGTTGCATTAGCCCGTGGAGTATAGTATGCATTCGCTGATGTCGAAGCCCATGGTGGAGGCGGATATTCATAAGGGTTCTGAGGTCTAGTTTGCGGTTGCATCTGGAACTGTGCTTGCGGTTGAGAATAGCCCTGCTGTGTTTGGGACTGTTGCGGTTGCGGTTGAGAATAGCCCTGCTGTGTTTGAGAATGTTGAGGTTGCAGTTGAGAATAGCCCTGCTGTGTTTGAGGCTGTTGTTGTTGCTGGGGTTGTGCCCATGGAGCGACATAACTATCAAACTCTGGCACAGCCTGAGGATAGATATGGGTGTTTTGATCCGAGACAGTGGGTGGAGGAGGAGAAGGAGGAGGTTGAGAGGATAGAGGCGGTTGAGTTGGCAGTGTAGACAATGTCATACTCAATAGGTCAATCATGTCTTGCTCCCTTGTGGTGTTCACAGGAGGAGGTGGGTCAGGCAGAGCAAGGGCGAGAGCATTGCTTGCAGCAATATGAGACTCTGCATTGGTGGGGTCTGTAGTCACAGATGCTGGTGGTTTAGAATGCCTGAAACAACAAAGCATGGCATGTCAAGTACTAGAAGTTTATGATATGCGCTGTTCCTGAATCCAATTGTAAAACAGACCTTCGAGCTAATTGTGCAAACTCATCTTCCTCCTCTTCATACTCCTCATCAATTGGACTTTTCCCCGTAGAAACAGTGGCTGGTATTGGCGAACTAGAACCAGCTATGGAACTAGAATCTTTAGCTTCAGAAGATTTGGGGTTCGAATCAGCGGGTTTCAAAGCCAGGACTGGCAGAGGAGATCCAGAAGCTATTGCATCATGTCTAGCTAGCAGAATTTGAAGACTGTCATTCAGGTCGAGTCCCCGGCCTAAAAGTTCATCATCCCTGCCACATAAACCAAAAACAGTTTAGCTAAGCGACAGAACCTCTCAAGTCAACAATATCACTAAACATTTTAACATATTTAAATACAAAGTGATTCCTGAAAATGGAAGACTAACCCAGTGGAGGTTAGCATCTGCATCAGCTTTTTCTGATTGGAACGACATCGCTCGACCAAGTCAACAATGACTTCATCTTTCACAGCCTACATAACACGAAAACCATGATTAAAGCAATCAATTTCATTCCCAAAACCAATATAGCTGTATAACAGATTCCAGTACCTCACGGTCACTGGGATCCACAGCTTGTAGCATGTCACCCAAGAGATCCATCACGTCCCTCATGGACTCAATACTTGATAAGCTACAATTTAACAAATCAAAAAATATTGAAATTGATGAGAACTTTGTATGAAATCTAAAACTGCCAGTCCACATCGACAGCATTTTGAAGTAACCAATCTACCTTAAGCCCTCAACCTCACTTGCCATTGCTTCATCAAGCCTTCTAGACGAACCACTGGGCATTCCATAACCCACTTGAGGTATTCCATAACCCGCTTGCGGTACTCCATAACCCGCTTGCGGTACTCCATAACCAGCATGCGGTACCCCATAACCAGCTTGTGGTACCCCATAACCAGCTTGCGGCATCCCATAACCACCTTGGGGTGGTCCATACCCTCCCTGAGGCTGTCTTACCGTTGGATGACTCACTGGTGGTGTTATTATAGGGGATGCATCAGGTGAACGACGAGGGAACTCAACTCCAGAACGCTGCAACATACAACAGTCAACTTAAGAATAAGATTTTCATGCAAATGAGCATCTGAACGTAAAGCAGATGGCATGTATATAGAGATCTGAAGTAGACCAAAAGCACAGAGTAACAGGACTCGATAACTATGAACTAACTTTCATTTAGTACAGAGTTAAGAACCTGGAAGAGATGTAACAGCAAATACCAGCCTTTTTTATTAATAAATAGTACTTTGAAACTTAAAAGAGGTGAATGAAAAATAACATATCACAAGCTAGGTTAAGAACTGGAAGAGATGTAGCAGCAAAAAACAGCCTTTTTTATCAGTACCCAGTACTTCGAAACTTAAAGGAGGTGACTGAAAGTAATATATCACAAGCAACTCTGCGAAAGGTGACCGAGAAAAGCATTTTAAGTATGACAAGTACTATTCAAACAAGTTACTCACCCTTAACTCATCGTATGCCCAATAATAATGCGGGTATTTTCCCTCTGGACCTCCAAAAGCCTGCTGCCAAGAGTCCAGCATAACCAATATTTTATCCCGCACTTGCATATCCGCCTGTAAAAAAAGTCAAACGGATCATCAGCAATAGGAAGAAACACCACTACGGAAACATGTACTTAGAACCATAAACAGAAACTACCTTCTTTTTCACAATTTTGACCATTTCCCCCAATATGTTTTTCTCTGCAACTTGATGGTGCAAATAATCTCCACAGTTCTTCACCAAGGCCTCCAAAAGCTAACAACAGAAGAACATTGTAGAAGCGTTAAGGAGAGTTGGAAAATATGTGCAGAAGAAGAAAAAGGTCCCTAATTTCATACCGTCAGAGCAAGTTGCTGAACTCTCGGGCTCTTATGCTGCAACCTCTTTTTCACAGCTTTAACGACATCTTTCGCCTGCCTGAGAGAAAGTCGATAAATGCAAAACCATTAGCTCAGATGAACATCTAAGATGCTCCTTAATCCAATCAATAATCAATCATATTGTATATAATCAGGCAAACCACAATCTAATTCTATCAAAGAACAATCAACTAAGTCAACAATTCCAAAAAGGGAATCAAGTGGAAGGGAACTATAATCTAAACCAGAATTCCAACACCAAATCGAATTACCAGTGAAGCGAATTGACAGAATCGCAGATTTCCATGTTCGTGGTCCAATCAGGACCTAGCAGAAGATCGCTGGTGGCCTTATCAACCGCCACCGTCGCCGAAGCTGAAGACGACGCCATACCTTCGCGGAGAGCTCAATACGACCGGAAAATGAATAACAACAACTTTTTCTTGGCTCGCGAAAATCAACAAAAACCCTAGAAAATCTTCCCAGCACAGAGAGACGGAGTCAGCGGGAATCTTCGCTTTTTTTGTGCCTGCTTTTCGCCTTCTTTCTTTCCTTTTCTATCTCAGGAAGAGAAGAAAAAACAAAAAATCTTTATTTATTTATTTTTCTGATCGATCCATCATGTTTCTCTCCCTCTCTGTTTTTTAAGGACGGAATTTCCCGCTCCACGCTCTTATTTAGTGCGTGACACCACGCGATTTCATAATCTGGTCAACGTTAAAACTATAATAATTTTAATTTGATAATTCCTTTTTCTAAGCTGTTTATTATTCTAGAAATGAGATTAGATAAAAATAAAAATTAAAAATTAAAAGGTTACGTGTTGAAATCCGAGCAAGCAAAAGTGTATATATGATAAAAAGTTTTTAAAAGTATATAAGAAAAGTTGGCATACAAATTATTTAGATAGTGAAGACACGTAGATTTTGATATTGGTGCTACTTAAATAAAAGATGAAAATGATTTTAATATTTCTTTTCACCTTTTTAAAATTATACATTTCAAATAGTTTTTATAAGATACGCCTCTTCACTTTACTTTTTTTATTTACTGAAATTTTTTTACTAAATATTAAACGATGCATAGCATAATATAAAGCCGGAAGATGTGGAAACAAAATCCAAAAAAAATTACTAAAACACTAAACCAAAGAGTTATACGAAATACCAAAATCGGCATTGAACTAAAGAAAAATACACCTTTTTGAGTTTTTTTTTCTTCTATTTTTACTGATAATTGTTTTTTCTCGGATAGTTTAACAGTTTCTCTGCACTATAATGACATGTCTTTCCGGCCTCTGTCTTCTAATCGACGCCGGCGGTAGAATTCACCCATCGATTGAAAATGGCAAGATCTTCAGCGTGGCACCGAATGTCAAATTTCATGAGAAAGTATCGAAAAATCCCTCACTCCTCATTCAAAACGAAATGGAACGAAAAGCTCAAGCACAAATATGCAATGGAAGAACTAAGAAGCGGCCTGGTCTCAGATTCAGGCTCGACCGAGAACGGTTGTGTTATGCGAACACTCACAAACTCATTCCGCCTCCATAACTGCGAGCCCACGCCTCAAGCTTACAGATTCGTTATCAAAACCCTAGCCAAAACCTTTCAGCTGGAGAGCATCGCATCTGTTCTCAATCACCTCGAAACCTCCGAGAAGTTCGAAACACCCGAATCCATTTTCAAAGATGTCATCTTTGCTTATGGGTTCTCTGGTAGGATCGATGAGGCGATCGATGTTTTCTTCAAAATCCCAAATTTCAGGTGCGTGCCTTCTGCTTACACGCTCAATGCTCTGCTCTCAGTTATTGTGAGAGAGAGACGAAGTCTGAAAATGGTGCCTGAGATTTTGTTGAGGGCTAGTAGAATGGGTGTAAGGTTAGAGGAATCTACGTTTGAGATATTGATCGATGCGTTATGTAGAATTGGTGAGGTAGATTGTGCCACTGAGTTACTGAGATACATGAGTGATGATTGTTATATTGTTGATCCAAGATTGTACTCTCGGTTGCTGAGTTCTGTATGTAAACACAAGGATTGTTCATGTTTTGATGTCATTGGTTATGTGGAAGATCTGCGAAAGATTCGGTTTTTGCCAGATTTGCGGGATTATGCAGTCGTAATGAGGTTCTTGGTCGAAGGAGGAAGAGGAAAAGAAGTTGTCGGTGTACTGAACCAGATGAAATGTGATAGAATAGAGCCCGATATCGTTTGTTATACGATTATATTGCAAGGTGTGGTTGCGGATGAGGATTACTCGAAAGCAGACAAGTTTTTTGATGAGTTGCTCTTGTTAGGTTTGACTCCTGATGTCTATACCTACAATGTGTATATCAACGGCTTATGTAAGCAGAACGATATCGAAGGCGCCGTAAAGATGTTGTCTTGTATGAACAAGCTAGGTTCTGAGCCTAATGTAGTCACATACAATATACTGATAAAGGAACTGGTCAAGGCCGGGGATATGAGTCAAGCAAAGACTCTTTGGGAAGAGATGGAGACAAGTGGGGTTGACCGGAACAGCCACACATATGATATTATGATTACTGCGTTTATTGAACTAAACGAGGTTGTTTGTGCTCACGGTTTACTGGAGGAAGCATTTAGCAGGAATTTGGTTGTTAAAAGTTCAAGAACCGAGGAAGTCATTTGCAGGTTATGTGACAAAGGTATGATGGATAAAGCAGTGGAACTTATAGCACACCTGGTTTAAGGGGCTTGAGGATTGGGATGACCTGCTTTTTGTAGCAGTGGACCAATTCTATGAACCTGCAATTTTGGTTTATTTGGTCTTATGGATGATAGTTAGAATTTAATAGAAGGGGAGACTAATCTTTTTGGCAAAGAATGTGGGAAGTGATCAATTATATGTTCAAAGCATAAGGATAAATCTTATAAATGTATGTATTTCAGGTCTAATGCAATGGAGTTTCTGTTTGTAAGATTGAACCCGAGTCATGCATACACCATATTCACATACATGAATGAGTTGTAACAAAACAGAACTTCTGTTTATTGTTTATTGCACACGCAAGTTCAATCAACACAAAACATTATTATTTTACTCAAAAACAGCAGAAAGTAAAAGAGAAACCCAGTAACACCAGCAACATCACACGGTTCTTTATTGTGTAAGAGAGGCATCACAATGCATGAAGTCCCATATAGTTCCAAGAGCATCTCGTAGCATTTCCAAAACATAACCCCTCTCAACGTTCTGCTCCTGCTAACAAGTGTAGTAATCGCTATAAGCCTCACTTCCAAAAGAGTTGCATAGATACAAAAGCACGATAATGTACCTGTAACTTAGTGTTGATGTCTTTAAGTATCAGAGTCACCTCCGTCTTGACTGCTCCTGTTCCAGTCCTCTCATTGAATCTATCAGTCTCTCTAACCCTTAGCCTGAGAGTCCGGTTTTTGTAGATAGTTGCTTTAACGTGACAAACTTCAAATATTCTGTATCCGTCTCCAGATGAAGATTTACCAAGTGGCCACCTTAAACCGCCTTTCACATTTGGATCAACAGTTACTGAATCCAGTAGGCCTTTAATGTCACTTATCTCTTTCTCCTACCAACAATAGAAAGATCACGGATCCTAATTCCAAGAGATGCATAATTTATCCCGAAAATTATATATCAAATTCAACTCACGGTGAGAGCCGTCATTTTCCTTTTGGCAGCGAGCATCAGTCTCATGTCGAGACTCTTCTCAATGCATGACATATTAACAACCAAATGCCATACAACATTAAGCTCGGCCTGTACAGATCCAAAACACAAGCTTCAATGGAAGATGTTAAAAGAAAAACCAAGTAAAAATGTAGCTTGTATCGAGTTAATATAAATAATAAGATGAATCATATGTTGTCACATTGAAGTTTTCTTATGCTAGACCTATATAATATAGGACATAACTCTTGTTATTTACTCTGGCTCTTATCAAACACACATCAAAGAACACGAGACTTGCCTTGTACATACTGAGTCGTCCATCTTCCTTAAGGATGCACTTACAGTTGATGATTTCAGTGGGACGAGTATTATGCGATACCTGAGAATAGAAGCCAGATACAACAAACTAACAAAGCATATACAAATGACATTCAAAGGATACGTCTAAGAAAACAAAACAAGTACCTTCACAGTGTATGTTTCCTTTTCCAAGTCAATAGAGAATTCATGGCTTGGTACAACCTTAGACTTTATGTGTTGCAAGTTCGAAGTCGGGACATCCGTAGAGAACATCTTTTTCAAGTATTTTCGCGAAAATTCAGCCAGAGGACCAGCTTGCCGCCTGGTTTTATGTTGTATATGTTAGGAAAAGAAGGGAGCTTTTGTAAGCAACAAAATGTCAGATCAGACCCTGAATTTACTTACCTGTAGAGAAGAATTTTACCAAACCTAGCAACCAATCTCAATACATGTTGATTCTCCTCCACTGCCGTCTTAGCTCGCTCATATGCCAACACAAGATC
This sequence comes from Schrenkiella parvula, assembly GCA_000218505.1. NCBI lineage: Eukaryota > Viridiplantae > Streptophyta > Magnoliopsida > Brassicales > Brassicaceae > Schrenkiella > Schrenkiella parvula. The sequence continues at coordinate 9,480,275 of CM001190.1, read as the reverse complement.
CTCTTCCACCTTCTCTGCTACTAACAGCCACCGAGTTCTCTCTTCTTGTTCACTCTCTTCAGTTATCACCTTCGCTGAATATAAACATATATAATGCGACATACACAGTGCTATTTGTTACAGCATTTAGATGACCATAGCACTAACAAAATAGTTACTAATGTTGTTTGTTAGGCTTATAGATGATGCTCATTTTTTGTCAAAAACGCATAGTCAAAGTCCAGAGATTCTACGTTAAGAAACAAACCTTTTTGGAAGTCGTTGTTCATCAGTACCAAAGGCCTTTCTCTATTTCTGCATTCGACAGAATCCGAGGACAAGGGCACAAGCTTAACAGATGAAGGAACCTCATCCTCGATTCCATTTGAACCAATAAGAAACCATTTGGAAATGAAATTATCTGAAAATGTAACAGGGTTGCATTTATCACTGCTACTCTTGAAGTCAAGGTTGTTCTTGAATTTTGTCACAAGATAATCTGGAACAGGGGAAGGTCTGTTCGGATCCTTCGAATGTCTCTTATGTGGAGGAATATAAGACATGTCTGAACATGAAACTCAACCAAAAAAGAAAAAACGATTTCAAGAACGATGATTCATCGGCTCTATTTCAAGCTTGGACTTGGAGCTTAGAGAGGTAATGCTTAGCACGATTAAGGAGAAATCACATCTTAGAGAAAATTATAGAAAACGATGGGAAGGGCGAAGGAGAATCACAGCTTTTGTCCACTCAACGTTCACCGATGTTTACTGCAGAAAGTTCTTACAGGAGTAAAGTCAACTCCAAGAGACTTTTCGCCTATTCAATGGACTCATAGGTTTCTTATAGATGATAAGTTTCGTTTGATTTCGATGGCCATTATAGTACAGCTTGATCATGTCTAATCTAATATTCTTTTCAGTTTTTCTATTGTTTGACTGAATTATATCGTCTTACTGGATTTAACTTTCAATAACATTATTGCACCCAAAAAAACAGCTGAAAGTAAGAAAGAAACCCAACAGCAAAGGATCTATTCTTTTTTCCGGACAACACACAAGTTCGATCCTTCACAACCCACACAAAAAACTCAAAAACATAAATGTACCAAAAACACAGCATAATGTAAAAGAGAAAGTGAGAAATTCAACAGCACCCTCAACATTATATGGTTCTTTATCAGGCAAGATAAGCATCGCAATGCAAGAAGTCCCACAAGGTTCCAAGAGCATCCCGAAGCATTTCCAAAACACTACCCGTGTCAATGTTCTGCTCCTGCAGACAACAATAGTAATAAGCACTATAAGAATCACTTCCTATAGAGTTTCAAAGATACAAGAGCACAATAATGTACCTGTAACTTAGTGTTGATGCTTTTAAGCATCAGAGTCACCTCCCTCTTGACTTCCCCTCCAATCCTCTCATTGAATTTATCAGTCTCTCTCACCCTAAGCCTTAGAGTTTGGCTTTTGTAGACTGTAGCTCTAACGTGACAAGCTTCAAATACTCTGTATCCATCCCCAGATGAAGATTTACCAAGCGGCCACCTTAAACCGCCTTTCACATTCGGATCAACGGTCGCTGAATCCAGTAGCCCTTTAATGTTACTTATCTCTTTCTCCTGCCCATCATAGAAAGATCATCCAAGATAATTTCAAGATAGATAGATTTATCCAAAAAAACTTATCTCAAAAATCAACTTACTGTGAGAGCCGTGATCTTCCTTTTGGCAGAAAGCATTAGCCTCATGTCGAGATTTTTATCAATACAAGATACATCAACAACGAAATGCCTTACGGGGTCAAGGTCAACCTGTGCAAAAAATCAAGACTCAAGTATCAATGTAAGAGGTTAGAAATAATGAGGCACATATGGAGATAATATCAATGGTGAGATGAATCATATGTTCTCAGAACAACATATCTCAACTAAGTTATTGATTTGTGAGGTTTATGTTTCTTATGTTAGACCCAAGAACAGGACACTATACACACAAAGAACTCGAGGCTTGCCTTGTACATACTAAGCCGCCCATCTTCCCTAACGGTACACTTACAGTTGATGGTTGCATTGGGACGAGTATTATGCGATACCTGAGAATAGAAGCCAGATAAAACAAAGCATATTGAGATGACATCCAAATGATGGGTCAAAGAAAAGAAAACAAAATAACTACCTTCACAGTGTATCTTTCCTTTTCCAAGTCAATACAGAATCCATGGCTTGGTACAACCTTAGACTTGATGTGTTGTAAGTAAGAAGTTGGGACATCAGAAGAGAACACCTTATTCGAAGGTTTCTTCGAGCATTCAGCCACAGGACCAGCTTGACGCCTGGTTTTATGTTTTAATATATGTGAAGACGAAAACAAAAGAGTTTGTGTGAGCAAGGAAATAAATAGCTTACCCATAGAAGATTATTTTACCAAACCTAGCAACCAATCTCAATACATTATTCTCCCCCTCCACTGCAGTCTTCGCTCGCTCATATGCCAACAGAAGATCCCCCTCGACCTTCTCTGCTATCAACAGCCACCGAGTTCTCTCTTCTTCTTCACTCTCTGAAATATTCATATTCACAGAATATAAAACATATATGAAATCACACTAAAACACACATAATGCATCTTATTTTGGCAAGAACGATCATAGCACTAACAAAACAGTCACTACTATTGTTCGTTTTGTCAAAACACAAAGCCAAAGTCCAGATTCTGCTTTAAGACACTAACACAAACAGTCTCTTACCTTTCTGGACATTGTCGTTCATCAGTATTGACGGCTTTTCTCCATTTCTGCATTCGACAGAATCCGAGGACAGGGGAACAAGCTTAGCAGATGGAGGAATCTCATCCTCAATTCCATCGGAGCCAATAAGAAATCACTTGGAAATGGAGTCTCCTGAATATATAATACGATTGCATTTATCACTGCTACTGTTCTTAAAGTGAAGGTTTTTCTTAAATTTTGTAACAAGAGCATCTGGAACAGGGGAAGGTGTGTTCGGATCCTTCGAGTGTCGTTTATGTGGAGGAATATAAGACATGTCTACACCTGAATCTCAACAAAAAAAGAAAATAAACACGATTTGAAGCAAAATTATTCATTTGGCTCAGAGAAGAAATAACATCTTATTAAAATTATAGAAAACGGCGACAGATTCTTGAGTGATCTACAGTATATATCCAAAGGGACGTCGAGGTATAAGAAGTGTATAAGAAAGAGACTTTCAAGGCGTGAGAAAGTAGAAGGAGAATCATACCTTTTGCCGACTCAACTTACTCTGAAGTTCCAAGTTCCTGCAGAAAGATGTTGAAAGTAGAACGGTGAACGTCAATAGTCTCTTCGCTCCCTTTTATCTTCCAATTTTGACTCATCGGTTTCTTCAAAACTTAAATATAAATAGTTTGGTTTCGATGTCCATCATAGTGTATAAATCATGTCTATCTTTTTCTTTTTACTTTTTTCTTTAATTGGAGTTAAGATCCTCCGTTCTTTTTTTTTTGCTTTTGGAGCGAACTTTATCGTTTTCGATTTTTTTTCTCCATTCACAAAATATAATTTGTAGTGTTGTTCATGTTATGGACGAGAGTAAAATGCATGTGAGCTTTAAGGGTTTCAGACTGGGACAAGGCCGCCTAGATCGAGTGACATGGATACAAAACACAAGTCATGTTCTTTTGTGGACAATAAACAACTCCAGTCCTTTCACAATCAAACAAAAAGTTCATAAACATTTAACGTACCAAAATACAGCAGAATGTAAAAGAGAAACTCAACAGTAGTAGCAACATCATCATACGGTTCTTTGTTATGTAAGTTTGGCATCGCAACAGCGCAAGAAGTCCCATATGGTTCCTAGAGCATCTCGGAGCATTTCCAAAACACAACCCTTCTCAAAGATCTGCTCCTGCAGACCACAAAAGTGTAATAATCACTATAAGCCTCACTTGGAATAGAGTTTCGAAAAATGCAAAATCACAATAACTTTACCTGTAACTTAGTGTTGATGTCTTGAAGTATCAAAGTCACACCCCTCTCAATTTCCTCTATTCCAAACCTCTCGCTAAATCTATCAGTCTCTCTGATTCTAAGCCTGAGAGTCTGGTTTTTGTAGATAGTAGCTCTAATGCGACAAACTTCAAATATTTTGTATTCATTACCAAGCGGCCACCTCAAACCGCTTTTCACATTCGGATCAATAGTCACTGAATCGAATAGTCCTTGAATGTTACTTATCTCTTTCTCCTGCCCATCATAGGAAAAATAGCCCAACCTAAGTCTAAGAGAGACATATAACTATTTGTCAAGAGAAATATATATATCGAAATCAACTCACTGTTAGAGCCAGTTTTTTCCTTTTGGCCGCGAGCATAAGCCTCATGTCAAGATTCTTATCAATGCAGGACACATCAACAACCAAATACCTAAGTGGCCTCAGCTCAGCCTGCACCAAAAGTTCAGAGTTAATATCAAAGATGAGATATACATATTCGCCCAAATGAAGAGATTTTCCTCAAGTATTTATCACAGACAAACAAAGAGTTTAAGATTTGCCTTGTACAATCTGAGCCTTCCATCTTCCTTCAGGGTACATTTACAACTGATGGTTGCATTGGGGCGAGTATAATGTGATACCTTCACAATGTATGTTTCCTTTTCCTCATCTATACAGAATTTATGGCTTGGTACAACCTTAGACTTGATGTTTTGTATGTAAGAAGTTGGTACGTCTGTAGAGAATGTCTTACTCAAGTTTCTTAGCGAACATTCTTCCACAGGACCAGGCTGACACCTACTTTTTTTGTAATATATGTTTAGAAAACAAGGGTTATAGTAATATTTGTGAAAAAAATGGATCTAAAACTCGAATTTTAAATACTTACCTACGGAAGAGAATTTTACCAAACCTCGCAACCAATCTCAATTTAGCATCATATCTATGATTATGATCCTCCATTTCTTTCTTAGCTTGCTCATATGCAAAGAGAAGATCCTCCTCAACCTTTTCAGCTAGTAGCATCCACCGGGCTCTCTCTTCTTCTTCACTACCTTCAGTGACCATATATGGTGAATATAAACTTACTAAAACTAAACCAAAAAGCCACAATTCATCTGATCTTTTGGCAACAATGATCATAGTAGTGTGTTGTACACTTTAGCATCTAGATAATGTTGGTTTTGTCAAACACATAACCAACACTCAGATACTGCGTTAAGACGAAAACAATCTGAAGAACGACTACACCTTTGTATAGGCAAGAACTACAACACTATAACAAACATAATTTCTTACCTATTTGGATACTGTTTTTCATCAATACCAAATACTTTCCTCCGTCCATTCAGCAGAATCCGAGGACACAGGCACAAGTTTAAGAGACGGAGGAACCTCATCCTCTGTTCCATTTGAACCAATAAGAAACCATTTGGAAATGGCATCTCTTGAATATGAAATAACATTGCCTTTAGCATTCTTGAAGTCGATGTTTTTCTTGAATTGTGTAACGAGAGAATCTGGAATAGGGGAAGGTCCAACCGGATCCTTCAAATGTCTTTTATGTGGAGGAATATAAGACATGTCTGAACCTGAAACACCCAATTAAGAAAAAAAGAAGCGATTTCAATAAAATTTAAAGAACAATGGCTCGTTGGCTCTAAATCAAGCTTAAACTTGGAGCTCAGAGAGGAAATGCTACGTAATCTTAAGGAAATTATAGAAAACGAGAGCAGAGTTTTCAGTTATTACAAGATATATCCAAAGGAGCGACGAGCTAAAGAAGTGAAGAATGTAGTTTCAAAGTGAGAAGAGACGAGTGAAACATTAAACGTCCATATATATATAAGGTTGTGATATTCATGCAGTAAAATAACAATGAAGCCCAAGAGACTCCTAGCTTCTTCTTATTTTTTGTTTTTTTTCAATTGACTCATTGGTTTCTTCAATACTTGTAGGTAGTTTTGATGGATATCTCCTTGTTAAGTAAAAAAGATCATGTGGTAATAATCAAACAATTATTTTTCTTGGTAAAAATAACTGAAATTGTCAAATGAACGTCCTCGCATGCAAATATTCAAATGATTACATTATTTTACGTCCACAATGTTGATGTATGATTTGGTATATCTACGCTGCTGAAACGTCACATAGCGTGAGACGCATGGTATCGTGTCAGAATGTCAAATTGTTCTCTATTGTGAAAAACGATATATACATGTAATTTTCAAAAACAAAACAGAGTAAAACTGTTAAATACGTATAGAAACATTGTAAAAGTATATAGAAATAGCAAAGGCCCTTAAAAAAAACGTTTGATCTGCAAAGCCATCAACACTATTATTAGCATCAACAAATATTTTTCCAGGAAAAAGAACATTTCAATCAATTTCATAGAGGCATAATCTAGGCTTTTAATCCAGCAAAAATCAGAATTATATATAATTATCTCTACGAATAAATATTTGATGTCACACTATTCTTGATTCTTACATCAAATGTGTATTGGAAGATCACAACTGATTCATTAACAAATCTAGTTGACTTATTTAATTTTTTTCTGACTACTAGTTTTTATTTTAGGTTTATCTCTCCACTTATCTGTTTTTTTTTGGTTTTTTAAAAAATTAGACTATTTCTCAAAAAAAATTCTAACTCCTTTCAGCTTCGATTTTATTTTTTTTCCATCCACTCTCTCTCTCTCTCTCCGTCTCACCATCCGCCGTTCGACTCGGAATCCACAGAAAGTCCGTTTCGATTCCTGGAAAGTGATGGCGTCACTCTCTTAAATGTGGTCGGCCACAAATTCAATGGAGAGAGAGATTATAGCTAGAGAAAGTAAGCTAGCTGGTTTTTCTTCCTTGTAAAAAGTTCTTCCATTGAAGCAACAAAAGTTTTATAGGGAGCTGATTACAATGCCTTTGACGAGGTACCAGTCTCGGAACGAGTACGGATTAGCAGATCCGGATCTGTATCAAGCCGCCGATAAAGATGACCCCGAGGCTCTGCTCGAAGGTGTCGCCATGGCTGGCCTCGTTGGCATATTGCGTCAACTCGGTGATCTCGCCGAGTAAGTTTTTCTCTAATTGAGTTCAAATCGCGTCTAATTCCGGGAATTTTGGATTCCACTGTTCTTGACCCACGAGATTTATAGCAACAATTCGAAATTGTCTCTGGATTTCGTTAACCGAGTTAAGAATGTTTTGAAATTTTGATCGGAATTGACTTGTTTGTGATGAAGGTTTGCTGCTGAGATGTTCCATGACTTGCACGAAGAAGTAATGGCTACTGCTTCTAGAAGCCACGGTCTTATGGCTCGTGTACAGCAGCTCGAAGCTGAATTCCCTTTCATCGAGAAGGCATTGCTGTGCCAGACCGATCATTCACCATTCTTTTCTTATAAAGGTCAAATAAAGTTCCTCTTGATCCTTGGGGTTTTGTGGTATTTAGGTTGATTGATTCTAATTCAAAGCAAGGCAATCGAAGATAGATTGGTTTTATTTTATACTGATTTGAAAGATTTTATGCCAGTTTTCCGTGGAATCAGCTTTTTCCACTTCGTACAAATTTGCATTGTCTACATGTCATAGAAGTAATAGTAGGATAGCATATCTTTCTTGCTCAATGTGCATCTGCACGTTTTTATCCTAAGAATTAGATCTTGCCGCTTTTGTTGTTTCTTTGGTATGAACATTTATTATCTGGTCAGCTATATGCTGTTGATTTATTTCAAGCGAACTCTATTTTAGGTGTGGAATGGCATCCGAATCTGCAACTGGAACAGAGTGTGGTTACACGTGGTGACTTACCCCGCTGTGTAATGGACTCTTATGAGGAATGCCGGGGTCCCCCAAGGCTTTTTCTTCTGGACAAGTATGATTCACCTTATTTTTGTAATCTCGTTTCTCTAGTCGTTTTATGAGAGCTGAGGATGATATAACATCTTTTGTATGGTTTTGATTAGGTTTGATATTTCGGGAGCTGGGGCATGCTTGAAACGTTACACCGATCCATCATTTGTTAGGCACGAAACATCTTCATATGAATCATCATGGTATGATATTCAGAGAGAGAAGAAATCACAGAAGGCAAAGGTAGTAGTACATATAAAAGAGGGAGGGTGTAGCTTGTGCGTTTCAATGTGATTCTTCTTGGTTTTCTTTTTGTTTTGTAACATGGCAGATTTGCTGAAAAAGTAGAACTTGTCTTTATGTTCTTGTTTTAGTGTAGCATTAAACTTAGACAGATCCTATAGGATTCTTATGTTCTTGGTGTTTTGAATGTGTAATCTATCTTCCTCTGGCACTTCTCAGTATCTCATAGTTTTTCCTTATAATTTCTTGCAGAAGAGAGCATCTCACTGGAGGAATGGAGGAACACCCGAAAATACATCACATGCCAAGTGAGTATTATCTATTTTTATGTCTTGTATGTTTGTTATTTCCATTATGCTATATATTTAGTTCCTTAACTTGCTATTTCTGAATTAACTGTGACTGACGATGGTGGCTTCAAATTATTCAACTGGCACAGATTGCATGAATTATTTATGGAGGAGCATTTAGAGGCTCGTCATTCAGATCCAGCGCGAGTTGTGAAGCTGAAAACTAGAAAGTTGGATGGGTATTCCCTTATTTCAAGATCAGGGGAAAGCTACATGGAGAAATTTGTGCAGACATCTGTTGATAATAACGCTGCCTCAAACCAGCCCAAATTGTTGACATGGAATACAGATAGTGCTAGAGACGTTGTAACCAATATACCTGAAATCAGTATGGTGGATGCTCCAGAAAAGTCTCCCGGAGGAAGCAGAGCAGAGGTTTCATTGCCACATGAGCAGGAAAACGTGGGTTTTATTGAAAAAGACATAGAGACTGTGCCTGAGTCTACTGATAATGGGTTCCCTGGTACAACTTTTACAGACGATTCACAGACTAATTTGAATGGAAAGCAAGGATTTTTTCAACACAGGAGTTATTCTGAAGATTTAACTAGCGAGGCTGACAATTATGTGGATGCACCAGCCACCATGGAGTCGGAAACAGAAACAGACGATGAGTGTAGTAGACCTAAGAGTAGGTCAGGTGCTCCAAAAGATGGAAATCATCATACATATTCTGATGTGGATGAAGAGAAAATGGAGGACCCACCTCAATTTTCATTTTGTCGTTCAGATGGAAACACACCAGTTTCAGAAAATGAGCAAGGCTCGTTTGGGAAACAGAGCCCTCGTTTTTCTTACTCGGACACTGCAAGCGAATCCATTGATGATCACTCTGATGGAGAGAAAATTTCTGGACGTTTACCTTCGACTTCTAGTATTAAGAGTGAGCTGGTTGATTCTACGTCTTATGGAACTCCTAAGGCTAACAAAGTGTCTCATGATTTTAATGTTCATCAGGAATCAGTTAGTAGCAGCAATGCCGATGGCCAGACATCATTTATTTCGAATGATTCGTGTTCAAGTCCAAGGGCAGTTTCTCAGAATGCTGAATCATGTTCACTGACTGTTCAATCTTTAGCACCAGAAGTTGTTGAACCTTCTTCAGAACTTGTTAGACTTGATCTGACTAAGGGAGGCGATGATGGAAGCGAGGTGGACCCAATTGATTCTTCAAGATCTGGTGCTTGTTTTGATGTTAAAAACTCTAACTTCCCTTCTGAAACTTCATCATTTAGTTCAATTTCTGAAGGAAGCAGATACAGTACTACCATTGAGAAGAACTGTATGGTTGATCATTCTTCAAATTTAGTAAACACAGGCAGTAGTCCTCAAGTGTTTGTTGAAAGTCAGGGTGAACAGTTACCTGTCGCTGATAATGATGTTGAGACAAACTCTAGGGTTGCAGCAAACTCAGGCAGCGATACTAAAAGCTGTGATGGTAGTAGCGCAACCGGAAAAGTGTTATCTTGCTCAGCTGGGATTGTGATGGAAGTTTCACCTGACATGCCCTCTAAAATCTGTCGTCCTGGTACAGTAGATGAAATTCACTTGAAAGATACTCTTGATCATGAAATGGATTGTGTTACAGTGACTAATGCAGTTGCTGACGTTGATTCGCGAAGCTCAGTTGGTGATGTTGATTCTCAAAGCTCAGTTGCTGAGATTTCCAATGAACAGTCATGTGCCTTTGGCACCACTGCTGATGTAACTGTATCTGAGCCCCATGAAGACACACGCGAGAATGGAATGTCTATGCCTGCTGAACTTGATAGTAAGCTGACTTCTGGTTTTAACTCAGGAGGAGAGAAATCGGTGGGAGATGCTTCACCTACTTGTAGCAAATGCGATGAACAGATCTCTGATATACCTGCTAAATTTCATCCCAGTTATATGCATGATGAAGGTTTGCATGACCTTCAAGGGCTGGAAAACATAGCCACGAATGAAGAGCTTGCTATGTCTGACAATCACGCTGACACCTCCAGTTATGATGTTAACCATGCTGGTAGCCTATCATCTACTAGTTTGGTAGGTTCTCTGCCTTGGATATCTACCACTACTTCTCAATCGTCTTCTGAAGCTGGGGAGATTTGCCATGATACAGCTGTGGAGTCTAACGGGACACTACCCGCAGAAAATAATCCAGAGTCAGAGAAAAAAATACACAAAAGCCTGCTGGAAGTGTCTTCAGAAGGTCTGGGTACTTCCCTAGACAATAATGACCTGGCAAGTTGTGAATCTGTCAGTCCCATGACATCTCTGGATCAAAGTGACAGAGACACCGAAGCCCAATCTCCTTATAAGAGCATTCTTGATGAAAATCGCATAGATTCTTCACCAGTGAATAATCTGAACCTTTTAGAGAGTGTGAATATCGCGCAGTCAGTTAAAGTGCAAACACCTTGTGCAAGCCATGCATTAGAAGATGATGAATTAAAGCAGTCAAGTGTTTCAAGGGGCTTAGAGTTTGTACCACAGTCCGCAGGCTTAGAATTTGCACCACAGTCACCAGGCATAGAATCGAACAGTCCTAAGCAAGAGTTGAATCTGGATCCTATTTTCCCTAGCTTCTGTTTAATCCCTGAGACTACTCCACCCAATCAAGAGGACATGCCACCACTGCCGCCCCTTCCTCCTATGCAATGGCGTCTTGGGAAGGCTCCACATTCTTTTGTTCCTACCTTCATGGGAGGAGAATCAGGTGAAACCAGTGGGTGTGCTCCGTCACCCGCACCACCCATTGGTTCTAGCTTGAATATTCAAACTGGGTCTAATACATCACAGCTGTCTGTATCTCTAGGAACTGATAAATCAGAGAAACTTCCAGGAGAGTTTGTGACCAATGCATCAGAAAAGCCGTTGCAATCATCCATTCAGTACCCATCGCTTGCCACTGATTTGAATAGTCAGTATGACAGTTTTGGCTCTCAGCAAAGTCAGTCAGCGGATCTTTCTGCTGAGCTCCCTGCAATGCCTAACCACGGGCGTATAGATGAGTTTAGTTCTGAAGATAACAATCTTTTGTCTGGCCATGCTGCTCAGAACCAGGAGCTCGTTTATTCACAAGAGTCGTCATTGCAGCTGCCTCAGGATCCATCAGCTAAAAACAAAGATTTCGAGGACGATAAAGATGTGCATGTTTCAGAAAGCTCAGGAGGTCATTACAATTGTCCTGAAACCGAAGCGTTGACACCAACTCAATCAACAAAGGTAGAAGATAATGAGCATTCTGCTCCTGATGTTTCAAATGCGGAAACAGCAGAACCATCAAACTCGGTGGTTCAGAAGATAACTCCTGCTTCTGTGGGAGATGCCATGTGGCCTGTCAATGCATTCAGTGTTGCACCCACCCTGGACACAGATAAGCCAGAAGAGGTCCCTATGGTCAGGCTTCCTCGGCCAAGAAGTCCGCTTGTTGATGCCGTTGCAGCTCATGACAGACGCACGGTAACAATTACATCTTGTCTGCAATACCATGCCCTTGCTAAAAATGTGTTTCTAATCCCTTGTTCTGATGATTTGCCAGCTGAAGAAAGTCTCTGAGAGGATCCAACCACCAATCAAATCAAAGCAAGATGACAAAGATTCATTGCTTGCACAAATACGAAACAAGGTAACACACATTGTTCTTATATTACACCTGCAGTTTCCAAAATATCATCGCTGACTGAAATTTTAGATTCGGAGTTATATGACCTTGTTTTGTTTATGCAGTCTGTCAGTCTGAAGCCTGCAGTAGCGACAAGACCCAGCATTCAAACTGGTCCGAAAACGAACTTAAGGGTAGCTGCAATCTTAGAGAAAGCAAACACAATACGCCAGGTACGTCGCCTCTCTTTCCATCTCCTTACTAAGAGAGAAACTATTTTCGAGTTTTTTTCACTTGTTGTGGTCCTTGCTAATCCTAGAGGCATCATGTCAAAGCATTTCGATTTACATGAATAGAGAAAATAATCTAAGGAGTTATTAGCCTGATCATAGACCAAAATGAAATCTCACTTTTTCTCTATCGCACACACATCTAAACTGGTGTGACACACTGGTGCAGGCAATGGCTGGAAGCGACGAGGATGAAGATTCAGATAGTTGGAGTGATTCTTGAATCATGATCGTTGGATACACAGTTAACTTTTCCGTTGTGTTAGTTCTTGTTTAATGATGAGTGCACAAACGCTCGCGTCAGGTAGGTTATACAATTTCTATTTCAGACATAACATCAAATACGTACTGTCATCCCTTATATATATGTATCATGTATGTATATTGTACACTATCCCTTTTATTTATAGGTGTGTGCATGTTTGTAAGTAAATCCCGGAAATTGTATTAGTTTTACGGGTGTTGTGTGGGTTTTTTTTTAATTATTCTTTTTTCTCATAGAACATTCTTTTAGTGCGCTATGTAATGTGTTCTCGTCATTTACGTGTCCTTTGTATGTGTGATTCTCCAACCGAACATACGGAACAGATAACGGATATATATATATATATATATATATATATCAATTTCTAATCCTAATGAGTAAAGAATCCATTAGTGGAAGAGTTAATCATGTACAGAATTAAAATCATGTAATCGCTTATTTTATCTCTTCTTAGCACCACCAGTTGTGTTCATATTCACAAATTTGTCTAACCTTGAAAACGCATATTCTTGAAAGCTTGCAAGTGTTGAACGCATATCCTTTAAGGCTCTTTTTTAGTTGGACTTGGGATTGAACAGTCGCCGGTTTGACACTAATTGTGGAAAAAAAAATCATGGAAATCGAAAATTTCAAACTAAATCAAAACAAATAAAACCGATCAGCAAACTGAACTAATTCAATATTGAAACGGTTTTGGTGTGTTTCAGTTTATAATAAAACCGATAAAATTGTAAACCAAAAGAAATGGAACCAAATCAAACGGTAAACCGGATACGGTTGAATTTGCTTAAACCCTCTCGCTGATTTTTCTTTTTTTTCTTATGGCGATCATTCGGCGCAAGAAAAAATCACACAAACCTAATCAAACCAAATAAGAGATTGAGAAGAAAATCAAAATCCCTTTCTTCTTGCATTTTTATATTTTTTTTTCTATAAATTATAAAAATGGGAAAATCGATTCCCATCAAAACAGGGGTAAGAGGAGCGTCCGCTGCAGCAGCTAGATTCATCAAATCATCGAAACCGATTCGACCCGTTTCCTCCAACACCATGGAGATTCCCGACAAAGATTCCTCAGCCGCCGCCACCACCAGCGACAGTAGCCGCCGCTGCGTCCCACTTTCCTCGGTCGTCTCCGATTGTGCGAAGCGGTGGTTCATAGACACCCTTGAGGAAGCCAAAGCTGGGAACATCACTATGCAGGTTTTATTGGGTCAGATGTATTACTCTGGCTATGGAGTCCCAAAAGATGCTCGAAAGGTCTCTCCTTTTTCCCCTTCAATCTCATCAGTTTAGCTTTCAGGGTTTTAGTGAAGAAATCAATCTCTAGGTCGATTTGAGTTTAGCTTCGTGGAAGTGAATTTCAATTTATAAAAGTTTGTTGTTTAACGTAGGGGAGGCTTTGGATTACGAAAGCATCAAGAACTCGGTCTTCAGTGTGGAAAGTGAAGGACAAACGACCAGGTTTTCAAGTCACAACTCAATCTGCTGTTCTTGAACAAACAATGTTCCTTTTTTCTCTTTGGATTAAACACTTTGATTTGGTTTTTTTTGTTCTTCTGATTTTTCAGGTTACAATGCAAGTGATTCAGATTCGGATTCTGATTAGCATATTTCCAGTCGTAGGATAAGATTGTTTATCGAAAGAGCTTGTTTGTGCTCTGTTTTGTTTCATCATCATCGATATTCCAGTTTCAAACAATAAACAATATCTCGTCTTTGCGCAAACCAGTTGTATGTTACGAGCAATGAGAAAAAAGGGTTTAAGTTGTATGTTACTAGCAATGAGAAAAAAGGGTTTAAGGTTTTGTTTTGTCTCCTGTCAAGTAAGATTAATAATTGAGTAGGATTTCCGGAACAAAAGCATCACACACATGTTTATGTTGCATTTACCATAAGCTTAAAGCCCGTTTTATATAGTTTTGTTAGAGTTGATTATTTCATTTCATAAAAATTCTGATGGGCTAAGGAGTTTTTTGTTTGAGGAAGCAAATGAAACAAACTAGAAATGTATCTATCATAATTTCGACTTTGAATCACCCAATAGCTTCAAGAATGTGTCTATAATCGAATATCTTAAGAAGTTGCAAAGTCTTTAAAATATGAATTAAAGCTTACATGTGAACCCTGACATTAGTTGATTTTTGTAATGCCAGCTTCAGAGAATATGCAAAAAAACATTATTAATGTTTTCTGTTAAACTCGGCAATATCCATCCCGGAAGTTGCATGCTACAATAATGTATCAACAAGATTAATTTAGTACGTAGAGATGCTTTAACAAAGGAACTGACTAATTTTCTTTCTTAAAACTAAATTTCAAAACCTAAACCATAAAATAATTACTAAACATTTTCATTTCCCTAAGATTCTATAGATCTTCTTCAACCACCGAATATATATATTTTTTTTTCATTTTTGATTATCATCAATAATAACAAGAATAGTGTAGGAAAATAAAAAATTCTGTTTCCATCATTCATTCTCTCAAAGCTCGTGTGCGGCGCAGAAGTAAGGTTTTTTGTTTCTTACTTTCTAGTGTCATTCATTCGCGTCTTTGAGAATTTTTCGATTGATTTATTCATAGAATTAACAGGGACCTTTGGATTGATAATTCCTAGGATTGTTCTTGTTAACTTCTCGAATTTTTTTATCTTCTTCGAGGAACGAGCTTTGTTGTTGTTATTACAAACTCATCACACGCATGCAAAATGTTGTCTATAAAACGCTAAAACAAAAATAGAATTCACTTTGAATTTTTGGAGAAGCAAGCAAATATATGATGAACATTGAATCGCTTGATCGATGTTAAATATTTGAAATCTTTCTCTTGAAGAAAATGGAGAATGCGACAGAAGCGACGGTTGTTCAACAGGAAGAACAACGTGGAGAAGAGGGACAAGGGCAGCTACAAAACCCACCACCAGTCTTACGACGTCGTTTCGTGATATCTCTATACTTCGGATATTTTCTTGCAAGATGGAGTGCCAGGTTCAATTATATACATCTTCATAACAATTTTTTATTTTTATTTTTTAGAATTGAAGAATGTAAAAAAGGTGGTTTAGTTTTACAGTAAACTATAGCTCTTTCTTTTTTTTGCTTAGTTGATTTGAAATCTTGAAGGAGTTCAAAGTTCAAAATCTTGAAGGAGTTCAAAAAGAAGAAGAAAACTCTCTATAGTGTTAGATCATTTGAAAATGGTGGATACTACATTTTGATAAACTAAGTTTTCAATACGAGTTTCTTGGTTTCCTGATGCAGAACGTGGGAATTCTCTGTCGCTTTGTATATGATCTACTTGTGGCCAAACTCTCTGCTTCTCGCAGCTATTTACGGCGCCATAGAATCTGGTTCTACTGCAATATTTGGCCCCATTGTGGGACAATGGATCGAGGGAATGGACTATGTGAAAGTTCTCAGACTCTGGCTCGTGTGTCAGAACCTGTCCTATACCGTTGCTGGTGGCGCAGTCATCAAGTTGTTGCTAGCTTCCGATCTTAAGTCCCAGAATATCCCGGTTTTTGCAGTCTTGGTTGCGTTGACGAATGTTGCTGGCGCCATTGGGGTGCTTTCGACTCTTGGTGGCACCATTCTGATTGAACGAGACTGGTAATAATTTTTATAATTACATTGGCAAAAGTGAAAAGATTTTGCAAACAACTTACTTTGTTGTTATTTTGATTTGAAAGGGCTGTGGTTATGTCGGAAGGTCATCCACCAGCTGTATTGACAAGAATGAATTCTGTCATTAGAGGCATTGATTTGAGCTCTAAGCTACTGTCACCAGTCATCACCGGTCTGATCATCAGCTTTGTCTCCTTGAAAGCGTCAGCGATCACTTTTGCAGCTTGGGCCACTATAACCGCTTGGGTTGAATATTTGCTCTTCATGTCTGTGTATAGCGGTGTTCCTGCCATAGCACGAAGCAATGAGAGACGGATCTTGCGTTCCAGGACAAAGCCAGTCAAAGGAACAGATGCACCTATCACCGTTTCTATTGTTCAGGGAACCGACTTGGTTTCTCACGGAAACCAACCGTGTAGAACCGGAATGCTGAAGATTCTGAATAGAATCTCCAAGTCCTCTTTTGTTGGCGCTTGGAGAATTTATATCAATCAAGAAGTTGTACTCCCCGGTGTTTCTTTAGCTCTCTTGTTCTTCACTGTCCTCAGGTTTTCTCTCTTCTTTCTCTTTATGTTTCGCGGATTATGTTCACATAAATGATTCTCAAGTGAATGTCAAGTGGATAACTGTTACTAGTTTCAATGGTTTATTGGATTTTATTTACCACCTTGACACAGCTTTGGAACATTGATGACGGCTACATTGCAGTGGGAAGGGATACCTACATATATCATCGGTATAGGCAGAGGAATAAGTGCAACGGTTGGACTAGCGGCTACAGTCGTCTATCCTCTAATGCAGTCCCGCATCTCAACTCTAAGAACCGGCCTCTGGTCCTTCTGGTCTCAGGTATATTATTAACCTATGGACCGCGTTTTGATTCATCTGATTGGTCATAACAAGTCTTTTTCTCATTCTTCATTAGATATAGTCGTTATTTTAGTTTAAGTGTATCCTATATTAACCTAGTAGAAACTTGACCATGTTATGGAAATGGAACATGAGTAGAAACAAAAGAGTTACAAAAGTAAGGTTCTTGTTCTTGCAGTGGAGCTGTCTTTTGGTTTGCGTTGGATCGATTTGGGTTAAAAAGGATAACATAGCATCTTACATGCTAATGGCTGAAGTTGCTGCTTCGAGGCTTGGCTTGTGGATGTTTGATCTTGCCGTCATCCAGCAAATGCAGGCATGTCAAACATTTCTTTCGGTTTTATGGTTATGTTGCGTTTGTTTTAGCAGATTTAAAAAAACAACCTTTTGGTATAATGTTTGGTCTTAAAAATTAGGATCAAGTTTCAGAATCCGACCGTTGTGTAGTTGGAGGTGTTCAAAACTCGTTGCAATCGGCTCTTGACTTGATGGCATATCTATTGGGTATCATTGTATCCAATCCAAAGGTAAACAAAAAAATTCAACTTACATTTTAAAATGATCATTTGTTATATTTTAAAATGAATATTATTTGTCTTTTAAACATGGAAACGTAAATACAAACATGTAATTAATGTGTAATTTCAGGATTTCTGGATATTGACGATTATCTCATTCTCCACGGTTACATTAGCAGGATTACTTTATACAGTTTATGTCTACCGAATCCGAAACCACATTTTTCACTTTGAGAAGATTCTTTTATTGAGCAAATGTTTACTCTCTTCTCGTAAGAAACATGTAAATATGTAATGTAATAACTAATGATGTGGAGTGCGCGCCATACCAATCTCAAACATGGATAATCAATATAAATAATATTCTTGTGAAATATATTCGCAATTTGCAATTTTATTTTATGAAAATTATATCGCAAAATTTTATTTTTTTAAAAAAGTATTCACTTAAAATAAGATTTGCTATTTTTATGCTTGTGATGAAGATAAAAACGTGACGATGATAAAAAGATCTTCAATTAATTATTTAAGTAAGAATTATTTACTTATGTCTTTTTTATAAATCCAATTAATTACCCACTGCAAAGTTAAAAGTTGGTTTGACTCAATTTTAATTTATTTTTGGGAAATAAAATTAGAGATTGTATTGTACAATTTTTTTTACTATGATAAATCGGTTTTGTTTGACTGATGTTTAATTAATTTTCAAATATAATTTTCTTAACAATGTATGCGTCTCAACATCCGTTTAACCTTTATAATAAGTCAAATAAAAACAATATTAAGAAGACATTATAAATTAGTAAAAAAAACACATTTAGTCACCCAAAACATTAAGAAGATTGATGAAGCCTCTTCTTGGCGATCTCTGCTTCATCGGTTGCTTCAACTTGCATTTTTGTCTCTGTTAGATGAGCTTCGGTAGCTTCTTTCTCGTTCTTGGCCGTCAACTTTTTTTGTCTTCCAAACCAAAAATTTCATTAATCAAACATATTTTACACAAACATGAAACAAACTGTTTTGAATAGGTTCTAGTATTTGACAATAACAATATGAAACTATTTGAAGCTTTTCCTCTTTTTTTGTTTGGATTAGAGAATAATATGAAGTTAATCAATTAAGCAATACATGAGCCACCAAACACGTCAAGTGATCATGATTCAAGACCCAATGAACCGCTTGCTTCAGTGGCTTGAACCACACATACCAGGGACGCTAAACAAAAAAAAGGTTGACTTCGAAAACGTACCTGGCCGACGAAAAAGGCTTTGACGTAGCTAAGCCCTTCCTGAAACGTGACTGCCATGGATAAACAGTTTCTCTTCACCCGATCCGTCAGAGACCCCGACGGCCGTCGCGATGTGTCAGCCTCTTGCATCGACACCTATAAAACGCTGACGTTTAAAGAGATAGATATTGAAAGCAAGACTACGAGATGTGTGTGATCTCACTTGCTTTCTTGCTATAAAATGTGATTCAGGAAGCAAACATTGCCACGACTTTTGTACGTGTTGGCTCTAGAGATTACATACGTGTACGAAAAGTAAGAGGCCTTTTACTCTTGGGCTTTTGGGCTGAAATTTTCGTCGGATCTTATTGCAAGAGACTGATCATCTGATTTATAACAAGACAAATGTGCATATGAAAAGTTCGAGGAAGCTTTACGTGAAGGGAGCACAAGAAGCACATCAGACAAAAGAAAAAAACTTCACTGACAAGACTTAAACTATGTGACTAAGTCTCGCCTCTCGCACAAGCGTTGCGCACAAGTTATCAAAACAATACCGAACACACAAATCTTGTTGAAGCACACAATGAATAAAAAAGTATGGATCCACTAAACTCTTGTTTGCGATCCGGTCTTGAGTAAAGCAAAACAAATTTATATTTACGGTCTTTAATTTTATTAATATAAATGTTTTGGAATCTAATTGACCTAATGGTAAAATTCTAAAAATTTATTTTTAAAAATCAAAATTTAAAGTTTTATATAATTAAGTGACATGTTTTTTTTTAGTATGCGACTACTCAAAAATCAGGAATAACTCTAACCGCAAATCATAGATATTAATGAAAAATAATTAATGCGTAATTTGTCACAATCAATCCTAAACTCCTAGTCGTCCCACAATAGATACAATTAAAGTTTTAAATATCGTATAAGTAATTGATTGAAACATAAACCTAAAAACTGTTTTCCTAATTTTTTAAAACAAAATGAATACAATCAAATAATATTTTTTGACACAAGAAAGTAGAAATCAGATTACAAGAAATAATATTTCTATTTCTTAAACGAAATTTTGATAATATTATAGTGAAAATTATAGTCTTAGTTGGAACAATCAGATTACTTTCTAAACATAGAAATTCAAACTTTTATCCATTGTCTATTTGTTTAGTGAAGAGCTCATGCATATTTTGATAAACAGAAAATCTATTTCTCAAACATAATCACGGATTAAAACCAAGTAGCTGAACATGGATATTTAATTAATCACACTCCTAATCTTTACTCATGTGCTTTAAAGGAAGACGAGGACCTTTTCTACTACCTACTAAAACAGTAAAAAAAATTCCAAAATTCTTCAAAATAGTTTGAATTTGTATCCAAATTAATTAAACAAACAAGAAAATTACACGTGGCAGTAAGAAAGGCATCCTAAGGATGATGAAAGCGTGAAGCTGATGGAAGCCGCCTCGTTCAAAAGTCAAGGCCACAAGGTCTGACCATCTTTCCTCTTCTTCTCCATCTTCTATTTTTTCAACGGTCAAACTTTTTATCACCTTCTCAGAAACTACACTTTTTTTTTTTTTCATTTGTGCCATAAGAAAAAAGACAATTCACCAATCAGACCGTGCAATATGTTTTATATATACAGACATAACGAACAAATACATAATAAACATTTCAAAGATCCCACCATTACATCTCTTAGTTTTTGTTTTCTTCTTTCTTCTTCGACCTTTTCTCCAAGCTCTCTTCTTCTAACAAACACTTTCTATAAATATCTGAAATCGGTCTTTCATAAAACAACGAAAAACTTCCATTTTATGTATGGCTGCTTCTTCTCTTCTTACTATGGACAATACTAGAACCAGACAAAACATGGGTGGTTCTGCTAATTGGTCACAACAAACCGGAAGATCATCAGCATCTTTGGAAGATCTTGAGATCCCAAAGTTCAGATCTTTTGCTCCTTCTTCAATCTCGACTTCTCCTTCTCTTGTCTCTCCTTCCACTTGTTTCAGTCCTTCTCTTTTCCTTGATTCTCCTGCTTTTGTCGCCTCCTCTGCTAACGTAAGCTTCTCTCTGTTTTTCTGTTTTGTTTTTAAGATGAATTAGACTATTGATAATCTGAAATTGATTCTGGTTCTTGAAAATATCATTCAAGAAAAATGAATTGTGAAGTGATAAAAATCATGAGTCAACGATTACTTTTGGAGACAGAGAGAGAGAGAGAGTTAAAAAACCATTCTTGATTCTATTTTCAGGTTCTGTTTCTTAATTATTGATGTTTGCCTCCTACCTTGAACTCTGAACAAAACCCCTAATTTGAGAGAAAGTTTCAAGGCAGAGTAAAATGATAATAACAATGATTTTCTCTACTTTGGATGGTTCTGCAGGTTCTTGCTTCTCCAACCACAGGAGCTCTTATCACAAACGGAAGTAGTCAGAAAAGTATAAATGAGGAAGAGAAGAATAAAAACAACAACAACATTAACTTCTTCGATTTCTCATTCCATACACAATCATCAGGAGTTTCTGCTCCGACAACGACGACGACAACAACAGCAAACAGTTCTGTCTTTCAATCACAAGTATGTTCCTCAACAGCTCAAGCTTCAAATAATCCTTTTTTTTTCTTTCATGGATTTTTCCTCAAATTTACATGTTTCTGTTTCAGGAACAACAGAGGAAGAACCAGTCAGATCAATGGAGCCAAACTGAAACCCGTCCAAGCAACAACACTCATCAAGCTGTATCGTACAACGGAAGGGAGCAAAGGAAAGGAGAAGATGGTTACAACTGGAGAAAGTACGGACAGAAACAGGTGAAAGGGAGCGAGAATCCTCGGAGTTACTATAAGTGTACTTTCCCAAGTTGTCCAACGAAGAAGAAAGTGGAGAGATCTTTGGAAGGTCAGATAACAGAGATTGTGTATAAGGGAAGCCATAACCATCCTAAGCCTCAGTCCACTAGAAGATCATCATCTTCTTCGACATTTCATTCAGCTGTGTTCAATGCTGGCCTTGATCATCATGGTTCTTCTGATCAACCTAATTCCAATAACAGCTTTCACCACTCTGATTCCTTTGCAATCCAGCACGAAGATAATACTACTTCTGGTTCTGTTGGAGACGATGAGTTTGAGCGAGGCTCATCGGTTATCAGCAGAGACGAAGAAGATTGTGGGAGTGAACCTGAAGCAAAAAGATGGTAAGATCATCACCACCGGCTAAACTCGCATACGATTTGAATAAGAAAAGTTTTAACATGTCTGTTTTTATGTTTTCAGGAAAGGAGAAAATGAAACAAACGGTGGGAATGGTAATGGAAGCAAGACAGTGAGAGAGCCGAGAATTGTTGTGCAGACAACAAGTGATATCGACATTCTTGATGACGGTTACAGATGGAGAAAATACGGCCAGAAAGTCGTTAAGGGAAACCCAAATCCAAGGTAATAACATAAGAACTTGTGCTTCTCAATATCAGAATTAAGTTTCTTAAGAATCTGACATTTTTATGTTTCTCATCACTTGATGAATCTTAACAGAAGCTACTACAAGTGCACAACCATCGGTTGTCCGGTGAGAAAACATGTTGAGAGAGCATCACACGATATGAGAGCGGTAATCACAACCTACGAAGGGAAACACAACCACGACGTACCTGCAGCTCGTGGTAGCGGTTACGCCACAAACAGACCGTCACAGGATCCTTCTTCAGCCCCAATCAGACCAGCTGCTATTGCTGGACACACCAATTACACTACTTCTTCTCAAGCACCATACACGCTTCAGATGCTGCACAACAACACTAATGCCGGGCCTTTTGGTTACGCTATGAACAATAATAACAGCAACCTTCAAACGCAACAAAGCAACTTTGTTGGTAGTGGGTTCTCTAGAGCAAAAGAAGAACCAAACGAGGAGTCGTCGTTTTTTGATTCGTTTTTGTCCTGAAGAAAAGGGAATCTGTGTTTTCCTTTCTGTACATTTCTGCCAGAAAAAAGGGTTTAACTACTTACTAGTGATCCTGCAGATACCAAGACTTTATAGTCCATAGAGAAAATTATTTCATTTGTTTTTTTCGTGGCTCATGCGAGAGCTTTCACACGCCTGTAATGTAATAATATCTTCAGTTTCTTTTGTACCATAGAACTAGAAAAATGGAATAAAGCCAATCAATTTCACTTTTTTCAAACACAGAGTCACAGACCCAAATAACACACAGAGTCACAGATCCAAATAGCACACACAGAGTCACACACATAAAAGAATGACATTTACACGTATTGGAGAGATCAACAGGGTATGAACAATTGAATTTGAAGCACATATTGCAGCAGCAGAGAGAGAAAGGTATCATCAGGTTCAGATAACAGAATGAGTTGAGAGTTTGTAACCAGAGAAGAGAGCAGATAGTGCTAAAGAGACAAAGGCGAGTATAGCCATGCTGATAGCTGCAGCAGCAGAATCAGTGAAAATGCTATCTTGACCTTCTCTGAATCTGTTGGTCAATGGAATTGCAGACGATGCAGCTGATATGAGAAGATACGCTACAATCTGCAATCACAAAGAAGATTTAATTACATCAATCTGAATAAATGTACAGACTTTTTACAAAAGTGATTCTCTTTTTGCATAAAGATCATTAATTTTTTTTTTTTAAACAGTCTTTCAAATTTCAGATTTCTTCAGTTTTTTTCTTCATTACCTGGTCGCCGGAGAAATCGACCAAAATGGAAGTCCGGCGATCGAAGAATTCCTTTTTCGAGATATGTACAAACGCTTGCCACGCAGTGTATACTGTTGAGATAATCGCAATCGCCAATACATATCTGAAAACAAAAATGTATATCGAGATACCGAAAATAAAAAAAAATCTCGAAATGTCAATAGAAATTTCAAATTCGTAATCTCGTACCTGTACTCTTCGTAGTCGTCGAAGTTTCTACCGTATCCATGTTTGTTAGAGACCATAATGATGAAAGCAAGGAGAGAGAACAAAAGACCCAATCCTCTCATAACCGGAGACGCTTTCATTATCAAATCCTCTCTTTTCCATCTCTGAGTAATCGCAGAAAACGTCGACGTTCCAGACGCCGATGTCGTCCCCGTCGTCGCCGCCGCCTCGACGCCGGAAACTTTAACCGGCGGATTCTGGTTGTCGGGATTCGTCATGCCGGTTTGATGTCAAAAACCGGTTATGCTTTCACCCTCGTTTAAATGCGAAGAATCGGGAAGGAGGAAGGAATAACAAACTTTGAAGAAAAGAAAACTCCAAATTCGGTTTTAGAAGCTAATTAAGGTTTCGGGGTTTAATATATATTTAAGTGATGAAAGCGCGTCATGGCGGGAGTGATTAAGGTAAGTAATGTGATTAAACAGTTGTTAAACCCCGGCGCGTGTTATGAAGCGCGTAACGAAACAATCTCTTTGATTTTTTTTTTTTTGAGACAGCGAAGCCTGGGGCTCTCATTGGCGGTCTGAATATTATCTATTAAGGTTTTATAACTGACAATGTGTGTTTTTTTTTGTTCCGAATAAAAAGTCATGCCGTCTTAAAGAGAAACATCATTAAACCGTTGTGTTTAATTGAGGATGTTAAGGCAGGAGCTGGACGGGTTCTTTAGTTATGTTATGCTTTACGCAAATAGAGGATCAGTGAGATTTAAGATAAATTGCTCAAATTTGTTTAAGATATATAATATAAGATCCACTCTAATGAAATATGGAATACTTTTGTAATTTCCTAGATTTTTAAGAGTTGTTTTTCGTCTTTTCAATGTCTACAGCAGATTTATTACCTAAAAGTATTTAAAAAAATTCATATAAATCGCATTGAGTCGATATAATTTACATATTTAAATAATTATTTTACTGGTTAAATTTGATTTAATATATTTAATTATTTGATAAAAAAACATGATTACATTTTGATCTTGATTTATTTTAAAAAAGTTTATTTTTTTATTTAATCGTTGCTTTGTTATTTTTAAATAATTTGTAATTAAAAGTTTAAATGAATTGTTAATTCTAACTAAAAATATTAACTTAGGCCAATTTTTACTGTGTTATCTACCAAATTGATTTTTTCTTTGGATCATTTACGTTTTCAACTCTCACAATATATGTATCTACCAAATTAATCCAAAATTTTAAATCAAAGTTTGCTAGGAGATTTTAAAGAAGCATTGATTTTTTTTCTCTCTCTTGGAGGATGTGTTTTCTGTAAAAAAAAATCATTGTTCGTTGACAAAAAAAAGAACATTGTTCTTTCCGTGTTAGGTAGGTGTGAAGAGATGAATGAAACATGTGGAATTAGAAAAGATAATCTAGCTGTTAGGTTAAAAAGTTAAATAAGCAAAATAAAATAAAAGTCATGATAAAGGAAAAACTATTCAATTTAGGAAGAGGCTATTGATGAGCACGAAACAAAATTTTGTTGAAATGTTGTCATACTTTCTTACTGATATACCAATGTTGTCATATTTTGTGTTTGATTTTATAAGTGAGATAATTCTTTTGCATGCTGATTTAGGAAGAGTTTATTGATGAGCAAAAACAAAATTTTGTTCAAATGTTGTCATACTTTTTTTTTGATATAACAATGTTGTCATACTTTTTTTTTGATATAACAATGATTGTCATACTTTGTGTTTGATTTTATAAGTGAGATAATTCTTTTGCAGGCTGATTAATTGATTATCATTAATTTATCAGCTCGATATTTTTTAAAACTTTGTTCTTTGTTTTCGTTAATGTTCCGCACTGATGAATGTCTTTTAGTTTTTCTATTTTTAATATTTCTAACCAAGTAAATATATTCTAAGAAGATTTACGATGATGCATTAACATGGTCATGGTGAATTATGCTAATCAACAAATAACAATCTACATTTTCAGAAGCAATTGATGCATGCTGAAGATCTTTAAACAAGCTTTCAAAAGAACAATACATATTCAAATTCACTAATCAGATTATTAGAACAAAGCACATGTCTCTTTGTTTGTGATCGATGGACTTGTCGACCCACAATACAAAAAAAGGTATTCCTACTTTATGGAGGAGAATTAGTTAGTTCCAAACTCATGATAGTTAAGTCAGGGTCACCATGTACGATTAAAAGTTCAACAACAAGGTATAGTTATCAGATAAGAAGTCAAGTTCTTAGTTTCTAAGGGATTGAATGATGCATTAAGCTCTTGCGTGGTCAAGATATTTGGACACTAGACCTTGACTAAGTCTACCACACATGCATAACATGATTGATCAAGTAAAGGTCAAATGATGAAAATCAACACTAAAATACGTTTTTAGTTCCTTAACCTTTTGGAGTCTTCATTAATCATGTGTTCTTTTGGAGTCTTCATTAATCATGTAACCTTAACGACTTTGAGACTTTAGAACTCGACGTGGCGATAAACTTATCAAATACTGCATTGACCACCACATAAAATTATATGAACACACTTTTGTGTGTTATTCAAAAGTGGTCTCGCCGGGTTGCGACGATGCTGCCTTGGTTGGTTTTACCATTGATTGGACTATGGGCACTGTCTCAGCTTCTTCCACCAGCTTTTCGTTTCGAAATAACTTCTCCAAGGCTAGCTTGTGTATTTGTGCTTTTGGTTACTTTGTTCTGGTACGAGGTTTTGATGCCTCAGCTCTCTACTTGGCGGGTGCGTAGAAATGCACGTCTTAGGGAGAGAAAACGACTGGAAGCTATGGAACTGCAAAAGTTAAAGAAAACTGCTACACGACGTTGTAGAAACTGCTCAACACCTTACCGTGATCAAAATCCAGGTGGTGGACGATTTATGTGCTCGTATTGTGGGCATATAACAAAGAGGCCTGTTTTAGATATGCCTGTGCCTCCAGGTTTAGGGCTTTCTGGTTCTGGAATTTTGAAGGATCTTGTTGGAAGAGGTGGTAAGATGTTGAATAGAAAGGGATGGAATGAGAATGGATGGATGCACGGGCAAGAATGGTCAGAAAACAGCACATGGACAAGCGAGCCAACCTATTGGCGGAATAATAGTGGTAGTACATTTGGTGAAGATGAGAATTGTTTGGTGGAGAAATCATACCCTAGTGGCGTTGTTTTTGCTTGCAGGCTCCTTACTTCTTTTTTCATGAGCATTAGGTGGCTGTGGAGAAAGATTTTTAGCTTTAGCTCTTCTGTTGATGAGTCCTCAATTGATGCTAACCAAAGACGATTGCTGGCTAGGCAGGGTGAGAATGGGACCAGCTTTCATGAGAGCAGGGTTGAGAAAGCACGCAAAAAGGCTGAGGAGAAAATACAAGCTAGGCTGGAAAATGAGCATTTGGAGGAAGAAGAGAGAAAACAACGAGAGGAAGCCGCTAGACTAGTTGAGGAACGTAGACGGTTGAGAGATGAGAAAATTGAAGCCGAGAAATGCACCAAAATATCACCTGCTTTCAAGGAAAAAGCAACCAAAAAGGAGGCAGAAAAGAAGCGCCAGGAGAGAAAGAAAGAAAGAGATAAAGCCTCTAGTAAAAGCAATTCCGATGCTGAAGAGTTTGATAAGAGAATAGGAAAGAAAACTGAGAATAAGCGTGAACTTGGTAAGAACGATCATTTGGAACATCAGAGGCATGCGTTTGATAATTCCAGGAGCCCCATGGAAAGGAAACATGGGCATGGAGTAGATAATAATGCTACTAGTAACAGTAACATGACAGGTGCTGGTGGTAGGTATTTTGATCGAGTGAGGGGTACGATCTTCTCTTCGTCTAAGGCATTTACGGATAACCGATTCTTTGGAAGAGGTGTCAATATGTCTGCTACAATTGCAAAAGAGAATAAGCCCATCGGCTCTGCAGACCATTCTCATTCATCTGCTCTTACTAAGCATATTAATCCTCCTGAATTTGTGGCTGGGAAGCCTGGTTCAAATGGTGGGGAAAGGAATACTAATCGTCCTGTAAGTTTTCTTACACAAATTTCTTATGCCATGGTGATCAGGTTAAATAAGGCAGTCTATTGTGTTTGTTGTCTTAAATCACTCCTCTCTTTTGAACTCATCTATTACGTGTTTCTTAAGTTCATAAGTTAGTTATATGATTTCTCAAAAGCATTTTGTTCTTGAAGTAGGTTTAACTTAGATATGGTTCTAGTTTCCTTCTACTTGTTCTATGGACACTTAAAAATGTTATGATGTTCCCCTCAGGTTGTTTCTGAGCCGCAACCTAATGGAGAACCTAAAAAATCATGGCAGAAACTATTCGCCCGTTCGCCGTCAGTGCCTGCTTCCTCCAACGTTAACGTTATAAGTCGACCTAGTACAAAGCCTAAAGCTGTTCAGAGTTCACAAGTTCCTAATCAAGATCATTCAATACGAACCTTTGACAATCCAATCAGTTTTAGACTCCCATCACCATTCACAATGCCAACATACTCTAGTGGATCGACTATCAGTAGCTTAGGTTTCTCATCTGCAAGGGATATTGTTCTCCCTCAAGGCGGCGAAAACTCTCGTGCTTTTATGCCTGAAGAAGAGCGTTTTGAAGATCCGTGTTATGTTCCGGATCCAATATCTCTTCTAGGACCTATTTCAGAATCACTTGATCTAAGAACCGAATTTGAAACTGGAGTAGGACTGGAAAAACCCCACTTGTTGAAGAATACAGCTTTTTGTGAAGCCAATAAGCCATCTCCTATTGAGTCTCCCTTGTCAATATTACGAGTTGCAGATGAAAAACAAGTTAATGATGGAAGCTGGCAAATGTGGAAGACCACCTTTGGCCAAGACCTCCTTCTACCTTCAGATAATACTAGATCTAACGAAGAAAATGGTTTGCATCATGTGCCTCATAATAGGACGTCATCATTATTTGCAAAAGATGACCCTATTCACAGTACTTATTCACACAGGAAGGACTGTTTTGAAAATGATCAGAGAAATGGCACGTTCAGCCCCATTACTGGTCTAAGCAACCATGATCCTTGGTCACAGAAAATGTTCCTCCCAGCATCATCCGGCACAGAGAGTCTATTATCGCTAAGTCGACCAGAAGAACCTGGCCAGAATAATGTTGCATACATGAGTCCAACTGGGTTGGCCCCAGAGAATCTATTTGAAGTCCCTTCTCCGAATCACTGGCTCAAATAAGACTAGTTTCTTCTGAACCTTTAATATCTAGTATTTTCCTGTCCATTTCAAATCATTTAGGGACATGGCTAGCTATACAATAATGTTCAAACAAGGTAGAAATAACAGATTTGTTGCTGTCGTAGGCAATGCCTGTAACATGCTGTAAAGTTGTTCTTTGATTAGGTTGTTTAGAACTTTGCTTCATCTATAACAATGGCAATGAAGAGGACTGTGGAATTGATTGTGGTGTTTGTTGATAATGTTCAGGAAAGTGAAGAAGACTAGGGATGGGACTGGGAGGCAATTTGTGGAGGGTCAATTCCTAAACCAAGATGTACAGTCGTTTTGGTAGTCACAAATGCAAGAAAAGGAAAAAAAATTAAAAATTATTTTGGGACACAACTTTTGCAGATATACCTCGTCTGTCTTTGTCCTCTGGTTTTCTTCAACCTCAGATTTTGAGTTATTACTTAAAAAGATAACGGTTAGCTTCGATAGACCTACATACACTTAACACGTAATTACCGACAGCTACTATTGATTTTTTTACAACATCTCTCTTTTCACTCCGACTAATTCGCTTGATAGATTGTATTAATACGTGGCGTTTTCGTAGATTTTACGGGGTTACAAATATATTTACTTATCATATGAATAATAGACGTGGAGCATTTAAGTATATCTATACAAGTGGTAATTGATTTAGTATTGCAAATTACTATTTGCCAATATATTCACGAAAATGATGCATAAATTTATGATTTTTACTATAAGTTGCATCAAAAGATAACATCTGATACAACTTTTGATACTATATGTTATCAAATCGGAACACAAGTTTTGACGCGGGTTTTTAATTGAAAAAAGATTGTCGCATATATAATTTTATTTTGTAAGTCAATAGGTATATGATTATACTCTTATTAGATAAGTTTAATGCTACAAGGAACTTTCATAACTTAAATAGTAAAACACAAAAAAAAAACTCAAATGCTTCTTCCGATTTCCAAAGACAATCAACAATGATAAAATATTACAAACGGTTGGCATATCCCTTAGCAAAAACGAAAGGCCCAAAAGTTTGCAAAACACACACGTAAGTCACACATACACGTTAAGACTAGTGATTTCAGACCAGAGTCTCTTATTCAAATTCTCTCCGATGATTAAAGCAAATAATGTTATTTTTTGTGTGTTTTAGTTATACTTCGAAAAAAAAGAAAACCAAAAATAGAATCCCGGTTAGTCTTCTTCTTGTCATTTTTTTGTTATATACAAAGAGGCTTATCTTCCCAATACTCTCTCTGCTCCAATGTAAACCGAACCGGCTCACTATAATGCTTCTCCAATCCTCAACGAATTTTAAAAATAAAAACCGGTTGTATTGTTCAGCTGTTGAACCTCACGAGTGGATTACGTTGAAAACTCTGGGTAAATTGGTTTTGTGTTAAACGGTTTGTCAAGATCTGTAAACCGGTTGGTTAATTAAACGACGTAGCTTTTGCCTGAGCTCGTCGGCCCAAGCTATGCCCACGTCTCTTTGCTTGTTCTTCATCTCCACCATCACCAATTCATCTGTTAGGCGGCGAATTTTGACGACGATGTTAGCTACTCCCTGTCGCCCTTCCAGCTTTATTGCTCTGTCCTTCTTGTTCGCGATCCTCAGATTCAACTGCTTGGCAACCAACACGACCTTACCCATAATCTCCGCCGGAGTCTCGTCGCTGACGAACTGGTCGCAGTGGTCCGGCGTCACGAAGTTTCCGAACAGACCGGTGAGATTCGCGGTCGATGCCGACGCGATTAGCTCGAAGGCGTTTAGTGTTTTCCCTGTTTCCTCCAGATCGTAATCGTCGGCTTGGATCCCTATGATTTCACTCGGATCTACTCCGTGATTGAACCACGGATCCTGTAGAATCTCCTCGACGGTGATCCGTTTCTCCGGATCCGGTTCCATGAGACGCCGGAGAAGCTTCCGTAGATCTGAGGACGTCCACTCCGGCATTTTGTATTGAGCCATGCGGATTCTCCGGTAGAGCCCCGAGAGGTTGGAATCTCTGAAGGGCAAGTAACCGGCGTTGAGAAGGAACAAAACGACGCCGCATGACCAGATATCCGCCTTAGATCCGTCGTACCCTTTCTTTGTGAGAAGTTCCGGCGCCACGTATGACGGAGTTCCACAGAGCGTGTGGAGCATCCCGTCGGCCTTAATCTGCTCCCTCATCGCGCTGAGACCGAAGTCGGAAACCTTCAGGTCTCGATTCTCGTCGAGGAGGAGATTCTCCGGTTTGAGATCACGGTGGTAAACTCCTCTTGCGTGGCAGTATCTCACGGCGGAAATCAGCTGCCGGAAATATTTCCGGCTGAGACTCTCCGTGAAACGGTTACTGGAGACTCTGGAGAATAGCTCGCCGCCTTTGGCTAGCTCCATGACGAAATAGATCTTCGTCTTGGTGGCGAGGACTTCGGAGAGGAGCACGATATGAGGATGACGGAGACGGCGCATGACAGATATCTCCCTCTTAACATTCGCCGTGATCCCTTCTCTCAAACGCTTCTTTTGGACGACTTTGATCGCAACGCTCTGGCCGTTGTTTTGAAGATCCTCCGCCTGGTAGACTTTAGCAAACGCGCCGCTCCCGAGAAGCTTTCCAAGGTCGTACTTACCGAACAACGCCGATTTGTTATTATCTCCGTCGACGTTGACGATGATGGAATCGGAAGAGTCTTCTCCGGCCATTTAAACAAATAAACGCAAAATAGAAACAAACAGTAATACAATTGAAAATACATACGCGCGGGGCCTCTTCTTATAAAACTCCTCAACTTGCCACGTAAGAAAAAAAAAGTTTTTTTTAATATTCGTCTGACTTTTTTATGGATAAATCGAATAAAGAATAAAATATCATCATTTACGACAATTTCAACGCGATGCTTTCATGATTTTATTAATTCGAATTAAGTTATGAATATATTATTAACCAAGTTAGAAAGAAAGAGGCTAATTATTCCTACCTTATCGAAAATACAGACATGCTTACTGATTAGAGTCATTTTTAGGATAAAGTTAATTTAAAACTTTTTTTTTGTTAATTACCGGCGCCAAAAACATATATTCCTTGTGAGGTCAACCAAAATATTTCTAATTCCAGGTGGGATTGAAATTCTTGATATTTATATATATACTTTCATCGTTGACAAAAAAAAGCCTTTATAAAAAAAACGAATTAAAACTCTTTGAATAATATCAAGAACAACAACCTGGATTGACGTTATTGTTGTTGAATGTTAAGCAATATTCATGTAGATGGTTTAGATGGGTAATTAAGTTGATTTGGAGGTTGAACGAACAATTCATCTACTCAATTGCAGACTAAATAACATTTGGTGGATCTAGGGAAAAGTCTGATGTTGATGAGAAGTGTGAAAGAGTTATGCTTCGTTCTTCTTAAAACAAAGGACTCCTGAATAAGATGATTCATTCATTTGGTTTTTGCAAATTTCTCCCGGTTTAATTCTCTTTTACAAACCAAGTTATCAGATGATTACTGAGAGTATTATATGTGGAGCCAAGATTTACTCAAAGAACCCGTAAAACTTGTTTGCTTTGTCCTTTTGATTCATGCATTTGTGGACTAAGTAGAGAATGTCTTTCAAAATGTTCTAGGTGAAAACAAAGTATTCAATTGTGAAAACAGGTTTAAAAACAAACCAAGTCTAACTATGTCGGATCCCAAGTAAACCGGACAAAATTCTTAGCAAATAGGGTTCAATATGTGAACTAGCTTTTGCAACATGCAAAATACTGTTCGTTCAAAGAGCGGTTCGCTCGTAACTAAAACATAACCTTATAGTTGTGTGGAGGAGCCGTTACTCCATAACGAAGAACGATGCTTTCTTTTGAAGACAAAATTCTCTCAAAAGATAAGAGTCACAAGATCAATTACTTATGCGGAGGAGAGGTTAGTAGTGAACATCCTTTTGGTTTGTGTGACATGCATATGCATATAAATTTATATGTTAGTGTAGATGTATCCTCTTTAAAAACGTTTAGATATGATGATGATATGATGTAAGTGTAGAATCTATTATTTATGATTTTTTTTTTGTCAACAATATGCAATATGTGGATTTAAATGTGTAAAGTTAGCCTTTATCATAAAAAAATGTGAAAAGTAATTATACACTAAACCACCCGTTAATTTAATGAAGCGGTGCATCTCTATATGCCTTCAACGCTTCGACGGTAGCTACATCTAATCAAACTAATAAAATTTTCTTATCAATAAATTACATTTAAATTTGAGTGACAAAACAATAACAATTTAAATTTGAAAACCGTTTGAGCTTCAATGTCAGCATAAAATAATTAGTTTCTGATAGCTGGAAAAACATATTTAAATAATAAGAGATGAAGCTTTGTCATAATTTAGTGGAAGTTGGGTTCGTGGATCCAAGTCATTAGTGTGTGGAGTAAAATCATACATGATGAACCCATTTTGGTGTTGAAAAAGCCAAAATTTAATCCTTACACATGAACTTGTTGAGAAAATTTCATATTTACAATACAATTAATAAAAGATACAAAGGCAAAAACTCGACAAAGTAAACAAATAAATAAAGATATACTCTTGCTCATTCGTGGTTTCCAGCATAAATGTAATAGCTTTCGTAACGTTAGTTACTATCTATTTAGAGTTTAATTTAATAGCTCTTTGGGTCAAATATGTAATGACTTTATCTATGTGAAAATTACAGCTACTAACTACTAGTAAATAGTGGAAATTCATTTCAAAATCGATTCTGATATATGAGAGATTTATATAAAAAATGTTATTTGGGTTAAATTCTAAATATAAAATGTTGCTCTTATATCTTGTTAAATTTAATTGTAGCTGTTATTTAAGAAGGCCATAGTCGTCATCATGAGAGTAGAAAGAAACACTTAAGATGTTATGAAATAAGTTCTTTTTTTTGTGCCTCTATCCATGATGGAAACATCAATGCTTTTTGAGAAAATAAATGATCACCTTCTCTTATTTATTTATTTATTTATTTTGATTGATGTTGTCATCGTTACCGTCATCACAATAAAGATATATACTTCAAAGAGACACCGTCTTCAACGCCGTACTAGTTGTACGAACGTAAGCCTTCGTCTGTTACCATCAAACCAAAGTACCGACACTCTTAAATCTAAGGACGTTTCTTCTTTGTCAAGACATCATCATGTCTTGATTTGACTGACTATATCCCGATTTTCTCAAATTTTAGTTATGAAATAACATTAATCTTTTTATTATTTATACATATGACAATAATTTTATCCCAAACGTATTCAAGAACACACACAACGAAAGATGCTCGCAGATTGCTTAAAACAAGAATTTGGCGTTTCTGACGTTGATCAATATGAGTCTAATCTAAAAAGCCAAACAAGTCTACATTGTCATTAAAAAAAACACTTTTGTGTTGGGTGTTTTTTTTTCCCTGTTACAGTGTTACTTATGTTGTGTTTACATATACAACAGGAGCTTCGACCTAATTAATAATAAACACACTTTATCAATCCATTATCCAAGATTGAAATATACGCATGCCTCCCACGAAAAGTAATATGTATATATATGTGTGACGATTCTAAGTGGCCATATGGGATCCATAAATCCAAAAAGATTGGAAGAAAAAAAGTAGGAGTAACGCAGCGAAAATCTGATGGGTTAAAGAGAACGTTTTGGAAGTTGTTGCAATAGAAGCATGTGATAAGAAAAGAGACATGCACTTGAGCTCTACGGAGAAGGAAGTGCGCGAGCCATACGCATCTGGATGATAAATGATTTCTCCTTGACGACATTTGAATTCTCCTAAGCTCCATTCCTAGTTTCATAGATTGATCACAAATATTATATAGCAAGCTTTTAATTTAAGTGGCATATGTATATATATAGTGATCATCATGCATACCTCAAGCTGGCGACCAAAAGTTACAAGAATAGTGTCCGGATCGGCGTGGAAAGAAAGTGGTCCTTTTCCTGAGTTGACTCGGAATTCGCAGTTCTTAGCCGGAAGGTGAAGGCTGAGAGTGTAATGGAGCATTTCTTCAGTCTTCTCTTTCGGCAAAGGAGGACTTTGCTCTGTCACGTTTTCATGATTGTACCTGTAAACGCTAAGCACAGATTCTCCTCTTTGTATCCTTTTATCAGTCTGTCTCCTTGAGTTTTCCACCATTATTTGCCCTAGCTTCCTTGCTACTCCTTCAAGTTTATCAGCTACATTCTCCATTTCTTGGCTACAATAAGGCCAACAAAGATCCAAAGGTTTCATCCAAATTTCTCCAATCACTTATTCATAAATGATAATACGTTTCTAAAACGTTATTCAGCCATTTATTAACTATTTATCAAATTTTCAAGTGTTATCTTTTATTTTTAGTTAGGAGATCCCTAACCAAAACTCAGATTAATTTCTATGGCATGTGAAGATTCAAGTATTCTTGTCATTTAAGATATCCTTCTGACTCGAACCTTGTCCTCCAACTCTATAAAGAATCACCCAATCACTAGACTACCACAACGTTGTTTCTAAGTTTTTATTAAGTGATTTTGCTTTTTAAGCAAATGCAAACTTGTTCACACAAAACTTATTCATCAACCAAAAATAAATTTCTTAGCTTATTCTTCAAAAAAATTATTTGTCTGTAATGCCTTTCATCTATCAGAGATCTCTTCATAATAGAGTAGTATATATATACACTAAACACAATCAAACAAGAGTGTGATGGAATTGATTAACAAAAAAATGCGGCCCATTAACGGCTCAATAACGGCTCAATAACGGCCCAATACCTGAAGCAGCGGTACCGTTCAGGTCCGATATACTCGCGCGCCCATTCCATCCGCTCCTTCCACGACCGAACCCAAACGATCTCGTCTCTGTTTCCGACAACACTCCGGCGAAAACCGGTGTCTCTTCCCTCCAAAACTCCGAAGACCCGACCCGATTCCCTCACAAGCGACCTCAGCTCATCGCTCGATATCCCATGGTAGCTCAAACGAAATGCCCCGAACTCCTTCGCCGACCGCACCAGCCGATCCACCGAACCTTCTCTTCTCGACGTCAACAGCCGAAAATCAATCTCCGCCGGGATCAGGTGGCGCGAACCGCAGGATTCGCCGCCGGAATGAGATTCAGGGAGCGTGAGCTCGGGAACCTGGATGGATCTCTCTATGATCTCGGTGAGGATCTCGCTCGCAGCGGAACGAGATCCTCTGGCTCTAGGGATCGGAGATGGAGGTGGTGGTGGTGGAGTCAATGAAGATACGTTCAATTGGCTCCTGGTTCGCATCAGAGCCATTGAGAGAGAAGAGAAGGATCCGAGGTTTCGGGCGGTTTCAATTAAAAAAATCTCGCCACAAAAGAAGAAAAATGGAAAAGACTTTGTATGGATTATTTTTGGAGAGGACACATTTCGTCGTGGTATTTTTAAAAAAATTATTGTTTGTAGAGAAGAAAGTGAGGGTCCATTACTGAACTCGAATGAATGAAAAATTAATATTTTATGATATGAATGGTGATGATGATGATGATGATGATGATGATGATGATGATGATGATGATGATGATGATGATGATCCATCATATGGTTCTCCAAACTTCATTTTCGCTGTGTAGATTCGAATATGTCTGTCAGGTGGGAAAAAGCCTCTAGGATGAAGATGTTGCCAGCTTAGACTTGGGCCAACATATGGGCCGCATTAAATGTTTGATTCGATCCACTTGTACAATTTCGGAAGATGATGGTTTCAAAGTTTGGCCAATATGAAAACCAAATCTCTAGGACAAGATAGATTGATTCAAACTTTTAATAAAATTACAAGCCACGAAAAAAATATTAAAAGTTGTGATATTTTAGAGAATTATATTAGTTTTTGATGATATTTTATAATTATTATTTATATTAATTGAAGTAAATTGTTTTTTTATTTAAAATTAGAACTTAATTATATTCTGTATTTCTTATTTCTCAACCAACAAAAAAGTCTAAGTCTATTGTGCCTCCTATTATCTCACGATTAAACATTAATTTTTTTTTACCATTTGTGCACAGTACACCCATGAAAAAATCCTCTAGATCCGTCTCTAGGTATAAAATCTCTTAAATTGACATCCACATCAATAAAAATATATTTAGGTTGTTGAGTGAATGATAAGAAATAAATAACAGAACATGTAATATTAAAAAACACTGCAAAAACATGTGATTGAATCAAATATTTAATATTCACTTTCATAACTTCCCTTTTAGTAATATTAAAGATAAATTAAGCCCCATAAACTACGATTTTCCAACCAAGAAATGTATATGGAAAGAACAATATATAATAGTTATCCTGACATTGACATGAATGATCAAACCCAACAGAAACAAGTACTATAAAGAGCTGATAAGGACCTCAAGCTAATCGAAGAGTCGTTATTACTGATAGATATGTATTACAAATGTATATCATTATAGCTATTGGGTGTCTCGGAGTTCCATTTTGTTTTCGTGGAGTAATTAAAATATAAAAATCTGCACCAACCAAGTTTTGTTTTTAAAAGTTTAAAATAAGTGGACCAACTAAGATAACAAGTGTAAATTCTACATTTTTACTTAAAAGTTGACAAGTGTGGCGAGTGTGCATAATTGAAGTTGAAGGGCATGCATGTGAGTATTCACTAATTGGTTAGTTGTAGCATCTTCCGTACGTCATTAAGCTTCTCTTATGGTCCCCAATTCGATTACTCTTTATAATCTGTCCCATCAGATTTTGGGCAATATGATCGACAAATAACTATCAAAACGCGCGAACAGGAAGCTGAACTATTTGAAGGAGATTTTTTATTAAACCTAATACATCGAAAATATAACAGTTTTGTTTATTGCAATCGATATAATTGTGTGTAGGTGTTGCAATAGGGAGACATGGAACAAGTTTTGGTGACATCGAAGTTGTCGCTATCAAAGAAGATGTAATGAAAGTATCAAAGAGCTTCTAAACTCATTTTGTATGGGTCCGAGTAGACAATCCACACCTTCACTAATGATTTTGTATTTCAAAAAAATTCACTTTATCGAAGATATTTACTTTTATGTTAGAGAATTGCAGCTAAAATGCCTTTAAGATGACACCATCATTGATTTTGTTTTTTCAGAATTTTTTACATTATCGTGTAAAATGTAAACTGGAACTAGAAGCCCTTAATCCCTTTTAACGATGTAGTGATAATTATGATGTTTATCCTTATGTTAACTTGTGGCAAAATGATTCCAAAAATCAAAATTTTTTGAATCTTGTATTAAGAAATTGATATTCTATTAAGGGTACATCATTTATACATGCATGTTTTTCTCCAAAAAATAATTAAGGATTACTATTTCAAAATAAAAATAAAAAATATATATATTTATATATATATTTGTGAAAGAGACAAAAAAATTGGTATAAGAATTGTCAATGTAAAAGAGCGGTAATTGAAAACCCATATCGCATATACATAAACAAAAACTAACGTATCCTTGTCAAAACCTACATGAAACCTTGTCTTTCTTTTTTATATTTTAAACCTTTTTCTTTCTTTATGTAAACCATAATTAATATTAACCATAAAAAAACATGGAAGTACGCAACGTGAGGTTGGATATTTTCTAGTAGAGCATGGTTTTTCATTGTACTCTTGGCTTGTTAATTTCATTTTTATAGTTTTCAACCATCTCAGTTTGTTTGTAATATGACACACTTTATTTAGTTAAATGTTATATTAGTGCCGGCAGAAGAAACTATTAAGAAGATTTTTACCAAAAAAGAAGAAGAACATCAGTAAATTCAGGTACAAGAAGATGTCGGTTTAATGATGAAGTTTTCTATCATTCTAATGGACC
The DNA here is from genome assembly GCA_000218505.1 of Schrenkiella parvula. Classification (NCBI taxonomy): domain Eukaryota; kingdom Viridiplantae; phylum Streptophyta; class Magnoliopsida; order Brassicales; family Brassicaceae; genus Schrenkiella; species Schrenkiella parvula. The sequence goes on along the minus strand of CM001190.1, from coordinate 9,441,430 downwards.
GTCGATCAACTTTCAGGTAACATCGTCAAAAATTGTATGTATATGGGATTGAGTTTTTTAAAGAGAAAGGTTCGATCTAAATTCCTAAACTTTTTTATTATTTGTAAAAGAAATTAATAGATCGCAGATATACAGTTTTATAGTGTTAATATTAGGCATATATATTTTCAATTAAGCATAACAATAGGGGAATGTGAAGTGAACCTAAACTGGTGTAAGTCATAAAAATAGATATGGACAGCAAAAAAGGTAGAGTGTTTCCCGAGTTCTGATAGACAGATTGACCATCACAATTGGAGCTAAATTGGAATCTGATGGAAAATGTAAAACTAGCTATCTAAAGATAAGATATATATGATGATGGTGTCTATGGATGATGGAGAACTTATACATCTAATATTCTAACAACAAAATCTCGTAATTTAGCCAAATTATCTAACATAGTCATGTTGTTCCAACTCTTATTGGTCTTGCTGGATATGTAAAGAAATAATATAAGGGAAAAGGGTCCAAACCCCTAATGAGAATCAGTTTTACCAAGAGACTAACCCATCAAATGATCTTCGAATTTTGAAATCAAGAAATACCCAATGCAATCAATCTAACTCTTGTTAGTCTCGAGGTACTCCAAAACGCCAAAAAGTACATCTGCTGCACAAAGCCTCAAGCTCGACTATCATCAGATTTGCGTGTATATGTCTTCTCATTTTCCTATGCATCGAACCAGGACAAAGGTTCTTCATATTATCTATACTTTGGGAGATAAAGAAGAAAAAAAAGCTTCAACTTTGTGTATCAATATAAAATTATTAGACTTAGATTTTGGTGTAACTAGTTCGTGATGGGAATTTTTATCCATTCATTATTTTAAGTTAAAGTAAGTGTATAGCATTAGATAATAATAATAACTCAGTCTTATCAATACTTTTAATTTCCACACTTACGGTACTTGTTAGATCCAAAGAAATTATAATTAGCACTGAGTCCCGTATATCTTCGACATATTCTTGTCAGAAAACCTAGTTCTCATTTTACAATTACTTTGCAAAAACTTCTATATTAAAAAGCACACCGATTACTTTATATTTTAAGGCTAATGAAGAAAAAATGCATGTAAATGATGCATTTGATGAGTACGACTCGGTCATTTGGCATGACTCTTTATTTATAGTGACATTTTATACAACAAAATATTACAAATACAAGGTTGTTTTCTTACTTTCGTGTAACATTTCAAACTAATTTATATTTTACATAAAATGAGATTTGTTATTTATTTTGCTATTCAAATTTAAAAGGGCAACTCTCACAAATAAGACAAAACAAATTTTGGTTCCCAAAATAGCAACTACTTGTAGATATTACACTACAAATACAAATTCAATATCAAAATAACTAACGGGGAAAGTCTAAACCTTAAATTAGAATTGGAGAACTTAATGCTTTGATTTGTTTGTAATTAATTTACGATAAACAAATCTGTTCATACAATAGTTGTGTTACTTTGAAACTTTAACTTATTGTGCTAGTTTTGGGTCAAAAAACTAATTTTATGCTACTTCAGGGTATTTCTCGATTTAAAAAAATACTTTTACATATATGCTTTCATATATATTATTTTAATATGTAGTTGTGTATATATAACTAAGGACAAAGGGATTCAATAGTTTAAGTACTCTTTAACTTGTATAATATAATATATATTAACAGCTCGACTTAAATTAAATATGAAGGACTTATATTATAATGACAATTGTAAAAAGTTACATAAAGGAAGAAATATTCAGACAGTAACCTCACAGAGACGAATATAAATAAAAAAAAGACAAGAGTTGGCAAATATTTTAATGTCTGAAGAACCACCAAGGTGAACTCGTATTATATTTGATTTTTTACTAGAAGTGTCAAGTCTTTCTATAAGTGGAAAATAAAGTATAAATTAAATGAACACTTTAACTGGTTCACTCTAAGATAAACTATGTTGAAGTATATTAAGAAAAAAAAAACACTTAACTATCTACATTATACATATTTTTTTTAAAAAAATATACATATCTATAGATAATTGAGATTAATTATGGTGGACTAATGCAAGCGTACATAAATACGATACGAGGGGAAGGAACTTAAACATTCTTCTTCTCACTCACAGTCACAAACACAGTCACACACACAGTCACACACACAGTCACATACACAGACATTCGTTCCGAGCTTCTATGGCAATCCTTTTTTCGTAGTTACCAACATATCTTTTTGTTATAAGTGAAGTGTGATAATATATAATATATAAATACCTATATATATATATATGAGCATGTGCAGATCCGACATGAAAAGCAGTGTATCGGGAGAGATTATAAATGGAGAATGCGATGTTTCAACGTCCGTCAAAGAAGAAACTAGCGGCCACGCCAAATTCTCCGCTTGTCTCCGTCGCATCCCTTTCAATGAGGCTTGTTTCTCTTTTCCTTTTTTCCCTTTTTTACGTTTTCTTGCACAAAATATTTTCGATTAGTTTGGACAACTCACTCACTGTTTGATTTCATGTATAGTTCTCGTGTGTTTTTTATTGTGCAACCAATTTTCGATTCAAGATCATCTTCACATATTATGGAGAAGTTTTCTATTAATAGACTGTTTTCGATGTTTAAGAAGTCAATTAGTTGATTTTGATGGGTTATGTCATTTTCAGTCACTTTTACAGTATTTTGGGGTGGTAAATAATATGGAATTCTTGGAACTTGATCTTGGACTGGATCGAAATGCTACATTTGACTGTTTAATTGCATTTTTATGGAAAGTAATGCATCTCTTTTAGAACAATCAGTTTGAAGAAAACTTCAAATATTTCGTTAACAAAAATATGTTGACATCCATTATATGTAACTATTGTCTTTGTATATCTGATGTTTGAGTGTGTGTGTGTGTATGCATATTGATATTCATATTTACGCGTAGAGCGTTACTAGTATGATATGAATCCTCAGTTTCATGGACTGAGATGACGCCTTTTTTATGGGGTTGTACTTACTTCGGAAAGTTTTCTATATATGTTTCCTCTCACTATATATACTTTTATTAGTTCCGTTAGTTACTTAGTACAAAGTACTTTATCATCTTACTTATTCCATAATTAATATAATCTAGTTACTTTTTTTTCTCGAGTCCTTTATCTATTTTTTTAAATCTCAATTAGTTAATGATATTTGTATAATATATATACTTTTTCTAGACCAATTTTATGTTTGTAAAGTATTGATATATTTCTAGTGATGTTGGTGAAATGAAAGATTGATAAATCTAGTGATGTTCATGAAATGAAATATATGTAAGCTGATTTTGTTTTTCAAAAGGAAAATAAAAAGGTGAGCTTTTTAGAACCCATGATGATTTTTATTTAAAAAGATCCTAGAATGTTGGTACAGTTAGTCGTTCACTTTACTGTCACTTGTGAATTTGATTATTCAGTTCTAAAAGTTATAGAATTTAAAACCTTTTCTCTTCTTTTTGAACTTTCTCATTCCAGTCCCAGTGGCCATGTGATGCGACCATCTTCCTCGTGCTTCCAAATTGCTCTTTTTTTTTTAATGATACATATCATTTTCGTATTATATGTAACATCTTCTGTTTGCTCACAACAACAAAAATTCCTTAAGACTCTGTTTTTTTTATAACAATAATAGCGTTTTAGTTTTTGTTTCAACACTTGTTTAGTTTTGTTTAGATAACAAGTACTAATGAACGGTATAAATTTTAATACGTTTGAAATATTATATAAAATGATACACAAAGATAGAGCTTAAATCACATGTTTTTTATATAAAAATTTCTTGATTTTGTTTTGCTATAAGCCTAAAACAGTAAAATAATAAATAGTTCAATAATTGAAAAAAACTTAACAAAAATCACATTTTTTTTCCATGCAGGTGGGAGAGGAGGTAGCATCGCTCACAAAAATAGCATGCCCGATCGTGATGACATCACTTCTCATTTTCTCCAGATCAATAATCTCAATGTGGTTCCTGAGTCACCTCGGAAAAGTCGAACTCGCTGGCGGTGCACTCGCCATGGGCTTCGGTAACATCACCGGAGTCTCCATACTCAAAGGCCTTTCCGTTGGTATGGATCCAATCTGTGGCCAAGCCTTCGGAGCCAAACGCTGGACCGTACTTAGCCACACGTTTCAGAAAATGTTTTGCCTCTTAATTGTCGTTTCTATCCCAATCGCCGTTGCGTGGCTCAACATCGAACCCATTTTCCTCAGGTTGGGTCAAGACCCGGATATAACCCAGGTCGCCAAAACTTACATGGTGTTCTTCGTCCCTGAGCTACTGGCTCAGGCCATGCTCCACCCGCTCCGAACGTTCCTCAGAACGCAAGGCTTAACGTCACCGTTGACGATATCTGCAATCGTGTCCATTCTTCTTCATCCTCTATTTAACTACATCTTTGTCGTGCGTATGCGTTTAGGAGTTAAAGGCGTCGCGGTCGCAATGGCTTTTAACACTATGAACATCAACGTGGGACTACTCGCTTACACTTGTTTTTCGAAGTCTCTAATCAAACCGTGGGAAGGGCTCGCTTTGCGGTCACTTTTCCGCGGCTGGTGGCCGCTGCTTTCTCTAGCCGCACCAAGCGCAATCTCGGTGTGTTTGGAGTATTGGTGGTATGAGATCATGCTTTTCCTTTGTGGACTTCTCGGAAACCCTAAAGCGAGCGTGTCGGCTATGGGAATACTGATTCAGACAACAGGCCTACTCTACGTAGTTCCGTTTGCTATAAGCAGCGCTATTGCAACTCGTGTAGGCCACGCGCTCGGAGGCAGACAACCCACACGGGCGCAATGTACGACCGTGATCGGTTTGATACTTGCAGTAGCGTACGGTTTATCAGCTGCTGTTTTTGTGACGGTGCTTAGGTCGGTCTGGGGAAAGATGTTCACGGACGAACCGGAGATTCTTGGGTTGATTTCGTCCGCGCTTCCGATCTTGGGGCTTTGCGAGATCGGAAACTCGCCACAAACGGCTGCTTGTGGAGTTTTGACGGGCACGGCAAGGCCTAAAGATGGGGCACGAGTTAACCTATGCGCGTTCTACATCGTGGGCTTGCCTGTAGCAATCACGGCCACATTTGGGTTCAAAGTTGGGTTTTGTGGACTATGGTACGGACTGCTGGCTGCGCAGATTACATGTTTGGTTATGATACTCTGTACGGTGATTCGTACGGACTGGAACCATCAGGTAAAGCGAGCGGAGGAACTTACCTTTGCTTCGACCGACAAAAGTCATTTGGAAGAAGAAACCATCCATACTGAAGTCGATGATGATGATGTTGGTAGCAATGATCTAGAGACTGGCTTATTACAAAACACAAATGACTAATTTAGAATTGTTAAAAAAAATCAGCTGATAATTTTAACGGATTGTTAATTTTATATATATGATTTTTTTTTGGACTATAATACCCAAGATAGATTTGTATCCGATTGTTATAACCAATGTTTTGGTAAAAGAGTCATGAGTACCACTTAATTGCTTGAGCTTGGTTTAGCTAACATGTAAGCTAGTATATTGGTTATTTATTTATAATTATCTTTATCATTCTTTATGTAAAATTATGTCGATCATGACTTTTACCTTATTAGTTTGTGTTAGTACCATTTGTTATTGTTTGGGTTCAAATATAATTTAACGTATATTATTAAATTGTTTGATACAAAAAAACTAAGTCACAGAACTCAGAAGTACGTATTGACGAAACAGTTGTGACGAAGTTACAATATTTTATGATTCATCCCAATGCCTTTGAATTATGTATACAAAAAGCAATAAGCCTGATTCTCCCCAAACCCGGCCCACCCAATCATATATATATATATATATGTGTGTGATATATTTGAACCGTTGCTTTTATTATTTTTTCTTCTGTTATACGGTATATGTATTGCTGAAACTAGCTAGGCTACTTCTTTGCATAGCTAGGATTAATTGTTAGGAACATCAAATAACAAAGGTTTCATATCCCTGGCCCGCTCCACGGCGAGGAGACTTGTATCCAGTGAGTTCTCGATTTGCATAGACACCACTCTGTGTATATGATATCTGAGTTTCACATTTCTTAAAATCTAACATCTATTTTTTGCTTCTTCCAGGTTCCTTCCAATAGTTTCTATCAACCTAAAATACAAAACCGTACGTTTTCCTCATAAAAGTTGATGTCGACCACCACCATGTCCACCTCCAACAATTGCCTCTCGCTACTAGTGTCACCGTTGAGGTTGTTTAGAACACACCAACGCGCAAAACGCGCTCTTTAACGTTGAATGACCGGTGTTGCGTACTAAACTCATTGCTGAAAATTACTTGATGCAAAGTAAACCGTACTAAACCGAATTAAATCTGCATATGCGTAACACAATGTGCAAATTTTTTAAAAACGCAAAATGCACCAAACCATATCCCTAAACACATCTAACTCGGATATAGATCCTAAAATAGTAAATTCACAAGTCGAAATGGGTAAATCCAAGTAATATCAAAACGCTAGCAAAAAATTAGAAATGATTTTGGAGATGACATAAAATGTAACTAACGTTGTTCGGATGAAGCTTTTTTCAATTCATCTCAAATTGAATTCTAATATATATGGTCATTTTGTTTGGGTCAAATCGGATTCTGTTATAATGTTGAGTTTTAAAACTTTTTAACTCTATATCAATTAGTATAAATCAATTGGTCAACTCTAGGTCCATGACATGCCGATGTAGAATTTATAACAATGTTTCATGAAATATATTGAAACCTCAAACAAGTTACACGTATAGAGGCGTAGCATGCGTAGTAATTATTTGGGTCCTATGTATTTATACCAATGTACTTTAAGATCACACGTGTTGTGCGTACATATAATACGTTGCATGTGGCATTTCGGTGCCTAAATTCTCAATTTTCAACGAAAACAAAAGAAAAAGGCATAAATCATGTAAGCCCTTTAGGCACCGACATATTTGAAACGGTCAATACGATATTTTCTTTTCTTAAACAGTAAATAAGATTACACACATGAATGAAACTACAGAAAACTTATTTTGGCGTGTTCCATAGCCATATATATAGAGAACATTTACACATTATCTGAGCGGAAGGATCACTTGTGAAAAATATATAGTCTTAAAGATTACAAAAATACTAATTTTGAACATAGCTAATTGAAGATTCTTACAAAAAAAATTAGGATAGTTTAAATTGTGTGGTTTATTCTCGTTTATAAATTTTCAATCTGAATGTGTATATCATATACTAATACTGGCAGAGCAGAATCATTATTCTGCAGTAATATCGTAGATAAGAAAAATTAAACGATTCATTTTGTTGGTGTATATTGAATGAGAGCCTATATAAATAATATATGTATATGAATTAAAAATGTATCTTTGCTATTTGAGAAATCCGATTTATATCCGCAATGATATATAATTTTGAAAAAGTTATATTCTTAAGTTCGATATTTTATAAAGCCAATAAAATAAACCAGTTTAATCCTAAATTAAAAAAACTTGTATGAGTGAATAGCTTTATTTTACTATGTTTTGATTATAAGTTATTTTAGTGGTTTGAATATTCTTAATAATCAGAGATTATATTGCAAGTTTATCTTTCATTTAATTTTTTTGGGAAAACATTGTAATTAACTTTGAGTCTTTTTGACACACTGTTTTTTTTGTAGTCAAAAACTGTATTTTTTTCTTATTAACAGAAGCACAGACATTTAAAATAATCAATTCCTATAAAATCGTTGTAAAATCAAAATCTACCTCATAAAAGCCTATTGTATTGTACAAGTAAAAGCACCTAGGTTTACCAAAAATAAGACTAGAAATAGTATTATGAGCGGGAAAGATCGAAGTGATGGCCTTGAAAAACAAAGCAACCGACAGTGACCCCATCCCACCCATGTGTCGTGCATTCAATTTTGTGTATGTATTTGAGTAGAAAAAAATTCACATACTGACGAGCCATCTACATAACACTACTGTGTGGGAGGCTAGGACAAACCGACCTCATCTCGTGTATATCCTTACGGAGAAAAATATTTTGGAAACAAAAAAAAGCAAAAGCAAAATATTATATTTTACTCTTTACTGACATCATATAGCAAAAACGTTGTTTTAATCTTAGAACTTGAAATATCATAATCACAAAGATCTCTATTTCAAAAATCTCCAACTGTTTATTGAATTAACTAAACAAAAACTCATGTTGGTTTCATGTTTTATTATGTTAAAGATTTAGAACATCGGATTTATATATTTTTTTTAGAAATTAGATTATTGTTTTTTCTTTTCCGTCAAATCATCGTCGCATAGCAAAATACAAATTAAACTATTAAACGATGTGTTTGACATATTTTTTAAACATATTTATTTGATCATTCACCCAAAAATATTGCTCCTGGATCTTAAGCTCTTAAAATATAGCATCTACAGTTTGTACAAAGTCAATGTTTATTTAAGAAAGAAAATGAAAAAGATGAGAGTTTGAAACTCATTTATGTTTTCGCTTGTTTTCTGAAGAGCGTCTACTCACAAAATTTTATGTATTTTGTTGGATCCGTTTAATCATATATTTTTCTCACATCTGTTGAATCATATTTGCTGATAATATAATCCGGTTTAAAACAATCAACGTACGTCATGATTTAATTATATAAAAAGATGTTGAAGAGATGATGTTTTTCTAAACTAAAAGAGATAAACGATACTTGTATGTAAATTAACTATTTGCGTATCCACATCTACATTTCCTTTTTTGACTTTTTCGTACCACATCTATAAAATTAAAAAGTCTTAAATAACAATGCAATTTCAAAAAAAAAACAAAGTACATAGGTTGTAGAAGTTTTCTTTTTAAAATATAAAATTTAATTAAGATGTCAAACGAAATAGATGAGAGGTCCTACATAATTAGGGACCTCTACATTAAATAAAACCAACAACCAACCAACTACTCTCTTTACTCTAAATTGCATTCACATTCATAACATCAAACTCTCCTTGTCTATATAAACACTCACTCCCCCAACTCTCTATCACTCATCATTACACACACATCTCATTTTGCAAACCATTAAATAGATCACTAAAACTAAGAGAGATAAATGGCTGCTGGTCTAATGAAGTTGGCATGCTTGGTCTTGGCCTGCATGATTGTGGCCGGTCCAATCACAACGAACGCGGCTCTCAGCTGTGGCACCGTTAACAGCAACGTGGCCGCATGCATTGGCTACTTAACCCAAGGTGGACCTCTTCCCGGAGGCTGCTGCAACGGTGTTCGTAACCTTAACAGCATAGCCCGTACCACCCCTGACCGTCAGCAAGCTTGCCGTTGCCTTGTAGGAGCCGCTAACGCCTTCCCTAGTCTCAATGCTGCCCGTGCAGCTGGACTTCCTAAGGCATGTGGAGTCAATATCCCTTACAAAATCAGCAAAAGCACCAACTGCAACACGTATGTCTTAATCTCCCTCTCTCTCTGTCTCTGATATATATGAAAATGAAAGGCTAATTCTAAAACAAGAATTAATATAATAACAAGATTATATGTTGTTAAATGAAAACTTGAGCTTTTATATTAACGGTTTCGTGTTTTAAAGATTATATTAAAGATTTTGAAGCCTTCCCGGTGTAACCATGCTCTGACGAAAACTTTGCTTGATTAATGAAGATTTGAGTATTTTTATTACAACGGTGTTATGTTTATTTGTATGTGGTTGCAGCGTGAGATGAGCGGCGGTCGGATGAAGCTCAAGTGGACCTTTCGAATATGATATAATGGACGAGAGACTAAATAAGATGTTTTTCTAAAGTTTTTTTTAATTTCCTGTTTTCTCTTTTGTTGTGACGTTCCCACTACTTTGGTTGTCTGTACGATGCTCACAATCAACGTTATATGAATTTCAGATCCAAGGTTTACGTTCTATATTCCTAATAAGGTTATTTTAGGTTCATAGATATGAACAAGATTATCATTAAACATTAACAAAAATAAAATAACCATTAATTTGCAATACAGTTGGGAAGTAACGGAGCATTTTAATTTTGCAGAAAATCAAGTAACGGGACATTGTCCAAGTTTGTAGTGTCTCTACTTGTTTAGACTAAAGAACTAAGATAATGGAGAAATTTGAAAATGATGGGAAACGTGACAATCCTTGGGAAACTAGGTCCATATTAAATATACAAAATATTTTGGTGTCTATTTAAAAACAAAATTGATTTAAATTCTAGACTTCTATATCACTTATGAGATGATGATTTGGACAACCAAATAGAATGGACACTAAGAAATAACATTTCTTTTAAAATTTGGTATCTTTTGAACATTGATAATTATTTTTTCATTTCATTTAATATACCTTGTGATGAACGTTTTTTTATAAAGAAAAAATGTCAAAAATTCTTTCAAAATGCAAACGACTCCCAAAAGTCTAGGCACAACTCTTACTGCCTTATCAGTGTTAACGGTTAATTACAGCTTTTTTTTTCTGGTAAAGGGCGATTTGTTAAATTATAATAAAGGGAGTTTTACACTTTCAAGGAAACTCAACTTTACAAACAAAAACAAAACGGCAAACTTAAACAAAAATAAGATAAATTATCAAAGTATGTGTTTAGCATATTTTTCAAAATAGTTCACTGATCCACCAACAAATGGTCTTGGATCTGTAGCTCTCGAGATTAATTAACAGCTATAGTTTGTAAAACAAGGTTAGACTTTGTTTGAAAATGAGGAGAGTTTGAAACTCTTATGTGTTTTCCTTGTTTTGTGAAGAGTGACGTAATTTATGTATTCTTAAGCGCAGATATACCTAGTCTTAAGGAGTGAAATAAAATATAAAATAAAAATTGCAATTTAAAGTTCTAGACTTATACACATGCACAAGGAGGCGAAGGTAGTAAATTGGGAGAGGGTCAATTGTCCCTATAAAGTTTTAGAGATTAGTTTAATTTTATTAAAAGTTCACTCATAAAAAAAATGTTGACCTCTAATCAAAATTTAGTGAAAGTGAATTCCAATTAATAAATTATATAATGAACTTCATTTAATTTTTCAAACCAATTTATCATGATCCATGTAAGTAAATTTGATGGCTCCGCCAGCATATATATTTGTCGGAAACTGAGAGAATTATATATATTTTTGTTTTGATTTTGGTCTAGAGTAATCGATGTCATGATTCTTGAACAGATGATGTTGCGATATATAAAATATGTACTAATTAATTATGTTTCTACATAAAATAACTATTTTTTTAATCCCAATGTATAGTTTTAAAAGTCTTACACAAAAAAAGGAGTATAGGCGTTAATAAAATGTATTTTGGTATCACTTTTCAGAATATAAAATTGAATAAAAATGTCAATCAAAATAGATGAGAGGTAGTCGGTACTCCTACATAATTAGGTACTCTACATTAAATGTAACCAACGGCCAACCAACTAATCCTTTCTACTAATCGCATTCACATTCGTAACATAAACTTTCAATTCTCTATATAAACACTCACTCCCTCAACTCTCTTCATCACCCAATATCACACTTACACACATATCTTCATTTGCAAATAACCAAACACACTAAACCTAAGAGAAAAATGGCTGCTGGTCTAATGAAGTTGGCATGCTTGGTCTTGGCCTGCATGATCGTGGCAGGTCCCATCACAGCGAACGCTGCTCTGAGCTGTGGCGCCGTTAACAGCAACGTAGCACCGTGCATTGGCTACATAACCCAAGGTGGGCCTCTTCCCGGAGCGTGCTGCAACGGTGTTCGTAACCTTAACGGCATGGCCCGTACAACCCCGGACCGTCAGCAAGCTTGTCGTTGCCTTAAATCTGCTGCTAGCGCCTTAGGCTCTGGTCTCAACGCTGGCCGTGCAGCTGGACTTCCTAAGGCATGTGGAGTCAGTGTTCCTTTCCCAATCAGCACCAGCACCAACTGCAACAGGTACGTATATGTGATGAATCTCCTCTCACACTCGCTATCAGATTCTTATATTAACGTTGTTATGTCTTCCTGTTCTAACCATGTTTTAATGGAAATTTGAGGTTCTCATATATAGTAACGGTGTTATGTTTTGATTTGATGTGGTTGCAGCGTGAAATGAGCGGCCGTCGGATGAAGCTTTAGCAGACGTTTCGAATATTATAAAATGGATGAGAATATTTAAATAAGATGTTCGAATGGCTTCTCTTTTTTTTTTAAGTTTCTAATGTCTTTTTTATTATGGCAACTGGTCGTTTGTACTATGTTCTCAAACAACTTTATATGAATTTCAGATTTGAGGTTTGTGTCATTCTATATATTCTTACGAAAGCTTAGTTTAGTTCCATCAATATGAAAAACAAATCAGTAATTTACATTACGATTGTTAGAAGTAGCCGTCGCCTTATAACTCCTCCACTGGAAGGCCTTAATATAACATAAGATAAAACAATGAGAAATTATTTAAGTTTGTGCCGTTTATAAATTTTCAAATGTCCATTTGTTAAAAAAAAAGAGATCTGTTTGGTAACACAAACTGATAAACTAGAAGAAGAAACGGTAAAAAATATTACAATAGTTCAAAAAGAAATAACAGAGAAAAAAGAATTGAAAATACAGCTGTTAATATTGCTAATTTTTAACGTGATCGGTAAGTATTAAACCGGTAAATCTTATATGGTTGCAATATTAGCAATCAAATCCTTGGCATCTGTAGTGCTTGGTGGATATGTATCTCTCTATTCTATTACCAAAAAAATTGTTAGATTTTATTTTAAATGTGTTACTCTAAATTCTTGGCATCTTTAGATTTTAATCTCAATGGATTATATGTGGAAAATATGGTTGTTTTACACATATAATTAACATTTCTTTGACACACACTATAATACTTTCTTATTATCAAAAGCACATATACATATAAAATAATGATCTTCAATAAATCCTTAAAGGTACCCTTTGATAAAATATAGTGAATTGTACAAGTAAAACATCTAGTTTTACCAAAATAAGACTATAAATATATGGTACGTAGTATGGTGGCGACGAAGTTTAGGCCACCGACAGAGACTCCAATCGTACCCATGTGTCGTGCCATTCAATTTTATTATGTATCAGTCAATTTTTCACATAATGACGAACCATCTACATAACACTCTATGGTGTGTGAGAGAAGGACAAGCCGACATCTTCTCGTGTGTATCCCGTACGGAGAAACCTTTTCATTTATGAGAAAACATACTATTAATATATTTTATTATTACGTACATGCCTTCTTTATTTTATCTTGAAATATATAAGATAAGATAAGAATATTACGTTATTATATAATATTCTTACTAAATCTTAGTTTAGTTGACATGAACAAATTCTTTAATTTTCCAATTTTAGAGTTGGAAAATAACGGAACATTTTTATTACTGAAAATAAAGTATCAGGACTCCAAGTTTGATTTGTTTACTTCAGAATTGACAGTTTTATTATATAAAAACTTTGAAAAATAATGTCAATATTTGATACGTACACGTGTCAAAATATAAAATTACAAGCAATGAAGTGTTTGGTTTATGTATCTCTGCATATTTCTCAATTTCCTCAAAGAGAACTTTTGTTAGATTCTGCATTAAATGCTTGCTTCCGCAAACCGTAATTAATTATTATGGATGGTAGATAGATGGTAGTCTCATATTGTATTTTATTTTATTTCAACATATTTATATAATCATTACGTACCGGAACAAAACCAACGACCATGCAACCATATACATTCCGTAACTATAGTTATCATCTCAATATTCCCAAAATTAGTTACTCTAATTTACAAAAAAAAAAATGCTGAAATGTTGACTCAAGGGTTTAGAACAGAAGTCATGTTTTAGCTCATTGACTTGAACAAGAAAAAAAAACTGATTAAAAAGTCCCAAAGGCCAAAACAGAGGTTCTAGACGATTAACCGGACAGAGACGATTGGTTTAGTGTGGTTTTGGGATTACTAAGACTGGTTACAGTGTGAAAGACTCTAGATAGTATAGAGGGTCTACTGTTGCAAAATTGTCAAAAACCCATCGAGATATTTTGTTAAAGCCCACTCAGTTTACTTAGGTATTTCCAAATCTTTCGACGTCGTTCTTTTGTCTTGCGTTTGTCTTTCGGGAAAAAATTCTTTGCTTCGTAGTTGAAACAACACAGCTCCTGAATCCCTAAGCAAAAGCTCTCTCTCTCTAATCTCTTCGCTGAGTGAGTATTCATTGATCAGGCGATGAGTATCCCAATGGAGCTGATGTCGATCAGAAACCCTAATTCGAGCTTCCTGCACAGAGCTCATTCTCGTTCGCCGGTGACGACGCTCTGTGCTCAACGTTCTCTCCGTTTACAACGCCTTCCTAGCCGACGCCATTTAGCTGCTCCAAATTTTTCTCAAGCTGTAGTTTCTTGTACTGGGCTACGTTTCGGGTTTAGCTCAGATGTCATGCTTAATCGTTCCGTTGTTGCTTTCGCTGCATCCCACGAGGAATCGGTGAGTACTAGTTGCTTCTGCTCAAAATCGTCTGATTTTTGTGTCTCTGGTATTTTGAAATTTAGATGTCTTGTCTTGTAAATTGCTCGAAGCTCGAATGTGTGGATTACATTAGCAATCAAGTGTAGGAAACGGGTATAATTGCACTTCGGTATGAGTGTTCGCAAATTGTGAAGATGGGCTCCTGAAAATCTATGAAAGTTATGCTCTTTTGTTTTAAAAAGAGTTGCTCTGAATTTGTCTTGATTAAGCTAAAATACGTTGATAAATGAGGTGCAATTTGGAGTTTGAAATCGGCATTTTTTATGCATGCTAGATGTTTTTGACCTTAAAATTGGCTACTTTTATTGCCACTGTTCGAACAGGAACCATCAGGTGTTGAGGTGGAGAAGGAGAAGAGTGATTTAGATGCTGAAGATGGTGCATCTCAGGAAGCATGGAAACAAACTCTTTCGTCTTTCAAAGAGCAGGTATCGAAGATTCAGAGCGTGTCATCGGAGGCATACACCGTTAACTCTCAAAAAGCAATGACAATCTTGAAAGATACTTCTGAACAACTGAGGATTCAAGCGGAAAAAGCCAAAGAAGAGTTGGGTACAAAGGCAAAAGAGGTTGGGGAGGAAGGCAGAGAATATATTTTGAAAGCAGCAGAAGAATCACCTTCGGATGTGAAAGAGATCGTCGACGCATTCGCCTCTACCGAGGATCTGAAAGACGTGTCACGAACTCAAGATTTTCATGTTGGAATACCCTATGGTAAACACGTTATATGTTTGGTTCCCGTTTTCTTAACTTTCATGGTCCGTAATTGGATGATAAAAAAATGTCTACTTTACAGGTCTACTTCTGCTTGTGGGTGGTTTTATTTCCTTTATGGTATCGGGAAGCATTCCGGCCATTAGGTTTGGGGTCATTCTTGGTGGAGCTCTTTTTGCACTGAGTTTGGCAAGTCTTAAGTCTCAGAGGAAAGGAGAATCATCTACTAAGTTCTTAAAAGGACAGATGGGTTAGTAAAGTGTTTCATCTGTATTGACTCTTTCGCATATCATCAAAAAACCATCGCCCAGTTACTGAGTTCATTTCTTGAACTACCGGAATTTGTGCTTTTGATTGGGTAAAGAGCTTTGATAACCCCTCTTACATGCCAAGTAGCTGATCATGAAAGAATTAGTTCAATTGCATTGTTGATTTGTAGAGAACTAAGGCTCATTTCAAGAGATACTGGGACTAGTTCAATCATATATACTTTGATTTTAGTCAGCAGATTATCTTTTCACCAATGTGATTTGTCCGACATTTTTTGTTTGAAATTAGATGTAAAACAAACTTCTTGACACTCATTTGTTTCCATGTTCTTATGTTCAACAGCTATAGTGGCAATCATATTTTTGAGAGAGTTGAAGTTGCTTTTATTTCAGGTAACGTAATTATACTTCAGATGGTTCAGTTCATATATTTGAACAATGGCTTTGAATGAAACATAATTTACTCTCACGATTTTCTTTCTGCAGAGATCTACATTCCTGGGGTTTTTGACCACCCTTACGAGGTACACACTCAAAACGAATCTTGTTTTACATTTGCAGTTTCATAAAAGCAACACGAGAGAAAGATGATTGCAAGAAGAGCCTAAACTAAACCCCAAAGAGATATTTTAGTGATGATGTAGTCATACTTTACACATTTACTTACGTAGCGAGGTTCCTAGATTCATTTGTTCCATGGGGAAAACAAAGCACAGTTTGCATATAAAGGCTAATTAGGATATACATCAGAAAGAAGGCTTAATTGTGTTGGATTACTGTTGCAGTGGTGGTGTGTTGGCGTTTTACGTGTACAAGATTGTGAGCAACAGAGAAACGGGACCAAACATAGAAGAAGGTGGAGAAGAAGATGAATCAAGCGATGGGTTTGTAAGAACAGAAGGATAGAGAAATGGTAACATGAGAATCATATTCTATGTTATTTCGATGTCCAAACACTTTGGTGTCTCTTTAAGTTGTGTACAATTTTTGCGATCAATCATCTTCTAAAATTCCGTGTACTGTATTTGGATTGGTGAGTCCTTTACGATATATCAACGAACAATAACAGGGTTAGGCCCATCTGGAGATGCAATCAACATAAACTAAAACATAATGAATTCAAGTGAGATACTTATTACTTTAAGATGTTGTAGCTCCGATAGTCCGATTAATGGTGTTGGTACCACTTGAGACATTTAGTATTTGTGTCGAATAAAATAATGTTTCCTATACCAACATTTGGTTTTTGTCACTCCACCATCCTCCATAGTCTTGTTAAACTTGCACCATTCAGATTTAAAGTGACAAAAACCAAATATTGGTATAGAATGGTGTGTGTTTCTCAAGTTACATTTTTTTTTAATTTACATCAAAGAACAAAGTTGGCAGGACTAAAAGATCCATCTATGAACTGATCATACAGTTTGATAGTTTGTGTCATGGGGACATAAAAGCTTGGTTATGGAGGAAAAACAGATTCAAACTAAAAAGAGGAACCAGTATTTTGTGGTCTAAGTTACATTGTACTAATTTAGATCAACGAAAAAGTTTGGTAGGACTAAAAAAGCCATCTATGAACTCATCAGACAGATTGATGAGATTTCAAATGTCCATATGAATTCCAGTATTGTTGGGCTGGCTGTCCAAAGGCATGTACTGCGCCATGATCGCCCGAATCTCTGAGTCCATGTAATGCTGCACATATGTAATACATGTTTCTTTTGGTTAATAGAATATAATTCAATTATTGACATCTAGATCGACAGAGATATCAAAATCGTCAAATCTATATCAAGTGAACATTACCCTGATTCTGTATTTGTAGATGGCATATCCTGAAAGACTCATAGCAGCGAATGCAAGTACGAGTATCATCAGAAAGCTCCAGCTTAGCTTCATCGCTTCAAAGTTTCCTGATCATCAAATAATTCAGGCTAGAGTGGGAGTTTCTTAATGGTAACATTTTGAGGTAGTGTTTTGGATTTGAACGAATTGTTACCAATGCAAGTATCATGCTCTCGCAAGTAAAACAAACCCTTTCTGCAGCTGCATTCATAACTTCCCCATGTGTTTTTGCATTTACATTCAGGGCACTGACAAGCCAGTTTCTCTTTGCATTCATCCGCATCTGCCAATGCAAACAGAACCAACCAAAGAAGATGAATATGAAATCGATATTTAAAGTTCCAATTGTAACCACATCTGAACCAGACTATACTAAACCAGTATGCAAACTGATGTGATGTGATGTTATGTCCTTTACCAAGTTAGTTGCACATGACAGATTAGTAGTACCTATACATGCATAAAGATAATGGTAGATGTACCTTCACAGCTCTTTACTCCGTCACCCTTGAACCCAGGCGGGCATTTGCAAACACTTGAATGATCATCCTAAGAAACCCATTTTCCGAAAGAGTTTCTTTAATGTCTTAAGAAAATGATTGTGAGATTTCAGAAGTTGGCAATGGCATATACTTACAACGCAAGCAGAGTATGTGTAGCCACCTCGGGTTTCTCTCCAGCATCCTCCATTGTTGATTCCACAGTGCAAAGCTCCAGAAGCTATCCACACGTACAAATTGGAACTCTTATAAAGTGTAAAAGAACTTGTACGAAATCAGCTCATGTTATACTACCTGGAGAATAGCTAAACATTTGAGCCACATGGGAAGCATCAGGTTATTATTACTAAATAACTAATGTAGTGCAACAACACCTCGTGAAATAGAAAAAGCATATTCTATTGGACTGAATCTCATACCACACACAACAAATAGCAGCAATACGAAAATGTCGAAATTCACTGAGTAAAACCACTTTACCTTTGCAATGAGTGTAGCCGTCACCAACAAATTTAACACCTTGAACAGTAGGGCACTCACACAGTCTTCCCCTAAAAGTATCCTAAAATGCCAATTCAGAACAAAGACGAGCAATCAGATTCAGCAGGAACAACAAAACAAAACAAAAACTTAAGCCAAAGACTTTGAAATGATCAAGCTTAAGTGGAGACCAGGCATGCAGTAACGTTAGTAGCTCTGTCTTGCCAGCATCCACCATTGTTTTCTAAACACTCATTGGTGTTTTGATCTGCATACACATAACAAAACAAACTGAAAAAACAATCTTGTCCACCAGCTTATTGGATATCTAAGTAACTATGTTTCAGGGTAATCTTTCAGAGAAATGTGACCTTCAGTTAAACATATGGCTGGTTCCGTTGTCTCTTGAAAACCCGCGCATAAAGCTTTGAGCACTGCTCCTTTTTCTAACTTACCTAGGAACACAAGAATTGTATCAGAAACAATCAAATAGGTAAAATTGCTTTAGTATGGGTCGAGTAGTACCTCTGTATTGCCTGTTGTTCACCACTAGTGTTGGGAGGATAGTAACGTCTCCACGAGAACCTTTACCTATCTGAATCAGTCTCGTATAAGGACACGAAATGAAGTAGCTTAACATATTTCAAAATCTATAACAATGAGCTCCTTACTCGTTACAAGTCAATTTGCTCCAAAAAAAAGACAAACCTGTGACTCTTGCTCTGCTTTAAGAATAGGGTTCTCCACATCTGCGTCAGTGTCTCCAATACAACTGTCTACCTTCTCGAGATCAATGCCTGAAACCACATCACATAAACGAAATGTAGAAACTAGACAATTATCTGGAAATGATTAAAGGGAAAGCAATACACTCACCAAGTGACTTGATAACTTTGTCTGCGCATTCCTTTGTGTACTTGTTTAATCTCATGGGACACCGAACAGAAAAGTCAGTCACATAGTCCCACCATATCCATGGCTTACCGGTCTCATTAACCACTCTAAAGACGCAAGCCTGGCGTAAATTCTGAACAACAACATCTTTTCCATCGTACCCTTTTGTGAAATCTTGCTCAGGATCCGGAGCACAGTACCTTCCATGATTGATACACTGAGACTTGCACTGTTTACTCACCACAAAAGCCTTGGGGCAATACCAAGTGATGTAATGTGGTGTGAATTGAGTATAACCTCCTTTCTCAAGAATCTGAGCTGCTCCTTTGAAGTTCTTTAGAAACTCAATCTGCGTATCACATTTCTTCCCGCACTCATTGTTGCTATCAGTCCATAGCTCGTACTCAACACGCTCGTCCGGATGTGGAACTGACTCAGTCCAGTCTAGGTTCATGTTAACCAGGTTCCCATCAGATATAGCAGACTTTATGCTATCTCCCAACGATTTTCTGATCAAAGCAGAAGGAATGTTAATCTTTTCGAGATAATCCACATTAGCATTGTCTTCTTCAGGTGTATCCATTGTGATTAATGGCTCGAGTTTGTTATCAGCCACTAGAATCGCAGCTGCCCCGGCTTGCTGTGCGTTCCATGCCTTCAAAGCGAAGTAACAATCTGTTCATAGAGAATCAACCCAGTTTAAGAGACTAAACCACTCTACAAGCCACACAAGGAAAAAAAAACACAATGGCGCAGACGTACAAGCAAGAAACTAAGATACTAAAGCGAAATGCAAACAAAATAAACAAATCAAACATTCAAAATTGTAACTTGATGATAAATGATGATCCTAAAGGTGCTTAAAAGAGGGAAAATGTAGAAAAGATTTTCTGACTTGTTAAGTCGAAACAGAGTTACAAAACAAACAGTTTATACTTAGCTCATTAACATAACTACTTAACCGCTAGCAAACTGTATCAAACCTCCACTGAGAAACTTAACAAAACGTATTTAAGTGACATAGAAAAGAAAGAATTGAACCTCCTCGATCAATAAGAAGGAAAGTGGGTAAACTTCCAGGTGTGGATTTGAAGGAGACACCGAAGTCGCTGAAGCTCTTACATGCCTTGTGGTTCGTCATGGGATACACAACGGTTCCGACAAGTGTTCCACCGTATTTGGGAATTCCGAAATTCCCAATGGCACATTCATAAACACCTTTGATGGTCTCCGGTGAAGTCACTTTAAGATTGTTCTTCTCCACTAAAAATTTACCAAACGCCAGTTGCAATATCAGAACAAACGAGAGTGTTAAAACCGTAAACTTCATCTTCATCTCGCTTCGAATCAAGCACTATTGGAGTAAGTGCTTTCTTCTGCTTAGAAGCGATTACTTAAGATTCCAAAACAGAGGAGAAAAAGATGAGAAAATTGGAGGAAGTCCTTTGCGAGGCGTAAAGGATGATTCGTTGTATCGTTAATGACACGTTGAGATCAACGAGGAAGCTTGAGGTTTTGGCAGAGAATCAAGTGGGAACACAGTCATTGATGGTTGGTAAAATGTTAAGCAGAAGAGCCTAAAATCATATTTTTGCCAACTTCTTTCTCTGCTAATCACGTTTTTAACTCTCTTTTTTTTCGCCAACTAATCACGTTTCAAAGCTTTTTAAAGTTTCACTTACTTCTTGCCTACTAATAAAAAAAGAAGAAAAAAAAGTTATATTCCTATACTACATAGTATTTTGATGAATTAATTATTGTTTTTGTTAAATAACTTAAGACTTTATTAGTGTTAAATTTTTAGGATGCATGGGAAGCACGTGTTTCACGTCGGTGGTTTAGCACGAGGACGGCTGAGAGTGGGTTCTTTGCCTTCATCCCTCACGTGTTGTCCATTTTCAAAGTTCATTCTCTTCTTTTAACACGTCAACGTGATAAAATCCTTTCTAATCGTAGAAGTTATAATCAATGATTCAATGTTATCTCTTAAATCTTCATAACATTTATTAAAGAATTAATGTGTGTGGATTTTAATATTTTTTTAACAAAATTTTCATTAAATTTTACTTTAAATGATTTATTAATATACATATATTTTCCAAGTTCTTATTTTGTTCTCAATTGTGAGTCCAAGAAATGTATGATGATTATAGAAAAAAAGGAGGATTTTGTTTTGTCTAAAAAAAACCCAAAACATACTATATGAGGCTTATAGCCCAATAAGGGCCTTTGTTCAGCCCATGCTTGATTCAGTAATTTGGAGCAGAAAGAAGCGTGAATCTAGTAATATTCATAGACCCAACCACGTGATCGAAACCGTTGATTTTCCTAAGGTTTTAACTGAAACCGTTGATCGCTTTATAAATAAATAGGAACACTGTTTCACTCCGTAATCTCTCTATCTTCTCCGTCGTGACCAGAACAAAGTTCCGCCGTACGCATCTCGTAATTTTTTTTTTGCATCCTTCCTCCATTCTTCTTCAATCGCTAGTTGCGATTAGGTTTTTTTTTGGTTCTGAGTCGGCTTGGATCTGTCGGTTTTTTTGCAAAGAAATTGGCGATTTCCTCTTGGAGCTAGGGATTCGAGGGACGATGGAAAGTGAATTGATTAATTTGTTCGAGGCGGCAAAGAAGGCGGCCGATGCGGCGGCTCTCGACGGTGTTACCTCCTCAGGTCCGGAGGTTTCTCGATCTCTTGATGCCCTGAAACAGCTCAAGAAGTTTCCTGTCACATACGACACGCTCGTTGCGACGCAGGTGCGTTTTCAATTTATCTCTTTATGCTAGAAAGTTTTGGTTTTTTCTTTCTTTTTGCATTTAGGAGATCGTCCTCATCTCTTTTCGGCAAATAGGTTGTTTACATTGGAGGGTTTTGCTTTGCCTAATCTCTTAGCATTGACTTTTGTTATCTTTATTAGGGTTCATTGGTTTTCATCTTATTTTCTTTTCAAAAATTTGAAAATATTAAACTTTAAACGCAAGATGAAGAAGCTTGAGGAAACTTAAGGAATCCTGTTTTACTTGAGGTAACTTAAGCAATACTCTTTACTTGATTCCCTTTGTTTGCAGGATAAACAGGTCATGCATTAGAAATACATCTTCGTCTTTTTTTTTTCTGGTTAGGAAAATGTATTCATGTGTGCGCTAATTTTCGAACAAGCTTATTGTTGATTCTCTATCTCTGGAATGTTGATGGTGTTTGTATTGCTTTAGAGAAAGTTATATCCTTTTCTTGCTTCCAGGTAGGAAAGAAGCTGAGGTCCCTTGCAAAACATCCTGTTGAGGAAATCAAAACCGTAGCTTCTGATCTGCTTGAGATATGGAAGAAAGTTGTCATTGAAGAGACATCCAAGGCTAAGAAAACCGAAAGCATAAACGGTTGCAAAGAGGGTAAGTTAGATAGGAAGGATGTTGAGAAGGCTTCAAATCCCGGGGCTGTAAAAGTCCAGAAACTTCAGAGGGGTGATTCAGCTAAGAGTATCAAGGTAGAGAGAAAGGAGCCAGACAATAAAGTCATTACCGGTGTGAAGGTAGAGAGAAAGGAACCAGATAACAAGGTCACTACTGGTGCAAAGATAGAGAGAAAGGAACTAGACAACAAAGTCAATACCGGCGCCAAGATAGATCATCGTGTTCAGGCTGTCAAAGATGAAAGGGTCTCAAAAGAAACCCAATCAAGTATGAAATCTCCAGCTAAGGCACCTAATGGTACTCCAAAGCTAACTTCGATGGTCAAATGCAATGATCCTGTGCGTGACAAAATCCGCGAGCTACTTGTGGATGCCATGTCCAGGGTTCATGCAGAATCTGATGAGTACGATAGAGCGAGAGTAGTTGGATGTGATCCAATCCGCGTTGCTGTCTCAGTGGAATCTCACATGTTTGAGAAATTGGGACGCTCAACAGGAGCTCAGAAGGTCAAGTACAGATCTATACTGTTCAACCTGAGGGATAGTAACAACCCAGACCTGAGAAGGAGAGTTCTCACAGGGGAGGTGTCACCAGAGAAACTCATCACACTGTCCGCTGAAGAAATGGCAAGCGACAAGAGAAAACAAGAGACCAACCAGATCAAAGAAAAATTCCTGTTTGATTGTGAGCGTGGTCAGGCACCAAAAGCAAGTACGGACCAGTTCAAGTGTGGGCGATGTGGTCAGCGCAAATGCACCTACTATCAGATGCAAACAAGGAGTGCTGATGAGCCAATGACGACTTATGTTACATGTGTTAACTGCGACAACCACTGGAAGTTCTGTTGAGGTGAGATCTATGTGTGTTCTTTTATTTCATGAAACTATGTCAAGACATAGTTGCTCTGATTGATTTATCAAGAGCTTCATGTCCATTTGCCGGCATTATGAGAATGTTCTGGCTCTGATGTTTGTTTAAGGATATCAGTTCCTTAGAGATTAGTAATTAGGGGAGTTTACTGATTTAGGTGTTTGTAGCTCTTATTTCTTTTGCTTATTTCATTCCAAAGTGTCAAACTCATCGACTTTCTTGCAAATTTTCTCCAAGTTTTGAAGAATTTTAGACTTATGTGTATTTTTTGGCCTCTTTTATCATATTGAACGGTTGAGCCTTCACAGCTTTTAATGCATGTGGTATGGATCGAAACGAAGCATTAATTCAAACTGGTTTTGGTCCAATTCCACTCCACCGCAAGGGACTGATGAAAACAGAGGAAATTGTGGCATAGACAAGCTAAAGTTCTCATTGCATTAGACTGTCATTGTTGAACTCGAAATTTATTTGCACAAAACGGTTTTTACATTCTCTATCAGACACAGCTGAAGATGTAAAGTCAAGATGAATGACTAAAAATGAATGCATTACTTAGCCAAATATGTCCCATTCGTCATCGTCTAAATCTCTCTTATTTCTCCTTCGCCGTCTTCTATCAGATGAACTTTCAAGCTCTTCAACATCCGAGTATTCACTACCTAACTGAGCATCCCAGAGTCCCTGTATTTAAAAGGCTTTCTTCAATCATCCATTTAAGACTACATCGAAATTCCCAAGCCATGCCATTACAAAACGAATACCTTTGTCAACCTCTGTTTTCTAGAAGCTGCAGCTTCGTCAACGACAACTATGTCTTCTAAGACGTCTATTATATCCTCGACATCTAATCTGTATGTACTCACCTGCATCAACACATACCGGGTAGATAATCAAAATATTGTGGTATTCCTAGATTAGATGCTTGTGCTTGTATCTCACATCAACCTAATCTATTTACTTGGATTTCCTGAAGAGAAAGGGAATTAGTTACCCACCAGGCTTGAAGGTATGATGGTTACTCCGAACGCATCAAGCTCAAGCGATTCAACTATACCAGAGTTAATGTTGAATGAGTAACCTCGAACCTAAAAAATCAACCGTGTGCTTCCAGCTATTAAACAAGATAAGGGCAAAGAGAGAGAGATCTCATCACTGAATAAGATCTAGGAAGATTATAAACACCTTTCCGATGCTTTGCCCTCCTGGTGTCACTACTCTGTAACCTACCTAAACAAAAGGTGATTATTTAGTATTAGACTTGCTTTAAAGATGGGTGATTCACAAGACAGTGCAGAACGAGACATAATCGATCTATACCAGTGTTTCAAGTCCAACCATTTTGAATTCAGTATCCAGTACATCATCACTTTCCACAAGGACAACATCACCCACCTACGGGGATCTTGACATAAACTGAGATGTAAACACATTTTCAAAAGAAACCAGTTTAATGTAGTAGAAGCCAGATGTAGTACCCGGACAATGTCTTTGAGCAGGAATCTCTCAGATTCTCCAGATAGCAAGCTGGGTTTAACATCAACCAGCAAAACCAACCACTGAAAATCGACAAACAAGTCGAGTAATTCAACAGATAAAATTTCAGAATGATCCAGCTCTCATTGCAAGTAAACAGTCTTAAATAGAAGACTTCATCGCCTCCCATACTTGGTAAAAGAGCCAGACTTTGGAACTCACTAGTGAAAATATTGCATTCAAAATGTGATCTGGTTGAACAAGAACTTACAGAAGTAGTGTCAACCCAGAGCTGAGAGACAAATCCTAAACTCAGAGCTGATTGTATACTAATAACTTGCTTAGCAACAAGGTTCGACCTCGTCGTTGTCTGTTTGAATCCTCTCGAGCCAGTAGTGTTTCTCAGATAATTTTCACCTTCTAGCTGAATCAAACCACTCTCTCGAGGGGATTCTGCACTATCGATTTCCAGGAAACCCGAAGGAGAAGAATCAACTACATCTTCTTCACTGGGTAGCGACGAATTCAAGCAAGAGACTAATTTGTCGCTTGATTTTTCTTTAGACCTGAATTTCCCGAGAAAGGCAGAATTTTGGGAATCAATCGCACCAAAATAACATCGAGCACTTGCTTGTGACGAGGAAAGAGTTTTGATTTCATGGATTAAGAGGTGACTTCTCCAGGAGCTATTGAGGATCGATGTCTGAATCCGTCTGAGTTTCCATCTACAATTCTCTGAAATGGGTCTCACCACGCGAGCATCGAGAACGGGAAGAGAAAGGAACAAGGAAGAGGAGCAATTGCACATAGCTAGAGAAAGAGTTAACAAAAACAAAAAAAATGAGTTAGTTAACAATAAATAAGAAATTAATTAGTATTCTAAATTCGCTCGGAGACGTCCGGTCCGACTAAAAAAAAAGAACTTTCGTTTCCCATTTTTCTCTCGTCTTTTTCCTCAGAAAATCTCAAACGCTACGTTTTCGTGTCGAATTTGCACTCGCCTCGTTTCAACATCCTGTGTCGCAAAGTAAGCATTTTTCTCACTTCTCGCCTCAAATTTGATTCCTTTCTCTCTTGTTTTTCTCATAAAATCTTCCCTCTCTATGTGCATTCAGATCTGACTTCGTCATTTTTCTTTTTCCGGCGATTTTCGCTAGTTTGATGAGAGAAACTTTAGACCTTCTGGATGATTTTTAATTCGATTCGTTAACTTTTTACGGTTTTTGGAAGCTGGTTCAGGTATGGATGATGAGAAGAAGAAGAAGAGAAACAAGAAGAAGAAGAACAAGCAGAATAATAAACGTGCAGACGACGCTATAGCTACCGGAGTAGCGACGTCGGAGGATGGGAATCATACCGGAGACGGTGGCATTGCTCAAATTAACCAAGTCCCATATTCCAATGAGTTGCAACAATGTCAACAGATCATCAATGTCGTCGGAAATGTAAGTTCGCAATCTCTTACAGATCGATTAAACATCGCTACAGAGATTGATTCTCTTTATTTGCATTGAACATTCTGTGATATTGTCTTTTGATTTGGTTGTGGTTGATACGACATTGGGATTTGATTCATTTCTTAGGTCTTGTCATTTATTTATGCCACATTGTATGGTTGCTTGATTGCAAATTGTTTCATCTGCCGGAAACGGATCCTTTTACTATGTGGGTATTGTCTTATTGTTACCAATGTGTCTACTTGTAACCCATTTGGTCGGTATAGAGATGGTGGACAAACATTATGCGAAAGTGCATGAGCCTTCATGGTCTGATATTTTTTATATCTTCTTATTTCAAGCAGGCAGATGAATCTGGTGCTGAGAGCAAGTCTCTAGCCAGTGAGGTGAAGTTTCTCAATGTGTCTTGTATGTAATTTTCGTTACTTAGTATATTTAAGTCTTTGCCATCTTTGCGTAAACTGGGTTTTGTTGTGTCACTTTTGGCAGAGTAGATTAACTGTATTTTGACAGGGTAATGTAGAAGAGAAAGATCAAATAACAACAGAAACAATCTGTTTGTTGTATGCAGAAAGGAGGCAATACAAGTCAACTTTTTGCATTTCTATCTATAATTTGACTATCTGTCCGCATCTGCTGATAAAGTTTTCGTTAACAGTAGCATTTTTCTGAGCTAACCGTCGGACAGTTTTCTTCCTTCTTACCATGGAAGAGTCTCTTGTTATCAATTGTTGCATTTGGAATCCAAAACTAGTTTGCAATGTTGCTGTAGGCGTTGCTGGAAGAAACAATCAAACAGTTACGTGATGAAAATGGATCTTACCTTCAGAAAGAGGTAATTAAACTCTTACCAAGCAATTTTTGTTGGTTTCATAAAAGAAACCTATCCAGCACCTAGTCATGGTTCTTTCCTCCGTGAAATATGAATTGCCATGTCTTAATAGGCTGTTTCTGAAGAAACTGTTAGACGGTTGGAAAGTGAGAATGAAGCTCATATACAGAAAGAGGTTAGTGAAGAATAAAGTAAAGTCTTTGTCATTACTTTGCTGCTTTCCTGCTTCATCTGCAAGCGGATTTTTGAAACTAACATGGTGTTTCACAGTCAATGTTAGAAGAAAGGCTTGTGCATTTGAGAGCAGAAAATGAAGCTCACATTCAAAGTGAGGTTAGTGAGAAATAGCATATACCCGTATTCATAGCTTTGCTATTTTGTTGCATTATCTGCAAGCTGATTTGTGAAAATAACATGGTGTTTCACAGTCAATGTTAGAAGAAAGGCTTGTGCATTTGAGAACAGAAAATGAAGCTCACATTCAAAGTGAGGTTAGTGAAGAAATAGCATATACCTGTATTCATAGCTTTGCTATTTTGCTGCATTATCTGCAAGCTGAAGGTCAAAATAACATGTTGTTTTACAGGCACAGTTGGAAGAAAGGCTCTTGCATTTGAGAACTGAGAATGAAGCTCTCAAACAGAACGAGGTTACTGAATTAAAAAGCATACAGCTGTATGCATATCTTTGTTATTTTTTTGGATCATCTGCAAGCGGATGCCAAAGTAACATTGTGTTTATGCAGGAAAAGTTGGAGGAAAGATTTGTGCAGTATAAAACAAAGAACGACGTGCTTGTTCGTGAAATGGTGAGACATCTTCAACTCTGGGATCGTTCTTTTGGTTCCTATAGTTTCTCCTTTGTGTGATCAGTTACTGTTATCTCTTTAGACTTGGTTTGCTTCCTGATTCTCTTTGTATGCAAAATAGGACCATCGGTATTTAGCATTAAATCAGAAAATGAATGCTATTAAGAGGGATGAATACTACCACCCTCACAAGTCGATAGAATGGGAAATTTGATATTGGCTAACGAGAAAAAAGTCATGTTGTGAGGAAATATCAGATTGCTAGTAGATGTCACATAACATTTCATATGGAGCAACATATTATGTCTATTTCTGACGTTTATATAAATTTGGCAGTCTAGTACAGAAGTCAAAATGAGACAATTGCTTGACGAAAGATCTACATTGAATCAGAAAGAGGTATGTCTCCATTCATTGGAAGATAATAGTTGCATCTTCTTCATTTATAATACATTCTCTCGTCACATAAGTTTAGTCAAAGTTGCATGATTTTGATCAGGCGAGTCTAGAAAAGAAAGTTCAACAACTTCAACATGATGAAGAATCTTCGGTAGCTGTGGAGGTAACCCCATCTTACAATAGAAAGCGCATTTTTAAGTAAATTGTCTTAAGAGTTAGAATAAGATGGCTATGGTTTACTCATCATAGAAACATTCAATTCTGCAGAAGTCATCCAGAGAAATGATTTCTAGCCTGAACAATGAAATTGCAAGACTGAGAGCACAGGTATGTGTTGCATCTTTTATTTTGAACATGTAAGTGGTTTTCTCATTTCCATGAATGATTCATTGTATTGCATCTGAACGTTAGCATCCTAAGTGAACGTTTAGTGCTTTTACTCGTGTACGTGTAGAACAGGAAGCTCGTAAGCATAATACTGCATAGATTTAGTCTGATATGAAGATTAAAACAAAGTTTGGCAGGTTGAGGAGGTGGAAGTATCTAGGAGTAATCTTCAGGAGCAGAACCAGAGTCTTGTGGAAACTGTATCGAAACTCCAAGTCCAGCATGAAAACCATCAGAGTAACGTAAAGGTTAGGATTTCAATACTTCCAAATGCGAGATATTATTTGAAAACATAAATGGGAGACTATAATGCCTTTCCAATGAAGTCCTCAAAAATGGATGCAACGGTTTCTGATGGTTGATTTAGGGTGCTTCTGAGGAAGAATTAAACTCACAGATTGAAGCAGCTTGTACTCTAGTTGAAAAGCTCATCACTGAAAATGCAGAACTTGTTGAGAAGGTATGATCTTACTGAAGTTAATTTGTTGTTGGGTGATTGGAAATCTCACTGGTTATTATTATTACTGCATTGTCAGGTGAACGAGTTGTGTATTAAGCTAAACCAATCGCAGCATGCTTTTGCTTCACCCCCTGAGAGCCTAGCAATTGAAGTACAGAAGTCTGAAACCTTGGAAGAAATACCCATACACGACGAGTTGATCAGAATTGATAACTCTAGGGACATGGAAACTGCATTGGTAGCGAGAAACTTGTCAGAAGGGGAGACAAAAGAAGCAGTGCCGGTTTCTATGAACCCGAATGGGGAAATAGACGTGGAATCACAGGTTGTAGTAGCTGGAGAAGACGATGTAAGTGCTGGTGTGCCTCTGGTGGACGCTCCACTGATCGGTGCTCCATTCAGGCTCGTCTCTTTTGTAGCAAGATACGTGAGTGGTGCAGATTTGGCGGAAAAGAAATAGTTTTTGTAAAACCCAAACAATACATTTGGAGGCAGAGACGATGCATCAGTTCTGTATCGCTCTTCTCTATCTTTCTTTTATTACATAGACTCACTGAGGATCATTGATTAGCTTTTTACACAACACTTGACAGTACACAAATGTTTGTTTGTAACTTTTTGGTAGGATATTGATGATGATGATTGATGAGTGCCTGATGTTGTTTGATATTCTGTTTTTGACTCTTTATTTTTGGTTTTTTTTTTCTCAGCGTTTAAAAAGCTATCGACTTCAAACATAATTTTTTGGGAAAATGGTCATTTAAATCATGAAATTTTACATTTGGTCCGAAAAAACATGATATTTTTCTTGTACCATTTAAATCTCCAAGTTAATTAGATAATTCATTTTAATACCGATTTTCTGTTGACTGAACCAAATTAAATATCACGTTAAATAATTTAACAGAACTTAAAAACAGAGACAATATATCGTTAAAAATCACGCTTAAACAAAACGACATCATGTATAACCAATTAACCATGTGTTCATAATCTTAAATCTGAGTTCTTATTTTTGTGTGTGTCGGATACAACCATGTTTACTTTTGCCATGCTTTACATGTTGCCTAAGCATGCTTAACCCATGAATCGCAGTTTTCTAATAAATATCATATTCTTTCTATAATTTGCTTCCTAAAATGAAGCATCTAATGTTTTGGTATATTGTGACCTCATGGTAAGCATATAATTGGTGTTTTAATTAAGTAAACAAGTTGAGTTTTCATAGTTCGAAATGGGAGTAACATCACTCGAACAATTTGAAAAATAGTAAAAAAGAGCGTTAATGAGATGAGAGCTCATTGCCCTTATTATTTCTAATGATTAAAGCAAAAACAACTCTTAACGAAATTGCCCATTTAGTAGTGTTGACAACTCTTAGCTCCATTAGTTGTTGTCTTGTACATTTTCCATTAGACTAGTACTAATTACGTGTCATCCACTTTTCTGTTGACAAAAACTAATAACAATCCAATCCTTGTCACCATCCAATCCATTATGTAAGTCCTGTTTAGTCGGTCCTTTTTTTTGTTGGTTTGACAAATTTGTGCCCAATCCTTACTAATTTTTTGATAATTTGCCTATACGATAAGACCCTCCTAACTAAAAAAACTACACGACCATAACTAATGTTGTCGAGTTTAATTATCTCAAGAAAACCTCAAGTTAAACCCTACAATTTGGGTATAACTGTCCATGGAAGGTGCTTTATTTATATAGAAAATACTTTAAAAGAAAGAAAATCTAGTGAGCTCCTCCATCTAGAGTTATATATTATATCCTAACTTAAAATATACCATGCCACTTAGTACAATGCGAATGATGTCTTATTAGTACTATATAGTAGGGGATGATATTGTTAGAATATATGTGAAAGTGTTTAGAATATAAATAGTGGCGCATCTATAGATGTGTGTTAGTGAATATATGCGCTTACTGGTTTTGACTTCATTTCCAATAATTCGTATAATAATAATGTTACTTTGCTTACCTCATAATTAATTTGGTTGTGTGCGACTTAGTGGATGAAAGCTCTTTAAATACCACTCTATAACTAACATCTCCTCTCACACGACTACAATACTCATTAAGCGGATCCACCTCCACCTCATAGGTATTATTGCTCTTCTTCACTACTTTCTCCTCCTAGCCTTCTTGTTTCACCATTGACTCAATACAGCCAAACTCTCTTTCTCCATCTCTCTCTTTGTGTTAAAAGAAAGCCATCTAACTGTATTGTCCACTGCTTTTCTTTTGCTACTTTCATTCATTTATCTGACAAGTCTTATGGCAAAAAATATATGTATAAACCTTGAAGGATAGAGAAAGGAGAAGAAGAAAGAGGAATGGAGAAGTATAAGAGAGAGACATTGCTTCTCATCTTTCTAACAATCTCCTCATCAGTGGCAACAAGCGCAAGTCCATGGATTCCGATGGATGGAAACAATCCTGCTAGCTATTGCTTAAGCTGGAGACTAGCAATAGAAACTAACAATTTACGTGCGTGGCGAATCGTTCCTCTGCAATGTATGCGTTACGTTGAGGTATATATGCTCGCTGGTCAATACGACAAGGACGTCCAGCTGATTGTGGAACATATTATGGTTTATCTCAATGAGATAGTCATTCCTGGTGATGGCATGGATGCATGGATCCTTGATGTTGATGATACTTGCTTCTCAAACGTCTTTTACTATCGGCTTAAGAGATACGGGTACACACGTTTTTCTTCTTTATTTTTGAATACCAAAAGTTAGAAAAAAAAATGTAACTAATGGTTATTAACATGTAGATGTGACCCTTATGATCCAACCGGATTTAGAACATGGGCGATGAAAGGAGGGTCTCAAGCCATACAACCTGTTCTTGAACTGTTCAATTACCTAATAGAAACAGGATTCAAAGTTTTCTTAGTAACCGGTAGAGATGAAGAGACGCTTCGCCAAGCAACACTTGAGAATTTGCATAACCAAGGCTTCATCGGTTATGAAAGGTTGATTATGAGGTAAAAGGAAGCTTTACTTATGTTTTTAAGTTTTTTTTCGAAGGTAAAGTCACATTTAGAAAGAAGACAAATAAAATAAAAGTTGGTCTTTCGTAATGTGGACAACATATATATTATACTTTCAGGACGGTAGAGAACAAAAAACAAAGCGCAACAACATACAAAACAACAATCAGAAAGCAAATGATGGAACAAGGTTACAGAATATGGGGCAATGTAGGTGACCAATGGAGTGACTTACAAGGAGAATATTCAGGGAATCGCACCTTCAAGATTCCTAATCCTATGTACTTTGTTCCCTAAGAATCTTACTACTATAACCATTTTCTACCAATCATTTACATGTATAACAGGACAGTATAAACTCTCAACTTGTCATATGTCGATCCGGTTTGTTCTTCCGTGAATCGTAATAACAACATATTTTCGATTTCAATCTAGTGATTCACCGGTTCTGTGTCCTCACACTGGAACCACAGTAAGGCTTCCTTGCTCATACTGCAGACAAGACTAAACCGTTTCAAATCCTGCTTGCACTACCCATTATTCCAAGTTCTCTCCATTATAAAACCCAAGTGATCAAACTTGTTGTATACAACCATTCTTTTACAGAGCAAGTAAAATAATATGCATAGGTTACATAGTATGTTTAGACAAAGAAAATATGAATATAGTTGACAGAAGAAATATGAATAAATATGAATATAATGTTCGAAAATAACCAAACTTTTACATAAAAGTTTCCAAAATCAAACGATAAGAATCAATCCAATAAATGTCTTTTCTTTTTTGGTGTTTGTTTTGTTTTTACAATAAGAATTTCAATCCACGCCCTTTACCCTCCCCAGCCACATCTTTTCTTCCCTACATATATTATATTTATCTCAACCCTTTTTTTTCGTTATCTCTTTTTTTTCTGAATCCTTTTTAATAATTCTTTAATGAATCTCTGATGTCGTCTCATAAAGACGAATGAAACAAAATTAAATAAATAAAAAAGAAGGAAAGCCACAGGGTCGCTCACCGGAGAGAGACCAGAGGGAGGCCTTGACTTGACCACCACCATTGTAGCCATTACTGGCCAGACCAAATATACACATGAGTGTTTGTGTATGCAGACATGTACTTTTGGTTGAAGACGAAACCATTAAGACGCTCCTTGAACTGAGACAACAAAACGCTCCTTAGCATCCTGTTTTGGGGCGTTTACCACTTGAATTGAAAGGCGAAACGCTTCCACCGCCGCTCGGTCCTGGACTCTCTTCCCTCAGGTTGTTTGAGTTTAGCAACGCTAGTTCCCTCAGCTGCTGTCTCTTTATGAAATCTTGCGACTCGTCCTTCATTATAATCACAAAAGAACAAAATGACATGTTATAATGTTATATTACTGGAATCCTATAGTTCATATTATGCTCGTGGTTGATAACAATGTATAAAAGATCAAAGGCAAAACAAAGTATTTGAAAATAAATGGGTTTTTTTTTGGCTTTTGCGATCACACCAATTTCTGCCTTGACTGGTGTTGTGGTCACACATGTCTGCATAATTGAATACTAACCGCAAACTCCATAGAGTGGGTACAGAGATATACACGTTGTGACAAAAACAAGTGGCCCTACAGGTAATAAGTAGAGAGTCTAAATGGGGCAAAACAACCAAGGAAGAACCTAAAAGAAAAACGTGGCCTTTCAATTTAATACCCCCAAGGAAGACGAGACTACTCGCTCAGTTGTACTGATGATACCAAAACAAATAATAGATGAAGAGCTGAAAAAAAGTGGAGGACAAGTGTGTGTTACCACAGGCTTTAGTAACTCTTCTATAATTTCTTGAGCTTGTCGAAGACGAATCTCCACGATACTGGCTGGAAGATCTGCTTCTATCAAGATGTGAAGCTGCTCATTCAGGTGTTCATATCCCGGTCTTCCTCTTAGCTTATCTTCCTACATTTTATCATCAAATAAGGAAAACAACAGAGAAATAAATTAAATCCTCATTGGAAGCAGATGACATATTATTTGCTACTCTTTTGATTGCCAGAAAACACCAATTTGGAGCCAACCGGTGTTTGATTCGTGAAAGTGTTCGACAAATTCCCAAATATTTCATGGATCTCACCTTTTCGGGATCCTTGATTGAACCTTTCCCTCTGATGAAGACACGGCACCCCGTGGTAGCTTCAACACGTTTTAACGAGTTGCCTCTAGGGCCGAGAAGTCTTCCAACAAAATTAAACTGATAAAACAGAGGAAAAAGCATGTTAAAATCACAAATACCACCGTCAATTCTTTTGCATATGGAGTAAATGATGAGTAAACACATAAAGTGAACTAGAAAACCTGAGTACTCACATTAGGATAGCTATCTACTGGAATCTCCAGACGCAATATCCTTTTCACGGTGTATGAACTGGGGCTCCCAGGTGCACCTTGCCAGTCCATTGTCATTCCAGGTGTTCCACTAAGTCTCTGAAAGAAACTGAGTGTTTTAAGCTAATCTCACAATGATTAACAGAAGCACAAGTAAGAACGATCAGCATAAACAGATTTTACACAAGCTTGGTGAAGCATTTTGAAGGACAGAAGCTAACATAAGTGATTTTCTTCGTACTCAGGCTTAAACTAAAAGAGTTTGTGAATGAAAGGTGAAACCCTATACAACATAAGTACAGAGCTTAAAATAGATCAACAACTATAAAACTGTGTATCTAACGAAGCCAGCGAAATGAATACTCCGGCAAATTGCTCAAGTGTTATGAGCGAGATGGTTAACATTAAAGGTAGATGATAGTACCTCCTGAGAAAGGCCGTTCCAGCCACCTAACCCGGTATTAGACACATTAGACATAAGATTAGAAGAAGCCATAGGACTGGGACTTCTGTGTCTGAGTCTATCAAAATCGCCAAATCCTTGGTTAGACATCATTCCAGATACCCTGAACATCTCTGCACATCGAGAAAGATTTTAAATGAACAATAACAGCACAAGGCAATTGAAACTAAGGATAATACTAAACTAGGTAATGTTAGACGATATTGATTGATTCAATCAGACCAGCTGAAGAAACAAATCAAGGAAGGCAAATGTTAAATACTACAAGAACTAGTAGGTTAACTGATTTGACTCCATAGACCAAACAATGATCTGACCATTCAACTTGATCTCACTCTGGATTAACTGTTTGGAACATTTTGTAAGAAATTTGGCGAGGGAAGTATTATAATAAAGAAGGAAATCTAATGACTTAAACTCATCTCAATCTGGTGAAAAAGAGGATAAGAGCTGAATATACACTTGGGTGGATGAAAAACAGAAACAAAGAAAACTTAGATCCGAATCAAAATCAAGAGAAGAGTGGAAAAAAGACAAACCTTGATTCAGCAGGCGGCTGCATATCGGTAAGACTTGGACAAAAGGTGTAAGCTTTTGATGTTCGGCGAGAAGCTCCGTCAAGTACTGAGAACTGTTCGAGCATAAAAGGGAAAAAAAACAAAAACAGATCGGTTTCTCTTATTGAAACCAAACAAAAAGGAGTGTCTTTTCGAGAGAGTTTTGGGACATAGGTACCTGTCGATCTCAGGAGTGCTTCTAATCTGAGGAGAAGCAGCTCGTGCAGGAGAGAAGTAAGAGGAGTTGTTGTATAAACCAGACATGGGTTTTGTGCTCAATTTCTTCTTCCTCTAGAAGCGTGTACAAGAGCGAGAAAGAAAAATGGAGAAACGAAAAAAAAAGTAGAGAGAGAACGAGAACGAGAGAGAAAAACAGAGCCAGCAGACACCAAATGTGAATTCTGCAGAAAGACGCCTGACTTTTTTATTTTTCATTTTTGTTTTCTTTCCTTTATTTGCTTTTCTTTTTAAAAACAATTTGGAGAAAATTAAGATAAAAGAAAAAAAATTTAGACAACAGCGTGGATCTCTCTGTTACAAAGGTTGAAAAAAAAGAAATTAAGTGATTTTGAGATTTTCAACCGTTGCCTTTTTGATTATAAGATATTACAGAAATAAATGATTAAAAAGACAATGGAGGGAACTTTGGTCTGTATGCGTGACTACGTGACTACGTGAACACGTGTCAACCATGCTATCGCTCATCTAAGCTGTCTTTTGGGCTGGACATATATAATTATTTATAGATATATCTTTATATTAATTAACAATAACTGCTGATAAATGTGTTCAGCAATTTGTCCAATTTTTTTTTTGTATGGTGGTTGTTTGATATATATGTTCAAAGAGTCTTCCAAGTCCCATATTTTATGGCTCTTTTTATAATTATAAAATGTAGACAATGATGTTAAGTTCTCTTTTCTTTTGACTGTTCTAGATTTTCATGGTCAAATTACATTTCTTTCCCCTCAAATCTCAATAATATTAAAAAGAATTTAACATAAATTCGTACCTATTATTAATTTTCTTATATGTTTTATTTTATGTTAAACTAAAATTATATATATGTCTCGTAGAGTTACAAGTCCCCTAAATTACATAACTTGTATGTGTGTGTGTGTGTGTGTGTGAAACAATAAAAAAAATACAAACATATTTTGACAAATTGGGTTTTATTTGGATATACTGAAGATTTTATAGACATGTTAATATATGACCAAGAAATTGGCATTTGCTAACTATAACGGTCAAGTTAACTGTCATAACTTCGGGTAAAATAGAAAGTGATTAGTTTTTTTGTTACTGACATCTCTATTTGATAACTAGTGAAGTCAATAAAACGATGCATGTGACAAATGGAGTATTAAGTTTAACATTTTTCAGAAGATCAGGTGTTTTTGGTCATTTTTAGCCATTGTCCCTTAGAACAAAATGTGTTAAACAATGTAAGGATGATTATTTTTACTAGTTTCATCTTATACTAACCAAAATCACAATTTTCATGCAATATCACTACGTAGATCCTATGAATTTGTAATTAAAGTGCACTCAAGTTTAACAAATAAATAGTTTTGAATATTCCAATGGCAAAGATAAAACGAACAAACATTGAATATCAGGAACACTGATGCGATGTTTTTAGAGAATTTTCTAAAATTAAATTTAAGTTAGAAAAAGAAACTCACAGGGACTTGGAGACTTGATCGAACGATCGTACAAGGCCATAAGTCGAAGAAATATGAAATCTTGGAACCATCTCCGACATATGATCTGAGACTCTCGGATTAATGTGGAAGAGTGATTATGAGGTTAGGTTCGAGTGACGAGTGTTATAAGAAACTTTACTGAAGATACAAGAGGCTTTTGGGAAGTTGTTACAAGGTTTTGTTGGTCTTCTTGCACTACAAAAAGATGATGCTTTCTATTTAAGATAGTAGAAAAGTGTCATACTATTTGATGGTCAAACCTCAAACGCACAAATACTAAATAACAAAAAAGGAGATATAAGAAAAATCATATAAATTAAAGTTATCATCATCGTTTTATTTTATTTTTGTCATCATTAGTTGTGTTAGGGATATTCCACGTTAATTTTTTCTTAAAAAGAAGTATTAAAAAAGGGTCTTAAAAGTTACTATCGTAGTATACTATATAGCATATTCTCTTTTCATTTTGTTGTGTTTCTTGGTTTTGTATCTGGGCTTTGGCATTTGTGACTTTGTCGGTTTAGCCATGGACGTGAAATAATAATTCAGATGATAAAAAATATAGGCCCCAAAATCTAAACATTTAATTAAAAGTTTAGATATAAAATTTGAAGTTTGGGTCTCAAAAATGTTGGACTCTGTGCGTAATTCAGTACCAGCACACATGCACAAGACCGAGCGTACAACTTCGACACGGTCTTGACGAGAACACTTCATGCATAAGGAGATACTTTACAATACTGTAAGAGATTTCAAGAATAAAGTTTTGCGTGTTTATCGCCCTGAGTTTTTTCTATAAGTTATATTTGTGTGTCAATCTGATTCAAAAGGCTACTAAACAGAAATAAAGCTACTTATGACGAGGTTTCTCGTTGATTGTGGTAAGACTATTCTCCATAATTCCACGTAAACCCAATAAAACAGCGGCAGGAATAAAGATATCTTTACGTAATTGTCATTAGAGGAAATATTTAGAAAACTTTTGCCTAAAGAAACTCAACTTTTCATCCTCTTTATATTGGCATGGAAGAGGAAGGATACATTGGAGATATCTCAGACAAACAAAGTCGAGAAGAAAAAATCGAGAGAGCAGTTTCTTCATAATAGCTAGTAAGTTCTCTCTTTTTACTATGTGAAGAAACGAGTTTGCTTTCTTATTCTTTTGTATTTCTGAGCATTTTTTGTTTTCTGAAATTTCTTAGATTTTTCAGTTAGCTAAAGAAGATCATACTTAGATTTTTGCTAGATGATAAATATTTTTTTTATAGTTTGTTGACATAATTTGCTAATATATTTAGAGGAATAATTAATGGAGCTGACATTTGCGAGCTTCAAGAGGAATAAACACACACAACTAGCTTACTTGCTGAACATTTTTGGTTATTTCAGGAGAGAATCAAACCTATTCCAGAGACAAACACAAAATATTCTCACTCGAAGCTTCGAAGGTAATAAAGAAACTGAAATTTTGGGTATTTTTCAGTTCATCTTCCAAGTTTTTTCTTTTAAGTATCAAAATGTTTTAAATTCTCTGATGATCAAATAATGAAATCTTATATTCCTGTGAGTTCAATTCGTTTGATATTTGGATTTCTCCGTTTGTAGTTTCGATGATGATTATTGTAGCTTATGATCATAGCAATATATTGTGAATGATTTAAGTTTAGTCATAAAAATTTTATAATTTATTTACTAGATTTTTTTTATAAATCCGTAACAATATTTATTAATATGCATTTTGTAACATTTACGTTATGTTTAGTGATAAAATTTGTTATTTTTAATTTGGCTTCAATTTTATGATAGAATTGTAATACTTTTAATTTTGTCATGATTTTATATATAAATTGACACAATATTATAACAAAAAATTAGTCACAATTTTTGATAATGATATCAACTTTTTTTGTAATTATATACATATATGCGTTTGAAATGCATGTGATGAAGAATTGATTGTTAATTGTTTGTCTAGATGGTTCGTGTTAATAAAAGAGATATGAAACCAACAACGCCGTCTACTCCACAGGACGCTATTTCTCCCGAAACGCGCAGTGCAGTCGACCAAGTGCTAGCTTCTTTGCCACCAGAGGTACAGGGAGAAGTCACGGATGGTTACTCTTACTGTTTCCGGAACTGCTTTACTCTTGAAGAAGTGTTGCGGCATATGACCGGTCCTAATTACGATTTACAAGAGGCAAACGTGAGAGACTTCTTTCAAATAATTATGACATATATCGAACTGACAGAACCTGCTGCATCGTACACCAGTGACTCTAGAGTAGCTGCTTCTATAAGAGCAGCGAAAATTCGACAAGGCGAGCCGAGTACTTCAGGCCGTAGCCACTGATTTTAGACAGAATCTCCTCCTTGTCGTTTTATTAGTATCCCAATAAATCAAAACTCTATATTGCATGCAACTTAAAACTCTTTCTTTATTCACTTCAAAAATCTATATAACTATTGTCACTTCAGAATTGTTTTGTTTTGTTTTTCTCTCTTATCAAAATGAACATATGGATTGATCTTATGATGCTTAGCACAGCATGATAACAAATATTTTGATACGAGAGCATGATAACAAATCTTGATAATATATTCAAATTACAAATATGAGCAAACGAGTATAACCACAATTACAAACATGTATCACACATTAATGTCATATCGTAACTAAAAGTGACAAACAATGAACTTTGTAAGCGGATTATCAAGGACGAATATAACAAAATACGCAATAAGAATTAAAAATGTGATCAAACGAATGATTTCTTAAAAAAAAAAAAGTCTGCGAGGAGTTTAAAGTCCAAAAGGAGCGGGAAACGAGAGGCCACGTGGAACTGTCTTGGCTAAGACAATTTTTAACGTTGTTAAAGCGACGAGGCGCTTATTAAATCTCTAATCGAAAAGGGGCTTAGGGTTAATCAAAAAAAAACATAACTCAAACGCAAAAAATCGTCACTTTCATTCTTTCGTTTTCCAAAAACTTTTACACTCTCAGAAAGATCATCCCACACCAAATGGACAAGTACGAGAAGCTTGAGAAAGTTGGTGAGGGAACGTATGGGAAAGTGTACAAGGCGATGGAGAAAGGCACTGGAAAGCTTGTTGCTTTGAAGAAGACGAGGCTAGAAATGGACGAAGAAGGTATACCACCGACCGCTCTTCGTGAGATTTCTCTTCTCCAGATGCTCTCTCAGTCCATCTACGTTGTTCGACTTCTCTGCGTCGAACATGTTCTTCAATCAAAAGACTCAATTTCTCCTTCGCCACCTGTTTCTCACTCTCAAAAATCCAATCTTTATCTCGTTTTCGAGTATCTCGATACTGATCTCAAGAAATTCATTGATTCGCATAGAAAGGGTACCAATCCTAGGCCACTTGAGCCTTCGCTTGTGCAGAAGTTAATGTTTCAGCTTTGTAAAGGTGTGGCTCATTGCCATAGCCATGGTGTGCTTCACCGTGATCTCAAACCGCATAACCTTCTTTTGGATAAGGATAAAGGAATCCTTAAGATCGCTGATTTGGGTCTTGGTCGTGCTTTCACTGTCCCTCTCAAGTCTTACACTCACGAGATTGTTACTCTCTGGTATAGAGCTCCTGAAGTTCTTCTTGGCTCTACTCATTATTCCACTGCCGTTGACATTTGGTCTGTTGGATGCATCTTTGGTTAGTCTCCCCCACTTACTTTGAAATGTGTCTTTGTTCTACTTATTGGTGTTTCTTACTTTTCACAAAAAAAACTTGCAGCCGAGATGATCCGGAGGCAAGCTCTTTTCCCTGGTGATTCAGAGTTTCAGCAATTGCTTAATATCTTCAGGTATTTGCTTCTTGTTTTGGGGTTTACCTTCCACCAATCTAAATTTCATTTTACTGATAGCTTTGATGTCAGTGTGTGTGCGTGTCAATGACTGATACATGAACCATTTTAATTCATGAACTGATTTAGGATTCTATTTCCAATATAATATTAAGACTGTATCTTTAATCGTGGCTGGTTTGGTTTTCTGTAGATTGTTGGGAACACCAACTGAGCAGCAATGGCCGGGTGTAATGACTCTGCGTGACTGGCATGTTTATCCAAAGTGGGAGCCGCAAGACTTATCACGTGCCGTTCCATCTCTATCCCCTGAAGGAGTTGATCTTCTCACGGTATACTCTTCTATATCTGCCCCTGTGATCGCTGCATAAAAGAACAGACTAAAATATGAACATTGTTTGAAAAGTGTCCTAAGATTCTCTTGCATACTTGTTGGGTTTCCTAGTTGATGTTTATTTTTTTTAGTGTTAACTTTACATTTGAACCTTTGAACATATGCAGAATATGCTGAGGTACAATCCAGCTGAAAGAATCTCAGCAAAAACAGCTCTCGACCATCCCTACTTTGACAGCCTTGACAAATCTCAGTTCTAAAGCTGCACTGTGTGACCCACTGGCAAATTGCTATATTGTATTACTGATCAGGCTTCTGCTTGGAGTTTGGAAGTTGCTTGCTTGTTCACCATCATCTTG
Source organism: Schrenkiella parvula (assembly GCA_000218505.1). Lineage (NCBI taxonomy): Eukaryota > Viridiplantae > Streptophyta > Magnoliopsida > Brassicales > Brassicaceae > Schrenkiella > Schrenkiella parvula. The sequence goes on along the minus strand of CM001190.1, from coordinate 9,399,418 downwards.
GTGATTTTAGCATTATGTTATTCATTATCACACCAGTGTCTCATGTATTGTGTGTTTTTGAGATTTGTACTTTTACAGAACAAACTGAAAAAGCTTGTTATCCAATTGAAAAGTGATTTTTTTGTTCTTTCTTAAAGTGGCCACTTTTGCTTTTCGACTTAAAAACTATCATGCAAAAATGGAAAATTCTGAAAATATCAAAGCAGACGTTCCAGAAATTAGTAATTGCTAGTTAGATGATACATTGCAGCAAAGAGAGACGGATCCAAATGCTCAGATTCAGTTCTCAAAAGAAGACAAATCATATTAGTGTACATAAAGTGGGAGCTGAATCCCCCAAATAGTACCTGCTTCATTACAACCACAATTGCTGCTCAAGGAAAAGTAAGTTACAAATCACATTACACACAATTTTAAGAAAAGGCCAAGATACCGAGTAGCTATTTAATCTACAGAAACATCTGATGATGAGTAGATTCAATTAGACCAGACATGGAGAAAGCCGTGTCTGTTTCCGGTGTATATTTCATTACGTTCTTCGTCATAGAAGAGAGCGGTTATGTCTTCCAAAGCCTCAGCAACTGCAGTTTTTCTTTGCTTGGACTTCCCCAAACTGCTACTGCACTCCTCTTCCTTTGGAAGACCATTGCTTGCTTTAATTTTAGCTAAGCATTTCCCAGTCAAGATATTGCTTACATTGATCGACCCCGCTGCATGAACCAAAACCACGAAAAAAAAATCAGACGATCTTTTACATATCCACTTTGAACATTTTTATGTAAGGTTTCTTGATCCAAAGCGTAGATGAGTCTGCTTACCATTTCCTTCGATCCACTGATCTTCGGTATCTGCCTTGCAATATGAGATGATCAGATCCTGATCGCTTGTTATGTAGATATTATTTGTGTTACAGTCTGGATGCCAAAGAAGATGATCCTCAAACGACGTCACAAGCTCTCCGCGGAAATTCCAGACAGAAACATTTCGGTTCCTGAATGTTAGAAACAACTGGTTCTCATACAAAAATATGAATGCTGATGGTGTCATGAATTCGGTTCTGCTAACTTCTATCAGCTCAGCGTTTCGGACCTTCCATGAACAAAAGCTCTATTAGTAACATAAAACACACAAATATATAAAGCGGTTGGAACCAAGAATGTATCACTCACATCAAGAATCTGGAGATTCTCATTCTCTTGCTTAACTAGAAGCTTTTCATTGAATTGTTCAATGAAATCAACTTTCTTGTTTCGGTGAAGCAAGTGATTGAAGGACTTGAGAACCGTGCCATCTTCGATTGATAGAATCTTCAGGGGAACATGACTTGTCGCTCTCTTGAAAATCAATAACATTATCCCTGGACTGATGCAGGTAAAACATGCACATGCACGAATTAGAGGTAAGACATAGCTCAGTTGACAAGTCTTCCAATCTAGTCAAAGTACACAGAACACTTGAAGCAACTCACTTCAACATCTGCAAATAGGAAACATAGAACGGGAAATACAGATGTAGACAAGTCACCTGATCTTAATTTCCTGGACGTTTTTGTCTGATATCGAATATAGCATGGCATAGTTTTTCAGATCAAACACCTTGTAAACACTGCAGAGCAACTCTCAGTTGAGAAACTTCAAGTCAACACAATTTGGGTAATGAAGAACAGAAAGTACCTGTCCTGTGCAGAATATGTCAGCACCTTCCCGTTAACATCATCAAACTCAACGAAACCTGGCCACTTTAGTGACTCAGACTCAAAAAGGGGAAATCCAGCATCTGCCTGACCCCTCATAATATATCTATCAGTACAAGAAAAACACATAAATTTGAAGAGTCTGAGAACTAAACCTAAGAAGACACAACAATACGAGAGTAAGGCATACTCGATTCTAGTGGATCTGCATTTCAAAGAGCTGAAATTGTCGGAGGCGTAAACAGAAACAGTGATGAGAGAATCATTGTTCTTGTTGTAGAACAAGCTCCGGATAACTTCATCAGGACTAACATTCAAAAAGCAAACCCTTTTGTTCGTCTCTGCAATTACGTAGACAAATCCAAAGGTCAAAACAAACAAAAGTCAGCATCAAAGCACAGTGACAAAGCAAAAAAGTACTAACCTCTGCTGAAAGACGCGCAAACACCAGAATGAGCAAGGGCAAAGACAATGTCCCGTGCAGCGACAATCTCGATGACTTTGGTTCGTTTCATTAAAAAGGGTAATGAAACTAAACAGTGCCCTTTGGGGTCGTGCGTATCATATTGCTCCTGATTCAATATTTTCGAAAATTCAGGTGACAAAAAAGAGCAGAGATTTGCAATTAAGAGAATCAGAACATACCACGAGACGCATATTGCGGAATCTCTCTTGAGCGGTGCTAATGGAGAAACCTCGATCCATACGGGAAGAGATTTCTCTGCGTTGAAGCTTTTTAACACTATTGACGAATCCATCGGGACGAGACCTCTTTTTAGCTACAACTCTTCTACCGCTGCAAGGTCTAGGGTTTGCTACGATCCTTCTTCCTTCCATCATCAGCTTCCTGTTGAGTTGGAGATTTAGGGCAGAAGAATCATAGACCTGAAGAAATCCTAAAGAAGAAGAAGGAGAGGAAGATGCAAGTGGTGAAGCAGGTTTCAATGGCTAATCCAAATGTTTTTTAAGCTCTCTTTCAAAATTTCAGTGTCAATCTGAAAACTGTGGGCCTTTGTTGGCACAAAAGAGAAACCATATGAAAAAATATCATAAGAAAGTTAGGCTTGCTTTCTGTTTCTGTTTTAAAAAATCTACTACATGACTACATGTATACATGATAAGTAAATATATACAAGAATATAAAAACTTAAAAAGGTATGATTTTACAATTCTGTGGTTTAGGTATAAAATCTTGATTTTGATTGGAAAAATGTGTATGTTTAGGAAAATTTACAGTTTTGAAATCAAATTGTCATTGCAAATTAAAATTTAGCATCAAATTTTAATCGTAATTTTACGTTAAATTTTAAATTTTTAGTTTTTCGCGGTAAATTTTAGATTTATAGTTTTAACATTTCAGCATTAGTCACTAAGTTAAAAAATCAATTTTTTTTAACACAAACATAGTTTCACAATGAATCAAAATCAGTATTTTGTGTACAAATAAGTGTTTATTAAGCTGCATAGCAGGCTATGGCTTAGTTGTGATAACTTTTTGTGTGTTTGGTGTTTAATTTCTATTTCAAATTTTATGACTAAAAATCCATATCTACCAAATCATGATTCCAAATAAGAATTATGGGATTTTGAAGTTTTGATTTCTCTCCTGACCAATATGAATTAATATCACTGGGTATATGCAAAGGTACTCAGCAATTCGTGCATCGATCATGTCCTGGATCCACTAGACAAACGTTGACTGATAGGCACGACCTGAATGTAACTCATATGTGCAGAATCTAAGTCATTTATTTTCGACATAAACGTTGACATTAGTTTATCCTAATTCACTACAGAATTTAGAAACATATCAGTTTTTAGCATATCCCTTGACAATTTGTAACTATTTTGTAACGAATTGTTTCATCAAAACGTTTGCAATATAGAAGTAACAAATTAAAACCTTTGTTTTTTTTTCCTTGTTAACTCAACATCAAACTTTGATAACCAATTCGTTTTGTTGAACCGTTGATTGTTTTTGTACATATATATTTCGTCTTCACTTTTATATAATTTTAGATACATATAGTGTTTTGCATATATTTTGAGTGAACTTTTATGTTAATAGAATTTTGGAGAAATTTGAGACCAGATATGAGATCGAGAGAAGTCGAATAAAACAAAAAAAAAACGAAATTACATAGCAAAGGCAACTATCCGGTGGATCTCCAAATTTCTTAAAAATTACACTGTTAATTGACTGTATTTATGTAGTAACAAGGCGAGAATCAAAAATCTGAAAACAAAAGTTGGCTTTGTTCATGTGCAACATTTAGGAACACATGCATAAAATTACATAACAAAAAAAGGAACTAATATTATACTTACAAAGCTTAAAAATGAAAATTCAGTAAGATCTAAACATTTGGTCGAGAATGATGGTCAATGCCATGGCCACACGAGGCTCCATCTCTGGTTCAACTATAAGTTTAAACACATCTTTACCAAACCCAACTCCTCCGACCATTGCCTCTTTCCTCTTGATCTCTGCGGTTTTCTTCTTGTTCCTCCTCTCGTCCAATATTTTGCAGCTTCTTTGGCTGTATGATCCTTCTATCTCGTACAATACCGTCTTCTTCGCGCTAACGCACACCAAGCTCCTCCTGTTTGTCATTATACCAACGTTTTTCCTCGCCGTAAGTATTGGGTCTCTTTGTGTTTCTCCATCGTATACCATCCAGCAATCTCCTAGGCTCAACTTCTGAATATATTATCAAGAAAGGAAACTCAAGATTAGTTTCATAATATTTTGGTTATATCTATTCAAAAACTAACATAAAAGACCAATTCATAGTAGTCCATTTATGAGCCATGTGGATCTATCATGTTATAGTTGACCATCGTGGATGTTTTAAATGAAAGTACCTTGCGGCGGATGGAGAGGAGGGGTGAGCCAGAAGCGTCCATAAGGACGATGTTGTCTTTAGGACTATTCATGTAATTGTCGACCCTAAAGACAAGATCTCCATTAGAGTTGTAAACTGCGAATCCATCGCAGTTGAAGAGAAGAGACTTCTTCCACACCGTTAAAACGGCGGCTGCTTGACCATCGCACAAGCTCTCTTCGCAAGTGTTTGGGAACTTTGGGTGAACTTTAGGCATCTCTTGTCTCTGTTTCTATGTGTTTATGTCTTTTGGTTTGGTGATTGTTGTTGGAGAAGATGAGTTGATCTTTGTTTGTTGGAGAAGTGAAGAGGTCTTTGCGTGTTCATATATACAATTGTAGAAAGAGAAAGAGAATGTGGTGCTCAAATGAAAAGAATGGTCTCATCTTCTTGTTTTCCACTAGAGAGATCCTTTTCAGCCTATTACTATAAGATATCTAGTCTTTAATTTAGGTCATTAGTTTTTTAATGCATTATTGTAAATTAATCGATTCCTTTCGATAATCAAATATTATTAATTGTACCGGTTTTAATTTCACCTAAACTCCAGCAAAATATTATATACAAACATTGTATTTTGGCCCTACGAAATAGCTTATGGTCTCATGTTTAGTATTAATCTAACGCTAACTGTAGTTATATATAAAAACAAAAATCCACACTAACTCTAATCTCTAGTTCATAGAGAATTTTTACAAAAATAACACGATTATTTTATATTTTTGGTAGTTGTAACATTCAAAAACTGATAAAATATATAATTTATTTAAAGTAGATTACAAAATACGTTTAAAATATGATTTTTTAATATTATTATTTGTTAACGCTATCTTTTATATGTTTTATTATTTTTATCTCTTTTTATATTTTTAAAACAAATTTTATTTACTTTGTATTCTATTTGTTATATCATTTTTCGTGTTAAACATTTTCTAATTCTTCTCTCTTAAATTTAGGTGTACACTTTTATTATCATTGATAGATTGTCTCTAAAAGAAAAAAAAAAGAATCTATACCAACAAAAACCTACGGGCCATAATCCATTGTCATTTCCAGTGCATCTTTTTATAATGGAAATTAAAGAGGAGTTTCTATTGAAATATTCTTCTTCTTCTCATATTAATTAAGTATTTCTGCAGTATTATCTCATTATTCTCCAAAATTGAACCCAAAGGCTAAAGTAATAGTATATGCTACATCTAATCTCTATTCTAATCTCTATGTATATTATTATTATTGATCCAAAACTTAAAGAAGACTTGGTGGATCAACTTCTGGCATGTCCTAAATCCAATCCTGTTATTGTCTCTTTTACACCGATTGTGTTTCAAAAACTAGATAATATATATCTATGAAACATCAATCTTTGAATTATTACCATGGACATTTTGAGCCAAGGAAAAAAAACATAATCTAGTGGAGGATAAGAATTGGTGGAAAGCAAAGTTCAAATATATATAAAGAAATTTAAAAAAAAACCAATTCAAAGTTTCAAACATGGACATGAGAAAAAAATGAGATAAGAAACCGAGTTTTGAACCAATCCTTGATTTAAAATATGATATGATGGAGGAGGACCACCATATCATCTCATTCATCATTATAAATAATTAAGTTTAAGAAGAACTTGTGTGGCGTACAAGAGATTAGCGGTGGGAAGAGAAAAAAAAATCATTCTCAACAAAATTCCACTAATTTTTAAAAAAATTAAAATTTAATATTATTTCCCTCCTGATATTTTTCCATTGTTATAATGAATGTTCCACTTACGTTGACCTGTCTTAAATATGTTTTTTTTTTTTTTATATTCCTTTCGTTGTCTATCGTTTGTTTATAAAACAAAAAGATTGCGGTTTCTGCGTCATATGTACACAAAAAGTGATTACGACCTTTGGGAGGTAAGACGCGTTCCACTTTCACTAAACAAACGATTGAAAATTACGCTCTGCACTTTGACGAATATGTTCTCTTGCTCTCTTTAGTGCAATGCAGTGCAAATACAACCTAATTTTTGTCTTCCTCCTACCAAATCTGATTCCTCACTCTATACCATCTTATTATTCCTTTGCCTTAGTTTGCTTTAGTGTGTTTTGTATGCTCATTTTGCAGCTTACCTCGTACGTCATCATCAATTGGGTATTATGTGAATGAAGCTTTTTTAAGTAAATTCTTAAGTATGAAATATTTCCAATGAATCAAGTTACATATTTTCATATAGTTATGTCCGTTTAAGCTAGATCAGATCTCTAGTCCGTACTTCCCAGAATCACTCATTTGGGAGGCTTTACCTTTGAGAAATTCTTATTCAACAAAAACCTGGTTCTTTCAGAAATAGGTAAAAGCTCTTATCGCCTTCTATTTTGATACTTCAAAAGCAAACGAATAATAGTAAAACAAAAAAAACACAGATAAAATGGAAAGAATGGCACACCTCTTTGCCAAAAATCATATACAACATCAAAGTTTCTTCACTTCACATCCTTTTTTTTTCTCTTTTATCATATGAAAGGTGATTTTCAATCATCTTCATCAAAGTCTCTTAAAAATGAATTTGCTATCACTTTACTAACTCACTTCTGCTTGCTCTTCTTCCCCCCCTTCAGCATTTCTCCTGCAATGCATTCGGGTTTATTTACCCTCAAAAATGAGATGTCGCTTAACCATCACTCTAAATCTTTTCGTTGCGTGTGTGACCTGCTTCTAAAGCATTGGCCCGTGTAGTGTTTTACTTACTCTCATCAAGGATTCACGTTACAGTCACTCAAGAATCGATCTTCCCGATTCAGATGCTTTCTCCAGTAGCTTTTGTACTGTGGGATGCCCAGCTCAAGCCACGGCTTCATGTTCCCATTGTAGTGCAAGATGGCTGCGTTTTTTATGGTCTGGGTATCGATATAGTAGTCATAACCAAGCCCCGACAGAGCCCATTTGTCGTCCAGAGCATAAACTTGGTCTTGAAAAGTAAGCAAGCTTGCTTGCAATGCAATTGCTTCTCTAGACTCGTCTCCGCCACTCATCTGCTACGCAAAAAATAATGAAGAAAGTCATTGGTCACAAACATATAGAAATCACTCAGTTTCTCTTTTAGGTTTTTCAGAAAACTGACCTCTTTATAAAATTTCTGGTACGTTTCTGAAACACCCAATTCCCTCCATCTAGCAAGATCAATGACATTCAATCCAGACATCCAGAGACAAGCATTAGTATCAAAACTTCCGCTCTTGAGACTCTTTAGCTGACCCAATCTCACAGAGCAAGACTTGACAGCGCCATTCACTTTTCCTTCCATATCAAGCTCCCAAAGGGGAGATAAGTCTCTCTGGACTACAACATCATCATCTAGAATCACAACCTTTTCCAACTTGTGAAATACTTTTGGAAGAAGATAGTGAGATTGAGAGAAAAGGGATAAGTAGTGTGTTCTATTCTCTTGTGAGGCCAATGAGTCACCACTGGGGAAGGAGACACGGAACTCCGCAGGCAAAGAGAGTTTCATATCAGAAGTGTCCAGCTCAAGTTTTTCAATGTTCAATACTTGAATAGCTGCTTGTTTGCACGAATTCCTGATAAACCATTGTTTCATCGCAAAGTAATTCTGCTCGTCTGTCAGTACATGGAAAACAAAGTTTTTACTTTCCTGAAACATCAACAACCAACCAAGATTAGAAATAAGGGTTCTATGACTGCATGAATAATAATTAAAAAAAAAAACACAAAGTATAGAAAACTGGATTTGATACCCTTGCGTGTAAAACCGTTGAGTTGATCACAACGGAAGATGCAAGTATATTGTCGGAGATGATAACAAAGTGACGCAATGAGGGATCTGAAAATTTCTCACTATCCTCAATATCAAGTGAAGCTGACTTGAAATATTCCACAGTTAGTCTCATTGACAAGCAATGAAGACTCTTAGGCATTGTCTGTATTGCAAGCTGGTAGAGGAACACACTCTGTTTCATGTGGAAACTAGCTTCATCCTCAGTCAAATCCAGTATCTGTCTCAATTTCTTGTCAACATTGTTGCAGTCGACTGGAAAAGACTTTGCCTTTGAAATTACAGCGTCCATCTTCTGAAACTTTTTATCAACCCTGACAGATCAGTGGAAAGAGATTCCCAGTAAGTACGATTAAAGGAAATTAGCAGAGAATTCTATACATCAACGTTTCTCCTGGAAGAGAACAAACAACACCCATGGCATCTCTCTTTTCATCTAGTACATTAGTTTATTAATTCTTATGTTGGTTTAAGAACACAGATAAGCCTTCAAAATAGAAGTATTTCTGAGTGTGCTGCCCACTGAATAAATGAAGAGACAATGTTACGATTAAGATTACTATAACATAAAACGTCTGAAAGCAAGCAATCCACTAGAAAACAGGGCGCCCAGAAAAGGTTAACTGCAAACTAGGAGAGATTCATGTGACGACTAGCAGCCAAGTCTATGGAACTATCAGTACAAACATGATTAAACCCAAACTGGTAAAGAACTTACTGTGGTGGAAGGTCAGCATCTGCTGAACTTTCACTCAGAATACGCTCAAACTCTTGGATATTCTGTTTCATATCCCGAGTCAACTTGTTTTGAGAAGGCATTTTAGCAATACTTGGATAGTATGCCCTAGCCACAAATAGCAGGTCCTTCATGTGCTTCACCTTAGCATCTTTCATTGGTTCCTTATTTTCCTCCCTCCAGAGGCAGTAGCTCCCATATTTCACTTCACAAGTTCTCCGAGTTTCATCAGCACTTACTATTGCCCCCTGAAAACCTTTGTACGAGGCTTCAGTTTTTGTTTTCTGTTCACAGAATCAGGTTAATTTAATATGATTGGTGAGAGATACAGAAATGACTACAACAGAAACCACTTAATCCATTTGTACATTTGCAGGGCTTGGGTTGGCAACAATAGCTGGGGACACTGGTAGTCCTGCAGATTAAGGAACCAGATGTAAAGTTGCAGATCGGAAGCAAAATAAAATAACGCAAGACCAATTTCAATTAAGTGGAACTTGTAAAGCAACCTCTTTTTTTAGAATCCCTGCCGCTTGTCCCATTCATATCTCCAGAACTCAAGTTTATGTCGCTTTTCTAGCAAGTGAAACAACAAAACAAAAAAGATAGTATAAAATTGTTACCACCAGCTTAACCATCTCACCCAAATAACTAGTTCTTTACCTAGTGCAAGACATGTTGAGATACATGAACATAATTCATGAAAATATTTCAACTTTCTAGTCTCATGAGATAGTCCACTAAGAAAAAGAATCATTCATTCATCTAGGTTTTCTACCCCTCAACATCACACAAAAGATACAACAAGTGACTAACTACAGGCTCTTCAGCTCTAGTTTGTTTGTTGGGCCAGAAGAGTTTTCAGATTCACTAGTTAACTATAGGCAATCTTGCATAGTTTTCCATAAGTCAAGCGGGAGCACAGATAGCATTCAAATCTTGCAGAGGAGTACTGTGGCGAACTGATACACATGCTTTTTATTTAGATCAAACTACAAAGCCTATACATCTTTACATCACTGGAGTGACAAGATAAGAAACATTAATGCCAAGAATTATGGCTGAATACATTCTTCAATTGTAGAAAATTAAACATATATAGACCAGATCTGGATTGTGTGTGTCAACTTGGGAGCAGTGTATAAGATTATGAAGGTTTCCAACCATTATATAGATTTAATTCGTATGGGAAGAGATCTAAATTTTTGTAATAAAAAAACAACTGATCTATAATCCAGAAATGGAACAAGTCGATGCCTTAAATCTACACTGAAACAAGTGGACCAACCTTGGGAAGCACTGGATTGATCTTGTGGAGAACCTCATCGACTCGGTCGGATAGATCTCTCTGCAAAACCGAGGAAAGAAGATAAAAAACAGCAAAATATTTGGAATTAGATGGGAATCGGATCAATCAGACGAGAGTTACAATACCTGGGAATGTTTGGTAGCATTGATTCTGCTTAAGCTCTCAAACTAATTTCCAGAGAAAGAGCGTTAGAAACAAAAATCAAACATCAACCATTACTCATCACAAAATAAAACCATTAGGAAACGCAATGCTTACAGGAGAAGCCGGTTGTACAGTGACAAATCCTGAAGAAAATAAAGTGACAAAAAAGTAGTGATGAGATAGATCTGAGAAACAGAGATCGAAGAAAATCGAGTTTGAGGGAAGAGAAAGAGATAGAAATACCAGGCGAGTGAAAGCCATTGTGAAGGCCGAGCAAGAAAGCAAGAGGGACAAGCATAGAAAGGATAACAAGTACCAAAACTCCAATAACCAGAACTTTCCACCGGCGCTTTCCGCCGCCGCCTCCTCCACCACCTCCGCCTTTCATATCTCCGATTTAGATTGAATCAATGCCTTCAAATTACCAACGCATTGGAGCCCCAAAACGTCGGCGAAGATGTTTCTCTCCTCGATTACACTCACTCAATCCACACTCTCTCGTTAACGATGCCAAATCCTCTCCGCTTCAATCTCTTAATCTCTCTTCCTGGCTCTGTGAGTTGCAGAATGCAGAACTATAAGTGCTGCACTTTGCCCGATCGCATCGTCCTGTCCCTTGCTTTTGTTAAACTTGGAACGGGGAAGGAAGAGAGATACACACAACTCGGTTTTTTCGCACGTGTGAAAGTATCTCTGCCGTTTGATTATTCAGCCCACTTGCAAGATCTATCTCCGGATCATTACACGTGTTTTTTTTCACACGGTGGTGACTTATTTTTCTCTTTTCTTTTTACATCGTTTATAGTCTCTCCGATAAAATCAAAACTCCGGGATGCCTAGCAATATTCGTCATCGTCAACGCCATTGACGCTTATGCACTTTGTAATATAATCTCTCATCCTCCTCCTCCTCTGTATTCTCCTACTTCCCTATTTATTTTTCTGCTGTTTTTGTTAAGAAGTTGTGTACGAAGAATTTCGCCAAGTAACGAAATTGATTGTAAAAGCATATGACAGTCTCTTAAAATCTTTGTACCTATTAGGTTTAATCTGGTGCATTATTTGTTCTTTGTGGATGTAATGAAGGAGATGAGTTAAGACGATCAAATCATGGAAGATTAAGCTTCTATGTTATCACTCTCATATGCATTGTTTAAGCTTATTTGTCTAAGATTCTCTTATCTTGTCTTGTCTTGTCTGGTCTGTTTGTTTTGTGCATTGGCTGATTAGATTTTTTTTGCTGTTTCTCATGTGATTCAGTGACTGCTACTTTTCATTTCGAGCATGTTATTGGTCGCGAGGAAAGCTTTGGCCTTGGCACATAATAAGGCTATTCGTTTGACAACAAGGGATGTGCATTGCTTAAGCTCCATTTTAGTGTCTCCTCCTCTCGTATCTCTTGACTTGCCCGAAAATTGGGTTCCATACTCTGATCCTCCATCTCCTGTTCCTTTCGGTAACTCTCTCCCTTCTCTAGTTTACTGTTTGTTCCATAATGGCTTTATCTTCTCTAATTGTATAAATTGACTTCTGAAATCTTAGTTGCACACCTCTGTTCTCCATTTACTATGTATTTTTGTGTGTGTATGCATCCATACAGAGAGTGAACAGAAGACTGTGGTAATAGATGGCAAAGCTATCGCAGAGGAAATCAGAACAAAGATTGTTAGTGAAGTGTGGAAGATGAAAAAGGATGTTGGAATAGTCCCTGGTCTTGCGGTTGTTTTGGTTGGCCAGCAAAGAGATTCACAAACTTATGTGCGGAACAAAATTAAAGCTTGTGAAGAAAGTGGTATTAAATCTGTTTTGGCTGAATTGCCTGAGGATTGTACTGAAGGACAGATTATCAGTGTATTGAAAAAATTCAATGAAGACTCATCCATTCACGGGGTTCTTGTCCAACTTCCTTTGCCCCAGGTATGTTTCACATTTTTTTGTGTAATATATATCATGTCATTGTGATGAGATATAATAGTGTTGTTGATGTCAAAAGATTAGTTTTATGTTAGGAAGTCAAGTTTCTCTGTTTACTGTGTTTTCATAACTTTATTAAAAAAGCTCTATTCATTTTTGTTTTCATTGATTTTTTTAATATTCATTTCCATTTCTTTTGCCACGCTCCTCTATTTTAACCAGCCTCTTAGAACATAGACCCTCTGCATAACAATTTTCTCGTAGAGGTTGTCTTTATTGTTGGTAGGTGGAGCATATAATTCATATGTTATGCCATTGAGAATCTGAATCATCTTACCTGTGGATATCTAAGATATCAAATATTTTTCAGAAGAATTTTTTTGTATTTCAACTGTTTTAGAGTACCATCATGTTATTGAATATATTGTGTACAGCATCTTGATGAAGCAAAGATCTTGAATATGGTGACGTTGGAGAAAGATGTTGATGGGTTTCATCCATTAAATATGGGGAATCTTGCAATGAGAGGGAGAGAGCCACTATTCGTATCTTGCACCCCTAAGGGGTGTGTGGAGTTGTTGATCAGAGCAGGTGTTGAAATAGCAGGAAAAAATGCTGTGGTAATTGGAAGAAGCAACATTGTTGGTCTGCCAATGTCTTTACTATTGCAGGTATTAGATCTTTGTAGTTAGTGCGATAGGGTTCTTATGCTTGAGCATTTCAGTTTGAGTATTAACTATACATTTATGTCTTTGCTGACATTCTTGGGTAGAGGTACGACGCTACAGTAAGCACGGTGCATGCTTTTTCAAAGGATCCAGAGCACGTTACCAGGGAAGCTGATATTGTGGTTGCAGCCGCGGGTGTACCTAATCTTGTCCGTGGAAGTTGGCTGAAGCCTGGAGCAGTTGTCATTGATGTAGGAACATTTCCGGTTGAGGTATAAAAAAACCATTTCAAAGAAGTCTTAAAGCTATTCTGAAGTCTTATATTTCCCAGTATTGAAAGACTCATACAATAGCATGAAATCCATTTTAATACAGAAAACCATCAACTGAATTCTACACTCGTAATTTTAGGTTAGAGCCTAAATAAAGAGACCAAATGTTTTTTTCTTGGGTTTGATTTGTTTTTCCTGGTTAGACATTGGAGCATATTGTAATATGTCAAAATGCAAATATGATATGGCAGGATAGTAGCTGTGAGCATGGTTACCGTCTTGTTGGGGATGTATGTTACGAGGAAGCTTTAGGTGTTGCCTCAGCGATCACTCCTGTGCCTGGAGGAGTCGGACCCATGACGATTGCCATGCTACTATGCAATACTTTGGATGCTGCCAAGCGGACATCCTGCTGATAAATGGTATCTCTGTCTTGTAACTAAAATTTAATTAAAACCAGATATGAGATTCCATGCTTTTGGGGTTTGTCACAAATTCTCAATCCCTGTTAATTTAAATCATCATCTTGTTGCTTTCTTATATGAAAGCTTCATTATCCGCAGTTGATGCTACGGTTTCTGATATAAAGCTCTATTATCATCGTTTTATCATAATCATGAACATCAAGTTCAACAAAACCGCGGCTAGGAGAGTTTAAACTTTGATGTTCTGTTGTAGTGGCTGGTTTCTAGATACAGTCCAACTTTTTGTTGTTTTCATTGGCTTTTACAAGATGGGAAGCTATTTAGTTATGCATGTGAGAGACTATGGTAGTTGAATCTTACATCAAGGATGAAGGATGATGAGTCAAGCAAGAGATGTCACATGAAGGATCACGAAAGAAGTGCTTGCTGCAGTATTTTTCACGTGTTCGTAAAAGTGTGGGAGGGGAGGGGAAGATTGATTGATAGACATTCTTTCCTCTAATTCGGTTTGCAGTTTTCGGTTTTGTCAGCTGTGTAGATGTTGAAACTTGAAACCAAATAAAAATTATTTTTGTTTTGAAATTATCAAAACCTAATAAAAACAGAACATATTTTAAGTTTATGTTTCTCCTTCAAGACTTCATCTTCAAGTTAGTCATACTTAAAAAAAAATAATAATAACCTCATGTGCTAACTAATCCGGCTTTTTCATTAATCAAACAGTTTATGTATTTGAAACTTATTTATATATCTTGTGAACCAAAAATTAGATCACCAACCATATCGATAATCTCATATCTGTTTTCTCAACCGAACCAAACTAAAACCGTATAATTTAAAATAGATGCAACAACTGAGCAGATTTTATGTTAAACCAAACCAAACCAAACCAACCCAAACCATATACTTTCGATTCAGTTTAGGTGATTTGTCCGGCTCTATGGAAAATACGAAAGATAAATAAAAAGAATAAGGAAAAATAGGATTCCGATTCCGAGTCTCTTGTTCCAAAGAGAAGAACGTCTGTGAGAGATCTGGGGCGTATGGAAATGTGAAGGAAAAAAAAACGAGAAAGCATCTGAGAGTGAAAATTTTCTGTAAACAAAATGGTTTGGGAGAAAGAGAAGATCGTCGGAAGTTGTTTGGTCGGAGGAGCTGCGTTCGCCGTCGGAGCTTCGTTCCTCCATCTTTTCCTTAAAGGTGAGCTTCCGTTAGGCTTAGGGCTAGGTATAGGTTTGGTTTCGCCATGGCAAAGCTTCAGAAAACGAAAGCCCGTTCGCGTCTACATGGATGGTTGCTTCGACATGATGCACTACGGCCACTGCAACGCCCTGCGACAAGCTCGTGCTCTCGGTGACCAATTGGTGGTCGGCGTTGTCAGCGACGAAGAAATCATAGCCAATAAAGGACCTCCTGTTACGCCTCTTCATGAAAGGTCTCTCGAGATCCCAATTCATTGTTCCTCGTATAATCCAATTGCCTTATGGTTTATTTTGATTTCGTTGATATATCAGAATGATAATGGTTAAGGCCGTCAAGTGGGTGGATGAAGTCATATCGGACGCTCCTTACGCCATCACGGAGGATTTCATGAAGAAATTGTTCGATGAGTATCAGATCGATTACATCATCCATGGGGACGATCCTTGCGTGCTTCCCGATGGAACCGATGCTTACGCACACGCTAAGAAGGCTGGTCGTTACAAGCAGATTAAGCGCACTGAAGGAGTTTCCAGCACCGATATCGTTGGTAAACTGAACATCGTCCCTTCCGATTCCATTTTAGCTTGCATCTACTGTATTTGTTCAACTCGGGAAGCTTAGAGGAGAGTTATTCTCTATTTCTGTTGCATATTTTCTGTGTAGTTCAGGGTTCATGACGGCTTAGATCTACATCATGTTTCTAAACTTTTCATTTGCAATCCATGTTTTAGGTCGCATGCTTCTCTGTGTACGAGAACGATCCGTTAGTTCCGTTAGTGACAATAAGAGTCATTCCTCTCTGCAAAGGCAATTCAGCCATGGGCATAATAGCCCGAAGTTTGAGGATGGAGGTTCTTCTGCTGGTACTCGCGTCTCACATTTTCTTCCTACTTCCCGCAGGATTGTTCAATTCTCGAATGGCAAGGTATGCAAGTCTTAAAGAGTGTCCAGTCCTCAAGTTTATTTCTTGAATACTGGTCCTCAAGTTTATGTCATTTTACTGCATTTATTCATTCTCTTTCTCATATTGTATCTGGAGTTGATCAATTTACATTCCTATGGTGCAGGGGCCAGGACCTGATGCACGCATAATTTACATAGATGGCGCTTTTGATCTTTTCCATGCTGGCCATGTTGAGGTATAGTAAGTTAAATTAGTGCATACAAGTTAAATTTGTCAAGTCTTTATGTTCTTTATGCTATTCATTTCAAGATTGAATTTGTATCTTTTGTCAACATATCTGAGCGCTAATCTATAGTTTAGCTACATATGGATACTTATCTTATATGGTAGTCGACTATGCAACTAGAATTGCCCTAGCGTAATTGAGCTACCATCTAGCTTTATTCTGCCACTGTCGATTCTTGTTCTTCATTTATTCCATTTCTACAGATTCTCAGGCGTGCTCGAGAGCTTGGAGATTTTCTTCTTGTTGGAATACATAATGACCAGACTGTCAGGTTCGAAAAGCTCAATTTTGGCTCTCAGTTTTATTCTGTATTGTCTTGGTTTTTTATTTCGTTGTCTCTTCTTTTTCATGGCCTGACAAGTTTCATGGGGACTGATCATTTTAGTTGGTGATGTTAGTTTTAGGCAAACTTAAATAGTAGTTCTTGTCCTCAGTCTGATATCTACTTTAAGTCTTGGTTGTGTTAGAAGTTAAGATGTGGGTAACTGCATCTCTGCTTAAATCGCCTGACCAAATTGTGCTTGTTATACGTTGCTGTGCAGTGCTAAAAGAGGAGCGCATCGCCCAATCATGAATCTCCATGAGAGGAGCTTAAGTGTTCTGGCATGCCGCTATGTAGATGAGGTGATAATTGGTGCTCCGTGGGAAGTGTCAAAAGATACGGTGAGCGTCTCTGCTTTTTACTTAAAAATACCCAAATGGCTTTCATGAAAAGCTATTTTTGACAATTACTTGGATATTGCAGATCACGACATTTGACATTTCATTGGTGGTTCATGGAACAGTAGCCGAGAGTGATGATTTCCAAAAGGTAAAACGATATAAGTAAATGTATATATATGAAGGTAAAAGAAAAAGAGCTGCGTTTTCTCAGATTGTGGTTGATGATATGACAGGAGGAAGAGAATCCATATGCTGTACCAATTAGCATGGGCATATTCCAAATTCTTGAAAGTCCTCTTGATATCACAACTTCCACCATAATCAGGAGGATTGTAGCGAACCATGAAGCTTATCAGGCAAGTTGCTTTTCTTCCTCATTCATCTTCTTGTTACTTCACTCTGACCAATGTCTCACTCGAACATCATTCTGCATTGCAATCTATAGAAGCGTAATTTGAAAAAGGAAGCTAGTGAGAAGAAGTACTACGAGCAGAAGTCTTTTGTGACCGGCGACTGATAGAATCAAAAGCTATATACGCTTAAAGCTTTGTAAGACCATCTTCGGAATGTGAATCGGTTTCTCCTTATCTTATATCTCTGTACTGGCTATAGTAGGATGTTTCTGGATGAGACTCCAATGCTACATGTTACATTTTATTCTCGAGTTTACACTTTACATAAAGAGGGCATTGATGGTTTTAGTACCAATTGCTTCTTTTATTTTCTTCACTTTTGGGATGTGACATTATATTTTGTTACTTTCTTTTTGCGTCCTGCAAACATTTTAGGATTGTATATGTTTACTATATCCAAGTTCTAAAAGATAAAACAATTCTACAAAGAGACGTAAACAATTCTCTAACTAATCTAGTCACAAGCAACCAGATTAGAGAAAGACCATACTAGGATTCAAAGAAAGTGGGAGAGTTTCGATATGATCATTGTACAACAAAAAAACATTTTTACTCTTTCTCAGTATACTGAATATACGTACTAAAAATTTAAATTATAATGATATAAAGTTGAAATGTATTACCTTAAATCCAGACACGTACGTGACTGTCTACACAAGCATTGGGGGAGTTAAAGCACTTTGATTTGTTAAGAACTAAAACTCTCTCAATAATGATCCTTCTATACTTCATAATCTAAAGCAAAACACAGAAATTCTAGTTAAAATATTGTTTCCATCAAGTCAACTGAAGAAAGAGTCTTGCACTTAACGTGGCTCCTCACTCACAGGCATTGCAGTTAACTCGCTTCTGTTGAAAATAACTGAGAAACAAGCTCCAAAGCTCCCCACATAGGTGCATCATTCTTTTATAGACCCACAAAATAATAAAATCTCTATTAGCAATCTTTTTCAGGTGAGTCAGATCATCTATATGGTCAACATAGAATGCGTATGCAACTTACAAGATAAACAAGATCAAAGGCCTCACGGTAGCTTTCAAGACTCTTCTCTATGTTATTGTTCCTGGAAAGATAAAAATAGTGAGAGGAGGTCGGAAACAGAGCAGAAGGAGATAGAAGAAAAGAAAACACTCACAGAAATCCAATGGATATTCGAGTCTCGTAACTCAAACCATCAGACATACCCAGATCTCCCAAATGATCTCCCAGAAGCAAAACATTTGTTCTTTGCTTAACATATGCATATCCTTCATCTTCCTCACCAATGTCAACACCGAGTTGGTCGTGAAGTGGAGCAGCCATGTCTAAAGCGTGTTCGTTTTTGTTTAGCACGTGAATTAGCTTCCCTGTATCGTACAAGGTAAAGAGACTGCAGCTTATTGCTTGCATGATATATAACTCAAATGCTTAGTAGCTTCCCAGAGTTTGATTGACAAGAAAGTAGATTTCAATTTTCCGGCAGAAAAATCGGAAATGTAAGTTAAATGAACGATGAAGGAGACTGGCTAAGTAACAGACACCAAATGTATACCTTTAAAAGACACAAGCCGTCCATCATTATTGAACACCATCCTGTTCGATACAATCTTTACATTCTTGAATGTTCTATGAAGTTTCTGCCTCAAAACCTGTTAAAAAAAGTGAGAAAATATAGCAAAAGCATATTCATTGTATAGGAAACAGAAAGAAGATCTCATTTACTAATTGTCTTTAGAGTCACCTCTTCAATAACATCAGCAAGTCCTGCTGAAAAAATCAAAACTGGGATATCCTTTTTCTGAATCAGAAGGCAAATAAGGTGAATTAATAAAACAATAGATGTTTATTTCACCATGTAAGTGTAACAGCAACCATGACTTCGATGCTTTACCTCCAAAAATTCAAACAGTTCAACCACACCTTCTCTGAAAGCTATGGAGGAATCAACAACAGATTTCTTGATTGCATCGTATGTTAAACCTCCCTCAATGAGAAGATCATGAGTTTTACTCCACCTGATACAAAAAAAGTTGTCAGATTTTTTTTACAATTAAAACATCAAAAGACAAGGCAAATGTCAATATATATGTGACTGATAAGAAGAGCACCATTCTTCCATGAGTTTGGTTTTCTCTTCAACGGGAATTTCGTGAGAAATCTCCAGAGGATGATAGTGTTCATATAATGCTTGCCTCTTAGCATCGTAATCTGCATTTCCTTGCTGCAAGAGGCCATGACTGGCTATAAACAGATATTGTCCAAGAGCAAAAAGTTGTTTTCAGCTTAATTGATTTGGTTAAGTAAGAAGATAAGATTAGGATTGACAAATGTGTATGAACATACACAGGCCTTGTCGTCCATTGACTCGGTACCTCGTTAAAGTCCCATCGAAATCTGCAATTACCTACAACATTCGCAGAGACCCAAACAACAAAAATTTAAGCTTTGTGAAAGAACAAAACTTCGACCTAGATTCCGAGATAGAGAGAGAGGGAAAGACCTGGAATTTGGAAGGACCCGCTTCACGAATTAGGGTTACTTTATCAGTGAGAGCTCGAGGATGATCATTCACAGTGTTGGCGGAGAGATCAGGCTGTTCCATTTGAGTTTTGGACAGAGAGCAATTCTAAGAGAGAAAACGGGAAAGTTTATACGGTTAATGCTGTTAACTACAATTGCGACTGAGACTGAGACTGAGACAGAGAGAGACTGACTACGTGGCGGAGGCAGCAAGATGAATTTGTGCGCTGGTGATTACGGCGGAAGACGGAAAGACGAATTGACCACGGCGCGTGAAAGCGCGTGCAGCAGCTGATAACGCGCATCAGCGATGATGATTCAAGCGATAGTAAAAGCCATTTTTAGTTTTGTATTATAACTTGTTTATTAGGGAAAGTTTGGGAATTTCGATTGATTGGCGTCGAATCGAGGCCTATTATCACTCTTTATTTGGTCTGCTAAAAAAAAGTTGTAACCTTTTGTATTACATCTTCAATACAACATACAAAACGAGTTCTTGCTCTAAGCATCTTATTTTACAAATTTGTACATCTTTCTTTGGTTCCTTCCTCTTAACAAAGTTTCAATACTCCAACCAAACAACAAAAAGAATTAAAAAGGCGTTACAGCAAATGAAAGTTACCAGATACTAACTAAATCACACACACAACTGCACAAGTGTAGCTTAGAGATGCTTAAAGTAGAGGTGATGATCAGAGAAAAGAACCCTAAAAGCTTGTTTGCATCTACACTTCAATCTAATTACATATCCATCTCCAGATCTCTCTATCCTCATCCCTTCTCCACAATCTTCTTCTTCTTCCTCCTCCTGCTGATTCTGCAATTTTTGAGGATGAAGTTCACCATTAATCATCAAAATCACTTGAAATCACTAAAAGGGTAAGAGTACGATACAAAGAAATCAAACCTCATAAGCATTAAAGTTAGTTTCTTCGCGATTGATCTCCTCCACGTGATTGTTAACCACCTTCATCGTCTTTTTTTTGTAGTAAATAACCAATTGAAGTAAAACCAGAAGAGAGGAAAGATTAAGGAAATGCTTAATTATGTAACAACCAACCTCTGTATCAGGACTCTTGGAAGCAGACGGCGACGTTTCTTGCTTCTCTGAAACAGGGCTTGCGTGGGAACAACTGATGTGGCCGGCGGCGAGATTCGGGTTCCGGGTCGGATCGTCTTTCGAGGAAGATTGGATTTCCGGGTGAGTGGAGCGAAGAGGAGAGGTGATAAAGATTGGGTTTTTGGGGGAGATTCTCCTGCGTTTGGGCTGATCGGAATCTTCGGAAACAGGGGAGGAGCGTTTCAAGGGGCTGATCTCAGGAGAAACGGTGGAGAAGAAGGAGGAGCGAGAGCAGTTGTAAGGTGGGGAGGAGAGGCGGAGGAGAGAGAGATCAATGTCGTTGATGCTCAGATTGTTACGGTCTCGAAATTCATCTTCTACCATCATCATCTTCTTCTTCAATCTTCTTGCTTTCCTCCTCGAGTTTCTCTTTAAGTGGGAGTTTGTTTTGAGAAACGAGGAGTGAAAAAAAATGGCGCGCGTTGAAGTGAATCTATCGGTGTCGGTTTAAAAATTCCGGTTCAGGTCTTTTAAAACGAATTTTGGTCATTTCTTTTTCTTTTTCACTAAGTTTTTCTTTTTTACAAGATAGGACTTGTAATTGTATTTCGCAAATGAACTTTTAAAAATAATGTTAGTTGGTTTTTCTAAAAAGACGTCCGGAGGTATCTAAAATATCCAGAGAACAGTATTACATAATCAATCCCTCACTAAAATGTAAAAATTCATAAAGAAAAACAAAATATTCAAAATTTAAGAAGAATGCAAAACTTAATGAAAAATAGATGAATATAAAGTTAGATGAATAAATAATATATATTTACTTTTTTTAGTTTATAGAAAATTTTAAAAATTATCATAACTATCTTTTTTACATTATTTATTTTTTAACTACCATTTTAATTATGATTTTAGTTAATCATATCATCTTTTTTACATTTTAACTAAAAAATAAAAATGGCAATGTAATACGAGCTCATATTAATCCATTTTGCGAATCCTATTGAGATGATGAGATTTATAGTTTGGCAACAAGAATATTATTAGATGTATTGTACATTACAACAGTGTTCTTACTATATGGATTGTATATTACCAAGCAATGTTAGCAAACATAAGCTATAATGCCTTCTCAGATAAGTTACGAAACATTGAATTGTTATACAAAAGAGTTACATAATCGCACGAACAGGAGGAATACTCTGTTCGTACCTGAAGAAATTCTCAGGATCATACTTAGCTTTAACTTCCATCAATCTTTTCAAATTTCCCAAGAAAAATTTGGATCCATATATCATAGCTTCATCAACATTCGTCTCATCACTCGGATTGCTTCCAACATCAATGTCCCTGTAATTCAAGTACGCCTCTCTCGGGTTACTTGACACGTACGGCTCCGTTACTTGGTACAGCTCTTTCATCAAACGGAGATTAGCGTCTGTGGCGTTTGCGTCAGACCATAACGCAAAGTAGAGAATCTTGAACAAGTTTCCTTTCCGGTGAGGAAACGCGGTTGCGTTCGCGGGAATCTTGTCCATAACTCCGCCGTAAGGGTTCCATTGCATCCACACATTGTCAAATTTCAACATTGTTTTCCAAATCTTCTCTAGTCCTTCTTTTGGGATTGGTTTCTTGACGTAATCCGATTTGTTCTTGAAGAATCCTCCTGGCGGATTCGATGGTCTGTCCAGAAGAACGCTCGTTGATGCCCCAACCGGATAATCCTCCCAAAACATCGTCGTATTAAGCCAGCTCATTTCGTAGCAATCTTCACGTTTTAGTCCTAGTTCAGGAAAATTCTTGTTCATAATCTCCATTAGCTTCTCTGCCGAGCCTAAGAATTGAGCGTAGAACTTAACTGCGATGGTTTTATCCCCGGGTTTTGCTCCATCTGTGATCTGAGGCATTGCTCTCACGAAAAGCTCTTGTGGCAATTTGCTAGACACAAGCTGCCACTTGAAGAGAACATCAGTAGCTCCTTGTTCCAGTGTTTTGTTAACCTTGAAAACTGTCATGGTCTCTGGAACCTCGACGAGGTTGATTGTCCAAGAGAGAATAACGCCGAAGCTAGCGCCGCCACCGCCACGAATGGCCCAAAATAGATCTTCTCCCATAGAGGCTCTGTTCAAGATCTTTCCATTGGCATCAACTAATTGAGCATCAACGACATGATCGACTGAGATTCCGTACTTTCTCATTAGATTCCCGTATCCTCCGCCGCTGATTTGTCCTCCCGCTCCTACCGTAGGGCAAATTCCGGCTGGAAACCCTAGCGTTTTGCTACCTTTAGTGATCTTGGTGTAAAGCTCTCCCAAAGTCGCACCAGCTTGAACCCATGCTTTCTTGCTTGACACGTCAACGGTTATACCTCGGAGATCGTGCATGTCGAGAACAACAAAAGGCACGGTAGAGGTGTACGAAAGGCCTTCGAAGTCGTGACCACCACTTCGGATACGGATCTGGATTCCATTTGACTTTGAGCAGATCACTGTTGCCTGAACATGAGATTCATGTTTTGCAGCAACAATGGCTATTAGATTTATGTCGTTAAGGTTTGTGTACAATTTTTTTTTCCTGTAGGAAACATAAGATGAGACGAAAGTAGAGTTATTAGGAGTATGAAGGGCTTCACTGATCGAATTCTCTTGACTCATCCGATTACGAAGGCACTCGAGGAAGTTCTCAATGTTTGGTTTCGTTACTTTTGCATCTGAAATTGAAACAAGCACAAGAAACAAAAGAGAAATTAATTCTTTCATTTTTTATTGTTTTGTCTGAAGAACTCAAAACAAAAAAAAAGTCAAAGCAATTTCGTTTATGTGTTTATCGGGATTTAAATTTATTGATTTATAAAACTGCGAAGGAAATTAGTTGTTTTATATTAATATTGAAACTGCATCAAAAAGAGAAAACTGAACAGTAGCTAGAGAAATATTCATTGATGAAAACGTAAAGTGTGGTGAGGCTTCATTAGTATCAATTAAAAAACCTATCTTTTATTAACTAAAGTTATAATTCACGTATAATTTTATTAACTATATTTTCAGTTACTCTTTTCTAATAATCAGTTATAATTTAATTTAATTTTCTAATAATCAGTTAGAGTCTGGTATGAATTTGAGGTAAAAGGATGAGACTTGAAAAAAAAATATTAGAGGGAAGGAATTTGAATTACAGAGGTATTACTTTTCCTTCATAAGTTTTGTAAATAACAAATTTTACCTTCGTTCTCTACTATTTTCAGCTGATTACAGCTAAAGAAAAATCTCTTTTTGTTTCTTTCTGATTGGTGAAAAAAAGGAAAACGAATCCAAATTAAAAAAAAAGGTCTCTCTTTTTTAAAAATTAAAATTTCTGAACTCTAAAGAACTCTTGTCAATCCAAAAGTTTGCGGTAATTTTTAAATTTTTGATTTTTGATAGTATTTTTAGGGAAAATTGTCAAATTTAATCACTAACCAGTTTCGAGAATCCACTCCGGCGATATTTTGCGACCAAATGAGTGTCGCCGGCGTCCACCGTTTAACTCTTCCTATACCTCCGGTACCTTTTTCTGTGGCTCTCTTTCTCTTGAACACTAATTTTTCCATCTGATTACTAATCGTCTTCCTCTGTTCCCACCAGTTTTCTCTCACTACTCCTCCAGATGCATCCTTTGGCTTCTCCTCTCTCAGCATCGCCGCCAATCGCAAGCGCAATCTATCCGTAGTCCACCATAGTCACCGACTGGTTACCTCCTTTATTCAAAAAGTTAGTCTTTTTTCCCCCTCTCAGTGTCTGCTTTGAATGATCTTCTATTACTGTAGTTTATCTGTTTATGTAGTCTTGTTAAGCAAAATCCATTGAGAATTCCAAATGAATGCTTAGGCTCGAATTCGTGCTCTGTGTTACCTTTTAACTTGTACTTCTTTTTACAGGAATCCTTAATCTGTTTTTTGTCGTTTTCTTTTCTGAATGTGTGCAAATTTAGGCTTCCCATAAATCTGATGATGCTGAGGCTGACCCTTCCTTTGATGAAGGTATTCATAATTTGACATTGTGCATTAACGACTCAATTTGTGGGCAGACTATAAAAATCTCAACTTTTCAACACATTTGTATCTTCGTTACTCTCTCGTTGATAACATTCAGTCAGGATTTGCGCAAAGGCTTGGCCTTTATATCTGTCTTTCTGTCTATGTTGTTAACTTGAGTTTTTGACTCTATCTTCTCTTCTTTCGATCCCCTTTTCTAGGAGAAATGTTGGATAAGAATAAGAAAAGCAGGGCAAACCCTTTCGTTTCAGAAGAGTATGTGATTTACTAAATCCTTGAGTTGTTAAACTTTTTTTGCCTCTATGGTGGCGCTTATCATGAGCTAGACTCAAGAAAGGACTCGATGTTACAGTATTATGTTCTCTGTTTCTCTGCCTATGTTCTAGCAGTTTGCTTTTATTAGGTTATCAGTGATTAAGAATAAAAGGTATTGCAGCTTCGGTATTTTTTTCCTTCATTATGTGGCAAGTTTTTATTCAAAAATTTGCCTGAGCTCTTGGCTTTTCCACTTTTCTGGTGACCACGAAAAATCATTTGTATTTCTGATATGGTCTGTCCAAAGGTTAGCTAAGATCTTTTCCGTTATGCTCTATGTGACTGAAATCTGCATTGCAAGGAAGGATTTGGGAATTAATATAAGCTTAACATACATTACTTCCTTATGATCTTGTGCTGCTACAATTGCAGGCTTCTCAAGAAATTGAAGAGATATGGAGTCTCTGGAATATTGTCTTATGGGTTACTTAACACAGTCTATTACAGCACAGCTTTCCTTTTGGTGTGGTAAGTAGAATAGAAATTTGAGTGTATGCTCCGTTTAAAGAGACAGGAACATTCTTATCTATCATGGAACTGTACTTTGTTTTCCATTCGCTCTCTTTTGCTTTCCTATATGCTACAGTCTAGTGTTTGACTACTTAGACGGCGTAAGTTTTCCCTTATCATTGTGATGTGTGTCCGGGTAATCCGCTGTTTTGGCATCTTATATATTTTTTCATCTCTCTATAGTAACCTACAAAGAATGTTTAAAGTCTAATGCCTCATCATCAGTACTATAGAAACGTCTGGCTTTAGCGCAAGCAAAGTAAGATTACCCATGGTCTTAGAGAGGTTCAGGAAATCAGATTCTATATATGTTATCTGCCAAGTCTTATTAGTAGACACTGTTGTGTCCACGACATTGATACTAGCTCAATAATTTGATTATACAATATCTCTCCGTTTAAGAAAGCAGTCTTTAGTTTTCTAGATTTGCTGTGTATTGTGCTCCATCATAACATACTTGAGCTAATACAGTGACGATTATGTATATTTATATGTAGGTTTTATGTCGCCCCAGCACCTGGAAAAATGGGTTATCTAGCTGCGGCCGAGAGGTATGGAATATTGTTCAGTGTTTCCTAGTTTATAGGGACGTGAAATATTTTGTGTTGCACGCAGATTTCTTAAAGTGATGGCCATGGTGTGGGCTGGAAGCCAAGTTACTAAGCTCATCAGAATAGGAGGGTAAGTTGCTGATATTAATAATAATCAGTTTGTTGTCTATAGCTTAAGAAAATCTTTATGCTTTCATCATAGTTTCATGGATCAGAGAGGCCTTGTAGGAAGCTACTTAACTGTTTCCTGCCAGATCATGTGATGCTATAGGAATTAAGACCTTAGTATCATACTGTTATGATAAATTTACGGAATATGGCATTATAGATTTGCAATGTTGGTTTTAATGCGAAAAATTGTACATGAAAAAGGAATGAGTCCTGTTTAATATTGTCGAGCTCGCATATTATCTTGTTATGAATGTTGATGGATGCAGGGCAGTCGCACTTGCACCTATTGTTGATAGAGGATTATCTTGGTTTACAGTAAAATGCAAGTTCGAAAGTCAGGGAAAAGTGAGGCACCTAAAATAGCTCTGAATTATACATATATAGATGATGTTGATGAAGAGTGATTTACTCTGTGGATGCATTGCTTTTGACAGGCTTTTGGCGCACTGGTTGGTATATGTCTTGGTCTGGCGTTGATGCTATTTATTGTTGTGACACTGCTCTGGGCATAGGACAGAATAATAGCTTGCATTTGGTAGATTTTGCTTTTACAGTAATTGTGGTTTTGGTTTCAATAGTTTGGACTTGAGAGGCATTGTCGACATGATCTTATGCCCTAATTTTTTATATTACAATATAGTGATTGTCTAATTTCCTTAGCTGCGCAGCAAAGGTGCGGATTGTTCTAAAGAAAAGCCTTTTTTTTATTCCAAATGAAGAAGAATTGTATGTAAACTCAAATAATTAAGAAAAAGAGTCAAGTGTGTGCTTTCTCTTAGAACAAGAGTTAGAGTCGGCTAAGCAAAATAAAAAAGGAAAAAAGAAGCCGTTTAGAGATCTCAGAACTGCAGTAGCAATAACACATTGAAATGGCTATTTGGGGAGGCCGGTGTGAGGATGGAGAAGGGCCTTAGTTTGGTCTTGAAGAACCACAGGACCTTTTCCAGGTCTGCTGCATATAAAATAACTCACTTCACCTTTTTGGTCCTGACTTCCAATTTTGTCTTTGATTTCTTGCGGAACCTCTCCTCTATCCAAGCCTGCCTCTTTTACAATTGATGTATCGCCCAGTACGTAACTAGACAAAGTACCAACCAAGCATTTTGTTTAGTCAGAGATTAAAAACGAGTCAATCACATTTCCTATCTCACCTCTTCATGTCTGTGTCAGGCTTAGGAGGGAAGCAGTAAAGCAGCCCCTGCAGCAATTCAACCGCTACTTTTCTGTTTCGTGCAATCAGGACCGCATTTGGGCCAGCATCAAATGTGTAAGCAATCTAGTCCAGGAAAATGAGATTAAGATAAGAAAATTTGTCCCACACCCTGGTCTCCAATCCCAATAATTGGACGAAACCTCTTTGAAATTTCAATGGTTTCTTTTGAACTATGGAAGTAAGCATTTATACCTCTGGTGTCCCGACAGAGCAGTTCCACTTTTCTACTAAGCTAATTATCCTGGCATTATCAGTTAGCGATTGCGATCAAAACCACAACATTGATAGCTAAAGCAGGCCAAAAGAAAAAAGTAAGAGAAAGAGATACCTGTGGGAGGTGTCATTCATGTAAAATATGGGTGGAGATGTATCCATACAAATAGCATGAAACTGATTACTGTCTGCACACGTCAATTTTGCAAAAGATGTGAAATCTTGATTCTTTATAGCTTCTTCCATCTGCCGAATCCGTACTGGGACAACTTCCTAAGGAAAAATTAAAGCAGAGCATAAAGTTTGAGGGAAATATTCATTTTTGAAGTCAAGCAGGCATAACCAAAACCCCTCATATTTTTTGCTGAGCAAGGTTATCTTGGGTGATACAGACTGCAGCCAAACATCAGAAATGGAACATACCTGTGCTCGGTGCTGTAAAAGCAAACTTGTCTGAACACTCTCACGCATTCCTGAGGTGCTGCTTGTTTCCTTCTCTCGTGCACTCACCTGCATTTAACACAAGCTATCACGAGTTGAAAAAAGAGAAAAAAGACAAATGAACGAAGAAGCTTTTGCAGATTATGATGTAAAGATGTGAAAGCATTGAATTATCACAAAGTTACAGATCGTAATATTCAAGCCTGTCTTAGCCATCCCATGATCCAAAAGAGGCTACCCAGTACCCATCCTGTCTACTTATATTCACTGTTTTGAAGAAAGCAGTGGAAACAGATTTATTCATATAGCCCACCTTCATCCAAATCATTTGATGAGAGAGTGTAACAAAAGATTAATCAGAAACATACATTATATGGAAAATGAACGACGGGACTACTTCTGTGGCTGATTTTAAAATGCACTAGAACAAAAATACTTGAGATTCATACCACAGCGATAATGATAACAAGATCATCCCAGTGCTTTTCATCTACCAGTTGGACTGCAACGCTATCACTTCCATCTTCTTTGATTCCCATTTCCCACTTGACAAATCCCCCAAATAAACTACGACAAGCACTTCCTGAACCTTGCCTACAAGGAGACATGAACATCTAACTATATAAACCAGTACCACTTAATTTTAATAGCAACGTCTGACTACACATTATCCAATTAGAAATCACATAGCGACATGGAAACTTATGGAACTACAGTGGACGCATAAATAACAGTAACTGTGAGGAAGAAAAAAACAGGAATTAGTAGCCTGAACACTTAACACAACCGATACTAAACACATCAGTTAAGGTGAATATGCAAATCAGGTAACGCAAGTCATACCTGGCTATAGCAGAAAGTTGGCTTGGATCTTCACTCAAATTCATCAGCTTTGCAAGAGAAAAAACTGTACAAAAAGAACAGCTTTTATACAATACATTGAGCTGTTTTCAAAAAGAAAGATCGACCTAGGGATTCTAGAAAATCCTATCACCATTGGAGGAAAGAGACCGAATGATGTCATCTAAATGAAAAGTTGGTATGAGCCATTTTAAGCTAAATTATGAAAAGAATAAAAGAGATAGAAGGAAGATGAGGGAAAGAGAGAAAAAGCCATTTGACCACATGGATGTGCAAGAACTACATTGTGGCTTCTGCTGTTCTCCCTTTATTTATCTTCTACTGGTTTAAATTAGAGATTGTGTACTATTCAGAGAATTGTGCTAATCAGAACCAACCAGAGGTTGTGATGATGTTCATATATTCAACGAACGAAAAAATTCCGCATATTGTATTGTCATGAATGTACTATCTAGTCCTACCGTAAAGTCATCATCAAGTATCCAAAAAATATACATATGGATACTTCAACTTAAAAATAAATGGAAGGATAAAAGAATCCAAAAACCGATGCAATTTTTCCTGTTTTATGGCTTTATGCTAAGCAACATCCACGAGGAGACAGAATACAGAATGAGAGTACCTAAGCAAGCAAATCCAGCTGCTGAAGATGCTAAGCCAGCAGCGGTAGGGAAGTTGTTATAAGAAGCAATGTGCAGATGCAATTTCTCCCAATCTTTCTTGGCTATCTTGATACGCTTTTCTTTGTCTTCAAAATCATCAGCACGACTTCGAATTTCCCTCAAGCAAATTTGGTACCTACTTCCAGAAAGAGAAATCTCCTACACTAGGATGAAACAACAGCAAAAGAAACACAATGAACAAAACCAACGAGACTATCATTCTTATAATTAAGGAAACAAATATTTTTTTTTGAATTAACTGTTTTCCAGCACACATTATGATTTTAACTCATAATACAAGTGTATCTCTTAGCCAAGGTAACATTTTTGCGCAAGTCTCAGCTAAGAGATGAAAGTGGGAAATGGAGCAAGTACCTTGCCATTGAGCCACATTCGATCCCTATCAAAGGAGGGACTAACAGAAACGGTGGTGAGAGTGCAGAGGTGATCGGGATCAAGCGTGACGCTAATGCTATCGTTGATGGGGAGAATCCGAACCTCGTCTCTCTTTCCCCAGTACTTGATCACGGCGATATTCGTTGGCGTCTGCGCCGTAACCATTAACATCCATTTCTCCTCCGCCATACCCAGCACTCAAGATCCAAGCTTTTTGTCTCTAGAGATCAGTAGCTTCGGTAGATTTCAAATAGAAGGAAATGAAAATGACGGAGAGTTCGAAAGGAAAGAGCTTTACATATGTTCCAAGTGAGGTGGGAGAAGGAAATAAAGATCTGATTGGTGATAGTAAAATATGGTAAGTGCGGTTGCGTTTCTAATCCGATTTACGAAAACTCGAATTTATTTTTTGAAAGTTTATTACTATTTTTAGCATGGAGTCAAACTAAAACTAGCTCACTGGTCAATTCTCTTCTTCTTTAAGAAAATTAGACAGAGAGAGAGATCAAAGTGGGTTCCTTTGATATTAATTAATGGTAATACAATTGTGAAACAGCCAAATCGAGTCTCGTTGAAGAAGCTTCTTTTATCAAAGTAGACAATTTCGAATCACAAATACAAGATAAATTAGGAGCACCCAAATAGAATGAATCGCGCACTGATTCGCATCAGTTCTATGGTGCAAATCAGGACAATGCGGTGGCAGGCTTGTTGGTCCCATTAATAGCCGGGACAACGCCTCTTGTGGCCTTCACGTACGAAAGGTACTCGCTGTAATGCATGCTGAATAAGGTACTCTGGTATCGTGTTAGATAAATTCGCCTACGGACTGACTCCGTTATTTCGCCATTGTATCCTGCTTTACGCACCAGTGAATCTATTGCCTCTATCTTTGTCCAGCCTGCGCAAAGAGAAGTAGCCGTAAGGTTTGATATATATATTACCATACTGAGAGATCAACCCTGCAATATAGGTTTCAAGTTTTGATTTAAACAAGCGCGGGATTCCGCAGGTCTAAGTTTGTATAAACAAACAACCATAAGCAAACCTAAGTTTGTATCATCAAAATGGTACCTTCATGAGCTGGCACTTCAGGCAAATATGTGGCGCTTCGCTTGGTATTAGTCACAGGTTCAGTGAACTCAATGATCATACCATGCTTTCCGACCTTCATAATCAAATCAGTGAAGGTGTGTAAGAGATGAGAAGAAATCGTCAAACTAAGTGAGTGGGAATATAATATGAAGGAAGTGGCATCAGAAGGTTTCTCAGATGCGCGGATTGAAGAGCATGCACTACTTACTGACGACCATATTCTTAATTCTGTTTTGAAACCAGTGACTGACATGAAGTAAGAGAAGACTGAAGATAATACCTCCCAATCAAGATAATCCTCTGCAGTTTCATAATCAGTCAAGACAGACACCGTACATTGCAGAAATGGCAGTTCTTTGGGTTGTATTGGTGGGAACCTACGGTCCCTCAGGGCACTGACAAAAAGGTGCATTTACACAACCAATGACATTAAGAGAAAAAAAGGCAGATCTAGCTATATGGGGAAACACCCAGGAATAGACAAAATACACCTACGTAAACTTGCTTCATTTGTAGTTTCAAGCCCAAAATTTCCAAAACTGAATTACTCAGTTCTTTTGCAGGAAGTTGGAGCCTTATTTGTATTGCTATTCATGTTCATGATATTCATATTTCGAAGAAAGATACAAAAAAAAACGAATCTTGAGTTCAGAAGGTTTGGGTTGCAACAAAAAAGATATATCACACAGCTAAGATAGTACAAAAACAGCTGAAAAACATGATACTTGATATGAAAGGTCGCAATAATAGGGGAAAATACCATACTTTGTCTATCTTTGAATAACTACACAAAGAAATGCTTATCCAGTAATTTATTGTTTATTCATCTATATCTTAAACCATTGTTGTTTCCTCTAAGAACCAAGAAAACCAAACAATATTATAGCAAGAAGAAGCAAAGCAGGCTGAAATTTTTTACAAAATTGCTAATAGACAATACTAAGACTTAAGAAGACAGAAATCTGACGAGCAAAGTTGAGGAAGAACAATTTCAAAAGACAAAACAGATAATAAATACATCATTACTGCACTTGGCCAAGGACATAATATGAGAATTTGAAGGAAAAACAGGTGAGAGGAATAGTGAGTACCTCGTCAAGGCATAGTCCTTGAAGCCACTAATCAAGCGGCGTGCTTCCAGTGTACCGATACATCCACGCAATCGCGGCTCCCCACCATTCACTATTTTCTTCCAGGTGACAAACAATGGACTAGAAGGGAAACACTGGAGTATGAGTGATAAAAGATTTTGTGTTCCAAGATATATCAACCATCCAATATATTGAACACATTAAACCCATAACAAAAAAAAATCAACATAAATACTGAATACAGGACATGAGCTAAGTATGATTTCTACGACTGAGCACATATACTGACAGCAAAAGTTTCACTATAAGGTTTCACTATAGACCACAACATCCTGCATGCAAGGGCTGGAGATGACGAGCGTTAATGCCTTACCCAAATCCAAACAAACCAGCAGAAGATATAAACGATTCAAGTTTCATGTGTACGCGACACAAATTTATGGAAAAAGGGATCTACTTTTGGGTGTAACAACTAAGTTAATAAGGACAAAGAGTCTTCAGAACTGAACTGTGAACTAGTCAAGTGGGAGATTCATGCTAATGAATGGAGAAACCTTGAAAAAAGCATATTTGAGAGAGATTGAGCACTTGCATGTCAGAACAACAAAAGAAAAGGAATGGTCCAGAAGAAACTAACTGATTCGCCTCTTCAAAGGCAGGTGGTGGAGCCTCTTCGTTGTTGTAGTGAGAGACCAAAGTGTCGAAACAGTAGACAGCCATCTCTCTGTTCGCCGACGCCATTTTTACTCTGAAGAGAGAACCACAGAAAAAAACCAAATTAGTAACTAGTGTGAACCTGAAATTATCCAAAATCCTTTCATGCTTATAAATCAACTCCTGAACATACCAAAATCGAAAGCAACTCGAAAATTTAATAACGAACTACACAAAAGCATAGCATTCTCAGAAATAAATAAAATTCTATGAAAATTTAATAGCGGTGGTCGACTATGATGAAGATCGGAAGTAAAAAAGTTGATCGCTTTTATCTGTGGAGACTAAATCAAAAGCCACGAAATCTAAAAGAGCAAAGAGATCTGTAAGAAAAATTGAAAATTAAACAGAAAGGGAATCAATTGGGAGCATAATAAACAAAAGAGAGCGGAGAAAACCTGAAGAAATCGCCAAAAAAGAATCGAAGATGGTGTGTCAAATTGTTAAAGTGTGTACGTTTAAGAAAGAAAGCTTTTGAGCACACTGACAATTTTTAGTTTGGTTGCTGTGTCTATTTCTCAAGGAAGACTTTAACTATTTGATGTACGGCCCTGGTTTTTTCTTCTTTTTTTATATATACCACGCCCTAACCTCAATTGGTAAAAAGATTTTACGCTTTTACTAATAAAGTATTAAAAAAATCTAATAAGATTTGTTAGACATTTTTTCTTTTTGATACTGAGTTTTCCATATATGTTAACCCAAAAAAAATTTGTTAATTATATATCTCCCATTTGTTTAGTGTTGATATAAATTTATGGATTAAACTCAATTAGTTTATTAGTGAAGAAGTTTTTTTTTGCATAAAACATTTAGGTCAACATCCAAATAACCAAATGCGCAAAAACTTTATTTAGTATAAAATTTAATACTAAATTTCTATAAATTATATATATATAATTTAGATCATCATAATTTTCTATTAACATGTAGATTAATAGTTATAAATATTTGTGATATATATCATGAGTACAGAAATTTCATCAATGAATTAGTAATGGTATTTAGACATGATTATATAATAGTTTTAAAAGTAATTTGTAAAAACTAATTTATTATCTAGATAATTGTCTAAATCATACAGGAATTCAACAAAATTGTTTAAACATTCTGCATTGCGTAAAATCATATGCTCAATTGCTATCTAACATTTGCTTAAAATCCAGTATTTTTTATCAAAACATAAATAAAATGCGTTTTGCTATAAAAAAAATTATATGATTATAGTAATATTTTAGGATCTCTTTTTCACATATTTTAGGATATCTATTTTCTCTTTTCGACGAAAAACAAAAAATTTTAAGTTTAAAACGAACATTTGAACTTCCGCTGCACAAATTTCGAGAGGGAGACAAAAATTATAATTTACCGCCAAAACATTCTTTCCAAAATCGACATATACTCTCGTCCTTGAAACGAATTCTCCCGGGATCTTCACGCTTAAACCAGATAAGCCTAGGGCCATTAAAATTCTAGGGTTTTCGAGCAGCGACAAATTTGTTACTCGGCGCCGGCGACGGGAGAAAATGCCTCCTTCTTCGGCCACCACTTGCACTTCCCTTCTTCAAGAGTTGCAGGTTCTCAGTTTCCTCGCTTTTCTCCGTCGTAGCTTATATATTTTCCTACCGATTGTTTCGGGTTTTCACACCTTTGATTGCTGGCGAGTGTGATTATCTCCATCTCCTTTGATCTGCTTTTCCGCTGATTCACTGATTAGCTCGGTAACACAATCGAATGTCAAGTTTGTTTTTTTAGGGCTCATGCTTCTAGCTACTGTCTGTTAGATTCATCTCGAAGCCATTATATTCAATCCGTTCTCGCTTTTCTCTTGTTTCCATTTTCCTACTTCGAATTTGAATTGTCGAATTGTGCCTCGGCAATTACATTTGTTTACATTTTTGAAGTCTCGTCGTGAAGGATTTGTATAATTTGCCTCGTTCTCATTACCAGTTTCTGAATCAATTATATTGCAATAGCTCGTATTTGATGAATAATTGAAATCTGGATTTAGATACTGCTATTTGTGACTGGTGCGGATATCTTGTTTTGTGGCAATTGAATATGAATGCCTTGATATTTACCACAATGTCTATTCTGATGTAGATAATATGGGATGAGATTGGTGAAAGTTACAATGAGAGAGACAAGATGCTGCTTGAACTTGAGCAGGAATGTCTGGATATATACAATAAGAAGGTTGAGAAAACTCGCAAGTACAGAGCTGAGTTACAGCGTTCGTTAGCTGAAGCTGAAGCTGAAATTGCCAGCCTCATGTCTGCACTTGGTGAACAAGTCTCGTTTTCAAGGGTATGCTACTCTTAGTATCATCACTTCATGTTTGTTTCATGGAGAGCATATATAACTGTCTTATATGTGTTATTATTTCTGTTTGAGAAGAAAGAAGGCTCTCTGAAGGAGCAGATCTCTGCTGTAAAGCCTGTATTGGAAGATCTGCTGATGAAAAGGGATCTAAGATGGAAAGAACTCTCTGACACACTGACAAAAATAGCAGAGATCTCTTCTAACATTGCGGGGAATGATTGTCCTGTTAGCTCTGCTCCAGAAATTGATGAAAGCGACTTGACACAAAGAAAGTTGGATGAACATAGAGCACATCTGCAGGATCTTCGCAATGAAAAGGTGTTCGTATATTTATATGTGCATGTTGAGTATTTGTTTCAAAGAGTTGTGTGATTATGTGCTTATCATTTTTATTTCAATTTCAGGCTGTTCGACTGCAGAAAGTAAACTCTTATATCAATGCTGTCCATGAGTTGTCAGAGATTATGTCATTTGATTTCTCTAAGGCCTTGAGTAATGTCCATAAAAGCTTGACCGAGAAGACTCATTCGAAAAGCATTAGTAATGATACTCTTGCTAGATTAACAGAACTTGTAGAGTCTCTGAAGAACGAGAAACGTCAGAGGCTGCTTAAGGTGAGCAAAGAATTCTTCCGAACTGTTTGGACTTATATTTTTGCAATATACTTTACCAGTTCTGTTATTCTGATAGATCACATATGAGCTAGTTTGCTGGTTTGACAAAATTAAGATCTTTTGTCATTTAGTATATATGTATATTATTTCTTTAATAGCCTTAGAATTAGGAACTGAAAGCAAACCACAGCTAATACAGATTGATACCTTGAGGTTCTTATTTATTTCAGCTACAAGGTTTGGGAAGAGCCATGCAAGAGCTGTGGAACCTAATGGAAACACCTATGGATGAGAGGAAAAGATTTGACAACTTAAGTAGTTTACTTTCTGTTCCAGTTGATGATGCTTTGGAAAAAGGGGGCCTCAGTCTGGACATTATCCGAGAGGTAATATGATCATATCTTCTCTTTAATTATATGCCATATTATTCTACTCTGATATGCCTGAGTCAGCGAGTATCAAGCTTTTTCTTAAGTCAAATATTTTGGTCACAGGCTGACGATGAAGTGAAAAGATTGAATGCCTTGAAGTCCAGCAAAATGAAGGAATTGGTGTTTAAGAGGCAGTGTGAACTAGAAAAAATCTGCAGAGAGGTTCATATGGATGTCAATAGCGATGATGCAAGACAGAGTCTTGTCGATCTCATTGATTCTGGTACCATACAAATTCTTCTTGAGTAGGTCGACTAATTAATTAAGTACTTTGCACTTTTACTTTCCAAGGGTATAAATTATAATGCTTGTACGCCTTAGTAAGAGCATTATGGAAGGTATAATGCTTGCACGCCTTAGTAAGAGCATTATGGAAATATATGGAAGTTAGATCGATTCCTGTTTTGGCTCTTATCTTCAATTTCCTTACAAATTGTTTTCTGCCCTCAAACTGGTAGCCACTCTCCCTCTTATTCAGGACATTGACTTTCTCATACCCAATAAGAAATCTTATTTTATGTTCCTAGTTGTCAAGTTTGCCCCAATGTGACACAACTTCGGATAATTTAATGTGAAAGTAAGATGGACATGGTTTCACATCTTGTTAAGTTACTGAGGCAATTGACATGTGATTTAAAAGATATCTTTCATCGGGTGTGCAATAACAAATTTTTCCTTTGCAGGTGATGCTGATCTGTCTGATATTCTGGCAAGTCTAGATGATCAGATCGAGAAGGCAA
The DNA here is from genome assembly GCA_000218505.1 of Schrenkiella parvula. Taxonomy (NCBI): domain Eukaryota; kingdom Viridiplantae; phylum Streptophyta; class Magnoliopsida; order Brassicales; family Brassicaceae; genus Schrenkiella; species Schrenkiella parvula. Next base: position 9,362,193 of record CM001190.1, on the reverse strand, counting down.
AAGAGGAAGCTTTAAGCAGAAAGGAAATCTTAGACAAGGTTGATAAGTGGAGGTACGCAAAGGAAGAAGAAAAATGGCTTGATGATTATGAAAAGGTGAATACCGGATTGTGTTTTAAAGTTCTCTTTTATGAAGATAGGTCATGAGAAGATCTCTGGACGTTGGAGCTGATTTTCACTTTGTCAGCATTTATCTCATGAAAATATAGAGTTGTGAAGTCTTAAGTTTAACTGCAGCCTGGAACTATTAGAGAGAATCACTTTTATCTCCAGAGATTTTTCTGTTTTAATTTTAATGTTAGGGAGTATCTAATTTTTATTTGAACTTCCTACAGAGTAGCTTTGTATACATAGGTCATATTGATTGTTTCTTATAACTTGCTTTCTTAACAGGATGAAAATCGCTTCAGTGCTGTAAGAGGAGCGCACAAAAATTTAAAACGAGCAGAGAAAGCTAGGAGCCTAATCAGCAAAATTCCTGGTGAGTCTTTGTACATGCATTACTTGGTTAATGCAAGTAAGTCTGACTTCAGTATGATGCTTTCTGGAAACAATACTTTCTAATTAGATATCTCTTTGGATTAGTTTTCAAAAATATACTTTTCTTTTCATTCTAATATTCTTATTTTCTCTTCAATCGCATACCAAGTTTTTAGCTGTTCAACAAGAGAGGTTGGGTCTTTAACTCTGTAACTCAGTCATTGGTTGTAGCCAAAACTCGAAAACTAGAGTTTTGGCTGTTGAGGTAAATAGAGTGTGAACGTAGTAACAGTGCCTGAATCAAATCAAGTGACTTTTTAAGACTTTTTGCGATGCTTACTCATCCTTCAAAGTTAGTTGATGTTTATACAAAATCTATTGTAAAGCTGATAGGTCTTAAGATGAGATTAACCTCTCTTGTGTTTATTCTCTAAGCAATGATCGATGGTCTGACCACCAAAGTGAAGGTCTGGGAGAAAGAAAGAGGAGTCCCGTTCTTATGTGATAAGGTAACTTACTAGACATTTACTCAGTTCTCTTTTATGGTTTGATTCAGCTTATATGATTTACGTGTTTTCGGTCCAGCACCCGTTGTTACGAACACTGGAAGAAGACATTGTTTTGCGTGCTCAAAGAGAGGAGGAAAAGCGCCAATTCCGAGTACGTGTGTTAGAAAAAACATGGACTTGTAGACCATCACTGTGTTGTTGAACTAACAAAACAAAGCTCTTTGTTTGCATTATTTTTGTTGTTGCCTAAACAGGAACAGAAGCGACTACAAGGTCAGCTTGCTACAGAGAAAGAAGCAAAGTATGGTTCAAAGTCTGCAAAGAAGAAGCCATTGGGACAGAGCCTTAACACAGACAATGTTACTAAAACTCCAATTGGTCGACGGATTGGGACTACACCGGGTCGTTCTGCTGGCAAAGATTTTAGAGAAAGCGGAAGAGGCAATGCCGCGATTCCGTTGAAATATGTTGCTCTTCAGAAGGAAGATTGAAGATAGATATTCAAAAGGGAATGTTTTAGGGTTTTTAGATGTGCTGAGACTTCTTTTGTGTTTCTCTTCAGGACTCATTTCATTTGCAAGTTATTGATCTCTAAACCAAAGTTTACAGAAGGCTTTGCTTCAGGAATTGATGAAAACCAAGTGAAAAACAAAATAACATTGTTTTTCAAAAACCATATTGAGATTTAGCTTCTGTAACAATGCGTAACGTTTACAACTAATAAGCTTTGGGCTCTCACTAAATTCCTCCTCCCGCAGAAAAGTTCTTCAAGTAATGTTTTGGGTGAGAAAATTTATGGCTAAAACATTTCACATCTCCCCACACTCTGTAATTACGACAGCAAGCTTAGGCCGGTTGTTTGGTCCAATAGCCACGTTCTCAATCTTCCGTACCACCAATAAACCATCTCCAAGCACTCTCTGTACATCAAAAGAAGAATTTGTAAATGAGTCATAACAACATTATTTCCAATTTATGTGCAAAAGGGTTCATGACTCAATGCTTCTGCCTCAACTATTTGTGGCTTTCAAGTTTTTACTATTAAGACAATCTCAGTTATAACCACAAAGAGATTGATGGAAGAAAATTGAAAAGCTTCTTGGTCCAATCATGCAATTAGTGTTTGTGAAAAGAGGACATACCCCAAAGACAACATGCTTGTTGTCAAGCCAGTCGCATTTTGCACAGCTGACGAAGAACTGCAATGCAAAGAGCAAAAGGTAATTATGGACTAAATGATAACCTTTTATGCCCAACCAGAAACTAAAATATCTTACTTCTTTTTAAAACCCTTTAAGATTTATATATTACTTTAGCGAACACTCACTGCTTCCAATATCAACATTTTTTGTTACAATTTGTCCCATTTCACATGTAAGGCCATTATATTGAGACTGAAATTACCTGGCACCCATTTGAGTCTGGCCCACTATTTGCCTAAAACAAAAGAAAGAGAGCCGTAATATTAGTGATCAAAGTCATGAATACTATATCAAGACAAGTTTTGACTCAAGAATAAAGAAAAATTTTGGGGGAACTGATTCAATATATTCACTGCATTGAAAGGAAGTACACGAATTAATAATCCAAGTTTTTAGACAAATTCGGAAAGCCAATTGCATACCATCGAGAGCAGTCCTGGTCCAGTATGTTTGGCAGTGAAATTCTCATCGTCGAACTTGTGGCCATAAATTGACATGCATCCACTACCATCATTCTGCAGAGTTCAACATAAAAACACAAGATCTAGTAACGAACCAAGAACACAAAACGATAGATGCCAGTGCCAGTTGAAAACCAACAGAACTAGTTACTAATTCAAAACGATAAACAAGATCCTGAAGCTGTAATAGATGTAAAGGGCACTGACCTTAAGAAAATCACCACTCTGAATCATAAAATCCTTGATGACCCTGTGAAACTGACACTCTTTGTAACCAAGAGGCTTTCCAGCCTTTCTGCATTTACACCAAAGCCGAGCCAAACCGATAACGAAGATTAGAGTAAGTCACGACAAATTTCAGAGTTGTCCACTCATCTCTCTTAATTAATCTAAATCATTCGATATATGCTTTGCTAAAAAAGGTGCAAGATATATGCTTTGCTAAAAAGGTGCAAGATATATGCATAAACAATACAAACTCTAGACTGAAGCATGAAAGAAGCAGCAAGTGCAAGACTACGTTTGGAAATATGGCCATCTCACTGAATCCAAAAAGCTCTAAAACCTCATAAATCTCTTGAGGAGACGAATATTTTTTTTAACAAAATTAGACGAACAAGATGCAGGAGTGAAGGTCGAACATCGAATGTACCTGAGTTCACCAGTACAGAACTGCCTGAAAGTTGAAAAGAGAAGGATTTACTTCGAATAAGAATCAGCTCAAGAAAAGAAGAGAGAGAGAGAAGGGAGAAGAAGCAGGACCTGAAGTTTTCAGCTGTTTTGGGGGCAATGTCGGCGAAGAGCTCCATCTTGATACGACCGGCGGGGATGCCACCAATAGAGACGTCGAAGAAGACGACTGGGTTTTTAGGGTTCGGTGGTCGGACGTGCCACTCCACGTTTCCACCGCCGCTTGAAGGAGCTGCTGCTGTTGGTGCAGCGGCGATTCCTCCTCCAGAATTCATCGGAACTCAAATGCTTCTCCTCTCTGACTTCGGAAAAAAAAGAGAGTGATTAATTCTTCTCCTTTCTCTCTCTGTCTCTGCTTTATGATCGATTATTTGCTCTCTCTCAGTTTTCCGACGCCGCTGAACATTGGTAGAGGAAGAAGCTGTTCTATAGTTTTGGCCTTTTGGGCTTAGAGTCGTACCTACTTGGGCTTACATTCGTAACTACTTGGGCTTATAATTGAAGTGGCAAAAATTGCAAGAAAAAACTCAAAACTTTCTCTTGTTTTGCAAACCTACCTTTTACTTTCAAAAAATACAAGGTACCCTCCATTATGCAGATCACATTTACACTGTATATTTTTTGACATGTCACGAGAACTCGTAAAAGAATAAACTGAAAAAAAGGAACTGGAACACTTGACTGCGACTACATCTTTCACCACTTAGTTGTATGTTTGGATTAGATAAGATCTAAATGCTCTAGAATGTCACAGTTCTACATTTTCTTAGCACTAAATACTGATCATACATCTTTGATTGTCTCGTAACCAGGAAAAAAAAGAGTTTTACTTATCTTCCGTTGACAACAAAATGTATTAAAAAACCGATATGTTTACCATACAAAAAAATCATAGTGAAAGTAAGTTACGATTCAAACTTATTATTGTGCATGTTTGAATTATACACAGCAATAGAAAATAGAAAAAGAAAGCTAAATCAGATAGCTGAAAAGTTCCCATTGTCATAAATTCCCAAAGAATATTCAACAAAGATAAAAGGTAAATCTCAGAGGCTGCTTCATGCGTGTGTAGGCTCCATGAGCCAGACAAGTGAGACAACGACAAGGTCCTTACTCATTCCTTAAGACTTTTGAGAACTCCCCTTGTTATCAAGTTCTTCCAACACAGCCAACAGCTTTGGATCCGCATAGTTCTCGATGAGAAAAGCGGGTTTCGCTTGCATCAGCATGCTTGCTGGATTACCTGTAGTTAGTCCAATCACAGGCATTCCAGCTGCAACTCCAGCTTTTATCCCCGAGATGGAGTCCTCGAACACTAGCGTGTGGTCCTTTGACACGTTAAGGACTTCAAGAGCCTTCAAGTAAGGTCCTGGGTGTGGTTTCGGATACTCACATTCAGAACCAAGAATCACTGCCTGAAAGAAATCTTTCAGACCAAGTTTCGATATCATGAGCTCTGCGTTTTCTTTTGGAGCGTTTGTAACAGCAGCTCTTTTCAATCCACGATCCTCGATCCATTTGGTCAGTTTTATAAGCCCGTCAAGTGGCTTTATCTTTTCTGCTATAAGTCTAATCCATAAGAAAGAAAAAAAAGCAAAGTTACTCCAAACTAACTCAAACCTGAAACAAGTTTTGTGAAATTATAAAGAAGAAACACAGAAACTTGGCTTACTTGCGATAAAGAGCTTCCTTTTCCTCACAGAATTTTAAACCTCTTGAAACATCATCCGGGAACAGAGCCACAGCAATCTCAGAATTGTGTTTTCCAGCAATGTTCGAAATAAAGAATTTCTCGTCGATTGGGACACCATTGTTAAAACCAATCTGTGAATGATACAAGAAGCAATTTTTTTGACACAAGTACTTGAGGTGAGTGAGCAATATTATATTAAGGTTCGAAAACATATTTGATTCAGAGATTGAAGTCTTGCTGCAGAACTGAAGATATGATTGAAAAAAAAATAATAACCTCTTGAAGCAGTTCCTGAAAAGCAATAAGGTGGAAGGGGTCTGAATCACAGAGGGTTCCATCAACATCAAACAGAATGGCTTCTAAAGGAGCGAGATGTGAAAGAGAAGGTTTGCTGCTTCACAACAAATGAACAAATAAGAAAACAGATATCAAAAATCCAAACAACTCGGGATGAAATTCCATCAAAAGGACTAAACTTTTTTTGTTGTCAAAGAATATAAAAAACTTAAAAGGACTAAACTTTGGATACGAATCATACGATAATCGAAAGGGATTAAAGATCGAATAAATTTACAGTAACCCAATAGCTTCATCTTTGTGTTTACGATGTTAAAAATTTAGGAGAGAGTCGTGATAGCTGCGAGTTCCATTGATACACTTGCATATCTAACAAAACTACACAAGGTCGTAGAAACACAGAGCAAGATGAAAATGGAAGCTGAGACCCTTAAATTACCCAGACGATGGAATACATAGCTAGACGCAAATGAAGACAGATCATGCATAGACACACAAAGGAGATTATAATTTATAAGTATGATTGAATGAAAATCAAAGTGTACCTCTCAGAAGGATTAAGCTCAGAGAAGCCATTCATTGTGATGAAGTAAGAAACGGATCTACGTTTTGCAAACGAGAAGAAACGAATGGTTTTGAGAGATTTGTGATTGAAAACAAAAAAGAGAGAGTTTTTAAGAAAATGAAAGAAGGAAAAAAGGTCTACAGAGGAGAAATGGGATCTAACTGGTGCGTCAGAGGAAGATTCGGGGACTCTTCTTCCCCCACGTGGCGGCTTTTTGTTTCGTTAACGCATAATGCCAAACCCGTAAACCGGATTCCGGTTTAGAGAATTCATCTGGAATTACTGTAAGGCATATTGGTCGGAGATTATTAAATTGCGAACGAAATCAGTCATTTATCATCACCGTTCTTTTTTATACGATTTAGACTTGTCACAAGTTAATGTTTAAACTCATAGACACAAGTGCTAACAAAAGGTTTACTTCAGTCCAAACTCAAATTTGTTTTCACTTTCACTAAAAATGTTTAAACTTACAAGTTTCGTTTATTTGATTCACGTAATACATTCATCATGTTGAAGTTTCTCGAGTAACAACATTAGCTGGACATAAAAATGCTACGTTTTCATATACTTTGGAATTGTGACCATAAGACATGAAAACTGAGTTTAACATGACACACACTCTTCTCTTCTTGATTCATGTCACCAACGACAAGAACTCTTTATTATCAGATCGGATAAAAGGGTATAGAAAAAGGAAATCTTGTAATAGAAACATAAAATCAAAAAGAATTCAAAGTCTTGCGAATAGTTTCTCAACCGAAATCAATTCGATTTGGATAGTAGCGTGAGCAAGAAATCTCTATAGTTCCCTTTAATCTTCTCTTGAACTGTTTGGGCCAAAGTCTCGCCATAGAGCTTATTATACTCTTCTGCAATCTCCTTCATCTCATTATGATCCGCTCTAGTAACAAACACCCTTGTCAACCATTTCTTGGTACCCTTATCTGCGTCTTTGTTCAAAGACGCATTCAATATCTAAAACCAAAGAGACATTATTAGAACACTCTTGCGTCGTTATTAGAAAAAAAAAGCTTAAAAATCTGTTTATATATGAATGTAGATGTAACCATATAAGTATATTACCCTGCTGAAATACACTGAGGGCTTGAGCAAACAAAGCAATGCGTCGTTGAGCAGCGAAGACTCAAATACACCCTGGTGATCATCAAACCACAAGATTTTCTTGATCCATTAGAAAAATATATACATATGAATCAAAACATAGGGTTATTATACTATAATAAGTGAGTTGATATATGATACCCCAAGGAGATCAGAGCCTTTGATTTGATTAAAGTGTTTGTAGAGATGTTGGAGATGAAGTTTGCTTCTTGTGCTCAGAATCCTAACAACCTCATCATTCTCTATGGCTCCCTCTCTGGAAGAAGCCACCGCCTCGGCGAAAACCTTAGCGTCGGATTTGGCGGAATCTTCCTTCACCTTTTTTCCTTCGTATCTATAAGCACTCACGAGGCCCACAAGCAGCTGTACAAGAACAGAGAGTCAGAGAGACAGTGAGTGAGAAAAGATCGGGTGCGGGAGGGTGTAGGGTAAGTACGAATGTATTACTGACCTTGCGATGAGAGCCGTGGATGTGAGAGGCAATGTCTTCTTCCATAGATTGGTCGAAGAGAGAGTGATAAGCTTTGCGTGCGCCTAGGAGATCCTCAGAGGAGCGAGTGCATGAAACCTCCACGATGAGGTTGTAAGACTCATCTCCTTTCGTCAGTGCTTTTTTCTCCAACCTTGCATCTCTCTCCCATGGATGCATCGACCACATCACCACCGCGTTCTACACATCATAGACCAAACTTTCATCATTTCCGTCGAGTAGAAAAATCACTGGTTTACATATTTTCTCTTATGGAAGTGTGTTAGGATCCTCGTAAATGTGAAAGGACCAGCATTGACATAAAAAAATATGCTTCAATCCATCCATTGGTAATTGATTTTCGGAAAAACAAAACTATGAAATGTCATAGAGTATTGGATCAAAGCTCTTTAGAGTATATGACTAGATTTTTCGTCAATTAACAAGCAGCTGCATCTCTAACCAATCACACACTAAACTATTACATAACAGAAAATAAATCAATAAAAGGGGAAAATAACCCAATTGTTAATTAGTTTATGTATAAATTACTTTAAAATTTAACCACATTATAGCAATTATTTTTTTTAAATAGTTTTAATTAAACAGTAATAAATGCTTTGTTTTGTATTTTTGTTAGGTAAAAAAACAATAGTTGGATTGTTTTTGGGTAAAAGAAACAAGTAGAAATACTAAATAGATTTAGATAGTAATGTATTTTGCCTTACAAAAACTAGAATATATAGATAAATAGAAAAGCCAGAAAATAAAAGATGTGAATATTAGGGAACTAACATTGAAGCGAGAGAACTCAAGCCTGAGATGTTTGAGAAAGTGATCATGGCATTTCTCAAAAGCTCTTTCTTCATCTTCCACAAAGAAACTTTTGCTTTCTTTCCTAAACAATTTTCGATGATCCTTGTGCGAATTCCCCAGTGTACTTATCAATGCTTTCTCATCAATTCCCATTCCTACAACTTTTGTTTTATGATTCTAAATTAATTAATCTCGATTTCGTGATAAAACAATTTGACATTCACTGAGATACAGTAACATTGTACTAAGATTAATTTTTTTATATTTATAATTACCTGAGATTGCTTCAGTGATGCCTTTTAAATCGAGAGTTTGAGCCATTTTCTTGCTTTTTTAGCTTCTTCTTTTTTCTGCTTTGGTTTGGTTTATGCGGGAAGATATGGAAGAGAGACAAGTCATTTTATATGATGCGGATTAGTAAGGGTGATGTTGTGGTTTACGGAGGGTGTTTTCGGTACATCAATTATTTTTTATTTAGTTTCAGAGTTTGTGTGTTAACATTTAAGACAAACGCTAACCAGAAGTAATAACGCCCACGACATTTGTTGCATCTTTTTAACAACTGTTTCATAAGTATAAAAGGAATTTACAGACAAATTAAAGCTTATACTGCTTTTTGTTTTAACTGGAATTTATTAACGTTGACTATTATATAAAATGCACTTAAGTATATATAATAAATATATACACCATATCTATAATAAAAACAATTTTCATATGTATTTGTCCTCTCAATTGGGCGTGGAATCTTTTTTTTGTCACAATATGTATTATACTAAATTTGGGTTTGTATTGCAACATTACATTATCAAAAAAGTCACTAAAATACATATTGTGATCCGCGTGTCGTGGTACTCTTGCAGATGATTTAGGATATATTACATAAGATTAAGACCCATGTGGTTTTGAATAGATCGAATCTAAGATAATCAATAGAAGACTAGTAAAAGTCAACTACTTGCAATCTTACTCAATCTTTAACGAATATTAGATAATAATTTCAAAGAGAAAAAAACAGATGATGACACGATGATTCAGGTTGCATATCCTCTGTTTTGTTAAACCTTTCTTTAAAGAAAGAGTGGTTGATGAATTTATTTTAGCCAGCATAATTAAGTTGTAAAGGTTTTGATATGTAACTGTGTTGAAAACCATCAGCATTCATGAGTTGGCTTGGTTTGTTATAGTTTGTTTTCGAAAATAAATTATGATACAGCAAATAATAAATCATTTCGTACGTGGCAAGGTTCAAAGATCATACACCTATTACAGATTTTTTATTTAAAGGTTCGAAGATCATGGCAAAGCAGAGAGCATATATCTTCTTCTCTTAAATTGATTAATGCATTCTTTAACAAAAATGTGATGCCTTCTCATTATGTCCAGTCTGTCTCTTTAGATTTAGATTATGCACGTAATCTATTAAAAAACAGTAGATGAGAAGCATCAATCACCTTTACTTAGCGAGATTGTATAAGTCTAATATAAGTGATGAGTTTAAAAATGTATACTCCAACAAGCATATCACATGGTGTTCTAAACAAAGTTAATACCTGCATGTGTCTCTTTCACAAAATAAATACTTGGTCAACCAATTAATATCTAATTAAAGAGCTATGCATTATTGTATTACAGGAAGTGTCGTTTTATGCATAAGAAGAAAAAGAATAACAAGATCACGTTTTACACAGCTGTGTCTATCTTTCAAGCCTTTATGATTTGCATTTCGCTCTCTCTTTTATTTGATTTGGTTTAAACTTATTCGTCACTCATAAGATCCCGTCATAATCCTTCCTCTTAAATCTATCATTTATATATACGCATATGTCACACAGACAGACATGTTGTTGACTATAACATAATTTATACGCACATAATATATATCCCTGTTTTTTTTATAAGTCACACTTTATTCTATAAAGTTGTTGACATGTAGTTTTTGTTTTTTTATCATCTACAACAGATCTTTTCGTTTACCCAACATTTTTGAGCAATTAACAATTAATGTTTCCATATTTTGTTCAGTTATTTTTTTGGCTAGAAAACCACAAGAAAATATGTAAAATTTAGGTTACTTAAGCAATTGTTTTTCATATTTTATTTGGTTATTTAATATTTAAATTTAAGAAGCTTATAGGCCCACGTTTTGCTTACCCACAAAACTATAAACGAACCCATGTTTTAGTAAGATGTCGAAACCAAATAGCTCGACAGAAAATAGGTTAAATTAAGTCAATTACAGTTCCGACAAAAAAAAGTTATTACAGTAACGTCTTGTAGGGTAATTACGTCAGATAAGACTCTCCTACATCATAATTATTAATTAACACCTAAGTAAATAACTGGACCCTCAAAAATTGAAACCGATTGAAACAAAACACACAGAGAAGAAATTAAAAGGAAGAGAGAGAGAGAAGACAGAGGAATATCTCTCATATGGCGACCATTAGAGTACCAGACGAAGTTCCTTCTCCAGCTCAAGATTCTGAAACTCTCAATCACGCTTTTCGAGGTACGTTACATGCACTTTCTGCATTCACTTACGGAAGCATTTGATTGGTTCTTAAAAATCAGAGTTCTGTTTTTTTTTTGAAATTGGAGTTGTATTTTTTTTCCGGTTGTTGTCGTAGGATGGGGAACAGACGAGAAAGCGATTATACGCGTTTTAGGGAAAAGAAACGAGAGCCAGAGAAGGAGAATCAGAGAAAGTTACAGAGAGATTTACGGCAAAGATCTTATCGGTGTTCTCTCCTCTGAACTGTCTGGTGATTTCATGGTACTTTGAAACTTTTAAAATCCCGGATTCAGAACATTGAGGTTAGAGATTTTCTTTTCTTCTGTATGCATGAAAACAAACATCTGATTTATCCGCAGAAAGCTGTGGTTTTGTGGACTTATGATCCAGCAGAGAGAAACGCAAGGCTTGCGAACAAGGTCTTGATAGGGAAAAAGAAAAGCATAGATAAATTGAAAGTGATCGTAGAGATCTCTTGCACAACTTCTCCAAACCATTTGATTGCTGTGAGGAAAGCTTACTGTTCTCTCTTTGACTCATCCCTTGAAGAACACATTGCTTCTTCTGTGCCTTTTCCTCTTGCAAAGGTCTTTCTTCTTTCTTCTTCTCATTTCTTTTTCTATTGCCTCATGCGAAGCTCAAATCTGATACCTTTTATTGTAAAAATGTACAGTTACTGGTGACCTTGGCAACTTCATTCAGATATGACAAAGAAAAGGTTGATACAGAAGTAGCTACGATCGAGGCGGGTATGTTACGTGAAGCGATAACAAAGAAGCAATTAGATCATGATCATGTCCTGTACATATTAGGAACTCGCAGTATCTACCAGCTCAGAGCAACTTTTGTTGCTTACAAGCAGAGTTATGGGGATACAATAGATAAGGTTAAAAATATTAGTTTTGCTTTCATCGAGGTTTGATATTCTTCTTTTCATGGATACTTCATGTTTGTTGTTATATATACAGGATGTTGATGAATGTCCAGGAGATGCTGATCTGAGAAGCTTATTGCAGATGGTAATCTTGTGCATTGATTCCCCTGAGAAACACTTTGCAAAGGTACTAAAATCATTGCGCAGACTACTTAAGTAGCAAAAGGATCAAGTAGACAAGAAACGTGTCTTATAATCTTCCTCTACTTTGTGTTTTGTTCTTTTCTTTCTTCTTGCAGGTTGTAAGTGATTCGATAGAGGGTTTTGGAACCGATGAAGATTCATTGACGAGAGCGATTGTGACGCGTGCAGAGATCGATCTGATGAAAGTAAGAGGAGAGTATTTCAATATGTACAATTCAAGCATGGATAACGCTATTATTGGTGATGTTTCCGGAGACTACAAGGACTTCCTCATTACTTTACTTGGTTCCAAAATCTGATCTTTGTTTTAGTTTTATGTTCTTCGCTTGCTTTGGCTTGTGCTTGTATCAAAACTTCATTTCCCAACTTTGTTTGAGAAACTGTTATAAAAAAATCAAACTTTTTGTTTTGGTCCGCATTGTTTTCATTAAATCATAATGAAAAAGCCCAATAAAGACATTACTAACGATGATAAAGATGCAACTCACGCCATTTACAACTTTCATTAAAATTGAAGCTCAGCTTAACTCATCTAATTAAAAACAATCAAACTACTCTTGGTTCTTGAATTTGTAGGATATAATCATATTTGGAAAAGTTTTTTCTTTTATTCGTTTATCATCCATATTTTATTAAAACCCATAAATGGACTAGCTGTTTTACAAGTGGAATCGAACCCAAGTCTATAATTTATTACATAAAAAAAACATAACCCCAACTCGAAGCCCATTTCGAGAAACAATAAGATTAAGACCAAACACGGAGAAATTGAGACCAACGAAAAAAAGTTCTTGGAATAGAAAACATAAAAAACCAAACGTAATTCAAATGTTCCATAACGAAAAAGTCTTGCGAATACTTTGTCAACCGAAATCAATTCGATTTGGATAGCAGTGTGAGCAAGAAATCTCTATAGTTCCCTTTAGTGTTCTCTTGAATTTTTTGAGCTAAATTCTCTTCATACAGCTGTTCATACGCCTCTTCGATCTCCTTCATCTCACTATGATCCGCTCTTGTCACAAAGACTCTCGTCAGCCATTTCTTGGTACCCTTGTCCGCCTCTTTGTTCAAAGACGCATTCAAAATCTACAACCAAACAAGAGAGTCTTTAATTATTACAACAACACTCTTGCGTTGCTATTAAAAAGAAGTCCAAAGTTTATATATCAATGTAGATGTAATCATTATTACCTTGCTGAAATACACAGAGGGTTTGAGCAAACAAAACAATGTATCATTGAGGAGCGCAGACTCACATACACCCTGATGATCAAACCACAAAAATTTTCATGACCCATTAGAAAAATTATACATTTTGAATAAAAAACACGGGGTTATATAGAGGTGTATTCTCATATGTTAGTTACCCCAAGAAGATCAGTGTCGTTGATTTGGTTATAGTGTTCGTAGAGATGTTGGAGATGAAGTTTGCTTCTTGTGCTCAGAATCCTAACAACCTCATCATTCTCTATGGCTTCCTCTCCGGAAGAAGCCAACACCTCGGCCAAAATATTAGCTTCGGATTCGGTGTACTTTTCCTTGACCTTTTCCCCTTCGTATCTATAAGCAGTCACGAGGCTCACAAGCAGCTGCACAAACACACAGATCGAGAGAGACAGTGAGTAAGAAGAGATATGTCATATTGGGATTATGTAGAGATTAATGGGTTATGGTCTTTAACATTATAAGTAAGAGTGTACTACTGACCTTGCGATGAGAGCCGTGGACGTGAGAGGCAATGTCTTCTTCCATAGATTGGTCAAAGAGAGAGTGATAAGCTTTGCGTGCGCCTAGGAGATCTTCAGAGGAGCGAGTGCATGAAACCTCCACGATGAGGTGGTAATACGCATCTCCTTTCTTCAATGCTTTCTTCACCAACCTTGCATCTCTCTCCCATGGATGCATTGACCACATTACCACCGCGTTCTATACATCATAGACCAAACTTTCATCATTTCGATCGAATAGAAAAAATAACTGGTTTACATATTTTTTCTCTCTTAAGGAATGTGTGTAAATGGACCAACACAGAGAGTACTTGATCAAAGCTCTTGAGAGTATAGGACTAAATTTGATTCTTCATCAATTACAAACAGCAACATCTCTAACCAATCACACACTAACTAGTTGCATAACAGAAAATCAATCAATACAAAGGATGATAATAACCCAATTGTTAATTAGCTTATGTATCAATTACTTCAATATTTAAGCAAATTTAGAATTTTTTAGTTTTTTTTATTAAACTGGAATAAATGGTTTTGTTTTCTACTTTTATTAGGTAAAAACAATAATCGATTTGTTATTGGGTAAAAAAAGAAAGTAGAAATCGTGAAAAAAAAACTAAATAGATTTAGATAGTATTGTTTTTGCCAAAAATAATTACAAAACTTAAAAGACAATAAAGATAGATAGAAATAAAAGATGTAAAGATTAAGAGGAACTAACATTGAAGCGAGAGAACTCAAGCTTGAGATGTTTGACAAAGTGATCATGACATTTCTCAAAAGCTCTTTCTTCATCTTCCACAAAGAAACTTTTGCTTTCTTTCCTAAACAAGCTTCGATGATCCTTGTGTGAATTCCCCAGTGTAGTTATCAATGCGTTCTCATCAATTCCCATTCCTATAATTTTTGTTTCATGATTTTATATTATTAATTAATCTCTGTTTCGTAATAAAACAATTTTGTCATTCACTGATTTACAGATATAGTTGTCATTTGTACTAAGACTAATTTTTTTCATAATTACCTGAGATTGCTTCAGTGAGGCCTTCTAAATCGAGAGTATCCATTTTTTCTTGCTTTTTTTTCTTTTGATTTTTTTTTTCTGCTTTTCTTTGGTTTATGCGGAAAGCTATGGAAGAGAGACGAGTCGTTTTATATGATGCTGATAATTAAGGGTGATGCTGTGGTTTACGGAAGGAGACAAGGGTGTTTTCGGTATATCATTAATTTATTTTTTAGTTTAGAAGTTCGTGTGTTTTCATTTTAAGACAAAACGCTAACAAGAAGTAACGCCCATGAAATTTATTGCATCTATTTAACAACTGTTTCATAAGTATAAAAGGAATTTACAGTCGTCCAAGACAAATTAAAACTAATACTGTTTTTTTAACTGGAATTTATTTAAGTTTGACCATTGTATAAAATGTACTTACTTTTATACATATTATCATATTTAAAATCTACTCCCTCAATTTCAAAATAAATATTATTTATATATTTTCATATAATTAAAAAAAATTTTTTTATATCTTTCTAATAACACTAAATAATAATTAATATGTTTATTTAAATCAAATTATTTTTAGAATGAACTGAAATTTTAGAGAATTGACGAGTTATACTAAATGTTGGGATTGAAAAACATGATATTGTATGTGTAAAAAATGGTTTTGATAATTTTCACAATTTTAGTTTTTACTATTTTATTATTTTAATTTAAAATTAGAAAAAAATTTTATCTAAATTTATTGGAATTCTAGAATAATACTTTTTCTATTAAAAAAAAGTATCAACATGACACTTATTTTGAAGAAGAATATAAAAACGACTCCGGAGGAGAAGACACGTTTAATTAACAATTTGAAATGTACACAAATTTTGAATTTGTATGCTGATACATAAATTACTTTATCACGAAACAGTAAAATACCATTTTCTGATCAGTGTGGCCTAATTTTGTATTAGGAAAACTTGTAATGAAAGCAAATCGAAGTGAGTCAATGTGACACATGCACTGGTCTCTTGCAGATGATTAAGGATATGATACAAAAGATCAAGATCCATGTGGTTTTGAATAGGTCGAAGTCTCGAAAGTAAAAGTCAACTGCTTGCGATTTCAAGCAATCTCAAACGAAAATTTAGATAAGAATTAACAATGAGTGGTTGATGAACTTATTTGAGCCAGCATAATTAAGTTGTAATTAAAGGTTTTGATGTATTTAACATTAAAAACGTAATATATTAGACTGTACGTAAAAATATATGAAAAAATTATGATAAAAACAAACAGTGAATCATTTAGTAAGTCGCAAAGCTCAAAGATCATAAACCTATTACATAAATAAATTATAAATAAGGGTTCGAATATCATGGCAGAGGAGAGTGCATATTTCTTATTTACTTAAATTAACTAATGCATTCTCAATCAAAAGCTTAATGCATTCTCATTATGTTCACACTGTCCCTTTAATAAAGAGAGTAGATGAGAAGCCTCAATCACGTTTCCTTCGCGATAATGTAAGTACTCCAAGAATCATCACATGGCGTTTTAAAAAAGTTATTGCTGAATATCTGTCACTGGAGGGGTTGTTCAACCCCTTTTTTTTGGGGTCATATGCCTGCATGTGTCCCTTTTACGACAAAAATATTTGTTCAACCAATGAATATAAAATTAAAGAGCTATGCATTATTGTATGACATTGTGTGTCGTTTACGCATGAGACAACAAAAAAAACAAGAAAATTTGCAGACGTACCCATAAACAAGATGATACGATTTACACCAAGAGACGACTTGCAATCATTTTAGAGGGACAACAGCTGCATGTGTCTATCTTTTAAGCTTTAGTATTGTTTACATTTCGCTCTCTCTTGTATTTTTAATTTGATTTGGTTAAACTTATCCGTCAGTCATAAGATCCCCTCATGTTTCATCATCTTAACTTCTATTATTTATTGTAAACGCTATGTCACATAGAAACAGACATGTTGTTGACGGTAACAGTTTAAACGCACACAAATATATATATTCTTATGTTCGTTGGTTAAACATTTTGATAAGTAACAGTAACACCGTATTATATATTTTTTTACGTGTATATTTTTGTTTTTATTTTTATGAATCTGATGATACCTTCTTTTTCATTTCAGAAATATTTTAAAATTTTTTATTTATATTATAAATAGATTTTTTATAATATCACGTCATCAATTCAAATATATCATCAACTTTTTTGCTGTTATTTAAAATTATTTACTGATCTATTATATTTTTTATTTACACTTTAATTTTTATAATAACTACCATGCTTTTTTTTAATATAAATAGAACAAAATTATTTGTTAATAATCTATATATTGTAATATATAATTAAATTTATCGCATTGATGATAGAGATAAAAGAGAAAGAAAAAAAAATGAATGTATGTTTATTGAAGGAGATTAATCTCGGATGAATGATCATTTGATTCAAATTTTAGAAAAAAGAATTCTAAATATTTGTTGTTTTATAATACAAATTGTGAATTATTTTGATATTTTGTTGTCATTTTATATTATGAGAAATTCATGAAAATTTTATACAGAATTGATTTGAATACTGAATTTATGGGTAATTGGATTAGGTTTGTGTTTAATTGTTTTTTTTCTGGCATAAGTGATTGGGAGAGTCCACTTTTGATTATATATTACTAAACAGTGACTAGCTCAGTAATATATAATCAATAGTGGACTCTCCCAATCAATGTCCTCGAAACCTAAAAAATAAATAATTCAAAGTCACTACAGTAACGTTTTCGGGGGTATTTACGTCAAATCGTATTCTCCTAAAGAAAAATTATTTAATTACACCAAAGTAAATAACTCGTCCCCTCAAAAATTAAAACAAAAGCGAGAAAGAGAGGATATCGAGAGAGAAGAAGAAGCAAGCACACGCTTCGGAGAGAAAACAGAGGAATATCTCTCAAATGGCGACCATTAGAGTACCAGAAGAAGTTCCTTCTCCAGCTCAGGATTCTGAAACTCTCCATCAAGCTTTTAAAGGTACGTTACAAGCAATTTTCTGCATTTGTGTGCTTCTCTCAAAATCAGATGTATGGGTTTAGTTTTAAAAGTGGGATTGGAATGTGCCTTTGTGGTTGTAGGATGGGGAACAGATGAGAAAGCGATTATACGCGTTTTAGGGGAAAGAAACGAGAGCCAGAGAAGGAGAATCAGGGAAAGTTACAGAGAGATTTACGGCAAAGATCTTATCGATGACCTCTCCTCTGAACTATCTGGTGATTTCATGGTACGTGAAGATTCAGAACATTGAGGTTAGAGATTATAGGCTTTCTTCTTTGTAATATGAAAAAAAAATATTTGATTTATTCGCAGAAAGCTGTGATTTTGTGGACTTATGATCCAGTAGAGAGAGACGCAAGGCTTGCGAACAAGGTCTTGAAGGGGAAAAGTAAAGGCATCGATAAATTGAAGGTCATCGTAGAGATCTCTTGCACAACTTCTCCAAACCATTTGATTGCTGTTAGGAAAGCTTACTGTTCTCTTTTCGACAAATCCCTTGAAGAACACATTGCTTCCTCTGTGCCTCTTCCTCTTGCAAAGGTCTTTCTTCTCTTCTTCTCATTTTTGTTTTCAAAGTTTGGATTTTTATTGCCTCATGAGAAGCTCAAATCTGATACCTTTATGGTATAAAATGCATAGTTGCTGGTGACCTTGGCAAGCTCATTCAGATATGACAAAGAGAAGGTTGATGAAGAAGTAGCTACAATCGAGGCGGGTATGCTACGTGAAGCCATAACAAATGAACAATTAGATCATGACCATGTCCTGTACATATTAGGAACTCGCAGTATCTACCAGCTCAGAGCAACTTTTGTTGCTTACGAGCAGAGTTATGGGAACACAATAGATAAGGTTAATAAGATCTTAGTTTGGCTTTCATTGAGGTTTGATTCAAGTACTTCCACATATATAGGGTTTCTCATGGATACTTCGTGTTTTTGTACAGGATGTTGATGAATGTCCAGGAGATGCTGATCTGAAAAGCTTATTGCAGATGGTAATCTTGTGCATTGATTCCCCTGAGAAACACTTTGCAAAGGTACTAAAATCATTGAGCAGACTACTTAAATAGCAAAAGGATCAAGTAGACAAGAAAGGTGTCTTATGATCTTCCTCTACTTTGTGTGTTGTTCTTTCTTCTTGCAGGTTGTAAGTGATTCGATTGAGGGGTTTGGAACCGATGAAGATTCGTTGACGAGAGTGGTTGTGACGCGTGCAGAGATCGATCTGATGAAAGTGAGAGGAGAGTATTTCAATATGTACAATTCAAGCATGGATAACGCTATTATTGGTGATGTTTCCGGAGACTACAAGGACTTCCTCGTTACTTTACTTGGTTCCGAAATCTGATTTTTCTTGTTTTCAATCTAATAATACTTGCTTCGCGTGGCTTGTTGTGACTTGTATCAAAACTTTTATCTTCCAACTCCGATTTGAAAAATGTTATAAAAATAATCAAACAACTCTTGGTTCTTGGATTTTTATGATATACTATATTATATTTCAAAAAGGTTTAAAAACGACTTAAAACAAACTACAAAACAAGCTCATAGCTTTCACAGTGGGCCACTAAAACCAACTCAAGCCCAACATTTTTGATACACAATGGCACGTGCGGAAGAGACTTTGCGGAAAGGCACGTGTGAGCGTGTCTTCGCCTAAACTCCGGCGGCGAGGCAGGCAATTCCGATTTCATAGGCAAATATAAAAAGTGAAATCCGTTGTTATAAGTTAATTTTAAATTTTTAAAAAGGCGAAAAGTTGAATTTTAAATTGAAAAAAAAAAGAAAAACCATCGAAGGTGTTTGCATGTCAAAAATGAGAATTGATCCGTTTCAATATTTTCTTGAGATATTTATCAGATAGGATTTGGTTTGATTAAAAATGTGTGGCTCTCATCTGCTACCAAATCACCACCACGCTTCACAAAACCCTTTCCTCCTCCTTCTTTGGACTCATCTTCTCTAATTTTTATTTTTTTGTTGTTGTTGTGAAGTCACTCTCTGTGATCCTAAAACCCTTCCATGGCCTCTATCTCTAGAGTTTTGCCAACTGATGGCAGATTAAGTCAATGCACTTCCTGGGTTCCTACTACGAGGAGAGCTCAAACTCAATCTGGTATATAATAAAAAGAGATCCTTTAATCTCCATAATTTTCCAGAAAGACTGCTTTTTTTTTCTTTGCTGAATCATTTTGGTGTTTTTCAGATTCTCTCAAGTTGTTCCCTGTTAGTAAAGCTGGAATAAGTTTGAAGATTCAGAACAATAGACCTTTACGCTCTGTCTTTGCTCTTGAATCAGCTTCCTCCAGGTATTTGTGGGGACTAGATAGAGTGATGCATTGATGTAATTTGCTCTTGTTAGATGTGGATTGAGTTTAAATTTCCCTTCTTTTTTCCCGGGTTTGCTAAGTTTTTAGATGTTTTATTGTATATTTACAGGAGTAGCCGAGTTGCTTGCAATGCTGCTGCAGATGTCACAGGTGATGTACCTGAGAGCACTCCTAAGGAACTTAGCCAGTATGAGAAAACTATTGAACTTCTGACGACCCTTTTCCCACTTTGGGTACTTATTTTATGTTGCCTTTACACTCTTCCTTGATGAACACTATATGCATTTGATATCTCAAATGCTGAATGTGATAATTTCTTTGTGCAGGTTATTTTGGGAACACTTGTTGGCATCTTCAAGCCATCCTTAGTATGCTTTTTTTCAGACTTCTCTTGGTTTCTTTTTTTTTTTTTTTTATCTATAGCAATCCTTGTTTATCCTCGAACTAACAGATTAAGTCTTTGTAGGTTACATGGTTGGAAACAGACCTCTTCACTCTAGGTCTGGGATTTCTCATGCTCTCCATGGGATTAACTCTTACGTTTGAGGATTTCAGACGATGTTTACGTAATCCATGGACGGTGAGAGCCAGTGAGCAGTAGTGCATTTAATTTTACTGATAAATACGTTGCCTGTTTAACATTTCGAGTCCTTATGCAGGTGGGTGTTGGTTTTCTTGCACAATATATGATTAAGCCAATTTTAGGTTTCCTCATTGCAATGGTATGTTTCCATTATGCAATCTTATTAGTTATTCATGATTTCTTTCTTTTCGTTCTGTTTT
This sequence comes from Schrenkiella parvula, assembly GCA_000218505.1. NCBI lineage: Eukaryota > Viridiplantae > Streptophyta > Magnoliopsida > Brassicales > Brassicaceae > Schrenkiella > Schrenkiella parvula. The sequence continues at coordinate 9,341,390 of CM001190.1, read as the reverse complement.
CTTCAAGAAATTGCTTCCATTCGTTTTGACTACTATAGGCTGTTGTACGCTTTAACCAAGTTAATTCCTTATTAATTGATATTTCTTTGATTTTTACTTGACCAACTTAAATCCAAGTGTTGTTCCAGGTCCAAACCTCATTTCTTTTCTGAAAAGTTTGAATCATCGTTTCCTTTCTACTGCAATAGTTTCCTCTTGTACTACTATTTGGTTGTTGATGATTGTCGAGGAGCCAACTAATACAAAACTGTCTGTGTGTTTTATTGTAGACTCTTAAGCTTTCAGCACCTCTTGCGACTGGTCTCATCCTGGTCTCATGCTGCCCTGGAGGACAGGCGTCGAACGTTGCAACCTACATTTCCAAGGGGAATGTAGCTCTCTCTGTACTCATGACAACGTACACTTCTATTCTCACTTGTTTTCTTTTTTCATTCTTGAATATGGTTGGAGGCCTCAATTTTTTTAATACATAATCTGCTCTCTAATTTCTAGGTGTTCAACTATCGGTGCTATTATAATGACTCCTCTTCTCACTAAGCTTCTTGCCGGCCAGCTTGTTCCCGTTGATGCTGCTGTGAGTTTTCTTTGTAACTATTTTGAATCAATTCATGCAAAATTGCAGTAATTGTACCTGATAATATACACTTCATTAAGCCAAAATCTGAGTCATCATAATTCAGTAAAAATTATTGAATGCTTAAAGTAGAAAGAAGCAAAATAGAAGACTATAACAAGATAGTTGCAACCCGCGATAATAAAGCTTATAGATCCACTTTTTTTTATATCAGGGACTTGCTGTTAGTACTTTTCAAGTAGTGTTGGTGCCTACTATACTTGGAGGTAAGTTTGGTGCTCAGTAATTCCAAAACAATAAATTTGCCTATGATGCCTTAGGGACTTAAGTCTTTTTATGCATTGTGTGACAGTTCTGGCCAATGAATTCTTTCCTAAATTTACGTCGAAGATTATAACAGTGACACCTCTAATCGGAGTCATTCTGACCACTCTTCTCTGTGCTAGCCCTGTAAGTAATTCATATAACCAGAAATGATTCTTTATTGAATTTTTAGAGTGAAAGTAGTATTGACTATTAAATTTTCTCTTGTAAAAAGATTGGACAAGTTTCAGCGGTTTTGAAAACGCAAGGAGCTCAACTTATAATCCCAGTGGCACTCCTTCATGCTGCAGCCTTTGCTATTGGCTATTGGATTTCAAAGTTCTCTTTCGGCGAGTCCACTTCCCGCACCATTTCTATAGAATGTGGAATGCAAGTAAGTTAATTTCTCAGACACCAATATATTGCCGTTTGTTGTGTTAGGACTTCTTTTTAAGAAACCTCATATTTCTTTGCAAACCACAGAGTTCAGCGCTCGGGTTCTTGCTTGCACAAAAGCATTTCACGAACCCTCTTGTGGCTGTTCCTTCTGCAGTCAGTGTTGTCTGTATGGCGGTAAGGTTTCATAGCCATTATTTGAATGTTTAGTTATGTTCAATGGCATTGTTGTAAGTAATAATTTTACAAATGCATTATGCAGCTCGGAGGGAGTGGCCTAGCCGTGTTCTGGAGAAACCAACCGATTCCGGAAGATGACAAGGATGACTTCAAAGAATGAATGAAGTAGGAAAAGCAGAATGTTTCGATGGGATTGTTTGTAATGTTTGTAAACATGCTCCCTTGTGTTGAACTGAAAGACATAAAACAAGATCTGTGTTAGAAAAAAAAAGAGACAAAAACAAGAGCGTGCATGTTGAATTTCAGAATTTGATTGTTGATTTTTTTTATTATTTTCTTAATTTGGGATAAAACAGTATGATTTAAAATTTGTTTAGTGATTTGACCAGTTATGTGAAGACACGCACCAATAAGGAGAAAGTAGTGAAAACTCAAATTACAAGTAACAAAAAACTGTAGGTGGAGAAAGCTATCCCATTGTCAACACTTAACCAGAATTTACTCGACACATTTTCTTTTTTAAAAAAGATCTTACATTAGCAAACAAATTGTCTCTGTGTATCAATTCGAACATCAACTCATTTCTTCTATTACCCTCTGTCTGGATGGAATACATATAAGTGTCAAATTCCCTGTTCTAATTCTCATCAGCCTTTCCATTCTCACTGCTAAATCCATTGTCCACCTCCATTCCAACCATCTCCTTCGATGATTCATCAACTACACCGTCTAACTCTGGCTTTATCTTCTTCTCAGATTCACCATCTGCACCTACAACTGAATCACTCTCCATGTCGTGATTACCGTCTTCAATTTGTGGCATGTAATTCTGGTATTGTTCATACACGCCTTGTGCCTGTCCCACAAAAGAGAGAAAAAAACACATGAATAAAACCAGCTTCCAAACAAACAAACTTAGTTATCTTAACAAGTAGATTGTGTCTGTTACCTTGTAGAACTCATTCATCCTGTCGTGAACTATGTGTGCCATTTCTTCAACATCATGGACAAGATAAGGATTTCCGACTTCTTCGACCGCACGATCTGTATACGCTGATGTGTTCTCACTCAGGTTGAGCCCGAGCCGATCGGGTCTTTTCAGAAGAAGTTGAAACGTTGGTTGCAGCTCATAGCACTGTTCAAAGAGTGAGCGGCGGCAGAACACATACAGACCAAGCCGAGCACGTGACATTGCAACTACCAGCCTTCTTACATCACGTAGATGTCCAACAAACCGTGTCCGTACAAGAGACAACAAAATAAAGTCATTCTGTTGTCCTTGGAACTTGTCCACTGTAGTCACCTGAGGAAATAACAAATTAAAGACGATCAGAACACCAAAATAGATATGGAAGCATTATATACAGACAAGGCATTGTCAAACTCGTTCGTATTCCTACAAGTAGACCAAGTCATTTACACGATAACTATCACACTAACATCTAATATATACTTGAATGGATATTTTACCTTGCTAGGCGGGCCGATGAAAGCATAGGGAACACATCGACGGTTGATAACATCACGGATTAAGAGCTTCTGCCCATTATATGTCGTCAATATTGATATCTTATTAGCAGGATATCCTAGCAACCTCATGTATATATAGACACTGACGATATATTCAGCTTCTCCTTGATTTTGATAAAACCATGGAGATGGTGTTGACTCTCCTCTCCCCTCATAATCAGGCACATTAATCAACTGATACTCATATGAGAATCCAGCATTTGCTCTTTGAAAGATGGACGCTTCCTTAACAATGGAAAGATCTCCCAGATCCCTGTATCTCCAGTTGTAGAGTTTGGCTAAGCTTGGCCTAGCTCTTCCTTGAGCATTAAGCTCGATATATGGAATACCAAGACGAACAAACCTTGTAAACAGACTCTGATCCATGTGGCTATATTTCTGGAAAGCCATATTCTTCACCACGGGAGGCAGCTGGTGGTGATCACCAATTAATATACAGCGCTTGAGTCGTGCATGACCATCTTCTTGCCTCTGAAGCAACATTGGTATGAAAGTCTCAATTTCCAAAATCTGAGCACTTTCTTCCATCAATAAGTTATCATACTTGAACCCCAACTGAAGAAAATCTCTCCTCTTTAATGCTGCATGAGTACACGTCATTGCTACAATCTTTGCTTGTTTGGTCATCAGGTAATTTGCTCTATCAGCAGTTGATTTGAGTAGTTCAAAGGCCCTACACTCTTCTAGCTCTTGGAACACAGTCTTGAGATGAGAAAAACAACCTTTAGCTGCCCTCATGTCTTTTTCAAACGACTCCCCACTAAAAACAGGCTTAGGCGTGTCTGAGAAGAAGTCTTTGAACGGGAAGCGATCTTGAACAAAAGATGGATTGTTTTCATTTCCAGCACAAGCAGCAAGAAACAGCTCCCACCGCGAATAGACATGAAGCAACCAAAAATACCCAGCTGTTTCACAAGTATAACCTACATCCTCTGGAAGTTGAAGAGATCTTGCTAGTCTCTCAACCTCGTTGAGCAGTTCTAAACGTCGAACAAGCATGGCATTGACACGGCCTTGTCTGCTAAAGTCAAGATCAGTGGCAAGCTCTTGTTCACCTTGACCCAAACGAAGTAGATACCGCGCTGGTACATCCCTCTGAAAAACCAAACCCATGTAACATTTGTTTGTCAGAACCCGTTAAATCATTACTTCATATAATAAAAATAAAAAGAAACAGAGAGATGCCAGTAGTACCTCCATTATCTTCTCAAAAAGATCATTCAAAGCCTGATTTGAATGAGTGATAATTAAGGTCCTTTGAGAAGGACAGTTGTGATATAGCACATTTAAGATTTGCACTGCTGTATCAGTCTTTCCCGTACCCGGTGGACCAACCACCATAGTTAGCCCAGGTTGAATACCAGAGATAATCGCTCCAACCTGCAAGGCAATAGTAGGTATGGTTTGATCAAAACTTGCAAAATCATACATCTTGAATCCAAACCATATGTTTTGGAACCACCAGAGAGGAAAGGTCCCATCATTGAGGGGGAAAAATGCTTTTGAAATCAGGTAAAAATTTCTCCGAATAAAATAGAATAGCATGGGAACAATATCGTTCCACTTAACTCGATCAAAGAGACGAGACTAAACCAAATGCTTTCCTATTCATTTGAAAGAAAATGCGCAAAAGTTTATATAGGTTATTAACTTTCAGATATCAAACACAATGAGGCGCATAAAGATGATGCATAGCATTCTCGTTTGACATGATTGTTCTATACGGATGTATAAATTCGAAGATGATCAACTTCTCAATAAAAAAATGTCTAGAATAAAAAAGCTGATAAGCATAGCCAACACAATTACATAATAACCAAATGGTTCTACTCAAATGAGTATACTGCTCTGGGGATGTAGAAATTAGTGTACCTGTGTAGGTGTAAATTTAACTGAGTTCTGCTTCGGCTGGTCCTGAGGATAAGGCCCTGGATCAGGTGGGGTATATGCCTCGACAATAAGTTTCTCCTTCGGGGAAACATCCACCATATCAACATTGTCTGCTGGATTTACTTCAGAAATTTTATTTCCAGAAAGAGCATTAGCATTCCCTTTTAGTGTCTTTGGAAGAGTGATTCGAAACGGAGGCCTTGGATCCAGAACTTCAGCACCATCAGCATTGACAAAAGATACCTAACGTGCACGAGTTATGAGAGACATGGAGAATGAGGCAGGTCAAGATCACATAATAACTAAAGAGATAATTACTAACCTCATAATCTGGGAAACTTTCACTGAGATGATTTGCATCAAGGAAAGTATCTTTGAAGTCCACGGTTTCCAACAGGTTTGGCATATTAGGCCACTGTGCAGCAGAAGGATTGCCATACCCAAGAAAAACGTTATGCAACCACTCCGGAACAATACAATATTCATTCATGAGATCTCTGATAGATTCCAGAATAGCCTTGAAGTTGTTCTCTTTTGGTTTCCTCCTCATTAGCACATTAAATGTGCCATACACATCCTCAGCACCTTTTTCAGCAATGTCTGTAACATCTATGTGATACTGTGCAGCATCTAAAGCGACAGTCACAGTCCTCATTTCACCTTTTGGGGGCTTCCATTCATCCCGTTTAACTCTTCCAGTAAAATCATTCATCAGATTACCTTCCTCGTCACGGATATCAATGACTTCACAACCACGAACATACTGAAGCCCAAGCCTCTGTGGTACTGTAGCTTTATCAGCTTCCTCTGCACCTAATGGCTCAAATGAAGGGCGTATACAAAGCAAAAACAGTACATCATGCTCTTTAAGGGAATTCCATTCAGATCTTATCTGCGCTCTGTAACTCTTAATACTGAAGGTAACTTCTGCAGTCACAGATGATGGTTTCTCTTCTCCAATATTAGGCTGTTTCACCTGAGCGATTTTGAATTCATTAATAGGAACGGCCATCCTTGACCAACCACGAAAAGCAGTTTCACCCTCGTTATCTATGTGTGCAAGAAGATGTGGTACAGCTTCCTGTATATCTTCACGAATCTCATAGGTAGATTCCAGGCGGAATAGATTGAAGTTTCTAAGGAGGTAATCATGGAGTGTTAGAAACTGAAGATTAAGCTTTGGAAGAGCAAGGCACCCTTCCCCAGAATAGTTAATGCTTGGAATAACACTTTCATCCCACATGATTTGCTCATTTGGGTACAAAGGCAGAGAGTTTATGGCTTCTTTCTGAGACTGTTGCTTCTCAAAAGAGGATACAACTACCTCAGTCAGAAAATCCTTGCTATCTGCCCAAGGATCATGTCTTGAAACCAGTTTGAGCTGTACAAAAGCAAATGAAAATGAGAACTAATGAAGGTGGCAAGGTGTATTATTTTCGTAAGTGAAACTGTAAGGGAACAGCATATTAAAAAAACTAAAATCAGCAGCAGTAAGACTCCATAATGATATTTTCGCATGTGAACCTACAAGAATAAGCCATCCAGATATATACCTTTGAGCAGACAACATCCCTTAAATCTTCAAGAGAAAGCGCAGACAATCTCCTCCGAAGATCAGAGCTCTTGTGAACTGATCCAATGTTAGCCAAAGACACATCTCGCAACTGAAGCAAACAAGATAACAAACAAAAAGTGAGAATTTAGAGAAGACAACCCCAAATATTTTCAGAGAATAAGGAATAAGCAGATCGAAGGTTTCAAATTCCATCAGTAAGAAAATAAAAACATAGTACCCAAAACTAACAATCTATTACTTAACCATGGTTACCAGGAAATACCTTAGGTATTTTCTTAAAGGCAAGTAGCTGAAACGCCATAAAACGATCATAATGAAATTGTAGTGCTTCATCATCAGTTAATTGTGTTCCATCGTGATCCTTAATCTCAAACTTTTCGTAGAACTGTAACAAGTCAACTAATTGGGCGAAAAGCTTCCCCTTTTCATGTTTGTATAGAACACTCAGTCGACATTTGGCAACAACTGCTATATCCGCCACAAGGGGTCTTAAGTACCTGTAATAATCAAGATGAAAAGATGGAGAGAGGAAAAAATGGTCCAGTAAATGAATGAAACAGAAATGGACACAGCGTATCAAGATTAATAACAGAGGTATTATCAGGATCCAAATAAAAAAACACCTAGAATGCAGAATACAGGTTGTGACCTAATACAAATAACTTGCATAGAGGCCCTGATGTGAAATATTAATACCTTCTTGTTGGAAGTTGGTTCAGCATATCAATGAGAAATTCCATGAATCTCTCGCAGTATAAGACAGAAGAATCATCAACCAATTGAAATCGAGCAGTATCATCAGCCTCATCCGCAAAAACCCCATGGTCAAGCACCTGGAAGAAAAATATATGAATTCTGTATAACTATGGAAATTTTTTGATGAACATAGACCACTTCAGCCTAATAAAAACAGGTCTATTACCTCGACGAATTCTTCTATTAGGCCTCGAACAAAATTTGCTTCAGGTGATGAGGATGGATCAAAGTGCTCGCCCTTTGACAATGCCTCAGCTGCCCATTTCTTTGATGACCTCTTCCACTTTTTTATTAGATCAGGTTGAAGGCAAAGCTCCATCTACAGTTGAAAGAACCAATGATGATATCAGAGCAACTATAAAATATGATACAGTTGAAAAGCTGTGTGAAGACATCGCCCACCTGAAAACGTCCATAAGACAAACTGTGCCAAGATTGTAATCCTGCTAGACTTAGAACCGTCTCATTAACCACCGCATCTTCCAAACTCTGTATATCAAGCAGTTAAGGATTTTGAAGAAAACAAAAATAGTACAACGATACAACTGTGTACATACGTGAAACAAAAGATTTTCTGCCATCTGAAATAACAATCTTAACAAGCATTTAAGTGAGTAACACACAGTTATATTGTTGCGACTACTGCTTAATATATCATGTATTTTCTGATTATGAGCCATGAGCAGCGGCATTCTAAAATACTTGCTACCTATATAACAAAATATATTCAAGAAACAGAACAAACCTGGAAGGCATTGATCATGAAGACCAAATAATTTGTCTTCTCAGCAATAGTCAAGTCTCTTCCCTAAAATGGTAAGCAAAAGACAAAATGATGAATATACGAATGATTCAACAGCTCATGATTATCATTTATCACTACGCCCCCAAATATATAGCAAAGTGTATAATGTTAAAAGCAGTGATATTTGAATCCATTAGAGTACAAGTAGGATCCAGATTATCTCATACTGGAACAACATTAGCAAAAAAAGAAAGAAGACCGCAAACCTCTTTAAGGCGAAGAACCTTCTGTAGAAACTTTTTGAATAGATCTTCGCGATCATGAAAGCAAATCCAAGCTGCCACATTCTCCCGGAACTACGAAGCGTGAAGCGATTTTGAGTTCATTGTTTACAAATCCCACAAAAATGAAACATTTGTTTCATCATTTGCAAACAGTGAAGTGCGACAAGAGCAAGCTTACCTTCTCGTTAATCATAAGAATCATGGACATGACATGCTCGAAAGTGGCGGTCTCAGGATCGAAATTCGGCCATAGATAGTTCTCCAAGTACTGACTCACTTCCAGAATCATGACTCGCTGCAGCGGAACCGGTTTCCGGCCATTAGTAACCTTCAGCTCCGTCACATAAATCTCCTTAACCACTTCCGGATCGAAGGGTTTCTCAGGCAGCTTGCCTCCGGTCTTAATCCAGCTCTCCTCGGCAATCTTCGTCAACCTGTCTTGCTGAATCTCCGATAAGGTGATGGAGCTCGGCAAATTGGATCCAGGCTTCGACTCAAGGGGCTTATCAGCGGGATGGCTAGGTAACTCCAGTGGATACTCGGCCACTCTGTGGCGCTTGAAGTCGTACGTGCCTGTTCCATAGACCTTCGTCATTTTCACGCGAAAGCTCGTTTCTGTGGAAGAGCGAGGAGGAATCAAGACATACAGAAAACCAAGGGAAGATAGTACGGTGGGACTTTTAGGGCTTAAGCCTCACGTAGCGGAGGAGAAACTCGTCGACGTAGAAGATAAAAGCGGTGTTAACGATCCGACCCGACCCGACCCGAACCTAGTTTAGTTATAGGCAGCTGGACTTGGGCCGATATTTGAGCTCGAGAAGTGCTTTAGTCAAATATCAAACCGAACCGAAATTTATTATGGATGGTTTAGTTCGAATTTGGATTTTAATAAAATATATTTTTAGTTTTTCAAAGAAATTTTGGTTTTAGATCAGATTTTTTTTCTCTGTTTCAATTTTCTATGAAAATCGATAAGGTTTGAAATGTCACCCTATTTATACCAAGCTGGTGGCTCATGTGATGATGTTCTTAAAAAAATTTCAAATGTATCTTGTTGTGTATTGGCCTTGTGAGCTCTTGTTCGTTAAAAACGTTATTTTTTTTTGGAATCATTGACAATCAATAACCAAAATCATTAAGTAGATGAGTGGTCAGCTTGTAACCACGAGTCTGTGATACACACTCCAGAAGAAAAAAAATGGCTAACCATCTCTTCTCTCTCACGAATCCATGGCTTCTTTGAACCACTCTTGGCTCTCTTCTCCACTCGCCGAAACTCCAACTTTCTTCCTGTCTCCATCTCCACAACCAAAATCCTTGAAACTCTCTGTTTTCCGAAACAAATCTTCGCCGCTACCCAACTCTTCCTCGCCGGACCTCTCGCCGGAGGTTGAGCTCGCCGTGGATCCCGTGAAACTCGCATTGAAGAAAGCCGAAGCCTATAAGAAATCTAAATCGGAGGTGCAAGAAAACCCTGAGAGAAATGACGGTGACGAGGAGTTGCCGCTCCCGGTGAAGCTTGCTAAGCAAAAGGCTGATGATTATAAGAAGCAAAAAGGGCTTCGAGCTGATGATCTCCAGGAGACTAAACCCAGTTCAGTAAAACCATCTCTTTGCAGAATATCTTGGAACTGTTGCATTGTTTTGCTTTTGTTCGACCTGATCGCTGCAATTTTCCAATAGGCTTTAGTGAAATTGATGTGCTTTTCGATGTCACTGAGAAAGTTGGTTTGAGCATAGAATACGCATAAATAGATTTGATTGGATTTAAAAGTAATCTCTTGGTAACTTAATGGAGAATTGTTCTTTTATGTTAGGCATTAGAGTGCTTGTTGAGGCTGTCAATATGTGCAAAGTTAATGTTTTTTCTTGATTTGACATGTTAGTATGTGCAAATTCAATTAACATGATCTCAAGATCTTGCTTCTGTCAGGTAGTACAGAGCAGAGTTTTGTTAGATCGTCGAATAAGGTTAAGGAAGATAATGATGGTAAGAAGAAAGAGTTGAAAGTCTCCAGCATTGATTTCTTTGGGCTTGGATTTGCTGATAAGAAGAGTACAAGGGGGCTTCCACCAGGACTGGTTCCTGCTGTCGACTATCTTCCTGGAGGAGACTTACCTGAGGTGGAGTTTATAGTTGGTGATAAAACAAGATTTTCTGAGACAGAAAAGGAGCTCGAGCAAGAAGGAAATGAAAACTCTGATGTATATAAGCCCAAAGTTTCGACATGGGGAGTTTTCCCAAGACCTAGCAACATCTCTAAGACGGTATGTGATTATGCCCATCTAAAGACATGTGTTACATTTAGTTGCCTCAAAACCCGCAACTGGATTAGTTGTTGTCGAATGTGTAATTAGAGGTAGGAATACCAAAAAGGTAATTATGGATTTTCCACTAAGATCCTGTGTCATTAGTCTACTGTCAAATATGATGCAACCAAAATGACTCTTAGTGTAGTTACCTATAGCAGCAAGTACATTATGAATTGGAACTGTAGTACAAAATTTGCTTAGTATTCTGAAGTGGGTAGGTAGTGATAGTTCTTTGAATTGTTTGAATAATTCATTTCTCTGCTAGATTAATATCACTCGTTTAAGCTAGATGATAAGTAAAATAATCTATATCTCCTAGAACACTATGTTCTCCAGATAGCATGTGCACTAGGTTTCTGAACAACTTAACCTCTAAAAATGATTCATTCATGCTCATGATGAACATGGGAGGCCAATTTTGGCTGTATGACTTAGTTTCTTCTGATGAAAAATTTGGCATATCCTACCTTCGATTGTTTTGGAATGTACACTTTTGACTTTCCTATTGGCGTTCTTTGCATCAATTCGTGATGACAGAGAAATATACTTTTCTGGTTTCAGTATGGTGGTGGAAGGACTATCCAACCTGGGGATTCAGTTGAAACAGCTGAAGAGAGGACTGCGAGAGAAGAACGGACAAAACAATTGCTCACTGCCTACAAGGAATCAATCGGACTGAATATTGATCCCAAACTCAAACTTGAGTGTGAGGAGGTACCCCCAAGACATTTTGTGTTCTTCATTTTTTGATGGTAGACCTGATGCCGAGGTCAATTGTTCCCAACACGTGCATCAGTTTACTCTTCCGCATGGAAGTTTTGAAAGCTTTTAATTTGGATGTTATATTGCAAAAATTGTCATTTATAGAGTACTTTGCTCTCAATGAGAATTCTCGAAGCTATATCTTATAAATTGTTAGTCTCTGCCATTTGAATCCTATTTTTAGATCATAAGGAACAAGGATATGGGTTCGGCTAAAACTGTGAAAACGGACTCATGTGTGCTCAAGCAGATTCTCATGTTTTCATATCAGCTTTTCACGTTGCCACATTTTCTAGAGAATTGAGAAGATAATTTGAGTGGAGAAAAACTAGAAAAAGTTTTTTGCTTCATCTACAGGCATGTTCTGCTTCTATTCGTGCTTCAAGGGAGCTAGAATCATTGTGCTCATCGTCTACTTCTTCCCTTGATTTTGACACTTAATTAGAACAGGCACTAGAGAAGGGGAACTCGCTTATGGATTCAGGGAAACTCAAAGAAGCTTTGCCGTACTATGAAAAGGTCATGGAGAAAATAGTCTTTAAGGTAATTTCTCCAAAGCTTGTTTATAATATCATCTTATACTCATGTCTACGTTTATGCATTAGTCTGCTCATCCGACTATTTGTACTTCATTATTTTCTACCCATCAGCATGTATGTGGAGCAAAAATCCAACGATCATATTTAACAGCCAACCACATAATCAAAAGCTTTATGAACCTGATTAGTATGCATTATTACTTCCGTGACCTTGATGGGTGTCATCACTCTATCGACATCTTATTGATGAACTTAGATCAGCTAAAGAAGTAGCCTGCCTCAGAAAATGATGTTACTTTAAGTTGGTATGTTCGCCACGATAAATGTGACCCTAACTAGTTATGGGTTTAGTTGTGCAGAGTGAACTTCATGGATTAGCGGCTCTGCAGTGGTCTATTTGTCAGGATTCACTTCGAAAGTAAGTAGCATGCTTAATTGTGAAAAAGTCATGAAAATAATAATTTTCCCTTTTCTTCATCGATATCACAGTTGTCTATAATCTATTAAGCACAACCACACTGTTTGATTTTATGGTATGAGGTTGAGGTTTGAATAAGAAACTGTTTTATATCTCTCTTAAGGCTGAAATGCAGACACTGAACCCAGAATTACCAAATGAGGATGACCTAGGGATTTGTTCTAGAGAACCCAAAAACTCTCCCAAGTTCCAAAAAGGCCTCAAGAAAACTACAAAATATTCAGATATATCCCCTAACGTTTGAAACATTCCCTATTTATACTAACCAAGTTGGTGGCTTATTTGGTGATGTTATTATTGGCCTTATGTTCTCTTGTGCGTTAAAAACGCTATTTTGGAGTGATTGACAGGGCAGATAAGGCAAGGGGCATGTACGAGAAGCTTCTATCGCACCCAAATCCAAGAGTGAGCAAGAAAGCGAGGCAGTTCATGTTCAGTTTTCAGGTAACTCAAACACGTACAAAAGTATTATACTAACTAAGCACAACGAGCAAGATGAGTTTTGTTTGCTCTCTGACTAAGATCGGACAAGAGCCATTCAACTCTTTTATTGTTTCCGTATTATAGTGTAAGAGTGGGCCTTATAAATTGTTATGTCTTGATAAACTCATGTATGATCATAGTGGTATCCATCCTTTCGCTTTTTTTTTTGTCTTTTTGACAACATTTTGCTTAAAAATTGAGTTTTTTTCATCCATTGTTAGGCGATGGAGATGTTGAAAGTTCAGGGGTCGAGCTTCATGCAGATAAACCCGGGCTATGAGAATTACTTTGAAGCCTTTGTGAAGAAAGATAAAATTGATTACAAAGCGAAGGAAGAAGAAGGAGAGGCGATGGGAATAAATGAGACACTCCTTTATGTGATTCTACTTGTGTCTCCAATTTTATTGGTCTTTGTTCTGGCTGCACAGAGAGGGAATATGCACTGAAGACACAAACTCTTTTCAACTTCTTACATGTAAGTGTTGTAAATATATGAGGTAATGTGATGCAAAGCAGCCAAGTTAGTCGTTGGTTGGTTTGCATCTATTGTTGACCTTAATTGAAAATTCATATATTAAGAGTTTTGAGGAATCTGGCACACTTGCACAGAAACAAAAACCGAAGTTTTTCTTATTAACTGAAAGAACATAAAAGAATATGAGAATCAAACAACAAACAAAGAAAGATCAAAGCTAAGATTTTTCTTCAGTTGACAACTCCAAAGTCCTATCTTTGGATGACTCTAATAGTTCAATGTACACTAGGAACATAAAGAATTAAAATAACGAAATTGAAATCCACCTTAGAAACTAGGAATCCCCAAGTTGACTTAAAGTCTTAATTGAATCCAAACTTATAATCACATGCATCACATTTCATTCCATTTAGCAAAAAGTAACGTCTTGTGTAATGCAAAATCCTGAAATGTCATAAGATTTGATCATCCATGGCCACATGTCACGAAACCTGACTATTTCTTGGTCTGGCCTTGACCAGCTGCCGAGCCACCTTTACCTCCTCCGGCAGCGCCACCAGCTCCACCGGCTGGAGCACCACCAGCTCCACCGGCTGGAGCACCTCCGGCGACCACCGTTGTAACTTTAAACCTTTCATGTCTTAAATCTGGTGGGCCCAAATTGACACCTCTCAAGGTGACTCGTCGAGAACCAGCACTTAGACTCCTCTGCATAGTCATTGACTTGGCAGGACGAGAATCTTGTTTGAATTGAGACATAGCGTCTCCGAGTTTGTTGAAGAAACCAAGAAAATCGTCTTTAGCTCCACCTGGAAACATCTTCTTCAGCAGCTGAAGCTGTCCCACGTAAAGCTCTCTCATATACTCTAATAGCATCAAGACTCTCATGTCCATTCTCGATCCCTCATCATCACCACCGTCATCAGCATAATTAACATTATCATGATGCTCTTCGTAAAATCTGTGGTAGAGATCTCCCATATCGCTGTACTGTCTCTTCATACTCCCACTTCTTAGTCTTGTGGATTCAGAATCGTCAAACAATCCGAAGAAGAGATTGTTCTTGCAGTTGTTGTCTTCTTCGTTTTCTTCGTCTTTTATGGAATGATAACTCAGAGAGTCAATGCTAAGATCTTTCTTCCCCATGGACATAACTTTTTACCAATCACCACAAAAAGTTGGTTTCCAAGTTTTTTTTAGCAGCGTATCTTTGTTTTGTTTTTGGTTTGTTTTGTTTAGAGTGTGTTTCAAGATCTTATGAAAGAAACAGAAGGATCTTATAAGATATAAAAAGGATGAAAGTAGGACAGATTTGAAAGCAAAAACGAGTAGAAAAGATTAGATCTTTTGCTTGTTCTCGACTTGTCAACACGACGTTGGCACGACTTCTTCAAAGTTGACTAGATTGGTCCAAAGCATTTGATTTTTGGTTTTATGGGTTCTCGGCCATTCATGAGATGACAGTTGTATGCGATTTGTGCCACATTGTCACCATTCTTTGAGTTGTTTCTTGGGAGAAGATGCAAACTTGGGAGATAAGTGCATACATTACACATTTCTCATAATTTCGAAGACGTGTAGAAGAAGTCAGGATTATATATATAATAAATAATTAAAGTAAATTCATAATGGCGGAGGCTTATCTAACTAATGTTTTATGTTTCTGATGGCTAAAGTTAGGGAGAGTAAAGTTTGCACGATAATACTAACTTGTATAAAGAAACTTATATGATTATGTAGGTTTTTATAAATTAAACTATATGAAGCTTCATTAATCTTGGCCTAATCTTCTGATTTCGCTAGCATTTTTTTGTATATTTGCAACGAAAATGTATCAATTTATATTACAATATATATCCAACGTGGACCTTTCAAAATTTCAAAGTTTCAATTCGTGACAATGTTATTGCAAGAAATTTGCAATGGAATCATAACATTTACCAAACATTCATAGCGTTTTCTCCTGTTTCAAATTGTTAAGAGCATTATCTTCAGTTTCATTTAAGAGTATTCTATTGATATAAAAATATTAATACTCTCTATTCTTCCTTATTCTAAAAGCCAATATGCGTGAGAAAATCATATTTTAATTCTTGACACACCTTTGTGGACTAAAATACTTGTCGGTTCCCAATAACGAAATATTGTTTGCTTTTGATTATAGAAACTAATATTATACATACGAAACTTTTTAAAAATATAAATCATAACTTCAAAAACTATGCAATTTGAGCCCTCTTCGTTAATTGGTGGGGTCATAGAGGAGCCAAATAAAAAACTCGAGAGAGAGAGACAAATGAACATTATGCGCATTATCTCGTGCTACACGGAGAAGCAATAATCAAATTACCCCTAAAATATGGCTCCACTAATAAAGAGCAATGGACCTACCAAAATCAATATCTTTCTTAGTGCTTGTCAAAATCACAAAGTATTCAAAATCTTTTATTTGTTTTTGAAGTATGAACAAAATTCACGTAAAGTTACAAAAGGCACTGAGACAAAACCGCATACGTATCCTTAGCCTACCATTGAACAGAGAGAATCTCCCATTTTCTTTTCTTTCTTCTTCTTCTGCTCTAAACAAGCAATAATAGCTTTGTCTTCAGGCAAAGCCCAACCTTGGGAAGATGGTTCAAAGGAAGGCTTGTCAAGCAATCAAGTCTTACAATTTCCAACCTGAAACCCGGTTTGGGCAAGAACATCTCAAGATCCTTGGACCGGAGATGATGATGATGAAGCGAACAACACCTAGGAGGAAGCTTAAAGATAGTACTGTTTCTCAATCAGGTAAGACACAATCACCACCAAAAAAGCATGATCTTGTTGTTAAAGGGACAGGTAGATCACCAAATTACATGAAAGGCACCTCTAGCTCGGAGGCAAGGATGGAGAACAAGAAAATATTTAATCTTTCTAGGAATCAGAAGAACCAAACCGGTCCAAAACATGATTCTCGTCGTGGAGTGAAGAAAGAGAGAAGTAATAACAAGCCGAGTTCGAGGATCGTTAGGGGTCTGACAAAAGCTCCGAGTTTTAAGAGATGCTCACAGCGAGCTACATGTTCTTCGACTCTGAAAGATTCCAAGTTTCCAGAGTATCTGATGCTTAATCATGGTGGAAATGATGATGAAATTAGTGGAACCTCTGTCTTGAAAGTCTGTCCTTACAAGTATTGTTCACTCAACGGCCATCTTCACTCTGTGCAGTGTCCTCCTCTCAAAAGCTTTATATCCTCGAGGAGACGGAGTTTGAAGTCTCAAAAGAGTGTGAAAATGGAAGCTTCTAAGGAGGATTTTGTGGAGATGTATGTAGAGGAGAAGAAAGAGTGTGAGGATGGAAATGGAGGAACTTTTGAGGTTGATGTTGATACTCAACTCTCAGAAGCTCTCTCTGAAGGAGCACCTCGCTCTGAAATCGATTCTGATGATTACACAGAGAATGCAGAAATGGTGAAGTTTTCAGGAAGTGATGATGGCATCGAGTTAATAGAATCTGACTTGGAGGAGACTTATGTAGCTGACTCTGTGAAAGAGATCCAAGAGACATATGAGGTTGATGATTACTCTGATAGTGCAGAGACGGTGAGGATTTCAGAAGGTGATCATGGAATTGAATCAAAAGAATCTGACTTGGAGGAGAGTCTAGTAGAAGACTCTGTGAATGAGCTCCAAGAGACTTGTGAGATTGATGATAAGTCTGATAGTGCAGAGATGGTGAGGTTTTTAGAAGGTGATGGTGACATCGAATTAAAAGAATCTGTCTTGGAGGAGACTCTGGTAGATGACTCTGTGAAAGAGATCCAAGAGAAAGCAAACCGAGATGAAGATGCTGATCAATCTGGTTGCTTTAATTCTGAAGTTATTGGTATGATGACGAACTCAGAAGCAGATGATGCTGGTGAAGAGACACTAAAGGATGTAGCTGAAGATTGCAACAAGGAGTCAGAAGATCGAATTGAAGTTACATCGGTGATAGAAGAAACCGCAAAGGCTCCATTTAACCGGAAACAAAAGCCCTGCAACCAAGAAGAAGAGTCAGATGCCACCATTCCATGGACTATAATCAAATGCAAGAAACCTGTTGCAGAGACCGAGGATTTGAAGGAATTCAACCCAAGAGAACCCAATTACCTCCCAGTTGCCGTGGATGCGGATACTGAAAAAGTTGACCTCAAGCATCAGGATATGGATGAAAGGAAAAACTCAGAGGATTGGATGTTTGATTATGCTCTGCAGCGTGCCGTTACCAAGCTTTCTTCAGCGAGGAAGAGGAAAGTTTCATTGCTTGTTGAGGCATTTGAAACCGTGCAACCTATTATGCCACATGGTAGAGAGCCTGCAGCAGTATTGAGTTATGGAAGACACCTTCAAACCTGCAATTAACAGAGGTAATTAACAGAATCTCTTACAACTCAGCTAGTAAACAAATCTGCTGCAACTTGCAAGTTCTGCTTATGGAAAACCTTTATGCAGGTCAATGGATGATTGAAGAAGAGCACCTAAAGAAAGGAGAATGACTTTTATTTATTTACTTATAAGTTGTTCCTTTGATGGTTGATTACCTTAGCTTTGTGTGGTAGTTATGAATCTTACGATTGATATAGTTCTCCATAATCTGTGAGGAGGACACAGTGTGTGATTGCTTGAGACTAATTTATGGGACAAATCATATGCATTTGTCTAGTTCTATCATCTATGCAACTGGTTGAAATTTCAAATCAATCGAAATGCTGTTGTTGTTGATTGTTATAAAACAACCTTTGTTTTCAGCCTCTAACCAAAAGATTTGGATTGTTCTGTTACCTAGAATAGAGCATGCAACAGTATATAAAACCAAGAACTCAGTAACAATCATCCACAATCATAAGAGCATTAGCAAGATCATAAGAGAATGCTGAGTCTAAAAACAAGAAATCTAGGAGTTGAAATTAACCCATATACACTTGAGGATGTGCAGAAGAGAGAGCACACTAAATCAATAAGCTAAAGTCCACTCCTAAACACAAACACAGAAAGCTGTTATAACTAGCAAAGCGCATAGATCTAGACTTAGGACTCTGGAGCTGGAACTCAATCCTTGGTGACTTTGTTGACAAGGGACTTGTGGATGTGAGGGATCACACCTCCTCCAGCAATTGTTCCTTTGATGAGAGTGTCAAGCTCCTCATCTCCTCTGATTGCAAGCTGCAAATGCCTTGGAGTTATTCTCTTCACTTTCAGATCTTTGCTCGCATTTCCAGCTAACTCGAGAACTTCTGCAGTTAAGTATTCCAGAATCGATGCTGTGTAGACAGCAGCAGTTGCGCCAACTCTTCCATGTGCTGAAGCTCTTGCCTTGAGTTGACGATGAATACGACCAACTGGAAACTGAAATAAAACGACATTAAATAAAAACAAAATCAGCATAAAAGTTAAGGCACAAAGTCAAGTTTCTCTTTTATCAGACAAATCTCTTCGTGAAAATGTACATCCAAACTCTAAAAGGGCAAAAAACAAAGTGAATTGTCTCAGTCAAAGAATTTATGTGAAGATTGAGTGTAAACTAAGCATTGCAGCAGACAGCAAGCAAAAACGCAACTACAATATAAAAATCTTGTTCTCAATATTTTTACTTGTCCTCAATGGTTCTTCTAAGACCCCTAGACACAATTGAACATAGATCCAAAAGCCTACGACGCAGATAAAACTCAGAGCGACTTGAACTGCAACAAGGACAGGGAGCTACCTGAATACCGGCACGAGAAGAGCGAGAGATGGATTTCTTCTTGACACTGTCCTTGTCTTTGTTCGCAGCCGTCGTCTTCGCAGCGATAAGCCCCTTCCCGCCTTTACCTGCCATATCTTCAAGACCTAACAAAAGACGGAGACTTAAAAAAAAAACCTCAGAATACAAAAGCAACTACAAGTGAACCAGATCTGCTATCGAATCAAGAAGAGTCTTTTACCGATAGAAAAATCAGAACAAGATCCGAAGCGTTTGGGTGAAGAAACTATCTAAATCCTCAATACAGAAACTCTATATCGAAACGAGAAAGATAAGTGGTACAGATCCTAATCGGGAACGAGCGGGAAGTAAAAAACAAAAACAAAAAGAAAATGGAGGGAGAGAGGAAAATTGCGCGGGAGCTTTTATAATTGGGAGTTTGGTGTGGCGGTTTTTCAATAAAAGCTTCTCTAATGGATTCTGTAACTTTATATATATAAGATTAATGTTTTAGAAATTTACCTTTTTCTATTTTTTCTCAAGATTTTACGCAAATCTATATTTTTTAATCTTAATAGTTTTTAAAAAAAAAATCCCGTGTATCAAGCTTTTAGCTAAAACATCTAATAAATCAAAACAAGGAGAATATGAGAAAATACAATTACTAAAACTCATTTCGATAGTTAAAGATGTTTTTTTACATACCTTTTTCAGATTAAAATAAATTGTGTTCGATCGTGTGGCAATATTATCAGTGTTTGACTATCTCGTATAATATTTTTTTTTGACACTATTATCTCGTTTAAAATTTTGGTTTTTTAAAAATTAAAATTATGAGATCTGCAACGCCTACAATTTACAAACTTACAATTACGGTGTACGGATATACTAAGAATAGGCGAATATACCGTATACAAAGCCAAAAGTACGTACAAAGAATACGGAGGGGCATTTCCGTCATTTCCTTATCCACTCTTTTCGTTACAACTTACTCCGGAGAGGATTTTGCTAACAGACTCCGTCCTAACTGGAGTCGCAGACACGTCCTCTAGCAAGAAAATGGCTTCGAGGGTATTTTCGACTTTTTCAAGTAATAAACATCGGATCTTAGTCACTTGTTACCTCCATATCACGACACGCGTCCTTGATCGTTTTCATATTCAGATTGTTTTGACACGTAGGACACCCACGTGTGGATCATATCCGTTTCTTTTATAAAAGGCTCACAAAGCTTATCCTCTCTGTCTTCTTCGTTGTTTCAGATCAGAAGATTTCGTTTTCCGAATTCAGTTTTTCGTTTCACCTACTTTTTAATCGCCGGCGATAAATTTCATCCGGAGGAGAAATCAAAATCAGATCTCCGTCGGGTAATGATGAAAGCGACGGTGGGATTTTGTCCGATTGTCTTTATAATGATCACAAAAGCGTAAAGCCTGACGTTCTCGCGTCGTCGCGTATCTCGGAAACTTTAATTCGTATCTAAAGAGTTAAAAATAAAGCGATCTTTCTCTTTTTCTATTTTTTTTCTTTTCTCGGAGTTGGCCCAAGTTCGAAGTTATTCCATACTTTATCTTGAGATTTAGATCATACTTTTGACGAATATTGGAGATAGGTTTTAGGATTTTTCTCGTTTTTCTGGGGAAAATTCTGCTCAAATTGATCTCTTCCTTCTCAATTTCCTTCTTTCCGATCTGGAAGTGAAGAACAATCAGCTAAGAAAAATTAGATTTTCGACTAATATCAAGTCTCGTTGAACTGGAACATTTTGTATGAAGTGGAAATTTTTTCCCTTTTATGGTGGTTTGATTTTTAAGTGATAACGCGATGCCATTTCATACGAAAATCCAGCCGATCGACTCCGATTTATCGGAAGATCTGCCTTTCCCGGAGACGATGAAGCAAATGCCAAAATCGAGGTTGAAGCGTCTCTTTGAGCGTCAGTTCACTATGAAGAACGCCTCAGAGAAACTTACCGTCGGCGACTCTGAGGCACCGCTTTCGAGAGGCAACTCGGGAGACTTCGAGCCGAGCTCCGTCTGCTTGACGAAGATGGTTCTAAACTTCATCGAGGATAACAACAACGGAGAGAAACAGAGGTGTGGCCGTCGCCGCTGCAGCTGCTTTAGCGGGAGTGGCACAGAGAGCTCTGACGACGAATCTGAATGGTCCGACGATCGGAGATGTTCTTCCCGTGAAACTTGCGAAACTCTCAAGGTATGATTCATCAATTTTTTCTCTGTCTCTAGGATTGTTCGAGAAAGGGTAAAGCAGAAACTTGATCGATTCAGATTCACATTGTAGAAGTTGGTCATTTGTACGAGCGTCCGTGAGAGGAATTTACTGGACGACCTGACCAAGATTGTGGAAACAAGGAAAAATATCAAGGGCAAAGACGAAACATGCTTGAAAATTGTGGCCAATGGGTTGGTGAGCTTAGGTTATGATGCGGCTCTATGCAAATCTCGCTGGGAGAAATCTCCGTCTTATCCTGCTGGTATGATCCGTACCTCTCTCCTGTCAGTTGTCTTGGTTCTGTTTAAGTCGCATGTAATATCAAATGGAGAGAGAACGAGTAGCAAACCTGTAAAGCCATTTCTTAGCTTTGGGTAGAGAGGTATTTCCAATTATCCTTCAAAAGATTGACAATACATTGGTTGTTTGTGAAATGAAACAGGGGAATATGAGTATGTGGACGTGATAATCGAACACGAAAGACTGTTGATTGACATTGATTTCAAATCGAATTTCGAGATTGCTCGAGCGACAAAGACATACAAATCAATCCTGCAAACCATGCCTTGCATCTTTGTGGGTAAAGCGGATCGGTTGCAGAGGATCATCATTCTTATATCTAAGGCCGCAAAGCAGTCCTTGAAGAAGAAAGGACTTCATGTGCCGCCATGGAGGAGAGCCGGGTATGTTAAATCAAAATGGCTGTCTTTTTATGTTCGTGCAGATCAAAACTCAGATGAAGAAGACAAGCAGCAACCAGTAGATATGTTGACTAAATCGGTAGGCTCCATAGTCTTTGGTATTTGAAGATTGTGTGAAGCTTCATATATGACATAAAGCCTCTAGGGAGGTGTGAGAGATAGGAGTGTTCGAATCCCTTGATAGTTTTTGATATTAAGGGTATGAATTGATGAATCACAGTGTGTCTCCCCTTATCTTTTTTTGGTGTAAGGGAGACCTGTGATCAGACTCTGTGACTCTGTCTTTGCTTTGTGGGATTTTTAACTAATAATTGTCACACCTATTGTTATTATTAACGCATTCACAATCATTTGAGAAGATAAAATGCTCGTTCTATATATTGATTTCCTTACTTCAAATAGGAGGCTCAAGAAGATAGGTTGAGCTTATAAGAACTGAGAGAAATAGAGAATGGACAGATTTTAGAAAGATTTGAGAACTTAGAGCCTAATTTCCAGAATTTAAGTGATTCTACCAAAGGAAAATGTTTTTTTAGAACTTAATTTCCAGAATTTGAATTCTCAATATTGAAAACTCCCAAAATGATCAGATATCCAAAGTCAAAAACCAAATACAACTTCAGATTAAGTTATTGAGACCACTAGCAAAATTGGACCAAGCCAATATAAGACTTCAGATTAAACTAAACACATGAACGATTTAGTGGCAAAGATATTAATCTAAGAAAAGAAAGGATAAAGACGACTAGCAACAAAGTAAACTTCCACGAAACAACACTACAATCACTATCCCTTGTTCTTTAAGCTTGACTCAACAACATATCTAAGTAATTTCATAATATAAAACAATAAAACTGAAGAATTCAAAACCAAAGAACGTCATAAATAGCAAAGAACCACATTTGGCTTCAAAGTCACTACTAACCTTTGAATGGCATCATCATCTTCTCCAAGCAAATTCATAGAAAAGGCTCTTCTTGCCACTGGTCCCTTTGCTCTGTCCTACACCGATCCAGATCAGAAATGGGTCATAAGAAAGCATTTAACTTCTTTCCTCCAAGATTTCCCAAACTTCGAGCTCTCTAGTGATACTTTCAATCACAACAACGGAACCACTGTTCAACTGTTCCGCCTTGATGGCTCTCTACGTACTCATCGAAGCACCACTGTACAGTTAACCATTTGGATTCACGAGAACTACCCATTGACGCCTCCTCTTGTGTTTGTGATCCCTCCTGACTCGATGATTTCGATTCGCACCAACCACCCATTCGTCAACTCTTCCGGTTTCACAAACTCTAATTACATCGAGACATGGGAACACCCACGATGCAATCTACTCGATTTCGTTCGAAACCTCAAGAGAGTCCTCGCGAACGATCACCCATTTGAACATACAGATCCAACCCCGACCCAGATTCGATTGGTTTCCAAGTCCGAAGCTTTAGACAGATTAGTAACGAGTCTTCACTACGACGCATTGACAATCATGGCGAGGTCAGAGGATGAGATTGAAAGCCTATGGAAACTTCAATCGATGGTGAAGCAAAGATCGGAATCGGTTAAAAGGATCCTCAGTGACCTTGAGACAGAGAGAGATACACTGGAGGAGAGAGTAGCGAAGCTCAGAGACGATACCGATGTTCTGGCGATCTGGGTGGAGACGAACTATCCCAAACTGATGAAAGCGACGTCAAGAGATGAGGGAATCGAAGAAATGTTCGAAACGGAAGGTGATGAAGACGAAGAGGCGAAGAAACTGTTGTTGGAGAGTTTGGCGGAAGATCACGCCATTGAAGACGTGTTGGGTACATTGGAAGAAGCTACTAAAAGAGGAGAGATGGAGATTGTTTCGTATCTGAGGGAAGTTAGAGACTTGGCGAGAGAACAATTCTTTAATAGACATAATCTCACCTTTGACAATTTTATTGGGTTTATGTAAAAACTGAGTCTTTTGGATTTCATATTCTTATGCTTAACGTTTCCTTAATCTTTGATTCTCAAGCTTAACAGCGAGCTTAAGCATGTTTGTGTAAATTACGATTTTACCCTTCAAAGCCAAGTCAGCACGTCTGTAATTTCTTTGCTTTTTTTTTGTTTTGGGGTCAAATCGACAATTTTATTGGGTTTCGTCGTTTCCCTCTTTGCTACGACGAATCCTGCAATCCAGTGTTCCTCACCTAAACTAAGATCTCGTGCAACCTTTTTCCTCCGTCTCTACGAGTGCACGATTCTTAACGTACACCCATCTCCCCAGGTTTCCTCCTTCCTTCTGCGAGATCCCTTCTTCTTCCTCTTCTTCTACGAGCCTGGGTTGGTCGCAATTTCCACGTATTGACTTGAAACGGCCATTGGATAGATAACGGATCGTGTTCTGTCTTGGGTCAAAATCATGGAGATTTCTCGCCGGGCGTTTGTTCTCTTATTGTCTATCTGCCTCTTGTTACAAACATCTCTCTCGATCGAGAATTTTCACCAAGCGTAAGTGTGATTGATCTCCTGTTGTTCTCGTTTTTCCCCCACGAAGCTCCTCAGATTTGTATATGATAATCTGGGTTCAAGTTTTCGTTTTGTTCGTTTCTGGACTATCCGACCGCGTCTTGTACTTTTGGCAATTGGAAAGACAAATGCATTGTTCTGCGGTCGGACTGATGGGATATTGGATCTCATTCTCTAGACTGATAATAGAAACGTATGGTTTTGTTTCATTGCAATCTGATGGAAATAAATGTTTCTCGTTTGTGCCTAGACGAGAACCCATAACTCCTCTTGATAATGTATTAAATTTTCTTTTCCTTTTTTGTCTATTGCTAGTCGTTACTGAAGTATTAGGTCTGTTATAGCTACATTGTTGCAAGAATTTGTTATTCGCTGTAGACTAGTAGGAATGCATTGTCATCAACTGTAGCTGCCCGTAAAAATTTATTGATGTCGTAGCAAAGTATGTTTTTACAGCTTTTGATTGAATGATGGGCAAAAACACTTTTTGGAAATCTTATACCAACTGGTCCTTGTTGCTTATGCAGTTTTCCTATTGTCGAACCTGATCCGAATCATACAAAGCTTCGTCTTAGTAGAGAAGGTTTGGAAGCAATTAGCAGAATCACAACTCCTATTGCTGCTGTTGCGGTATGTGAGAGTGATGTTTAACTGAATATCTATTATATATCTTCTTTCTTTTTTTATCTGCACCTGATTTTTTCAGACCAAGAAGTTTGTTGCTTTTTTTTTCTCAGTTTTGCTTGTTGTTTCCTACTGTTGAAACATTAGGTGATTGGCCCATACCGTTCTGGAAAATCTTTTCTACTCAATCAGCTTCTCTCCCTTTCCTGTTATGAAGGTGTTTCTTATCTCAAGTACTTGGGTTCTGCATTTTTTTATATTATGTATATCAGGACATGGTGTATAGAACTTTCAGATGTTGAACATTCATTTTGCATATTTAACTTACAATACATTCAAATTCATCAGGCTTTGGTGTTGGACACATGCGTGATACCAAAACAAAAGGTATGTCACCAATGTCCTGAGAACAATATCATCCTCCAATTGCAATCACATTCTTGCTAAAGTTTTAAAATTTTGGTTGGGATCCACTGAATTGTTGTAAACAGGTATTTGGGTCTGGGGAACACCACTAGAGCTAGAGATTGACGGAGTGAAAACTTCCATTATTTACCTTGACACAGAAGGATTTGAAAGTGTTGGAAAGTCAAATGTTTATGACGATCGGTACCCATACGTTTCAATTTTTGAATATTTAGAATTTTCTTTTTGACGAAGCTGTGGATATTTAATCAGTTGTTTTTGCTGACTTTCAGAATATTTGCTCTGGCAACGGTTATGAGTTCTGTGCTTGTCTATAATCTGCCTGAAACCGTAAGTTGTCCTGCCTCTTTGTTTGTTTGGATTGATTACGGTTCTGGAAACATTATACTTATAACCCAAGAGCACAAAACATGATAGGGGTTTCTGTATATCTAGTTAACTATATGTCAGTTACAATGCCACTAGTAAAACTACATACTAAAGTGAACTATAGGGTATCAAACAACTTATTCTGATGTTTCCAAGGTAGCAATCTTTGATACAATTTGCCTTGGTTATAAAGAAACATACTTTTTCCTTAGAAACTGAAGCGAATTTATTAACCTTAGTCATTTTAGCCATTTCCCTCACTTTTCGTACTTTAATTTTTGTAAAACACAAGCAATTCGGAATAATTTTCCCAATCAAATTTTGTTGAGTTCAGTTTGTGTCATGCAAGTCCAAGCTCTTGATCTCTTAGTAGGAAGTTTAGAAATACGGATGTGTAACATTGATTAACCTGTAACCCTTTAAAAAAAAAAAACTAAGTGTTTGAAAGAACTTCATTTACATTTCTCTCTCTGATATGAGTTCTCATCAGATACGCGAAGCTGACATTTCTCGGCTCTCCTTTGCTGTTGAGTTAGCAGAAGAATTTTATGGAAGGTTTGCTCAATAGTACTCTGCATTTCTCTTTTTTAATAATATTCCTCTATGAATACTGACTAGGTTCTATTTTTATTGGCTCATGCGACTTGATGAGCAGAGTAAAGGTACTTCTTAACGCTACTTCTGTTATTCTTGATCAATGGAAATCAACTTTGTTTCTGATTATCTGCAATCCTTTAGGGACAAGATGTTGCTTTTGAACCGTCAAAGCTTCTGTGGCTTATCCAGCGTGATTTTCTGCGTAAGTGATTAGATTCTATTTTTTTATTTGCGGCTGTTCCTGTGATCCCTTTCAATTTTCCAATTTTCGCTGAATTTTATGCAAGTGAGCTGGTCATGATTAACATTATTCCAACTTCATGCAGAAGGGAAATCGGTAAAGGAAATGGTGGATGAAGCTCTCAGACACGTCCCTAATGAAGATGGTGAGAGTTCCTTTCCCATTACTGAACTGATGTACCTAGACCATTTCTTAGCCGGCAGCCTTTCTTTATTGATTTTTTTTGTTTATTATGTTTTCAGGTAACAAAAATATTGATCAGGTATGTTCTTCTTTATTTTGCATCGTGCCAGTAATCATCATTAGTATCTCAGAAATTATTTTTGTATCTACCAATTTCAGGTTAACCAGATCCGGGATTCCTTGGCTATAATGGGTGATAACAGCACAGCCTTTAGCTTACCACAGGTAAGGAAATTTTATGTGTATGCATGTAACCTTTCAACAAAATGGCTGTTTTTGTGCATGAAAATATCTATCTTCAAAATTTTTTGCTAAATACTTTGCAATAGAATTTCTTTCATTTGTGTCGCTATGGTTGTTACCTTTAAGCCATACTCAAAATCCTCTTTCTAGTGCTTGTTGAAATCTTTAAGTGGTATAGATTTTCCACAAGTTGTTGGGAGGAAATTCTGTTTAAGTTTTCTTTTTCTATTTCATGTGGAATATTGTGCAAAGAATGTCTGATCTGAGTCAGTCATGGATTCTTTAACAGTCTTTTCTTCAAGCTAATGCGTAGATAGGAGTTTCCTTTGTGATAACTTTTCTGCTTGCATTTTTTTTATAGCCCCATCTCATGCGGACGAAGCTGTGTGATCTTAAGGATGAGGACCTGGACCCTACCTACGTTGCAAGGCGTGATCAATTGAAAAAGCTCGTTGCTAGTATTCTCCGCCCAAAGATAGTGCAGGGGAAAACACTAAACGGAAAGGAATTTATTTCTTTCTTAGAACAGGTGAGTGTCCATTTTTTTGCTGTATGGCTTTATGCTCGGAATTTCTCAAAACAATGATATTGATGAGTGGAAGTGTGTTGTTGAGAAATCAATAGGGGGAAGTGTCTGCTTTCTCAACAACACACTTCCACTCATCACTTGATTCCACATGGATGGATATGTTTTCTCGCTGATTTAGTTTCTGGTAGTCTTTGCTTTCAGGCTTATATCCCTTGTATGATTATTATTGGTATATTCCAATTCTGATTGCTCTAATTGGCAGATATTGGATGCGCTAAACAAAGGAGAGATCCCATCAACAGGGTCACTAGTTGAGGTTTTCAATAAAGATATTGTTGAAAGATGTGTGAAGCTGTACAATGAGAGGATGGTAAAATTGCGGCTACCTATGTCTGAAGAATATCTCCAAAGTGCCCATGAAACGGCACATAATGAAGCTATAAAGGCATTTGATGCTCAGCATTTTGGAAGACAGCATGCAAAGAAATCTGTCGATCAGTTGGATGAAAAAATGCAGGAGGTATGAATCCGTATGCTAATCTGAAATTCTATTAAGTGAAATTTTGAAAGACTCTCTTAGTGGATGAAACGAAGGGATGATTTCTGAACCTTGTGAAACTTAATATAAGATACTCAAAGTTTACGATCTTATACATTTTTGTGCCCATGAAATATTATCCAGGTCTATAAGAATTTTGTTCTTGCAAATGAATACCAATCGTCAAAGCTCTGTGAGGCGCTATATACAAAGTGTGAAGATGACATGGACCACTTACAGGCTCTCCGACTCCCTTCCATGGCTAAATTTAATGCAGGTTTCGTGTACTGCAACCAAAGTTTTGAACACCAATGTGTTGGTCCTTCGAAACAAAATTATGAGCAAAGGTTAACTAAGGTAATATATACACGTCTGTATACGTTGTACTTGAAGTATTGAATTTCAGTTTCAACACTATTAGAATTCCAAATCCTGCAATTTTTACACCGAAATCAGAGTTGGATGAACAAGTAGATAAGAATTTTACACTAAACATTTATGCTGCTTGTGTGCAGATGATGGGAAAGGCACGGTCTTTGTTCATCAAAGAATACAATAACCGATTGTTCAACTGGCTTGTCGCGTTCTCTCTAGTAATGGTAATTGTCGGCCGGTTCATTATAAAATTCATTTTATTAGAAATGGCGGCATGGATACTCTTCATATTCTTGGAGACATACACAAGGATGTTCTGGACAGCAGAATCTCTATATTACAACCCAGTCTGGCATTTCATCGTTGGGACCTGGGAGACTGTCGTCTATAGTCCCGTTCTTGACTTGGACAGGTAACAACAAGTCCTGAACAAACTCTGAGCAAACTTCTCTCAATCTTTGTGCTTATCTAATATGTTTTTATTTTGGTGAATAGATGGGCAATTCCTATAGTCTGCATAATTGCATTATGTGTGCTTTATTGGCGGTGTTATGGAAAGAGGAAACACGGGTCTAGTTGGCTTCTTCCAATGTACAACAACCAGAAGAATGGTCGGAACAGGGAACGGTCAGAGTAAACACATTGCTCCGTCCCTATAACTTATAGCATCTTCTTCTCGGGCATGCTCGTTGTTTTTATCATCCGAAGCTCTCTGCCCGTTACTACCAATTTTTGGACGCCGAAGAATTTCAGTTAAGTGAAGAATCGAGGAGATGATTGATCCAAGTTGGTTTGGTTGATGCCTCCATTCACTGCACTCTGTACCATCTACATAGAATTACCTTTGTAATGTTTTAACTTTATATATAAATATGGTTGGATCTGTATTATCTACTCTCTCAGTCACGGCTTATTTACCTAAAAAGCTTTGGTCTTTTTATTTTATTTATTCAAATACGTTTGTTCATGTTGGTCTGTTATGATAATAGAGTTGAAAGAGACTACAACTGAGCTCTTTTGTTACTTCTGCTGCCTTTTTTTTTTCTATGGTTAATTGAGAATACGATTGCATAGCTATAAAAGGATTGATATGAAGATTCTAACTAGCAATTGCATTTCCTATATGTATATATAGCCGTGTCCACGTGTGCGGAACCAAACACGCTTTAGCTAAAAAGGTATGTTTTATTATCCAAAGTATCCTTATTGTTTTTGGTTTATCCCTTCTTGCAAAATCTTAGAACATGACAGAAATACCAAGAGCGGTTGATAGATCAAGCAAAAAGGCAGGCAGATCTGAGACTGATGCAGCCGTCACTAGCTTCCCATCAGTCACGCATCCCTTTGAATCAACAGCTTCACCTCCAGCCACCTTCAACATCACCTTCATCTCCTTGCCACTGGCGCATCGCTTCCCCTGGAATTTCATAAAGAGAACAAACATCACATGACGAAGAAAAGCTACTTACAGGACTTGATATACACATTCGGGATCACACTGTATCCTCCATCTACCAAAGCCTTCATCACATTTTCTATAGTCGATGCAAGTAAAATACAATTCACTAGAAGACTACTATCCCATTCAGTGTGATCACATTACTATTTCCTCCAACTGCATTTTCTGTTGTGCGTTCTCCCAAACCTCCGAAACCAGAACTTATCTTTATATCTCCCAGAAAGGAAGATTAAAAGAAGGCAATGAGTTACCTTAAGTACACCCGTGGCTGCCAGTAGCAATTTACCCTGTCCGATGGCTGCAAAGACCTTATCTTTCTCTGCAAACTTCTTGACCAAAGCAACAGCCTTTTCATTCATCACAAGAAGCTCAGGTGATCTCCCTCCCGGAACCACTACACAGTCATAATCATCAACACATACATCGTCCCACGATGCAGTCACAAAGAAGTTGTGTCCTCGCTTCTCTTCAGGAAGCTGCCTTCCGTCCTCGAGGTCATAAACCGCTGTTGCACACATCTCTCCCTTCTTCTTGTTCGGTGTCACTGCATCCACTTTACATCCTAAAGCTTGGAGTGCTCTAAATGGTACATTGATCCCGTAGTCTTCTACATAGTCCTTACAAAACCAACACAAACAAAATCTTATTGAAAAACAAAAACTTTCCAATAGGTTTAGATGTTTCGCTCAACGAATCTGATTATCCAAACCAAGAGATCGTTAATAACGCAATTTACTGAGAAATTGGAACGTACCCCAATGAGGAAAAGCACAGAAGCTTGATTCTCCTTCAAGCTCGAGATCTTTGCGCCAAGAGAGTCGAGCACAACCCTAATCGCGTGACCAAGCGTGGGCCATCCAACCATACTCACAAAATTCCCGTCCTTGACGCAATCGGTGATATCAAACATGCTCTGTATCCCGGGCTGTTGCCACCACGTGCCGCCGGATAATTCGATCAGAGGCTTAATGCTCTCAAACGCCGTGCACTTCACACCTCCGGCGAGAACTCCGGCAGCCATCAGCATAACCTGGCTGTGGCAGCTGGTGAAGATGAGCTTCTTCGATTCGGCGAATCGCGCCACGAGGTCGACGCATTTCTCGTCGGCGCTGAGAATCTCCGTGAATCGTCCGCCGGGGATAATGATGACGTCATAATTATCCGGCGTAACGTCATCGAAGCTGGCGTTTAGAGTCAACTGGTCAACGACCAGCTCGGTGTATAACTATTATATACAACAAAAAACAAAATTGAGCTAAATCGCAAAAAGAAATTTCAAAAGTTTAACGAAGTATATAGTGGGAAAATAGGAACCTCGAGGCCCAAGAAATCGTGGGCAACCATAACGCAGCGATCGCCAGCGATGCGGTTGGGTGAAACGCAGTGAACGCTAACGCCAAACGATTGGAGGAAATAGAGAGGAACCACCGTCTCGTAGGCTTCCATGTAGTCTCCGCATAACAGTAAAGCCGATTTCTGAACCGCCGATCCCATCGTTAATATGTTTGTACAGAACAAACTACTCTTAAGGATCATTTTGTTTATATAATACACACATATGCTTTGTTTTTTTTCACACATATTAATTTTTTTGTGTGTAAAAGACATGTGGGACTTTTGCATCCCTACCAACTCAGTTTCACCTACTTTTTTTGTAGCTGTTTCAAATTCAAAGTCCAATTTGTTGAAGTTCATATTACAAGTTTCATCCTCACTGAACTATAATAGTATCTTTAACGGTAGATAATTTATATTAAAGAACACATGAAAAGTCCAAGATATTGTCATAGAAAGTCCAAGATATTATCATAGACAACCCCATTAGACCAAGTGTTTAGGGTGATTTCTTATAATATATTTGTGTGATGTCAATTTATGAAATCAACTTTGGCTGCGGTTTACTGCAATCCCGAAAGTAATACATCTTGACCAACAAATACTGCAATGTGTATCATTTTGGTGGTCTAAAGCGTTTATGAAAATGTGGTTCTTTAGTTATTTTTATTTTTTTGTTTAGAGAACACAATATCAAACTAGAATACATGAAATGCTGATTAAAATAAGAGTTGAATTTTATTTATTAATCTAGTAATTATTGTGTTTTATGATTAATTTTCAAGTCTTCACAAGTATAGCTAATAAATATATTGTAAATGTATTATATATGGTATGTTCCTAAAACGTAAAAGAAAACAACATTGAGAGGAAAAAGAATGAAAACATACTAGAGAAAAAAGGGAAGAACTAAAACTGATGGAGAATGTGGCAAAAGCGAGACAAATCATGGTTGGGAAATGATAATTATCTAAGCACACGCCATTAGGCCAATACATGTTTCACAAATGTGGCCTAAAGCTAAGACGTTACTTACTTCATGCAAGGGCCGAGTGTGCCAGTACGACACATAGTTATCATGCATGGCCCGGACCGATTTAAAAAGTCTATCCGATTTCAGGTGTTTTGACGACGATACGGTTTCTATCAACCCAAACTCTGACCCGGTTGCTCCTTATTTTGCTATGATCGTCTTTGGGAATCTGAGTTCCATTTATAAGAATCGGATACGTATGCCTTCGTGTTGGTGTCCTCGGTGAGCTTGTAGATTCAAAGTCAAGATTTAACCAGCCGTTTAACTAACAAAAAGTAATGCTAATTAATACATCCGGACTTTTTATAATTTGTGTCTGACCTTAATTAAGTCCTAAATAGACATTAATTTGTTAAAAAAAAGACATTAATTTTATTCACTTGCAACAATTTCATTATACAAATATTTATTTAGAACTTTAGACATCAGTAACCGTTCGAGTAAACGAAAACCGAAATTATTCACGCAAACGACATCTTACATCATGACCAATCAACCATCAGACCATGCACTGTATATAGTTTCATTTTATTCATATTATATAGACATAGTAACAGCGTGGTCCGTATACAAGTCTCTATCCGGTGGTTGGGACTTGGACGACGATACGGTCTGTATCAACCCTAACCCTGACACGGTCGCACCTGAAGTCTCCAGTCACTGGAGTTCCATCTAAAATCACGACTGCGTCGACTCTCCTGTTCTCTCTTTCGATCACCGAAGCCGCATAGTCTCCATTTGTTCCCACAAGCTCCGGCCATGAGTTCTTCCCTGCACGCACTCAAAGCAACCACATTAGATCGACTGGTTCGTAATTTACGTTTGGCATTTCAGAGATCAAATAAGTCCATAACTCGATTTTCATGGAACTAAAGCAATTCATATGCCCCTACACTATCTATAGACCGATGTATACAATAGGATACCATAGCGTCCTTGGATTGTAGTTGAAGGTACAAAGTTGAGTATTATCAAATTATAAAGAATAAGAAAATTTACCAGGACATTCAGACGACATTTTGCTTCCTCTTTAATCTTTGTTGTGTTGTGATGTATTTGCTATATGCTCATCTTTAGGAATTTGAGTCGAATTTATAGAATCGGATACGTCTATGTCGTTGTCGGTGTAGTCGGTGAGTGTTTGCAGATTCAAAGTCAAATTTTTTGACCAACCGGTTTTAGAATTGACATTGATAATCCAATGGATAAGCTTTGACAAGTTATATACCGTTTTGGTAAAGCTTTGAAAATTAATATATATTTACAATCGTATATTCAATCTTTCACCAATAAAAAAATAGTAGACTCATTATTATATTGAATAGACTTATTAGATGTTCTTACAAGTAATTTTGTCTTTCTTTCAAATTTTCTTCTAAGTATACCGGTCGAGAACAAGATAAAGTTTTAAAATCAGATATTATGTTGAAAGAAAACGAATTAGGTGAAGAGCATATTCCCCATTAATGCTGATTGGATTCTGTTTATATGTTACATTTTATATTTTATGAATGTTCACATAAGAAACGCTTATACATAAACATTAATACAATTTCTTCTAATCAAATCATCATATGCATTAAATTATCTTTTCCCCTTCATGCCAATGCTCAGCAAAACTTAGAGATAAATTAGAGTAAAGATGGATATAACTCAATGCCACCCTAAGACTTTATACATAAAATTACTTTATATAACACATTGCATTTGTTTTCATTGCAAAGCTGATTACTTATTTTATAGATACAACTTTGGAACATAAGTAAATATTTCGGCAAACGAAAACGGATAATTATCTGCATCATTACCAACCAACCACACATTAATGGTCAATAAGTAGTTTTTTCTTCTTTCTAAAGTCGTAATATTACGCGTAGCAATCGTTGTCCATATAACAAAATCTAGCCGGCGGTAGGGACGTCGATGACGATACGGTTTCCATCAACCAAAACCCTGACGCGGTCGCACCTGAGGTATACACCATACTTCCCACCAAAACCACGATAAGATTGAGACTCGCGTTCTCTCCTTTTATCACCGAAGCTGCAAAGTCTCCATTTGATCCCACAAGCTCCGGCCATGAGTTCTTCCCTGTGAGCGGTCAAAGCAAACCATGTTAGGACGTTTAATCATATACATTTGCCATTTTAGAGATCAATGTGCATCCCTCGATTTGCTTTGTATCAATCAATATATTCAGAATAAGAATGTGCCTCTTAGATCATATATTGGTATTTGGCGATATAAACTTGTAACTGAAACATCACCACATGCTTGACCATATATAGCACATAAAAACTGTGAAATTCTTTATTTTCCTCAAGATGTATTGTGTGAAACAACACATGCTTATGACACACTTCACAAACCAACTATCACATATGAAACTAATGCAAGCATATTTATGTATCTTACGTTAAACTACGTACACCAAATCAGAATGCCTTGAAGCCATGTCTAAGATATCGAACATCAGGTTAAAGTTACAATAGTAGAAAATGACATGAACGGAAATAAAAATATGAAAGCATGAACAATAGATAAAGGTTTAGAGAAAACCAATATAAGGACAGTATTTGGATGCCATTTTTCTTCCTCTTTTGTTTCGATACTTACGATGATGTTTGCTATGCTTGTTTTCCACAATCTGAGTCCAATTTATAGAATGTGATATACTGTACGTTACTTACTCGTGAAATCAAAAGTTCATTGTGGTTTCCTTTGAATTAGGTGTGCCATGTTTTCTTGCATAGCACGTGCATGATGAAAGAAAAGGAACGGTTATATAGTCAACTAATTAATTGATAGAACATTAGCTTAATCACAACAACAAAAGAGAGTAGAATAATTTTACGATTTGATTTATTCGTACGAGTGTAATAACCATGACGATAATTGTCCCTCTTTTTTGTTTGTTTGTTCACATATATACTCACAAGTAGATGTAGTAAGTAATTAGTTCCTATGTTTCTACATACATATTGCAAGAACCAAGTCCATGTCATAACATGACTCAAAAAAATGTGTCCACCTCTAAGTAAAGATGTGAGAGAGGTTTTGGCGCATATTCTCAATTCCATAAGACAGACCCAAAAACCATTTCATTTGGATGTAAAATATATAATTTTAGTCCCGATGCGTGGGACCCACCATTTTTAATCCTCTTTTTTATTTTTTGCAAATTATCCAATATACATTTCCACGTCATACTCGGATCCACTTGGGACATCCTATCCATAGGACAGAGAGAGACTCAGGAGATTAGGTAGGTGAGACTTGAGAGCGATGAATACCGTTTTCTCCGTCGATGATTTCACCGACTCGTACTGGCAATCTCCGGCTCCGGGACCTGTACCGGGCGATGGTATGACCAGAAGTCAATCGGAGTGGGCGCTCCAAAGGCTTCTCGAAGAGATATCCGTTCCCGCAGGAAGTTCCATCTCTTCATCTTCGGCGACGGATAACGCGATCCGACGGTCACCTCTGCAGTTTCAATCTGACTCTTCCGTTTTGAGACCAGAAGAAGCTGCATCTGACATCGCTGATGTCGTCGAGATACAGAAGCCACACAATGCCCGCCGTCTCGCAGGGACTCGGAACCGTGCGCCGTCTTCTGTTGAGATCGATCCTAACCAATACCAAGCGATTCTCAAGAGCAAGCTTGAACTCGCCTGCGCTGCCGTTGCGCTTCGTGTTCGTCTCTTTGATCCATCTCTTTACGTTTTCGTATTTACAATGCATGTTGATGGAATCAAAAACACCTCTGATCGGTTATAGAAATTTTCTTTTGATACGTTTTGGTGATTGATTTTCCGCAGGTGGCAACTCTGAAGCCGGAAGATTCGAGTGCCTCATCTGGTAATCAAAAGCAGCCTTCTGCGATTGGATCTCAAACACAAGGTTCGTTACTGTTTCTAACTCTCCGTCTCTCCCCGGCTCTTCCATTTGAGTAGGCGATGGTGATTTCTTTCGTTGCTTAGCTAAAGAGTCAGTAACGAATGGAAGATCCGGGGCCGCTTATTCAGCTAAAGAGTCACAATCAGAGTGATTCGGTTCCATATTGACTTTAGTTTAGTTTTCTGCTCTGTTTTTTTCATCTTCATATCTCGTTTCATTGTGCTATGTGGTATGAGTTTGGATTCTGCACACCCAATACTATACGCATTCTGCTAGATCCTTCTTTCTGTTCACAGCATAATGCCTGAATTTTTTTCCGTTAACATGAAAAATGGATCCTTTTATACCATTTAGGTCCCATTGTGGCACAAATGTCGCCTGCTGTTTCATCCGTTAGTGCTGCTCCCTCATTAGACACACAGAAAGCTACTAGTGGTTCATCACGATATGATTCTGATGACGAAGATCTTGATGGAGACACAGAAACAACAGAGAATGGTGATCCTGCCGATGCAAAGCGTGCTAGGAGGTACATATCTTGAATTTCTTTGCTAATATTCGCAGGATGCATTCTCTCTATCCGCGGATAGCATAGACTCTATCTCTTGTTAGTACTATCCTGACTTGCTAATATTGCAGGATGCTTTCAAACCGAGAATCCGCTAGGCGCTCTAGAAGAAGAAAGCAAGAACAAATGAATGAACTTGATACACAGGTCCCGCCTTGCAATAGTTGCTCATGCATGGGCAAATTTTTTAATGCTGTTCGGAAGTTTTCCGAGGATTTATAGAAATGTTATACCTTTTTGTAGGTTGCCCAATTACGGGCTGAGCATTCAACTTTGCTTAAGCGTCTTGGTGACATGAATCAGAAGTATGATACCGCTGTTGTCGATAACAGAATCTTAAAAGCTGATATCGAGACATTGAGAACAAAGGTATAGACTTTGCTCTTTATCTTTATCAAAAAAATTTAGTTGAGCTCGCCCAATGTTTTGGTTATCGTTTTCCTTAATTATATATAAAAAAAAAGACTCCTCAAGCCTTCAAGTTTATGATCCTCAGTATTTTCTCAAATAGATTATTTGCTCTGATAAAACTTGTGTAGGTGAAGATGGCAGAGGAAACTGTGAAAAGAGTGACAGGAACGAACCCTTTGCTTTTGGCAAGACCAAACAGCTTACCATTCAATAGCACACCGACGGATTCTTCACGGCCAAACTTGAATCACATTTTGAAACCAGCAATCCCAAAGATCACCGGTATGATTACTGATCAAAGATTAGAGAACAACTTTGCAAACAACACGGTTGTTCCTTTGAATATGAGTCCGGTGAGCAATATTGGACTGAAAAACTCGACCAAGATGCCTCCTCTTCCACAAAATGTTTCCCTATCCAATCGCTTGCCCGAACAGGTGAACCCATTTGTTCCAACGAGTTCCAGTGCCTATGAAACTCTGCCGCATTGGAATCCCGCAGTGGGAAAAAATATACCACACGACTGAAATGAGCTTGATATGCGAGTCCATCTTCAATATTGTTTTAATCCTCATTGGTTTTGGAACTTTGACGACGTACCTGATGCAACTTGAAGAAATGTGGTGGAGCCAAAAAAGTGGAGAAAAGGTGTGTACTTTAATGATTGTCGGATAATTTAATCGGAAACATATCTTATAGAATTAAGTAAAAAAAAAAACTAGAAGTGTACCAAATGTTGTGTAGCCTTTTAGGTGTGAGTATGACAAGCCTGATTTATATATTTCTTTTATTTAAGTTTACTGATGTCACTACCAGCCAACTTAACACGTCCACTCTCTTGTTTAGGGGTGTGACTCAAACGGAGTGGCTATGCCCAAACATTTCCGGGCTAATCAATCTTGGCCCACCCGTTGGACCACGACCCCATAAAGAAACTTGTTTGACCCTAGAGGCTTGTTTTGACGATCCAAAGCCATCCCTTAAGTCCGGATCCGTAGAAACAAGGAATGAAGATATTTCCAACGGGATAAGCTTGTGCTCTGAAAGCGAGAGTAACGAAATGATCTATAGCAAATTAGTAATTGAAACACATTATGGATCAGTCAATATACTCTACAGTGATCCGTTCTTAGTGTCAACTGTCAAGCAAGTTAAGATGAATCTCACAAAAAAAAAAGACTTTTCTAGTCTGCTAAAGAAAATATATAAAATAGGTTACATCGCAGCTCGAGATATCTTTGAAGTCGAGTCCTATCTATGACTCTTACTAAATTGATTAGAGTTTTTAAAGACGGTGCTTAGCTGTGTGGTCGGCAGCTTTCACACAGTTTAATAATACTCATAACTGTGATGGTTTTGAACACTTTCCACGCTACATACGTTAACAAAGTTAGAAACATTGCTAAGTACTCTATCAACAAAACACAACATAGAGATGCAAAAGAAAAACTCTTAAACAATGTTAACTGTTCACATACCCCTAAAAACTCCAAAAAAAGTTGATTTGTTTGTGTATTTTTAGAGAAACAAAATGAATTTGAATACATTTATGTAACTTAGGATTTATTTTCTTAGACTTTTAATGATTTTCTTAACTTAAAATCCCACGTAATCGAAAAGTAGTTATTCTTCTTAATAATCTTGTTATTATTCCCACTGAGTCCTCCTCTGCTTGTTGGCATAAACCAAACTCTTTCAAGTGAAACTTTTGTAATAAAGTGAACAAGAACGGCAATAGCAAATAATCGTGTAACAATATTGTCTTGACAGCAGCCGCCCAAATCCGCGATTCCGATAATTTCCTTTGAAGAAATCAGACTTGTCTAAAGCCCTAAAACTATCCCAATTCCAAGTTCTAGGGTTTCCACTATCTGAATCTGTATGCCATTTTCGCTTTTGCTTCCTACTTTGTCGCGATTTTGAAAACGATGATTGAATATTTTATTCCGCCCCTCTCTGCAGAGTAGATGGCGGATACGCCTTCGAGTCCGGCCGGAGATGGCGGAGAAAGCGGCGGCTCGGTTAGGGAGCAGGATCGATACCTTCCTATAGCTAATATCAGCAGGATCATGAAGAAGGCGCTGCCTCCCAACGGGAAGATCGGAAAAGATGCTAAAGACACTGTCCAGGAATGCGTCTCTGAGTTCATCAGCTTCATCACCAGCGAGTATATTTCTTCTAATCAATCTCACAAACAAATTTGTTTTTTTTTCCTTCGAATTTAGAGTCTCAATTTTGGATGATTTGACTGTTTATTTGTTGTTTGGTGAAAAGTTGGTCACTGTATTGGAGCTCCCGGATATGTGAGAAATCGTTTTCTAAACTAACATGTGATTGGTTTTAGCTTAGAAAGTCATTTCTTTTATCTGAATTATGTCGAACAAATTGTTGGAATTTATTCGTCCTTTCAACCATCTTAGGCAAATATGGAAGTAGAAGCGCTTCTTGTGTTGCAGAAACTGCGCTTAGAGCTCTTTCTCTAGTCTTGTGTTGATTAGTCGACTGTAGTGAGAAATCCACTGTTGTCTCTTTTGTCTCTAATGGCGGCTTTGAATTCTTTAATTCTGCTAAATCAGGGCCAGTGATAAGTGCCAGAAAGAGAAAAGGAAAACTGTGAATGGTGAGGATTTGTTGTGGGCAATGGCAACATTAGGATTTGAGGATTACCTGGACCCCTTAAAGATATACCTAGCGAGGTACAGGGAGGTAAGTTACATTTTGACTACTTAACCCCTTTTTCAGAAAGTTTTAATTCAACACATTAGTTGTTTTTGGTAAAAATCGGAACTTGCCATGAGGGAAATAGCTTCTTCTATATGTTCTATGTTGACAATCTTTGCCAATATATAGTTTTTAGAGCAAGAAAGATAAATCTAGATCAACTCTCAGGATGCATATCTGAAAAAATATAGACATGTTATTTACTCTTTTCTGCTTTTAAGCTTTTGCAATGCGATACTGATTCAGTCTTTTCATTTCCCTGTGTATGGTTGCTGAAACAATCCTGCTGATGCAGTTGGAGGTAAATAAATCCCATATGCCATTTCAACTTTTCTTTTTTATTTTACCCCCTCCAAGAGAAGTTTCATTTCGGAGTTGCCCATTGGTGTCTTACATTTTCTTGTGAAATTATGACAGGGGGATAATAAGGGCTCAGGAAAGAACGGAGATGGATCTAATAGAGATGCAGCTGGGGGTGTTTCCGGTGAAGATATGCCGGTATGATTTTCACAAGTATAGATACCAATGCTACAGCCTTTTGTTTGTTTATTTTTTGGTTCTTAGCTTTCACTTCGCTATCTTGATTACACAGAGCTGGTGAAAGAAGTTGCAAGTAAACTCTCTAGAGAAAAGAACAACGCCAAATGATCAAGTAATTCCTCTTATCTATCACACCGGCTTGTATATACCAAATGAAGAGCACAATAGTCTGTATGCATGTAGGTTCTATATCCAAAACTTTCTCGTATTACAATGAAGTACTATAAAATTACCTTGGTAAAACCATATTTCTTAAAAGATAAACTTTTACTTGTTAACGTTGAATTGTTATTATTATTTTATGAAGTAGTTGTTGCTAGAATCTTACTGACTCCAATGCCTAATCTTAATCTTCTCCTCCCCTTTAGAACGGTTTGGCTAACGTGGAATTCTCTAAAATGTGTGCAGGGAAACTAGAGATCAGTGTGTTGTTTATATTTTAGCTGATCGACGACTTTTGTTTATTAGAGATTCTATTTCGGGTTTATTGTCAATTTCGGTTATGTGTTAATTTGAACTTTTGGTTATCTATTTCCGGTTTAGTTGGTTGTAGTTGAACATTCCTGATAGATATGAGAACTATTTGACCACAATCTCTCATCTCTTAGGTTCGTTTTATAAATTTCAAAACTTGAATGGTAACGGCCTCGATCTCATCACTTTGATCTCCATTCTCTTTCTCTCGTAACCGACTGTAACAATCATCTATATCCATTTTTCTTAATTAACTATGGATTATAGACAATTTAAATCGAATTTTGCTTCACCGCATTATAGACTTTTTGACCAACTAAGCTAACCAATGTTTCATA
Source organism: Schrenkiella parvula (assembly GCA_000218505.1). NCBI lineage: Eukaryota > Viridiplantae > Streptophyta > Magnoliopsida > Brassicales > Brassicaceae > Schrenkiella > Schrenkiella parvula. The sequence goes on along the minus strand of CM001190.1, from coordinate 9,300,067 downwards.
GAATAAAAATTGGTCCTGCTAAAATTATAAGAGAGAAAGAATGTTCGAAAATGGTCTATACGTAGAGAATTACACTTAAGGCAGTCGATTGTTTTATATATCATATCCTAAAGAATATATGCAATCAATAAATTTTTGCTTTGAATTAGAGAGTAATGAAATGCTTAAATCACGGAAAACAATTTTTCAAATCTGTCTCTTTTACATTCTCTTATGGTAAGAGGCCTATCATTACTTTTCAGTTTTCCAATTTCTGTTCTTCAAAAATCAAGAATCAAGAAAAAGACAATGGATTCTCAACAAGCTGATTCATCATCAAGTACAATCATAGTCTTCCTTTTGTTTCTCTCGTGTCTAAAATCTCTTCACCTGTTTTTGAAAAACTGATCATGTTTTGTTGAAACACTCCTCTCTCATTTTGCATAGCAGCAAGAGAAAAAGTTGATTTTGTGCAACCGATAAAAGATAAAGAGAATAAATGGAATCATCGCAGAAGCTTGGCTTGGGACTCTGCCTTTTTCACCACTCCTGGTTTCTTCTTAGTTTCCTTTAATGGCTTTGGTGAATTAATTATAAAAACTTGAAGAAACGAATAGTTTCTTGCCAAAGAATTTACATTTTTTTTATTTGTTTGGTTATAGGAGTATTGGATCATGAAGAATTGTTCGGGAGCTTAAAAATTGACGAGAATGAGAAGGACTTGATGAAGACACTTCCATATGTTTCTTCCGAAATCGCTGCTCGTCCAAGTTTTGCTTGGGACAATGCATTTTTCACCGAGCCAGGTCTCACACGTTTTTATACTTCAACTATGCTGTTTTCACGTTTTCAAAACGTTATTTCGTTCTTTTTTACCATTCAATCACATTTTCACATTTTTTGTAATATGATTCTTCTAAAAACTGACGTTGGCGATTATTGCTAAGGTGTTCTTGATGCGGAGGAGTTGTCTCTAGTGAACAATGGTTTCATCAGTAACACACAGCCTCGTAACTCTGCTGATTCGATGACGACAGCAACTGAAGGAAGCAGATTTTCTGTGTCTAGCATTGAGTTTGATCTGTTTCACGACATGAGAGCCTCTTTATGTAATTCACAAAATGTGAAGCAGACGGGAGCTCGAGAGATCCAACGTAAGTTACCAGATGATAAAAAGGTAAAGAAGAACCGAAGAGACTTTTCTTTTCTCAATTGTTTTCATCGAAATTTAACATCTCAGTTTTGTGTTTTTCAAGAGGACTAAATGGTACAAACTGAAAGGTCAACCCTTGAGTCTCATTCCTCAACCAAAAGTGTATCCTTCTTCTTTTTCTTCTTCTTCTTCTTCTTCGTCATCTTCAATCTCCAAACCTTTGACTCCTCGTCAAGCTAAACCCGAGAAGAAAATTGTTGCGAGTGAACTCGGTGAGAACATGATTCATCTTTTTTTATGTTCTCTTCAAGAGGAGACAGATCAATACCCTTCAAAAACTTTAAACATCTTCTTGTTTGATTTTGAAGTGAGGAATAAGGGAAGATACAAAACTAATGGGTTTGAAGAAAAATCTGGATCAAAATCTATCGTACGGTCATCGTATTCAGGATATGCAGTGAAGGATTTGACATCATCATCCTCTGGTCTGAGGTTGCCATTACCAAAAATGGGATTTTTCGACTCGGTATGCTTCCAACGAAAACATATTTTATAAAACTTAGCAAGTATATATCTTGTGGTTATGAAGAAAAGCTAACACTTGTTTCAACAGGAGAAAAACGAAGAGAAAGAAAACAAAGAACCAAATTCTGCAAACAAAAGAAGAAGACACAAGTCGAAACTTGAGACGTCTTCTCCACCAGAAATCCGCAGCGTTTTGGGACAACGCAAAACGCGAAAGTGAAACGGGCAATAATAATATGCTTTGGTCTTTGGTGCGTTGCAAGGAATCGTTTGCATAGTATTGAGTCAGTGTTTCTTGTTGGATAAGTAAGCTGCCTTTTTATGAAAAAAAAGGAATATTAGCGTGCTTATTTGTCAACATTTATTATTAAATTTTTAATTTGTGTGTGTGTACTTGATGATGCTATTGCTAATAAGCAGATTTGGTCAACCAAGACCTTCGTTCCTCCTTCTTTTTATGCTTCATACTGCTATCTCCGGCTAAAACTATCTGCGGTACCACTGATGCTGGACAGATTGTTTTTGTGTCGGAAGTAATTGATGATGTTGAGATTTTCTATTACGATTTAAAGAAGAACAATGTGAGAGAAAGACTACTTAGGGTTGGAGATATCAAAGATTGTCTTGAGTTTTCGTGTCCTCCCAGATCATAATCATGCAGACAATATTACTTTTCATGTGACGACCATGCAGACAATATTACTTTTCTTTAGTTCTAATTGAAAGTCTACATGATTGTTTTTCTTACAGTCTTGATTTGTTCCTTTTATGAGTTTTTTTATTATTAAGCGTTCTAAAGCAGCAAAGCAGAGCATGCAATTGGCTTATTATATGACTACAAGTCTATAAATGTGGAGATTCAGATTTATCCATATCTCTTTGAAGCTCATCTACTTATTAAGTGAGAGGGTAAGCAAAATTGTACAGAAAAAAAGAAGCTAAAAAATAGTATTTATTATATAGCGAGAAGGCAAGAGTTTCTTATTACAAGAGTGATGAGAAAGAAAAAAAGCAAAGACTAACTCAGATGAAAACTGTACAAGAAGAGAGGATTAATTTAGTGTGATCATCCCACAAGAACGTAGATAGCGTAGATGATCCCAGGGATGTAACCCAACACAGTCAACAACAAACAAATCCAAAACTCTACCTGCATTCATTTGATTCATTCATCATTTTGTAATAAATCAATAACGGGTTATGAATTCCTTAGAAGACAAGAAAGTAATGAAATTTTAGGTATGGTGTAATCAAATCGAGTGCGTACCCCACAACCATATCGGAGGAAAACGCCGACGGGAGGCAGAAGAATCGCTAGAATCACTTCCAGGAAAGTCTCTGAGCCCATTTCGTTTTATGGATTCTTGAAGAAGAAGAAGAGAAAGAGAGAGGTTGTTGATTAGGAAAAGTGAAAGTGATGTGAGTGGGTTAAGAAGTAAAAAACAAGAGGTGGGTATTCAACACGTGTAGTTCTTGCAAAGTATCACGTACCACGTGTGGATGTTTTGGAGATGCAGTCATAACAATTTGGCCTATATATGTGTTGCGACCTTTTCCAGTAAAAACACAGAACACGTCAATTATCTGCGTACTTTATAACTGTTCTCACTACTTCGACGGGATCTTAAAGATATTTTATTTCTCAACGTCAAAAACAAAATGAGACATACTATTTGTTTTTGTTTTTTGGCCTAGAAGATGTCGATGCCAATTTGCTAATGCTTAACTCGAGTCTGCTAATTATTATCTGGTTCATATTGTAAAACAAGTTCTGATTATATGTATCATAAAACTCCACATTGTCTGACATAAAAGAAACCACAACAAAATCTGAAACATATATAATTTTGATAGTAACAGAGAGAACATTAATTTACTTTCAAGATTCTCTAGAGTTTTACATTGACCTACTAAGAATATAACACTGAAAATGTGTAAGAACTAGCATTTTGATAACTTCAAAATGAAACCTCTATGATCTTTCTCCTAGTTAACTCGTGGGAGAGTAAGAAATGAGAAAGAAGAAAGAAACTTGAATACAAAAAAAAAGCGGAATACAATGGACAAAACCTGCTCAAGAAAACTAATGCTAAGCAGCCCATACATATATCCGCAAATATTTGTGCTTAAAAATCAGATTAAAAAACGTTAAAAAAAAAATTAAATTAGAAGTAAAAATGGTGGAAATTGAGATGCTTGTTCAGTTTCTTCAACTCACCTTTAAACCCATTTTGCCAAATCCAGTGTCTTGCATCATCTCCACGAACTCACTGTAATCTATTCTTCCATCCTACCAAAATCAAAATACACACACACATGACACAGTTATATAACCATTAAACAACAATGATGCTTCCAAGTAATTATTGAAAGCAAGAGCAAGTTATAATTTACATTGTCCTTATCGACTTCGCGTAAAATGTCGTCTAAATGAACATCCGCTAAGCCGAATTGCTTGCAAGCTTGTTGGAGCTCGTCTCGTGTTATATAACCACTTCCATCTTTGTCAAAGTAAGAGAAAGCTGTGAACAAATGATCTTCTTTCTCTATTTTGTTTAAATGCACCATCGCTGCTATAAACTCTCCATAGTCTATAGTCCCACTGTTATCTATATCCGCCTGAAAATGTGTTTTTTCCAAATGATTTGATAGCTTGTATATCATATAGTCAAAGGCAAGTAGAGAAGTTGGACTTACTGCTTGCATTAATCCTAATATTTCTGAATCTTTAAGGTTAGCACCAACTCTGTCCAAACCCTTCTTGAGCTCTTCGAGAGTGATGTGTCCGCTATTGTCTGTATCTATCATCTTGAACATTTCCTTCAATCCTGCTATTTCTTCCTCTGACAAGCTTTCTGCTATCACCTGAATGAATGCATATAACAGCAAGTCATGTCAAGTTATAAATGGACTAAGCAGAAAATTGTCAATTTATATATATGTTGGGATGTGAAAGGAGAGATGTTTATGTGAGTTAACTGATATTAAGTCCTTATCTACACTTGACTCGATATTAGATGATGGAAATTTTATAAATTGGTCACCTTGATAGCAATTTTTTTGAGCTTGTTCATGGCTGAGAACTGTTTCAAACGACTGAGGACAGCAGAATCAAGAGGTTTATCAAGAGCAACACCGTCCACTCGGGCCCAAGGATGACCTGCAACATAATCAACATTGCAGTATTTGTAAGTGGTTCTGTGTTAACACTTTTCGATTCAAAAGGAAAGATGGAACTTATTTGGAAAGAAGAATACTAACAGAGAACTTCATGAGCTGTCATTCGCTTCTTAGGGTCTCTGATCAGCATCCGACGGACCAAATCTTTTGCGCTTTCTGATACACTAGGCCATGGTTCTGATACAAAGTCAAGGTCACCTTTCAAAACTTGCTCAAAGATGCCTTGTTCCGTTTCTGACATGTCATAACAATTCAATCAGTCTCAACCATTTGAATATACTTGAAGCATGAATCGAACTGTCTCTCTTACCATCCCAAAATGGTGGGACGCCACTTAGTAAGATGTATATAATAACTCCAGCACTCCAAACATCACATTCATGACTATAATGCTTCCGTAAAACTTCTGGAGCCACGTAATAAGGGCTCCCAACTACATCAGTGAATGTTTCTCCTGTAAATGGAAGAGATCAAAACATGAGATTTAGGTAATAAAAGAGGACTCTGAGGATCCAAAGATACCATTAAAGCAAAAAGATCAATTTGCCAACACCTAAGGAAGCATTAATTAGGCATAAACCTGGTTTAAAGAAGACAGAGAGACCAAAATCTATAGTCTTGAGTGCGGCTTCTTCATCTCCACTTACAAACAAGAAATTCTCAGGCTTAAGATCACGGTGCATCACACCGAGAGAATGACAAGCTTCAATAACACCAACAATGGTCCTCGCAAGCTCAGCAGCTTTTCTCTCGGTGTAATGGCCTCTCTGTATAATCCTGTCGAACAGCTCTCCACCTGCACAAATCTCCATCACAACATGAACAGCTACTGCGTCTTCATACGCACCAACGATCTGGATCACGTTCGGATGTCCAGACAAATGATGCATTATCTGTATCTCTCTTCTCACATCTTCCACATCCTCAGGGGTCGTCAGTTTCCTCTTAGCGATCGTTTTGCAAGCGAACTCTTTCCCTGTCTTCTTCTCCACGCAAAGAAACGTCGTCCCGAATTGTCCTTGCCCTAGTTTCCTCCCAACGCTGTAAATATCCTTAAGATTCTCTGTTTTCCTCCCGAGCACGGAATCGATTTGCAGACCTGCGCTCGCCATTCGTTTCATGTGCGCTTCTTTCTTCGGCTTCGTATTCGCGTCGTTGTTGTTCCCTTCATCGACGGTTTTGCTCTCCGGGATACTCTTAGGTGCTTCTTCGTTGGCCATTTTCACCGGCGGAGGTGGCGTGCTAGGAGTTGGCACCGCCGCCGCTGGAGCTGGATCCTTATGGGAGGAAGCGTCGTCGCTGCCATTAACGCTCTTCTTCCTGCTGCTCTCGTCCTTGTTGCTCTTAAGGCTCTCGTCTGGCTTCTGATTCCTCCAAACGGCGGCACTAACGGATTGAAGGAATCCATTAGCGTTTAGATTCGGACCCACGCATGTGTTTCCCATTCAAAAAAAAGTTTCACCCTAAATTCACAAAACCTAATTTGTTCTTCTTCTTTTTTTCCTTCTCTCTCTGTTTCTATCTCACAAAGCTTCTAGCGATCGCCGTTTCTCCACGGCACCGATAACACAAACCATTCAACAACGCCAGTAACGTAAACGAATCCATCGAATGTTTTTGCTGTGTCTTTAGATTCGACACAGCTCGAAGAAACGAAATGAGATGACCACAGGAACAGGGTTGATCCTAGCCTTTTGCAGCTTCTCCTTTCGCACGTCGGCAGCGAAATTCTCGAGAAGCTCTACGGAATATCTTGAATTTGGCTCGAATGGTTTTGCTTCCGAGAAAATCTCATGAGCTGATGATGATCAGAGGAGGAGGAGAAGAGGAAAATGAGAGAATAAGGAGGATGGATCATAAACAGTTTGATTAATGATCGTAGCATGGCCGTCTATTTTTTTCGTTTTTTTTTTAAAATTTTGAGTCTTGATTACATCTTAATTGCATTAGGACAGGACCTTCTTCTCTCCCTCTTTTCTTGAATTTTATTTATATTGTATTGGCCTCCTTGATATGGTTTTGATATGATTTCACTTGCCTTTGGGGTTGGTTCGTTTTTTTTTTATCTTTTCTTGTAACTTTGGGGTTGGTTAAAATAATTAAGTTGTTCACAACATTGTAAACTCGTAAATGGTATAAATCGTAACATTTACACCCAAAAAGTCATTAATAATGTAAATGTTTATTTTAAAATCATATCATGTTTGGTTAATCAATTAGTACATAAAGTATCCAATAACATCATCAAATTTTAAACACAATTTGATTTATGTCTCATCAAAGGTAAAGAAAACTTTCTACTAATCAGTGATGTTTGTTCTTTTAATTGAATCTCTAGTAACTGTGGCATGACAGAAACAAATAAAGTTTTAGCTCTCTTTTTTTTTTAATGTAAAAGAAGTTATGATAATTGAGGAAGTAAACATTTAGTAACCGATCATCTGCATCGTCTGTTCGTTCCAAAACATCTTCGACTGCTTCACCATCTCAGACCGCTCCCCCATTATCCTCTCCTTCCAATACTCTTTGCTTCTACAAAAACATTATGCATAAATCATATTTATTGGGACAACACAAATTTGTCAAAATTTTACATATATACTAGAAAACTAATAAATGTTTCCATTTGTTTAGTTACTGGTTTGGTTACATCTAAAATAAAGATTTGTCTCACCGTGTCTTTAACAGAAGATGGAGCTCGATCATGTGAACCGCTTCCGCATAAACTCCAACCTGCATACCGCATTCAACAATCAACACCTTGGTATAGATAAATGGAAACAAAGCTTGAGAGAAGAAAATGTTTAATGTCGCAAGAATCTAATCAAACCTCTCTGCATATGGGACATTTTGAACATTGTGGCGCTGCTTTGACGCCTTGGAATATCATTACAGAAGCAGCCGAGCATGCACACGCTTTGCAAAATATGTGACCACACTTTAAAGCGTAGGGATTGAATACCGTTTCCTGCACAATCAAACCAGAAAAAAGCTATTAATCTTCTACTCCATGTGAGAAAATGATTTAAACATGTAAAACTGCATTTGTTTATGAAAAGGCAAGTGTTTTGTTTTTAAGACCAGAGAAGGCAAGTGTTACCAGGCAGATTGCGCAAGTTAGATCAAACTCGAGATCTATTGAGTTAGGAAGCATGAGTTTCATGACTGGTTGATCTTCGTTGAGATTTTCACATGAGACGCGGCCAAACGAGCTCTTGAAGTTTCCAACTTTGTCAAGCGCTGAGTTGAGATAAAAGGCTCCAAGTTCTATGAGCCAAGGTGAGTGCAAGAGCTCTATGCGCTCTGCTCGCATTTTCAACTTGAAATTCTTCCCATTCACTGAGCTATGTACCTGAAAACATTTTCAACCAGTTTACCGAGTTTCCTTTTTTTTTTTTACAAATACAACTTTTTCATCCTTGCAATAATCCTAACCTTGTCATATTTCTTTAGGATTTTACGGATGGCAATCGCGTTCATTGTTATGTATTGAATCAAGATTTGCCCCTCGTGGATTAAAGCTTGTTTTTCGTCGGTGAAGCATCTGCGTAGACGCATCATGTATCTTTGCATCCCAGTGGCTACATGAAGATGAAGAAGATGCCTGACTCTTGACTTGAAGCATCCTGCTATGTCAGAAGCTTCCTTCATCAGCTCCTCAAAGAACATCTCATCACACCCTGCATTGTAACATATCACCTTTCACACCAACCACCTAATCTCGAATAAAGAAAAGAACACGCGACAACTAAACAATATGAAAATTTTGCACGACTACAAACATTTTGATTATCCATAACTAATACTCTTTTTGGAGCGTGCAACTTGTACTTCTTCTAAAAACAAATCTTGAATGATTGGGAACACTAATTGTCTTAGCAACAATAATATAGTTTGAGACTCCACATAGAGGAATACGAAAAGCTTTATCTATATTAAACATGTGTTAAACCAATGGCTGATTGGTCATATTCTTTTCGTACTATGTTAGATCTATTTGCTTGTGTAGATGATAAAAAAGCGTAGATCCATAAGTTTGAGAAATTCTATGTACTAGATCATTCCCCATTATCTACTGATGTTGGATTCGACTATTGCACTAAGATTACAAAGGTAAAAAAAGGTGAAGAAGAGAGGGAAAAGGGAGAGAAGTTATACATACAAGGACAAGATTGGCATTGGCATGAATCAGACAAAGAAGTAGCCGATGAGATGATGTGTTCATCATCTGATCTTGTGGAGTTACATGTCCTGCATTTCTTCAGCACTTTCTTGAGTTTCTTATATTCAACATGACGACATTTTTCTAAGAACCACTCCTCTTCACCACGTAGATATTCCGTAAACGTCTCTCCAAACTTCATCTTCTCATATAGTACACAAATCTCAATCTCACGCTGCAATATTTATTATATATATGCCAATATAAGATACTTTCTAATCGAGTAAAAGATATAATTTATTTCCTAGTAAACTCCTCCTGGAACAAGGCAGGGAAGAAAAAAAAACTCTAATGGTAACAGATTCAATATCGGAACATAGAACTTTTTAAATTTGAAGATATAATGAAATCGAATACGTTCCAAAGGACAATAACCTTAAAGGAGATCGAAATATTTCAAAGCCAATTAATTACCTTTTGTCACGTCAAAGACAGAGGATTTATTAAGAACACAAGAAATCTGAAAAGTTCGAGAGGAGAGCTGGTGGATGAAGACAGAAGCTCTTCCGGTTAAAGTCGCTTTTTAACTTTATTGGGTATTCGAGTTCCTATTTTTAGGGTTTTGTTTCGCTTATCAGTTTGACAATGTTATTTTTAGGGTTTCGTTATACAAACAAATCTCTGCGAAGTTGCTTTGGGATACCCTCCTCACTAGTTTCGTTTTAAACGGCATGCCACTTACGTGTTAGAGTAATAGAGACCCAAGAAAGCGAGTCACATAATTAATTTGGTCCCATGAGTGCTCCCATTGTCCGATAAATATTTACTATCGAGACTTGTAATTCTTGGTGATAAGAGGCTCGAGAAAAAAAAAATTTAGTGAGGACATATAAGATTAATTAATTTTCCTAAGAATATCGAGTCTTGTAATTTTCTTGGAGTAAATAAAATTCTCTTCTTCTTACTGGTTTAAACTAATTTAAATGTATTAAAGAAGAGAGATTAAGCCCAGTGATATTGCAGATCCCATTTCGATTTGGTCCAACCGTTTCTATCACATATTCAAAGGAATTAAATTGGCCATGGAGTATATTTTTTAGTTTTGAATGGTGACATTGAAATGAGCGGGAACATGTGTATCAGACGAAACATATGATACAAATGTGGTATACTAGTTATTGTAGAAGACTTTTTTAAAGATTAATTAAATCATATTTCTCCAACAAAGACTCAAACTTCCCTCAAAAGAATCCTTGCTAACATGTGAGATAGTTTTGTTTTCGTTTTGGAATAACTTGTGAGTTTAAGACGTCCTTTTACAGTATCAATATACTTATACAATATATTTTGTATTATCTCATATTATGATTTTTAGAGAAACTTCTGCTAACACGAATATGACATTAGCACAAAAGCCACGGTTCATATTTATTTTATTGTTCACGTAAAGTTATTTTAAAATCATATCTAAATAATCTTTAATTTATGCTCCAAATAAATTTTATCTTTTATCTCAAATTTGGAGATAACTCGTACTTATTGGTTGGTCGATCTTGCATGCTTGATTCTCATTTAGATTTGAAATATTCTTACCCTAATTATTGTTCCAATATCACACTGTAAAAGAATTGGTTTTTAATTTCTTTCTTCTTTTAATTTCATATATGGTCCATTAGAATTCTCAAAAACAAAAGTTAATGTTACCAAATATTCAATTTGTCGCACTAAAATTGCTATTATTACTTCATTACTTAGATAAAGTCTGAAAATGCCTTTTTACTGTGAACCCACGTTCTGGTATATTAAACATGATCAAAAGAAAGCTCAACAAGAGTATGAATGAAGTTTCAAGGAAAGAAATATATTCCATGTCTTTTCACTTAGCGTAACTACATGTCTTCTATTAAAAAATGTAAATTTAATGAGATTAACATGTATTGGAAAGAATAATGAAGCCTCCACTTTTTCTTTTATGTTATACGAACCTCCCCTTTAAACGATGGCCTTTGGTATTGGAACTCCCACTAATAAAAAACAAAAGATGTTCAGAAACATAATTGGGCTTTCTTTATTCCCCTGTAATCACATGATGCCAACATGAGTGGGTTTCGAACTTAGGAATCATGGGGGGGCTAAAGACCCTATTTTAATGTTGAGTTTCAATGATTACATTCTAACCAAAGCATAGTCCCTTCTATATTCTTTGACAAGGTGTTGCTTGCGCCATACACGAGATTAATTTCTAACTATAGAAAGGTCAAATCATTTATAAGAATATATATTGATTTAATTCAAGAAAAATGTTTAATAAGGTGTTACATATAAAACTAGTATAGTCAGAAACTAAAATTCTTGTAAAAATATATATATTTTTGAGTCTCAATAAATAATGTGAATATCTACAAATTAAAGAATAAAAATTGTTGTTACAAAGAAAAAGAGAAGAACTAAAATTAATATAGAGGATTGAGTCTTTTTTAAAAAAAATTTCATTCTATAGTATTTATTTTAGATATGATGTTACATACTACCAAAATTAAATAAGAATCTTCATTTTTTTTTGTAAAGCTCCGGCTAACTGATATGACCATTCGGCCTGAAACTTCGACCACTATCTCCTTGTTACCACCCAACATCAAAGATCCCACATGTGGGTGTAATTTGGCCTCTCGTCCTCGTAGCGTGATAGTTTGCTACTTAGAAGATTTGGAGAAAGCGCAACCACCAAATCCACCGTTACTCCTACCTCAGAGGCTCAAACTGTGAGTTTGGAGTCGTGAGGAAAGGTTGGTCCGAAATCAAATCCCATTAATTTCTTCTGAAGCTAATAATTTTTGAGAAAAATCGGATCTCTATATTTGGTTAGGCGCTGGTCCATTAAACTAGAGGTGGGTGTAATTCGTTTTTCCACGTTTGTGGACTTTTCATCTTTTGGCTTTGTAACTATATACAGTCTGTTTTAATATTTACTCTATACAAACTGTTTTTCTGTTAAGTAATTTAAAACAAAAACGAAAAAAATATGTATATTTTTGCCTAATCTCCCACAATATAAATTTTAAAGTTAAAGTAAGTATTATAAGTAGTTTTAGTTTCAGTTGTACTATTTTTGGCTACTTTTTCCAAAAATAAACGTATTAACGATGAAAATCAGGAGGCCGAATAACTTTTCGTACGTGAAAATCCGACTTCGTTACCTTTTTGATGCCACGAACGGTCGTAGAAGAGGCAACTTTGAGTTCAAGAAAAAAGTAAGATTCTATACGCAAAAAAAAGTTGGGGTGTGTGAACGCTTTTAGCCAACCTCATACATAAGCGTATACGCATTATATATTATAAAGTTTTAATATTATTCTTGTTGAAAATGACGAACAATAATTCCCATTTCCCAACCACAAGTTTGTCAAATTTTCAGCCTCTGTCAGTCCTTTTCGCGATCTTTAATTTTCACATAGTGATTTCTCTTCATTTTGATTAGTATTACCGAAAACTTTGAATTCGAAAAGTTGTTTTTTTTCTCTATTAAAGTTCAAAAGTTGAACTATAGCAAGATTTTTCGAAGTCTATTAGTATTGATATTATGCCAAGTTTGGTGGGGTAAGATATATGCCACGTTAGAGCAAAGAGACCATCACTTTTCAAATTCGCACATATGCGTAGCTACTGTGTCGAGTTTCCAAACGTATGAAACATCATGCAATTTGGATTCCAAGGCAAAAGTTACACAGTTCTATGAAAATCATAGGACAAAGACAGACCAAACGTGATAAACTAATCAAGGGTTTAAACATCAACTAAACGGACTACAACTACAAGTGTTAGGGATAAGGATGCGTTCCGTTTACACGTTAACACTAGTTGTAGAAGAATCGTTTTGTTTAAGATTTTCGAGAACGGGCTTGATATTTTATTGGCATTGTCCAGTTCTAAATGTGGTTTGAGTCAACACTTTACCAACTAATTATAATTATTTACTTGAGGCTTTGTCATCACTATGACTCCAAAACGAAAAATAATATCTTCTTGGACTTCAAAAAATAATTAATTGGATCTTTTGTTAAAATGTAATTATTGTCTACGTCAACACTAAAGAAAATAAGAATACTAATATTATTAAGGGTTTTTCGCTACTATCACCACATGCACGCAGCCGCTTTCCCTCTTAATTTACTTGGCCAAAAAGGGTTGACTATATCCCCATGAGCTCTATTATTGCTGAAAACTTAAAATTTATGAAGATCTTAAAGAAGTAAATGATGAAAAGAGAAATTATCCATTAATTCAGATAAATTAGGCGTAAACTAAATTAAAATTAGAATGAATATTATTTTCATCTAATATTTTTCTTCTTCTTCTTCTTCTCTTTATTTTTTTTTATCAATTTCTTCTTATATACAATATCAATTTTTTTTCTAGTTACTAGTAAATAAGATTCTGTTACATGATTCTTTGAGAAAAAGGTTTAATGTTCTTTGTAAAATATACAACAGGAAAATATTTATGGATTTACTTTTGTTTGATTGGTTGTGTAAGAACCCAAAACAGATTAAAGCCCTAAACTAAATTTTAAAGCGTACACAACAGTTTCTAATTGTCGGTTTAACTGAATTTTTACCGTATTTAAGAGTTTGTGTCATTTTAGACTGAAAAAAAAATGTCAATAAGAGGGAATAATGTCCGATTTTGATTGTATGGTTCCGTGTGCTGATAGTTTATATGTTAGGTTGTAGACGCTTAGAAAATATAAACATCATAATATCTTAAAATGTAAATATGTCAAATATTTAAGATATGTTTGATATAATTTGTAATAAACCAGGCTATGAAAAAGAAAGAAAGAAAAAGGTTTGGACCATCTCGATGTCAACTCACCAAGTGTAGATTTTCTTCTTTTCTTTCTAGCAACTATTTATTATAGAATTTATGTATGAAAATTCATTGATTGGCCGAGACGGTTTACACAACCATGTATAGTGGCATGGAGCCATGGACTATGAGTCCATCACTCAAAAAATAGACTCAAATTCATAATATCTTATCTTTATCTATATGAATCAAATATTAATGACAAAAATTACTCTTTACACCGGAGCTACAACTGTTTATGGTCCTCAATCTATTTCTAAAACTTTTTCTCTTAGGGGGTGGCCTAACTTGTACTCACATGAATAAAGTCTTAACGTTTAATCTTATAAGCTTAGAGATCAATAACGAATGTGAAGAGTAGTAGTAATTGTATTCATTTTCTCTTACTAATAATGGTATTCATTCGAAAAACATATCCAAAAAGCTATGGTTATAATCTTATAGATCAATTATTAATGTGAAGAGTACTAGTTGTTGTATTAATTTTCTCTTACTAATAATGGTATTCATGTATGGATACAGAGAAACAAATACTTAATCTAACTTAATTATTAGATTAAAAAAAGCTAACAGACATATAATTGACATAATAGTGTGATTGATTAAGCCTCTCGTAAATAAATAAAAGAATCCGTCCAATGTGAACGATGGAATTGTGGACTTACAAGTCATCTTTATAACCAATAAGAATTATAACACATGGACTTAAGATGTCAATATAAAAAACATCACCATTAATTAATTAGCCAAGTTTGAAATAAAAAAAAAATTAGTTAAGTCTGTGATGGATAAAGTCAGGCCTTCGCCGACCAAAAAAAAAAAGTTAGGCCTTCAGTTTTAGGAAAAAAAGTTTGTTGGTAACGTTTTAGGCGGGAAGGAAAAAGAAAGATACAATACTATTACTATCCCTCGAGTCCTACTGATGTATTATTATACAGTCGAAATAAAATATATTTATAAGTAATTAACAAGGAAATCATCAGACGTTTGTTCTTTCCTAAACATCCTTTTGTCTTTGGGCTCACAATTATCGATCGCACACAGGCACCCATAATCTATCAGATCATTTGAATTTACATATCATTTTTGCATTATGCAAGAAACGCAAGAGTATGCTTTTTTTTTCTTCTGAATAAAGTCATCATAAACCGAGAGTTCACTTAATTTTTCATTATGAAGAAAAACTCGAATTTGAAGGAAGTACATTTTGAAATGACATCAAAATTAAGTGGTAATTGATCAATCAGATTGACATTTTCCAGTTGTAGAATCGTGAACCATATAGCTCCTAACTTTCTACCCAATTTTTTTTTTGTGTTTATGTGATTTTTTTTTCCAACATAAAATATGTAGTTATTATTAGTCAAAATGTTTTTCACGAACTTTAACTAATTTTTTTGGAAATATAAACATAGAAATATTTAGAAAAAAGTATAGTTATATATAATAAATATATGTTATGAACTAGTAACATTTAAATCATATTAAAGATATAGTGTTTAAATCAACAGAAATCGAACACAAAGTATTAGATCATTTAAATAAAAATAAAGATTATAACTTTCTAAACAAAGATATAAAACACTTCTTTATTTTTATTTTCAAAACCTCCATTAACGTTCTGTCTTCAATTCCTATTCATCGAATGAAAGATCCTCAAACTTAAGTATTAATATTAATATCACCTAGTAAATTAAATAGTTCATTTACTTATACAAGTTTAACCATATTAAACTTATCATATTTTCTAAAAAATAATGAAATTTCCGTCGCGTCTTTAAAATAGAAACGCGCGTTTCCATGACGTTTCCAAACTAAATTTTTTAGAAAGCATGATTCCAAGTTCCAACACGTTTTTCTACATTTTAAACGAGTACCTATTTTTGATATTTTTTCAAAATGGAAAATGGACCTTAGACAGAGACTGTTTCCAAGTAAGCTAGTTTCAAATTTATTCTCAACTCGTAAATGAAAAAAAAAATTGTGTAATCATACCTCCACCATGGATTTTTTTTCACGTAAAAGTCATTTCTAGAGCTTTACTGTATAGTAAATTGTAAATCATTACATGATAATGGATGGAGATTGAGATGCCATTGAAAAAACTTGTTGGGTCACGGAAGAGAAAGTAACTTGCTGGGCTAAAGCAAGATAGTTACATCTCTGGAAATGCATTGAAGGCTCTTACTTATCAGATACGAAACGAACCATTCCACAAGTCACGAGCCATACCCAATAAAATTACACTATTAAATACCATTGGCATTGAAGTCTGTGTCTATAGATAATTAGATATACATATCATGCAATTAGTACTGCTTCTTCAATAATAATAATAAAAATTTCGCACATATCAAAAATCACTAACCAAAACAAAAATTGTTAGGAAATAATTTTTATTTTTGGCTATAAGTTGTCAAGAAAATAATCGATCTTATTGTTTCTTCTAAATTCTTTTGTTCACGACACTGAGTTTATTTTTTATTCAAATTACAAGTTGTTCTTAAAACTTATAAGAGAGCGTGTTATTATTTTCTTATAATAATTTCTTTTCAACTAAATGATGATGACGAATATAACAAACTGAAGATTTTTTTTATAATTATTCAACGTTTGACCACATTGTTAATTGGAATCATTTTATTATAAATATTTTTTTCTGTTTTTAATAAGTTACCACATTTTGACTACTTTGTTAGTATATATGAAACTTATATCTGACGAAACTGCATGCCAGGTAACAGATAGATAGCTAGTTGATTGTATTATATGGCGAAGATCCCAAAATATTTGCGTTTTCCAAGCTCCATATATCACAAAATAATTCATGGTCAACTACGAGTAAGAAAAAACAAAAAAAACTTATTATTATAGTGGAACAGCTGTTCTTAAGATAATAAAAGAATAATTACAGCAAAACAAAAGCATCATGTTCTAATAATAACACCTAAACGAAGTAAAAGAAAAGTTGGTAAAAAAGGGAAGAAAAATATTGAAGATAGCAAAAACGGCGCCGTTGAAGAGAGAATATACCGAAGCAGAAAATGGAATATCTCATATAGAGTCGCGCTTATAAATAGCCGTTTCAAAACGCTTCCACTCTTGTGTTCTCCTTCATAGGCAGCTTCAACGCTCATTCAACTTCTTCTCTCTGTCTCTACATTTTCCCCAGAAATTAAAAGATCCTCTCTCTCTCTCTCTACACTTCTTTTGACATATACTTGAAACACTTGATCAGAACAGATCAGATCCTACACACGTAGAAGAAGATTGTTGTACATTCATGTAAGTCTTTCTTTTCGTTTTTATGTTTTTGGATGTTTATGTGTAAGTTGGTAATTTCTATTTTTTTTTCTTGTATGGATGCATAATGATGTTAGTTAGGGAAATATCGTTTTTTTTGGTTATGTGGTCCTCTCTGTCTCTTCAATCTCTGTTTGGTCTTTGTCAGTAGTGATTTTTCGATTAATCTGAGCTTATTTTGTTTGTGTTTTCTTAAATTTTCCAACTTTCTTGGATCGTAAATTATGATTAGTTCTCATGAAACGTATTTGTTGGATCTTATCTCTCCCTTTCTATAATACTTTTTTTTGTTTAGTGCATGAATTAATCATGGTTATTCACAAACAAACAATTAACGGAAAATGGAAAAAGGCTTGTAAAGTTTTTACTTCGATTTTTAAAAATATATATATTATTTCTTCAGTAAGAGGAAATATTTAGTTTGATGAATAAGTGTGTCCGCAATTAAGACAAAACAACTCGCTGTCTTACTCTCCCGTGTTCAGATTCAGACGTCACAACTCAACCTTTGTGGGTTATTAGAGTAAAAACAAACAGTATTGAAAATGCGTATAAATATCATGAACCTCCCATTTCCTCGTTTACTTTTAAAGAATTGGTTACGTGTGGGTAAAGAAACCAAAATAATAGAAACCAATTCTTGTTAAGAACATAAATTAGAGTTGATAATTTAGGAATCATTTATTTGAATCATTTATTTGAATCATGAGTTTCACATACTTTTCTTTTATGTCTGTATTGTATGGTTTAACAAAATCTTTAAAACCATGGAGTTGACTTTTATAATCACTTTTTTTTTATGAATGCTTAAAAGGCCGTTTACATACAAATGAAAACTTTTTTGTAAAAACTTAGTTCATACTTTTTCTAGTAAAATATACACATGTAATTTACTAAAGGCTTTAAAATTGCCAGTTAACTTCAGGTTTTGCCAACATACCTTACTGTTTTTTCTTTTTGAGGTCAAACATACTTTATGGGTTTATAATTGTGAGATCAACGAAATGAAAAAAAATTATTATACTATATTAATGTTACAGGAATTGCAAGTGGTGTTTAAATGTCTAATTCTATTTGCTTTTAAAATTGCCTAACTTAGTTCTGAGTTAGGTAACTGCTTTAATGTTTGTAACAAACTCTTTCTTATTTTGCACATCCAAAGTAAATGAAAGAGATATCTATTACTATTATTTGAAAATCTACGATCAGTTGATTATTTGGATAATCGAGTTTAATATGGTGATACTAAAACAATATATTGGTCAAGTGTTTTTTATATATTGATAAAAACAATAACTTAAACACAAAACTCGGACTGATTTCTTTCTAAGTTAGATCTCACATGTTTTGTTCTTATATGATTTATATAAGTCGATCTTATAACGCCCAAAAATGTGATACAAAAAGATACTAATATGAAGTTTTTGATGAAATTACAGAGGTGAAGAAGAATGGCAAGGGATCAGTTACAAGTGTTGAATGCACTTGATGTAGCGAAGACGCAATGGTACCATTTTACGGCGATTATAATTGCCGGAATGGGATTCTTCACCGATGCTTACGATCTCTTCTGCATCTCTCTCGTTACGAAGCTCCTTGGCCGCATTTACTACCACGTGGAAGGTTCCCAAAAGCCTGGAACTCTCCCTCCCAATGTCGCTGCCGCCGTCAATGGCGTTGCCTTCTGTGGGACCCTCGCCGGTCAGCTCTTTTTCGGGTGGCTCGGTGATAAGCTGGGGAGGAAGAAAGTTTATGGTATGACGTTGATGGTCATGGTCCTTTGCTCTGTAGCCTCCGGTCTCTCTTTCGGACACGAGCCAAAAGCCGTGATGGCCACGCTCTGTTTTTTAGGTTTTGGCTTGGATTTGGGATTGGTGGTGACTATCCTTTATCCGCAACGATCATGTCTGAGTACGCTAACAAGAAGACTCGGGGCGCGTTTATCGCTGCGGTTTTCGCTATGCAAGGGTTCGGGATTATGGCTGGTGGCATTTTCGCTATTATTATTTCCTCTGCTTTTGAAGCTAAGTTCCCTGCCCCTGCCTATGCCGATGATGCCTTGGGATCCACGGTTCCACAAGCAGATTTGGTATGGCGTATAATATTGATGGTTGGTGCTATCCCTGCGGCAATGACGTATTACTCTAGGTCAAAGATGCCGGAAACCGCAAGATACACAGCTTTGGTCGCTAAAGACGCAAAGCAGGCTGCTTCGGATATGTCTAGGGTTCTGCAAATGGAGATAGAGCCAGAGCAGCGGAAAGTGGAAGATATCTCAAAGGATAAGTCCAAAGCCTTTTCCTTGTTTTCCAAGGAATTTATGAAACGCCATGGGCTTCATTTGCTCGGCACTACATCCACATGGTTCCTTCTCGACATCGCTTTCTACAGTCAAAACCTTTTCCAGAAAGATATTTTCAGTGCAGTCGGGTGGATTCCTCCGGCTCAAACCATGAACGCGATTCAAGAAGTTTTCAAGATCGCTAGGGCGCAAACTATCATTGCCTTGTGTAGCACGGTTCCTGGTTACTGGTTCACAGTTGCGTTCATCGACGTCATTGGAAGATTCGCGATTCAGCTTATGGGATTCTTCTTCATGACGGTCTTTATGTTTGCTTTGGCTATTCCTTACAACCACTGGACACACAAGGAGAACCGAATCGGATTCGTTGTCATGTACTCGTTAACATTCTTTTTCGCTAACTTTGGACCCAATGCTACAACCTTCGTTGTACCGGCCGAGATCTTCCCTGCCAGGTTCAGATCTACTTGCCATGGTATCTCGGCAGCATCAGGAAAGTTAGGTGCGATGGTTGGTGCGTTCGGATTCTTGTACTTGGCGCAGAGCCCAGACAAGGCCAAGACAGATGCAGGATATCCTCCAGGGATTGGGGTCAAGAACTCGCTTCTCGTGTTATGTGTGGTTAACTTCTTGGGTATTCTCTTCACTTTCTTGGTGCCTGAATCTAAAGGGAAGTCGCTTGAGGAAATGTCGGGTGAAAATGAGGAGAATGAGAACAGCAACAGCGATAGTAGAACAGTCCCAATAGTTTAGGTGATAATACACCTTTTGTTATAGTTATCTTCTTCTCTTCTCTTCTTGTCTCTAGCAACTCGAGTTGTCCTTTGTGTGATCTATTGATGTCTAAATGCTACATCAACCAAAATTTTCACGAATCGATTTAAAAATCAGAGTTTTGATGTCTCAGCTTAAATGGTCGATTCCTAAATTAAAGTCTTATTAGACTTCTAGAACCCATGCAGACTGTGCAATATGTCAGATATGACAATTTATGCTTTGTGGGGAAGTTGATAAAGCAGATAAAGGCTTCACACTAAGATACATTATGGCTTATTCTCTAGGAGATTCTTCTTATATTTGGCAAATAATATGCTCATAGATGAGAATTTATAAATGTGGTAGACAATTTCAATTGCACCCTCATGTTCTTTAACTTTTGTTTTTCTCTCTATTTGATTTCATGTTTTTTCTCCGTCTCTTTTATTATGGGCCACAGTAACCCATTATGTTCCTTGGTTTTTACAACTCCTCGCCCATTCTATTTTCCTCATTCATTTTTGAGATTATTTTATCAATGTTTTTATTAAGTATAACTTTTGTCTTAATACACATAATAAGATATAATTTTTAGAATTTAGTTATTTTTAATACGTTGAATATTGAATATGATTATAAGAAAGAAATGAATCCGATCCGCTGCTGCTTTAATCCGTAATGATTTTTTTTCTAACATCTTATATATATATATTCAAATCAAAAACAGGAAATACAAAAATTCAAACCGTAATGAGTTTGCTTGTGAAAATTTTGGTTTCTGCCAATTTTGTTTCAAAAAAATTATCCTTCTCTTTCTTCCAAGTTTTATTTCTAATAAAAAGTTTAGATAACCAAAAAAAAACGACTTTGAGAGTTATACAACCTTCACGTTTGTTTGCAAACTTCATGTTAAGAAAATCATGCTACCTTGATGATGTTTTTTTTTTGGTAAAAACCTTGATTATGTTATATTTGTAGGATGCATTTCATCTGAAAAATAATCAATTGGTATAATGACTATATTTGAATGAACGATTTTAACACTCATAATATAAAGGAACGTAGTCCCTAAACCATCTTTCTCTACAAAGTAACAAGAACATTATTATGTTTTAGTGATTTTTTTTTTACTTTTAAACACCAATAAATTATATATATATATATATATATATATATATGAGAAAAAAAGAAAAACAAAGAAAAAGGAATTAAGTGGTTAATATTTTCGGAAAATTAGGTTAAATAATAAGAAAAAGGACATTATCTACTTTATTAATTTTATCGATCAACAGAACCCGGAGGTATTTGCTTTGGTGATGTCTGGAAATCTTCGGATCTCAGTTCGCCTGGGTATGTGCTCTACTCATTTCTCGTCTTAAAAATTTGGACTTTTCGATAAGCAAACAGTGTCGATTTTAGCGTTTCCATCTTCCAATTTTAGATTTTGAACTCTAAGATCCGATACTTTCACGAGAAGCGATTTATTTCAAGCTAAGGATCAACCTTAGCCTATTGCTGCAAAATGATTTGCATGCGTTGGATCACATCCTGTGATTGAAAAGCAGTTTCCTTTAGTGAATCTTTTTGAAAAGGGTTTTTAATTTTGAGGAACCTAGAACGATTTAGGGTAAAGATTGGATTTCATCGGGGAATCGATACTTTTGAGTAAGCAAGAACGGCTCGTCTTCTACAGTTTGGAAGTTTAGATGCTATCTTATGGTATTTAGTCCAGTATAGTATCATGTTCTGTAGGAGTAAGGTTCCAAGACCAACCAAGAGGATTATTTTATCAATAGTTCTCGTTCTGTGGTCTTCTGTGATGTTTAGTATTAGCACTAAAGATGATTAAACTATCTATCTACCACAGATTAGTGTTCTCTATACTACAAAAGTCTAAAGGTTATTGAATCTTCTGAAGTGAAGTGCATTCTTTTACTATGTTTTACTCACTTGGTTTATACTTGACATATCTTCTGCAGGAAGTTGCAGCTTTGTTGACCTCTTCTGAAATTCAACGTAATTTCCTCTTCGAAAGAATAAGATTTTGGGTGGCTGTAAGGTTTAATGGGCATTGAAGGTGTGCACACATATTCCAAATCTGGAAATATGGACAAGTTATCAACTCCGCCAGGTTTTGTGTCTCAAACAACGTTTGTGCTGAGAAATGTACACCAAGGCAGAGAAAATTCCAGGTCGGGGCCGGGACAAGAGCATATAACTGGATTCGGTACAGATGATGCAGATAGTTTCAAGATGTTTCTTAACAACCGGCCGTGGATAGTGCATGATCGCACAACTCCCAGCTCGGAGGCCTTAAAGCCAATGAAACCTGAGGTCCCATAACTATGTCTAACTCATTCCTCTCTTTCTTCCATATAGGAGTATTTTTTTCTTTCTTATTATGCATTCTGTACTAAAGTATATACAAATTCTTTTCACAGGTACCAGCAAGACGGCGACCGGAACTCTCCAAAAATGTAGTCCTTAAGGAGGCTCCGTTGTTTAACCCAACCGAGGAGGTTAGTTTTGCTTTTGCTTTTATGAAAAGACAAATAGGGAATTGAACTGCTTTATGTCATCTTTGGTAAACAATCATGTATGCTTACAGAG
The DNA here is from genome assembly GCA_000218505.1 of Schrenkiella parvula. Taxonomy (NCBI): domain Eukaryota; kingdom Viridiplantae; phylum Streptophyta; class Magnoliopsida; order Brassicales; family Brassicaceae; genus Schrenkiella; species Schrenkiella parvula. The sequence continues at coordinate 9,277,231 of CM001190.1, read as the reverse complement.
GAATATATTCCTTATTCTCTAACTCAGAGTTACTGAATTATCAGGAATTCAGTGACACACTCTTATATATTGCAAGCTTGCGTGACAAAGCTGAGCCGTATGGAATCTGTTGTGTCGTTCCTCCTCCTTCATGGAAACCTCCATGTCTTCTCGAGGAGAAAAGAATATGGGAGGCTTCCAGATTTGACACTCAAGTTCAGCTCTTTGATGGAAATCATACCCACTACCCAAAGATTAAAAAGGAGGCTGATGTGGATAGTGATGATGATACATTGGAGAATGTTAAGTTTTGTAGGATAGAACGTGGTCCTATGCAAACTCTCGAGAGCTTTAAGAACGTTGCAGATTCATACAAGAACAGGCATTTTAGCATAGAGGATGAGGTTTTGGGTTCGAAGAATTCTTCTCCATTGCTAAAACCAGAGCCAACCGTGGCAGACATTGAAAAAGAGTATAGACAACTTGTTGAGAGTCCACTTGTTGAAAATGAGGTAATGTTAAAAATCAAGTCTATTGCTTTTATATATGAAACAGGTTACGGCACTAACTCGTGGTGTAAATTAGGTTCTTTATGGCAATGATCTAGACACCACAACATTTAGCAGTGGATTTCCCTTATCTGGACCATCTGAATCTTGCAACTACAAAACATCAGGTTGGAATCTGAACAATACGGCTAAGCTTCCTGGCTCTCTTCTATCGTTTGAAGACTCCAAATCAATTGGTGTTCCTCGCCTAAGTGTAGGAATGTGCCTGTCTTCCCAGTTGTGGGTAAGTTTTAAAGTTGATATCAAGCTATGTCGTCATTTTCTGTGAGCGGAATTAGAACTGGCCAACCCAGAAATAGCATCTGTTTCGCAATCTATCACTAGAATATATTTTGCAGCATTTTAAGTTTTGCAATCTAATTTGCTTCTATAATCTCATATTTGTCTCCTGGAATATCTGTTGCTGTACAGAAATCTGAAAAGGAGAGACTCTACTCGCTCTGCTATTTGCATATTGGCGCTCCTAGAGTGTGGTATTCTGTAGCAGGATGTCATCGTTCTAAGGTGACGAGCTTATTCCCTGAGATGACAGGAGAACAACAGTCAAAGATGAGCCGTGATCCTGTAAGTACTTTAAGCACATTAAGCACCAATGCAGTTTTTCTTTTCAAAACTCAGAAAGAAAACCGACAGAAGAGTGATCAACAATGATTCCACTTGTGATTTAGTTCTTGTTTAGCATAAACGAACATGACATGCCAAAGAGAGATCACACAGTATTTGGATTTATCTGTTCAAAGCAAGACCTATCATAACTTTGATGACTTCTAGCGAGCTATAACACTTATAGTCACGATTCATTACAAGGGAAGTTAATTCATTTGGCAGGTGATGATAATGTCTCCATATGCACTGAGCATGGAAGGTATACCAGTGACCCGATGTGTCCAGAACCCTGGTCAGTATGTTATATTGTTTCCAGGGTCGTGTTACTCTGCCGTTGACTGTGGCTTTAACTGTTTGGAGAAAGCAAATTTTGCGCCCCTTGATTGGTTGCCCCATGGGGATATCGCTGTTCAGCAGAATCAAGAGAAGAGAAGAAAATCGTTGATATCTTATGATAAGCTAGTATTGGGAGCTGCAAGGGAAGCTGTGAAATGCCTTAAGGAATATTCTTTGTCCAAGAAGAAAACAGCAGACAGTATGAGATGGGATAATTATTGTGGTAGGGAGGGGATATTTTCCAACATTGTTAAGGTATGCTCGCCGTTCTTCTTTGCCTGTTTTGTTCCTCAGATAACGCACCAAAACGTAAGGAACTTGCTCACTACCTTTTGCTTTTTTTTGTTTTCTCTCTTTTATGTAGTCACGGGTCAAGCAGGAGAAGAGCAGACGTGACTTCCTTGGTAATTCACTAAAGTCGCAAAGGATGGACAAGAGTTATGATGATGTGAGCAAGAGGGAGTGCTGTGTATGTTTTGTAGATTTGCATTTTTCCGCCGTCCAATGTTCATGTTCTGCTGATCGTTACTCGTGCCTGAGCCACATGAGGAATCTATGTGCCTGTCCGTGTGACAGGAAGAGTTTTCTCTATAGGTTCACAATGGATGAATTGAATACTCTTGTAGAGGCGTTGGAACACCATAAACTCAGCTCTATGTTCAGATGGGGAAACATAGATCGCGACTATTCTGCTTCTCCGGCCATCAAAAGTTCACAGCCCGGAGACGAAGGCAAGAAAACAGATGAGGTTGTGCCCTGTTGTTTAGATGAGGTTGTGCCCTGTTGTTCAGATGAGGTTGTGCCCTGTTGTTCAGATGAGGTTGTGCACTGTGACAACGACACGAGGAAAGATGTGGAAGCTGGAGCAAAGGAGCAGAGGAAGCCAAGAGTGAAGGAGAAATCAATCATAGAGATAATGAATGCTAAAGAGGGAAATGATGATGAATCAGGGCCTGTGAAACCTTGTTCTAATAAATCACTCAGGCCATGCGATTCCTCTGCTGTCAACACGGCAAAGAAACAGAAGCACTGATGAAGGAAAAAGGAATGTTTTGTTTTTCATGTAGTTTAGTCACACGATCTGCAAAAGATTGTGAACACTTGTTAACCTAATCGATCAAATTTTTATCATCGTATGTGTTTATGCGAAAATAGAATCCTTTGCACAACACTTTGCTACAGAGACTTGCAATGGAGCAGTGATGAGACATAATTCAAAATGAAAACATGCTTTCTCCTTCGTCAGAGACCAGATGAAACTAGTCGAGTATCAAAAAAAAAAAATTAGAATTAAGAAAGATACCAGCAAATTATTAAATAGGCACCTCAGCCGTTGGATCGGTTGACTTTTTTGTGATCGCCGTTGGTTTTCTGATAGTTGCGGTTTTGTTAAAATTGCTCGAATGAGAAACGCCCACCATTTTCTCTTGCTTTTAAATAAAACTTCTGTGCCGGAGATTTCTCGTCGTCTGTGTCAGAGTTTTCTCACCAACCTAACACTAACAGAGACTTATTCGTAGCGGAGATTCATTCTTCCTGGTGATAGTTTAATGGCGGAAACGGACGTTGGAAACGTGAATGGAGGAAAGGAGAAAGGATCGACGAAGCGCTTGGTTTTGCTGATCGGCGCCATAGCTGCCGTTCTTTTAGCCGTCGTGGTCGCAGTGTTTGTTAATACTCCTAATTCGTCGATTTATGAGCTCACCGGGAAAATATGCAATTGCCGTCAGGTTGGGAATTTCTTTAAGCTCTTGTAAGTTTCTGGCTGGAATTGGGATTAGCACGAATTGGTATTCGTCTGCTTTGAGTTCGTGTTTGTGCAAAGGATTAGCTTTGAGTTCGTGTTTGTGCAAAGGATTAGCTTTGAATTTCTTCGAACCAGAGTAAAAATTTGTCTTCTTAGGTAGTTATGATGACTTCAGAGGAACTTGTTGGATATTTTTCCTCTTTGGGACTTTGTTTTCTTATGTTATTTAGTGTTGATTTGTACTTAGGCTGAGAAGCAGAAGTACATTGGGATGGTCGAAGACTGTTGTTGTGATTACGAGACGGTGAATCGGCTGAACACGGAAGTGTTGCATCCATTGCTTCAAGACCTTGTTAAGACACCATTTTACCGATATTTCAAGGTTGGTTCCTCTTTCTTTGATCATGAAACGAGAATCTAGAGGTGTTTATTATCTTTTTCTTCCTGCGATTTGATAGAGAATTTGGAGGTGTATGTTATGATTAGCTCTGAATCCATTTTATAGGTTAAATTGTGGTGTGATTGCCCGTTTTGGCCTGATGATGGCATGTGCCGGTTAAGAGACTGTAGTGTCTGTGAATGTCCTGAGAGCGAGTTCCCTGAACCATTTAAGAAGCCATTAAGCCAAGACAATCCTGTTTGCCAAGAAGGGAAACCACAAGCTGCTGTTGACCGAACTGTAGACACGAGAGCTTTCAGGGGTTGGATAGTCACAGACAATCCCTGGACAAGTGATGATGAAACTGACAATAGTTAGTCTACTTAAATTTTCTTCAAAAATCTAATCTATCTTTGTTTCTTAGGTCTTTTGTATGTTCTATGCATTTCGTACTTACACTCTATCACTCAGTTCTTGCTCATGAGACTGTGTAACAATTATCTTTTTTTAGTATTGAATCAGATTATGTTAGATATAGTTTTTGATGACCAAATACATGATTGCAGATGAAATGACATATGTTAATCTTCGGCTGAATCCTGAACGGTACACTGGTTATATTGGCCCGTCAGCTAGAAGGATATGGGATGCTATATACTCTGAGAATTGTCCCAAATGTAAGCTTTACTATTTCATTCTAGTTTCCTCGATTTGTTTCTTTATACCCTTATTCTCCAAGTGGCTGATCAATTCATATGAATTTCTAACCCGTACAATTATACTGGGTTCTATCTGATGCGTAGATACATCTGAACAGTCGTGCCAAGAAGAAAAGATACTGTACAAATTGGTCTCTGGTCTTCACTCATCAATTTCAGTTCATATAGCTTCAGATTATTTACTTGATGAAACTACAAACTTGGTAAGATCTGCCTTATGAATCTGTCTTATCTGCAATATATTTTTCTTGAGCAGAATTAGAAAATGATTCAGTGATCTTCTTTATTTGTGTTTCAGTGGGGTCACAACCTGACATTGTTGTATGATCGTGTGTTAAGATACCCAGACCGTGTCCGGAACCTATACTTCACATTTTTGTTTGTTCTCAGAGCAGTAACAAAGGTTAGCTACTAAACAATTTCTTTATCCGAATCCAATGAAAAGGGGCTCAATGGTCTGGAATAATCACTAGAATTTTCTTTCCTTCACTTCATGAATTGTAGGCAGAAAATTACTTAGGAGAGGCTGAATATGAGACTGGTAATGTCATCGAGGACTTGAAGACCAAATCCCTGGTGAAACAACTAGTCAGTGACCCTAAAACTAAAGCAGCTTGTCCACTACCATTTGATGAAGCTAAGCTTTGGAAGGGCCAACGTGGACCAGAACTGAAACAACAAATACAAAAACAGTTCAGAAACATAAGGTCCTTCTTAAATGCTAAACTAGCTTAATTTTTCCGGCGTGTGTCTCTGCTTGTTACTGGTCTTTTCTTGAGCATTAACTTTTCTACTGACTAGCTAAGTTGAATACCTTAATGTACTTGCAGTGCAATAATGGACTGCGTAGGCTGTGAGAAATGTCGTCTTTGGGGAAAGCTCCAGGTTCTTGGCCTCGGCACTGCACTCAAAATCCTATTCACTGTCAACGGTGAAGACAATCTGCGTCATAATGTGCGTTGCTACTCATAAAACACACCTGAACAGACATCGTCCAGTTTCTGAAATCTGATGCATTGTATATTTTCTTTACTTCTAGCTTGGGCATGGCATTTGACTGACACAACAGATATTATATTTTTGTTTTTTTCAGCTCGAACTGCAAAGGAATGAAGTGATTGCGCTGATGAATCTGCTCGACCGATTATCGGAATCAGTGAAATTTGTTCATGACATGAGTCCTTTGGCCGAGAGAACCGCAGGAGTCTAGGACTGAGCAGAAAATTCGTAAACGAAAAAAACCAAACCAAATCAAAACCTAATAGAAACTAGGTGACTCGGTTCGGTTTCAGTTAAACCTTAAATCCCGTTTGGTTATGATTTCTTGAAAGCTTTCGGTTTCGGTTTCGTTAAAAACCGAACGGGTTTTCCTAGTGTATAGATTCTAATTTTTTCATTCTCGTAATTTTTTAACATAATTTTCTCAGCTTTTCTCAACATAAAACTCTTAATTTGAACATTTTTCTACTTGTTCATATGTAACCTCTAATTCAGTTTCTGATGAGGTATGCAACATTAAATTATTTGTTGACATTCCAAAAAATCACTCAAAAATCAAAAACTCAAGAAAACGCTCTGCTATTTCCCGACGATAATCAGAATCTCTGTGTGAACGGAGTGTGGACAGAAGGAAAGGAGGTCACTGTTGAGCCCACTTTGGCTCAGCCACACCACTCAGGGGTCGAGCTAGCCGAAAAACCGAAATCAAATCCAAACCTATATGGTTTACAAACGGGTTTTTATATTGTTTGAAGTTTTAAAATACCAATAAACCATAAAACAACCAAACCTAAGTACATATGGGGCTATACATGATTTAAATTCGATAAGAGGTTAACCATAAAATCGAAAAAAAAATCCTAATAGTTTATTCTAATAGTAATCATGCAAAAACACTCAATATTTTGAAGTGATTCTTCTCACATGTAACGCAAGGAGGCTGCCAACGAAATTACAAGTGTATTACATACAATATTGAAGACGAAAAACAAATACTAATAAAGTTACTAAAAAGAGTTCAGCTTTTGCGGTTGACTTAGGCCAGAAATAGTGCGAGACATAAAGAGACACTATAAAGGGAATCCTATCCTCCACCTCAATGAACACACCTTTTGATTATCTCTTCTTTAATTTTGCTTCACCACATAAAGCTTTTCTTTTCTTTTTTTCTTAGTTATAATTTTGTTTTAATTATATGATTGGACGATCCTAAACTAACCAGTAGACTAATCTCAGAATCTTCAACTGCTATGTAAATTATGTATGATATGGTCAAGAAAGAATCTGCCCCATGAAAATTGATCCATGCATTGCTGTTCACCACTATATCGCTATCACTTAGTTTATCTATTATCTTACGTTACTCTCGATGTTTGTTTAATTTTAATTTACCAATTATTGTAAGACAAAAATAGATTTAGGTTGTAACTCGTAACTTTTTATTTATCGACAATATCAAGAAAACTAAGGATTTGTAGACGAAGATTTTTTCTTTTTGGGGTCAAGAGATGAAAATTGATATATATGAGAATATGAGTTAAGATATAAGTTAAATATTATGTAAGTTACAGATTTTTTTTGGGTTAAAGATTCTTTTTTGAGTTAAAATTTCTTTTTGTATCATTAAAATCTAAGTTAAATATTATGTAATACATTTAACACGGATCCAGATATGTGTTTTATAAAAAAAAAGTTATTATTTGGATGTAGATCGAAACCTTAACATTTTGGAAAATCAATTTTTCGAAGCAAATCAGATAAATAAAAAAATTGAATATTAGATTCCAAATATTTACCTACCTCTAATATGCCCTTCTTTTTAAAACGAAAAGTTTAAATCTTTCGAATTTTCATGGCTTCCAGAAAAAAAATAGTAATTTTGAAGAACAAAAGATGATGAAAAGGTAGAGGGAACAGACAAAGGCCATTGATAAACAAAATGCTCGTCCTCCAATATCAGAAAATAATCATCTTCATTAAATGTTTATTTCATTTTCTTGCTTTTGGCTCAACCTTTTTTCTTTTCTCTACTTTTCTTGTTGATGCCTTTAAATTTGAAAATTGATGTATCCAAGTTGGTAACTACAAACTATTAACTACAACACCACATAGCTGTCATGTCGTTCTTCTTGGGTGATTCCAATTGCTTTTCTACAAATGATGGTGAATTTTTCCATTGTTATAGCGATGCTACATTTGTAATATAAATACTCATATAAACTCTTGAAATAAATAATTTTTCATGCATGAACAAACATTATATATTATATAGAATAAGGACATATATATTTCATCCTATGCCAATATCATTATAGACCACACTATCATATCGATTTCCTTATGATGCCACTTTTTAATGTCCTCATGATCGTTTCCGTGCATAAGTGATTTATACACATCACGTTTGACCTTTAACGCAAGTAATATTCATGATTAATCATTAGGTACATAACAACATAAATGGACCAATAAGATCATATTAACTTATATGATACATTTATGTACAATTGGAAAAATAAGGATATATATTTCTATTTAACAATCCATGCAAAGTTGACGTTAGGTTCAAAAGTGGAGCCATCCGAGATAACATTGTTGAGAGGATTTTGCTAACGTTATGTGTGTTTGACCAGGTAACATTGACCGCTCGAGCCCTTCGGCTTACGTCCTTCAAAGCTTTTTGTGTGGCCTTATTCGACAATCCTACAAAAAACCAAAACACTTCGAAAATCTTTCCGAGACACACACGACACTTCTTGGATACACAAATTGACCTATTCGTGTTTTATATGTTATTAATAGTTTAAGATCTATAACACAAACAAAGAATCTCATTAATCGAGTTTGACAAACGATGACGATTGCCCCAATGAGAATATTTTGTAAAGTCGTTTCTATTTTTTTTCTTCCTCAGAGTTTTGTTTTAAAATCTAGATATCAATGTTAAAAATATTAATCGTATAAATGATAATTAATTTCTTAATTCTCTTGAAATTGATTATTATGTAACCGCAAGAACACGGAACTAAATCTGAATAAATTGGTCCAGTGGTTGTAAAATAATTGGAGCAGTATTGTGAACTTTTTACGAGAATGAATATTTTGTTGTAAATCTTTGGGTGTAAATCATTTTGTTAATGGTTCTACGGTTTAGTGCACTGCTTTATTTGTAAGAAGTCTCGTTCAGTTTGATATATTCAACCGGTACAGTAAACCGACCATTTAGCGCCAATCAATCACCTACTTCTACTTTTTTAAATTGGATTAGCTACTTCTCCAACAAGGCTCCAAATTCGATGTGTAATGCTCAGTATTAGAATAATGATAATACGATACCTCTGGAATCCTAAGGTTAAAAGAAATATAAAATTCTATAGAATATTTCAGTCCAATTACAAATTTATGCAAGACTGTATCAATGCTTTGCTATGTGATGAATGCGATCAGGATAGGTAGTATAGTAGTTTGTATTAGTCACACCACCATAGTTTATATCCAGTAAAATGCATGTTGAACGAACAAAAAATAGATTCGTATTAAGCCTTAGGAAGTAAAATAATTAATTGCGAAGGAAAAGTAAGCTTATCACATAAAATTATAATATTCATATCAAATGAAGTATATAGGGTTGATAACAAGACTAGTTACACATAATTAGTTTTACTCTTTTTTTTTTGTCTTAAGAACTCATAACTATACGTTAAACACACTATTATTAAATGTGGAAAATCTCACTTTAAAGAAAGATGTATGATCACATTCGTGATATTCAATGGCCATGGGATAAATTGATGTATTGTTTAAAAACAATGGATCAAAATCTTGTACGCATCATAAGTCGTTTTCATTTGTTTTACAAGAGCAACGCTGGTCCAAGTTTATGTTATCACAGCATTTTTGTTTGTGCCATATATCGAAATTTTAGAGCCTTTTTGTACGGTGTGATTTGAGTAGGTGAAGATTGCTTTAAAGTAGATGTTTCACGATTGTTTGGTGTTTCTCCGGTATCAAATACACAGAGAAGCAATATACATTATATACAATCTTCCTACGAAATCTGATTATCAATATATGGAAATTATTGTGTCGTCACTTAAACGTGGCTCATGATTGTTGTCTTCTTATTTTGCCGATAATCTTTATTACGACAATGCACAGTTTTGGTCCACTAGTGTTTTACAAACGGACGCACCACAATATTGACTTTAAGTGTATTCTCTACTTTGTTCGAGATAAAGTAGAAACTTTTGATGAACCCTATCACGTTTTACCAAAGAGCAACTTGCACACATCTCTATTTATTAGTGGCTGATTTCGAAATGTTTGTACTAAAAACGAAAAAAATTAGCCTTTTTTTTTTAATAAAAAGGTCGTTGATGTAGGTATATTGGTTGTTGGCTTTATTACATCTGTCTTGCCTTTCTTTCTTTTTGTTATTGCCACTTTTACGTACGTATATATTATTATCTTTTTGGTTTGAAATATAAGTTGTAGATTTACAAATTATATAAGAAAACGGACACACTATCATAATATCTTGTCATCATTATATGTTAAGATATAAATTGTTTAGTCATACGTTAAATATTACTAAGTGCATTTGATTTGTATTTTAATAATTTTTTCTTGATATTTTTAGGTTAAAAACTTCGGTTCCTATTTTATCTTTATTTTTTCATATATAATATTTCAGATTTTTGAAATGTTAATTGAAGCAAAATGTTATGGTTGACAAAACAAAAATGAAGCAAAATAAATTGTACAACTTTAAAAAATCTCCTAGCAATAAAGAAAATGAAAATATAATTTACATCTTCATGATTCGAAGCTCTCTACAAGAAAAAAAAACTCGAATTTTTCAAGCTTTAATGAGAAATAAAACATGAGATACTTGATTTTGTAAATGAATATTACAAGCTCAACAAATCACAAACAGAAAATAAAAATGGAAACTGAGATGAAGGCATAAATTATGGGTTATGAAGGTGTAAAAGGAGATGAAGTATATAGTGCACGTGTGCTCCCAAAACCTCATCATCACAATGTCATGTGCAAAATCAAATAAAAACTCAATTATCATTATTAGTCGCACCAAAAATATTTAAATACTATTGTAAATAAATTATTTCCATCATTCTACTTCGTCTCATGATTTCACTTACTATCATCATACCTTATATTTTCTTCCCAATTTATCTGTTTTTCTTCATAGCTTTATATTTCTTTTCCTAGCAGATAATATAACAATTTTCTATCCATATCACTGTTCGAATTTTTACTTTATCTTAGACTTAAAATAATTTTTATGGTTTTTTTCCCACTGACATGGTTAACAATATTTAATGAAGGAAAAAAAAGCTTAACAACATAATTAAGAAGACCCAAAGCAAAAGTCAAAATGATTTATATGGCATAAAGCAGAAGCATTAATTAACTTTATAGTTTCGCTTTTCTTTTTCTACTTTTATTTTCTTGGATTTATTAACAAGACCCAAAACAAAGGTCAAAATAGTCGCAAATCTCAAAGCCTTTACTCAAAATCTCTTCTTCTTCAGTCTCTCTCGTCACCACCACTAACACTTCCACTGATTCATCTTCTACTCATCAGAAGAAACATTTCTCTCGTTGACTCGATACTTCAAACTTCTCTCTGCGTTTTTGCTTCTTCTTGTGTTGTTCTCCTTTGGACTCTTAACTGTTTCTAGATTTACTCAATCCGAAGAATGGGAAGTAAGTGGAGGAAGATGAAACTGGCTTTGGGTCTGAATCTCTGCACTTACCTACCACGTACCCTAGAGGAATCACCTGCTGCCTTGAATTCCACTGAGAGATTATCCGATGTTGCTCTGCTCTCTCCTCTTAACTGGCCCATGACTCCAACACCTTCCTCTCACGGTCTTAAATTATCCAGAAACAGCTCTAAATCTTCAAAGGTTTGCTATTTTACAAGACCCCACTCTCAAATCTTGTTTCCACTTCCTGTTTTTGGTTTTGTGTATATGAGTTGACTTTGGACATGTGGTTGTCTTCTTCTTGTTTTTTTTGTTTCTTCTTCTTATCTTAATTTAAAAACGAATCTAGTTATTGAAGGTTCTTTTTTTCAGTGTTGTTTCTTGTTCAAATGAAAAATATGGAATCTTGAATTTGATTTTTGTTTTCTCTGTTGCTATGTTGCTCAAGAGATCTCAGAGCCATTGAATTGGGAAAATGCTAAAGAAAAACATCAGATTTTTCCAACACTTCTGTTTGTAGCTGTAATAAAGGGGGAAGCTTGTTTATTTCTCTATATCTAGCTACTTAGAAGTGCTAATTTCGGTTGCAAACTTCGATAGTTTGTTTCTTGATGTAGTGATTGTCTTAAAAAATGAGTACTTCGATTAGTTTCTTTGTCTATTTATTTTCTCCAATGAACTTATTAAACCTCTAGAACATTGGCTCACACATTTTGTTTCTTGCTTGATTTTTTTCTTCTTCTTATGATCAGACATGTTCTATATGCTTGACTAAGATGAAAGAAGGAGGAGGACATGCGATTTTCACAGCAGAGTGCTCGCACTCGTTTCATTTTCACTGCATTGCTTCAAATGTGAAACATGGAAACCAAGTTTGCCCAGTGTGCCGTGCGAAATGGAAAGAAATCCCAATGCAGCACCCAAGTTTTGATCTTCCTTATCTCTTTGCTCGACCTTATAACAATGATGCAGCTATTAGCCTTGTCCAACGCTTGCCTACGCCTCGGCGAGTCATGAATCAAAGACGAGTTCTGGCTCCTGAGCCGTCTATGTTCAATGACGATGAACGGTTAGAGCAGCAGCTCGTAGTTTCTGGGAAGAGCTATAGTGATGATGCTTTGGAGAACAATCTTCCTGTAAGAATGATGGACTTGAAAATATATCCTGAGGTTTCCGCTGTGCCACGAGCTGAGTCCCGTGAGAAGTTTTCTGTATTGGTGCATCTCAAAGCTGCTGCTATGGTTTCTGGAAGTTCAAATTCCCTCGACAATCAGATTTCTCGGTATCCCCGAGCTCCAATTGATCTTGTCACGGTGCTTGACATCAGTGGTAGTATGGCGGGAACTAAGCTTGCTCTGCTCAAACGAGCAATGGGTTTTGTAATACAGAACCTTGGTTCAAATGATAGGCTTTCGGTTATTGCTTTCTCTTCGACTGCTCGTCGTCTATTCCCTTTGACCAAGATGTCTGATGCCGGAAGACAGCGAGCCCTTCAAGCTGTGAATTCATTGGTTGCAAATGGTGGGACTAACATCGCTGAGGGTCTGAGGAAAGGTGTCAAGGTGATGGAAGATCGACGAGATAAAAATCCCGTGGCCAGCATTATCCTTTTGTCTGATGGGCGAGATACCTATACCATGAACCAACCCGATCCAAATTACAAGTTGTTACTTCCATTTTCTATGCACGGTTGTGAAAGCAAGCGGTTTCAGATTCCGGTTCATTCTTTTGGTTTCGGATCAGACCATGATGCTTCACTGATGCATTCTGTCTCTGAAACCTCTGGAGGAACTTTCTCTTTCATCGAGAGCGAGTCTGTGATCCAGGATGCTCTTGCACAGTGCATCGGTGGGCTTTTGAGCGTTGCAGTGCAGGAGTTACGGTTAGAAATCGATGGTATGTGCTCAGATGTTCGTCTCAGCTCGATAAAAGCTGGGAGTTATCCAAGCCTTCTTACTGGTGATGGTCGGTCAGGATGTGTCGATATTGGCGATCTTTATGCTGATGAAGAGAGGGATTTCTTGATTTCTATCAACATCCCAGCTCAGAGAGCTGGAAACGAGTCACAGCTGCTAAAAATGAGATGTGTCTACAAAGATCTTTTGACAAAGGAGATCGTCACGCTTCAAAGTCATGTGCTTAAGATTCAAAGACCAGAAGCCGTTGGTAAAGAAGTTGTTTTGTCCATCGAAGTGGACAGGCAAAGAAACAGATTTCTAGCGGCGGAGGCGATGGTAAAGGCGAGAACTTTAGCAGAGGGAGAAGATTTAGCCGCAGCTGTTACCATTATCCAGAATTTTAGACATGTTTTGGCAGAGACGGTCTCAGCAAAATCGAATGACGGGTTCTGTATCGCTTTGGACAGAGAGCTGAAAGAAATGCAAGAAAGGATGGCGAGTAGGCATGTCTACGAGGTATCTGGAAGAGCTTATATTCTCTCTGGGCTTAGTTCACACTCATGGCAAAGAGCAACGTCCAGAGGAGAATCAGGAGACGGTTCAAGCTTTGTACACGCTTATTACCAGACTCCATCAATGGTTGAGATGCTACACCGTTCTCAAGCCACATCACGTCATAGACTCATCCAGCCGTTGCTATCATATGCATCTCAACCAAAGGCAAGGTGAAAAAGTCAGAAACCACAATGTATTAGCTTTTAATCTCTCAAAACTTTTTGGTTTCCTTTTGGGGTTTTTCTGTAAAGAAATAAGAAAAAGCAGACAAGGGGTCTTGAAATGTGAATCTAAGTGGGGGGGCTTTAGAGTGTCTTACAAATTTGGCGATTTTCTTGGTTTTGTACGTTGATGGTTGTTTCAACTTCTCATGTAATGTGTCTATATTATATGTATGAATTTGGGTATAAATCTTTTTTCAGAAGTTAGAATCGGTAAAAAAAAAAAATGTGTTTCTTGGATCTCTTGCAAGTGTTTGGAGGCTTCATGGACCGCAACAATCTCTTAATAGATTCTTTCTACTTTGGACCTAATTTTGGGTTTTAAGATCCTTTATATCCTATCATTCGGCTTTTCTAATTTTGGTATTTCGGAGATTACATGTTCAAGCTGTGGATCTTGACTAGTCTCATGCGGAGAATAAAGTTTTTAATGGTTTTTTGAAATTGTCAGATATCATTCACATTTTTTAGGTGAAGCATAATTCTAAACATTCTAGATCTTAGAATTAGTTCATAGATAAAAGTTTGTAATCTTTTGGGTGGAAGTACTTGTAAAACATGTTTATTTATCTTCATTGAAAATCTTATATTTGAAAAGGAAATATGAAACCATCTTAAACGTAAAAGTTTATATCATGAAAACCAATTAATAAGTAATCATAATGTTCATATATCATGTAAGTTTTTATTTTCTTTTTCATCAATAATGCATGCAAATACGTTACTATATTTAAATTTAAATTATGTCACGGTGTTGAATGGTGATATTGTACAGGATAAAATGTTGAGTATGTAGTTCGGATAATTTTATACGTTAATCGAATAAAATAGATAGAATATTATAGAATACGTATTCATTTTTTGGAGAGATAAAGTTTAATTTTATTGTATAAGCTCTAAATCATATGTAAGATTAGACTATTTTTCGCAAGTATAATAGATTTAAAAGACTCTAAAAATAAAATAAATAAAGTTTTTTACGGAAATTTTCTGATGTCTAAATCTGACATATTATTAAAAACGGTATGTTCGGAAAATATGAGTGGATTGAATGAAGAGTTTCACCCAAAAATCAGGAACCTTCACTGTCGTATGTATGAGGTTGCAACAACATTTAATAGGATTGCAACTCTTCCTTCGGCCGTCTATTATATGTCTCGATGGAAACATATAATGGAAGTACTTACGTTGACCTCATCCAAAGGTCGAGTTGATTTCTCCTATGAGTCATCTTTCTTCTGTTTATAGGAAGGAAAGTGAACAACCTTATTTATGAGTTCATTTTTCCTATTCCATGTACAGATTTTGCAACTGAATTTGAGTGTATGGTGAGATCCTTATGTACTTAGGCATATCATGTTCTCAGTGGTCTTGTGGCACGATGAATCGTTTCATGTTAGTCTTTACGTGTCGTCTTCTTTCTACGAGTTAAGTGATTCCTAGACGGGATTTTCTAACAACATGTCTTTACAAAATTACATATTAATATTATATATAAATTAAAAATCACAATAATCTTATATATCGATTTATACAATAGGGAAGCTCTTATATATTTAATGGCCAAGATCAAATATGTGCAACTAACAGGACAGCTATTATTTAAGAACATTTATTACGAACACATGTATCAGATTCCACCTACGTTATTGTACAAGAGACTCTATTTAATTTTCCTTCTTTTTAAAATTAAATATATTTTTAAAAAAGTTGTTACTAAATAAGTACTATTTTCTAATTCTAATGTAATTTTTCATTGATTTATTTTATTTTACTCTTAATTAAATTAGTACAAATGATAAATAAATTCTAATAGTCAAATAAACAGAATTAAAATTTGAACTTTTTAATTTGTGTACAAAGAATTAAAATGACTTATAAATTAAAACGGAGGGAATACCAATTTTTGGTGATATAAATATTCAAGTTGCACCGTAACTTTTGAATTATTTGAACAATTTGGTAGTTCGAACTTCTAACATTTCAAGACAAGGGAATATTACATAATACATGATTTCGTTATGACATATGAGTATAAAACTCACACTTTTGGATATTGAATAACGTATACTAGATTAGGAAATATTTGATATCAACCCAATCAATATACATTTGTAAAAAAAAAACCAAAACTAATGATTATGCATAATTAATGCTTCTAGTACATCAAACAGTGCGGGTTTTTTTGTTTCCTTCTACAACTCACACAAACACTACACACTACTAGATCTAACTGTAGATAATGTCACGGTCGTGATATAGGATCATTAGGTACGAATCTCAATTGTGTTGCGGATACACCTAACAACTTTTAGCATCATTTATTGTGAACACATGTAGCAGTTTCAGCAAAAATGATTATTGTACCCTAAATGATACGTGAGTCTGTTTGATTTCTAGATCCCGAGATTGAAGGCCGTCATGAATCTTGGTTTATTCATAATATTACTAATCTTTTTTTGCATTTTAATAATTAACGTGAATTTTTTTTTTTTTAAGTACCTTCTTCCATTTATCTAGTATTGCGAAGACATGGTTCAGAGCGAACACAATTGATTGCGTCCACTACATATGGAGGCGGAGTTAATGGACTTGAAAGGTAGTACAATTACCAACCTTGACGACAGATTGTCTATGTTGATGGCTGATTAACTAGCCTTGATAAGAAGCTGACTTCTGTCCACGAGTCCTCGAACCCTTCGCGTCCGGAATGTTATTGGGAAGAGAAATCGAAAACAATTTCGACTCTAGTTAGTTAATGGATGCAAATGATTGATATGTTAGAGCAAAAAAAAAGTGAGTTGAATCAATAACTCTTTTCAATTTCTCTAAATTTTTTTAACACTTTGAGTGAATTTGCATTTTTCTAAATTGTAGTATGATCCACATAATAAGTGGAAAAATGTTACTTCTCCTAGAAATTGCTATTTCTCAAAAGAAGCGAGTAACCATGGAGGAGTAGATTTTCTAACATTATTTTACTATTCATTTTATTCAACTTATTTCTTTTATTTACAAACATTTCAGCCTATATCTTTTAGTTACTACCACTCCAATTTTGTCATTTAGGATACGAGTTTTAACTAATATTATTCAAGTATTTAAATTATTTCCTCATAATATTTATTCAAAAGTGAAAGAATTGTTAGAGTTTTTTTAAAATATAATTAGATCAACATATAGTGTAAATAAAATATAGTGCATGTAGAATGATTTTATTATATTTACCAAAATATTATACATTATTTTATAAACTAATATCAAAAAAGAAAAATCATATAAAACATTAAAAAAATGGTGATTTAAGAGGTGTTCGTTTGCTCATCCACATGATCCATCTAGATGAATGTGAGAATTACTGTTCATTTTTAGTGATATCTTTTGTGTCGGTTTCAAAGTTTTTCTGAAATATATAATTATTTTTTAAATCAGAAATTTTAATTGACTCTGAATTTCAGATGAGATTATAGACTAAAGAACTAGAATTCTCATAATTTTTTTTTTTAAATTAATATATATATTTGGAGGTAATATTTAATCAACTCGAAGTAATAATGCAAAAGTACGAAACTAAATAATATATTTAAAAGGACATATAAGAAAACTCGCATATTACATAAAGAAGAAAATCAACCGTTCCACCAACACCATTTAATCAAGAGAGATAATACGGGAAACAAAACCTAGTGCTATTATAATAGCGAAACTGTGGCTAAAGGCAAGTTTGAGGAATAATCAAAATAAGAGGGAGAAGACATGGCGAGAGATAAGCAAGAGACAACAATAGTGGAACCGCTTAGCCCGGTGTCGCAGCTCTTCGTTTCGCCTGGTTTCTACGGTGTCATTGTCTTTACTTTAGGGTTTAAAACTAGATGCAACCCATCCGCCATTGTCGAAGGTATCAAGAACACATGGATCAAGCTACCCCGTTTCTCTAGCAAAGTGGTAAACATACAATAAAATTATTTTACATGTCTTAATTGTTATATTTTTCTTGAGTCACCAAATGCAACGATGCATTTTATAAATATATCACCGTTTCAATGTAATCTTACATATATTTCGTTGATATATATTATATATTTATGAATATATAAAAAATATATCTTCTATCAAACATTCTCATTTATAATATATAACTTCTTTGTGGTTCACTCATGCTCAAAATTTTCATAATATCTATATTTTTTTTTATTATTTGTAGTTGGTTTAATAAAGTATGTGTAGTGATCATAAATAAATGTTTCAGGACAAGAAAAATGGAGAAGCAGTTTGGGTTCCTGTTAGTGTTCGAGTAGAAGATCATGTTGTTGTTCCGGATCTTGATCATTGCAACATTGAAAATCCTGATGAATTTATAGAAGACTATACGTCAAGCATAGCTAACACTCCAATGGACATGTCCAGGCCTTTATGGGAATTTCATGTACTGAATCTAAAGACATCAAACGCAGAGTCTTTAGGTATAGGGAAGTTCCACCATTCATTGGGCGATGGGATGTCACTTATGTCTCTTTTATATGCTAGCTCACGAAAAATATCAGACCCCGACGCTCTTCCTACTACTGCGACTACAAAAAAACACGTTAAAACCATTAATAATTGGTGGTTGGTTGCCAGATTTTGGTTTATAATGATAGTTATTTTTACCACTTTTGTTGAAATATCCAAGTCTCTCCTTACATTATGTTTTATGCGCGATACTAAGACTCCTCTTGTGGGTAAACTCGGAGACAAAATCCAGTCTAGAAAGGTTATCCATCGGATAATAAGTTTTGATGATGTCAAGTTCGTGAAGAACAGAATGAAAATGGTAGATATATTAGTATTTTTTTTATTAATTATTGTTTTTCTGAATATTGATTGTTAGTTTCATGTTCTTATGTTAGGAATTTAATAGTTTATGTCTTCTTGTAGAAAGTGAATGATGTTCTTCTTGGAATAACACAGGCAGGTCTCTCAAGATACTTGTGTCAAAAATATGGTAAGTTCAATTTGTTTCAATATACATTACACAATATTATCTTAATATATTTTTTTGACAAAAAACTACAGTATTATTGTAAACATTTTATTAATATTAGTTTTAATATATTATATTTTAAAAGACAATGAAGATTCAATGGTTGGTAAAAGAAAAGATTTAGAAAAAATCCGTCTTCGTGGCACAGTAGCTGTAAATCTAAGAGCAGATACAAAGATCGAGGTAAAATTAATATAATCATCATCTTAATTTTATTTTATAAAACAATGTTTTTTAAAAAAATAATCAGAATTAATGCGAGAATTTGATCAAATATGAAATTGTAGGATCTTGCTGATATGATGACAAAAGGTTCAAAATGTAGATGGGGAAACTTCATAGGTGTTGTTATATTTCCTTTATGGGTAAGATCTGAGCACGATCCCTTGGAATACGTGCGGAGAGCAAAAGCTACTATGGATAAGAAAAAAATATCCATGGAAGCAATTATGATATATGGAATCATCAAATTCACCATGAAAATATTTGGGAAGAAGGTAAAATATAAAACTGACTATAAACTAATTAGTCAATATGTAATTTGTGTATATAAGAAACTATATAACTTTTAATGACAGGCAGTAGAAACTCTTGCTAAGAGGATATTTGGCCATACAACATTGACATTTTCGAATGTGTTGGGTCCAAACGAAGAAATAAGTTTTTTTGACCATCCCATGTGTTACGTAGCAGCAAGTGCATTGATTGGACCTCAAGTAAGTATCCATACTTGTACTTGTATATGGAATCAGTTTTTGTATTTTACTGAAATCATTGACAACTTTGATGACACTAATTGACTTGTGTTTATGTCTGTGATTGGACTAGGCTCTTATTATCCATTTTGTGAGCTACGTAGACAAGATTATCATCAATTTAACTGTCGACACAACAGTGATTCCAGACCCTCATCTATTATGTGATGATTTGATAAAGTCGCTCGATATCATCAAACTTGCTCTCTTGGAGAAAGGACCTCCTAAAATGGAGGTTTAAGACATGCATCACTCGATCTATATAAAATAAAGTTTTATATTAAATTGTAGTAGTGATGTACTATCTTAGCTTGGTTTCATCTCAATATTGGTTTGTATAAGTTACACTGTCGTGTTTATTATAAATATTCAAATTTGCTAGTATGCACTTTCAACGTTTTAGTTGTCTCCGACAGAAGAAAAAAACATTAGTTCATATCTGCAATCTAAAGAATTCAAAGCATCAATTTATATAATGTGTTTTGACATATAATTAGACTAGTCATAGTGTAGTTTATCTCAACGACTAGGTTTAAACAATAAAAAGTGGCGATTATATAAAAGTAACAATGAAAAACAATAAGAAAACTTGGATTACGTAAAGAATTGTGTCTTTTCATGAAATTCACATATTGTCTCTTCACCTGTAAATTGATTTAAGGTTCTAAATAATAGATTTTGTAGGAACCAAAACGACAACCTTAGCTACGGGCCTATGGCCAACGAGTGGCAAACCAGTAGTTGAGAAGATCAAACCGATTTCTCGATCAAGGCAGAGA
Organism: Schrenkiella parvula; assembly: GCA_000218505.1. Taxonomy (NCBI): domain Eukaryota; kingdom Viridiplantae; phylum Streptophyta; class Magnoliopsida; order Brassicales; family Brassicaceae; genus Schrenkiella; species Schrenkiella parvula. Next base: position 9,256,934 of record CM001190.1, on the reverse strand, counting down.
TGCGCTGAGAATAAACAGGGAGATGGTCGTGTCATCGAAGGTTTGTTCTCTCCACATGTGGTATATGGAGCTTTGAAACGCAAGACAAAGAAACAACTATCCTGAGTCAAGACCGTGTTGAACACATGCAGTGAAGAAGAGAGTCCCCATTGAATAGAGAAATTGAATATGAGAATCTCTTTCGCGGTAATTTTCCAAATTTGAGAAGCATAGCTACATGCAAAGAAGAAGTGATCTTGAGTCTCTTGTGGATGGAGACAGGAGACAGAAGACGCAGCTCGAAGAAACACCACGAGTCCAACTTGCCATACGACCATTGGTTGCGAGCCAGGATAAAATGCATACTTTCGAGTAAACGGTAAACTTAGATGAAAATGGAAGGAAGCTTCATTTCCAGCATGAAGACTGTCAGATCACTGAACAAGCAAAGCGTTGTCGCCTTACCGGCGCTACAAATCCTTAAAAGTTAAAAAGCGTATATGGTCGAAGTATTATAGGCTGTAGCATTTACACAAGACGAACAAACTTAGACCACAAGCACCAGTAACATATTTACAGAATTTGAGCTATTTCATCAACAAACGGAATTCGGCTTTCCTTTTTTCTCCGTATTACCGGAACTGTTCAAGGGCTTGAGTATTGTTGTTGTTCAATAGCTTCATCATGAAGTTAAACCTTGTGTCTGGCGATGTCTTTGGTTGTGGCCATTTCGCTCCTTCGGGAATCTTGATGCATCTGAAACCTTGATCTTTGTAAAGTTTGGTGGCACCTAAGTTGTTGAGATCACAGTGAAGGCCGATAGCTCGACATCCCCAGTTCTTGGCTAAAGCCTCTGCTTTCCAGATGAGTCTCTTTGCTATTCCCTTGCGCCGGAAACTCTCTCGAACCGCCACGTTTGATATGTACGCAATCCCTGTCCTGAAACAAGGAAAAATGACAGGATCATTCTTTAACCAAATGTATGAATCGGTCAAACACCACCAAGTCAGCTTAAGATCCCGAAACTTAATAAGTTTCCTTAGTTGCACATTATGGGATTGGGTCCTTGCTCTCAAGAACAGAGGCACAGGGCTTGACCACAGAGATATAAGATAAGAAAAAAAAGCAAACCTTCTCTGGCGAAGAGGTCCTTTCCTTGGAAGGTAATCCGCCACAGTATCTACAGTCAAGATTCCAGCTACATAACCTTTGTTTAGGCTGATCTTTGCATCAAAAGCTCCAATCTTGAAATCATCGCTTCCAATGCAGATGGTTTCATCTACTGAGCTACCTATCACAGCGACTAAACAAATCCTCTGGCACCCTGCTGGAACAGAAAACCCCATTACCATCGCCATCAATCTATCTACTCTCAGGACAACATCAAGTGGGAACGAGTATCCAGGGAAGAAGGAGCTGCAGTGAGTCTCTGCCACTTCCCAGCAGTCTTCCAATCTTGCTTCCCGGACAACGATTTCAGGTGAAACCGCTGGAAAAAGATCAACTATTTGACTTGCATTGCATGCTCCTATATATACAAACACAAAAAATATCACATTTGAGAACAACTTCATCATCCACTGATGATTCAAAGCATGTAGTCTCTTTGCCATCATTCCCTTTTCTTCTGTCAGCACTGATCAAATCAAAGACCTATTGTGATATGAATTACAATACAACACTTCGTTTGCTCAAATCATGCAAAAACTCTTAAAATTTCCAGCCTTCCTGAATATAAAAAACAGCTAAAAAATGACTGGCTACAGTCAATTGTTTCATTTTTTCAAGCACTCTACATTCTGTCGAGGACAAGACTCGATCGAAGATGGTAAACAAGCCAAACAAATCACCAATTACATCAGAAAGCCCTTAATCGAATGATTAATTAGTGGGTTAAGAAGAATTGGAAAATCGATCAAAACCAAATCCCGTAAAATCTAGCTCAATATTCTCTAGAACAGTGATAGCTAACGCCAAATAGCTGCTCAAAACCTGATTTGGAAGAGGGAGGATGAGAAATAGAAACCGTCGGCGAGAGAAGGAAGAGAGACGAGTGGCGTCTACGACGATGAATAGAGAAGTGAGAGATTCCTGAAGAGGAGAAGAAGCGGCCGTAACAGTCGTGGTTGATCAAAGCTGCTCCGGATAGCTCCGTCGTCCCCAACGGTGTGCTCCGCATTTCTCCGTTCCGCTACTGCCCAACTCTCTTCCCCAACCCAAACTGACCGGACGGTTCAACCCGGTCAAATCGTCACTCGAAATATATAAATCTTCTTCCTAGTCAAAAATTCTTTTATTAATAATTCGGTTTAGAAAAAAGAAATTCAATTCTCTCTTACCACTATTTCACACGTTTCGTACACTAAACTTTAGTGGACAAATTCTTTTAAATTAATTGAAAATAAAGAAAAAAAATCATACTATCATCCATGTCACCATCATCATCATGTCACCATCATCATCATACCACCACCATCATCATACTATTTTTTTAACTGAATATAAAAATAAATTCAAACCTAAAAGAACTTCTTTACAATGTATCAAAAGAAAAAAGAAACATTTGAGTTTAAAGTCTTGGGCGTAAGTTGATGTTTGGTAAAGCTTCTTCTGATGCTTTTAGGAAGGTTTTGTAGCAAACCACATTTGGAAGTTTGGTACCCATCTTTTGTATGTGTGGTCTTTTTGCATGTCCAATTAAACTGAATCTATTCATTATGTTTTTGTCTATGGGCTTGATTGGTCGATTTGGTAGTGATGATTGTGCTTCTTCAAATAATGTTTTCGGCCATTTTTCTCCCACCGTATGTTATATGTCTTGCTTGAAAAACATTTCTTAACAAGACGAGTTTTGTCCGATCAAAATTTGTGTTGGTAAGGACTCCTATCAACTGATGATCCCAGTTTGATTTGTCCTATAATCTAGATTACTCGCGAAAATATGTTATGTGGATATAATAAAAAAACTTAATAAGTTTGCGTTGAATATATATTTTAATTTTGCAAAGCTAACTGTTACAAAAACCTGTTTTGTATTTAGATATTGTAAAACATATTACCAAACAAACTGTTTTGTATCTCGATCTTTCAAAACAAATTTGTATGAAATTTTTTATTTTCTTTGAATTTTACAAAGTAAACAACCGTGTAAACTTGTTTGGTGGATTATTCTAAAGGAGACTACCATTAAAATAAAATCTATTTTGTATATGAATTGAAATAAAGCCCATTGTCATGAAAGTTTTGTTTGTATTTGGATTGTACAAAGCCGACTACCATGCAAATATATTTTATAGTTAAATTTAGGAAAGCGTACTACTTTAAAAAATATACTTTTTACTTATGTTTTATAAAGTATATTATCATAGAAGCTTGCTCTGTATCTTAGAATACTTAAGCAGTTTTTTTGTGAAAATATGTTTTATATTGGGATTTAGCAAAGCAAACTATATAAAACAAACTCTTTAGACTATAGTAATAACTGTCAGGTGCAGAATCCTCACGATTATCCTATGTTAAAGTTGTTTCTTACAAGTGAACAAGAAACAATAATTAACAATTTACGAGTGCAAAAGATCCAAATTCAAAAAAACGAATATCACTTATTAACTTTGAAGTCGACGCTTAAACTTATCACAACATTGAAATAAGTAAGAGAGCATCCTTAAATTCCAAAAACAAAAAACATTAAATCGTTGTCGCTGAATTTTTCAAAACTTACAAACATACAAAAGGGAAATTGTAGGAATTCAGAAAAGATAAAGAAAATTTAAAAAAGTTGATGTGGACAAGTTAGAGATTTCAAAGTTCTGATCCAATAAAATTTTGTAAGCCATTGAACCTTTACCTAAAACAGATAATGTACAGTCCGACCAAACTGCCAGCTCAATCACGATCCACGAATCTCGCCACGTGTCTCGCCGACATCATAGAAGTGTACTAACCGTGTGGTATCTCAGAAACCACGTATATCCCTGTTTAGAAGTTTACGCAGAAGCTTCTCTTCTTCATCTTTCTTTCAATATTTCTTCTTATACGAAGTAATACTATTACTAGTTTATATTCTCTCTTTTAACGTTAATCACTACTTGGTCGTATGTTTGTTTTAGTTATTTTGAGTAAGCTATTAATATGTTAATGGAGAGAGAAAAATTAATGGAGGCAAACACAGCTTTTGATTTTTCCGATAATTGAACGTTAGTTGTCCCGCGGGTTTTAAGCATCCAAAGTTCTCACGTGTTGTAAACATTATTGTTTTACTAATAATTGTGCCCTTTCTATTATTAGCATATAATGACAATAATGTCATGTAAATACGAAGAAATAATAAGAAAATAAAAAGATGAAGAGAAAATACAGAACATTAATTTGAATCTGTTAAGTAAAAGAGATAACTATGTCAATGAAATGAAAAGTTTCTTGATTGGATGTCATTTAGGAATGTCTTTTTCTCTGATCTTATCAAATAAAATCGTTGCATTTATTATGTGTATCAGAATGTATGTATCCACCCACTTTATGATTAGTCTATATCGAAGTTGTAATGGCAGAGGTAAAGTAGGACATTGAGAAACAGTCGCTAACAATTTGTCTATAGTCATACTTCCAACTTCAACAGTTCCACATAGAGTGTAACATCTCTTAGAGAAATCGTAAATTACAAAAAAAAAGTTGTAGAAAGAAATAAAAGTTGTGTTGTCAAGATATTCTTAATACCTTTATGCAGAACCAATCTCAAGAAAAATCGAGTAACAATTAATGTAGAACTATAATTTTTTTTGTTTTTGTTTTTGAAAATAATGCATTGTCGTCGGCTCTTTTATTAAGAGTGATGCCGATACATGATATGTTTGTAGAACTTGACGATCCGCCAAACGCATCGCGTCAAATGTCATATTGTATTTATCTTTGTGTCCAACCTTACTCTGGCACTGTGACGGATCCTAGCTACGTCTAGAGTTTTAGATGGGTCTTTCCACAGACAACACGTGGACAAGATTTTATTTTGATGGAGGTTGATCGTTTAACCAAAAAGATTGACTTTTTATGGTTTGGTGATTTTTATTGAGTAACTTGGATATGAGTTATTATGAAACTTTTGGAATTTGGTAACAATCTGCTAGGTCACTATAGTAGACTATAATCATTTATCCAGATCATTAAAGTTCGTAAAAGTTTATTCGAAACAAAACTTCAAGTAGATTTTCAGTTTATATATATATGGAACTAGAACAAGTTGAATTCTGTAAGCTGTAGGACGTAGTTTAGTGAAGTTCGTAGATACCGACTTCATTATCAGTCAATACTATAATCATTGTCAATAAAAAAAAACTTTGAGTAGCTATTATTAAAACAAAAAACTTAAAATAGCAAAGTATGCAATCACTATCAAACATTACAATTAAAAAGAAAAGATCTACAATTGAAAGACATCTTATTGTTGTTGTTGTTGTTAAAGGGTAAAAGTGAAACACAAATTGGTTACATGACACTATAAAGAAACACAAGTCATTTGCAACAGAATCATCAATTCGCAAATTGATCGTTGTGAGTTGAATTTTCATGTCCCTTAGCTATTCTTCTTGAGGAATGACTCATTGCAAGCGTTTCTTTATAGTTCTCCTTTTCTCTCCATTTTCTTTGGGGTTAGGACCAGCTCAAGAAATGACCCATGCTCGAGCATCTCTAAATATATAGAGAATTATAGTTAGAGAAAGAAAAAAACAAAAAGAAAACTTTAAGGTAAAATCTTAGAAAATTTTAAAGAAAACTTACTAGGGGCTTTATTAAAGATAAAAAAACATTCAATAGGAGGCTTGTCGACCACATTTTGCTGTCATGTCCATTTGTAGCTAATGCTACTCGTCAGGTAATCTAATAATTTGACTTTCAAATTGTAATAACTATTTTCCTAACTTTTGGATTTCCCTTATTCTACTTGGGTTAAAATATAAGCTACGATTTGGAGACTATCATAGAATCAACGATTTTTATATTAAGTAACTTTTAAATGACAGTGTTTGGCTTCATCAACACCACTGTAGTTGTTAAATCCATCAGTTTCTGTTTTTTTGTTTGTTTTTTTTTCTAACATATATGTCGTCTTGTTGATATATACAAAGTACAAACCTAAAAGAAAAAAAAATGAAATTTGCGAATCCTAAACAAATTGGAAACCTGACATAGAATGTCTATGATCATGTAAGCAACGCCGGGAATTAGATTATTTTCTACCCAAATTGGTTTGAACTTTATTAAGTTGATATAAGGAAAATGTAATGGTTATATATATTTTTTTTCTAGACAGTTAAACCAAACCATGTTTTTGGTAAGTGTATTAAAGTTAGTCAAAAATTTGTAAAATTAAATTTAGGTCAAACAAAACCAAGACATATATTTTTAAGATTTAGCATCGATATCTAAGTTTTGCCGAGACGTTTAACTAATTAATATTCGAAGTGAGCAGAGCTTTAGCATTACCTCTCAGGGATATAAACCAAAACCTAGTTCTCAAGTAATCTATACCAAATGTTACGAGTGAACTTAGTGAAATTAAACCCTAGGATGTAACGAGTTCTTTTGTTAATTATTGTGGGTAAAGTAAATTAATAAAATAAATTATGCATTTGGTACCAGCACTAATGAAAATATAAAATGCATTAGACATCAAATAATTTGTTATAGTATTCATTAAATCATACAGTATGATGTATAATAAATATTAAATAGCCATCGACCATGGACCAAAAATAGAATACACACAGCAAGAAAGGGTGAGAGATATAAAGCCATAAATAAAGGACAATCAGAGCCTTGCATATATCCATCCATTGTTAGATTAATGATCTTTTCTTCTTCCAACAAAATCGAATTTATTAAATAACATAAGTTACAGATTAATTAGTGGTTTGCGTATTCAAATAATTTTAAAAACTGAACTCTTTAGACAAAAATAGAGTACCTCAGGGTAAAAGAAGAAAAAAACTGAAGCCACATCTTTCCATAAATACACCCACTCACCATCTATGCACATCAGCCACATCCCTTCTCTTTATCTCTCTCTCTTTCTCTCTGACTCTGTTGAGGCTAATTAAGTGTACACATATTAAAAAGAAACGATGACGACGGATGACTTGACGGAGGAGGAGTCGTTCTCCGGCAAAGATTACCAAGACCCGCCGCGTGTGAAGATTTTCGAGGCGAGGGAGCTCGCGAAGTGGTCCTTCTACAGAGCAGTCATCGCGGAGTTCATAGCTACTCTCCTCTTTCTTTACGTCACCATTTTGACAGTCATCGGCTTCAAGAGCCAGACGGATCTCAAATCCGGCGGTGGAGCTTGCGCCAGCGTCGGCCTCCTCGGCATCTCTTGGGCCTTCGGTGGCATGATCTTCATCCTCGTCTACTGCACTGCTGGAATCTCTGGTCTCTCTTCTTCTCCATCTCTTTATCTTTCGTTATAACCATCTTTTGCATCTATATATGTTTTACCATCCACTGTATAGCTCATTTCATCTTCTGTGAGTTTTTTTCAGTTTTTTTAGCGCATAATACGTATTAAATTTTCACAAATCCATTCCATTAATTGATTTGCATATTATATTAACGCACATGCATCATAATTCAAAGCTCATAAGAGACTCGTGACAAAGAAGTAATATTTCAAAAATTACTAATTGAGGCAACTATAGTCGTCAAATGATTGATGAAACACAATGTTGTCAACTATACACATGTGGTAAGAAAACTTGGCTTTCTAAAAAAATTATTTTCCCACCGATTTTTAAAGATGTATGATTAAGATACTTTTCTGTTTCACGAATATTACTGTTTTCATATTTTTTTCTATGAAAGTTAATATTTTTAATTTCATAGCTCACCATAACAATTAAGTTAAACTCAATGTAATTTTTAAGTAAATATTAACAAATTTTATTACATGAGGTTACATTTGATATTGCAAATATTTTCATAAAGTGTGTGAAAACACCGAATCATACTACAATTTAAAAGAAAAACGAAGGAAGTAATTACTTTACTTTTGATTGTATTCTTCTAATTTTTTTAATTATATATTATATATATGAAATATATGTATGTAGGTGGACACATTATATAAAATATATAAAATATATGTATGTAGGTGGACACATTAACCCCGCAGTGACGTTTGGGCTATTCCTAGCTAGCAAGGTCTCACTGGTGAGAGCTATATCATACATAGTGGCTCAGTGTCTCGGAGCCACTTGTGGAGTTGGTTTGGTGAAAGTCTTCCAATCAACTTATTACAACAAATATGGCGGTGGAGCCAATGTCCTCGCCGACGGATACAATCTTGGTGTCGGCGTTGGTGCTGAGATTATCGGCACTTTTGTCCTCGTATACACCGTCTTCTCTGCTACCGACCCCAAACGTAATGCCCGGGACTCTCACATTCCGGTAAGCAATCCCAACTTCTCTTATCATGTTAAAGTCCCCTCTTTGATTTTGATTTATTTTTCAGTCGATAAGAAGTTGTGGTTACATTACAACTTCCAATTGAAATCATAACCCTTGATATGTTTTTACAGAAAATATTAAAATATTTACTATCTTAAACTGATTAAAGGTAAACACGAGTGATTTCACTTTATAAAAGTAATGAAGGAACAACAAAATATGTAATATTTTTTAAGATATTAAGGTTGTAATCTCAAAACACATAAACTAACTATAAATAAAAAAAACTAAAATTTGATAGTTTTCGTTATTTTCATTTATTTTCAACAATATGTAGTACTAGCTAGTGATGGTAACAAGATAAATTTTGATTTCGTTGTCCATTATTTTGGACCCAGGGACGTAACAGAATCTAGTGCCAGCTATATAAAGCATTATTAATACTGAAAACGATGTCGTGTAGCCATTTTGGCCTAAACGAAAATAATACAGACCAAGTAAATAAGTGTAGCGTCTAATTTCTTCTACGAGATAAACGACGAAAGAGTGTCCAATTATTTTCCATTCATTTCTTGTATCTTTCTCTGGTACCAAAATGTCCTTTCACGATATAACGACATAAACTCTTTGTGATTCACGTCTCTTCATCACATTCACATGCCTTTGTATGTAAATGGTCCACTGTTCACAACGACCCATGTGTTTATGCTCATACATGCATGTTCCATGATATTTTGAACGATATCTTAACCTCTCATTTCAAGTATGATTCATTACAAAACCAAATCTTTCGGTTATGCAACATTTGTCCACACTCACTCACTCTCTGTGTACTCTACTAATATTTGTACATATATATGTCATTGTTGATATATAACAACATGCAATTGATTCTTTATTTTGTTTGAAACTAATGACTTGAAGGTATTAGCACCATTGCCAATTGGATTTTCCGTGTTCATGGTTCATTTAGCAACAATCCCAATTACTGGAACCGGAATTAACCCGGCTAGGAGTTTTGGAGCTGCCGTCATCTACAACAATAAAAAGGCTTGGGATGATCAAGTTCGTATTTTCATTATTTTTCTAACTAATTACAATCGTTCTTGAGCCTTAATAATGAGTTTCTATTTCTCATAATTACAGTGGATCTTCTGGGTCGGTCCATTTGTGGGAGCAGCCATTGCAGCTTTCTACCATCAGTTTGTGTTGAGAGCTGGTGCTATGAAGGCCTATGGGTCAGTGAAGAGCCAGCTTCACGAGCTTCACGCTTAGAATTTGATTTTTCAAACTATCTAAGAGGTTGAAGAATTCTTTGGGCCAGAAGGGAAAAAAGAGATCAAAGTAATAAAAAGAAACAAAAAAAAGATTTTATTAAAGTGATCGGTGAGTGACATTTAGTGTCTTATTTGTGGCTTTGAGGGGAGGTTTGAGTGTGACATTATGAACCAAATTTGTAACATCCAAGACTGTTGAATGTATGTGTTTATTTCATGTACTGTATATGCTATTTATATTCTCTACTTATCAATGCTTTCTATATTTGATGTATCATAATTATAATTTCTCTAGTTATTGAATATCACTATCTTCCTTTTAATATAAGTACCGTTTTAACATTATTTCGCATAGACTCAAATACAAATTATAATTTTTTATTTTTGTTTCATTTTTTTTATTAATTTCAGGTAAATGTTAATTAATTTCATTGGATCTAAATCTTTTTTAGACTAGAATAATACTCATTAGGAAACATAGAGATTATATGAGAGAACATGCGAGATGTACAATGAAAAAGACCATATTAAAGTCTTTTCTTTAAGAATGTATAAACCATCTTAACTTAAGTTTCGGCAAATAAACTAATTAACGGTCGTTGGAAAATAAAAAACCTAATTAAGGGGGTCATTCAAAATGCATCTTTATTTGTTTAGCGTAGCAATGTTATAAAGCGAATCGAGGTTTATTTCTTTAGCTCGTTATAAATTATAGTTTAGATAGTTATAATAGCAACAAACAACAAAATAATTATTAAAATAACGGAAATGTTCTTGAAATTGTTAATTCAAAAAATGATCTGTTAAATTAATTCAAAAAAATTGTTTTATTTACTGTTTATATTTTCTCAAAAATAAGTATATGAGAATTTTCGAGAATGAATTTGTTCGAACAATTATATGACGACGATGTCTCATTTCAAATCCAAATTTCAAATACGTTTCATAAATATTTGTATAACCAGTGTTACGAACACGATCGATTGTAAAATGATTTATAATATTACCTCTAATATATTGGTGTTTGTCAATCTAAAACTGCAAAAATAGGATTATTTAATCAAATGATTAACTGAACATAAGCTACATAGCCCAAGCTGTTCAAAACAAAACTGAAACAAAGCCCAATAAAGCTTTACGCAAAAAGAAAAAGAAAAAGAAAAAAAAAAGAAAGAAGAAGAGTAGAAAATCAATCATCTTCCTTGTCTACTCTAGAACCTCCATCGTCTCTGCCTTTTTCACTCTCTCTCCTAAAACCCTAACCTCACAACAACAAAAATGGCTGCTGCTGCACCTCCACCGCCTCCAACTGCAGCACCAGAGCCAAACATGGTGCCGGAGACTTCACCGATCGGCCACCCTGTGTTCTCCCGTATCCGCCTCGCTACGCCGTCCGATGTCCCTTTCATCCATAAGCTAATCCACCAGATGGCCGTCTTCGAGCACCTCACTCATCTCTTCTCCGCCACCGAGTCCGGCCTCGCTTCCACTCTCTTCAACTCCCGTCCTTTCCAATCTTTCACCGTCTTCCTCCTCGAGATCTCCCGTTCTCCAATTCCCACCGTCGCGTCTCCCGATTTCACGCCTTTCCTCAAAACGCACAATCTGGATCTCCCGATCGAGGATCCGGAGAGCTACAATTTCACGCCGGATATGCTAAACGACGTCGTGGTTGCTGGGTTCGTCTTGTTTTTCCCGAATTACTCGAGCTTTCTGGCGAAACCTGGTTTCTACATCGAGGATATCTTCGTGAGGGAGCCTTACAGGAGGAAAGGTTTCGGGAGTATGCTGTTGACTGCTGTGGCGAAGCAAGCGGTGAAGATGAATTACGGAAGAGTGGAATGGGTCGTGCTTGATTGGAATGTGAATGCTATGAAGTTTTATGAGCAGATGGGTGCTCAGATTTTGCAGGAGTGGAGAGTTTGTAGGCTTACCGGTGATGCACTTCAAGCTTTCGATAAGGTAAACATCTGAGATTTGATGTTTTCATGATGATGCTGCTGCTGAGAGAGTGAGGGATCATTTCCCTTTTGCCTTTAAGTTTTAAAGTCCTTTCCTTTTTTGCTCTCTTGTTCTTCTTGTCTTTGTAAGTGTTGGCATTGATGATGGTGATGATTCTCTGTGCCACTGGATACTGAATGAGAACAAAAAAAGACCCCTTTTGTTGAATGAAACATCTGAAGTTTTAATGTAGAGATGTAATTGTGATTCCTCATAATGCTGCTTGCTTTACAAACATTCATCTTTGTCTGGAAATAACAGAGCATTCAAGCAGGTTTACATGGATAAAACGAAGATCAAGTATTATGAAGACGATATTATATACTTAAATATAGGCCTCAGAATAAGCATTTGTAGAGGAAACCACACACACTTTCAGCTTCCAGTTTTCCTACTGGCTTTAAAAGTACCTCTCTTTGATTGAGATCAATTCACTTACAAGTACACTCATTTCCAACCGATTCATTGGAGGTTTTAACAATACTTAAGCTCCACCTCCATAACCAGTTTCAAGTAAGTAACAACATCAAAGCCAACTCCCGCGGCCGCTGTGAAGAGTGGATGTGTCAGTGATGTTTAATATACTCGATGGAAGAGCTTTCTCTCCAAGGAAACTACGTTGATGGAGCCATTCTAAAGAGTTTGTCGAATAATAAGATTGTGGAAGTTTGGCCTGATAATTTATGACGCGCAAGAGGTATAATGTAACCATGAATCCATTATACAACTCCACTTGAAGGGCTCTAATATATATATATATATATATATATATATATATATATACTACTACTACTACTTATATATATATATATATATATATATATATATATATATCCATCCATCAACATTATTGTAAAACAGTTAAGGATAACTAATCTCAAACGATGATTACATAATAATTTTAGTGACGGTAATGATTTGGGCAGAAAGTGATTTTATTAGTTGATGACGTGACAATTTTTGCGAATCTCACCACCTTCATCTCCAAGTGTAAGGACCTTGATGGAGCTCATCTTGATCATAGACCGACCAAACTGAGCAAGAAAACTTCCCGAGTTTTGGAAAACACTAGCAATTTTAGCGGCGGAGGGATCAGTCAACAAGGCGGCGTCGGAGGTGAAGAGTCCTTTGTGTTGGAGGAGCGAGACGAAGTAGCCACTGTCGAGGGAGAGTGGTCCTGTGGGGTCCATTGCGACTACTGCGGAAGAGTTGAGTCTTAGAGATTTGTCAGAGCATTTAGATCTGAGGAAAGTGGCGTAGTTAGAGTTCAGTGAAGGATCTGTGTCCCCTTTTCCGGTGAAGTTCAAGAGTCTCCGACGAAACACACCGCAACGTGCTGTTCCTATTGTGTGCGCTCCTGTTTCACATAATATTTCTGATATAAAAAAATGTTTCTCATCGGATGGTTTCTATAATTTCTGTCTTTAAAAAGTTGTTTGCATTCAACAAGAATAAAACGTGAAGTGCAAGAGTTTAGCTTGTTACTATGCTAGTTAGTAAATTAGTGAGTAAATTAGATGATAAATATCACGTGTGATGCCTCTTCCATGATTCTCCTCAAATATTTTATGTTCAAGATACATCCTCAACTTTTTATAGTATACGCAATATGATGCTATTTCTTGAAGATTGGAAGAATTAAATTTGTAGCATGTCATACAATTCCTAACATGGACATGCACGTGGTTTGATATTCCCGCGATTTTCTTATATGATTGTTTCCTATTTCATAAGTTTGGTTTTTAGTTATCAGTAACGTGTAAATACTGTTTAGAGATATTATATGATTACAAAAATATAATAAGTAGAAAATAAAATGGTCACCTGACAAAGCCACGAGGTCAACGACGTCCAAATCGCTCTCGGCAAAGAGTTTCTGTAGAGCGGTGAAGTTTGCCCCAGCGGACGGTAAGTCTCTTGCGGCCTCCGTCGCCAATGAAACTTTTCCATCAACACGTCCGGTAAAGACATTCCATAGCGGCCGTCCAAACTATAACATCAACTTCCAAATTTATCATTTCCCAAAAAACTCAGAAATCTTTCTTTCTAAAGTTTTGTTATATAAACAACCGGTTGAATCATATATACCGACATCTAAACTAACCCTAAAATCAAGAATCAAGGCGTCGTGAAATATATGTAGACAAGTTTATTTAGATTACTTCGAACGAGACGGCATCACGGGCGGCTAGCGTGAGAATGTCAGCGCAAGAGACGGTTTCAGGGCATCGTTTTTCAAGAATGGACTTGATCTCATCGATAACTTCAAACCCTGAAAGCGAGAGATTAGATCTTGCTTCCTTCTCGGACGCTGCTTTTCCAGCAACTGAATCTAAAAGCAGCGATGCGTCGCACCCCTAAATATCATCAATGATTCACATTAGAGTTATCATTGTTTTGAAGATGTTCAAGAACTTGAAAAAAAAGATGTTTTCAGGCAATATATCATACCCTAACAAAGCAGTCATGGTAATGAACCCTCAGTAACTTGGCAGCTAAGCTAGGGTTTGCTTCGACTTTCTTCGACACAATCTCTCTCACGATATCCTCGGCTTGAGGACAAGTCTCGTGATAGAATTTCATCTTTAGCTTACCCTCCCATCTTCCTCTTCTCATGTTATGGTCATTGTTATCACCATTATTGTGACTGAGTCTCTTACCATCAACACAAAGTACGACAGCCAAAAACAAAACAAGCGAAAATAAAAAGCAAGCTACAATATGCTGATGTTTAGCCATGACTCGACTCTTAAGTTTTTATGTTTGCTCTGAAGTAATTTTTCTAATTGCATTTGAGGAATGCACTTGACATGGTTGCTTTATAGTGAAACTGAGGCTCCATACTCCATTTGCTCGTTGATTGTTTTCCAAGGAATTGCATAATTAGTGAAATAATTATCAAGCAGAGTTCCCTGTATGTGTTGTAAGAATGAAAGACATTATTAGATTACAAGTCAACAGCATTAGAAAAATACATAATTCCCACAAATCATTTAGCTTCATTAGCTGAACCATAACGTGAACATCTATAATGCAGATATTTTGGATTTCACTGCTGTCTCCAGGACCAATTTACATCAATTCCGGAATTTCTGTTTTTCTATTTTTCACTTTCACTGTCCTCATAAACTTAAAATATCAATCTGTTTAAAAAAAATTCTTTTTCAGTGGCCATGACCTTAATTCTTTACATGACTTCTGTGTTGAATTGCAAGGTGACCCTCCTTATGTATATGGAGTCTTTATGATACAACTCCAAATACAAGTATCAGTTTACAGCGTACAGCAGATTAATAAGCCACACACACCACAGAAAGTCTTGTTGCTAGCTTTGCAAGT
Organism: Schrenkiella parvula; assembly: GCA_000218505.1. Classification (NCBI taxonomy): domain Eukaryota; kingdom Viridiplantae; phylum Streptophyta; class Magnoliopsida; order Brassicales; family Brassicaceae; genus Schrenkiella; species Schrenkiella parvula. Next base: position 9,241,902 of record CM001190.1, on the reverse strand, counting down.
TCAACTTTCGAATCTAGAATGAACTTGTGAACAAACTGAGTGCGCACAAATAATAAATTTATAAAAATATTTTTTTATTTAAAGGTGAAAATTTTGTCTACATGTTGATATTTCCTTTATATTTTATATTTTAGCTTTATTGATTTTTTTTAAGAAGATAATCATTTGTTATTTTATTTTTTTCTTAGTTTTAAAAATTTTCTTTGAGTTATTCAGGTTTTTTTATATTTTAATAAAAATTAAGTCTGCAGTTTCTAAAATGAATTTGTTTTATATTAGTATTTATGATTATATTAATTTTAAATAATAAATTTTGGTTTTCTGTTTGTTTAAATTAAAATACATAAATTAATAAATAATTTTTTAATGAATTAATCACCAATCATTTAATTTTGATGTTTTGTACGATAAAATATACAAAAAATTTTTATGTCCTTTACCTTTCTACCTTAAATTGATAGAGAAAATTTGTTACATTTTTAGTTATATTGCTTAAAATTTTTATCAATGGTAATATATACAGTTTAATTTAATAGTAATATATATAAATTGTCACCATATTTTAATATTTTGTTAAAAATATAAATTTATAAATATATAAATGAAATTGTTCATATTACAATTAATTCTAATGTCATAATTTTTTAAATTTAAATATATTGTTATTTCTAAATAAAGACTTTGCTGATGCAGGTAAGAAGACTGGATTGGTAGATTTATAAGCTGTTAATATGCTGTTTTGTTTATATGCATAGGAGCGAACTATGTTCCCTAGGTGATACACATCAAGCACCTCGATCAGGGGCTAACATACTGCTAACACCACATAACTAAAAAATACTTGTTTTTTGGGTTACTGATTCCAGATATTATACTTCTGTAACTTAATCCAGACGAAGTAAACTAAACGTCTTCAACGCTTTTTAATTCCTCTGATTTGCTCTCTTCGGAGGCCGAGGAATTTGATGGTTCAGAACTTGCTTCAATCGCAGCAGAGATGGAGTTTACCAACTCTGATGGTGCCTCTAAATCCAAGTCAGCTGATTCGCTACTTCCAACACATTTCTTATCATCTCCCTTAATGTCAGAGTCTGAGACAGAGCACTTAGGCTCCGGTTCGCCCGAACCACCAACTGTTGGATCCTCCATTGGCAAGCTTTCCTTGCTCTCTTTCTCCAAACTTAATGCTGAAGACACATGCTCTTGTTGACCCTTTGATTCTTCCTTATCCCCCAAGATGCCAATGGTCACATTATCTTCAGAATGGTAACTTGCATTACCAATTTCCCCCATCTGTGTGGCCTCCTCAGTTTCAACTAGATTCCTGGATGAATCCTCTGGCTGAACAGAGACGGTTGTACTGCTGGCTTCACCATCAATCATTTTTCTCTTGTCTGATGGGTTCTCGGCCTTGGTCTCTTCCTCTGGACTTAATGCTGAAGACAAATGCTCTTGCTGATCCTTTGATTCTTCTCTTTTCTCCAAGACCACATAATCTTGAGAATGGTCGCTTGCATTACCAACTTCCCCAATCTGTGTGGGCTCCTCAGTTTCAACAGGATTCTTGGACAAATTCTGTGGACGAACTGAAACGGTCATACCGCTGGCTTCACCATCAAACATGTTTCTCTTGTCCGATGGGTTCTCGGCCTCAGTCTCCTCCTCCGACCTTAATGCTGAAGATAAATGCTCCCGTTGATCCTTTGATTCTTCTTTTTTCGCCCAAGACACTCATAGTCACATTATCTGCATAGCGGTCACTTGCATCACCAGCTTTCCCCATATGTGTAGGCTTATCAGTTTCAGCTAGATTCATGCAGAAATCCTCTGGCTGAACCAAAAGGGTTGTACCACTGGCTTCACCATCAAGCCCGTTTCTTTCGCCCGATGGATTGTCGACCTTTTCTCTCTCTATCACTGGGAGAGACGAAGGGAGGTCTGTACGTTCAAATAAATGAAAGACGTATTACTACTAGAAACAAATTCGTATTTAGATTTCTTCGCTGCCCCTAATGTAACAAGATGTGTCATTAAATTAATGAACGTGCATACCTCCCACTTGCTCTGCAGAGGATGGCAATTGAGCTTGAGGTTCTGACAAAAATTCAATCGAGACATCAGCTATCTCACATCCAGCAGTTTCAACTTGTTCTTTAATCTCAATGTTCTTTTGCTCAACCGTACGAGACAACGAGGACTGGACATCAGCTGGTCGTTGCACTTGCGCTGCAGAGGAAAGTGATTGAACTTGAGGTTCTGACAAACATCCAGTCGAGACATCAGATATCTCACATCCAGCAACTTGTTCTTTATCCTCAATTGGCTCAACTGTAAGAGACGATGACGGATGAACAACAGCTGGTTCTTGCACTTGCTCTACAGGGGAAGGTAACTGAAGTTCAGGTTCTGACAAACATTCAGTGGAGACATCAGTTATCTCACATCCAGCAGTTTCAACTTGTTCTTTAATCTCAATGTTCTTTTGAAGCGTGAGCGAAATCAGCATTAGGAGCTGGTAACCTTTGTGCATAACCATCATCCTGAGGCTTTAGTGGTTGACTTCGTTTGTTTATCTCAAGGAAATCCTCGTCGACAGGGGAATCAATGGGGACAGTGCCTTTAGCTGACGTAACATCAGACCGATCAACAGGAGCCTTAAATCCAGGTGAAGGTTTTACAATATCATGGACCAGCAAAGAAGAATCAGCAATTTTATTTTCTTCTGAAACAATGGAGACAGATGCTGCTCTTCCTAAGTTTGGATCGGTTGATATTGCTACTTTCTGTTCCGTCTCAACCAACTCTCCACCCACAGGAATTTTTGAGCCAATGAGCTTAGTACCTTGAGGTGTAATATCATCAGACTGAGAAACAGAACCGTCAATGTCAGGTGAAGTTTTAATAATCTCATCAATCATCAGTGAAGACCCAGAGTTTTGCTTTTCAACTGAAGTTTCTACTCCCAATTTTTGATCGGCAGGTTGGATTATATTCTCTGCCTTGCTGGTCTTATCTATGTTCATCCCATCAGGCTCATTTGTTACTGTTGTTTCAGAAGGCTCCTCAGCTTTATGTTTTAACAGGGAAGTCTCTGAAAATATCTCTTTCATGACACGAGCAACATCAGTCACATCAGTAGTTTGTTTCCTTCCAGAACCACCAATACCTGATGTTTCTTTTCTTTTTTCCTGACTTGTACTGGCAGAAGAGTGTGCAACTGACGGGTTGAAATGGGATTGTTCTTGGACAACAAAATCACACTTATTTCCAAGTGATATAATTTTGGATCCTGATGAATCACCACAGCTGACCTCAATTTGTGGTGTCGATCTTGTACTCCGTGCAGAAGAGCCATCAGCAGCAGGTACAGCTTGAACATGTTTCCTTCCTCGCCGTCTAGGAGTTTCTCCTCTATTTGGCATTTTACGCCCTTGCCTCTTAATAGGCATGGCTGCAGGGGGAGAAAGAACACTAGCGCCTTGAGCTGTAAAGATGACAGGGCATAACGGTTAAAATTAAGAATCCAAAGCAGGTTAAGTAAGTTTCGATGCTTCAAATATTTGCAGGTTAAGCAAGTTTTAACGCTTCAAATATTTGTACCTTCCACTGTAGGAAAAACAAGCTGGGGACTTGATGGCCGATCAGCATCTAAAGGTGAAGTTGTCATGGTAGCCGAAGCTGTATAAGTTCGATCCTCTGGATATTTATTTCGTTCAGACTCAATGGAAGCTATTGAAAGACTTTCAGATCCATCAGAAACAGAAGAGACAGCTCTTTGATTTTGAGCTGGGGGACGATCTGCAAAAAAAATTGATCCTCTTAAAATTCTTGCGAACAATATCTTATGATGTATGTATGTGAAAAAAATTAAGCGATGTGCGAGTTATATACCTAAAGTAGCAGAGCTTGGTATGCTAACTGGCTGTTTTAGAACTCCTGAACCCTGGTTGTTTCTTACCTCTGGAACAGCAGGCTTGTTCTTTGCAGCAGCTGTTTTCTTATCCAAGGACTTCTCCGATATATTTGGCGACTGAACATGTGCTCCAGAACCAAAACCAGGCGGTGCATCCAGATCTGCTACGTCTGGTTTGTTTTTAATGCACTGCAGGCTACTCTCCGGCAGGGAGGCAGCACAAGAGGGCTGCACAGCAGTAGTATCAGGATGGACGAAAGGCGCTGGCTCAGGATTTGAACTACTTCCTTTAATAGGTTTAGGGGCTTTTGCATCAATATCAACCACAGAGACGGGAACAGTTACTAAATTGGATGCTACGGGATCACCAGAAAGAGATGCAAGGGCATTAGTTCTCTGAGAACCTATGGAACTATCAGCACCACGCAACATATTTTCCACTCTCCTTCCCCTTCCTGCGCCACGTCCCCTGCCTCTTCCCCTGCCCCGACCTCTCGCTGGCATTGGAGCAGAATTGGAGGCTGGAAGTGGTTGAAAACCAGGTGGAACAGATAAATCGGGAGAAGTAACAGCAAGAGCCAAACTAGAATGGGAAACTGTTTCATCCTTTCTTCTAGGGATAGCAACATCAGAACCTATAATTGCTGATGATCTAGAATCCCCTGTTGCATGTGCCCTGCCTGGGACTGATACAGATAAATGATTCAACGTTTTATCGGCTCTTTTTGGCCTACCACGGCCCCGTTTTACCGGTTCTGTTACTTCTTTTAGTGGCTGCTGTAATTTCTGTAGAGGTTCCAGGGATTGTGGAGTCGGTGCCAATGCCGTAGTTGTGGGGGGCACTGTGTCACCAGTGCTTCCAGCCACAATATCTACTTTATCATTTGCCAAGCTCTTTTCACCAGTGTTTCCAGCAAGTATATCTACTTTCTCATTTGCCAAACTCGTTTCAGCAGCGTTTCCACCCAGAATATTTGATGTAACATTTGCCAAACTCTTCTCACTTCCTTCTTCCTTGCCTCTGGGAGAATCGGTTGACTCAGTCTGACACATCTTTTCAAACTCCTCCTCTGTCAGTTGCTCTTCATAAGATCGAACCTTGTGAAGTTGCAAATTTTGTCAATTTAAAGTAATAAGCAAAGGTGCTACCAGCAGTATCATAGTAAGGTGGACAATGGAGTGTTAAAAAAATGACTCAACCAACCTCTCTTGCACGTTTGCCTCTTCCATATTGCTGAGTATCGAAGCCTCCTACTGAACCACCCTTCCGCTTCATGCCAACATTTGATTCTACTGCAACCATCGGGACATTATTTACTTTCATTGCTTCATATAGCAGTTTTAAGTCATCTTCAGTAACAAGACGAGAGGGGACAGGTGGTGTAGGTGCAAAACTTTTTGACCCTGACCCCTGTACCAAGCTCTTCCATGTTTCCTGCAGGGCCATGGCAAGTCAGAATAACATCATAAAACCTGAATAAAATGGAAAACCAAAAATAAAGTTATTAAAAACAAACATACCATCTCATCTTCTTTTCTTTGATTGTCGATGGATTCAAAGATATCGATCTCTGACTCCCTAGAAAGACAACAGAAATGTCAGATCTACAAGAAAGTTACAAAATATAAAAAAAAAAAACTCGATATGCATGGAAATGTACAAGGAGTTCCATCTAAGATTAAGATAGAAGAAACTCAACCTATCATTTAACAGCGAACATATCAAAATACCTAGTAGATGATATGCGGATGGGAATATTAGTATGGAAAACGATAGCAGAAACTACTTTACAGTTAGAAAGTAAAATTACTTCGCACAGACCTGTTTGCAGTAATCATAGTGCACAATTTAAGAATCCAAATGAAATCAAAATATATGCACAGATAATATTCTACAAGAAATGATAAACCAGCAGTCACCTTCGGGCTATAAGATCATTTAAGGCATCATCGTCCAACACTGGAGCAGCCTCCTCTTTCTTTGACTCACGCAATAGGGACTCCAAATATTCCTTACGATCTTCGGCGCTGTTACAAAACAGCAAAAATGATTACATTAGAAAGTTGGTAGCTAGTACTTTTGAAGCAAAAAATGGATTTCTCTGGATTTACCTTGTGTTGTTGTCGAAGAAGCCAGCAGTTATGCTCTGGTTAGCAACTCCAAGTTTATGTTCGGCTGAAGCTCTAACTTGCTCCTCAACAGTATTGACCTTAGGTTACAAGGAAGACAACTAAGTCAGACGGTTCATAAATAAATACGTATCAGTGGAAAGGGAACACGCAGAGAACAAATTAGGATCTCCTAAGGCTACAAATTACGTCATGAAAATAACAATATATTTAAGATAAATGCACTACATAAAGAAGCCACAAAGATGAAACGAAAGAATAAAAAGCACATATATTTAAAGAAATTTGAAGTCCTTGCAGACAAGAGTAAACTAACCGTTTCAAAACGAAGAACTAGAACATCTCTTTTCTGGCCAATCCTGTGAGCCCTTGCTTGAGCTTGTAGATCAACCTGAAATATATAATAATTGCCCTTCAAAATCTGAACTGATGTCCACAGAATAATATTACTTGACATGAAGGACTGTTATGTTTAACCTGAGGATTCCAGTCCGTGTCAAATATTATTACAGTATCAGCAGCTTGAAGATTTACTCCTACTCCACCAGCCCGTATGCTGAATTCCCATGAAAAGATTCAGTCATCACATCCAAATACTTATGAGTATTACAGCTACTTACAATTTGTTATTTCTGAATGTAACATGAATCATTCTAATAAAGCATAGAGATAAAAAGAAAGTCAACGATGAAATATCATGTATTACCTCAACAAAAATATGAAATATGGTGAATCAGACTTGTTGAAACCGTCGATAAGAGCGCCGCGATCACCCCCAGATGTGTGCCCATCTAACCTAAGGTATTTGTATCCCTTGAAGGTGAGGTAATCCTCCATAACATCAAGAAGCCTAGTCATTGTTGAAAAGAAGAGAACCTGCCGGAATTCATGCCAAAAAAGTAAGAAACACTTATATGCATATGCAGTCAAATTAGGGTAAACATGCAGCAGAGAACAAATCATGGCATCATTGTGCATTTCACAAGAAATAGAATTCGGCATTATTAAAGCAAAAAGTAAAGGAGAAATGCCATCTAAAACATACCCAACTTACTCCCGAAACTAGTAATACTTCATGCAAACAAAGCAAATATAAATTAAATTCTTGTGATCCACATTTTACAATCTTTCAGGGGCAAGGTAACCGGAAGGCACTTTAGCAGATTACATGATATCTCGTAATACAGCTTGAATAATTAGCTGTTGCTTATTCCAGCATTTAATCATCAAAACTATTCCATTGCCATGATAGTGAACAAAAAATTATTACCCGATGATCAGTTGCTTTGAGTTTGGGCAAGAGCCGGTCCAACATCTCAAGCTTCCCACACAGTCTTATTACTGGAGGCAGATAATGCTCCGGAATTAAGCTATTGACCTAGAGAAAGTGATTTACACAGACCTTCATCAGAACTTTCCTTAATTCCCTAACCAGAAGTTCTTTGCATTTACGTAGATAATTTCCGGGAAAATGAAAACATTACCTCCTCTGTATGAAGTTGGCTGAGATATGGATGATTACAAATATTCCGAAGCTCCATCACTGAGTTGTGCACTGCACGAGACTGTAAAAAGAAAACTAACTAAGAAATAATTGAACATCATCAAAAATCTGACAATATGCAGAGCAAAGCAGCACCTTCACGTTTCCAAGAGAGCCCAGATTATCCTCAACCCTCTTCATCAACAGCTTCTGATATGCAGAAGCCTCACACCGTATGAGTCTCTCAATCTTTTCAGGAAGTTCATTCTCAACCTACCAAAATAAATTAGCTGATATAATTAAAGAAAAAATTAACACAAAATAAAAAAACTGAGATGCATACATTTTATGGCAGTAACCTACCATATTACTAAACTAATGAAGCGATACTAGAATGACAAGGTTGGAGTCTACAAAACCGAAGGGAAAAGGAACAATGTTGCATGGAAAATATCATGTTATCAACCTTATGTTTAAGCCGCCGCAACACGAATGGTCGAAGAACTTGATGAAGACGATTGATGATCAGCAGATTCTCCTCTTCTGATAGTAACGCCTAGTCAGACGGCAATCATAAGCTTGCAGTTAAAACCACGATGCCTTAAGATTAGTATACCCATTATTATCAGAATAACAGGACAGTAAATGCTACCTCTTCAGCGGAATTATCTCCATTACTTTGAAATGGTTTGTTGAACCACTGTGAAAAGTCTTCTGACGAGTTGAATATATTAGGCAACAGGAAATTAAGCAGAGCCCACAATTCTTCTAGGTTGTTCTATAAGATATATAAAATAATGAGATGATGAGCCATGTCCACAGCAGATAATAACAACAAGAAGATAGTAAAATCAAGAGTATGTGTCAAAAGAGTTATGAGAAGGAGAAGAAATGAAAAATATACCTGCAATGGCGTCCCAGTTAACAGGAGTCGGTGGGAGCTATTGTAGTGTTTCAGGTCGGCATTTAACTTGCACGATGCATTCTTTATGCGGTGTCCTTCGTCAATAATAATGTAATGCCAAAGGATCTTGCTTAATTTAGGCCTATCGTGCTTGTTCATTAGATATTCATATGTTGTCAAAAGGACATTGAACTTCTGATGAACAATTTGCTCCCTGCAATTAAAAAAGAAACTAGCGACCTTAATATCTGAGACATAAAGAACAACAGTAATTAAAAATTTGCTCATCAGTACTTAAATAGCTTGCGCCTCTCTTCAGGAGGGCCGCAATAAACAATTTTCTGAATTGTCGGGGCCCAGAAGTTAATTTCTGACACCCAGCCTGGCAGTACAGAGGATGGTACAACAACCAAGAAGGGACCTCTATCATTTTTTGTCTCCATCAGATAGCAAATCAACGAAATAACCTGAATGAAACAAATTATAAGTGATGAAACAAATGCATCTTATAACCAGTTCACAACAAATATACCATGTGCGCATATGTACTAACTGGGGTGCCATTTAATACCTGAACGGTTTTCCCAAGACCCATCTCATCAGCTAGAATGCCATTCAAATGATTGTTGTACAGGGAAAGAAGCCACCTTAGGCCATTCATTTGGTACCTAAAAAGTCAGATTTTGTAAATATAGGCATTCCACAACACACTCTTACCAAAACAAAGAGGTGCTCAAATGTATAGTTACAGGAGCCAAAAAGGCGGGTACGATCCACTTACTCTCTTAATTTTCCACCCTTAAGGGAAGCTGGCTGCTCGTTAATATTCTCTTTTATACTGCCAAAAAAAATCTTGTAAGTAGAGGAATGAGGAAAGATGCTCCAATAAAACTCTATTTTACAAAGACATAACCATTATTTCGGACAAAAAAATCTGAAGGCAAATAAACGACAATTCAGATATGAATCAGAAAACTACGAAACTTGAACTTCCTTTTGGAAAATATTTGGCAGTAATTTATTACCTGTGAGCCATCAAGTAGTATTTTTCATTGCTTTCCAAGTAGTGCTGTGTAGCATACAGATCCTAACCACATCAGAAACAGATGGAGGTACGCATACACACAAAAAAAAAATGAAATCTCGGAATCGATGACTTGCCTTTGCCTGATCACTCTCATCTTCATTTTCAACCGAGGTTTCATCTTCAACAGCGATTGACGTATGCGTCTCATCTGCCTCATTCTCAAATCGACTGGTCAAGGATTTCGCCTCCTTCAACTTGGATCCAAGTTTTTGCAGGTACTTCTCTGTCTCTTTGAGAAGTTGCTTTACTCGATCTGACTTGGCATCCTATATTTTCACCAATCTAACTAATTACACAGCATAGAGAAGCAACTTAATTTTTAAACTTACAAAATTAGTTCAGAGATCCAACCTGCACCATACGAAGATAACCCTCCACATCATTAATCTTTAACAGATTAATCTTCTCCCGTTGAATTTTGTCAATTTTTTCCCGATGAAAGCGTTCCTTTCTTTTGTGGAACTCCTTTACATATCTATTGAAACCCTTCCACCTTTCTCTCCTAGCTTTAAATAAATCCTCTAGCCTTTCCCTAAAGCAAGGTTCAATCAAAATTTGAAGTTTAAGAAACAGTTAAAACTAAATATAGTAATGTTCTATTAGTCTCACAAAACAGGTCAAGAGAAGAATGGATTAGGATATAAAACTAATTGCACGTACTTGTGAACTTCTATCTCCCCAAAGAACTCCTTCTGCCTCTCACGAATTCTCCTCTGTCGCTCTTCCTTCATCTTCTGCTCATACTTCTCAAGCTGTTTAATCCTCCGGCCATGCTTATGTTTCTTATATGACTTTAGGTTCTCAACATCAGTTGCAATTGGTTTGAAGAAGTTGTAAAGAAACTCACTGCTTCAACAAATCAACAAAGCACTAGCAACTGAGAAATGATATGACAAGTTGAACATATAGTCATATATAGAGATAAATACATAAAGTTTGCATTCTCGTATAGCAATAACAGAATAGCTAGTTGAATGTCTTGTAAGCTCCAATTATTGTGAAAATAGGCTGCTGAAACATCCATTGAAATCTTAACATTCTTGAAACCAAATTACAAACAGTTACCTTCTTAAACGACGTTGCAGATTCAACAGCTGAAGCTTTTTCAGTTCTATTACACTCTTGGTCTTTGTAGATATATCCTCCGACGAACTAACAGATTCCTGCAGATTAAGAGATGTAAGTTGGTATAATTTATATCCAAAAAAATAATCGAGAGAGCCATATAAAGTACTGACACGAGTACAACTAGTTTAATTCAGATGTGAAGGGGGTTTCAGATAAATGACCCAAGACCAAAACAAATAATCCTACCAGTTACTTCAAATATAAAAATGAGAAGCAAATGCATAAGACAAACAAAATTTTACCTGGTCAAGAATTTACCGGATCACAATACCATGCCTATCTATATCCAGAAATAGATATTATAATTAAATAATATGACTATTGATCTTCCAATCGCAAGAAAGGATACAGAGACCACCAGAAACAACACACAGAATGCATAAAGTTGAACACAGGAAAAATGAATCACTAGTAAGAAATAAGAGGAGTCACAAACTATTAAAAGAAAGAGTAAGACAATATAAAGGGGAAGAGAGAGACCTTCAACTCATTGAACCGTGCACCAATTGCTTGGTCTGCTTTCTGCTGTTTAAGACCCCAGCTCCGATCAACCAAAAGTCTCCTATTCTGTCGATCCATAATCCATTTCTGTGACATGGTGTACTTAGGCAACCGTTGCATGTTACCTTCCTCTTGATCTGCAAGGTATTATACATCCATGTTAGAAATTTATGAACCACATTAATTCAAACTTCTCTATTGACAAGAGAGAGGCCTATCATCAACAATTCGCTCATCTACGGTGGTCCACTGACCTGACGCACATAATTCATCGAGTGGAGAAGTGGAAGTTGAGATGTCATTACGGTTAACAATTCCGGCCCACCCCACCATCTCTGCTGGTGCGTGTTTAGTTAGACCACCTGAAGAAGAAGCCAGCTCAGAGTGACTACCAGAAACCTGATTTTGCACCTGCACGTCTGGAATTTTAGATGCCAGAAGAAGCCTTTGTCCATCAGGAAATACAGCATTTGAGATTTTCTCCTCTAGTCGTGGCAAGTCTGTTTCTTTTGATGAGAAGTCCATTTCAGCCAATCTTCCGGTGGGATTATCCATTCTTGCTGATGGAGCTGAGACTTCGTGAATGCTACCCGATTCACTAAGAGAATGTGTTCTTCCTTTCTGATCAAAGAGTTCTCTGCGAAAACCATCTGTATTGCAGGACAATTACAATCCCAGCATGTCGAAAATGACTAAGGAAATAACCTAAGGAGAAGCAAATAGTTACCATCTTTGGGGAAGATATTTCCAAGGGCGATATCAATGTGCAGTTTCTTTGGCATCAAACCATTTCTAGGAGAAGGAAATCAATCAGATCTTTTCAGAGAACATTTGCACCAAACTGAGTAACAAGAGGTTCGGACACTGCAAATTACCTGAGAGCTAAGAACACAAGGCACTGGGCTCTGAGCTGCTTCAATTGTTGCTCTTTAAAAAGCGGGCCTGAAGGGAGTAAATCCTCTGCTGCGACAGATTTTCCAGTATCTCTATGAGCTGGAGGCCTGACTGCTGTGACTTCACTGTTTTGCCATCCACCCTGCCACAGAAATGAACATTTGGATTAAGAGGGCATTATTAATAACTAGGCTACTTCGGCAGTAAGTAAACGAAAAGGACCTTTGTAGAACTATATACTTAGTTAGACTATATGCATGTAAGATTCAAAACCTCACATCAAATGAGAGGTTTAGAACAATATTGCCCTTTTGTAGAAAATAAGTTACCAATGGAAATTCAATTAGATTCTTCATATTTAAATTAGTGAAAAGAAATAAATAAAACAGATCAAGTTCTTCTAAAGAGGGACAAATGCTTCCGCAAAAAAAGTCATCATGTGGCACAGACGGCATCTCCTTGTTTAAATTTGAAAAATGTTTTGGCGACGAATAAGATTAGCGCAAAGTTGTAGCATGTAAGATACTTCAGTCGGGAAAGCTCACTAATATGATTTCAATAAGCAATGATATGAATATAGCATGTAATGCAAACTGGAGGATCCCAACAATCTTACAGTGTAAATGAATGTACCTGAGGAGTCGTGTATACATCTGATGACAACCCGACATGCAAATTCTCAATGTCACCTGAGTTTTAGTAAAGAAAAAGTACACAATTAAACTAACCACTTAACATTCATATAATGGTAGGTTGCAACGCCGTGTTCATAACTTTGAATTTATACCCAAAAAGGTTGTGTTTATATTTCTTCATATAAAAAAATTATCCATCTACAAGGAATCATCAATACCTGTACCAGGCATTTCCATTTTGCTCATTTTTCTAGTCTGATCATCAATTGGTCCATGAGTATCAAATAGTTGCGAATTATCCATATTTTGCTCCCACGAAAACGATGACTCACCCCTCTTTCTCTTTGTACTTGACTTGACATCTCTTTGATTCATTGTCTCACTCCTATCGTGAGATTGAGAATTTCCTGACTTAGAATCCAAGCTGGATGGACTCTCGTGATCAAAGGATCTGTTACTTCGAGTTCCAGACCCTTGGTAAACGGCTTGTGATGCACTGTTTGATCCACCAAGCTGCCTACTAGAAGTAAATGCATCATATTTTGACATCTCATTTTCAACTAGACTTGCTTTACACTCATTGCTAACTCCAACGACTTGGGAAGACCCTGTATGCAAATTTAACATAGCAATCAGATAAGCAGAAGAACTTTCACATGGTAAATAAAACTCTAAAAGAGAAGAATTGGATATACCAGCCAAATGTGCAGACCCAGAATCTTCCATTTGGGTCCCACCAGCATGAGAAAGACGCGACGACTTCAAAGCTTCAATGTCAAGACCATGTTGATTGACGACAGTTTCCATGGCCCTATGAATTTGGAAAGAAATTATCAGAAGAACTAAAGTGAAAACATGAACAAGAGTTATAATTGACACGCAGCTTTAACTCTGAATGCCACATTGCAAGTGAATTACGACTTCAATGAAAGCTTAGTACTCAACCCAGCAGCTTTTGAAAAACTTTGCAATTAAATCAGGGCAGGTTTTGGAAATAAGAAAACCATCAAAGTTTCAAGTTAGATAAAGGCTACAGCATTCAATTCGGTGATACACAGCATTTTTAGGAAGATGTAACCCGCTTCCTGATATCATAAGAATGTAACAATAGGCAGTATTTTATTACCGAATGACTAGTTTAAAGCAATACCTCGATATGACTTGATACGGCATTGAGTGTTCCTTTCCGCTGGTTTTCATGTGCTGCAATATCTGAAGTATCAAAAGAACAAATGAATTTAAAGCAAAGGATTAAAAGCTTAAAATACAAAGGAAGCATACACGAGGTTAAGCCACACAAACCACATAAAGTTTTGTTGCTAGCTTTGCAGGTTCATCTTTCGAATCTTGAATGAGCTTGTGCAGAAACTTAGCTGCCTCCAGCTCAATATTATGTGAAGATGTCATCTTTAATTGTGCTAAACCAGTATGTACATCATGTAAGAAACCCCTGCATCACTGCGCATCAAAGGTGAGAATTAGGTGACACCCTGCTCATCTCTATTTCAGACTCGAGAAAAGCCCCAGTGAAAAAATAAAGCTTTTAGCAAGGAGGCAAACAAACAAAGGCATATCATTCTCTAATAGTAACGGAGAGAACTCAATTAAAAGAAAATGACGAAATTGAATTTGAAATTGCCTTAAGCAAAGCTCTGCTTTACATCTTTGCTTCGTAAATAAGCTAACAGAGCGAAATTCCCCGGACAACAGAGAAAAGTCGACGAATTTCTCCAGGAAATGCAACCAAAACATACGAGACTTGATGCAACCCATATCAAACGAGGGTCACAACAAAAACCCTAAAACGCGATCTAACAGCAAAGATGAAAAACGAAGAGCTTTACCCAGTCAGAGATCTGCCAGTAGGAGAAAAAGCAGAAGGGAGTTTCAGTCGAAAACGTTGAGCTAAGAAGTGAAGCCGTATGCGAAATGGCGTCGTCGCTTTAAAGAACCGAGAAAAGAAAGCGCACCGGAAGACTCACAGTTCCTACTTGTATTTCTACGGGCCTAAATATAAACTATATCAGCTTTGTATAAAACTCGAGAAAAAATCTCAACAGTTATATTTCTTTTTTTTAATATATAACAGATACTTGAATAGACTGAAAAAACTAAATATGAACTTACATTTTTATATGGCATTAAAATAATTTAACATATTATAGATATAAATAATCTTATTTAAGTAGATATCTATTTGTTTGTTACATATGCACATATCTTTCACACCACAAAAAAAAGTGAATTATGTTTTCAAAAAATCAGTATTATTTAATAAACAAAATAAACTTCAATTATATATCATTTATTGTTTATCTGTTAACGGTATACTTTATTTAATCAGTAATTTGAATTTTAATGAATGAGATTTTCTTTTATAAAATTACATGATGTTTTCTTTCACATTTTTTATAAATGACATGATGTTTTCTTTCACATTATTTTATAAATGACATGATGTTTACTATCTCATAAAATAAAATGTTATCCACTTATAAATGATCAAATAAGTTATTTCTTTTAATGAAAAACTGATAAATTTTTATAATTAGTACTTGCATTTTAATAAATATTTTATATAAAAAATGAATGCAGATGAATGGACAATTTATCAAAAATTCTAAAATATTATAAATAAAATCTCTTATCGTGTGCTTGAATATTGTGAAGAATTATATCGTAAATATATACATGTGTGATAACATGTAGGATCGTTCGTTATATCGTTGTTTATTTGTATGTTACAGAATAAAATGTGTTATTATTCAAGAAATTAAGATAATTGTAGATAATTCATTAAATTATAATATATACATATATAGATAAAAGCAAAAAAAAAATCTCTGATACCAAAAGATAGCATTGTATTTTGTTGTTGTAGCCAATGTCCATATGTAAGAGTCATTTTCTGAATTGCATTCAACTCCATGTAACATTTGTAAAACACATAAAAAAATGGCAATAGAACCATAACTATTCTTTAGGTAATTAGATTTTTTTCTTTTTTGTCTTAGGTAATTAAATAAGATATTATCTTCTTCGTTTGGAGAAAAATAATAATAAGAGTGAACAAATCTAGAAGACGTGTGACAAAATACTCTTTGACAAAACCAATCTGTTCTTTGTTTCTTCAAAAGCTTCTTCAAGTTAAATCATTTCTCTTCTCTTCCTCCTCCAATCATATCGGAAACTCTGTACCGACAACAAAAGTTAATGGATCCTCCATTCGGCCACACGCACCACCACCACCACCACCATCGGCAACAACGCGACGACGGAGAAGATGATCGTCAATCCTTCAACCCACCACCGCCATACAACAATTTCGCCGATGCTCCGAGACCCCCTGGCCTTTACCAGCCACAGCCTCATTTCGATCCTTACGCGCCTCATCCGCCAGCACCGGCGCCTTACCGATCGGAACCTCAATTCGATCCTTACGCGCCTCCTCCGCCAGCGCCTTACCGATCAGAACCTTATTTCGAAGCTCCGTCACCGCCGCCTCCGTTTAGTCATGTGAGCCATGTCGGCCACCACACTTCCGAAGAACCGTACCCACCGGAGCACCACAGTTACGGAGGTTACCCGCCGCATAATTCGGCCCGGGAAAGCCACGGGGACCACACTGGCGTCATGCACGTGTCTCACCATAGCTCACATCAGACCCACACTCCTTCTGGATTCCACCACCGTCCTGATGAGAACCGTCTGCCTGATAATCTTGCCGGACTTGCCGGAAGACAAACGGTGAAGGTCTATTCCAAGGCGGAGCCTAACTATTATCTGACGATCAGAGACGGTAAGGTCATTCTCGCCCCATCCGATCCATCTGATGAAGCTCAGGTAATATATCATCTCTCTCACCAAAATCCAACTACTTTTTTTTGCTATTTTGTTTCATTTTCCGATCAGAGACGGTAACAGTTTGCTGATTATAATAATAAGGAAAAACCATTGATTTCATGTGTTTGATCCATTTGAGAATCTGAGTAACTTACGATTATGCATAGCTTTTGAAATTGTCTTCAGTTGAATGATTGGATCTTGTTGATTATGATTTAGAATGCAGAAAACGTATCAGTCACCGTGTTCTACACTATAATTAGTTTTTGGTGTAGTTTCCCAGATGCTCTTGTTCTGTTCATGTTTAGCTTCATATACAAAAACAGGCATTGGTTGTATAGGTTATTATTCTGATGTTTCCATTGATTGAGCATGCTCAAGCAAGAGACTTTATTGTTTGTTGATATCATTGCTTGCAAGTTTTTTTTTCCTTTTTTGTGGTTCTTTGTTAAAGATCTCCAATCTATATATCTGAGAAAGATCAGATAGTTGCTGTCATTATTGGTTTTGATATATTGTGTATTATTATATTCATGGTTAATTTCCTTAAGAAATGGTTTCCAATGCGCAGCACTGGTACAAAGACGAGAAGTACAGCACTCGAGTGAAGGACGCAGATGGTCATCCTTGTTTTGCTCTTGTAAACAAGGCTACTGGTGAAGCCATGAAGCATTCTGTGGGAGCTACCCATCCCGTAAGCCTTTCTTCCATCCTCGTTTGTCCCTCGACTTCCGTTATTTCCAGTGCGACATCTCAACTTGGCGAAAATTCTATTTGTATTTTTGGGGTATTGCAGGTGCATCTAATCCGATATAATCCTGATACGCTCGACGAGTCTGTGCTATGGACAGAGAGCAAGGATTTGGGCGACGGGTATCGAACAATAAGGATGGTAAACAATGTGAGGCTAAACGTTGATGCTTATCACGGTGACAGCAAATCTGGCGGTGTCCGTGATGGCACGCTTATCGTCCTCTGGGACTGGAACAAAGGCGACAACCAGCGTTGGAAGATCTTTCCTTTCTGTAAGCTTTCTTTTTAACCCTTTCTGCTTGATTTATAAATTGCTTACATTGGACCAAACTAGAGACCGTGAGGTAAAAATGAAATGGCATTGGTCAAAACCAGAACGATAACTCTAATAAGCTAATGTATTGATCTAGTTGTATCAACTCCATAGATGACTATTGCAAATTAGTAGAGAAGCATATTATTGAATATCAATCTCTTTTTAACTGAATGTTGTAACTACAGGAAAATTGGCGGGTGGAGTGGTAAAAAGTGGTTTTGTGTTTAATGAATAAGAAAGAAACAAAACTCATATTTTGTTAATTGTTGTTTATGTCTTGTAAGACTTGAGTTTGTGCCACTGGGATCTGTAATTTACTTATACTTGTATCTTATGTATGCATTGATATACAAATACACTTACATATGTGGTTTATACTTTTTCTAATTTTTTGGAATGTTTTTTAATCACTAAATTTCTAGTGAAAGAAGTACAAAACTCTGCGTTATATTTGTTCGAAGCAATTTTTTAAATGATTGAATTATTGAATTTGTTAAAAAGTTTGGGACTTTATACTATAACGACCCAGCCACTTTCTCATCACTAAGTTTTACCAATCAGCTAGATATTTTATGTGCTTGATGCGTTAGTCGACCATCACGGCACCTTCAAGCTATCAATACGTGTAGATAGGCAAAGAATTTTTTTCGAATTGGTCGACCAAACACAATCATATATCGAATTTTTTGCTACCGGTTTCAATGTTAAATAGTATATTAAGTGAGTTTAATGCAGCTCATCTCATCTAATAATCGGCACAAACTGAAACCGTTTGGACCAAGATTGTCATTTTTCAAGGTTTAGTTTTGACCAAAAGGATAGAACACTGGTTCGGTCAGACCAACACAAACCGACTAAGCATAGAAGTGAAAGTTTATTTTTCCAACATACGATAAAGATGTCTCTCCCCATACATATTCGCCATGTTTGCCCTTCAAGCCGTGCTTGAGTTTGGAGTCTTCATAGTCCTCGCCGATCCTTCAACATTGTCTGATCTCGCATCAGGCAATTCAACGGCCACGATCCCAACTTCATTCAGATTGAGATTGGTTTCATTTGTTGGTTGTTTCTCAGTAGATGTGAGTTTTGGCAAATCCGTTTTACTCGAATTGTGATACATCATGTATAGTATCATCTGAGCTATACCAAATAAAAACCCGAGAATGTTTGGCATCTGAAGAGAAAACGATAGAGTATAATTAGTAGAGTGGCTAAAAATGAAGAAAGGTGAATAATGTCAAAAAGGTAATAATATCCATTTACAGCAATGAACTTGTCCTTGATAAGAAGTCCATAAAAAAACCACATGACGGCGTTGAGAGTGAGAGACAAGGAGAGAAGAAACGGCATGTACTCCACACTCTTTGTCCTTATCACCTTCCTCTGCAACATTTAACACATTACACGTCGTGTTTTTCAATTTCCAAATCTCAAAAAAAGAAACGGCTTGATGTTTTGAAGAAAGCTGGGGATGGATCACCATGACGCTCAAGGGAGAAGCAAAGACGGCGAGACTGTAAGCAGCACAGACCCATCCAACGGTTGAGACTCGGTTTGGCTTTGGAACTAAAAGATCAACTAGAAGAATCAAGAGACCTAGTCCACCTATGTTGCATATCACTATCAACTTCAACGTGAATATCTGCCACGTGTACATCCACATTAATCATAGTTAGAGATCATAATCAAGATTTAGGAACCAAGAGTGGGGATAGAAACCAAACTCAACAAAAAAATGATAAAATTTTGTTTCAAATTAACTTTGTTAGTTTAGGTATTTACAAACCTTGGCTTCTCTTGGTGCGTAAATGATATAGAGAAACAAATAGGAGATCTCAATGAAACATCCGAAGGTGTTAATGCTGATGATGAGATAAGCATGTTTCTTCATTATTCCATAGTAGAGAAGAAGAGTTGCACTTGCAAGTGCACATATGTACGGTATGGACTGAAACCCTTTTGATGATTTCTTCTTGTATATCCCATAGAACGTTGGCCTATCAATTAGATACATAATCCATATTTTAAATAGATTATATAGTCTATAAATTAGATACTTCACATATGTAGGTGTCTTACACTGGTGACAAGAATACCCCGAAAGACACAATGTTGCCTGAAAACAAATACAAGACTCAAGATTAGTGTTATATATGAGCTTCTTTATTTTGGGTTAAAATGTTAAGTCAGACTAGTTTGTGTCGATATTTATGTTCATACAAGCAAAAGGGTAATATATCTAATATGTCTCTTTTATTGTCCAAAATCCAAAAGCATAGAAGAATTAAGGGAAATAATTACCCAAGAGGCCAAAAAGAAAAGCAAGTTGATGAACCTTGATGCACACCATTCTCCACTTTGCTCTCTCTCACTCTTGCTTGTTTAAGATTTGCTTTGGTTTTGGTTCCTTCATGCAAACCCTCATTTTATATTGGTCTTGCAAGAGAGTGAGTCATTCTTGATCTTTTCGTCAATTTTTTTTCTTTCTCTTTTCAAATTGGAAGCAAAAGTTTGGTTCAAGTTTTCTTGGTTTTGTTTTCTTGTACAAATGTTTCACTAAAAAAACAGAGTAAATTAACTTGCATGGTTTTTAATTGTTGGTGACTCTTAAAATTATTGCCAACCAGCAATTAGTTTCTTAAATTTTTTTTCATTTTATTAAGACCAATTTTAATCCAAGTTTAATATAATTATTTTGTCTAGGAAATCATAGCTTATTTTTACATATAGTTTTGGTTAAGGTCACAATAATAATTTTGAATCAAATTCGAAATTAATAATAAAGGAGACTTGAAAAATTACGATAAAGTTGATTAGTAAATTTTGTTGCAAATTAATTGATATTTATGGAACAACATTATATAACTTTTTCCCACAAAATCTAAACAAACTCCATTAAAATTATTTATCTTTAGACAATATTTTTTCATAATGTATATATGTCACATATTTTTGGACATAGTCCAGAAATAATATTAGTAATGTGACGGAGATCGTAATTCCGGGATAGCTGGCAATCTCCAATGGTAATCAAATACAAATAGGATCGAATATTTGAATAAACTGAGATACATAGATTAAAAGATATCGGCTACATAGCTTACTCTTCAAATGTAGACCCACTAAGAAAATACTCATAAGACATATTTGCTTACTCCTCAAATGTAGACGCACTAAGAAAATACTCACAAAACATTATTGCTTACTCTTCAAATGTAAATCCACTAAAAAAATACTCACAAGACATTATTGTTTACTCCTCAAATGTAAACGCACTATAAATTAATACTCACGATCTCAGTTTCACGTAATTAATCGCCTATGCCAAACCAAATTATACACTAAGCGTAACTCTCTATGTTATCTACCTATTACAATTGGACATCATTTGCTATAAGAAAAATCAAACATTGGAGTCCATAAACAATAACACTACATCTTCAATGAGTCAGTTATCAAATTGAAGATATGATAATATTCTTTGTAGTGTTGAAATTGTGAAATTACGACTGTTATTATTTGGAAATTTTGTTAAGAGAAAGGAGGAAACATGTGGATAGAGCCAAACCTCATAATATAATGCAGAAAGTATTAATTGTCTGTGAACCCTAAAATTTGTGGAGAAGTTTAGAGATTTAATAGTAACATTTAACTCAATAAATATAAAAGGTGGTGGTATAACGTCTTGTCATTGAGTGTTGTTCCTAATTGTTAGGCCTTCATGAGACTCAGAAAAAATCTTGAAGTCGAATCATTCCTGTCAACTGATTAGCAAATATCATACACGTTAACTAGATATTTCTGAATATTGTTCAATCTCGTGTATATAACCAAATTGATTTAAGAATATTATGTACTTATGTTTGGAGATAAACATTTCTGGTCTGCTCTTCTCATCACCCATCAGCTAATTGTAAAAACTCACTTGCATTGTATTACAACCTTCCATGACTGGTCTACAGAACCAAATGTGATAAGATTATTTGGTTGCACATATGCACCATGAGAGGATTTGTGAACAGATTAATCAGTTTCTCTCTCTATACAGCAAGTACTTATAATTAATTTATTAGCATCAAGTTATGTGTGTGTGTTGGAGGCATGCATAGATGTGTTTGTTAGGCACATGTCTTCGAGGCCTTGCTTGTTTGGGCTATTTCTTTGTTAGGTTTTTTAATTTGGTAATGAACAAGACACAAGCTTTAACATTTCGACTGAGATTAAAGCATAATTAATCTTACAATACGACGATCTCAAATATTTCTTTTTGATCATATGAGCCCTTTGAATACGCTAATCCATGGAATTGTACTGGTAGTTATATATAAATGCTCATATTCATACGAGTACGTGATCTAATATGATCAACCGAACGACGACTTCGTTGGATACGCAAACACATGCATGCATGGTCCGTATAACCAAACCATTGGCGATATGATCTCACTGAATTATAATAGAGTTTGTACGTATCACATATATATGATACTCATTCATTAATCTTATCTTATTGATGAAGATGTTTTACATATTCAGAATTCTCATATGGTACCAAAGTCACGTTGGACGGATTAATAAATGGATTAATGAAGGAGAAAAAAAGTCTTTCAAAATTTATTAAATTTTACAAAAAAAACCTTAAATGTTTCTTTTGTTTACTTTTCAAGCCTGAAACAACTCTTTTCAATTTTGTTTTTAGTCTTTTGACCCATTAGGCTTAGGAATTAGGATTCCTTGATAATGGGGGCAGTGTCATATTCTGATGCACAGGGCACAAAGCTAGGTCAAACAAGTGAACTGGAACCATGGAGCTTTATGAAGAATTCTGAATATTTCTCAGCGATTCTCAGAGTATACATAAAAGTTTGAACCAAACATAAAAACATGCTTCACATTTGTGGATAATTCAAGCTCTACAGGTGAATTCTCTTAACCAATTTCTAGCTTTCTTACTCTCTTCTCTTCCTTCATCATCGTGATCCAATTATAATATTACTTCGATACTCCAAGAAATTGAGCAAAGCTTGGATACTTCGGCTCCCATCCTATTTCCGCTCGTGTCCGTGAGTTGTTAAGTTTCTTCCCTAAAGGACCAATGGTGCCTACAAAAAGCAAAGTTGTAAGACTATGAAGCGTAAGGCTTTTCAGGACGACCAACATGTCAATGTTTGAAGAAACTCACTCGTGAAACCTTTGAACGTCTTATCATATTTTCCGCTTTGAGCCATCAGGTCCATCACCTCTTGCCTGAGAAGAATGTGTGAGATTAAACATGTGAAAATGTCAGAATGTTTGAAATATCTCAAAGTTAGGAAAGTATGCAGCGTTACCTTGACAAAGGATGGTTGTCACAGCCCAAGAAAATCCGACCACCAGCGTTCTTCTTCATGATTGCAACTGCCAGCGACGCTGCATCCTGTTCAAAAACACATTACAGAACCTGATAAGAGACTGTGCAGTACGATGCCAATGTCAGAGAATGAGATATCTTATATTATATCTCAAGACCAATCATAAGCACCTATTCAAGTCCGGTGGTCTTTGAACAGAAGGAAGGAGTGAGAAAAATCACAAATATACCTCATAGTGGATGAGATTTAGGATATGATCAGGACGAGCATCGATTGTCTCCTTACTCAACCAGTAAGTATGTGCACCTCTAGTCTCTGTGTATAAAAAGTTCAGGAGAAACATAATGCTCAAATCTGATAGATACAAAAAAAGCCTTTCAGTGTTTGGTCATTCAGTTTCAATATATCGAAATCCAAAAGGATATGTAAAGCCCTGCCAGTCTAAGGACAGTTCCTCCACATTCCAACACTACTTTTTCAGCTCTCAAAAGCACATCGGTTCTTGGGCTCTTTCCCAGTGACACTACTGGAGAATCCTGCAGTGAAGAGTAATAAACTTAAGAAAGTCTTACTGAATAGCACATATATATTCACAATGAAGAAGCATTTGCAGTATGATCTTTAATATCAGTATTTTTTATTGTATACTTTATTTTCATAGATTTCAAATGATTCAGACACTCTCTGCCCCAAATTACGTCAACAAACCCAATCCTTCAGTTGGTATTGAGTTTAACAACTCTAAAGTTGTATACTAAAGCCTGGCGCTGAAACCTGAAGCTAGTAAATTCTCCATGGAGGAAATTGGAGGGAAAATATATTTTTTAGGTACTGAGATAAACCTCGTTGCAGTCTCCGTTATCAAAGCAATCATAAGGTGCAGAACTAGATGTGAATAAGAATGATCCTTCCCCGTTCCATTTTGATGCTGCCATCCTGATTTTTTTTGTAAACACAAGCACAGAGCCATATTAGACATTATTAAATCAAGGTAAAATAAAAATACTGCTGTGTCTCATAAGAGGAGCCATTGAAGACCAGTATACGTTGTGTTTCATCTTCTTCCAAAGCTAATAATGTAAACAGCACAAGAGACTCTTTTCAGTAGCAGAACTTCACGCACGGTATTAGATGAAAGGCGTTAGGAACCCATTTATAGACTTTCTCGTTGTTGAACAAGTGATTTCTTGTTATTTACCTGAGCTCAGCGGCGTAATCTGGGCTTTGTGATGGGGGAGCACAAAAGATCACATAGGAGAACATGTCATCAAATTCAGTTCCCTTAAGAGAGGGTTTGATACCCAACTTCTCCAGCTCAGCATGATGGTTTGTTGTTACTGTCTGCCCAAAGATTTGACAATCTGGATGTTCCTGTTCCAGACATATAAAGCACCAACCCTTAGCTTCCATATTGTGAAAACATGACTCTGATCACAAACATTGTGAAGAAAATAACTAGTCAATATCCACAACAATTTCCGAAATTTTCATTAAGGACTGTATAAAATGAACCCATAACATAATTGACAAACACTCAAGACACATAAAACAGGGACTTACAGGACACAAAATTTTTTTGTTTTATTGGTATAAGAAACACCATATCTATAAGAAAACATATGTGCAACTATCAAATTCAGCTCAGTCCTTGTAAAAGAAAATGAATGTATGGGACATACGATGGTACCATTGTAGTAAACTAACAAATTGTACCTCTCTCCATTTTTCTGCAACTAAGCGTCCAAGAACCCCTGGTCCAACAATCAGCAAATCGTTTGCCCCAATTGAAACATGAGACTGGACCTTCGAGCCATCACTGGTCTCACCTTCATACAAAAAGGACCCAAGACAAGGGTACAAAAAAACATATAAAATGGTCACTACTTGGAGAAACAGAATCACAAATTTTTAGCGTACCAAACTCTTAGCTTCTCATCCATGTAACTCTGCTTAGCGATCAACGAATTGTGCACTAAGCATCCAAAATCAGCATAGGATTATCTTAAAAGTCAACGATAGGCTCACTAATCCTTATAGCCGTGGAACCGAAAAAACAAAAAATTTACATCGGAGAAGCAGAGAGTAAGGATACCAATGGTGGAGGAGGAAGAAGCTTGAATAGGAGTCGCCATAATCGAAGACGTTGATAGTGAAAATGAGAAATTGGGTTTACCCTCGCGTCTCAAACCAAACTTTAGTGAATAGGAAGATGCTAAAGTCGACTGCTTGGATAAATGGGTCGACGGAATTCTTGAATTGGTCGTCGGAAATGAAGTGCAGTAGATAAAACCCATGAAGGAAAAAGAGAAAAAAGCTTCGCTTTTGACGAAGAAGATTGAGTTGGCGTAGCGAAATAGGTGGGAAATTGGTGATGGGTGCTCTTGGAGTGTATGTAACCAATGACGTGGCTACAGGTCACAAAATCATATTTTATATAGATTACTAATAATAATTTTCATGAAAATTTCATTTACAATCACACTTGAATTTTATATAGTAAATTGTATACTTGGGAAGTTAGGATCGTTGCCTACCATTATGAACTCGTGAGTCGTGAGATTCTCCGTTTTTTTGGTTTGTAAAAGGTTTTTTATTTATAGTTTATAGGGAATCAATAGGAATGTCATATGGTATTAGAATCAAAGTTATGAATTCGATAGTTTTACACACTCTTTCTGCCTACTAAGAATATTTTCACATGAGCTCTGCTTCTTCGGTGTCTCCATCAACATCTTCAACATCGTTCTCGTCATTCTCATCAGCTGCATCTGGGTCTATTCCCTGCAATGAATACCCCAAATTATGTTATGCACTAAAGATCATTGTTCGTGCATCACAAAGAGAATCTGGATTTCATTTGAAGCAGCCAAAAAAATAAGAAACTGAAATGTAGGTTGACCAACCTTCATTTGTTTCTCCAAGCGATCTAGTCCCTTTTTGGCTGCCTCATTATGTGGATTTATTCTGCATTTGCAATTTTTAACACTCATTAAAGTTTATTCGCGTAGAAACAAAGAGAACTAGGCAACCCTGGTTTGGACTCTTATATACCTTAAAGCAGCTTGATAGTGTGACAAAGAATCTTGTAGCATATTCGTTGCAGCAAACACTTGAGCTAGCTTGACATGGAGAGAATCATCAGCCCAGTCTTTAAGATACCGTTCAAGTAGTGACACAGCATCTCCGTTCCTCCCTTCCATTAGATGAAGCTCAGCTAGAGCTATGGCAGCTCCAAGGTACCCAGGTTCAAGCCTCAGAGATGACTCGTAGAACTTTTTTGCCTGTAATAAAATCATATCGTTATTCTGTTACACCAAAAACTTCTGTCCATAACAAAAACATAATAAGAAGATGCGCACAAGCTCTCAATAGGTTCTCAAGATTTGGTGTATACTATGCTTCTCAAAATTGAGATTTGGACATCAAAATTCTCAAGGAACTTTCCAAGTTTCAGTCTTTAGTAATAATGCAACAAAAACATTCTTGGTAGAATGTTGATGTAATGGAAATTGCCAAAATCCATCGAAGCATAATAAAGCTGACTGTTTTTTTACCTTTTCCCTGCCACTTGATGTATTAGCATGAACGTCACCAACTAATTTCAGAGCCTTTGCGGACTGAGGCATTGCATTCATTGCTTCTCTAGCGGTATACAATGCTTCTTTAGTTTTACCAAATGCCAGATAAGAATGGACTAAGCCTGAAATGACCTCAATCTTGCAAGTTAATTCACTCTCCCACCTTTTCATGCTTGTTAAAGGTTTATACCACCAAAATAGTACAGCAATGGAAGTGTATATCAATTTTTTTTTCCCTATTGAACCAGACCTTGATATGAACGAAGATCAGACCTCAAATTCTGGGCAGCCCTGAAAGCAATCGCTGCAGCTTCGGGTCTTTTTGCTAGTAAAAGGAGGTTACCCTGAAAAATATAATAAGATACTGGATATATACGCAAAACTAGGTGAAAAAAGAAAAGGCCTCTTTAA
Source organism: Schrenkiella parvula (assembly GCA_000218505.1). Lineage (NCBI taxonomy): Eukaryota > Viridiplantae > Streptophyta > Magnoliopsida > Brassicales > Brassicaceae > Schrenkiella > Schrenkiella parvula. The sequence goes on along the minus strand of CM001190.1, from coordinate 9,214,975 downwards.
TCTGGCGTACCTTCACTATGTAGCCGGGTATGTGCCTCTCATCTACCCTGATACTCTGATTGCATAGAGAAGCTCATCAGATATCACACACAGATTTAGCACAAAATTTCAGTTGGAGCAAGCTAACCTTCTCAGCATAAGATAATGCCGTCCTTGGATCTTTCCTTTCCCATAGTACAGACAAAGCCACAAATACTTCTGCTCTGGTATGATCAATACTTAATAAATCGTGGACGAGCTTGTTTAGCCTGGAATAATCGCACTTCATCTGTAGCAGCATCGCATACTCATCCATACAGGTGAGTGTGTAAGGATCAATTAATCGAACCTACAAAAGCTTCTATATTATTATGCACATCACATGATTTAAAGAAGTTGAAACAAAAATATCGTTGCGGTGACTACCTTCTCAAATCTCATTATGGCCTCATCATTTTTCCCATTAATGGCTTCGACCTATGCAAATGAAATAAATGATGGAAGAGTTCATCAACTACCAAAATTATGTTAAATCAGCTTCAGGTAGAACATCAGTCATAATAATAAGAACAAAAACTCGGGTGTAATTCTGTTTGCATCGTTGCCAATGCCGTCCCTAACCTTTGCTGTCTCAGTCAACAAGTGTACATTATTTGGAAATCGTTGTAAAAGTTCAGCAAAGAGTTCCAGCGCCCCTGAGGATGCACAAAAACATTACACACTATCCGGTAAGGCATATCCAATTAATCATTGCAGATTTTCCGCAAATAATATGTAAGAAATTAAATCTACAGGTTTAGACACAATTATCTAAATGTGATATCTCATGCCCTGTAGACATGTGCATCCCACAAAGAAAAAGAGGACTACCTTTGTAAGCATGTGAAGCTACACAACACTGGGCCTCGACATATCGCTGTCAAAACGAATAAAAATTACCGAAAAAAGAAAATGAAGAAAATTATGTTATTGCCAAATAAGCTACAACATGAAACCAATGAAACAGCCATCCAAGAAAAGGTATATAAATTATTATTTCGCTGGTTGAGTAGTCGAGGTGATGCTAACACAAGAACATCAAAGCCCTAATTTATTCAAGGAAATGCTATCAAGATGATTATACTCACTTTCCACTCATGAACAGCGTTTCACTATGTACAAAATGTATAGTTCATTAGATCTGGCATTTATCCCATCTTTGGTGACAAAATTCTTAGAGCTATTACATATAACGTCGTATTCCGGATGACATAATAGATAAAATAAGAAACCAACTCACTCACAATACTCATTTTGGCCACATTTTAATGATTTTACTTTTAAACAGTTTTTAACGTTATAAATACTGTTAGAGAGTATCCTTACTTGCAACCAACGGGTAGGATCAATCTGATCGAGCGAAACCTTGGCACTTCTATTTGAAGTCTGAAATGACCAACGACATAACAATTAACAAATTACCTAGTAATATGGGTTTTATACAGAAAAAGTAATTGCCAAAATAGGGAGAGAGAGAGAGATGCCAAAAACACATTGAAAGAAAAGGTGAAAGATAAAAGCAACCGGTAAAAGAAATCTCATAGAAAGGGACACCTGAGTAAAAGCTGATATGATATCCTTTGCAGTGACTCCTAGTTCAGCTAAACCTATGACGGCTTCGAGTACATAAGGGCACTGCCTGCAGAGATGATTTAATATTATATACATATAAATATGCAATATGTGTTGAATCGGTACTTAATGTAAACCGGGAGATATTAATGACAGTGTTTCTATGCTAGGGAATTTTGGGAAAGAAAATGAGAACAGGCCTTAAACACTCTTTATAAAAAGCAATAGCACCACGGTTATATCCAGAATTTCGATGAAGCTTTGCCATCAGTATATTCATCTCCAAGGTCCTTGTCTTGACAGATTCCATCTGGCAAAGAAAGAACAAGTGCATAAAATTATAACTAAAAAAACCATGGTTTATCATCCCTAAATACCTACATGCAATGTTGGAAGCAAAAAATCATTTAGTTTTTACTTGTTTTGTAACATGGATTTGCATTAATGGGTGACAAGAGGAGGCCAATGCTACGGAATTCATCGCCGATTAACGGATACTAAAACAATCCATTAATCACGGCCCAATAATGTTCTTTTGAAGAAAATTACACTACCTGAACTCTGGTAATAAAATAGAATAGCGAGATATAAGTCATCCTATACACTAATCTGAGAAGCAGAGAAATTCTCAACAGCTCTTTTTCTGTCTCATACACATCTTTTATCTTCTATGTGCCAATATTTGTGGACCAACAAATCCAGAAGAGTAAATAAATCTTGACAACCATGCAAACAGATGAAGAAGACAGAAGACATACCTCAGCGATCGCAGATTTTGTTTCATTAAGAGCAAAGTGAGATGAAGCAATCTTGAATCTCACCTAAAGAGAAAAGTTAGAAAAGAAGACACACATGAACTCCTACGAAAATTAAAGCAAAGCACATCATTTTCCGCAAACTGCAAAAACCAAAAGGGTCAAGAAGAAACAACACATTTAACTTACCTCGTTCTCATTAATAGCCGAAATGCCAGAGGCATTGACAGATGACCTAGTAGATAAAGATAACGAACTCCTCGTGATACCCGAGCTTTGCTTCGGAATCCTTGTACAATGATGCAACGCTTGCTTGTACGTATGCTGAATAAAAAAAAATACAAGTTCATAATTTGACATGACTACACAGCTTTCCTCCGAAGTTCAAAATTTATCTCTTACTACTAACTCCACAAATTTACAAAACCCGAATATTTTTCGATTTTATATAGTCCAATCATTCTCTATAAAGTTTATTCCAAAGCAGAATAAATCTTTCGAGAACTGAGTAACCTTCTTTCTCAGCAAAAGAGAAACATAAAGATTTGATTTTCTACTCTCACTGAAACATAAAAGATAAAAAGAACGAGCTAAATCGATCTTACAATAGCTCTCCGGTATTCTCTCTGATGAAACAAAGCATCGCCAAGTAGAATCTGAAGAACAACACAGAAAGAATCTAACTTTAATCAGTGATAAAAAATATCGAGCATAACGACTCATACTAAAATAAAATACTCGAGGGAGAAAGAAGCTTAACCAAATTCTCTGCCTTGAGATGAGGACTAGTTTCGGCGCTAACAGTAGAAGATGAAACGAGAAAGCAGCCCTGTGATTAGAGAATTTTTATCAGTCCTTGATGAGAACTAGGGATTTAGAAGAGAGAATCAAAATGAGTTAAAAAGCTTAGAGAGGTTACGAGCATTTCAGCGGAATCGAAGAGCCCATGCTCCATTAGTGTCGCGATCTGATCCTTTGGAACCTCCATTTGAGAGACAAGTGAGCTCGTGGGTTAGTGGCAATGGTGACTTTAGTGAGAGCTTTTTCTTCGGAGAGCAACGATGAAGAAGGGATCCTTCACGCTCGCTCTTCAATTTGAAACAAGCAATCTTGTAGCCGAACCGAACCGAAACCAACCGGTTATCTAGCTGAAATCTAATTCGGTCCATTACAATCCAATCGAGTTGAATAAAAAAGAGACCCGCTTTTCGCTAAAGCCGTCTTCACCGAACAAAATCCTATCACCGGAGAAAAGAGAAACTCACCGGTCATGCGAAATCCACCTCCATTTCCGTCCACAATGCCGACCTCTTCCTCCTACTCGGCTTTAACTTCGATTGGCGAAAGTTATTGTCTGCTGAGAAGCGATGAGAAGTCTCCGGAGAGAGCAATCTTTGCCGCCGTACGAGGAAAATCCTGTCCGATATGCCTCGAAAATCTAACCGACCGACGAGCCGCCGTAATCACGGTGTGCAAGCACGGTTACTGCCTTGCTTGCATTCATAAATGGAGTGGCTTTAAGAGAAATTGCCCTCTCTGCAACAGTCGTTTTGATTCCTGGTTCATCGTTAGTGATCTTGCTTCTAGAAAATACCGCAAGGAGCAATTGCCGGTTATTCGTGATCCTGAGAAATCAACTTATTATCGGTGGAATAATCCTTCCGGTCGCCGGAGGTTAGCTATCTCTTTAAGATCTCTCTCAGGTTTTTGCAAAAATTTTAAAAATGCATCTTTTAAATTACTTTTGTTTGTTCACTTGTTTATTAGGATAATTCGAAGGTCAAGGGGTGTGTTGGAAAACTCTAGCTCAAGATCAAGGCCATTGCCATGGCGGAGAGCATTTGGACGGCCAGGTTCAGTTCCTGATCATATTATCTTCGAACGAAAGCTTCGGTGGCGAGCTAGGTTGGTTTGCTATTGCTTCTCTATTCAATAGTGTTCAGTTAGTTTTCGAGTTTCTAACTAGTTTTGGCTCTTATGCAGCATATACGATAGACAATTACGAGCTGTTCGTTGTATACATTCCAGGCCAAGCTTGGAACTGGTAAGTTTAATACTTCCATGTCTCATTTTTTGTGCTATGAATTGATGTTTTTCATCCATTAAGATGAGTTCATTGTAGTATTGTAGTTTGCACTCCTTACACATGGAAACCTAATATATTTACCTGATTTGTGTGCCATCTTTGAAAGATATGTAAAAGTGTGGAGTTTTGCAGGTGAACGATCACATCAAAGCAAAGATAACTGAAAGAATCGAACCATGGATCAGAAGAGAGCTTCAGGCAGTCCTTGGAGATCCTGATCCAACAATCATTGTTCATTTTGCATCAGCTCTTTTCATAAGAAGGCTTGAGAGAGAGAATAATCGACAATCTGGGCAGACCGGGATGTTGGTGGAAGAAGATGTCTCCTTTCTCAGAAAATTCTTGTATGATAAGGAGGATACATTTTGGCATGAACTAAGGTAAGGATTTTGAAGACTGGGGTTTTGTCCTGAGTTTCAAGTAATTACGGATTTCATTGTGGTATACAGAAAAACACATAGGCTGAATACTAAGGTAGAGAGTAATCTAAAATCCAGGGGGTTGTAAGTTTAAATTACTGTTTGATTATAGAACTGATGTTTGTTTGGTTTGGGTTTTGGTCATTATATGGTTGACAACCATTTCTGATGAGAAAGATTACATATTTTCAGATGTTTCGCTGAGAGTAGTCTCACGATGGAAACATATGATGCAGTAGTTGAATACAATGAGGTGGAGTAATGTCAGTTAATAAAAAAGGTAAAGAAAATCTTTGGGAGGTGGTTAACTCTGTCTGTGTAAGAACCGAATTAGAAGATTTATTATGTGGATCTACTTGCAGATAACCAAGGACTACGCTCTCGCCATATGAAGTAAATAGAAGACGTACGCTGAGGCTGTTGGTGTCAATAGTGGAAAGAAGAGTGGACCAGGTAAGACAAAATGTGAAGGTCGTCAAGAGTTATAGAGTAGGTAGGAGAAAGATGTCAGAGATGATGCAATTTTAGGTGTGTGGTTTACGTTTATGTTGTTGCGTCTTCTCAGCTAGGTAGATTCTCAAATAGATGATTGACACTTAGTTTCTCTACTTCAAATTAGTGGAAAGAAAAGTTTCAAGGATCCAACTTTCTCACCCCCAAAGGCTCTTAAAATCCAACGCTTTTCCTCACCTCATCAATTTTTCTTAGGTTTCAAGGACCACCTATTTCAACAACATTAATTAAAGGTAACATATTTGTTTATACGACTGATGTCATTGTATTATTCAAATACGGTAGAGTGCGTCTGTGACTTGTAGACACAAAGTTTAGAACTTGTAACAAAAAAATGATTTTTCTTTTTAATTGACTTCTTTTGGTTAAAGTAGTATAATTTAGCTATGAAACTACCAAAAAAAAGTAGCTTTGAAGTTTGAAGTACAAGGAACGGAAATTGCATTAATTTCTCCTTAATGGCTAAAGGCTAAATACTACGCGGTGAATAATAATAACAAAAAAATGAATAAAATTTAAGAGACAAACGTGTTCTCGAATTTCCACTACTAAGGTATTGATAGTAAGCAAGCAAGAAGCGGAGGCATGTTCACACAATAAAATAAAATAAATAAAAAACGTCTATGGGTTGGTAAGCGGCAAATCCAGCTGCCAAGCCTATTTGACTTAGCCATTCGATCATGGTGAGCTCGTCTTCTTCTTTCTCTATCTCCAAGAGTTTTGGCTTTTAAAGCTCTCTCAATCATGAACATGAAGACCCCCATCACAACATTCCATTCCTCCTCATGAATCATCAGGTTTCTTTCTCAACACTAGCATTTCTATTTGTCTGTAATATATAGGCATTTGTTGCACATTCTTGCAAATGTCTTCCAAGAAATGCAAAGATATCGTGCTGAGCGATACTGTTTGATTAGTTGATCCTATCATTACTGGTTTGGATTTGTGTTGGAAAGACGAACTTGACTTGTTTGATTCGCATTTGTCTTTTTAAATCATCTCTGTTCGTGTCTTTCCTTGTGTTTCGATTTATTGATTTGGGAATGTGGACTTGGTTGGGGTTTTTTTGTACAGTGAGGCGACTGGTTTCTTCTAGGACAATGAAATGTTTCTATTTCAGCAAAGAAAAATCACAGGATGAAGGCAAGACGAGAAAGGTTGATTCACTGCAATCTTCTTCCACTTCGATCCCCAGAGGAGGATCAGGATCTGAGTTTAACTCAGAAACGAGTACTACAACTTCCATTACTAATTCTTTGCACGTCTTATCTAAGACACACAGTAACAATCTCAAAGTCTTTGTCCTCGATGACCTCAAAACCGCTACCAAGAATTTCAGCCGGTCCTTGATGATCGGTGAAGGTGGCTTTGGTGGTGTGTTTCGCGGCGTGATTCAAAACCCCGAGGATACTCGTAAAAAGATTGAAATCGCAGTTAAACAACTCAGTAGAAGAGGTCTACAGGCAAGCAAAGCTCTCTCTTTCTTTTCCTACTTATCCTTCTTGCTTAATTTGCAGTAGAAGTGGCCATTGTAGCGTCTTCAATGTCTATCTAACAACATATGAATTGACAGGGGCATAAAGAATGGGTGACAGAGGTAAACGTGTTGGGAGTAGTGGAGCATCCAAATCTGGTGAAGCTGATCGGTTACTGCGCAGAGGATGATGAGAGAGGGATCCAACGGCTACTTGTTTACGAATACGTACCAAACAGAAGTGTTCAAGACCATCTATCCAATCGTTTTATAGTCACTCCTCTCCCTTGGTCTACCAGAGTGAAGATTGCTCAAGACACTGCTCGAGGACTCGCTTATCTTCATCACGGCATGGAGTTTCAGGTCTCTTCTCCACACCATGATCACAAATATCTTTTAAACCTTTGTTTTATATGTTCTTGAAAATATATTCACCTTATATGCAGATCATCTTTAGGGATTTCAAATCTTCCAACATTCTTCTTGATGAGAACTGGAATGCAAAACTCTCTGATTTCGGACTGGCTCGAATGGGCCCTTCCGACGGAACTCATGTCTCCACCACGGTAAGGAAAGCCTGACTTGTTCGGCTTTGATTGTTTGTTTGCGTTTATATGGTTATACTAAGTATTTGGCTTTTTCCAATTAAACCACGATCATTAGTAAACTGTGGATCCACAGGTTGTAGGAACCATTGGTTATGCAGCGCCGGAATACATCCAAACAGGACACCTCACGGCGAAGAGTGACGTGTGGAGCTATGGAATCTTTTTGTATGAGCTCATCACAGGGAGACGGCCGTTTGACAGAAACCGCCCGAGAAACGAGCAGAACATCTTGGAGTGGATAAGACCGCACTTGACGGATATCAAAAAGTTCAAGATGATCATCGACCCAAGACTTGAAGGAAACTACTACCTCAAATCGGCCTTGAAGCTAGCAGCAGTTGCGAACAGGTGTTTGATGGTGAAGGCAAAGTCAAGGCCAACAATGAGTCAGGTTTCAGAGATGTTAGAGAGGATAGTGGAGACTTCAGATGAGGTTTCTCCCGCATTGCCATTGATGAAGAGCTTGACGCCTAAAGATGCGTTTGAAGCGTCAAGGAGAGAGAGAGTGAAGAGAAGATTTGTTGAACTTTTAGTTGGGGTAAATGGTTGTCCCAATTTGCCTACTTGGTCTCCTAAACTTGTCACTTCTACTTGATGTTGAGAGAACAACAAAAACTCAGCTTTTGTGTTATGCCAAATATTATTGACGTTATAACCCTTTTCATTAGGACAGTTTTGTGAAAAACACACCAAAGCTTTAAATAGGGTTTCAGATTGTGTAAGTAGCTAAACTCTTTCTTCCACAATGCTCTCTGTAAGCCGCCATGCCCAAACCCTTAAAACCTTAGCTTCTTCATTCACCCAGAGATGTTCTTATGTTGACGTTTATATGAAATGGAGGAAAGATCATTACTTTGACAACATCGAACACATTCTCCGATCTCCGCAGCTCAAATCCGTCGTCGCTCTCAAAAACTGTATCGCCCAGGATCCAAATGGCTGCATTCCGATATCTTCCGTCTCCAAAAAGATGCGCCAATTCGATGTTTCGACCAAAATCGCAAAGTTCTTAAGGCAATTTCCTTCGATCTTCGAGGAGTTCGTTGGTCCAGAGTACAACCTCCCGTGGTTTCGATTGACACCAGAAGCTGCAGAGCTCGAGAGGGAAGAGAGACTCGTTTACGAAAACTCCGCCGATGATTTGCGTGATAGGTTGAGGAAATTGATTCTGATGAGTAAAGACAATGTTTTGCCGCTGAGTATTGTTCAAGGCATGAAATGGTATCTGGGTTTGCCTGATGATTACCTTCAGTTTCCAGAGGTGAATCTTGATTCTTCGTTTAGGTTTGTGGATATGGAAGATGGAGTAAAGGGTTTAGCTGTAAACTGTAATGGAGAAAAGGTTTTGTCTGTGTTACAGAAGAATGCAATGAAGAAGAGGAGAGCAGGAGGAGGAGGAGGAGACTATACAGAAATTGAGTTTCCTCTGTTTCCATCAAAAGGTTGTAGATTGAGAGTCAAGATTGAAGATTGGTTAAAAGAGTTTCAACAGCTTCCATATGTATCACCATACAATGATTATTCTCGTTTGGATCCAAGTACTGATGTAGCAGAGAAGAGAGTTGTTGGATTTCTTCATGAATTGCTCTGCCTCTTTGTCGATCATTCCGCGGAGAGGAAGAAGCTTTTATGCCTCAAGAAGCATTTCGGATTGCCTCAAAAGGTTCACAAGGCCTTTGAGAGACATCCACAAATCTTTTACTTGTCTATGAAGAACAAAACCTGTACAGCTATACTTAGAGAGCCTTATAGAGACAAAACCAGTGTAGAAACTCATCCTGTGTTAGCAGTGAGGAAGAAATACATCCAGCTGATGAAGAATTCAGAGTTGATTCTCAAGAGTAGAAGGACTAGTTATGGAGTTTCAAACGAAGGGATTGTAGAGAAAGATTTGGATTTGGATTTTGATAGTTAAAAAAGATTATTCAGAACCTGTTCAATATGTTCTTTTTGTATATTGAGACATAATTTAAAGTCGCCAATCTTTAATAATCAAATACATCATCAACGTATTTGTTTGAAACCAGACTAAAGATGCAGATCAACATCACTCAGAATATTACAAAACTGGGAATGCAAGAATGAGTTTGCTATATGAAACCAAAAGATGAAAGAAAAAAGGTATTCCCCAGAAGACAAAATGGGTAGATAAGATTTTGTAAAAGAAAGAATGAATAGAGATTTCAGCTGCACAATTTCTCAATGATCTTAGAGAGAGCTGAATATGAGCCAATGACGGAAGATACTGCTCCTACTACGATGATTAAGACACACAGCATCATCTACAAAACCAAACCAAAACATCGTAGATGAATCTCAAGACAATGTTTTTATGATAAGCTGATATAAATACAGAATCGGTAAGAACATTACCTGTGTCGGAGTAACTTTTCTCCGTAGGATGCTCAAAAAACAAGCTGGTGGAAGTATTAGCGTCTGCACAAAACAAAATATGAACTTAAATATCCAAAACTTAAGATCCTCATTTGCAACTAAACCAGAAAATAATGTCAGGTTATAATACAGAAGGAAAAGATAGCTTACGACGAGCATTGTCAACAATGATCCAATCAATGACATGACAAGACCTGCAAGATTTTTTGAGTTTTTACTACAAAGTATATTTCTGAAGAAAATGAGGATTACATCAAAAAGTGGGAGAGAGGATCTTACCAAAGAAGGGAATTGAAAGACCAACAAGCAGAGTAGAGAACACCAATGCGGTTCTAATGCCAATGGCGTACCAATGTGACTTGTTATGCCTTGATGGTATCAATTCCTCAAGACTCAGTGCTACTGGAGATATGGTCAAAGCATATGTGCTTTCTTTTATTAAGGGGACACACAAAGATGATGAAGTTTAGACAGCTTATGAGAAGTTTAACAGTAAAAGAAAACTATGTCTGAGTATTTTTATTGGAAAGGATATTTGGTAAATGGATTAACAACCTGCGAAAATGGATAAAACAAAACGGTTTTAGTTCCCGAGTGATCATAACTAACATGCAATCAGTAGTGCAAAGAAAACATATTTCATCTACTTACCGTAGTCCACACAGCAATCTTAGTTGCAACCAAATCTTGAGGCAAGTTGAGGGTAAACTGTGATTCGGTTGATTCTCCAAACATTGTATAACCCATAACAGCGACGCCGGCATACAACAGAGTACAAATACCGAAACTGCATAAAGATTAACAATCTCTGAGCTATCAACATGTTTGCATATGTCAACTATGGTGGATTTGTGATGTGCATGTGTTAGAATATTTGAGGAAAGTTTGTATTAAAAAAAGGTGAAGTTTGTTAAGGGCTTCATAAGCTTACCATGTCAAGAGAACAGCAGGATATTGAGTTGGTTTGGCCATAGAAGTATAGATATTGGGGAAAACAGCATGTCCTGAGTAGCAGTAACCGTAAAGCCCTATAGCTACAGGTAAAGTTGACAAGTTCAGTGTAGTTCCTTTGCTGTGGATTCCAACTTCATCTACCAAACCAATCCAAAACAAACACAAAACCACTAGCACCGATGCAATCACCCCTCCAGCTGAAAAATTTAACAAAAATAGTTATGTCAAGAACATGTCTAGACGTGTTAACTATAAGTATCTCCTAAGTTGGAGGATAGTAAAACAAAACCACACCTGAGATATAACTCAGTACGCTGAGATCTCTGAGCCAAACGGTGGGGAGAACAGCGAGAGTGGTTAGTAATGCAAATAGATGGCGCGCATCAAGCTCAAATCCTCCAATGTTGAAGGCAGCATTTGGAAATAATGAAGACAAATTATCACTCTCCAATATTATGTATTCAACACAGCACGCCTGCAATAAAAATACAGTCATGTGTAGCTCTGCAGATGTTCAAGATTATACTCACTTCCATTGAACTAACATCTGAATTTAATGAGACACCTTTGCCCTTTAGTGCAACATTAGATTATGTAAGAAACAAAGACACTAAAGAAGCAGTTTCTAGAGCAGTATTGAGCAAAGTATACTAAACTAAACTGTCAGAAACAAAATTCACTATTCAACTAATCATTTCACACTAGTACTTTTAAGAAGCTTTAAAGGGCCATTAAATCTTAAAATATATATATATATATATATCTTTGCTGCTTTAGTGACGTCAAAAGCAGCTTTAAGAAGGAACAAATTAAAACAAAGAGAAAGGTTTCAAAAAGTCTCAGGTAGTGCCAAATCTAGAATTAACTAGTGGGATAAATATATGGAGTCCTCTGCTAACGTGTTCCACAACATGGGGTCATGGCTCTACATACTTAAGCTCTCTTCTGTTGTGTTTTTTAACCCCACTTGAAATCTCTTTTAGTTTATGTACTTTTCTTGAGAAAAGGGCTCTCGTGGGATTTCTATTTCTATTTATAAAAATCTAAATTGAGATGGACGAGCAGAAGTACTTACGTAAAGCTCCAAGTAGAGTACTATCTGCAATACATAGGAAAAAAAGGGAAAAAATTAACATAAAATGAAAATAATGATACCAAATTCCACTATTAAAGGTAAGCTACCTAGTAACTCTTAACTATAATTTAATCTTCACTACGAAGGAGAGTAGTGTTCTCTACTAAGCAAATGGTTGTATTATTGCTATATATGATGAAATATATTAGAAATCCATAGTATTGAACTATTGACTTCTGATAGCAATTAGGGAATGTTTAATGATTGACTGATCCAATTTGGATGAATTTTAAAGGATCTTAACGAATCTTAATTTTCCATAAGAATTCAAATTAACCTCAACACGTGACACTAGGGCTGGGCAAAATACCCGAAACCAAAAATCTGAACCGAACCGAACCGAAAATTACTCGATATGGAACCGAATTAGAAATCATAAATACCCGAACGGTTCCTTTTTAAAAATATTTTGGATACCCGGACCAAACCGGAACCGAACCGAGAACCGAATGGTTACTTTGGGTATCCGAAACATAATGCATATTCAAAAATATTATTTATATTTAGGTTAAAATAACCAAAATATCTTAATTATATCTATAAATATAATTTATTTTAATTATGTTTAAATTAAAATACTTGAATTAACCAAAATTACCCGAATTACTGGATAATTTCATCTAAATCACTCTAATTATCTGATATTTTTACCCAAATTATCCGAATTTACCCAAATTTACCCGAAAAACTCGAACCGAACCGTAACCGAACCATACCCAAATTTTTTTCCGGTTACCCGTCGGTTCCTAAAATCACTACCCGAACCGACCTAAAAACTGAAGAAACCGAACCGAAACCGACCCGAATTTTATAAATACCCGAACGGTTCCTATATTCAATATCCAAAAAACTCGAAACCCAAAAAACCCAAACCGAACCCGAACGGGTACCCGAATGTCCATGCCTACGTGACACAAATGGGGAAGACTTGTCCTTACTAGCTTTTGAGTTGTTCGATTTTGCCAAATAACTCATTCATATTTCTCTATGTGGTCCTTAACTTTTATCGTTTTCACTATAGAGGTAGATTCAAAATTTGTTTTTTAAAAATAGCCCCTTACCGAGACAAAGATACGTCCGGTGGTACCAAAAGCAGCTTGGCCAATGTCGGGATAGGTCTCGAGGTCAGACTCACTGTCGAGGCAGTAACGTAGGAGAATTCCAGTGTAGAAAGAAAGCAAACCATATATAAATAGTATCATTAGCCCCAACCATCCTCCTTCTTTGGCTGCATAAGGCGTTGAAAGTATTCCAACTCCACATAGAACGTTCAATCCTGTAGCACATGCCCCACATGTTAGAAGAAGATGATCATCGTAAATGTACTAAAGAGCAAAAGATTACAATCATGTTCTTTGAACCTAGACGTGTTTGGTATAAACAGTTTGTGTTCATGTGCTTCCATGTGCTATAGGACAATAGAGTTGATTGCTATTTTGTATTCTTCTCTCATTTTATCAAGACAAACGTCTTCAAAACCGAAGAAGACGGTCATAGGCTCATATACACATATCATAATATAAAAGAATCTAAACGAAGAGTATCCGAATATTTCATATTCTAATAACATACACATACACACACACACACACCTAGATTCCTATTCTGACGATCAAACAACAGAGAACAGGTTAACAACTTTTCATTAAAACTCACGAGAAGATCTCAGTTTGCTCTCTTCCATGTTACTACTATATCAAGCCAAGCATCACTTAAACTTTTTGAACTACTTTTTGTACGAAGAGACAACATAAGGATTATGATAAAACTCACCATTTAGAACAGCTTGTCCGTATGAGCTATTGCGGGACATTGGAATTTCATGAGACACTTTCTCGTCCTTTCGCATCGAACCTCTCCTCGAAGGAACAGGGGAGAGCAAGCCATGAGAGCTAAGTCTGTGTTTTGGTGGTGTTGGTGGCGGTTGTTCATCTGCTTGTGGCGATAGCAGAGGTTTTGTAACAGTAGGTAACGATTCAGGAGTATGTCTTCTTATCAAAGAAGAAGACATGAAAGAGCTTCCGAATCTCGTCATCGAATTGTTTCCAAGAAAACCGATACTGGGAGACGGTACACTACTGTAAAGATCAATCGATTGCCTACAAATGTTACCAAGAAACACAAGAGATCAAGACGATTATTTCATAATATCCACCTTTAAAGAAATCATTTTTGTTCCAAAATGGAGCAAATTAACCAAGAATTCTCCTATTCCTCTTAGCCTATAACGTTGTGGAAGAAGAAACGTGGACCAACTTGAGAAAAAAACATAAACTTTGTGGCGAAGTAATTGAAAATAAAGGATAGAGATAGACCTGTAACTCTGTGGCCAAGCCGTAGTGTATGAGCTTGGTTTAGTCTGCGTCTGGTTTTCATCATAACCATCGGAAGAATCAGAATGGCTTTGACCATCTTCTTCTTCGTAATCTTTCCTGTCGTCTTCATCCTCGCTCTCAATGTAAAAGCTCTGATCAGAAGGTACGTGATTCATTTTTTTGTTTCTTCTCGAAACTCCTTATCCTCCTCTTAATGAAATCTGATTGATTCGTACGAAAACTAAATTCAGAAATGAGAGACAATCGAATCGAAATGCATATGATTCGGCTAGAGATCTAACCCTCTAAAGTCAACAGTCTCTGTTTCTGTTATAAAACAAGATTTCTTCACCTTGTAATAAATATTCGAGCTTTAAATAATGAGTCCTCAGATCAAAACAAAATTGTCGAAATTTTTGGCACCAAAGAATAACAAAAAGAAGTATAAAAAAAACAGATTTGAGAAGATTATGATTGCATCGTCTGCGGAGAGATTCGTTGAACATCATACAATTTTAGGACAAAAAAATATAAAAAAGTCATTAAGGATCAGAGAAAGATGTGCTCTGCATAATTTGAATTGATTCACAGAACAATTGTTGTTCTTAGAGTTTGGTGTTACCTGAAGATTTTTCCTCTGGAATCAAACAATAATGAGCTTCGAATCAGAGAGAGAGAGAGAGAGGGAGCTATGGAGGATATAGAGAAGAGAGTGGAAGAGAACAAACGAGGGGAAGCAAGGAGGGAGAGAGAGCGGCTTTTTCTCTGTATATACAATTTACAAATAAAACTCTACAAGATAGCTTTAAATTTAATAAATATAAATTTTATTTACAAGGTAAGTTTTTTTACCATAACTTTTTATTTCCAAACTTTATTTCAATTATTAACCATTTGACCAGTGCTCTAATCTGGAGTTGTAATAATATTGCTATGGTATCATAACTTAGGGTCATAATTTGAAAGTGTTAATGTGTAAATTACACACAAGAAAATAAAATATTAATGCATTAAAGAAACCAAAAAAAAGCCTCGATCGGAAACAGTTAAAAAAAACGGTATTATTACATATCTTAGGTGTGTGTGTAGACGCGCGTAAGCGCGAGTGGAATAAAAGACAAGAACACGCGCGTTAGGACAACAAGGAAGTGACTGGATGACGACGAGTTGTAAAACACAAGTGGTACGCCGCGAAAGTGTGTGATTGGCTGAGGTTAAACAGCAGCTTAATTACATAAATTTTTATTTTATTTTTTTGTCGACGTCAATTTTAATTTTATAATTTTGCTTCTTTTGTCTTTACTTTTAGACAGGAAAGTGTCACTAATTTAGATAAATATAAAAGAGATGATGACTCATTAACAGAAGAATCAAAGGGTCGTTTATGGTTTTTCTAAATCATAAATTGACTATGACTTTCTTTATTTATGGTAGGCAAATCATATCTTTGATTACCGAGATAATTTAAATTATTAATGCAATAACTCAGTATTGATTATAGTAAGATATTCTAAATCACATATTTAATTAATTCGAAAAAAAACTTAGTTTGGGGATCTGTTTATCTATTTCCGGAAAGAAAACTAATCAAATAATGAGTTTATGAACTCCAAGTAGAAAACAAGAGAAACATTATATTTGAAAAACATTTGGTATAATTGATTTGATGTTGAACTACAACATGCTTATAGTATTCGAAGAAAAAAAAATATCTCAATCGCAAGAACAGAATCACATGATGTGTAGATCTATTGTCTATTCATTGGACTTATCTTCTGAAACAAATAATAACTGAAGAGCATGTGCACATTTGATCTCCCTTTGTTGATTCTCCGCTTCTATCGACATATATCTTCATCCCCACATGGTTCGTTGCTGTTTTTTTCTTTAAGTATATCTAATACGAAAGAGTGGAAGATCATGTTCACAAAACATTTTGCATACAGACAGGATACATTAATCATTGATTCATTGTACTACTTTTTGTCTTTTATTTTTTCAAGATTCATCATATGTTTACAACTCGCTATCAATATAGTGTTCTACATATTTGTCTTCTAATGATGATTTTTGTTCGTGACATAGATTGACAATAACCACAACAATGTTATGTGTCTATGGTGTGAAGGTGGGTCGATATGGAGAGACGATTAGCTTACGTAAGTGTGGATGAGTCAAAGGAAAGTGAAATGGAGTATGGATAACTTCGGACGCATCAAACATCATCTTCTTGCTTGGTAGATTAATTTTGTAATATATGATTCATCCATTGAACTTGTGATCTATGTTCTAGGACGATATGTAATTGATTGTATTTACTTCAATGTGTTTCGTTTGCCCTCAGTCCCTTATAATTGATCTCTTTGACTCAATGGTTGGTTAATAATTAACATACAAATTACTTTTCGATGCCTATTGTTCCTGCTTTCGATTTGCTTTAGTGCTTTTATGTTTGGTTCAATGTTTAATCTAGTTCTTTATTTCCTGAGTTCGAAAACTAAAACTATCAAACTAAGACACTAGCTTAAATCCATTTGTGCAATCAACTATAATAAAACTTGTATAAATTAATTAACATTTTAAAATAATAAATCAGTCACGAGTTAGACTGGTATAAAAGTTAAAAAACAATTTGAAAACACAATAATATAATAATTTTTTTACAAATCCTTATGTAAAATTACAGTCATAATAACATCATTAATTTCTAATAATAAGAGTTTATATACATATATATATATATAACTAAGACAATATACTAAATGAAAGCTTGATTATTGCTTGTTTTTACTTGAAATTAAAAAATTGTTTAGAACTCATCTCTAATTTTATTTTTGGATGATTTTTTTTTAAAATGTTGTTCTTACCTGTGCATCCAAAATTCTTTGAGAGTTTTAGATGAAAAATAATGTTTCTAAACATATTATATTATCCTTCTCAACTCTAATCATTAATATTAATAGTATAGGCCATCATCTTTTCAAAATTACTTTATTCATTAATTAATATTTTTATAAAAATTATAAATTTATAAAGTTCTAATATTATTAATTTATAAAGGTTTTCTGAAACATTCCACGATAAATAACCAGTCTAATTAATTTTTAAAATAATGATAATTTTCAGCATTTAAGATTCTAATTAGTTCTCTAAACCTTCTCATGACATTTCATAGCCTTAGTTAATCATTCTCCAAATACTGACTTTAAAAATCATTTTTTATTATTTATATGGATAAAAGATAAAACCCAAACCCCATCGGAAAAAAGCCCACACCGTATCTCTCTTATCTCTCTCCCGATCGGCGAAAATGGCGTCGGCGGCATCATCGCCGATTTCCTTCGCCGCCTCTTTCCTCAGGTTCAAAGCATTTCCTCTCTCTCCTCGGTTCTTCCCCCCCCGTACGCTCCGTTGCTCTCTCTCCTCCTCCTCGTCCTCCTCTGAGCCCATCGAGTTCGACATCTCCTTCGCCCCTCCCAAACCCACACCTTTCTCCACTCGCGGCGGCGGTGGCGCCTTCCAGCAGCTATACATCCCTTGGATCGTCCGTGGTGAAGATGGCAAACTCAAAGTTCAATCTCAACCTCCCGCGCAATTAATCCATGCTCTCGCCGATGCCACCACACAGAATCCTAAGAAGAAAGAGAAGCCCAAGAAGAAGAACCCACCAGCTGCCTCCTCCGCCTCCTCCTCCTTGTCCTCTCCGGCTTCACACTCGGTGCCAAAGCTCTCCAAGGCGGCCCGTAGGTATTACAATGAGAATTTTAAAGAGTCTCCTCAGCGTCTGAGCAAGGTTCTCGCTGCTGCTGGAGGTAACATCACAGATAATCCCTCTCCGGAATCCTGATTTTGAAATTTCTACAAATGATGTAAATTTTCAATGTAATAGTGGCATCGAGAAGAACCTCTGAGGAGCTTATTTTTGATGGAAAGGTTACTGTCAATGGTTCTCTCTGCACTGCTCCACAGGTAAAATCAATCATCGTTGTTTTTTTTTGTTATGGAGAAAATAAAATTACGTTCATATTTTAATAAAACCTTAGCATTTTGTTTATGCAGACTCGAGTTGATCCATCAAGAGACATTATTTATGTTAATGGGAATCGTATTCCTAAGAAACTTCCTCCAAAGGTGTATTTTGCTCTGAACAAGCCAAAAGGGTTCGTCTCATAACCTTTTCTCACTTTTACCTTGTCCACTCTTTTGTGGTTTTGTTTCACAGACTTGTAACCATTTGTTTGTTATTTATGATCACACCATTGCAGATACATATGTTCTTCCGGAGAGAAAGAGATCAAATCTGTTATTAGTTTGTTTGAAGAGTTCATGGCCAGTTGGGTAATAAATTTAACTGCAATCTTCTCCACAAATATATGTCTCTTTCTTGAACATGAATTGTTCGTTTTTAATGTTATATTAGATAGTTGGTCTTGAATCTTCTCTTTGCAATTTAGGACAAAAGGAATCCAGGGACTCCCAAACCTCGTCTTTTTACTGTTGGTCGTCTTGATGTCGCCACAACAGGGTTGATAATAGTTACAAATGATGGTAAACTGTATTCACTTAACACCATGTGTGATATAGCTTGGTTTCCACATTTGCTTCAGGGAACAACATTTCTCTTCCGTTCTTCTAAAAGGAATTTCAAACTTCTTGTTATACAGGAGATTTTGCACAGAAACTTTCACATCCTTCATCTAGTTTACCAAAAGAGTGAGCTCACTCTCATATTCCTTTTTACATACCATTGCTGCTCATTGTTAGGTGATCATCATTAGTATGTGGAACTTTTGGTTGACTAAGCTAGTTCATTTTAAATACTTGGTGAAAATGCAATTTAGTTAGGTGCTCATTTGGGAGTTATTTTGGGGTCGCCAATTCCAGATATATATGTCGTTTGAAGCTTTGATCCACTTAGTTGTATACTTATATTCACTCAAGCACGGATTCTTTCCTTGGAAATATATGTTTCATCTCATTAGTTCAAAGGTTCTGTGTGTTTATCCTACTCTAATTTTCTGTTTTTGTGAAACGGCAGATATATTACGACAGTCGCCGGTGATGTACACAAACGGCATTTAATGACCATCAGCGAAGGGGCAGTTGTGGAAGGAGTCCACTGTGTTCCAGATTCAGTTGAGTTGATGCCAAAGCAGCATGATATACCAAGAGCACGGCTACGTATTGTGGTATTTTTCCAAAGCTTTCTCAGATTTTACAAGTTCTACATCGTTGTAGTTTCCAAAGTTAGATGATGTGTATCTTAATTTACATCTTGTGACTTCATAAACAGTGTTGTAAACCTTTGTTCTGACATCTTTTGAGTTTGTAATCCAAATACGTTACCTTTTATCTAACCTAGTTGATGCTGGTTGAATTGTTTTTTTCATCTGAGTTAACTTCTTTTGTGCGGAACTATGCAGGTTCACGAAGGGAGGAACCATGAGGTCAGAGAATTAGTGAAAAATGCTGGGCTTGAGGTCAGCTTTCTTTTTATTCATGGAAACTTTCTCCATTGGTAATCTAGGATTTACTTTCTTCTCGGATTACATAAGAGCCCCACAAGAGTCTGAGAAAAGCATTGGAGTTAACATATTATCATCCCATTCCTAGTGAACTTGCTCAATGATTTCATTCCCTTGTGGGTGACATCTTCAATTCATTTTCTAGGCAAACTCTTGGGATTTTTTCGGAAAAGATAGTGTAGGCTTTGTGCTTATGATATGTTATTATGTTCCTCCACTGATAAAGATTCCCAAGTCGTTTCACTCTAGCCTTTCAACAGATGTAGTTTTATCTTTTTCAGGTGATAGATATATAAACCCCAGACTAAATTGATCTTGCCTTTACTTGGTCCAGGTTCATTCATTAAAGCGTGTCCGTATAGGTGGATTCAGGCTTCCTTCAGATCTTGGGTATGTTTTATGTAACATGTAGCTCCATCCTTTGTTTATGTTTTCTTTTTTAAAGAATTTGATAGGAATGAGTAGCGATACTCGCGTTTCCTATGCATCAGCTAACTTTCATGAGATAGCTACAATTATTCATTATAGGATATGTGATCATATGTTAATTATCGCTACAGGCTAGGGAAGCATGTGGAATTGAAGCAGAGCGAGCTGAAGGCAATGGGTTGGAAGAGTTGAAGATGTACATTTCTGCTTGCCTTTGGACTTTTCTCTTCGATTTTGTGTGTTTCAATTAGATCTTTAGTCGTAGGGTTCTTCTTCTTTGTTTTCTCATGTGATTTAGGAGAATTATTACGGCTCATAGTTTGGTTTTTGGGTTTTAATTGTTAGTTTTGTAATTGAGAATGTGAAATGATAAACTTAATAATTGTTATTCTTTGAATGAAATTCGCCGATTTCTTTTTTTTTTTTCGAGCAAACTATTGCATTAATTAAAGAGAAAGTCAGAAAGACCATCATGGGATGCATGCTAAACATGCAATCAAAATGTGATTTAGCCTTTTTAGGATTCTCTAAGATATCGATCGTATCATGACTACATGTAAGCAACTTGAGGATTCGGTCTAGTAGTACAACATTGTTCGAAAGATGAAATGTTTGGGCGATTAGACTTACCTCGAGTAAATATTGGTAACACGCATGAAAGAAATCTGATATAAGCAAAAACCTTGATAACTTGACTTGCAAAAATCAAAAGATTTGATGAACTCACATAAGCAACAAAGTCGTTAATTGATGATGAAATAAAGAAATATTTTCTATTTTCTATGCGCGCAGAAGTATTTTCTATTACAGGGGTACAAATATTTTGCAGAATCGAATTGACTAATCAAAATTCAGTTGTCCTAGTCTTGTAGCACATGGATCCGCCCTGCTCGCAACCACAACACCATAAAACAAAAAACTAAATCCTCTCAGCAGCACGTCCACCAACATCTGCATCCCCATCCATATCTCCAAGCCATGCCTTGAGACTCGCTTCTTTACCAGCCTTAAACTCCTCGAACTTTGTCGTCTCCACCATATGTTCACCTTTACTTAAGACTTCTTTTTCTTCTTCTTCTTCTAGCTCATTGCTTTCCACTTTTTGGCTAGACTCCACCTTCTGTTCTTTGAAGTCAAGTTGTGGCCATTTGATGTTGCTTGCTTTCTCCTTAGCCGACTTGAACACCGATGTGAAATAGCTGCTGCTTTCACTATTATCCTGGCTGTAATCAGAACCACGTGTTGCTGTTGTTGTTATACTGCTGGACCTGCTCCAAGGGCTCCCCGAATTGAGGATCAGCCCTCTCCTAGGTTGTTTCGAAGACATTATCGCTAAGGACTTCTTGATGTCTCCTATCATCTCATCAGCAATAGGTGAACCACATTCTTTCATTGATTTCACCATGGCTATAGAATCTTCCAAGTCTTCGGTATGCAGAACTGTTTCACGGGACTTCTCCAAAACTTTGCTGTTGAGGTTAAGGACATTCGGTGCCGCGTTACGGACATGCTGCTGGATGTAGTAAAGCCCCACAGAGGGTTCGTTTGCAATGTACTTTATCATCTCGGCTAAGCTCTCGTTTATCTCCGCAAAACCATCAACAGTAGAGAACTCATGCATTCTGCCAAAAAAACAAAAAAAACAAAACTCCGAAAATTTTAGTGTCTCTAAAATCAACAGTAACAAAGAAAAACTAGCACATCTACTCAAATTAAAACAATCAGAGGAGAATCATATAGACAACACATAATACAACACGAAATTCAAGTTTTCATTTTTCAGCTACACACTCTTTCTTTGTTGTGCCTAGATGATGATGTATCAAACCAGTAAATATTACGAGAACCAATCCGAATCGCCCAAAGAGAAGTTTTTGAGACACTTAGAAGGACCCTGATGCAAACTAAAAATCCACAAGCGATCCAAGAGAAGATGAGGTTGACAAAAGAGAGCCTTACATAGCTACAAATGAACATTTGGTGTTTCAGAATAATGCATAAACACAACCATGTCTTATCAATTTGACTAAAGGAACCATCTGGTACCATTCTAGACAACTTCTTATCCTTCACCAACGAGCTCAAGTTACATAAAAAAGATCACTTTTTTTCTCCAAAAGCATAATCAAAGCTCAATGATCAAATAACCTAATACAATTTAGCAAACTATTAAACACCTAAAACACCTACATTCAATATCCAATTCGAGGCGACATGAAAACGCCCAATTTTACTAGCTAGGTCTCGATAAGAATCGAATTCAACAACATTACCCAGATGGAGAAAAAGTTCCTCGCGATACCAAAACAGAAATTAAGAAACAGAGAACGAAAAAGGAGCTCACAGGAAAAGCTAGATGACGACGGAGCAGAGAGAAAAGAGGCAAATCGATGATAATCGGTGATTAATTTCTGTGTCAATAAGGAATTGGAATCTCTGTGTCTCTCCTGATGTGTTCCTCCTATCATTTGATAAAGGTAAAGAAAGAAGCAATTTTCCTCTGAGCTCACGGCAAAGTGCAGACAATTAAATTTGGGCAATGAGGAAGAAGAAGAAGACAATAATAATCCCCAAAACTGTAAGGTCTATGTTCTGTGCCCACGTCATCGTTCGCACGTGCCTGCCTCCCACCTCGCACGTTTGGATAGTAAACATCTGTCAGATTCAAAAAAAAAAATCGTTTTGTGATTTCTTTTAATAATTACAAACAAATCCTCCAATTTCTATACGATTACGAAGATCATCCTTCACCTTTAGAATATATAGATAATACCCTCGTATAGTTAAGAGGTTAGACTGTGGGTCTACGGTTTGCATCCATCTTTTAAAAAACTGGACCGAATATTAACTTGGCGTCACTATTGATTGACTAGTCATAACCGGTCCAAACCGATCAGACCGGGATTTTAAAACTTTAATAATTTAAAAATACGTTTTTTGAAGATAATAACAACATATAATATAACTGATGATATTTACAAAGTTGGCTAAAAAATCCTATCTCGCAACCAAATGAGAGGACAACATATACCATAATAGTGGATGATCCAAATTTATAGAATATTGAACAATGAAATATTAAACAAGACTGGTTCAAACGTGATATGAAAATGACTATTGAATATGTCAGATACATTGATTACAAGATAACTATCATGATTAGAAGAAAAAAAGTATATAACAAATTACCCTAACAAATTGTGTAACCTTATGTGCAGAGAAGTAAGAAGCAAAAAGATGACTTTTGGTTTTCTATTCAATTGAAAGATAGATATACATTTGATAAGGAAGAAAGTGACAATCAAAGATTGAGATCTAAACTATCAAAGCTAGAACTTCAATTTATTGAACTGAATTTTAATATCAAATTTAATCACCAAAAATTGGTGGATTTTCGTCAAATTTAGCTATTTATCTTAAATATAACTCGATTCATATTCGGTTAAATAAATATTTTCGTTGGACTAGGATCCGGTTTTCAACAACATTTGTTTGCAACTTTGCATAAAAAAAACAGAAATGAAAATTAACTATTGAAAAGAAAGTAGTGGCGGCAAAAAAAAAGAGTCAACGTTTAAAAAAAAACTCCAAAAGAAATAACCATTAAGTTGTTTACACAGATGAATATTTAAATAGTCATGTCGACCAAAAAAATGGCCATGGCCTCATGGGCCAATAAAAGGTCAAAGAGGTCAAAAAAATTAAGTTAAAGCCTGAGCTAGTAGGGTCATAAAAACAAATTATAACCATTGCATCTACTCTTGTTTCTGATCTGGAGATGAATGATTTGTATTCTATTGAAGTGGTCTGACCATTAGACTCACCATCACCTACGCTTATATCTATTGGCTTAGACTATTCAGAACAGGTTATATCCTGCTATAAACAAGCTAATTAAAGAAGTTTAAAACTGATGTTTTGTTCCAACATAATTTGGAGAGGTCTTTAATTAAATTCTTTACACGTTTCTTCCCGATAATGCAACCAATTTGGGCGTTTTGTTTTATAGTTGTATATGTGTGGTTGACAAAATGATATAAAAGTAAAATCTCAGAAAGATATATATATATATATATATATATATTATTGTATAAGTTAGTAAAAAGTTACAGATATATATATATATATATATATATATTATTGTATAAGTTGTAAAAAAGTTCAGAAGATTTCAGAGGACAAACATTGTCAATTATTTGGAAAAATAAAAAAGATATTAAAGAAAGTATAATTTATATCAATAAAACTAAATAAATATTTGCGTAGACTATGTTAAGGTTTCTTCAAGTATTCAAGAACCTAATTAAGTATGTAATGATGCTTGTTTGAGTGCAATGTAAAGTTTTGTTAGACATAAAAGTATATTCTTATTATTATTTGTAGTATTATACAATGCCATTTTTGAATATATATATATATATATAAAATTCCACATATGTTCTTTATAAGAAAATTAAGAATGTATAAAATGAAAGATCAAACATATATGTATACATCTATTTACATAATATAATATATATAATGTAAAAGAAATGAAAAATACAGAAAGAAATAATAAGGAAAAACAATCATAGCAAACAAATGGAAACAATTAACGTAGAGATGATCTAGAATTTTTGGTTTGTATGTTTTGATTTTTTATAGATTGGATTAATTAGGTGGCAACTATTAATTTGCTTGGAGTAATTGTTTATCCTGCGTCAAACAATTAATTGCATCGTATATTTTGAAAGACTAGTCAATGGGTAGACCACAAAACTACATCCACAATCTAAGCATAACATCTACAAAACATCATGGATAAATTTAGCCTACCGTAATTATTTCACATGTTGCTCTTGAAACATTGTTATTTTTGTACTTCGAATGTTAGGTCCTATCATTGATAATATTACCTATAATATAAAGTATCTCATATCATTGGGGTTCATATGATCTACAAAATAGTATTTGTTTGTATTAAAAATAAACGATGTGAAATGCGGTTAGTCAATGTGTCTATGCTTCTATAGCTCTAGGCCATAATGCCACGAAAAATTAGTATGGAACAAACAGTCGCAGCCGCGAAACAATAACCAAAAAATGCTTTTATATCTTTTAATTAATAAACATTTCTAAAGTGTTGCAGTAGGGTTATAACTTTTTGGTGAATCGTTACCTAAATACGATTAATACGTTAAATATATAATAATCATATTACACATCAACAAACTCTATTATTCAAACCTTAAAAACACTAATACTTGTATTTTGAACCGCAACTGAAAACAAATACTTCGAGAAGAACATTTCTAGTTCGCATAAAAATCTAATATAATTCCCAAGTCTTTAGAATGAAGTACACACTAGTACTTGACTTCTAACATGAGCTCTCTTATTTTTTTCTTTTTTTGTTTGAATGTAACTTAATTACTAAAACCAAATATTTGAGAAAATAGATTCACAGAATACACCCGATGCAGATGGTCCACAGACTTAATATTATTCATTCCATGGATACGTGTGAACAAATAAATTTACGTACAACTCACACATAGAAACACAGAACAAATATGAAAATATATTATATAAGGGTGCCTGCGCATGCATATATTTATAAAGACATGTGATAATTGGTGGGTAGGCAAAAGTACAGCAAGGATTAGGTAGTAAACACTATGGATTGTTCCTTAGTCTAAACAGAAGAGTCAAAGAGAGAATCTTAGTTTAAAGTTTAAACAATTACTTTACTTCTCTCTATACTTTCATAAAGGCAATGTCCTCTGACTAGATAGTAGTAGTATATATTATAACAATTGTTAATTAGTTGCAAATTATGGGTCGTTTTAATTCTTTAAGTTAATAAAAAAGGATTATGGGTCGTGCCCTTTCTTTTCATGGTTTGTTGTTTCATTATTACAGTGGACAACAGAAATGAGGTGTACCATGTTTCCCGGTTAATAATAGCCTTTCTATGTAAAAAAGAATATATGCATGTACCCAATATATGAAAGAAATGCAAATAGAGAAGAGATGGCTAATAACAAAGTGAATATATATTCGGAATTGAAATGATAATAATAAAAATTGGAGTGTGGAAAAAGGTGGAGGAGATAGAGGAATCCATGTGTATCCAAGCACTTGCAGACAAAATGAGCTTCAGAGAAGAGAAAAGCAACCTTTAGCTTTTTTAAGACCACCAGACTTAGAAAAGGAGATTTCAAACACACTCTCTCCTCTTTTAGGGTTCTTATATTTTTCTCTCTCCTCTCCCTTTAATTATGTCCTGCGAAAATTTCCTTCCTTCTCACTTAATCATACCCACCACCATGATGCCATCTCTCATGCTCATGCATGTGTGAACTGGATGGTGATGTGTATGGATGTCTATATTTAGTGAGGTGGTGAGAGGATGAGATGCACAAGCAACCCCACAAGCAATCCTTGTTTCACTCTCAAAAGACTAAACAAATTAACCAAAAATAAATATTTATGCCCTAACTTTAGCATTTTGCCTTTATCTCCTTCTTTCTTGCCCTTGCCTTAGGGTTTCTTGTGGGTCTTTCTTTTTCCCTTTGCTCCTTTTTTCTTTTTTCTTTTATCACTTTCATGTGTTATTTTTATCTTTTTGACCCAAACACCTCTCCTTTAATTTGCTTGCCTCTTGTCTACATATATGTATGTATATACACATCTGTATCTCTCTCATCCCACCCTTAATTGTTTTATATAAACCCTTTCTCTTCCTCTCAATCACCTTCAATATCTCTCTTTCTTCTCTCTCTCTGTCTCTCTGGATCCCCAATCTCACCCCCCATATTTTGTTTGTTGATTCTCATCTTCTCTTTTGTCTTTCCAACAAATCTTCATTTAGGGCTTCAAGAACAGTAACCTTGATTCCTCCTGAAGAAAGAGAAAACAAAAAGATCTCTTCAATTCCATTTTCGTACATGCACATCACAATCCCTGCTTTAGCTTGTTTCTATTCCTCTATATTTATTGCTTATATCTGTTCATGCATGTTCAGGTGGAGATAGTTTTACTTAAAAATAGAATTAGGCATCTGTTTTAGGCAATTAGTTTCAATACATAATATCACATGTTTATGGAGCATGACACATCTATACATATGTAGATGCATACGGTGATGTATTATATATGTATGCCTGGCTCCCTGTATGCCATACACTTAGCTCATCGACCATCGACGACCTCCGTGGATGGCGTATGAGGAGCCATGCATATTCTCATATATACATATACATATATTTTTTATTATGTTATGGTACAATGAAATTGTATTGAGCTTGTTTAGTAGAAGTCTCTCATAATTGCTCCATCCAATCATGTCTGAAAGATTAGAAGGTACTTCACTAAACCGTAACACGTATGCTTCTTCTTGTGGTCTCCAATATATTCCACTGATAGATATTTTGGTGACCCTCTCTGATTCCGTTCTAGTCTTTCGATTCGTTTTTTGTTTCCAGTACAAATGTTTGTCATGTCACAGCACTTTTTACGAGGATTCCTTCTGTGTTCACATCAATGTAGCTCCTTTGGCTTTATGAAGGAAATGGTTAAATTATACCGATAGCTAATTATTACATTCCGGTACGGTTCAGATTCTTTTGTATCGTTTCAGTCATATCGATTTTATAAATCTAATTGTAAATGTATACAACTTGTGACCTACCCTTATGGCTTATTTTGTACTTATTACATTGTGGTTTCAATCGCACAATTGTCTACACATGCACGAAGTTGCATCACACATTTCTGAATTTGTTCCCGTGAGTTGTTGCAATGATTGCATCTGGTTTGCTGATCTCACATTGAGAATTGCCACATATTATAGGTTTATAATAAAGCTATAGACTAATTAGGTAGAGGTTATATAATCAAAGTCCAAGAATTTAAGATTTGATTACAAATAGAGTAGCTTTTTTTGTCCATATTTACTAGAGAAAATAGGTTTTTTGTTAATTGTGAATAGGCTAGTTCCTTCTTCCCGAAATATTGGTTGATTACAACTTTATTTATATCAAGAAATCCACTGAAATGAATCATATTTATGTGAGTAAGAACAATTATGAAACGAACAATTGAAGATAGTAAAGCAATTGGAACAAATTTAAATACTCTTTTACAGAAAAAAGATTTGTTGAAGTACTCAATTTACATTTATACTAAACCAAAAGGGCAATTATCACAGGTAAGCTATACATACTAATTTATAGCCGTTAATATCTATTTAAGCCATTTGAAAATATGCTGATCTTATTACAAAATTGATTTGTAAGAGAACTTCAATGAATGATTTCAAACATCAAAGGGGCTTCATTAACTCAAGTCATTTGTCTTGATCTATATCTAACTACTATTATTTCTCTGGCTTACCAACCTTGCAGGAGATTACATCTGAAAAAAAAAAAAGTTAAAACAAAGTAGAAATGTTTTTTTTGTTTGACTAAAAAAAAAAATAAGAAATGTTACTAAATACTAGGAGAAACCCTAGGAACGCTTGAGCCTGCGGTGCCTGTAATTATTCCGAGCATCCATCCAACCACGCGTGAGACTGTTTGACACAAACACACATGACGATGTATAGCCTCAACTTTTTACCCTTTTTAAAAAACTTGTTTTTCTCTTTTTAATATAGCAATATATATATATATATACGTTTCGTTCATAGAAGTGTATGGAAAATGTTTTAATGAGAAAGAAAAAAATTACTTAAATTAATTAATACGTACCAATATACACTTTCTAGTCTAGTAATTTGATTTCACCAGTAGTCAAAATATTAGACTTGTAGTATATCACTTCACTGAACATATCTAGTCATTTTAACAAAAAAAAATTATACATTACGAAGTTTCATATTGGGACCATAAATCATGGGTGGTAAAGTAATGATGAAAGGAAAATAGAAAGAAATAATGTTTGTTTGTTTTTGCTTTGGGAATCTAACTTTTTTTTATCATGAACAAATATTTTTTAATAATCATTAAAGAAAATGTAATAATAATAAGGGATGGACCACACTAGTCCCTAGATTTCTTGTGATTGGGCATTAGGGAATGATAAATGTATTTTTCTAATATATCAGTCAAAGTAGGTCAACAAATAATTTCAACAACCGAGGGCCACGCTCAGCATTTTTATTCAAAAGTTAATTCCACTTTTTCAATCAGTTATATACTAAATTACATATTATATAATTAGGCCGTTATTGATCTGTGTGATGTGATATTTGTTTATTTTTTACGTACTATAAGACAGATGCTGCCTCTTAGTGTGGTTATTATTAACTTATTTAAATCATATAATATGTTGAGATGTCAATCTGTCTAGTGTGTTCGGTCCAAGTCTGAAAAATGTTCGGTCCATCTTTAAACAAAACTCGGTTTGATAGTGGTTCAAAGTAAATTAAGTTTAGGATTATTCGTTTCTGGTCAAAAGTTAGTTGACATCTTCTTTTTTTCTTAAACTATCTATAACTGTATAAGCTAAAAGCATGTAATGACTTACTTTGAATTCGATTTTTTTTTAAATCGACCTATTATAACGTTTAGAGCAATTATTTTTTTCACTTAAGTTTGTAGTTATGCCAGTTCACGTGTAGAGATACTTTCGTGTCATTTCATGCTGTGTGAGTAATACAGTATTACAGTCTATTTCTGATGGACGTTTTTCTAGGGTTTTCAGTATAATTGATACTAAAAAATATTTATGAAATTCTAGTTTACTTTGAATAGAAAAATATAGATATGATCTTGTATTTTGATTTGAATGATGGATATCAAGTATCTCAGTAACATTAATAAATTCTATTTAACATCTAGATATAGGAAAATATAAATCCATTTTTTTAAGCAGAGTGATGCATACAAACCACTACCGCATTTATACCTAGTATTTTATTTTAGAATACAGTTTTCTAATGTAAATTTTTTATTGGAACAAATTATAAATTTAAAGACACGATCTCTTTTAAAAAATATGTTCGAGTCTAAGTAACTTATAAACTTTTTTTCGTATGGGTTTCGATAAATATGTACAGAAACATATGGGACATATGTTTAGAATATGTTTTTCATATTATATGTTTAAAAATAGAAGGAATTTGAGAGAGGAAGAGAATAAGAGTGAGAGAGATGCCATAGAGAGGGAAAAAGAGAAAGAGGAAATAGTAAAATTTAGGGATGTTTTTATATTTTTGGCATTTGATATTATATTATCATGATTTTAAGGGATGCAAACTAGAGTAAAATAGTTAATGTATCTGAATAAAAACCGGCAGATAACGAGATTTATTTGGAGATGACATATAAAATCGAAATTACAGCTCAAAGAAACCAAAAGCTATTAAAAAAAAAAAAAAAAACAAACAAGACAAAACCTGATTCAAACGAAAACGATGACCATCATCAGTAGCTTCTGTCGACTAACGAGTGACTTACTCCACACCTACAAGTTTTGCCTTCCTCCTATAGATCATTTGAAAGAGATTTACAGATTTTTCCAAAATGAAAAGACTTTCCAGAAAAACTATGTACTGACCAAAACTCTTAAAATTGATATCTTCCTCTAGTGCTATAAAATTTACTTTGCAAATCTTAATTTTTTAGGTTAATGATCAGGCAAGATAATACTTTGATAATTTCCTCAAAACTTTATTTTCGATGTGGCTATGTTAGTAGAAAAACGACTTTGAAATGTCTAAATAAAAACTTTCCAAATTAGGGCCGGTCCTAGACAAAGCCTAATGAGATATTTGCATTGACTCCCAATTTTTATAGGTTCCATAAAAAATAAAAATCTTATATGTATATGTATATTAATGAGATGACAAAGTTATTATTTCAACTAAGTGAACAAAATAACAAAATAAACAGTATACTGCCCCAAAATTTTGAAAAAAACTTATCTTTTATTTATAGTTTAATACTTTTTATACTTAAAACTATTTAAAATTTTTATGATATAAATTATTTGGCCCCCATTTATTATTTTGTTTCAAACTCCTAAAATTTTAATACCGGCCATATTCCATACATATCAAATCTTGATCATACATTTTTTATAAAAATATGGAATGAATGCTCCCGACTAGGTAGATCCAATCACATTTGACTCAGAAAGGCAAAGAATCAAACCTGTGAGAACCCAAATCAAAATGAGACTTACTCTCTTGATTTGTAGAAAAATCAAACAATCAATCCAAATTTCATGGGTCATGGGTCCTCCAGTTCGACTTCAAAGACAAAATGAGACTAACTCTCTTGGTTTTCGACCGGTTTAGATAAATTTGAGTTATTTTCTATGGTTAAAGACAAATTTGGTTCGACAAGATTGAGATTTTCATTGTGAGTGTAAGTATAGATTTTTCACTAAACATTTGGGTATGTTTTGAACACTTTTTTTGACTGAGCTGAATAAATTTTTGTTTTCATTTGATATATCTCTTTTATACCGGAAAACCCCAACAAAGGAATAAAATCGAACCGAAAATCCAACCTTACATAATTCTCACAATATCTTACTCCTCATAAGGACACTTTTTGATACAATGTGACAAACAAATCTGTCGGTTTATTACTTAACCAATTATTATACAGTTTTGTAACGAAGAATAAGAAAACAACACTGAAGATATTTCACATTCTGTAAAGGCTTTCTGCAAATTAAAAGGTGAGTCCAGACTTGACAATGAGATCAAGAAAACTCAAGAGATTTCTGATACTTGGTCGCTCGTTCGGTTTTTCTCTCACAGCAAGCTCAGCTAACTCAGCCAATTTAAGCAAAGGCTCTACATTTCTTGGCAAACCAATGTTCCTATCGATAATCGCAGCTGCTTTTCCTTTCCTGATCAAAGGAACCGCCCATTCCGCAATCCCGGGAGGATCAGACTCTCTATCGTTAGCTTTTCGCCCACTTAGTATCTCAAGAAGAACAATACCGAAGTCATACACATCGCCTTCTCTATCACTCTTGCTTGAATCCCTTTCATTCGATGAAACCAATCCGAAATCCGCAATTCTTGCGCACATTTCACCATCCAACAAGATGTTTGACGTTTTCACATCTCTGTGGATTATCGGAGGATCCACTTCGTTGTGTAAGTAATCAAGTCCTCTTGCAGCTTGCAACATGATCTTCAATCTCATGCTCCAATCCAATTGAGAAAGATCTCCATGGAGATGATCATGGAGCGTACCGTGTGGCATGTACTCGTAGACCAAAAGCCTTTCCCCCATCTCCGCGCAGTATCCTAACAAATTGACAATATTGTTGTGCCTGATTTTACAAAGAATCTCTAGCTCGGACTCGAAACCTCGGTTGTTAGAATGAATGATGGTTGCAGCATTGGCTCTTTTGACCGCAACTTGTATCCCATCAGAGAAAACAGCTTTGTAGACAAACCCGAAGCTACCTCTTCCGAGCTCGTTGAATTCTTTGAACCCGTGAGTCGCATCTTTTAGTTCCGAGAGGCGGAAGATTTTGGTTTCCCCGAGAGAGACAGCGCTCGGGAGAAGAACAGACTGAGGGACGGGATCAGGATCAGCTTCGACTGAGTTCTTATCGAAACAGAAACAACAAGTCATTTTGCTTCTCTCTTCTTCATCTCTTTTACTACCTTTCGTCATCTTTGGAATGAAAGACAAACCGATCAACATAACCAAAAACCCCAAAACAGAGCATCCAATGATGATCACCAGTCTCCGTACCTCCTTCTGCTCGTGCTTCCGCGACTTCCCAGCTGGAATCTTACAGATATCGTAGCAAGAACTGTTCTGACATAGCGAACAAGGAGTGCAGACTCGGTCCGCGTTTGGATTACAATTGCTGGAAGGGAAATAGCCGTCCAAACAATCGATCCCGCAGCGTAAGCAAATGTTGAGGTTGTGAAACGAGCACAAGTTCGTGAGTGCGGACTCTTTCAAAACGCTTGCGTTGAAAGCAAACCAGCCATTACCGCAATTACCGCGAGGCGAACACAACCCGGGGCTGCTTAGCTCCAAAGGAGGACTATAATCCGGTTTCGAAGAATCATGAACTCTCCAGCAATCAAGAACCAAGTCAAGCTCTCTAACCCCACAAGTTGTTGAATCTGAAGACGAAATCGCCACAAACCCGGAAGCGTTAGGAGCTGAGGACGATGAGTTCAGGTTTCTTCCCCAACACTCAACCCCATGATCATCCTCTCGGATACCGCAATAATGATTGGCGCCAGCTGAAAGAGCGATAAACCGGGCTCGGTTAGGTAATTCCCCAAACTCTGTTTCATCTCCAAAGCATTGAAGATGACCTGAAGCTTTAGAGACTCCACAAACTGAGTTCCTCCCAGAGGCCAAAACCTCGAATTCTTCTCCGTTTTTGGAGATACCCAAATGGTTTGACTTTGGTCCCCAGCAAACCAAGTCTCCATCTTTCGTAACACCACAAGTGAATCCATCTCCAGAGACGATCTTACGAAACATGAGGTTATCTATATAAGGATTATGAAAAGACGAGTTCCAAAGAACACCAGATGTGGAATTTGCGGTATCTGTGTATTCCCAGCAATGAACAGGACCGTAATCAGGACCTGAGTAGTACAATCCACTTATAGCACAGACATGGTTGTTACCAGAAGCGATCTGCGAGTAAGAATTGTACTGAAAAGCTCGCGGGACGAGGTTTTGAGAAGGATCTTGAAGGTTCCAGCAGAAAGCACGCGAGCTGTTCGACGTAATGGCGCATAGAAAACCTTCACCGCCGGAGAGAGAAGACATTGGGAGAGAATAACCAGAGATTTCACCGGGAGAGTGGTTTAATGATCGGTTTGTGTTTCCTCTGTCCCAACAAATGACTTCTTGCTTCCCGCTCGCGTCAATGGCGCAGAAAAACCCGTTCCCGCCGAAAGCTGCGGCGATGGTCCCCGTCGAGCCATACCCAGAAACTGTGATGAGAAGTGAAATGGAGATGAAGAGGAAGAAGAAGAAGTAAAAATTTGGCGGCATTTGGAGGGTTTGCTTTGATGAAGTTTGTGAGATGATTGAATTGAAGGTTGAGGAAGAATCGATCTGAGAGATGATTGAGTGGACATGTTAATGAATGCAGCAGTTCTTGTTTTTTTTTTTTAACAAATTTTAAAATATAAATAAAAACGGAAGTGAGCTGTTTATGTCTGCGCGAAGGTTCATTGGAGAGAGACATTCAAGTTGCAAATTGGTCAGGGAGATGGAACTTACCAAAACAGAAAAATCATTTAAATTTTTAAACAAAAAAAGTACGGACAATTACTGTAATTCTTATAGAGAAACGAAACAAATAATTAAAATAACAACTTATATAAATTTTTAATTCTTTTTATCACATATATAAATATATATATGAATTTTTAATTTAAATTATGACAAGACAGTATATTAATATTAACCATTTAAAAATTCAAAATTTACGTTGAAGTATCTAAAACAATAGTAGTTTGACAAAAATAATAATATAGAACAACTATGTAGAAAATAGATTTTTATATGTTTACTAATTTACGTACGCAGTTATAAAGTTTCTATGTTTTGTAGTAAATTAGCTTACTTTTTTTTAACATCTGTAGTAAATTAGATTACTTTTTTATTTTTTTAACTTCTGTAGTAAATTAGCTACTATGTAATGAATATTTAGGGAAGAATATAACAAATTTTCATTTCCAAAATAACTATATATTGTTAACAATTTGGAGACCCAAAAATCAATATTGTATATTTATTTTTTTTCAAAGGCAAAAAAAGAATATTGTTATAGATTTTCAGTCAAATTGATTAGCCATATGTGATTTACAAAAAAAAACAAGTTATCACACCATGCAGTACGAAATAAATGCATGGGACATACTAATTTTCCAAATAATTCGTAACACAAAAATAATACGTCAATTCTATACAAACCGATATGATCAACAAGATTCTTTTTTTCTTTTTTTCACAGCAAGACAATTCGATATAGAGAAAAAAGGGTGGTGTCGTGCAAATTAGAGTACGGTCAAATGGGTTAATAGTTGACTTTGCATTTAATCATAAAAAGCACATGCCTTTCTCCACGTGATTTTAGCTTAAACGGTGCCGTTTTATTGTATGAAATCCAATGATATCTATTAAAATATCCTTACAGCATTTTCTTTTTGTCAACATCCATATCGCATTTTATTTATATGTTTCTTAGTCATTGACAAATGACAACAACAAATGTATAAACGGCTTGCATTATTTTCAATTATTTAATTACATATGAGTAATGAGTTTGTTTGATTCAATATTATTATGATATTATATATCTCTCTGTTGGTTTTGGGATTTTCAGTTTACATTATGTAGAGGTTTTATCTCTAACCCTCGACTTATCTTAACTGAGTATGTATAGACGATGATTTGTGAGTTGTTGGAGTTGGATTTAACACTAAACCTGGTTCGGCAAACTTGTCATTAACCGGGTTTGAAATCGGTTAAGCCGAATACGTCGCATGTTAGGCCTAAGAAAAGCCACTGTCGTCGAGAGCCCACTTTGCTAGCACATCATGCGAGCTGATATCTAAGAGTAAGTCAACAAGGAATGAGTCAAAGGAAACTTGCAGAAAGCGTTTTTGATCTTTTAACCTAGTAATCACAAGCTCATAAACACTCCATTCGTCATTGTAAACTACTTCATTCTTATTCAATAAAATCCAATTCGTCGAGTCGAGTCTGGTTTAATCGTTAGTTCTGTCGAGAATCTTGTTCAACTTTTCCTTTTTCTTTAAACCGTTGATCAAAATATCTAGTGTAGATTTTAGGATCCACAAGCGTTCACCAGAGTTTTAATATATTTGAGTCAATACATTACACTATTTCGACTAATCAAAGGGAAGTAAAAGAATTTCGAATCGTAATAGAATCCAAAAAGAACGAGTTTTTAACTATATCTCCGAATATTTTAACATGGCAACTGTTCACGGTCAAATTAGAGTTTAATTAATTAATAATGCAACGTCAAGTCTCCGATTATGTGCTTAATCAAATTAATATGTACATTAAACTCCAACGAGAAACTACCTAATAGCATGTGAGCATTAAATCAAGAATAAAAAAAAGAAGAAGAATAAAGCAATTGTTGGGTTAATAATAGAAGAAGATCACACAGGATCACACCAGATTTAGGGCAAGCTTGAAGAGAGAACACAGTGTTTGGAAGGGAGAGAACATCGGCTTGTGTTAAGTGGGCCAAGTAGATTCTGTCTTCTCTGTCTTTTACTCTAACTCATTAATTTACATACATGGTGGTACATTGTACATTCACTAAACATATATATATATAATACAAACCTAGCCACTTGTATTTTTGGCATTGAATTACAGGTTGTTTTTACACATTCTTCTTTAAATTTATATCTCATGTGTCAGTTAGACGCAAATAAAATTCTCTACTATTAGGAATACTTAGCAATTAATTTCGCACTTAGGTGGGTTGTGTCCGGTCGTCACGGGACGAGTTAGGAGAACGTTTTGTAGGCTAAACACACTGCACCTTGCAGTCTGTAGAAGTCATTGTTTCATGCAAAGTGCAGACCAGACCAGACAAGCTGGCCAAGCATAGGTTTGTGGTTTTTCATATCTTTATCAATTTTAGAAGGCATTTCTATTTTTACGAAAAGTTACAATAGTTATATTTGGTAAAGGCTTGTAAAAATGAAAAAGACCTGGTGGGTTCAAGTATTTTATGGATATCTCTTTTATGTTGATATTAATTATTATTGGCCCAACTTTGGTTGTGTACCTTCGAGCCCTTGATATCTCAGGATAGACTCTGGTTGCATATTACTATTTAACTGTTTTGTAACTTTTGTTTGAAATTGTTTGGTCTAGCTTTATCTGGTCTAACGTAGAAAACATTTTTTTTTCATGTCCAGGGTTCAAATCTTTTTACCAAAACAAACCCGCGATAGCATCCTTAGATGTGTCCTATATCTTTATACTTGATCTTGGGCTTTGGCCTAATGATTTACCCGAAGGTGGTGTTACCTCTTACGAGAATTCTTTTTACCAAAATGCTTGTTCATCCAAGATTAACCCACTAATTCTGTGACTTGGATAACATGTGATGTTAAATTAAGAAAACAAAAATGTTATGTTTGTGAAGGTCGTACATAAATCATAACAAATTAAGTACGACGATTTGGTTTGGTTGGAATGGGAAAGGAGATATTGTGGTTCGGTTACATGTCACTTTTTAATTGTTTTGTAACTTTGGTTTGTAAATGTTAACTCTAGCTTAATCTGGTAGGAAACATAATTGCTATGCGTAGTAGTAAGTATCACTCCCCTCTGTTATAATTCGGATCAAAAATTCGATATCATCAAAAATTTAACACAATTTTACCCAAAAAACCTACGAAATATTTTTACCTATGTTCGATATATTCAAAATATTTTGATATTACGCTTTAGTTTATTATTTTATCTGAAACTGGAGTTTTAAGAGAGTTTTTTTCCACTAAAATATTGGTTCATCCAAGATTAAACCAGCATTTATGTGACTCAGATTATGCTGAAATCTAATTTTCAACAGTAAATTTCCTTCGGTAAATTAAATTACTCAAAAGTCTAGTGATCTAGATGAATTAAAAAAATATCAAAAAACAAAAAAAAGAGAGCTAAAAATGTAAATTTTGGGACTTGGGTGTCCAATTGCAATTAAACCTTATCGTGACTCTTTGAAGCTCTCAGGCAGGCCTACGTGGATAACTCCTCTCCGCCACATACAAATTAGCTAGAAAATAAAATTTCAGTCGCTATCACTCTCGATGTCTCTCACCAATTCCGATTTCAATTCTCACTAACACTTATTTCTCCGGTGAATATTATGGCGTCGGTATCGCCGTCGCCGTCTTGTTCTACCATACGCACGCCAGTTCGACGCTCAACTCGACCAGCTTTCGCAGTTTCCGAATTGAGGCGATTTAAACAAAAAAGAACGATACTACCACCTGTGGCCGTCGGTCTCGGCCACGTCGCCGATGTTGTACGCCATGACGTGGAGTTCCTGAAGAATAAAATCGGCATCGGAATCCGGTGGGCCAACGAGGCTTTCCGTGTCCCGGAAGTGACCAAAACCGCCGAGGAAGTTTTCTGGCTCCGGCATCTTGAGGAGCCCACCGCTTCTCCGCCTTTGGAGCCACGGTCTTGGCCTCAACCTTCATACTCAGGTTTTGGTTTAAAGTAGAGTAACGTTAGCTTCTTAGATATCGTCCAATCGCGGAAATGAT
Source organism: Schrenkiella parvula (assembly GCA_000218505.1). Taxonomy (NCBI): domain Eukaryota; kingdom Viridiplantae; phylum Streptophyta; class Magnoliopsida; order Brassicales; family Brassicaceae; genus Schrenkiella; species Schrenkiella parvula. Next base: position 9,176,516 of record CM001190.1, on the reverse strand, counting down.
GACTGTGATGGAAAAGTTTAGTTGCTTTAGGAGTATCAGAGAAAGCTGATTACTTGATCAAGAAGAATGCTTGTCTGATAAATTACTAGATTGGATTGTCAAACCGAAATTCATTTTGCATTCGGTCCAATGGCATTCCTATAGTTTGGAGCAAATTAGATAGGGCATAAGGAACTTTATAATCGATTAACTACATTCATATGTATGTCAAGCCATTCCTGTACAATGTAAATATGAATCTCCCCTTAGTTGCGATCCGTACCAAATATATTGCTCTCGTTTATGTTATTTACTTTTAGTGGTAATCATTTGCTGATGCTGTTTGGAACGTTTGGCAGGGCTCACTGGGGTGGACTTGTTCATGGCTGATGTCAAAGCCTTTGAGGCATATGCTGGTTACATTTACTGTCTTTCTAAGATGTGGTCAAGACCACTTCCTGAAGTTTATGATCCGCAAACTGTTGCAGACTACTTTAATTGCAGGCCGCATGTCATTGCCTTTAGGCTTCTGGAGGTATCTGCTTGGTATTTTTGCTTTCTTTGAGAGACAGAAAGTGTGGATGTGGTTTTAATTTAATGCTAATGTATAGGTATTTTCTGCGTTCATGATTGCTGCCATCAGATTACAAACGTCAGCATCAAACAAGAGCAAAAATTTGGAAGCTTCAGGGCAGAATTTTGGGATGGTGTTGAAAGAAACCATGCTACATTTGGGCCCCACTTTCATCAAAGGTCTGGCCATTCACATATTATTTTGAAGTATCAAATTATCTATCACTCACCATTTACATTTAGAAGCGATATATTAGACACTCTTCTCTGTTGTGAATGATGCTCTCTTTTTGGCTGGTCCAGTTGGTCAATCCCTTTCCACGAGGCCAGATATCATTGGGACTGAAATCTCCAAGGTCAGATAGAAGTTATGTTTGTGTGTGTTTGAATCTCTTAGCTTCTTATTGTCAGTTGAATTCTTTGTAGTTTTAATAAAATGTCTTTCTAGTGCATGTTTCCATGGTTCTTTCTCTATCCATCATGCCACATTTTGTTACTCTTAGCGATGTATCTGTCTGACTATGTTGATTTTTATATGTTATTAACTGGGTTATGATTTGGAACTGCAGGCACTATCTGAACTGCATGACCGAATCCCTCCCTTTCCATGGCCGGAGGCTGCAAAAATCATTGAAGAGGAATTAGGGGCTCCTGTTGAATCATTCTTTAGCCAGTTCTCTCATGAAACTGTAGCAGCAGCATCCTTTGGTCAGGTATTTACTCTTGTTTCTGTCTTGCAAGAAGTAAGCATCATATTAATCAACATGAAGGAGGCAAGCCTAATACTTGATATGCTATCTTTTAGGTCTACCGAGGAAGGACTCTCGATGGTTTTGATGTTGCAGTGAAAGTTCAACGTCCTGATCTGAGACATGCAGTGCTACGCGACATTTACATTCTGCGACTTGGGGTTCGTGTGAAATCTACCAAGTATTCTCAAATCATTCTGCTTGAATCATGTCATAGTTATATGATAATTATTTTTATCGTTGTAGTTGGGTGTATTACGAAAGATAGCAAAGAGAGAAAATGATATCCGCGTATATGCTGATGAGCTTGGAAAGGGTTTGGCTGGAGAATTGGACTTTACTTTAGAGGCTGCCAATGCCGCCGAATTTCGGGTACTGGGCATTTGGTTATTCTTTCTCTCTAGACAACTGTTCAATAGAATGAGTCTCTACGAACCAATATTTTTTGTGATCGTTTAACAGTAAGTATTTCGTTTCCTTTGATTGATTAAAGTACTTTGTTTCTTGAAGGAAGTACACTCACGATTTTCCTATATACGGGCTCCAAAAGTGTATCAACATCTAACGCGCAAAAGAGTTTTGACCATGGAATGGATGGTTGGTGAAAGCCCAACCAATTTACTCTCAATATCTACTGGTTACTCTGATAATGACTCTCAGAGCCATGAGAGACAAAAGCTCGAAGCAAGAAGACGTCTTCGTGATCTGGTAGGTTAACATATTCTTTGTAGTAGTGACATAGCAACCTCCTGATATTCTGTTTTTATGTTTACTAGTAAAGAGTATGACTGTTTATAATATTACTTTGACATTACTAAAATGTAGTCAGTGTGGAATCAATCTTGCAGCTGCCTTCAGTTGGTTGAATCAAATTGGATTTTCAAAATATTTTGTTTTGATCCTGTTATTTTGTTAATTGTTAGTACCATTTTGCTAGAATTTTCGATTTTTGAATGGCTTTGATATCTCTCTTAAATTTTCATTGTAGGTGAACAAAGGAGTAGAGGCAACTCTAGTACAACTCCTTGAGACAGGTATTTTGCATGCAGATCCACATCCTGGAAATTTGCGCTACACGACATCAAGACAAATAGGGTATCTCTTGACCATTCATTAGCGTAACTCAGAAAAATCTGTCTGTGACAAGATGATTTTTGATAGCAACATGTTTCTATGCAAGGTTTCTGGACTTTGGTTTAGTTTGTCGGATGGAAAGCAAGCATCAGCTTGCCATGCTCGCATCAATTGTTCATATCGTGAATGGTGATTGGTCCTCTCTTGTTGAAGCGTTGACTGATATGGATGTGATCAAGCCCGGCGTCAATACACGTCGTTTTACTATGGTAAATATCTGGTAATTCAAATATTGTAGTGTATATCTATAAGAATATAGCTGAATATGCTATTTGAAGAAATTCCTATTCTCATATCTTATGGTTCTTAAAACTAATACAGGATCTGGAATATGCTTTGGGAGAGATAGAACTTAAAAACGGGATTCCTGATATTGAATTCACCAAGGTGAGACATTTTTTCAAAAACTGTTGTTAGTGCACCATCATTGACACAAACAATATATTTACGTGGAATAAATACCCCAAAGACTTCCAAAGACACCTTTATAAACCATTGCTCCTTACTAGGCTAACAAAAAGGACTATAATTATGAAATATCTGAGAGGTCGTCTTACTAATTACTTCCTAATGAGTAATTTATATCGAACTTATTGGAGGTTTCTAATTTCCTCAAGGTTCTTGGTAAAATAGTCAAAGTGGCCCTGAACTATCAGCTACGCATGCCGCCATACTTCACACTTGTCCTGCGTTCTCTTGCTTGCTTTGAAGGTACTTGTAATCAAATCCTTGGTTTCTCTTTGTTTGATCGTTTTGCTAGTAGAAATAAAATACCATCCATGCATGTTTTGAATATGTCAAGAGAGGATCCGTCGTTTGAGCTGGTATCTGCATCATGGATCGATATTATATTGTTCATGTTCAACTATATATTTTATTAACTTGGTGCCGCTTTGTTATATGGCTGTGATACAAGAATGTTAACTGTTATAGGAAGTGATCTTGGATGATAGTGGATGACATTATAGTCCGATATCTTCATTTTCGTCTCTTTCTAGCAATTTGGGTCATGCTTTTAGTTGTATTCATGTTTCCCACAGGCCTGGCTGCAGCAGGAGATCCAAATTTTAAGACATTTGAGGCTGCATACCCTTTTGTGGTTCAGAAACTCCTCACTGAAAATTCAGCTGCAACAAGGAAAATTCTTCATTCGGTATTGCACAAGTTTCCAGTGCCATTTGAGTGACTTCTTAGATTCACAACAAAACAAGACAAACTTTGTTTATCTCTTTCATAAAACTAAATGTCAGTGAAAAAATTCACTTTATATCATTATCAGTACATCTGGGGAATTCAGTTAAATATCCTTTCTGGATTTACACTTGTTGGTCTTCACTGCACATTCATCTATTCAAAGTGAAAGAAGAAGATATCTTTTTTAGGTATACTGAATAAATTTTCAAAACTTCTGTTGGTGTCTGCAGGCAGTTCTTAACCGAAAGAAGGAATTCCGATGGGAAAGGGTTGCTCTTTTCCTGAGTAAAAGTTCTGCGAGGTATAGTCTATCAGACATTTGACCGTAATCATTTGAATTTATCTAGTTATCTTATAGCTCTGCTAAATAAAGAGGGTGTGCTAGGTACTACGGAATAGATGAGAATTTTAGTGCCCCTTGGTCTCTTCTAAGTACTTTCTTGAGGTCACCAACAAAGAACCATACTTAAATAACAGAAGAAGCACCAGATCGATATAATTCCAAAGCAGTTATGTGGCTCACAAGAAAGAGCAAGTAATAGGCATCTAAAGTAGCTTTAACTTAGAATGATTAGATATTGAATGATCTTAACATGCCAATTCTAGGTCTCTCTCTATAATAACTTATTTTGATATTTACTCTAGGAAAGGTTCGCCACTGGTAACATCATCAAGGGATGAAACTTTTGCTCATAGCAGTTCCAATCGAACGGACAGAGATGTTGACACTGTAAGTTTGGTCCTGAGGCTTTTGGCATCCAAAGACGGTGTGGCTCTTAGAAGACTCTTGATGGCTGCGGTTAGTTTCTACATTTGCCGTTTAAGTCGATATGCCTTAATTCTGAGGAAAATGATTATGGACTTTGGTATGGTTCTCTGCTTTGATAAACAGAATGAGACTTCACTGATCCGGACATTTATATCAAGAGAGGCACATGTCATCCGCCAGAAACTTTGCACAACGATTGCAGATACACTGTACCAGTGGATGGTCGGGATCTTTGGAATTAATTCCCTTAAATTCATCTCTCTTTCAGACCCACCACCATCTTCAGGAACCAACATTACAGTAAAAGATTTCAAGATTTTGATTAGAGACAAACGTGTGAGAGTGATACTGAGAAAGATACTGGAATCTGCAAAGAAAGACCGAGTGTTGACGCTCAGATTCTGCTGGACGTCCTTTGTCATGTTTCTCACCACCTCTGCTCTTGCTTGCCATCGGTTTGTGATTTCGGTCTCTGAAGGTTACATCAACTACTTATCTCTGTCTGCTCCTGTCGCACTTCGTACCTGAACAGAACCAGAAGCCTCTAATGTATATTGTTGTCAAGCCTCCCAGGGAAAGGATTCCTTAATAGAAGGGTGAGATTCCATAGAAAGACTCCAAGATTTTAGTGTATAGATTTGGCTCCATGTCTAATACTATCAGAGATAATCATTGTCACCAATGTAATGATATGGACTATATGTTACTTTTACAAGCATAATATTCGAGACATCATGATCCTTTTGCTCTGCTTCAAGAACACATCGAAGAACTTAACCAAAGCAAGTCTCAACTAGTGGTGCTTTAAAAAGTTTAATTTGATGAGAAACCTGTCTGCTAAAAATGATATAATATCATAAAACCTTTTGATTTTTTTTTTTTTGCTTACAGCAAATACATAAAAGAAAGAAAAAAAAGTGTTCATTCCGAAGTTCATGTCATTTACAAAGAATGAACAGCAAGTAAAGTATAGAACTCATATCATTTCTTGAAAGTAAACTCCGACAAATCAACCTTGACATGCTCGACAATCTCCCTCTCTTCTCTAACAGGACTTGCCACGTCAGCATGGGGATGATGACTATTGCTGTTTTCGGAATCTGTGATCTCACGTTGGCAGGAAACATTCTGAGATTCAGGATCGAAGAAATGCTGATGGCCCTGGCCCTGGCCGCCGAAATCAGAGAATCTAGGAGGAGATGGAGAGGCCGTGAAGCTGGTTTGATGATCAAGACTGCGGTTATTGTAGTTGTGGAGGAGATGTATCGGTGACATGCCATGTGTTGGTGTGGTGGGGCGGCTCGACTGAGGTGTGTTGGACCCTGAGTGTCCATGTTTACTCTGTTTCTTGGCCGTGCGGTGCCATTGTTTCAACGCTTTGGCTACCCTATCGTTGAATATGGTCGGTCTCATTGAAGTTCCCATCTGCAATCACAGTTTACAGTAAGGTTTAGTCCACATATTTATGTTGTACATGATTGTTTAGCAATATAGATTATATACCTGAGTCACGAGAGCATAGAGAGGTAGAGTGATGTAGCTGCATAGAACTTGTATTATTACCCTGTCGTATACAAGAAGAAGACGTTTAGTGTAAAGATACTAAATTTACCTAAGATACATCAGTGATTTATATATTACAAATATCTAGTTGAGAAAGTTAACAAACCCCATTGTGATCCTAATTGCAATATCTTCGGTTTTGTGGTGGAAGCAGTTTTTAAGAGTGAACTCGTACTGCAAAATCAATACCAAAACCACATTTGATTAATTTATTGAAAACATCATTTTTAATAATAAATTTTGTTGTTGTTGTTGTTGAAAAAAGATATAGATAGTTGCTCACGGTGCTCCAAACGAAGAAAGCCAGTTGAAATGCATTCTGTAAGAAGAACAAAATACCACAAATCAAAACTAAAAAGAAACAATAATATAAAAACACACAAGAGTAAATCTAAATCAATTATACCGTGAAAAGAACCAAATGAATGAGGAAGAGAATGAAACGAGGACGACCAAACCAAAAGAGATCATCGGTCGGTTCAACCACAGGAGCTCCTTTAACCACATCTCCTTTATCTTGAATCTTCAATCTAAACCACTACAAAGATTTGAAAGTAAAAGTTAAAGATTATGTGTGAGTTACCGACTAAATTTCTATATTCTAGTAAAATAAAATAAAATAGATTATGTAATAAGCTTTGTATATTTTCTTATCATTTGGAGAAGAGCAAAAAGAGAGAAAGGAAGAAATATACGTACGTGACCAATAAAGTGCAAGAAATATTCGATCATGATAGAGATGAAAAGAAGAACAAAGCAAACAACAGCAACAGCCCATGTTGGTGTCTCCTCTAATGATCTCTCTTTCACTGCCATTACTTTCACTACTCAAAACTCTTTTAAAGTTTCTGATTTGTATACTAGCTTTTAGGGTTTCACGAGTTTTATCTATAAGGGGAAAAAGAAGAAAGAAAGTGATATGGCTTTTGTTCCTGTTATGTCTATATATATACACATTTTTTTTTTAAAAAACTAAGGTACATATATATATATATACATGCTGTGTTATTTCTTCGCAAAGAGAATAAAAGAAAGTCAAACAAGTGAAAGCTGCAATTATATAATGTTATTTATAAAAACAAATCAGGGAAACGAAGACTTTTGACTAATTCAAAGATACAGAAAAACAAAAAGACTTTGATTGAGATGAAGAAGAGGCTTTAGGAGACTGGTAACGCCGTGTGAACTACCACTTCTAATCTCATACCTTAAAAAGAAATTTCAATTATAAAAATCAAATGAAATGTTCGGTCGTTGTGAAAATGATTGAAAGTTTGCTGATGAGGCCACATTCATGTCATGACTCAATATCGTTATGACTATTTACGACGATCAACGAAATGATTTTTGGCAGTTATTACGAATGTCAATGTTTGTAACTAACATAATATCGATCTTTACACATATTACAATATGATTGAATGTAAAAATTAATAATCCACAAACTATTCTTTCAAAAGAGAAATAAATCGAGGTGGTTTTGTGAATCAAGGCTCGGAAACAAATCATACTACCTACGGTTATTTTTATTGATATCCCTTAAAATAATTTCTGATATAGTCAACCGAGAATATCTACTTTTGGTAATAAGAAAAAGTGGCAAAGCATACACTAAACGGGAGTGAAATTTGAAGTGGTCATAGGTTAATATCATTTCCTATTAGATATACAGTTATATAAGCCAATAAGCTACTTAATTTTTGTTGACCAAAAAAATTTACTTAAATTGTTTTATAAAGTTCAAACCTCGGAAGTTCATTTTTTTTTTGCAAGTTGTATTTGAGATTTTTTATAACTCTAACATGTTATATATTGATTGAATCGTTTGTGTACTACCATGAGATAGTTGTAGACTGTACAGATCTTCATTTATAAGCAGGTAAAATACTTTTGTAGATTTTGAAGCACTTTCGTTTGAGTACGATAATATTTTCTTATAACAAATTGGTCTGCCTTTCTTGATTAATTAATTACATAAAAATGTCAGTGGGTTGTGTCGAAAGGATTTGATACGCAACGTGACTAAAAAAAGAGACGACACTCAGAGACGGTATTTAAACTTTATAAGAAGATTAAAATATATTTTTTCATACTTCCAATCTCGATGGAACAATGAGCATACTAGTACAATGGCCATGATTGTCCACTCCATTGCAATAGACTTTAAGTGACGGTCCGACAAATAGTACTCCACACATTTTATAGTCAATTTTTTTTCTATAAACTACACACACAATAATTTATCAATATAGTCAATACGGTAACACAGCCGTACTGTTCCATTTTTTTTTATTAGTATTGGAGAGTTGGGTCAGACAAACTTTAGGATTGATTTGCGATATTATACTTCTTTTTAAAGTATGCGATATAAATTAAAACATATCATAGTAAATTCATTCGAAAACCTAAATTTTTATCATGTATATAATTCACGGTTTTTTTCTTTCTTTTCTTGCTATTATTTTAGGCTTTTTACCATACATTTTTTTCTTACCCACAATACTTTGTTTGCCAAATCTCTCTCTACAAAGTTATTGAAAGTAATTTGAGAAACAAGATATATATATGTGTGTATGTACTTTTGTTCTCCTATCAAAACATAGTTAAATAATATTATTTTCAATGAGATTTGTCAGAAGTTACGAGTTGGAATTATTAAATGAATAATGGACTTTCAATTCTTACTGTAAGATAAAAATGGATAAAATTAATAATAAAATAATTTATATTGTAGAGATATAAGGAGATGGAGTCAACTCAAATCATATTGAGATTGCCATTCCATGAATTGTATCAATCTTAAGTTCTGAAGTTCCTACGCGTTGACCCTCTTTGGTAAGGTTGTGGTGTAAAATCATGTGTCCATCTTTATTTTGACCCCATAGTTCCTATTTTTCAATCTTATAACTATCTCATTGGTTTGTTCTTTGAATATTGTAGTACTTGTCCATATCATCATCCAATATAAAAATTTTGGAAGTCATCTCTAAAAACGTGTTGCTCTCTTGTTTTTTCTCCGCAAGTTGGACAAATAAAAATAAATAATATATTCAATTCAGGTTTAATCTCTACATATATTTACAAAGATTAACAGGTTTATTTTCTGCAAGTTGGAAAAATAACATTAAAATAGTATTCAATTTTTGATTTTTTTTCAACAAATAGTATACAATTCTTGTTACGTAATTAGAATTATATTACGTTGTCTTTGGTAGACTCTAGATTAAGTAACACCACTTGACAATTTCATGATTAAGATTATGGCTATTCTTGTTTGACTGTCCGTTAAGTTTCCTCGAAGAAAGATACATAGAAATTTAAGTTTATTTCTTATTTTAGGATAAGAAAATGTTAACTGGAGATTCTTTTTAAACGATATCAAACGTGCTTAATTACAAAAGCAAGTATTAGTTTTCGGCAGATTTTTTTTAAATTGCTTTATTTTAAAATTGAAATATACATATGTGATTATGTCTGTTGTAGCATTGTGTCAATAAAAAACGAAAAAGTGTATATATATATTTTTTTTCTCTATTTGTTTTTTATGCAATTCAACTGTATATTTTATATATTTCCCAAATTCTTTATAGCAATTTTGAATATCTTCTTAACATTAATGCAAATCCATTTTGGTTACCTAAACGTTAGTGGGTTTCAGGTAGAAAGAAATAAGCCCATTCGCTCCTTTGCTTACTAACACAAGCCCATTCGAGAGATACGCTTTCCTTTAGAAGTTAAAGTGTCCGATACATTCTCCAGTTTTGTCTTGCAAACTCGACTCCGAATTTTTATATTTAAATCTACAAATTTTTTACTGAATCTTCTATTATTTGTCTTATTATGTTTAGAATTAATGTAGTTTGGCTATGTTTTCCTATTTTTATAAGTTTCTCTCATATATATTTTTTTCTTTTAATATTAAGATGAAATTTTCTTTTTTGAGAGACATGATTTTTTTGTATTATTTTTATGGACTACCATCAAAGACTAACAAAATCGTCATATTCGAAAACACAAAAAAAAATCAAATTTTTTTAAAAAAATATGTATTAATTATTTGAGTAATTTTTTTTAGTTGCAAATGATGAGGACGAAATTCTCCACATCTAAATTATTTATACTTATGTCTAGAACTTGACTATAATTTGGGTTTTACATGTTGGGATTATATCATTTAAGTAAACTCATAAGAACATATAATCTTGCCAAAGTTTGAGTTAACCAATATTCTAGTCGTTAATATCCAAATTGGACATTCATATTCTACAAGCTACAATTCGAAAAAAGTATTGAGCAATGTATTACAGGTTATTCTTCAGTCCGACTTTTGTTGTAATACTTTCAAATATCAATATACTAATATTGTAGAATTGAAGGATTTTTCAACTAAAAAATTTGCTAAGTTTAGGAGTATATATTATCTAAATGCTATAATAATTTAAACATCAATCTCAGACTTTGATAACCGTCAAAGACTAATGCATAAGTGGCGTATCCTCTTTTAGCCTAGGTTGTTCTATAGAAGATAGATTTCTTGTAGTAGTTTTTTTTGGCCTAGTGGATAATTGAATATGCATCATTGCTTCTCCCCATGTTATTCCAGCTGGAGTTTCTTGAAACGTCCAACTTCTCGCATTGAATGTTTCCAATTTCTTATTGTAGTTTACATTTGTTACAGAATATTACATAAATTTTTAATATTAGCATTATAGTTAATATTTTAATTTTTATACCGAATTCTAATGAAACTTTTATTTTTATTGGAAAACTGATAAAAAAAACAAATATTAGACAATTGATTGAAATTAAATAACCATTAAATTACGACAAAAAGGATTAAACATTATGTGGTTAAATCTCTACTTTACATTATTTTTAACACTGAAATTTTCTTTTATTGAAGAATAACAATATACATTACTGTATCAAAAAATATTAATGGATAAAAAGCCAAAAAAATCCGCGCATATCAATAAAGATTATGGTAATGACTTAACAACCAAAGGATTGGGCCAAGAAAATAAACCAAACAACAGTAAATATGTCTCATTGTCTTCACCACTTGTATCCACATTTGAAGATTAAAAGCATCATGAACATCATTTTCAAATCTTAAACAAAAATTCATCTCTTGGATCACGAAAGATCTTTGTTTTTAATGAAGCTTACGACACTATTTTCTCAATATTTTTTTTGAAAAGTTGGAGTCGAACTCCAGTGAAAATGATTGTAGAGATAGATTTTTAAGCACTTTACTAAATACATGTCATATTTGTTAATCTATATGATTTTTTTATTTTATTTTTCTAAGGTTTTATAGTTAAAATATTTCAACCTATCACAACTTCTTTTCTTTTGTCGACCAACCTATGACTATCACATACAAATATATTTTTCTTTAATACCACAAATTTTAAAAAATTATAAAAAATATAAAAGAATTTATACCTAAGAACGTTCTCTTACATACCACAACTTTAATATTTTTTACAAAAGCATACAAAAAATTTAGTTTTATGAACATTCTCTTCAAGTTTGAAACTTAAGGAGGGGTTACCAAATCATTTATTAACCTTTCAAAAATTTTGGAGACTTTCATAAAACTAAAGTTTATGATACTTTTTGAATAATTAATATTTGATGGTAATTTTTGAAATCAAACTATATGGTATTTTGATAAAGTGAAAGATGATATAGTTTTTTAGTAAATTTCAGAATAGCTATTTTAACTATATTTAAGAAATATAATTTATATTTTAACCATAATTTTTTTTTGTAAATATAAGTTATGTACATCGCGAGAACTATAAGTCAAAAATTTTAAATTTTTTATTTAGGAAAAATAGTATTTCTAATAATTTTTTTTCTAAATCTTAAACTAATATTTAGAGACGAATATTCCAAAAATTATAATTTTATTTTATTTTTGCTTAAAAAACTTTTCAACAATTTATTGGTTTGTCTTTTTCAATTCTTTATCCACTACACAATTATTTATCCACTACATAAGTGTGAATCAATTTAACGAGTGTATCTTTTAAAATCCAGTACCCACTAACTTAAAGTTTGAGACTTTTAATTTTCGAATATATGTATTTCTAGAAATGTTGCACGTTTTAAAAAAAATTTGTTCTTGCACGCGTTTACCTTTCTTTCAACTTTTCCACATATCATTGTGACGCACTCGTTCTAGATTAACATTACGCAAGTGAAGACCGACATTAAAGTCCAAGTCATACCAAAACACGTGAGCCAAGTTCTCCCACTTGCAATAATTTAGTTCTTTATCTTTTAGTGATTTGTTCAAAGCAGTCACTTTGTGGCTCACAACATCACAAGTCTAACTCATTAGTTGACTCATGACCCTTACCTATCTCCAAATTTCACTCTTTCACTACTATCCAAAACTCATAGAACACAACCAAAAAAGCATCAAATAAAGTGTTATGGACTGATGTGTTTCAATAGCTTACATTGGGAACATATAATATGTTTACAAACTACTTCACCATATTTTCTTATCTAGTATTTTTAACAATCATATACTAAGCAACTTTACCCTCCTTTGCCTATTACTTTGCCATTAACATTATCCTTTTTTTCTTCCTCAACCGTCGATCTTGCCCGAGCCCTCGCTGCCATTTCCATCTCCGCGGCCAATGCTTTTTCTCTGAACTTTTTGTAGATATCACTCTTGTAAAACTTCTTGGTCCGGATCACCAAAATCATCGAGACCAATACACCAAACAAAGTTACCGCGGTAATTATAATAAATGACAATTTAAAACAAACTGTGCCTGTGCAACTCAAATCTTGTTCATCCTTTCTTTGTATCCCTAATGCATTATGTTGCTTCTTCGCCTCCACATCGTACAAATAACCCGCCACCCGAACGTTTAGCAAATAAGACCCGATCGGGCTTGCGACCGACCCAAAGTTATACAATGTAGAGTAGTACTTAAGCCCGAAAATCTCAGAGATTATAGCAAAAAGGAGCGGCCATTGCGCACCAAAACAGAACCCTATGATGACCGATGCGACGTAGAGTCCACCAGGGACGTTAAAAGCGATTAGGAGGTGACCAGCGCAGGACAAGAGGAGGATCATTGTGAGCATCAGAGGCCTTGGGAATCTGTATTTGATCAAGAAGATCTCAGAGACCACACCTGAAACCACACGGCCGAAGTAATTCCATATGCTTACGAGTGACACAAACGTGGTTACACTTCTCTTTGGATAACCCAATGAGCCCCCGATTTGACCCAAATTATCTATCGCCGTCAAAGTCCCTCCCACGCCACATATGGTCGCTAAGAACAAAATAAGCATGTCCACGCTAAACAACGCTTGCAAGATCGTATAGTCATCTCCTCTCTCCGGTGGACTAAACATAGTCGTCCAACACGACGCCGTTTTCACACTCTCCACCTCCGTTGACCTTACATTATCCTCTTTGAACTCCGATGAATCTAAGTTTGGTTTCTCCGTGACTATATTGATCGGTGCTGGATCGTTTAAGGCGACTTGTTTATCAGTCCAGAGCTTCTTTTCTTCCAAGACGACAATTATGATCGGCAAAAGAAGCAAGACGATCACCACGGCGGCGCTACCGCCAAACTCGCTCCTTGTAAAGCCGGAGAGTTTGTCGATGATGATGGCCACCATGAGAAACGTCGCGAGCCCGAGCGATATGTATAGGAAGTTATAAAACACCTTTAGCTCATTTGTCTGTCTCACCACTTTCATATTCCTTATCGTCCTCAAGAAAGCAAACGAGATTGCTGCAGGTAACCAACCTGAACATATAATCACTCATCCAATTAGTCTGGTTTTCGAATTTCGATCCAAGATTTCACTCATTAGTAAAAAAAAAATATTATTTTCTGTTTTTCCCCTTTTCTTGAGATCATACTCTATCCAATGGGCTAATCAAGATTCATATAATAATGACCATTGACCTCTGTTTTCCTCTGCTTTTCTCTGTTTCATATCATTAACCATATGGTCTCATCAATTTTACTAAAAAAATGTGCTTACCAATCAGCAAGATGAGAGATTTGGTGTCGTCGCCGTAAAAGGCATGGTAGAGCTGTGTAATAATGGCGCCACTAAGACCAACATATCCCTTGAGAATCCCCAAGACAACACCACGTGACTCCGGGAAGTTCTTAACGCACGTGACGAGCGATCCAGTATTAGCAAACGACTGTGAGTTGGCTCCAACGCAGATGTAGAGACACATGTGCCAGACTTGAGGCTTCGAGATCCGTTTTGTGACGGCAAGCCAAATCATGAAGTAGCCAAAGAAGTTAAGTATGGCTCCGATTATGAGGATGAACCAAGGAGGAGTCACCTCGTTGATTAGACCCGCAAGGACACCGACGTTGGCTCCAAGATCTTTGAAGAAACTTAGGAGGTTAAGAGTGGTCTGGTCGTAGCCTAAGGTTTTCTTGATATCGCCTGAGTAGAGACTGAACATGTAAGTGGCTCCAGCCGCCGACATAATCCAGAGACTAGCGAAGAACATGAACCATCTTCCGGTTATGATTTGGATGGCTAAGCTCTTCATCGAGCCGCCGTGACTTGCAGTTGCAGCCACCATTTTTTTTTTTTGGTTTTAGGAGAGAAGTGTGTGTGTGTTCGAGAGGGATGCTTATGGGTTCTGTTCTTGTTGGAATATATCAGCCACGAAGTGTGCGTGAAAGATGGAAGGAGAAGAGAGAGAGAGTGCGAAGACCGTTGTTGTTGACGTTGACTTGGAGAGTGAGAGTTAGAGAGAGGAAGGTTAGAAGTAAAAGCTATGCTTTATTTTGAACAAATATAATATTCAGATATTATATAGATTTTATGTTAAAGAAAATGGCAATATATTCAATGCATGGAGTAGATGATTTTTCCGGTAATGAATTGAATCCATACAGAAACAGGACGTAGACAAAATTAAAAAGATTTTGACTATAGTAGGATTGGGAAGAAAAGAGAAGTAAGAATTACATTTGTGGTATTATAAAGATAAGATATTCATAAAGACCGGTCCATATTAGGTGGGCGGACTACATTAAAAGGGATTCTCCCTGGTGTGTGTACCTAAAAGAATTTTAATTTTAATATATTTTTTTCATCCATGTCATTTCCATGATAACACCTCCATGATTTTCAGTCAATGAAATATAATTATAATAATTATTATCACCAATGTAAACTATTAATTTCAGTCTTGGAATAGTTACTTTTGGAATGTGTTTTTAAAATGATGGACAATATTAAATTAAAATTTCATAGATGATGTCACGTCTAAAACTCATTATTATTGCAATGCCTTTGAAATTTTAAGAGGGTTGACCGAAATATTTTTATTTTAGGTGACTTTTTTAATATATTAACAAATTTTAATATCCAAAAATTAACAATTTATTCATAAAAATTCTTTATAAAAAATCTGGGTTAAAATAGTGGAATCAAAATAGGATCCAAAAGATTTGCCTTCTGTTCATATCTATAAGTTTTAAATAACTTAAAACGTAACCTAAAAAATCAGATTTTTTTAAAAACTGTATTATTCTTATATATTTGATGAATTTTCCATAATAAATTTGATGATGATTATATATAAGTTTTATATCAGAAAATATCAATTTTAATTTTAAATGAAATTTCTAACACATAATCACGTACAATGATTAACAAATTATCAAAAAAATAACTAAACATCAACATAACAGTAAACACATTGTTAGATGAACTATTGTAAAGATAAAATCACAACCATATTGTTATATATTATTACTCTTTTAAAATAGTTTTAAACTTCGACAAAAAAACAAAAAAAAAATTGTTTTAAGCCTTTGAAGGTAAAACAATTAGAACTTATGTTTGAACAAAGAGAAATATCACCGCTAATGAAACATACCAAAACCGTCATGTGACAGAATATCACTGCAGAAGACCACTAAGCTTCGATTTGATTGTGTATTGGAGAGAGATAATAGAGATCTTAAGAATTTTATCAAAGACGCCAGCAAAGTGGAATGAGTTGTGGTGATCTTTGTGATTCTATCTCCTATTATGTTCTCTCCAAATATACCAAATCGCATTTTGAAAACATCGTTATGTAAACATACTTTTTAAAAGAGTTACTATTTATAAAATATCTAGGTGCAAAGACATCATGTAAATAGTGATTAGTGAAATGGATTTTGGTATATGACTACACATTTGAAGTATTGATGAAACAGTTGTTATAATAATTGCAACTAGCAAGAGTTCAATTATTAATTTGGACGAACATGCATATATTGCAAATAGAGTACTGTTTTCCAATAAACATATAGTAAATTGAAGTAGAGTAATGATTGTTAACCAAAAAGGCATAGGCAGTAGACAATTAGGTATAGAAGTTGGAATCACCTTCGATGCAAAATCAGTTATTGAATGTTTCTATTTTTCATGAAATAAGGTTTTTGCAGTTTCACAAATTAATAGTTTGGTTTGTCCAAACTCAAATGCGTTTGTATTTGTTAATCAATAATACATAATTTTTGATATTTTTTACGTTAATCTAATGATGTTTGATTGAATATAAACAAGATAATGTATCTCGAAATATAGAATATACCTTATTAATTTTTTTTAGGAAACCCAAAAAAAGAAACAATAAAATTCTACATATACTCTTATGTTTCAGACTTAGTGAGTTTATTTCAAGACTTAAGTCAAGTACTATTTTTTCAGTTTATAAAATTAATTATATGGTTTGATTCTTTTTCATATGATCTGGTGAATCTACATGATTATAACATTGTCCCAAAATTTAAAATATACTGTAATACAGTAGTTGGAATGAAAATTGACAACTGATATCGGCTTGATTAATGTGGGAAATGAATCATCAAAAAGATTTTTCCAATATTGTTTTTCTCTTCTTTTTTCTTCAACATATAATTTGACTTTCAATAACGCAGGGTTTTTATCTACTATGCAATGTCCGATATATATATAAATCAAACTCATGAAAGAAAAAAAAAGAGTCAAAGAACATATTATCTGGGTCCTGTGATATCTTTTTTCTTCTTATCAATTATAATTTGGTGCTTTTAGTCTTAACAATTAGGTCGGCAAAAGAAAATTCTTAATAATAGTGCTGAATGGCAACAGCTCGAATAATTTTCGCTCTTTTCTTTCTCTTTATTTTTTCTTTTGTGTTTACAGAATTTATTTTTGTATAATTCATTTATATTAATCACCACAAATTAGCCATTTAGCCTATCAAAGAATATATAGGTTAACGTTCTCACTAGAGGTGGCACGACACACGCATATACAAAGATAAATTCCATGTTTTGAGTAAAGACATAGTGAAGAGTTTTTGTTTTGTCAAAAAGACAGTGAAAATAAAACTATAAAAAATAAACCCGTATAAAGATAAAAACACTTCCCACATCAAGAAAGGTAAAGAAATCCTAATACACAATAAACGTCAATCAATTTTCGGATACCTATAAGGTAAAACTATTTTAACAGAAAATATTTTTTTAATAAAATTAAAATTTAGTCAAATTAAAGAGCAAATTTTCGGGTTTGGTTTGAATTAGTTCGATTTACCAGAAATGAATACCTTTAATTTTTTCTTTCTAACATAGTTTTTTTTGACGTAATTACCTTAAATCAATATAATTTTTTTAAACAATTATTATTTTTATTGAATCATTTTGAATTGATAATATATCATATAATATAAATTTATAATTGTAAATACACTGATAAAATATTTTATTTTAAGAACATAAACTAAATACTTAAATATCTCACTGTAATATTAGTTTAATAATTTTTATCATTTAAAAAATTATTTTTTATATTTTAACCTTTATAATAGTATATTTATTATATAATTCATAATAAAAATATAATATACAAAACTGAATTAGTGCTACCCACTAGTTTGAATAATTTTTTTTCTGAATCATCAACAAGAACCGGTCTAACTAGACTAATCAAATATCATTTCAAAACATTGTGATAAACTAATTATATTTTATATTTTTGATGACATACGAAACTACTTTATATTAATTATACGATCAAGATTAGAAAAACTAAGACATATAATCGTTTAATAGTATGACCAGTCAGCAAAACTGCAAGACCTAACATGGTTGTCCGTCTCATGTCATAACTCACAAGTATAAATTACCAATTGATTGGTCTGATTTCAGATTCAATGCTTGATGAAGCTTTTGAGTATAATAAGTTTGATTTGCTTTCGTTGAATAGTCAGTCAATACATGGTGTTTGATCTATCTTATTTCTCTATCCTTTACCTGCAAAATTGTAGCTCTAATATATAACGTACGTTTAAGGACTCCCTTGCCACTTGGAAGATGTTGACTTTTAAACACGAATGCATTGACTTTGGTTTTTGTAATTTGTTGCTTCAAGGGTATACCCATTCTCCCTCGATCCTTTTAGTCGTTCAACTTCATTCCTACATTTTTATCCTTTTTTATTTTCCGTATAAAATAGTAGATTTTCTTTCACCTTTCATATATTTTGTTTGTTGCATATATTGTATATATTTAGATTTTTTCATTTATTTCCAAGTAGTTTTCATGATAACTTGTTATAATCTTAAAATTAGCAACAGAAGTGATAGTTTTGAGTTCCCTAGAACAATAACGGTTTTGAGTGGGTCATACATGTTTGTATCGTTCATAAATCTTTAACAAGATACATTGTAACTCATTGAGCTTTGTTAGTTGAGAAAGAAAGGAAGTCGCACAGCAATCCTAATTACATTCATCGATGTTCATAATACATCTATAAATATGAATATGCTTGCTAGGAGAATTTAATTACATGAGTTAGAAAACATGGGCTTATGAGTTACAAAACATGGGCTTCGACTTGTTGAGCTTACAAAAGATTTTGTTGTCTCATCAAAGGCAAAGAGATGTCTTTTTGGATTACTATTTTGTGTCCAAGTCGAAGGAAAATTGGTCATAGTTACCAAAATTATGATACATTATAGAATCTTCATGGTCGACCTCCAAACCATATAAATGTGTTTTTTGAAGGCAAACCAAAATACCCCAAAAAAAGGCCTCTGTTATTTAACTTTTATATGTTTTTTTTGATGTAGTCAAAATGAGAAAATGGAGAAGAACTTGGTAATTATGAAAAGATAGAATTGTGTGTGACACTAGCCATATGGTCTGCACGACTGTGTGTGTGACAATGCCACACAAGATACACGTTCCTATCGTTACGAAATGGATCAAATTGGTCTCAATTCTTTGGGGTATGGACCACGGCCACAAGATTACATAATAGCGTGCGCAATAATCTGACCAACCCAGCCATGTAGCTTCACATAGTCTTATACAAGGCACACGACAACATCTCCCACACCACATGGACTTCTTACCCCATAAGTCAATTTTTGGATTTGTAATTATTGCTTTAGACAACTCAATTTCTTACCCACTGCACCCTATCATCCTTAGGGTCGATAAACTTCTATTCCTACAATGTTGATGTGGCTGTATAAGTCGTAGATTATCTTAAGTGTTTTCTTTGTTCAATTACAACATCTTTTTCACTTAGAAGTACACAATCAATATTACTACCTGTCAACAGCTATCAAAATATAGACGAAGACACACAAGACTAGAACAAACGATTACATAGCTTCTAAGGTTTTGAATCTACAATATATACTATTATGTTTACTCTAACTCTAAGCTTTAATCAATTTTGAAATTTTGTTAAAATGTATAATATTGTGTCGATCTCTTGAGACATAAACCGACATGAAGACGTGCGGCTTTACATATACGACGTTCCCAGCATCGTGACTTCGGTCCATGCACACGCGCAAGAACGACAACACTTGTTTTCTTATTGGCCATAGAATGTTCCAATTTGTAACCATAAAACAATTATTAAAAAATCAAGAAAACGACTTTTCTTTTTGGAGCCCCCAATGAATATGATTTCATAACAGCTTCATGATACGTTCTATTCATCACGCTCCCAAGTTCACATCTTTCAGCTTACGTTATATTAAATCATTACAAAAAGATATCTGGTCTCCAATCAAATTGAATCTCCAAAGAGATTTGGTCTCTCATTACACATCTTTTTCTTTCTGTTTTTAATAATATTAAGAACTTGTTTTTGACGTTTTGGATATTTGTATCAAGAAAATGAAATATATGGAAAGACAATATTGAAAGGAATCATGATTTTTCGTAAACTCAATAACTCTGTAACAAACAGAGAAGAAAAGATTGCACACAAAAAAAACAGAGAAGAAGTTAATTTATCCTCTAAACTAAGGTAATTAGGCTAGATTTGATTTAATTAATCCACAAATTTATAGAGATTTGCCTTTCTCGAATCTCAACTCTTTTTTTCAATCTCTAATCTTAGCCATTAGTGCTAATGATCCTTTAAATATATGTATTCCAAAGTTTTTTTTATATAACGAAGCTCTCTTGAGCCAACAAAAGTTATACTTTAACAAAGCAAAACAACACATCTCTTAGGTTATAGAAGGGACGAGAGAGAGGCCTACTTCGAAGAAGATGTTAAGCTTTCTTCTCGAAACTCAAGACATTAATCTATACAAATTAAAAACCTTAATTCGAGTATGAATCTCTTCAAAACATACAATCAATATCCTTGAAAATCGTCTTCTGATCAGTTCTTCTGTCGCCGGATTGCTTGAACGCTACAGTGGGAGCGATTCTGCAGCTCCTCCTCTGGTGTTCGAGCACGAGTTCACCGGCTAACCAATCCAGCTTCTCGAAATTGCTTTCTTCATTGATTTTTTTACCACCAAACAGAACGGATTCCACATTCTTCTGTTTCAGCATCTCTTCTGCTACTCCCACAAGCATATTCACATTGCTTGGACTTGCGTCTGTGTCTATGTTTGGTCTGCACGGACCAAAGCTTGATCCATCCGCCTACAAAACCACCCAAATAATGAATCTAGTGTCATCAATATCAAGATTCAACTTTCATATTCTGATAACTCAATTATCTCATTTTCCGCTATTACGCAATGTTACCAATGAAAACGTCAGGAATTACATCAACCACATTAGCTTTTACCTGAATGCGGACGTAGTTACTCCTCCGACACTGACCAAAGGCCATAGAAACAGCCTGGTCCACAGTATCGGCCGCGCCATCAGCAGAAATCCGAACCGCGGGTCGAGCCCACTGCTTAGCCTTCCACTTCATAACCTTATCACATTCATACTTGACATCCACCAACTGTCCCGTACCAAGTGACAACACAAGCAAATCCTCAACACCTCTAACAAAAGGAAACTCTTGCTTGTTATGCAACACGTGAGTGATCGCTGCAGCCGTCGGATTACTCATGGCTAATCCACCATCAACCGCAACGCACCGCGTCTTACCATCCACTGATCTCATCTCCACAGGCTCGAACACTCCCGGCTCGGCCCACGTGGCTCTACAAACCTCCCACAGCTTGAAATCGTAGCCGTCCGTTTCTAAAGCGTCGGCACGTGAGAAAAGGAACGGTGCAGAGCTCGTGAGGTCGTAGCAAGGAATCAGCACCGGTTTGAGTGTGTCCTTGAGCGTCAGCTCAGCGAATGACTCCTTCATCGATTTCTCAAGCTTCGAACCGGACCCGGTTTTCATGACCCGGTTTATGATCCTCCCCGACGGTGATTTATAAAAGCTTCTGCCGTTCTTCGCTAGGAACCGCCACGTGTCATCCGCCTTGAAGATCGGACGGTCTCCGTCGCTCGAAGCGAAAAGCATCGCCGTGAAAACTCCACCGATCCCGGAACCGGAAGCGACGTCGAAGTAATCGGCGATCCGGGCATTCGGGTCACCCGATTTCGATTTTAACGCGTGCTCCAGATACGACAACGCCTTCCCGGGTATAATCCCTCTCATTCCGCCGCCGTCGATGCTCAAAACACAGATTTTCCCTCTCTGGTTTTTGATTGATCCTGGAACGACGCCGTTTATGGCTTCCGCAGCCGTCGGTGACGTTTCCTGCTCTGGGCTGGGGTCTCGGCTCCGGGATTCCATGAGCTTGGGGTCGTCGTACCCGAAAAGGAACTTGCTTTCGAGGATCGAGAAAATCTCGTAGCTGAGCTTGTCCGTCTCGATGCTGGGTTCCTGCATATCCGCCGCCGTCACACCGCCGTTACTGCTCTGCTTGATTAAGTGATGCTTAACAGTGGCTGACGAAGATTTTCCGGTGGAATCAATTGGTTTATTGTGTACCCTTTGCATCGTAATTAAGCGATAAGCCAACAACAACCAAAGATCAAAACAGAGTATTTAATAGTCTATTAAACCCTCTCTAGGCATTATCGCCCAGATAAGACAAACCCCTAGAAACAAACTTTAATCTATCATACGAACACGAGAAAAGAGAGTATGAGCAGTCTCCTTCGCAACATTTCTTACAAAGTTAAAGAAAAACCGCTGCTTTTCTTCTTCTTCTTCTTCTTCTTCTTCTCTCTCTTTGTCTTTATTTTCCCTCCTTAAATCATCTCAGAAATTCAAGAGAAAGGCAAATGATTTGGGGACAAGAAAGAAAAAGAAGGGAGAATGATTCTAACAAAATCCGCCTTGAGAAGACAAAAAGGGTCTTCTTTGATCCGGACAGAAGAA
Source organism: Schrenkiella parvula (assembly GCA_000218505.1). Taxonomy (NCBI): domain Eukaryota; kingdom Viridiplantae; phylum Streptophyta; class Magnoliopsida; order Brassicales; family Brassicaceae; genus Schrenkiella; species Schrenkiella parvula. The sequence continues at coordinate 9,153,887 of CM001190.1, read as the reverse complement.
TTAAGAAATCACGGAGGTAACAAAAAAGAAAGAGATGAAGAAGCAAAGCAAGAACACAGAAGCTGCAAAGGATCTCCTTTTATAATGTCTTTAACATCTCACGCGTGACTTTTGTATACTTAGAAACAAGGAATGAATGAGCCATAAATAATACGAGACCTGTAGTTCCATACGTACGTATAATATTTTAAGTTTGTGACAATAACTTAAATGTATTATGTATAATGTAATTGCCAAAATATTCCAAGAATAGAGAATTTGAGGTGTGTTTTTGTGCTGAAAAGTCATTCTATAATCATGTATTATGGTGAGATAAGGACAATACTAAAGGTGGTGGTTGTTACATATGAATACAAAGACCAATAATACAGATCCGTTTTCCTGTGCTTGTATATATCTCTAGATGATTGTAATTAGAAAGATTTGTTTCTATAATTTCTAATCTTAATGAAAATTAATAGACCAATAATTTGCATGTAGCCAGCTGTCTCATATTCACACGAACGGAACAAATTCACTTTAGTCAAGAAGAAAATCTTCAATAAAACTTCTGAATTTTGACCAAATTCTCCAAATATACATCAAAATTAGTAACTAAAATAAATGTTCTATGCATGCATAAGAGTAAGATGATTGCTCCGTTGACCAAAGCCAAGAAAGTCAACGGCTCCATATGTGCTCAGAGGCGCAATTCGAATTGAGGAAGAAGGGACACAAAACAACTAATGTATGTGACTATGAAAACGAAATAAAATAAAATAATAATAATATGGCTTTTACCTAACAAATGCTTAACATACATTAAATGTACAGTAGGGGTATCCCAAAGCTATATACAACAACAAAGATCCTAAAGCTAAAGACAATAACAAAGATAAATAAATAAAAACTCACAAACTTACCCAAAACTCGCTTTTATGTCATACCTATTGACTTAAGCGTCTGTATAATGGTTGTTCCTTAGCCTAATCATTTGTATGATTGAGTTCTTATCATTTTACAGTGTAGGTTTGCCATATGAATGTTAAATTTACGAAGCTGTTTTTCAGCGAAAGATAAATTAATGTTTCTGAAGTAAGTAGCTACGACAGTGCATGTACATGCTATACATTCTGTAATCCAAAATATTCGGCATAATTAAGATATATTAACAAGTATTACATCTCGGTTATATAAGGATATACACTTGATAAGTTGCCTAGAACTCTTCTTGTTAGCGGATCATAGAATATGATTCTACCAAATTATATCCCAAGTTATCATTTAATTAGGTTAATCACGAGCTCCAAGAAATGTGATCTCAATCACCTGGTAATCAAGGAAAATCATGTTGATCATGGACATTAATTCTTTTGATTGTGTAATATTTACTCTATATTTCTTTAAATAGCTGATCGTAATCTCATAGTTCAGGTGAGTAGGTAATGTGTTTTTGAGTATATATGCTTTTTTTTGCCAACACAAAACTTCATTACTTTCAATCGGAAGATAAACAAACCTTGATCCAACCTTAATACACATAAATTGGATTAAAGCTCTTGTCCATATTATTATCAGCTTCCCTCACCTCCTAGTTATTGATATGATCATAGTTTCATAGTATTCAAACCTAGTTTAAGGGATCAATCTTATGTTTTGACTTCAAAGAATATGAATTTCCTTCAAGATATCAACAAAGTCCTTGGCAACGTCTATGGTCCTAATTAATTAACTAACATTTATGAAAGCCAAAGGAGAAATAAAATGCTTTTATTTTCTCTAAAAAACGGAGAAACATAACTTAATTAATCTCCAAAGCTTGGTTTGATATTTACGCAAAAAAAAAACACAATTTGCTGCGATCACGCGAAAAAGATTAGAAGTACAATGATTAAAAATATGTTTAGTGGTGTAATTGGACTCTTGTCTCAACAATAATATACTGTGACGAATTGATTATCATTATTCACTAAAGTAATATTATATTAATTAAGGACACAATAACATATTAAGTAAATTTCATTATCAGTTATCTACTAATGTATTCTCACGTTAGTGAACTATATATAATCAATTCATGCGATGGCATTATTCTTTTTTTTTAAAAAGAAACAACAATGGTAGTGTATCCGTATCCTTATAATTATATTGTTAGTGCATGCGACATATTCTCTTATAAACCAAAAAAAAAGGTTACGAGTAAATTAAAAAATGGTTGGAACAAGTGAGAAGTGGAGCAAAGTTGGTGGGATTGGGCACCGACGGGAAGAGGTCGACGTCACTGTTGGTCCCCGTAATCTCCGGTTCTTTCTTTTGTCTTTACACAAATCCGAACAGTTTGATGGTAAAGAAAGCTTTTTGAGTTTTTGTTCCTTTGTTCCGCATTTGTCGCTGCGCGTGATTACACTTTTGATTTATCACAACAATTTTTTACTCTCTATTTTGCTTTTTACCATAATTTAAGGGTATACTTAGCTAGCCCGTGATTTTTAGATATATTTGTTTCTTGATCCGTTTTATTTTGTATGAAAATTTTTTATCCCTACTTAACCTAACTAATTCAAAACTACTATCTCGAATTTTAAATATCCATTCATGATCTTTTTTTACTCGTTTGAATAAAATAAACAATTTTAAATGAATAATTATTCGAATGAAATTAGCAATAACCCCCCAAAAAGAAAAACAACAAAATACTTGTGTTTTTTTTCTTCTTCTTTTGTTTGGATAGGTCGCAAATAACAAATACATGACAAATACCAGATTTAGGCTATCTCTACTTCATATTATTGGTCTTCTTGACTTCTTCTAATTTCTCTCAACCAAATTATTCTGCACACTAAGATTGCGAGTTTGCCAAAAAAATCTTTGTTTTTTCAGTAAATATACTCTACATAGCTTACTGTTTTCGTTGGATTCGGTAATTCTGCATTTTGATTTGAACAAGACTCAAGAGTCAAGTTGGGTATTATGATTCCGACCAGAATCGACAGCTCTGAAACAATAAAGGACGAAGTAGTAAAAACATAGTGGAGACTGGAGAGACCGACGAACATAAAAGCGCCAAAGGTATAGTACTAGTAAACCTTTTTTTATCCATATTAGTAATCAAATACTTTTTTTAATGTTTTCTTTTCTTTTTTGACAAGAACCTTTTTTAAGTTTTTAGCTTTCATGTCATTATGTTTTCAAACCATGATTCGGTCTTTGATTTTGTATTTTTTTATAGTTTCATCAAGTAATTAATTTAGTACCTTCCTACATTGTCTCCAACAACACATTCTTTAATATTATGAACATATACAAAATAATAACTAGCCTGGATAAAACTCAATGCATTAAAAAAAAAAACCTTTTTACTTGCATTTGGAGAGGGCCCTTATAAAATTTTATTTTCTAATATTTTCTTTTTATGTGTTTGTATACTGAAACTGTTAACTTCTAAAAAAAAGAAGAAACAAAATTACAACATCAAACTAAAGTGTCGGCACAAAACTTTTAAATAAATCGAGAAACCTTTAGTCTAGTAGAACTATTTAGCATACAACAGAAACATTATTCATTTTTAGGATTTATTCTGTCGTACTTCTGTCTATTTATGTTAAGTATCAATCATTTGATTTCCGCTGTTATACTGTTATACCATTGCACTATGGTAGCAATTTTCTTATGTTAATAGTAATACTGTTACAGTGATACGACATGAGAAGGAATTGGAAACGTAGGAAACAGAGGGATTTTAAAGATTTTAAAATTAGTTGACAAACAAAAAAAAAGAGTTTATTAAACGACGTCGTTTGGTGATGAGGCTTCGTTCTTAATATGTAGGGTTTAAGGCTTGTTGACTTGAGCGGGGTTTAGAAAGTTGAGTCGTCTTCTCCGATTCTCTTCTATGCTGAAGCTATCTGAGCAATAAAAGAAAATGAGAACTTCCTTGGCTTCCAAACGATTCCGTCCAGCTTTTCTTCTACATCGTTTGATAAACCCTAAACCCTTTTCTTCACAGTCTCAATTTCCCAATCCACCCAGTGATTGGAGTCTACACACCGATTCCACTTGTGAAACCATTTCGGAACTAGAATTTCCCAATCTAACCCCTGGGTCTGATCATTTACCTTTAATTTCATCCGCCGAGCTTAAGGATCAGTGCGATGTTGTGGACGACGCTCGTGTAATCGAAGTGCTTCTAGGCCGTAAGCACGACCCAGTCTCAGCTCTTCAGTACTGGAATTGGGTCAGGCCTTTGAGTCGAATCTGCGAAGCCGGAGATGTCGTCTGGGTTCTCATTCACATTCTCGTTAGCTCTCCTCAGACTTACGATCGCGCCAGCAATTTGCTCGGACGCTTCGTTTCGAGCAATCCGGAGCTAACTCCAACCGTGATGATTAACGATCTAGTCGATTCGGCTCAAAGGTTTGGTTTTGGACTCGATTCGCGAGCTTTCAATTATTTGTTGAATGCTTATATCGGAAATAGGCGAACGGATTATGCTGTAGATTGCTTTAATTTGATGATGGACCGAAATGTGATTCCTTTTGTGCCCTATGTGAACAACGTTTTAAGCTCTTTAATTCGGAGTAATTCGATAAGTGAAGCTAAGGAGCTTTATAATAAGATGGTTGTGATTGGTGTTGGTGGTGATGATGTCACGACGCAGTTATTGATGCGAGCTTGCTTGAGAGAACGAAAACCCGAAGAGGCTGTGAGAATTTTTAGGAGAGTAATGAGTAGAGGAGCAGAACCAGATGGTTTAATGTATAGTCTTGCTGTTCAAGCTGCTTGTAAGATGCCGGATTTGGATATGGCTTTCGGTTTGTTGAGAGAAATGAGAGAGAAGTTAGGGGTCCCGGCCTCTCAGGAAACATATACTAGCGTGATTGTGGCTTCCGTGAAGGAAGGTAACATGGAGGAGGCAGTGAAGGTTAAGGATGAGATGGTTGGTTTTGGGATACCGATGAGTGTAATTGCTGCAACGAGTTTGATCACCGGATATTGCAAGGGAAATGAGTTGGGTAAGGCTTTGGATTTTTTTAACAGAATGGAGGAGGAAGGGCTTGCTCCGGACAAAGTTATGTTTTCGGTTATGATAGAATGGTTTTGCCGGAAGGAGAAGATGGAAAAAGCTGTTGAGATTTACAAACGAATGAAAGCTGTAGGGATCACTCCTTCATCTGTTCTTGTCCACACGATGATCAAAGGGTGTTTGAAAGCTGAATCACCAGAAGCGGCACTTGAAATCTTTAATGACTGTTATGAAACGGGGCTTGCGCACGGTTTCATGTGTAACATAATTCTTCAGTTGTTGTGCAAGCAAGGTAAGATTGATGCAGCAACAAGCTTAATGAGGATGATGGAAAATAAAGGGATAGAGACAAATGTAGTTTCTTACAATAACATGATGCTTGCTCATTGCAGAATGAAAAACATGGACTTGGCGCGTTCGACTTATTCGATTTTACTGGAAAAGGGTCTAGAGCCGAGTAACTTCACTTACTCCATCTTGATTGATGGGTTTTTCAAGAATCAGGATGAACAGAATGCTTGGGATGTCATCAATCAAATGATCTCTTCCAATTTTGAAGCTAATGAAGTTGTATATAACACGATCATCAATGGCTTGTGCAAAAATGGTCAGACATCTAAAGCAAGAGAGATGTTACAAAATTTGATCGGTGAAAAGCGATGTTCTATTAGTTGCACGAGTTATAATAGCATCATTGATGGATTTTTCAGAGAAGGTGACATTGATTCTGCTGTCGAAACTTACAGAGAGATGAGTGAAAGCGGTATCTCCCCGAATGTTATAACCTTCACCAGCTTAATCAACGGATTCTGCAAAAGTGACAGAATGGATCTAGCTCTTGAAATGAAACAAGAAATGAAAATCAAGGATCTGAAACTCGATATTCCTGCCTATGGTGCTCTAATAGATGGTTTCTGTAAAAAGCATGACATGAAAACCGCAGTTTCTCTGTTCTCTGAGCTCCTGGAACTAGGATTGGTTCCGAACGTGTCTGTCTACAATAGTTTGATTTCAGGATTCCGTAATCTAGGAAACATGGTTGCAGCGATTGACCTCTACAAGAAAATGGTGAGTGATGGAATAAGTTGTGATCTGTTTACTTATACAACGCTGATCGATGGGCTGTTAAAAGACGGGAATCTGATCTTTGCCTCTGATTTATACTCGGAGGTTCTTGCTTCTGGTATTGTCCCTGATGAAATCTTGTACGTGGTTCTTGTCAACGGGCTTAGTAAGAAGGGACAGTTTGTGAAAGCAAGCAAGATGCTAGAGGAGATGAAGAAGAAGAAAGACGTGACTCCAAATGTGCTTATCTACAGTACTGTTATCGCAGGACACTATAGAGAAGGAAATCTAGATGAGGCTTTTAGAATTCATGCAGAGATGATTGAGAAAGGTCTTGAACACGATGATACTATATTTGATCTACTCGTGAGTGGAAAAGTTGAAAAACCTCATGCTGCAGCTAAAGTTAGTAGCTTGGCTTCTCCTGAGACGAGATTTAGCTGCTAAAATGTTGGGTGTTTCGGGATTTGTTTACTAGGAATAGGATCTCTCAAAGCTTTAATATTTCCAACCACTTCAGTTACTCAGATGGCCATCCATTGTCTTATGTTATCGGCTTATGTAATGACTAAATGACTAACCTTGCTACTATATTTTATTTTTTCTTTCTTACCATCACTAGTGACTATTAGTTGTTTTTTTCTAAAGGAAATTTTAAAATGTAGAACTAATGTAGAATTTAAATCATCGTTGACAACATAAATAATGATTTTATTTTCTAATTTTGTAAAAAAAAACATGTATATAGGCGACTGATAACACCGTCAAATGCTAAGAATACTAAGATGCAGAAATATTGAAAAGATTATGGAATAGACTGAAGAATTTATATTATAAAGTTTTTAACAGCAAAAAAAAAAGTTGTCACTAATTGGAATGACTGAACATATACAAAAATTGGTGATTTCACAAGATTGTTAATGAAAAATTTTAGTTTGCACAACAACATTAAGTATACAATATTGACCTCATGGATCAAAAGCTCAAACAAAGTGGACACAGAAGAATAGTTGATCATGGCAATTAAATTAAGCGAACAGCAATTAATCATACCAAACGACCTTGAAGTGGTTGCTCATACACATATATTAGTTAATGTTTCAAAAGCTTTCACATTTCCAAAACCCCATGTTACAAAGTTGGATCAAACAAGCTGGACAAAAAGGGTCACACACTCAGAGCTGATCCTAACTTCCCATACATATACCACCACAGCAATTAACCGTTACATCCAAATTCTGCATTACAGAATTCAAAGCCAGAATATATAAACTTCATACTTCGTTCGCTGACCTTTTTTCTGCAAATCACATATCTCTAAGCTTTCTTGTGATTGTCCTTTTGGGCTATAGAAAAGGCCAACTATTGCCGCTTTTGACACTTGCAAGATTTTCAGTTTACCCCCCTTAAAGTGGATAATCCTTATTTTCTTCGGGTATGATACGAACCACCACCTCCTTGATGATAAAAAAAACGTTGACGGGATCCACCACTCTTCCCACTTCCTTCACCAGTGTTACCGCGAGTGGTTCCTCTGCTTCCTCCAGGTGTCCAATTCAATACTTGTGTCCCCAACCCATTAGCTTCCTCTTCGTCTCTCTCATTGTACTCGAGTACTAACCTCTTTATATCTTGTTTCTCTTCCAATTCCGCAGCTTCTTTCTGTTTTGTGCTCTGGACTAGCGAGCAATCACTCGGGATTAGCATTTGTTTTGTTTGTTGTTTGTTTCCTCTCTTCACTAGGACCTTCACTTGAACTTCTCTTCGCTCTCCATTCTCTTCATCCAACACTTCCTCACCGTTTTCACCTATAACCCGCCCAAAATGATGGTGATCTTTTCCAGATCCTTCAAAAACACTCATTGGTATTGTCATGTTCAATGCCGGTCTACCACGTAATTCTAACTTCCTTTGCTCTATGCTCTCCTGCACCCACAAAACATTTAACCATGTTCATATTAACATTAAATTCCCTGATCCTTCAAATTCGGACCAACAAGTTCCTTCTGGCATAGGTATACGTTTTTCCGTTCAGTGAAATTGGAGAAAATAGATGCATCAATCTACAAAAAGAAAAAAGACCAAATCTGAACTTGCCTGAAGTAAAGCCTTCAGTTCTTGATCAAAGTCCGCTTGTTCCTCAGGATCTACGGTTACCACCTTCTGCCTTACACGAAATTCATTATCATCATCAGATCCAGGTCCAACGCCATCATCATAGTCATCCCCATCGTCAGTCTCAGATCCCCGGTCAAGATTTCCACCATCCAACTCTTCGTTCTGCCCATCTCGGACCATGGAGCCACTACCAGAATCACTGTCACTCTCTTCTTTGTGAGCTTCACCATTCTCTCCAATATCTTTTCCAGTACTTTTACCGTTAGAAGAGCTAACACTTGAAGACGACCTGCCTGGACGCTTTGTATCAGAATGTCTTTCTATACTGACTTTGTCTGCTGCAGAAGAATGTTCACGCTCTTCCAGCTGCAGTATAGCTGCATTGACCTCGTCGATAGTTGTATAGCGGGTCATATGGGGTCTCAAGTTGGCAAATAGATCCTGCGTTGAGATAGACATTACGACACATTAATTTGTTACAGAGACATTGAACACTCAGAAACAATATCAATCTCATGTCCCGTCTGAAAAATATACAAAAGTTATAAAAACTAACCTGCAAGTCAAATTCAATATCCAGAGGGAGATGACCTTTGCTCAGTATGTATCTCTGGAAATGTATCAAAAATTGATCAAGCCTTTTCCTTGAAGAACCTCGATCAAAGTAGTGCCCACAGGTTTCCAAAAGAATGATAATCATCCTGACACGGAAAAAATCTTCTAGTGGATCCAGCACCTCTTGCTAACATCACAAACGTATATACAAAAGTCAATCAGTGAAAGAGAAGGACGACTGGTAATTAAACTTAAAGCAATGATCAAGCAGAGTAGCAACCAATATCATTTTAATAAGACACCAAACAGCAGTTTTAACTCCATATATATATATATATGACTTCTGGTTTCAATCATTTCACAGTTTATGTTGGACACAATCAGTTTTACAACAGTATATCGCATCTGTGTAAAATGAGATATGCCTAGATACCACAATAATATAAAACATAATACGCCTGCATACCACATTGAATTTGACTTGCAGGTTATAAAAAAAAGTAAGCATGAGAAGAGACCCTAACGAGATAATTTTTCAAATGCCAAACTACACACAAGACGAGCATTTGGAATTTGATAAAGGGTTACTTTGAAAGAGCCTATGGCTAACTTACCTCTGAAGTATCATGACCATATAAAAGAGTTAAATAAAGCGTCTCGAATATCACAGATGAATCTACGTGCTCGTAGTTATACAGCTCCCCTAAGAATCTCAAATGGGCTAGCCGCTTCTGTTGTGCCCCATATTCATTCAACTCAAGCCCAACCCTTATCTCCTCCAGTACCTTAAAGTGAAAACAATGTAGCACGTAAGAAAATGGAAAACCTTTAACGAAAACGTGAGATGAATAAGCCCAGAAAAAGCTATAGATAAAATCCATATGAATTAGTCTACTAGATACAACGGAACATACCTCATCAACAACAGCCACCGCAAACTCCTCATGATGGCGGCTCAAACCAGAAGTCAGGGAAGCAATTAAGTGAATCTGACCATACTTTCCCTTGTGAACCTTCATAAAGCACTTCAAGATGTATTGCTCACATTCACTCCACGGCAGCTTCCGCAGTTGCTTCAGTACATTCGTAATGGAATCTTTATCAAGATCTGAGAATAGCAATTTCCGAATATACTGCAGAATTTTGAGTAAAAGTATAAGAAAAACCAAACAATACAATTGAGCAATGAAGTATTACTCGAAGCTTAAAGGACATTGTAGTTAGAGATTAATTAGTAAGTACCTGATGCAATGGGGGACGAACTTTAGAAATCCGTGCTGATCTTTCGGGTGGTTTACAAAGGTAGTAGGCATTTTCCACAAGAGTACTTTGGCGAGGATCTAAGTTTTTGACATTTTTCAGGCGCATCAATATGTCCAGCATATTAGTCATCCTGAGTGTGGTTTCAGGAGACCGATAAAGGAAACGGCCACATGTCTCCAGAAGATTGCAAGCGATATCAATGTTATGATGAGTAAATTCATCTAAGCAAGCCTGCAAACAAAGTTGGGAAGTAAACATCTTATAGAGTTGGATCGCTCGAGTTTCGTCAGAGATGGTAGAATCCACATCCCTATACATTTATTTTTGATCTCCCGTAAGTGGATTCAAGTAAAGCTTACCTAATATATATAATTAAAACGTACCTAGCATATGTTCAGAGAATTCAGGAAAATAAACATATATATAGAATGCATGTATCGATGTGTTGAGCAGTCATACCTTCAAACAACTGAATACAAGACCAGAAGGTACAATTTTAAACTTGCATAGTTCTCCAATAAATCTGATGTTCCGTATTTTTGTTTCAATATTCATTTGGTCCTGCGCAAAATTGAATGTGCAACTCCATCAGACAGTAAATTATCACATCGAACACTGTTTATAATGGAATGTTGGGAGCCAAGATGAGAACAGAGGTATTAACAACAACAGAGTGAATTGACTTCACTCCGGCTCAAAGGATAAAAGTGTAATTAATTACTTATCTAAGACAATGCAATACATCTAGCTAACCTTTTTATGGACCAGAGAATTGAACTCGTCCTCCAACATCTGCACAAGCGTAGAAGGGATGTCCTTCATGCACGTTGCTAGCGTTGCAACCATACGCGAATAGTATGCTAGCAACTCCAGAGACGTCCTAGGGACATTAAATAATGCTTTGACAAGCTTTTTTCTGTTTGTCTTGGAATTCAAATAACAATATTCCACCTGGAAATAAACCATAGGAGTTAACAATGGAGCGAAAAAGACTTTCAACAGAAACAACATTAAATAGAAAACCATTTCAAGCACTCTTACTGTTAACTGGTCAATAAGATCACGGCTCACGCAACCAGGAAGTCGCTGCAATAATCTTTCGAAGTTTGCCACGTCAAGGCTCTTCCCTTTCTCCTTCTCATTTTCCAATTTCTTGTCACTATCCTTTTCTTTCCCTTTTTCCTTCTTAGCATCCTTAGCCTTTTCCTTATCTACTTCGTCCTTCTCTTTTGGCTGCTCAATATCTGATCCATCAGCCATACTACCAGAATCAGCAGGAACCTCTGTTGTGTCTTCAGTTGTTTGTTGACTTTCGACAACTTCAGAGCTAGACTCCTAGGACCAATCTCAACAAGGCATGAAATCAGAAGTGTAGGATTTATATAAAACTATGAATGTTAGTTTTTCAAATGCCCATATATGCAGCACGAAATCTTTAAAAAGCGAAGCATGCCATTCTGAGGTAGACAATTGAGCCATGCATAATCGACCAAGTGCAATTCATAGTCTATTAAAAAGGCACATCATCCATGTTGTCACATACAAGCAACAGTAAATGTCTTCTTATATCCTAAGAGAGAAAAGAGTGCGAATAAAATGTACAATGCCATCCACTCACAGATGATTTATCTTTTGCCTTTGCAGATTGCTCACTTGATTTAGGCTCTGCTTCTCCCAACAAGACTGCTGGAACAAATGCCCTAGAGAAACAATGCATCTGACATAAACAATTGAAAACTAAAAAAAAGAAGAGTAAACACTATAATGAACTAGATAAACCAGACTCTTCTAAGAAAATTAAATGCTTTCTGCTTGCCACTTGCAAACTACACATTCTCCCATATCTTTGTTTCTTAGGACCATAAATAAGAACTGACCTCAGATCGGGCAAGCACTCATAAAATGTCTTGGTGTCTTCATCGTCCCAAATAGGTTCGGGTACAGATGTATCTTTTACAGGACCAGACGATGAGGCCTCGTCCCCTGCTGTAAGCCTAGTTGTACCATCCTCTGGCATAACAGGAGGCTGCATATCAAGTGATTCGGCCAAACTGCAACAGGACATAAATAATACATAACTAAGTATGCAGACGTTATAGATGAGAATGCTTAAGCAACTGATTTTTTTCTGTAACCCATATTTATCCTAAACATAATCTCTGAATATTGGAACTCTAGATATTCCTGTACCAGATATCCATTCCAGTCAAATATATGGGAGGAAAGGATAAACGCCATTAATCTAATATCACTTCAAAAAATCCATTATAGGGTTCCTGTGAACCGGTATGTCATGATCAATATAAAACTATGGCAAACGAACTGATGCTGAACCATGACACTATATATTTAAACTACAATGACGGCGACAAGATGCTAATTACTTCAAGAAAACATTAGGACAGACTTAAGAGCTCAACAATAAAAGCATGGGCTATAAACCAACAGGTAGTGAGAAGAAAGCTACGAAGCTACCCATATACTCACCGATTAAATACAATTATGATATATGTTTTAAGCTTTTCTGCAATCAACTCCACTACAGCTAACCCGACGAGAACAGGAAAACCCAGTTGAGTTAAACGACTGATAAACTTACGATGAGATATTTCGATAGAGATGGTCATATGACTTCCTCAGCTTTTCATATGAAGATGCACTGTCTTCACTAAGCTCCCCTTTAGCATTTACCAGTTTTCCATTTTCTTTCTCCATTTGTTGAAGTGACTGTCAAACAAAATAAATTACAAAGATACTACAGAAAAAGGAGAAACTAACAAAATGGAGAAAGGAAAAGAAACGAAGAAATATTTTCAATTTCAAGAGAGAGAGGTATAAAAAGTTCCTGCACATGTGCAAACAAATAGGGATCTAACCTTGTGCTCAGATTGAAGTAAATCTGCCAGAGCATCATTATATGTGTTGAAAGCTTTCCTAAAATTCTTTTTCTGTTCTGCAGTGACGTCGAGCCCCTTAAGAAACTAGAGTAAACCTTAGTCAGATTTAACTCTTTACGGAAAAATATCAGATATGAGCTCAGAAGTGAAATCAGTAGCACTTCAGAGAAATCATGCCCCTTTAATTACTAAAGGTATCGTGTAAGACATACGTTAATAGATATGGGGGATGACACAGATAAGAGCTCATCAAATACTGGGGATAAAACTTGAGCTGATATTGAAACCTACTTACATCTTCGTCTTGTCCAGATATAGGAAGCCCAAGAAAAACTCTTCCTTGCCGAGCAAAACTGGCAAGAAGTGTCAAATTTGTCTGGGTCGTATCTCGATCTTTCATATGCTCAGCACTGGTAAGGTCCTTAATGATATTGATGAAGATGTTACTATCTTCTATGACTCCAACATAGTAGAGCTCCAGAAGAAGTTTTAGGGTACTGCGCTTTTTCATGGCCTTTGAGTTTCTGTCTGCATCTAAATCGTCGGCAGATTTTCCAGGAAGGAAGACTTTCAAAAGCCCTTGTGTTAGACTAGGAGAAAATTCTTTATACCTCTGATGAAGTAGTGAGCATATCTGTCAGAAAACATGGTTATCAGCTACAGTAGAAGGCCTTGAAAAACAGAGAGCATCGTTTTCTTTGCTACTTTATTATGCCCTGTACGAAATAACAAATTGAAAAGAGACCGTCCTCATCTAAACCGAGAGGACAATGTACCCTTCAGCAAAAATCTAAACTGCGGTAAGGGCTTTGACATACCAAGCAGTCAAATAAAAAATTAAGAAACTGTTGAAACAAAGATACAACTATTGAAATTTCAATGAGACATGTTGATCACAAGAGTTGCATGAATAGCATAAGAAAAAAGATCTCTGACCTACTCTAATCCGCAACATTCTAACAGTAGGTAATCTTCTGATGAAAAAAACCCACGGAACAAAGAGAACGTGTCAAATACTGAAAGAGAGCAGAGCCACAAGAGCAAAGCAGATACAAAAGAACAAGGTAGGAAACAGAAAGGCCAACCTGAACAGCTGCTTGTATGTCTGAGCTTTTGAGCTTGGCCTCACAAATGGCAGTAACTGCTTCACTGACGAATTTGCTAAGGTTAACACTTCGCAGATCATCCATGAGCCCTTCTCGCTGCTCTTCATTGATCTGCTTTAACTTCTTGATAACTGCTGTATTGCGCTTTATACTAGAATCCAGAGTCCTAAGGTATGCTGAATCTGCAACATGGAGGACGACTCAGTCTCAGCAACAACTCAAACTTACCCATTTCTAAACTAGAATTATCCAAAGTCGTGTGCTGCCAAGTCCTGAATGGTTATATCAGTAATAAAGACAAAGATTGCTATTACAAGCTTACAAATTTAAGCACTCGACAATTGACAGAAGCATTGTGAGAACCTAAAATAATCAAATTACACCTATATAAGCTCGTCTCATGATAGAAAATCATATCATGGTAAACAGACGAACCATTAGGAAGCACAGAATTACACTTCAAAATAAAAAATTTCCGAAAAAAAACTAACCAGGTCTTTGAGGATTGAGGTTATTTTGACGAAGAGACATTTTAGCTTCAAGTGACTTCTTAATCTCCTCAAGGCGAGCAAGAGCTTCCTGCAATAACCAGGAACAAGGAACATAAAAAAAATTGTCGAAATTAAGAGCATGAGATAAGGTTTTGGAAAAGAGAGAAAGTATAAAACAACAAAGAGATCATTGTTTCAATTTGCTCAAAGCAAGACCATCCGTAATCTCGAAAAATCGGAATCTAACCTCGTCGTCTTGTTTCTCGCTGTGGGTTTCCTCCTCTAGATGATCCATTAGGGTTCAGGTATAGATAAACCCGTGAGGAAATTTTTGAGGCAAAGTGATCGCCGATTCGGAGTTTAGGTTTATGTAATCGACTGTGTGTGTTCCAAAGGAGAACAGAGTTTGATGCAAAACTGTCGAACGATTGTTTAATTGAAATTGGATCCCAAACGGGTCAAGAAGACCCAATAATCAACGGGTCGTCGGGTTGTCGTCCGGTGGACAAGCAGTTACCCAAATACATGCATAAGTATTGAATTGGTAACTTGTAATTGAACAAAGGAACCAAATTAAAAAAAACAAAAACAATAGATTGAATTTCTCACATACAAATGTATTAACGTGATTGAACAACAAAAAATATCTATTTTAACCTAAATATTTTTCGTCGTATTTTTATATCTCGATTTTAGTATTATACTGATTTTAATAAAAACCAAAAAATTTTCCAAATAAACGACATAAACTAATAATTTTAAGCTAAAATTAATATTAACCGAAATATTTTAGTCAGTATTATTGAGTCATATGCCATGCATATAATCATCGGTTATTTTATAATATATTAAGGTTGATCGATACAATTTAATTAGTAGGAGTTGCAATTCTAGTAAACGTCAAAAGGAAAATTGAACTTCTCTTTTTTTTAACTCGGAACTTTTATATCAACAACAATTTCCTAAACCTAATATTGTAATTATTGTTCATGAAAAATTCAGCTTTGTTACAATGTGGATCTTTAATTTATATGTATAAAGTGTTTACTACCAATACTATCGCATGTTATAGTAGACATGGTAAATAAAAAAAAATTAGGCATAGGAGTGGATACGGATAGCATATCCAAAATTTTCAGAATATTCGTGTCCGTAATTTTTATATCCGGATCTGAAAATCTCGGATATCAAAATCTAGATATGAAAATTTCGGATATCTGGATCCAGTCCTATAAAATTTTAAAATCATAATTATTATTTTTTCCACAAAAACAAAAAATTTTGAATGGTAAAATGATACAAAATTGTTTTACATTTTTTTAATCAAAATTAAAGATTAAAAATATCAAATTTGTACTTTTTATCAATAAATTTGAAGATGATCAATGAAATAATGTTTATGAATTGAATGCTAAAAAGTTTTAGAATATATATTTAATAACCAAAAAAATTATGTTTTTACGTTTTTAAAATTATCATTAATTTTTATTATAATAGGATTTATTTGTCATTATAATAAATAGTATGTGATATATCATTTCGAATTTCGATATCCTTTTTTTTTTAAATTATTACCCGGATCGGATAAACAAATCGGATTCGGATAATTAGGCATACGTAACCAGTTAGAAAAAAGAGAACCAGTGTCACAGTGACATAAAGGCATGACACGTTTTCCTCACGGACCAAAAAAATGAAATTGTAAAAAAGGAAAAAAAAGAAAGCTTACATTTTGCTTCATCAGTCCTGTCTTCCCTTGACCGTGGACGATGCAAACAACAATTATTTCTTTCTTCTTCACCTTGTTGTTTTCTTCTCCATGGCGGTTTCTCACCGTCTCTTCAGACTGCACTCGCCTTCGACGGCGGCGAGGAGTACTCTTTCTTCTTTCCTGATTAGGTCTCTGTCTTCTTCTTCTTCTTCTTCCTCTGGGCCCTCGCTGGACCCCGAGATCGATCTCGAGGAAGCTGCGGCACAGCTGGAGAAGTCTTCGTCTCCGTCTCCGTCCAAAGGGAGAAATTTCCACTGGGTGTTTCTTGGATGTCCCGGTGTTGGTAAAGGGACGTATGCCTCTCGCCTCTCTACTCTCCTCGGCGTTCCTCATATTGCCACTGGTGATCTCGTACGCGAAGAGCTTTCCTCTTCTGGACTCCTCTCCTCTCAGGTTAGGGCTTTTAGTTTTAGAATGCCTTTGGTCATTTCTCCTCAATTTACGGGAGAAAATTTTCAATTTGGGATTAATTTCTGTAGCTGTTCGGTAATATGAATTCGAATTTAATGATAATTTGTTCTTTGTTTATGCTGAAATCACACTTAATGGATTCTATAAAGCTGAGATTTTAATGTTATGTTCGATGATCCTGAATAAGCTAGCAGCATAATCTTGGGTTGAGACTGTTGAGAAACAGAGCTTAATCTCCATCTCTGATCTTCTCTTTCTCATAAAAGGAAACTGCTGTTTCTTCCCTGACAAGGCCTTAAGAAAACGAATTTCAGATAGTCTTTTTTCGGGAGAAGAATTGTTAGAGACCCTTTAGCGTGACACTTGTTCTGGAATATAGATGCTGGAAGATAACTGTATATATCTGCAGAGTTTTGTCATATCACAGGTGTAGATTCTTATCGTTTGTTGTCAAGTGATTATCATATTTATAGTTGTCAATCGTTTCTGCAATGATGTAGCTAAAGGAGCTTGTTAACCATGGCAAATTGGTTCCTGATGAATTCATAATAAGTTTGTTGTCAAAGCGTCTCCAAGCTGGCAAAGAGCAGGGTGAATCTGGATACATTCTTGATGGTTTTCCAAGAACAGTGACACAAGCAGTGAGCAATCTCTTGCTTTTGTAGATTGAGGCTAATGGAGGATGATTCTTTGGTTGAAAAACATTGACATCCTCTGTGTTTTTCTTTCTTTCTTGTAGGAAATTCTGGAGGGGGTAACTAATATCGATCTAGTGATCAACCTAAAGCTAAGAGAAGAGGCATTACTCGCTAAATGTCTAGGAAGAAGAATTTGTAGCGACTGTGGTGCAAACTATAATGTTGCATGCATTGATATCAAAGGTGATGATGGTCCCAGAATGTATATGCCGCCGCTTCTTCCTCCACCAAACTGCGAGTCAAAGCTTATAAGCCGAGCTGATGACACGGAAGAAGTTGTCAAGGAAAGACTTAGGATTTACAACGAAATGGTATATGTTTTTCTTCTTTCCACTTTTATAACTTGGTCAAACTTTCATAGAATTAACAGTTTTTGTTATGTTTGTCTTCTCTTGTCACAGACTCAACCAGTGGAGGAGTTCTACAGGAAGCGAGGGAAGTTGTTGGAGTTTGAATTACCAGGTGGAATCCCACAATCATGGCCAAAGCTCCTTAGAGCGTTACACCTTGAAGACCTCGATGATAAACAGTCTGCAATAGCCTAGTCTCATTCTATTTCTATGGATTGTATGATTAAAATCCACAACTTGTTCTAATTTTTTGCTCGAGCGATCCTCCTCGTGCATATATGCTTAAGATAGTGAATAAAAGAGAAACATGTCCCATTGTTGTTTCGGCACAAGTGATGCATATAATTATATAGTGAAGCTTTTTGTGGATTGTGATCCACCATAGATGATTGAAAATGATTCGTCTTTTAAATGAGTTCGGTTCTTGTACAGAAAAGGTATTGAATATTGGGGCTGCAACTTACAAGTGGGTTGCTTTCACTCTTTTCTTTAATCAATCAAGCAATCAATCAAACACCGTGTTTGAAACACGGATCCTAAAAACAAAACCATACATGTGGACTGAAGTAAAAGGAGCTTAACGTTGTTGATGAGTCAACAAAACCTTTTAAATCTTCTCCTTGATCATCTCTGCCCCTTTAGTCCCGAGGGTTGAACCTGAAGCAGCTTTAGAGTTACGACGCCGGAACAGATTCTGCAAGTTCTTGTAATTTTTTCAGACCGACGGTGGCTATAAGTTCCATCGAGACAAAACCTTCACAAGATTTTTCCTCTTCTTCTTCATTGTCTTCCTCTTTGAGACCGCATGTGAGTTTAAGCTTCTCTGCTTCGGATTCTGCTTCCTGTGCTTCCTCAAGAAGAATATTAGCTTCTTCCAGGTCGTTCAGCTCCAGAGCAGCTGAACTCTCGGCTTTTGCAGTGCCACTGTCAATCCGCAACCTCTGGAATCTACTGATAGACAATTCCTTTTCTTTAGCCAAAATCAACCCTTCTAACTCCTGTAGCCTCTTGATGGTTTTTTCGATCTTATGCTCTGCTTTTTCGACCTCAGCATTATTTTTTCCTGTTTCGATCTGTATACTATCCTTTTCTATATTTAAGGACTTAACTTCTGCTGCTATTCTTCCAGCTTCTTTGAAATTTCTCGTTGAGGCAGCCACCTTCTTCTCTGCTTCAAGCTCCGGGATCCTTTTCTCTATGAACATAATTTTATCCATGAAAGAGGTAATATTCTGTTGGATGATCGACTTTCTAGAAGATTGCTCCTGGAAACAAAGGAACGGGATTGATAAGGACTTATACAAAATACTGGTGGTAGATACTTTAATCTAAAACTGTACATTGAAATTGCAACATGACATTTACATGATGCAATGCCATATTGTTTTATAGTCATGAAGACCTTTTTCTCAGACCATAAACGCTAGGACTGGTGGAACCAAGGTAAGCATATAACCTGTACCACCAGACTAAACAGAGACTATTTTCCAATAATATGCACTTTGTGGATAAGTAATAATAGACAGATTGCCTTGAGTATAATCTTGATCAAACATGAATAGAGGTGGAACAAGATTCATAATATATCATGTTGCAGCAAAGAAGGAAGACAAAGCAGAGAAAAACCTTTAATGACTCTCGGGTACTGGAAACCTCCTCCTGTAGCCTCTGGACTTCCTCAGAAAGCTTCTCTTCGATATTTACAAGCTTTGCCCTCTCTTCTCTAGTTTTTGACACATATGACATCAGACATTTTCGCAATTTAATAACCTCCTCATATTCATATGCTTCATCTGCTGAAATACTAACAAGATCACGGAGTTTGGCCCCTCTCTCCTTCTCAGATGCCACGAACTCGTCCATGTCTTTCTTTTTCCTTGACAACGCTTCAGTTTCCCTATCTATCTGGGTGAGACCTGCTTGCACATCGTTAAACATTTTATCCATGCTTGTCTGCAATTCCTTATATCCCGAGACCACGTTATTAATTCTTTCCTCAACTGCCATTATTTGGGAATCGTTCTCGTCAATCTCCTTCTCCTTTGCCTTCACCAGAGCAAGCAGCTCCTGAAGTTCATCTGACAAATGTTCTTTCTTCTTACGCAACATCTCCTTTTCTTTCATCTCTTGCTCAACCGATCCTTCAAGAGTACCATTCAATGACAAACGGACATTATCGACAATGACAGATTTTATATCCAGTTCAAATTTTCTAACATCTACATCTTCAGAACTTGAATCCCATTTCCCCACTTCCTCTAAACAAAACGCTTCTGCCTTCTCTAGAATTGATTCAGCGTCATTCTCAGCATCCTATAGAGATAATAGTCATAGAAAAAACTTATAAATCTCTCCTAGCTGAAGGACTATAGATGAACAACGATGATTTGGTGACATACCGTGCAAAATCCGCGAAGCAGAGAGGCAGATTCTTCTTCAGCGGCAATCTGAGAAAGGAGGACTTTTTCCATCTTGGATTCAATAGCATCACAATCAGATTCTGCTTGACGGAGCAATGTCATGAGAGCAAGCCTATCTCTTTCCGCAGCCGCGAGGCTTTCGCTGATCCTCTCAGCCGCATCAAAGTCCTCAGCCTCAATTGCTTCCTCAAGCTGCTTCTCGAGCTCGTCGCGCGTTGTGGAAGCTAATCTGAGATTCTCAGATGCTTGCCTTCTCTTCCTGATGGCATTCTTGCGAGCAGCAGTAACGGAAGCGGCCAAGTCACGAGCATGGGTCAGCTTCCCGTCGATCTGAGCCTTGACTAATTCCAGCCTCCCCGAGCTATTAACAGCAGAAGAGTCTACAGGCTGATGAACGACGGAATCCGATTGTTGACTGACGGAATCCGACACTTGATTGACGGAATCCGATTGTTGGCTGACGGAATCCGATACTTGATTGACGGAATCTGATTGTTGACTGACGGAATCAGCCGATTGTTGACTGACAGAATCATCATCTTCATCTTCGTTGATTTCGTGCCTTCCGTATCCGATTCTTAACCCAGCGGCTCTTTTCTTCCTCCGCGACACCTGACGCCTCACCGAGGAAGAAGAAGAAGACAATAACGGAGATGGATGAGTAATTGGGTCAGCTACATGTTGGATCGGACTCACTATAGTTAAGTCGGAGAAGAGATTTTCATCCAGAGCCTCAGCCATCGTATCCGTCACCTCTGCCGGCGGCGCCGTGATCAGTGTTGCCTCCGCCTCATTAGAAGGCGGCAAAATTGCAGGTGAGTTGTCGCTGCCATCGGCGCCCTGAGACGACGGCGTAAAAAGTTCCATCCCCTCGAACAGCGAATCCACATCGTCGCCTCCATCCATTGCCGACCAATCACCGGTAAATTCAAAAGAGCTAAATAAAATTTCTTGTTCAGTGAGTGGAGATCTGTATCATGCTCATTTGAATCTGCCTATGGTTTAATCAAAATTTAATCAGCTCATTTGAATCCGCCTATGGTTTAATTAAAATTTAATCAGTATTGAGTTAAATGGGCCTACCTTTTTATTGGGCTTCGACTTCAATACATATGGTTTTTCATCATGTTTCCTTAAATGGGCCTACTCTGATCTTTCTCTTGAGGGGAGATCATGCCTCATTCCAAAACGATTAATGTCGCTTAATTGATGACATGAGGATTTTTTTCTTTTTTTTAACTAATGCTTCTTTTGTCTTTCCATTGAGAAGTATGAGCATTAGCCATTTTCTTGGCTTCCTAATTTTGACTTGAGGATGAGCTTTGAAGCCTGGTCATTCTACTTCACGTCCAAATACTCTTTGTCATACAAACAGAGCTTGACTTCACAACGAATTGTTTCTATATGCTTACTTAACAAAGAAATGACATATTTCAATATATCTACTAGTTATGTCTAAAATCGAATCCGGAATTTGTATGAGTATATATACTTTTACGCAGTGTCTTACAGCTCCGTCTCATTTTCTCCTGGTATAAAGTTTGTGTGTTTGTCCCTCTGATGACTGCTTCTCGTCGTTACTTGCTTCCTTTGAGCGGAAAAGAGGGAGGCTGATTTTGATGAGGTTCTAGGGACTGATCATGACTGGCAAATCATGCTTCACTTTCCTAAAAAGTTTCACAAAAACAAATGGTGTCATAATGTTATGGGATGGAAACACGACTGCTTGGGTAAGTCTAGTTTCTACACGAAGTTCACATGATATATGCCAGAGACACAGACCGTGGTGAAGGTTGTGCTTTAGCTTGGCTAGATTGATACTGCAAAGTCGCCTCCAACATGGACTCTGCCATTACTGCCCTCTCTTCCATCTCAGCGAGCGCAGCAACTGCTTCCTCATATTTTTCCTACACCATTATCGTTATCAGACTGAGCAAAAATGGAATAAAGCAACATTCATAGGTTCATTTTTCCCTCTCGAGTACGTGTATACTGACACATACAGACAACGAAACAATACCAAGATGACATCTCCACAAAGTAAACATGCCACAAGGTATCATGTTAAAGAAGAACCGGCAAGCTCCTAGAAAGGAATCAATAGGTGTAACGATTTTTATAGCAAGTAGATTAGCGAGTGGATAAATCAGAGAGTTAGTAAACCATACCCACGAGAAAACTGAGAGGCTAGTAGTTAAAGCTCTTTGAAACATATAGGCAACACAGTTTTCATCATTAATAGTAGTCAATGCAAACATTTTAACCTGAAGCACTTCAGCAGCATGTCTCTGCGCTGCTGCATCCTGCTCAGCAAGTCTCCGTGCATCCTCTGTTACCTTATGTTCTTGCTCCATCCGCATCAAGACCTTCGTAATTCTCAAGTGATCTTAGAATTACCATACATTGAATTGCGCTAGAAGAGAGAACGGATTTATCCGAGAAGTAAACAAGTTGCAAATGCAAACCTGTATCATAGCAGCTTCTTGCTCCTTCTTATCAGAAACAAGCCTTCGAAGCTCTGTGACCTCTTGCTCTAACTGTATAATCTACCCAAAAATTCATGTTTAGTAGCATGGGATAAAGACTATCTCAAATAAAAGGAGCAAGCATTGTCCTTGTTCATGTCCATATGCCTAATCAGGGGGCGGAGTTTTGAATAGAAAATGGGAATACCTTAGCATTCAGTTGACGCCGACTGTCTTGTTTGACCATCTCCATGAGAGCTACCTCGAACTCTTCAGCTCTATAATTACATAGGAAGCGATCGACGAATAATGAGGAGATATATAAAAGTTCATGCATGATTTCAATATCCAAAGGCATATACTAAGCTAAGAGATAAACCTTAGTAAAGCTGATCTCTTCTCCTCACGCAAATTGCAGAGTTCACCCTTCAACCAGAGAACCTGGAGACGTTGTTGATACTCTTTTAAGTGAAAAACATTATGAGCTGGGCAAATGTTATTATTATAAGTTGTCGTTGCAATTACTGGTACTAACACACACTTTTATTCAGAGTAGTGGTACTGAATGCTCCAGCTAAGGTTCATGTGAGATATATACATACAAGTACCTTGACAACATATCTAATGGTTACTACCCATCAATGATGAGAAGACCGTATATTCAACCAGCATGGCAAAGTGAACACTATACTGTATTACTTAGTTATAGCATTTTGAAGGCCAACAACTTTATACCAGTAAACAGTATGAATGTCATGCAAATTTTTGGGCAAATGGTAAGATCTGTACAATTCCTATTACTCACTGGGCGAGACTACTAATTCATGACAGTGCTCGATCATGTACCTTGGAGAATATTCAAATCAATTCACACACCGTGCTCGGGACTACATATCACTCTAAGACAATACTTAAACTAAGTTTGTGACTGTAGACAGTTTAAGTAGTCATCTCTACTTTGTCGTCAAGATTAATAATCTTACTTCAGTCCATTTGATGATCAAAGTTCCCTATGGAGTGAAATATTATTCATTCGTTGTGGCCGTATGTCCAACCCAACAGAAAGGATGACACAAATTACCTGTCCTTGAAGATCTTGAAAATAATCCATCTCTCCATCCCCAGTCAGACTAGTCAAGACTTCGTCTGCATAACTGGATCCTGATTCAGAACGAGACAAACTCCCATTTGACAGTGAGGCTTTGCTAGAATTCAATAAAACGGATTTTGGGTCTTGCTTAGAATTATATAATTTGGTCGCAAGGTCTTTTGATTCCCTCCAAGCTTGAAGCCCCTTTAATCTTTCCGCAAATGCAGCTATCACAGCTGGCCTGTGCTTGCTTCTTAATTCCTGCAATCTACTTTCATGTACATTTTTGTAACCC
This sequence comes from Schrenkiella parvula, assembly GCA_000218505.1. Lineage (NCBI taxonomy): Eukaryota > Viridiplantae > Streptophyta > Magnoliopsida > Brassicales > Brassicaceae > Schrenkiella > Schrenkiella parvula. The sequence goes on along the minus strand of CM001190.1, from coordinate 9,129,890 downwards.
ATGCAAGCAGTGAAAACGAGCTGGCTGCTATCAAATGTTGAACCAGTCATTGATTGTAGCAAAGTAACAGCATCTCCAGCGTCCTTGGTTGTAACTAGTGCAGGACCTGATATGGCAAGCATAAGCAAATTTAGAGCAGTTCCATTCTATATTACTGGTATGTTCAGAAAGTCCATAAGACTTATCACTGTACCATAAAATTCCATCAATGCAAGTGCAGTTCTGAAAAGCATAACACGATGTCCTTCAAATAGAAGCACATCCCACACTCGGAGAACTGTTATAACAAAGAATATCTTTTAGACTGACAGTCAGAAACATTTTGACAGCAAAGAGAAACGTAAAAAAAAATAACAGTTTGCCTATAAAATATTGGCAAGATCAAGTTTAGAACCTGACCACTTTCCCATGGAAGCATATTGATGAAGATGGAAAGAAACCATGGCCCTGTAACACAAGCCACCTGCACTCCAAGATAATCTAGATGATGAACTGCAAAAAGTATAGAAATCACAAAGAGCTTTAGTACGAATTGCAAAGATTTGGTAAGACTAAACAAGACTATGTAGAAACTAACCCAATTTAGGAAATCTCTCTTGAACCAACTCCTCCAGAACTCGTTGGTCAACCTAAGATAAGAATCCAATAACAGGAACAATGAAAAAAAAAACATGTGTGGAGGGAGAAGTAAATTTGTTTGTGGTGCTATCACTAGTCGGCCCCAAAAGATAGGATAACATTGTGAAAATACAATCAACTAATACTTTTACCTGAGACTCGATCATCTCTTCTGAAAAATAGTCTTTGAAGTAGTCATCAATAATTCCTATCAGCGACCTCAAAATCAGAAGTAATATTTAGTTAACTTACACATTTATTAAAAAGAAGATTTGAGGAGTGGGCTAGCAGAATTTACTATTCAACCAGAAAACAAAACACAAACTTCACACAGAACCAAGGAGATCGGTTTTCATTGACAATCAATATCACGAGTTGGAGAGTAGTCTCAGAACATACCAAAAAGCATTTTCTTCGGGCATCAGAAGTAACAAGAGTGCAGCGAAGAAATTCATGGCCTGCACATGATTTATTGATACAAGATAATAAATAACTGAGATATTCATTTTTGTGATCATGTCACCAAACTAGAATATGTAGGAGTGACAATTAGTCATAAATGAATACCTGACAGTATCCAACAGAGGGATTATGCCTAGCATAGGCAGTTAGCAATCGCCGCAAAGCATTTCTGCCATCATCATCTAGGGCAGGATGACCTGGAAATGTTCGGGGTAAATCCTGCACTTGAAATAAGCAACCACTTGAGAAAAAGGACCCAGATCAACAGGAGTCCAGCCACTGCACCACCAGTTAGAGATGCTTAAACCAAGTATTGGAGGATAATACAATTGCTAACCTTTTCTATCTGTCCTTTCCATTTTTCCACAACAGCGAGGGGGCCTGTACTTGAGCCTTTCTCATCTGCATGCTGCATGCGCTCCTGCTCTATGTCGTTTCCTAGACTATCAGCAGCTAGCAGATTTTGGTAATAATTCTGGACCCGGCGTTTCTTAACGCCCGCAAATGCTTGCCAGAGCTGGATATTCGTATATATACTTTCAGATTACTATAGAGGAGGAAAAAATTATTGAAGAGAACTCAGGAGCTGGAGAATGATAAACAAGATATACAAGAGAAGGCAATAATGCAGGATGACAAGGTTTATTACTTCACCCCTCAGAGCCATAGGTGCACCACCTCGAACAAGTACTTCAAGTTCTTCTTTCCAGGGGAATGTAGATACTTGTGAAGTTGCCTCAGCAGTAGCAGACATGATGGAGACACTTGTACCCTCTGAAGAATCATCCTGAACTGGATCTGATCTCTCCATATCATAGAACTCGTCTTCAGAATCGTTCTCATATACTCCCTTTGAAGATTTCAATTTCCGAGCTTCTTGCTCGCCATTTGAAGAATCCCCCTTTGTTTTGACACGGACACTCATCAAGTCCTCAATTGCTCGAAGAGATGGTCTGATGTCAGTCCATATCTGAAATCTGAGCATTTTCTTCTCTGCATTAGGCTTCTCATCTTCCTCTCTAACATTTTCAGGAGTTAAGTCAGGACCTGGCATTTCACTATGCAAATATTTTCCTTCAACGCCCTTGTCTAACCCCTCTTCTTTTCCCTTATCACTTTCAGTTGGATGTACATTATTATTTCCAGATGATCCATTTGCAGGTGACACGCCAGATTCTGCTTGACCTTCCAGGAAACTATACCACCTGTCCGACCTCTCCTCTTCTTCCTCCTGCATTTATCAGCGAGGAGCAGAATTAGAGATTAAGGTGAAATATCAAGGAAAATAGTGACAACCAAAAATGACTTATGACATGGTGAGCCTTTAGCTATCTCAAGCATTTGATAAAGGCCATGAAGGCTCGAAATTCTAAGTTTAGTCATCTTCTGATATCTTTCACAACTTCTAATACGGGTCACCAAAATGTAAGACAAATCAAGCCTTCTGTCTAAGGGTGTGAGTGGCCACTAAAACATGTAAGAGAAATATCCTGAGTAGAATATAAAAGCCTTGGAGATGCAACCTTGTAGATTTTAGCATATTCTCGGTATCTTTGCACATGATGAGGCCTCACAGAAAATCCATAAGCATCCCTGTTAATAAAAACAATCAAACAACCTTCCTCAGTACTGAGAATATTCAATTTCATCCATATCTCGGTAATTTTGTAGCTTATTACAATCGATTGAAACAAAATTGCACCCATGACAAGAAGCAATCTGAATTACAACATATTTCCACATTTTAAATCAGTTCCCTGTCTTTCTCATAGACCCTCTTCACTAACGATTACACCACAGATATAGAAATAATCACCATTTTTGTAAGAAAAAATGTCCCGGTAACTAATCAGTAGTTCTAAAATCACGATCAATGATCATCACATGCCTGTCAATTTTCCAACTATTGGAAATATTCAACACAAATTTGGGAAACCTTAGATGTGATAAATCAGAAACATAGAATAAAAGGGCTATGAAATGTAGCCCCGGAGCTCCAAAGGCCATACCTCTTGTGGTCGGATGCGAAGAGAGGATTCACAGGCTTGGAGGAAACGGCGTCGGCGATCATCGTTTTTGAGTCAGACGACGAGATCTCTCCGAGTGGAGGCGGTGAGAGTTGAAAATGGTGGTTGACCAGAAGAAGAAGAAGATCCAACGGAGTATTAACCTAGGCTACTTGATCATCATTACGCGACTGAAGTTGAAGCAGGATGAAGATGAAGATGAAGATGAAGTTACAGTGTGGAGAGAGGGACGAAAAAGGCAACAACTATTGGTTACTGTAATCTAAAATATTTTCAAATTCGTTAAAAAAATATATAATAATAATAATAACAAATATTTAAGATCTATATTTTTTCATCATCTAATACTTATATTAATTAAAAAATGTATAAAACGGGATAAATCGGAAATAAATTAAAGAGTTTTACCGTAAATTAAAATTCTAAAATTTTTAGAGAAATCAAAACAGCTACTATTTTAGAGCCAAAAAACATACAAACCAATAATACAAACTACCATTAAACACATAAATTTTCAAAAAACTATTTATAATCAACAAAATGTACAGAGAAAAGTAGCATATGCGGAACTACAATTTACAAATCGCTATTAAACGGAACGACAACCAAAAACAAAAAAAACTGAAGTAAGAGAAAACTGCCAAAAAAAATTCAAACACGATAATCAGCAAAAAAATAAACAACTACAATCGAAAATATAAATTTCTACCTATCCAATTATTATCGTAAAGAAACTAAATCACGATATAACCAAAAAAAGTAGCCTTATAACAACTGATCAAGTAAAATCACATGAAAAAACTAATATTTTTAAGATCTACATTAGGTTTACTTATTTTAGTATGGATTTTGAATCTCTTATTGTCTCGATACACATTTGATATACATTTTCAAATATATAGATTAATATTCCAAGGTAGGTAGATTTTTATTGATATATACAACGGAAAAGTTGCGGAATTGACATGATATTTCTTTGTAGTAAAGAATAGTTGTCTTAGTAGTAACAACAAAACATCATTTGAATTTTTCAAATAAAAAAATTCAATTTTTTATTCAAATTAATTAGCTTCGAGAATCTCTTTGCCTACATCCATGGAGTCATTAAAAAAGGCACTCATCCAAAGTAAAGCTTTTTTGGCTTGTGTTTATGGATTTAGGCCACTATGCACATACTAATAGTCTAATACGTACATAAGAGATGTAAAATAAGCTAAAACACGAGTAAAAACTAAAAGTTTGATTAACTGGTTGTGTCTTACAATAGATTTGTCTTTCGGATCAAAAGCGAATTGGCTGGAGAGAAGGGTACTCCAATATTCAGTAAATGAATCATGCTACTGCATGGTGCATGGTTGGGCTCGTTACTGCAATTGTATATAGAAATCGAGAATGGTTCTAAAATCATTTTATTTGTGAGACTAATTATGGAGCTATCAAATCACTACTTTTGTATTTTTTTCATATGTTATTTGATGAACCCCCACCATGTTTCTGTTACTTTCTCGCGTTTACATAAGTGGAGAAGAAAGAAAAATTGTTTCAAATCCTTGAAAAATATTTTAAAATTTTAGGAACTATAATTATATTAACAAAAATAAAATCGTAAACATGAGTTTATTTTGCTTAGATTCAAAACGAGCATGGTTTGTGGCAGAGCAAATAATCGTTACTTTGATGGCATATGTATATTTATTATATATACTGTGATTCTAGCAATAAACAATTCTAGGTATATAACTTCCATGCAAATAGCTCATGAAGAAACACATCTTAAAGCTTTTATACCTTTGACCCAAAAAATAGAGAACTTTAAACAATAATTTTTTTTATATGAACTTATTGCATACAAAGCCAAATTATAACAAATGGCTGGTATAATTACACAAATTGTTTTATACTAAGTTAGCCGATATTAGCTTACAACACTTATATCCTCTAGCTAGTGCTTGAAGAAGAGAATTATTCTCTAAAAGATAGTTACAATAATTATGTATTTGATATAGTTCTATAAAGTAATTTGGAAAACTGATTCTTATTAGTTTCGCACTTTTGTTTTATTTCTGAGAAAATAAAAGGATATCTCATAATCTCAACCACCACGACATCTTTGGCTCGATTCACAACCCGGTTTATATGGATTAGCCGGTTGTACCTTGCAATTTGGCCCGGTACAACTCCTTTCATCTTTTCCCATAGCTCCATTACCTATGCTCGTTGCTTCAGTTGTGCTCATGACAATACATAAAATAGCTACAAGAGCCAATGAAAGAACGATTGTTTTCTTGGATATAACCATTTTCTTTTGTATAATTTGCCTTTTTGCTAATCAACATTTGTGCGGTTATATAGTGTTGGTTTTTATTTTTATTTGCTAAATAAAGAATGTTTTTGATGGGTTTGATTAGCCGTAACTTTTGGATATTTTGTTGGTTTTTGCGCATTGTTTGGTTTCCCACACTTATTAATTTTGTATAAAAATAGTGAAAGCATTTTTGTCGAATAGAAATTAAAATAATTTCATTTTTTACTCGACAAATATTTCATTTTTTAGGAAATTTTGATTTTGGGTTCAACTAGATCAAAAATGTATTTTTTCTTTGTTAATGGATTTTAGAGGGTTTAAGCCACATCAAAATAATTGAGGGTTTTAGATTGTGCGATAGTTCAAATTTTTTTTTTCATTACATTTGCATTAGACTCTTAATACTATTTATGGTCTTCAATTACTATAAAAAGTTTCCATGTATAACTTAACTGCCTCCTGATTTGGGCTTTAGTGTAGCTAAATATATGAACTATGAAGTTAGATGTTGTAAAAGAAAGTGAAAAAGGGAATAATTTGTTTGGGCCTCATTAAACTAAAAAAGACCAGTTGTTTAGTTTTAATGGTGTAAAGTCACTTTTACCCTTCCCTTTTATTTAACTTCATCTTCTTCGATTTATCATTTGCAGTTTACTTCAGTCAATTTCTGAAACAGACTGAAACCAAATTAAAGCTTGGCCATGCTCAGATCCGGCCTTGCTTCGTTAATTGTCGATGTCAATTTACGGCGCACGTTACATCCAGCGGCGCCATTTTATTTCCCGGCGCATCTTAGTCGTTCCTCACGCTGCGATTTTACTTCCCGGTACTCCTCCCATAAAGCTCTAGGGTTTCGGGGTCAGAGATGTCACCACCGCCTTTCCTGCTTTTCTTCCTCCTCTTCGTCTTCATCGGAGAAAGACGGACCGTCTTCGTCTATCCGATCGGGCCTCGCGTCGAGCATGGGTCAAGATGATACAGTCACGGCGGCTCGGAACAGTTTCAGTGGTCATAATCAGATTGATGGTGACGAAAATTCTTCTCCACCGCCACAATCATCTTCCAAAATTCTTACATTGCCCACCGTATTAACCCTTGGGCGTGTGGCTGCGGTTCCGCTTCTCGTCGCAAGTACGTTAATTAGCTGATAGCAATCATTTTGGATTCGGATTCTGATGTTTCAAACGCACATAAAAGTCTTATGATCCTTTCTGGTTTTTGTAGAATCATTTCGTGAGCTCAACTTTTTTTTTGTTTTGTTTTAAAACTTGCTTAAACAACATTAGACATAGATTGGCTTTTTCTTTGGTTCGTGGTGGCAATTATACTCTCCATCGAATCAAGCTTTCCTATATGTTTTATCAATCTTCGGGTTTGCAGGACTTTTGGATTGCATTACTTCTAAGTTCTAAATTGTGGGAAGGTTTTTAGTTTTTTGGGATTGTGTTTCCATGTGAAATTGTTCATTCTTTTGTTTTTGCTTGTAGCCTTTTACGTTGATAGTTGGTGGGGAACAACTGCTACCACAAGCATTTTCATTGCTGCAGCCATTACAGACTGGCTTGACGGCTATCTTGCGCGCAAGGTACTTTCTTTTTACCATTCTCTGTATATTGTGTTTTTATGCATTCTACATTGAAGTATTAACGGTCAGATCATGTACATTTCAGATGAGGTTAGGTTCTGCGTTTGGTGCCTTTTTGGATCCAGTTGCAGATAAGGTGTGCAGACTTGTCTTTTTATCCCAAGCTTCACTGTAATGGAAATGAGATCTGTGTAGATATATATTTTTCTGATTTATATCTTGGGTCTTCAGCTTATGGTTGCAGCTACATTGATCTTACTGTGTACAAAACCTATAGACGTTGCTGTATTAGGACCAGTTCCATGGTTATTGACGGTACCTTCTATTGCAATCATTGGTAGGGAGGTAAGATGTGTAGAAAATTGACTGTATTCCTTAATATCCTTCACTTGCAGAGTAAGTACGTGACCTATATGATACATATGTCTTCATGTAGATTACAATGTCTGCAGTAAGAGAATGGGCTGCATCTCAAAATGGAAAGCTTTTAGAGGTAAGTTAAATCACCTACATGTTTCCATCTTCTCTGATATTGAAGTATGTAAGAGCTTTTTTTGTTTCTGTTCTTACTGATCCGAATGGCATTGATTGATGCTCACAGGCTGTTGCTGTAAATAACTTGGGCAAGTGGAAAACCGCCACGCAGATGACAGCACTAACCATACTTCTTGCAAGCCGGGATAGCAATCTTGGATGGGTTGCAGCTTCTGGTGCTGGCTTGCTTTATGTATCAGCAGGACTATCGGTTTGGTCTCTAGTCGTTTATATGAGGAAGATATGGAAAGTACTACTGAAGTAGTTCATCTATCGGTTTTGTTTTGCTTTGACCTACAATTGGATATACGTATTGATGGAGAGGGTCTCAAGACTCTCAACCATCGCCTGTACAGGAGCACAAAACTTGAATGAAGCGCTGGTAGTTTGAGAATATGTAGATGGTTTTGCTTTGTTCTGCCCAACACAATACAAAGTATGGAATAGTCTTGGTTTAAAAGCCTATTCATGGTGTATTGTAGATCGGTTTGGTACTAGTTCCAAAAACCTTTTAGATGAATACATCTCTGTTTTATTTGCGTCCCCCAGTTGCAAACTGCAATGCTCACTTAGCTTGATTGCTCAAAGAGAAGAAAGTGCATATTTTTATGACGATATCATTTCATTTTTTACCAAATTCCTTATGTTCGTTCACAAAGGGTGAACCTTATGAGCCATCCAAGTACAAATCAAGAACTTCGAGAAAAACGATCTAAAAAGGAGACTGAAAAAAAGAACCAATATATAGCAAACCTATAAGCCCTAAAGAAAGTAAAAAAGATAAGAAACAAGCGCACGAGAAACATACGCCTATACATTTATTCTCTCGTCTTATTGGACGAAGAACTCATTATATGAGAAGTCAGGACTGGAGAGAAGATCGAAATGCTTACTTCCAAGCGTGTCTTTTAGTATCGTGATCTGACCTTCTTTAAAGAGTGTGTCCTCTTCCAATTTCTCTACCTCCTTCTTCAACATCTCCTTCTCCGACTCCAAATCCATGTTTCTCTTTCTGTATTCATTCACTTCCTTCCACATCTGCTCTCTTTCCTCCAACACTTTTGGTAATGTAACTTTCATGCTAGCCAATTCTTTAGCAGCTTCTTGGAGATTGATTTCAAGCCGTTTCGCGCTCTCGTCCTTCTTCACCATCTGATGTCAAAATCATCATCATCAGAACACACTCAAGAAGCTTAACTAATCCCTTATGATATGAGTCATTTGGCTCCTTACAAGCCACAAAAATGAAAAAATCTGAAATACCTGCAGCTTGAGGTCTTTTAATTGGTGGTTATTTACTGAAAGGTTGTCTAAGACGTTTTGCATTTCACGTCGTAGAACTTCGTTACCACGTACTCCTGCTGCTACTTCTGCTTGCAGCTGTTCTATTTCTTGTTCCTCGCAATACAGTTTCTCTCTTAATAAACTCGTGACTAGCGTCTCTGCTCTCAGTTCAGCTCTCAGGGAGTTCTAAAATCAGATAAAAGGTGAATCATTTAGCACCAATAAACATGTAATAAGCCTACGTTGAAATGAAAATATTAGCACGCATTGGAGAAGAACAGATGAACAAGAATTTGGAAAAACTCACCTCCACAGATTCGTTGCTTGGCTCGATAGGCCTAGTAGCAGTTGAGAAAGATGATTCTGAATTTGATGCAATCTCGTTGGATTTCTCAAGAAGTAAACTGGTGACTGTCTGCAAACTCCTCTTCAGGTTTTCAGTTCCACGCCGTATTCCATGGACATTCATCTCGGATTCAATCAGAAACTGCTCACTCAGTCCGTTATTCATCACTTGCGTATCCTGATAAGACTCAGGGAAGTGAGCTAGTTTCTCTTTGATGAACTTCAGGAACTTGTAACATAGATGCGTGCTCTCATTCAACATTGTTATCCCTTGGTCTTGCAAGAAACATACACGCATCTTCATCTCATTATCCAGCTTGATGGTCGTAATCTCGACTTCATCTCCATTTCCTTTTGCTCCATTCCGCAAACAACTATTCTCACGACGAAGTGAATCAGCTTCGAGCTTCATTGATTCGACCTCCTTTCTAAGTGAGAACTCAACCTCTGTCAATCTGAGTTGTTCCGTCTGAAACTTCTTACCTATCTCTTCATCTTTCTCTGACGGTTGCTTCTTGGAGAGACTATCTCTAAGTCCCTGAATCGTCTTCTCTTGTTCTCTGCATGTTCTTAGAAATCTCGTAACAGATTTGTGCAACTCCTTGCATTCCATGTCCTTCTCTTCGAACTTTCTTCTTACGCAATCAAGATCTGCTGTCGTACCAGAGAAACTCTCCTGTAATTTGGAGAGGTTTTGCATAAGAGAAGAATTTTCCTCACGCATTTCCTCTGTTGTTGCCCTCAACTCTGTAATCGTTTCATCCATATTTCTTATCATATCGATACGCTCGGTTTCTTTTTCATGGAAAGTCGATACTTCTCTCTGGAGTGAGACATTATGCTCAGCAAGCTCTCTAACACGCTCCCTCAGCCTCTTCTCCTCCATCTGGAAATTGTCGAGCTTTGAAGTCCACTCGATTGTCCTTCTATCAATCTCTTTCTCCAATCCAAATTGTAACTCGCTCTTCTCTTTTTCTAATCTCTTTATATGCAAGTCTGAATCAGTCCTTGCCCGTCTGATTTCTTCCTTAGCAGAAGCTCTCTCATCCATTTGTGACCGCAAAAGACTTAAAACCTCGAAAGCCAAGCCTACCCTCTCCTCTTCCATTTGTTTGATATCACCAACCAAAGATGATACATCAAAGTCACAGTCTGAAAGAAACTTCTGCTCGTCCAGTTCTTGAGAAAGCAGCTTCACTCTCTTCTCAGCTTCTTTATACTTCTTCTCTAGCTCGGAATTGACATCGCCTTCCTTACAGACGTAATTAGTCCCGACATGCCTGTTCTTACCATGAACGACCAACTCTTGCTGCTCTGCGTGGTCACTCGTGTAATATCCATTCATCGGTTCTTTGTGTTCAACCAATGGAAGATTGGCGAAAACATCCAAGTTTTTTGAGTCATAACTCGACCCCTTTGACTTCCCGTGAGTATGAGAGAGTCTTTGAATAACGCTTCTCGCAAGTGAACGAGCTGATGCTTCCTTCACACGATTTTCCGCATAATCAGCGGAAGAGAAATTCAGGCGAGTACCATTATTAGATTGTCGTTTTTCTTTGACATTATCTGATATGGGTGAGTCGCTTTGAACTCGCGGTGGAAGCCTCCTTCCTTTGACGCTCCCTGAGTGATTACTAAGTGAAGAACCGCTCTTTTGCTTACTATGCTCTTCTCCATCAATGAAACGGTCCAAGACTTGGCTCGAGACAGTACTAGAACAAGTTGACAAAGTTCCAGATGAGTCATGTACTTTGTACATTTGACTATGTTCTGCTTTTTTAGACTGGCTTTCGGGTGTAAAACATCTGAAACTGGAATCAAGTTAATAAAGAAAAGTCACCAAAACATTGAGATTTCTTTAACAAACAATGTCACAAAAGAAGAGTAAGCCAAAAGCAAAAAAAAGAATGTACCGAGATGAATGATTTCGCTGTCGATGGTGACTGCTTTTAGTAGCATTATTTGGATCGTTAGAGCGGGTTCCTCCGATTCCATCAACGAGAAAAGCTGCGGAAGAAAACGAACGGCTTCGTCTAAGAGCCTGACCACCAGATTCTTCACTCTGGGACTTCATGGAGACGCCCTTTGGACTAGTTTCTGATTCTTTTTCCCGGCGAATTTGTTTATCACTGCCATTACCAGATGACGATTTGAAAAAGAAAAGCTTCTTCATTGCTGTATGTATCTCCCAATATCAAAGAATTCAAGCTGGAAAGGCTACTACAATACTGCAGCTGGACATCAAAACCATATATTAAAAGAAGAAGAAGAAGAAGAAGAAGAAGAAGAAGAAGAAGAAGAAGAAGAAGAAGAAGAAGAAGCAAATTAATACTACAAAAGAGTAAGAAAAGTTTCTCTTCTTTGTTTGAAAAAATCAAAAAGGCAATTGGCACAAACAGGTCACTGATTTGATTGCTACATGGAAAGATTAGACAAAGTAATCATGGAAACAGAAAGAAAGTTTAACATTTTGTAACAAAATGTTTTCCTCAGAAAGCTAATTAATAAGGAAAAGAAAAACAGAGCAGAGAAGAGTGTTCCAAAGTGAATCCTACTTAAACCACTTACTTGGTCGATGAGAATGATTCAACCATCATTTTTAGCTTTGACTGATGAGAAATGGGTTAAAAATAGAATCAAGATCAAAGATCGCCACAAACTTTTTTTATAACGAAATTGTCAGAGACCCTTCTGACAGATCCGTAAACATAGAGTTGTTTGTAACTTAATCTGAAAAAGACCAAAATACCCTTATAACCTTTCACTACAAAACCCTAGAGACGACCAAAATGATTCTGTTAAAGTCGAGCATCGAACCTGAGTCCGAGCGGCGGAGAAACTGAAGATGAAAGTGTTCGGTGCACAAAAATTATGAACAATCGAAATACAAATAGACTTCTCGCGAACAATCATGAAACACGAAAAATCATTTTCGTAATTCAAAAGAAAAAAAAATCTATCGAAAGGACAATACAGGGAGTTATGCAGATACCGTAAACAGAGAGGATATCGAGAAGATGGAGGGAAACTCTATGAAAACGATGAAGAAACCAAAATCGAAACGAAGCAGATTTTCTGACGGCGTTAGTTAACGTCGACTTCAGGCTTTAACAAGAAGCGTGAAGTACACACACCATTGGACAGAGAGTCGAAAGGACAACGTCACGACAAAAAAAACGGCTTTCTTCGTAAATAGAGTTAGCATTAAAGGGTATTATGGAATTTCAATTCCTGCACTTTTTAAAATCTCGGATATAAAGCGGGCCATTTGATTTCTCTTCTTGTCTTGTGGGCCCAATTATTCTCGTGATTATTGAGCAAGCTTAATATTATTGGGTTTCTGCCTTTTTCTAAATAAAAAATGATAATTACTAGTGAAAAAATAAAATAAAATAAAATGTGAAATAGGTTAATTAATAACAAGATATACTATGTAATCATTCTGTGGGATTCCCTAAGTTGTTTTAGGTTTGCTATGATAACAAAAAAAAGCAATAATAGCAATGCAATAAGTAGACTAATAAAATTCGGTAGATTTTTATATTTTTTATTGACAAATTTTTATTTTTTTTTATTTTCTAATTTAGTTAATTAACAAAGAAACTAAAAATTGATCCATGGATTTATTGAAATTAATAGGCACGTAGATTTTTTCTTAGAACCAAATTAATTTTAAAAAATGATTGGAGAGATGTGATAATTTAATAGTATGCCAATCTATATATATGTAAGACTAAAATAAAGATAAATAATAATAAAATTATTTATTATTTAATATGAAAAACTAAATGAAAACGAAAGTATTTATGATATCAAATATTCTAAAATTGATGAGAATCTATATCCTGTAAAGATATTTAAAATATCAACAATACGGTGCGGATTCAAATATCAATAAATATGAAAGTATTTATTCAATTAGTGAACATTCACAACCAAATGTTGTTGGGAGAAAGACCAATTAACATGTTCCGAGAGATGAAATTATGGGCCTAAATCTTATCGGTAAACAAAAAATGTTGTTTGACCAAAAATCTCTGTACGACAACAATAAAATAAAGTGAAAAAGCTCTATTTGACATGTGGATAGATATGGCAGTACAATTTTTTTTGTTTTTTTTGACAAATATGGAGGATTCAACTACTAGTCTACTTTTAAAATTAGTGAATTGGTGAGTGCATGTAACCAAATATTTTAGAGATATGGGGTTTGAGCAAGACAAGCGTTTTTTGACTTTTGTGTATCTTTGTCTTCGAGATGTTTCATGGAGCATTAAGAAAGGGAGACAATAAAGCTTCTTCATTCGCATTATAAGAAAATTCGCAACTAGCGTTTTAACTTGGAGTTAACTCCATATAGCCAACCACAAAAACTATCCGACTCTTTTATCCAACACATGAAGCTTTTTTCATATATATATATAGCCGATCATGATTGGCTCGTTTTATATTTTAATACATAGTTAGAAGGTTTTTTCTCACTCGGTGGTGGTGATGGGCACGAGAGTGGCTCCGAAACTGTGTATAACGTCACTGCTTGGAGAATGACGGATATTAAACTATGGTGTTAAAAAATGTGTAATTTATTAATGTTGTGTATATATTTATTGAATCTTCTTGTAAGTTGCAACCAACACGTGATTCCAAGATACACGAAGGATTTCAATTGCAATAGTTGCTTTTGATAAGGAGTACAATATGTTACATTATCTTGATTATGGATCGATGGAGTTGCAGCACCTCCGCCGGATCTCGTTCGCTGGTGCTTGGATCTTCGGCCGTGAATGGTGGGAGAGGGTCCTTCTCAAACACGTGTTCCTTTTTTGACATAGTATCTTAACACGTGTGGTGGTAGTTGTAATCTTAAAATAATTATAATAATCCACGTATTACATATCTATTTTATTTTCTTATCATCTCAATTTCATTATAATCAAACACTTAATAAGTTTTAGCCAGTTGTGAACATCCATAATTCAAGAATGGAAGAATATATATTGAAAGATTGTTGGAAGACCAACTTATATTTTAAATGTCTCAAAAGAAAAAGAATAGTAGAACTCAAAGATAATAAAGATAATACACACCAATCTCTTATTGAAAGTTTTTTTTTTATTGATAGAGAGAACACACACAAATCTCTTACTGAAAGTCTTGTACTCGGTCGATATGAGTAGCTGGTTTTCAACTAGGTGATGCTAATGTGCCTGGAAGAGATATTGATACTGTAAATAACATCGGTAGCTCGTCCATGAAATCCAGTGATCTTGTAGTTTTTCTCCCCGAGCGAGAACTTGTCACCTGAATCCTTTCCAAACAGAGCTGACTCTCGTTTGTTCGTCTTGAACCGAAGAGAGACAATCTTTCCAAATGGTGTGCCCACTATAATGTTATAGTAGCCTTCCACGAACATGAGATATTCATCAGCCTCAAGCACAAACTGCAAAGGCTCAAAAGTAAAAAAAAGATAGTAAGAGTTAATAATAGAGGGGTACTACGTAGTTGAAAAAAACAAAAACTAAACTCTTTGTTGTTTCAAAAAAAATGACCTCTTCAACTCCAAGTGACGTCCTCGTCCCATGGTCATCACCAGATACAAGGCCACTGCCTTTAATGTACTCGAACTTGAGAAAGGATACACCTTCGTCATATAGTCCTATTTGTATCTTCCTTACACCGTCGTAGACACCATCAGACCATGTAGCTCCTATCTCTGGAGCTGGAGCTGGAGCTGGAGCTGGAGCTGGAGTTGGAGTTGGAGTTGGAGCTGGAGCTGGAGTTGGAGTAGGAACAAGTGCAAAATATGCTCCAAGAGCATCAATAGCTTCACCTTCCTTTCCATGGAATCCTACAAGCATGTGACCATTTTGCCCCAGCACAAACTTCTTACCGACCTCATACCCAAAGACTGATGTTTTACCCTTTGATGTTTCCAACTTAAGCGAGGTAATGACAGTATTGCGAAAAACTTTTGGCTTATCATAAGTTGCTTCCACCGATTTGATGTATTCATCCGGAAAATCAAGCACAAACTGCAACAAGAAGCAATATCTAAGAAGATATATAGTCGCAAAAAAAATCCAAATACATGGATCTAGCTAATGGTGTAAGACGTAGTAGGGAGTACCTCGGATAGTTTATCTCCTTTCACCCCATGGTGACATGTCTCTGACTTCCCACCTTTCTCGTACTCGAACTCCAAATAAGTGATACGACAATCATCTTGACAAATACGCAGCGTCTTAACGCCGTCGTAAGATCCATCGTCCCAAACACGCCCCTCTGTACCACCTTGGGCTTCCAGCTTGTAAAGAGGGGATGACGTGGTCAGAGAGTCTTGTACAAGGTAAACTCCAAGAGCGTCGAGAGCATTTTCTGACCGTCCATGAAAACCTACGATCTTCTTTTCTTCGTCCCCAAGAACAAACTTTGTACCATTCACAACTCCGAACAAGTTTGGACCAAACGTTGGAGACGTTCTACCCTTTGAGGTCTTGAAGGCGAGGGATGTGATCACAGCCGTGCCATACAGAGCCACGTTGTTGTAGCTTCCCTCAACCGCTGTGATGTGCTCATCCGGATATTGAAGTACAAACTGTATGTGAAAATGTCATTTATTCAATTAAAATACACGAAAGAAAAAAATTGACTGGAGTTTCTAGTTTAGTCAACTATTGATGTAGAAAACTAAGAATGTGAAAAATGGAGAGTAGATGCAGTGGAGAACCTCTCTAGGCTGTTGAGTTATGGTCCCATACTCACGAGTTACCACTTCGCCGTCTTCCTTGACGTACTCGAATTTGACGTAAGTGATACGTGTGAGATCTTGCCCTACATACACTTTTTTTACACCTTCGTATACATCGTCGTCCCATTCACGTCCTCCTTCACCACCGCAAATTGCTAGCTTCTGGTACATCCTCGCCATTTCGAAGAATCTTCAAATCCTGTAATAAATGGAGGAAAATAAATTACTAAATTGTTTTCATATATTTATTTAGTATTTTAGAATATATTAAATACGATTTGAAAGAAAAATCAAGAACACCAGCCTCAAACATCATCAGCCTCAAAATATATATCCAAATCCAAAAAAGAATGTCAAGTTTTATTGGTTGTACACTGATATCATGATGACATTGTAGCCTATTCTAATACATAGCAAGAACACCAAAATGGTTCAAGAATCACTTATAGAGTACTAATCAACTGATGGTTAGTGCAGTACAGGTCTAATAAAGTAAGTAATGGTATTTAACAATTAGAAGTGGTATTTAACAATTAGAAGATAAAAGTAATGGTACTTAATTTGAAGTAAATAGTTAGAAAAGTAAAACTGTCTATATAGATCTAGTTTACGAAAACAAAACAGAACTTCTTAATATCCTGTTCGGAATGACTCTTAAATAAATTGTTGGCTTGACTTCTCTCAATATATAAGTGGTAATCTTACGTGGGATACCAAAGATGAAAAAAAAGGAATGTAATAGCTATGCTAAGAACAAAAATGAGAGAGAGATAACCAGTGAATTCTTGAGATCTGATTGAGAATGAAGGCGATGAACCTTATGGACGTTGAACTGTGTGTATTTACTGTCTTGTCTCATGACGTTGCACAACCAACACATGTTTCACGACCCACGAGGGACTTTCACAATTGCAATAATTGCTTTTGATAGGAGTCCATAACGAGCACATAAATATTACGTTAATTATTTGATCAATAGAGCGAGAGAGGAGCGTTGGAGTCGCAACACCTCAAACACGTATCCCCTTTAATATATATTATCCTCAACGTGGCCTAATTATATACATATAAAATAAAAATATAGACTCTTTATTTATAGCTATAGCTACACTAAAAATCTTATTGAAATTAACTTGAAGTTAAAAAGCAAAATATGTGTTTTGCTGACTAAGTAGTACGGACCATCGAAACCCAACTATTAAGTATAACGTAACAAAAATAAAATATTCTACACATTTATGGACCTATCTAATACTTTTGAAGACAAGTTTCAAGCAATTATAATTGGAATCTCTCACTTTTGATGAGTCTATGTGAAAAAATATGGAAGAGTAGATACCAAAAATAGAACAGTAATTGAAGATAAAATGTACGGAAAACTGAAAGAAAAGCACAAAAAGGGCAACCACGAGTACCTCTAAATGGTCAAGATCGAAACATGGATATGTCAATAATAACTACGATTGTCGTTTCAAGCAGAATATTACTCTATCTGGTACGGCATGGATTCTTTTGGGATTCTAAAAGATACTGTATATCTAGATACTATATGACAAAATGTTGGAGATGTATGAGGGTTCTTGGAAGAAAAACTACAAAGACTATTAATGTCTATGCAGTACTTTTAGATTAGAGGTTATCTACGAGTGATCTTGAAAAGGGACAACAAAACAGTCTTTAAGTTAGTTAATGGAGTTGAAATGAAGTTTCCTCTGCATAACTCTGTTCGTGAAATCAGATTTTGGCAAAGAAAATTTGAGGCAACGGAACTTGTTTGGATTCTTTGACATAACAACCAAGCAGCCGATAGATTAGCAAAAGAAATTCAACAAGTTTCTTCTTTCATGTCATACTTCTATGTCTTCAGTTTCTTGTATCAATACTTCATAAAGACCATGGTCTTTCAAGTTAATTAAAAGGTATCAAACATGTTTTTTTTTTAAAAAGAACCGGTAAAATTTATTAATTAACTTAAGTACCATTAAAATCACAGTGAGCCGGCCGTAACAAAAAAACACACACACACAAATTGAGAGTAGCAGCGTAAAGGAACACTCTCCAATATCTTATTGAAAGATTCATTCAGTTTTATTAATAGCTAGAACAGAAGATTTTTTCACTTGGTGGTGGTGATGGGCACAACAGTGACTCCAACACTGTGAACAACGTCACTAGCTTGTCCATGGAACCCGACGATCTTGTGGTCTTTCTCCCCGAGCGAGAACTTCTCACCAGCATCCATCCCAAACTGAGTTGATTCCCTTTTGTTTGTCTTGAACTGAAGAGAGATAATCATTGGTTCCTCGACTCCGAAGACCTTATCGTAGTAGCCTTCCAAAGCCGTGAGGTATTCACCATCCTCAAGCACAAACTGAAAATGCTCAAAAATAACAAAGATAAGTGTAAATAATTTAGTGAAGTAGTTCAAACAAAAACTATATTTTTTGTTTGTAGAAGTTGACCTCTTCAGCTCCGAGTAATGTTTTCTTCCCATGGTCATCTCCAGATACCAAGTTTGTGCCTTTGATGTACTCAAACTTCACAAAGGATACACCGTCGTTACCTTGTCCTACGTATATCTTCTTTACACCCTCGTAAACACCATCATCCCATGCAACTCCTCCGTTGCCGCCTACGGATGGTAGTTTCTTGGCTGGAATCATAGGAGTTGGAGCAGGAATAGGTGCAAAATATGCTCCAAGAGCATCAATAGCGTCACCTTCCTTTCCGTGGAATCCAACAAGTCTACGATCCTTTTGTTCCAGAACAAACTTCTTACCCACCTTATACCCAAAGAATGATGTTCTCCCCTTTGATGTTTCGATCTTAAGCGACGTAATGACGGTATTGCGGAAAAAGTTTGGCTTTTGATAGGTTGCTTCCACCAATTTGATGTATTCACCCGGGAAATCAAGCACAAACTACAACAAGAAGCAAGATTCAAGAAAGTAATTGTCGCAAGAAATCTAGATACAAGAACAGAACCGGTTTTTAGGGTATGCGGCCCGGACTTCATACTAGTTCTGTCTCAAAAAAATTTGTAGACCATGTCCACTTATTTCACTAAAAAAACTATATTTAAATAAAATACTTATTTTTTAATTATAGGCCCCAGTTTAGGTGCATATTTTGAATTTTTTCATATAAAAGAAAAAAATTATGTTACATCTCGAGACTAAATTTTTGTTGTTATACTATACTAGTTCAAAAAAAATATTAATATTACTTAAAAAACATATTAATATTACTTATATCGTACAAGTAAGATTTATAATCGTTTTGAGAATTATAAAACTAGTAAGACTTTCTACGTTGGTGAGATATATACTCAAAATCTTTTTCAATTTCTCAACAATGGAATCTTATTATTTTAATAAATTAATCAAATTTAACTAAATATTAATTTTAAAACTTTAAAAAAATTAAACCAATTACGAGATGTCAAGATGTTAGAAAATTTTCCCCATAGATTTCTCATTTTGAAAATCTCTTCCATCTTTTCTCCTACTTTTCTAGTTATTTTTTTGTTATTTTTATTATTGAGATATTTTCTAAAACATTTCCAACGGAGATGTTCTAAGAATTTACCTCGGATAGTTTATCTCCTTTCACCCCATGGTGACGTGTTTCTGACTTCCGACCTTTCTCGTACTCGAACTCCAAGTAAGTGATACGACAATCATCTTGACCAATGCGCAGCGTTTTAACACCATCGTAAAAACCATCATCCCAAACACGCCCCTCTGTACCACCTTGGGCTTCCAGCTTGTAAAGAGGGGTCGATGTGGTCAGCGAGTCCAGTGCAAAGTAAACTCCAAGAGCATCGAGAGCATTACCCGACCGTCCATGAAACCCTACGATCTTCTTTCCTTGACTATCCTTCAAAAAGAACTTTGTACCATTCACAACTCCGAACAAGTTTGGACCAAACGTTGGAGACTTTCTACCCTTTGACGTCTTAAAGACGAGGGAAGTGATTACTTCCGTTGCACACAAAGCCACTACATTGTAGCTTCCCTCCACCTCTATGATGTGTTCATCCGGATATTGAAGTACAAACTGTATGTGAAAATGTCATTTATTCAATGATACAAACCAAATTAGTTCGTAGTTTAGTGGTTTGTATAAGTGTCGATGATTTTTCACAAACTAAAGAATGGAGAATAAACGCAGTGGAGAACCTCTTTAGGGTGTTGATTTGTTGTCCCATATTCACGTGTTACCACTTCGCCGTCTTCCTTCACGTACTCGAATTTGACGTAAGTGATACGTGTGAGATCTTGCCCTACATACACTTTTCTTACACCCTCGTATACATCGTCGTCCCATTCGCGTCCTCCTTCACCGCCGCAAATTGCCAACTTCCGGTACATCCTCGCCATTTTGAGTCTTCAAATCCTGTAAAATGAAGAACAAATTACTAATATATCTATAAATCCAATAAAAGTATGAGCATTCAAGCTTTATAATATTTCCTAAGCTGGATTTGTGATTGGTAATATACACTAATACCATGATGATAACACTGTAGCCTATCAATGATGGTGGGGTGACTATTTGTAGTGTGATGTTGATGGATCTATTATTGGTGTACTATACAAATCAATGACGATAAAGTATATTTTATAATATTAAAAAGAGCCACCACACAGCGAAATGAAAATGTATCTACATACTTCTTACTTCTCACTGTTTGGTTCAGATATTCTACACTAGTTGCTCACACGGTCACACTCGGTTCTCTTTCTCTACTTTTTTGTGAAACGATCTCTTAAAATAGTCAAATGATATTCATCTCTTGTAAATGTTCACAAAAGTAACATTATATATATATATATATACAGTCCATTATTAGAAGATAGATCAATGGTACTTAATGTATATGTTTACAGAACTAAATTGTATATATAGATCTAGTTTGCAGAAACAAAACAAAACTTCTAACAATTATTTGGAAATATCGCCTAACACTAAACAGTTACTTCAAAATCAAACAAAAAATGAGAGAAAAGAGTAAAGAAAGAGAGATAACCAGTCAAATCTTGAGCTCTGATGGAGAAGGGAAGAGGTGAATAAGAATGAAGGAGATGAAGAAACTTGTGGTTATGAGTGTTAAAATGTGTGTATTTATTGACACTCCTGGCAGACAAGTATGCACGTTTTTTAGTTGTTCACATTTTTTTTGTCACGTTGTTTTTCATCATCTTAGTGATACTGGTACATTGTAACCAACTCGTGACTCACGAGGGACAATCACAAATGCAATAATTGGTTTTGGTAAGAGGCCATAACGGGCCTTATCGTCATGACCCAACATTGTCCCAATAAGTTAGAATGCATAGTCGAATTCTAGTGTAAGATTCATTTTTGTGGCCTAGTCTAATCTAAATGTTTACTAATTTCAGGAATGAGCGAATCTGACTGTTGCTCCGTTCATCACCAACAGCTTCTATGGTCAGTTTCTTTCACTTATTCGACATTAGTTAACATTTTTCTCTCAACTAAATTTTGTTTCACCAACCAGCAATGCCATAACTGATTGATACTAGGTTTCAAGCTTCGGAAGATGTTAATTTCCAACTTTTGTTTTTCTAATTGTACAACCATTTGCACTTTCCAGTTTTTCTTCTCCATCATCTAGCAAAATAGAAAGGAACTTGTAATATACAATCACATTCGATGTAGGAATAAAAGGAACACACCAGTCTTTTTGAAAATTTTATTCAATCGACATGACTAGGTGGTTTTATCAAAAATAATAGAAGGTCTTTTCACTTGGTTAAACACCCATACAAGCAGTTCAATAGACGAAAAATAAGGTAAAAATTGATATAAACAGATTTACCAAAATTGAATTACACGTGATTAAAGTTGGTTTTTAGTTAAAACTTATAAAATATTTGTTTTGCACGCCAAAATTTATAGAAAAATTTAAACTATTAATTATAAAAAAAATTATAGTCTAGTAATTTGTAGATTAAATATTTATTTTATATGGCAAATTATATAAAATCGAACATGCATGTTACAAAATTTATCAAAGTTAAAGTACTTATAACCTTAAATGAATCATCCAGACGGCATCAACTATATTTAATCCATTATTTATTATATAGATATTATATAAATTATCTATAAAATTATACATTGAAATTTTTTAATATTCATTATACTTTTTTTTTGACAAAATAGCAAAAGTATTGTTTTTCCTTTTTTTGCGGGTTTTTCACCGAGAAAAAAATAAGCTTGCCAATTTAAGGCATTATAAAAGACAACCCGAGTCTTGTAACCCGACCGACCCGACTCTACTCGACCCGACCCGACTCTACTCGACCCGACCCGACAGCACTAATCTACCGTAAAAACTGATAATCTTCGTCTCCGGCACAACAAACTGTTTCTTTTCGGCCAGATTCCTCGATTTTCTCCGTGTTCTGTAATCTCAATAGATTTGAAATCTCTCTTTGTTGCGCCCTTGGTTTATATTTTAGTTTGCCCTCTTGGTATTTTTTATTTTTATTTTTTGGTTCTATTCGTTTCTTTTGTTACCTTGTTTTGGTTTGATCTCAAATCCTGCTCTACTATACTATTTCAATCCGATTCCTCACCGGCGGTATTCGAACGAAGAAGAGACAAATTGAAGCGTCACTGGTACAATTTGTTGCTGCTTTATCTCTCTTTTCTATTTAGGGCTTTTCCATGGTTTTTATCTGCGTAGGAACTTAGTCTTCTTTGCTTGTATCACCGAAATCCGATTCGAAAGTGAGCTTGATTTAAAGGGATGATGATTTTGCAGGAGGTTTATGGTAGAATGAATCAAGGAGGGAACACTCAGACCGTGGCTCCACTGGACCCTAATTCCATTGAGGTAATAATCTTCATTTAACACTAACGTTTTTCAATTCACAAAATCAGTCCTTTATATGCAATTCATACAAGTGATATCTTTGTGCATTGGTTTTCAATTAATATTTGCGTTCATGTTGCTGTGTGAATCGAATTTGGTGATCTGGTGGTGCTGCTGTAATGGTATTTGATACTCTTTACTCTTTAGGCAAATTGATCCTCTTTTCTTTGGGGACATACGGGAAGATACCTCGATGTTGCAGCAGTTTGCATTTGTTAGTTCTCCATGTAATGATTAGGGCAATTTTTTGTCTGTCAGTATGTTTATGCAGCAAAAGAATGTGACTTTTTTTTCTAGCCTTGGTGTGAGAACTCTCAGAATATTTTAGAAAGAATTCTCTTCCTTACCTTTTCATCGTTGCTCTCGGGAGTCTATGGTTTTCACTAGTAATTTACCACTAACAAAACAGCTCAAAGATGCAAAGTACTTTGCTACAGAAAATTCTATTAAGTGTTAGGTTTAGTTAAGAACTGAATACACTTACCTGTGGGACATTTTTAGCACCTCAAGTTGTAGATATAGTCGTGGTCTGAGATGACCTATCTGTTTGTTGTTTGTCAATGATTCCTTTTCAGACTTTTTTGTTTATTTGTTTTTGTGGTAACCGAAGATTCCCATTGCCATATGGCGGATAAGTATTCAGTTTTGCCACTACTAATGCTTTTATTTTTATTTCTCGTAGAAGCGATATGGTGTTGATGGAAGCCAAGTGCAGATATCTTCATATCAATACTCAACTGGGTCTGACGGTGCCTCATGGACAGCACATAGGGGGGAAAATCAGGGTGTGCAGAATGGGAACTATTCAAATTCAAACTATTACCATCCACAGCCTACAGTGCCACCCACAGGAAATGTGCAAGAAATACCGAATACTGTTTCCTTCACTAGCTCATCGACGTCTGGAACTGCAACTGTGGCTCAAGATTATAGTGGATATACGCCATACCAAACCTCTTCTAACCCACAAAACTACTCAAACACGGGATATTCCAATTACTACAGTGGCTATCACCAGCAACCTAGCCAGTCATATCCTCAGCCTGTAGGGGCGTATCAAAACACAGGTGCTCCTTATCAGCCTCTTTCCTCATTTCAGAATCCAGGATCTTATGCTGGGACTGCAAGTTATTCAGGAACTTACTACAATCCTGCTGATTATCAGACTACTGGAGGTTACCAAAGTACAAATTATAACAACCAAACGGCTGGAGGTTACCAAAGTACAAACTACAGCAATCAGACTCCTACATCAAACCAGGGAAACTATACATCAAACCCTTATCAAAACTATACTCCTGACGCTGCTAACACACATAGCTCCACTGTTGCAACCACAACACCTGTACATTATCAACAGAACTACCAGCAGTGGCCAGATTATTACAGTCAAACAGAAGTCCCCTGTGCCCCGGGCACGGAAAAGTTGTCTGCCACTAGTGCTTTTAGTCAGAGTTTTCCAGTTCCTGGTGTTACTAATGAAATGCCTGCTTCAAATGGTCAGCCTGCTCCGTCTTATGCCCAACCTTGGAGGCAGGAAAGCGACTCATCCCAGCCACCTTCTCAGCAGGTTCAGATTTTACTTTCATGAGGGAGTATAGCAAATTTGTGTTCTTAATGCTTTTCCCTGCTTGTGGCTTATTTGTGTTGTTAAGTTTATGAAGCGTACTTGATAGAGTCAATTATTAGAAAATTTTATCTGCAGATAGTTTAGACATGGTCGCTGATTGCTTTTTTTGATGGGAGTCTTTTTTATTAGAAAACTAAGTAGTCATTTTTTCTATTCTCTCAGCCTGCTGCAGGGGTTAGTGCCTCTAATGATGCTTACTGGATGCATCAAACACCAAATCAGCAAGCTCATTATCCTGTTCCTCCACAAAATCATTACCAGAGTCCTCTGGAGAAGAAACCCTTCTATGAGACCCCCTTTCAGAGTCATCAGAGACCTACATATCCTCAAGAACTGAACTCCCAGTCTTCCATTCATCAGGCACCATTAGGCTATCGCCAGCCTACTCAGACTATACAGTCACTGGATACACAAAGGGTAAGCAAAGTACAGATTCCAACTAACCCTAGAATTGCTTCAAACTTGCCATCAGGTTATACCAAAATGGATAAAGATAGTTCAGCAGCCGGTGCAACCCAAACACCTGCATATGTTAGTGTTTCAATGCCAAAGCCGAAAGGCCATGCCACTGCTATGCCTGAGGTAATGCTCCTTTTTTCAATTCTTGATTGCCTAGCAAGTGCAGTAGATTTTAAATGTTAGTCATTATAACTTGGTGTATTGATTTAAGTTTTCTCTTTTATAATTGACATCGGAAACAAATAATCATGTTGCTTGTAGCCTGGAACCTTCCCGAAATCGCTTTGTGGGTTTGTCGAGAGGGCTTTTGCACGCTGCAAAGATGATAAAGAAAAGGCATCTTGCCAGGCTGCCCTGAGGAAGGTAAATGTTACTAGGAATCGTGGACGCACAGATATTACAATATTTTAGCATGATTTCTAGTCACTCAATGTGCTCATCTTAATTTTAAATGGCATATTTGAAAGAACTTCTTCGACTGGATCTTCCGAGTAGATGTGTAGTATGGTTAAAATGTTCTCATGAACAAGAAGAAATCAATTTGCAGTCAGTGGAATACCATGTTAATTTTGGGTTGCTTTGCATGCTGATGCTTTTTTTGTATTTCTAGATCATCACCGAAGCTACGGATGATCATACTCTTAATACTCGGGATTGGGATTCAGAGCCTCTCTCAACTGTCCTGAACACAGATGTGACTAACACTGAGTATGGCCCTGTTTTCCTTCCTTACCTCCTGCCAGCATGATCCATAACTTTCGTTATTCTTTATTATATGTTTGAAACATTTACTTCATATGATTTGCTACTAAGTTTTACGCTGCGCTGCAGGTCGAGCTCCACTCCTATATCTTCGTTACAAAATAAGAGCCCAACAAGACGACCCAAAAGTAGATGGGAGCCGTTAGTGGAAACAAAACCATTTGTCAAATCAGCTTCAACTTTTAGCAGTGGTGTTAAGTTTGGCGGTTGGAATCACCAAAATGAAAATAACAAAAAGGTTAACATTCTTTCCTTCTTATTTGTGAAGGGATGCTGCTGCTGGTGATCAGTATCATACTTTTATTTATGTTTGGTCAAAGGAAATGTAAAGAAAGCAATTAGCTGTTGGTTGAATGTTTATTTAGCTGTTAGAAATTTTCTGACTGGTTCTGATAAATAATTTTGCAGAGCTCTGAGAGTTTTCAAAAGGTGGATGCTGTCAGTGGCTCCAAGCCCACTTACTATGGGCAAAATTCTGCAAAAAAGAGTTTCCAGCGGCCTGTCAAGCGACAGCGCTTTTCTGGTGGTGCAGTTAGTGCCATTGATGATGAGGCATCTAGTGATAGTGACAAGGATTTGACACCTTACTATTCCAGCGCAATGTCACTTGCTAGTTCTGCCGAGGAAAAGAAACGGCGTGATAGTCGTTCAAAGCGTTTTGAAAAAGTTCAGGGGCACAGCCGAGGGAATGATATTCCTAAACCTAAGAATGCAAGTGTTGGAAATTTGCATTCTAGAAGAGGCACTACATTGAGAGTTGGCGAAGATTTTGATGAAAGTGGCAGCAGAGCTGTGGAAGACATTGACTGGGATGCACTAACTGTTAAAGGAACTTGCCAGGAAATTGAGAAACGTTATCTCCGTCTTACTTCTGCACCGGATCCTACCACCGTAAACATCACTATCTTATACCTAGTAATCTTTTCGACACCCTGACTATTGTTTTTGATTGACTTATTTGTAACCACACTCCTTGCAGGTAAGACCAGAGGATGTGCTGGAAAAAGCTCTGTCAATGGTTCAGGATTCTCAAAAGAATTATCTTTATAAATGTGATCAACTAAAATCTATTCGCCAAGACCTCACAGTACAGCGGATACACAATCATTTAACAGCAAAGGTATATTATTGAGTTCCAAATGATGTTGAGCATTCTTGCATGTAGGATCCATTTCCTGGTGGAAGGTTTTATCCTAGTGGCAGGACCTGTCACCCCATGAGCATGTTTATGATGGTTCCATGTTCGATGTCTATTTCAGGTCTATGAAACACATGCTAGATTGGCTTTGGAAGCTGGGGATTTGCCAGAGTATAATCAGGTTGGTACGCTAGCACAGATTGTCCATATTGCAGAATAGTAATCATTCAGATTGTCTAGATCTGTTTCGGTATTGAAAACAATTTTGTCTTTTCTCCTAATCTAAGAAGTACTAACCACTACTAGAATCAAGTCTTGTAGAATACATCTATTGTATATTCCTGAGGAGGCTTAACATAAATGTCAGGGTATTTTCAGTCGTGCTGAATTGGTTTTTATTGTTTTTACAGTGCCTGTCACAGTTGAAAATACTTTATGCCGAAGGTATAGAAGGATGCTCTCTGGAATTTGCTGCGTACAGCCTTCTCTATATTACCTTACACTCTAACAATAACCGTGAACTGCTGTCATCTATGTCCAGGTTAGTGCTTTTTAAAATTCCTTCTCTGGTCTATGTTTACGCATAAACATTTCACAAGAAACTTTGATAAATTGAAGTTTCGTGGGAAGATCAGATCAGAATAATGTTTGCTACACAAATTATGTGGGTGACCAACTGGGAATAGTATTGGAGTTACGAATGTTCACTCCAGCTGTGAATAGGTTACCCTTTTAATTGGGTTTGTATGGATGAGATTGAGCAATTTTTTGATCTCTGAATTTGTTCTGTAGATTATCCAAAGAAGCTAAGAAGGATGAAGCAGTTAGACATGCTCTCTCAGTTCGTGCAGCTGTTACATCAGGAAATTATGTTATGTTCTTTAGACTCTACGAGACTGCGCCAAACATGAACAGTTGCCTCATGGGTGGGGGACATATCATCTATGAAAACTCTTTTGATATGTTTGAACAATTGAATAGATATGTAAAGAAATAAAAAGGATAGAATGAAATGTTTTTCATGTTTTATTTGCAGATCTCTATGTGGAGAAGATGCGTTATAAGGCAGTGACTTTTATGTCTCGGAGTTGTCGTCCTACAATCCCGGTGTCATACTTATCCCAAGTGTTGGGCTTTACTGGTACTTCGAGCGAAGGTACTGTTGAAAAGGAGACCGATCGTCTGGAAGTGTGTTCTGAATGGCTAAAAGCCCATGGTGCTAGCCTCATAGCTGACAGTAACGGAGATATGCTTCTTGATACCAAGGTAAGTCTTCTTTTGAATTTGCCATAAGGTTTTGATGAGACATGGGGTTCACTTTGATTCAAAGCCATATAATTGTTAATTTCCTTTTTCTCAAGTTATGAATGAGGACTGAACTTGTGTTACTCCTCATGTAGGCGTCAACAACGAGTCTCTTCATGCCAGAACCTGAAGATGCAGTTGCTCATGGAGATCGAAATCTAGATGTCAATGATTTTTTTACTCGTACATTATGAAAAAATTAATGTTTGTTATGTAGTCTGATGGAGAAAAAGAACGAAGAAGCAATATTGCCGAAATGAAGTTCATCGCATGTTTTGATCATAAGGAGACGAACGAAGATAACTGAAGCCTCCTCTCTCGCATTATCACCGTCTTTTGCCACACAATCTCAGGTATGACATTTTAGGTTTATAATACTTGATAGATGTAGTCAACGTTTAAAAGAAGAGAACGAAGTGTGTTTGTAATTCGTTTTTGTGAATATGGAAATCCTTATTCTTTATAAAGACTTTAAAAGGGAATCCAGGAAACACTCTTTTATATATAAAGCATTGTACATTTAAACGATTCAACGTATTACAACAGAAAATACAAGTATGTTTTGATTTGGGTCTCTTCGCATTCTTACTCTTTATCACCTCCTCTTGTTCTTGCTTCCGAGCAACAAACATAAGTAAAACAAAACCCTAAAAAAGAAACCAAAAGCTACCGTGACAAGCAAGCAATTCCATTTGCTCAGCTGAGTCACACCTTGCTGCGTTAGAATATCTGCGCCCGTGGTCAGACACGTCGAGCTAGATATCGTCGTTCCGAGCGACCGGCTCACCGTGTCGAGCAACCTCAGCTTCATTCCGTCCGGTAACTCCCCTAACGGAGTGTTGTCGAAAATCTGAACTCCTCTTACAAAACACTTGGTCGCATCAGAGAACTCGTTCTGTAAAACCGCTTCGTACGGATATTTCACCAGAGACATGTAATGAAACCAAATCCAGTAATCTGGTATTCGGTTTCTGTTGATAAAGAATCCACTGAACAACAAGAAGTAAGCTAAAATGGCAACGACGATTGTGTAACCCAACATCACATGTGGAACAATTCCTGATATAAACGTGACGAATGAGCTTCCTGACCAGAAAGAAGCTAATATGATCAAGCAGTAGAACAAAAGGCCCATTGGGCCTCCATCTAAACCCACGGCCCAAAAGGTCGTCGCCGCGAAAGCTATAGAGAGGAAGATGAGCGACGGGAAAGAGACGATGGCGTGAGAGAGAACGTAGGAGGATCTCCGGTAAGCGTTGTAAGCTGTTTCTCTCATGAAGATGTAACGTTCCTGGAGGAAAACAGGGAGTGCTTCGGCGCAAGTGTAGAACATTGTTGACATCGCGAAGGCGAAGAATCCTAGCCGCTCTTGCACGCCTTTTGGAGAATTATCTATTTGCCAGAAGACGGTGGCTAGGATAAATCCGGTGATAACCACGGAGGCGAGTCTGATTCCGAATAGCTCCGGTTGTCTGCGAGAGTTTAACATTGAGCGTTTTGATAGAGTCATGATCTCGATCCAGAATGGGTTTGCGAATGCAGGGACGGCTAGGGTAGTCGTGGTGGTGGCTCCTCCGCCGTATGGGGTTGCGGCGGATTCCCCGCCGGAGACTAGCTTTCCTCTGCTGATGCTTGCGGCGATTGCTTCTTTAAGGGTTAGATTTGGGTACGGTGATGCCGGAGGAGTCAGTGGTGGCTGACTGTTGTTCTGTTTCTTCATCTCTTGCCATTTTTTGTTGAATTCAACTAAACCTCTCGTCCCTCCGGCGGATCCTTCAAGCTCACGGATGAGATCGAGCGCAAACTCCGTTCTGTTCTCGTTCTCCGGTATCGGATTCCCGAACTCTGCGAAGAAACGCGGGAGACTTCCTGGAGATCCGCTGTAGACGGTGTGGCCGCGAGACAAAAAGATTAACCGGTCGAGCAAACCGAGAACCCTGTGGCTCGGCTGGTGAATCGACATAATTACGATGCTGCCACTCTGCGCAATCCTCTTCAACACTTTAACCACCATGAAGGCACTCGTCGAGTCTAAACCAGACGTAGGTTCATCGAGGAAGAGAAGAATGGGGTCGTGGATGATATCAATTCCGATTGAAACACGTCTTCTTTCACCACCGGAAATTCCACGGTGACCTTCGTCTCCGATAATCGTCTTCGCAGCGTTCCTGATTCCTAACTGATCAATCAAAGCTTGAACACGAAGCTTCTTCTTAGATTTAGGTAAACTTCTCGGGAGACGAAAATCAGCAGCGAACATTAGTGTTTCTTCAACAGTGAGCATAGGGAAAAGGAGATCGTCTTGCATCACGTAAGCCGAAATAACTTTGAGCATCCGAGATTGAAGCGCTTCTCCGTTTAGCTTCACCGTTCCTTTCAAGCTTCCTTTAGCAATCCGATTCGCCAATGCATCGATCAGAGTTGATTTTCCGGAGCCACTCGCTCCGAGAACAGCCATGACCTCACCATCTCGAGTCTCGCCGGAGATGTTATTGAGAAGGGTTTTGGTATTCGGCCTTCCGGTTTGAGCAATCTCAGGATCCTCTGTTTTCCGCCGTGGAATGAGATTGCGGAACTCTAATTTCCGGCGAATAGAGACATTGTAAGTAAGATTGTCGAAAGAGAGAACGAAAGGAACTGTACGCATGAGATCATCGTCGTAGTCCCGATTCAAGGATTCGCGAACTGGAGTCTCGTCTCCAATGGCTACTTTCCTGACGTCACTGACGTTCTTGAGAAGTTGCCCTAAAGTGGAATCGGAAACGGAGGAGATGGAGTTGAGCTCCATGGAGTAAAACTGCGGCGTACCATCATCATCATCAGCTGCTACAATACGAGCCATAGTATATTAAAAGGACTTTAAAAAACGTTTTCAGATAGTAACAAATTAAACGACCTTATAACATACTCATTGAATTTTCGCTTGAGCTACACGAAAACTGATATAAGGGCTTTGGTTTCTCTCTCAAAGAAGAAGAGGCAAAAAAGTGTTTCTTCTTTAGTTAAATTAGGATTTTTTGTTGGATATGTCTCAATCTGTGTATCTTACTTATATAGAAGCGAGAGCGCAAGAAGAGACGTGTGTGTATGGGTGTGAAGACGCGAAATGTTAAAAAAATAAAGTCTCTGTGAGTTGCATGGGAAAGGTGTGTTAGGTTTATATTTTGACTGTTCGGAGGTAAATGCGTTTTTGATTTATTGTTTTTTTATTAAGGGAAGGTGAAGAGCCGACCTATGAAATCTAAAGTTCCCAAAAGTGGAAATACCAAATACATTTTTCTTCTTTTTCTGGAGGGTAACGAGTAAAAAAAAGGATCTGTGGGCATAGGCCACGTGGCAAATTCGATTTTATTGACTTTGGAAATTAGCCAATTAGGTAAAGGGTGTTTGTTCATCTAACATAGGCATGGGACGAGGACTTTCGTGTGTGTTTCCCATACTTGGCCCAATTAATGCTCTTATTATTTCTACTTATCTTTTTATATATTGAGTGAATGTTCAAATTCTGTGTATAATGTATATGGGATATCACTCTGACCAAAAAAAGAAGTAAATTATAAGTGATCACAAAAAAAAATTAGATTAACCGTTCCCATAAAAAAAATGGAAGTAACCCTTATAAAATGAGTACGTCATTACTATGATATAAGGTTATAAAGACCATATGGTCTATGACTAAATAGAAGAATCTTAAATATACCTTTTTGTAAAATAGTATTCTTAATTGTGTTTTAGTAGTTGACACTAAAATTGCGTTAGGTAAAAGCAAATTTTAAAATTGATCATAATGACAAACTTTCTACTATCTTAGTCATAGCTTGAAATAGATGATTGATGAGGTAGTTAAAAAACGAAAAAATTATCTAAACGAAAGTCATGCAAAGTTGATGCCCACTTGTGAACGGATTGTGCGTGTAAAATAGTCTACTTCACTTTGCCAACTTAATGCAAAGCCTAATAAAATGCCGGGAAAATCTTCAAGTGCACATGCAGCAACGTTTGATCGAGTGAGTCAAGTGATCAAAGTAAAATAAAAGGTTCGAGTCAAGTGGTTTGTTCTTTTTTTATTTTGATAATAGAGTCAATGTCTTTTCATTGACCTTACTCCATTAAAGATGCCTCTCTTCAACGTGTTAAGTAAAATAAAAGGCATCCAGAAACTTATTTTTAGTGGATATTTACAAACAAAGACAATGCTTAATTCGATAAGTTAGTTGTCAATTTATGTTCGTAGCCTAAGAAGACATCCAGAAACTTATAGTATTTCATATAATTTAATTTTTTCTTTTAAATGTGGACACGCATGACGCATGTTAACCTAACGTATGTGTGTGCACAAATATGGTGATAGACAATTGCAAATATTAATTGCAACCTCCTGGCGAACTAGTTAGTTAAATGTGGCCTAATCGAACGAAGAATCTGTCTCAGCATTAACTGGTGAGTGGTGTGCCATGTTCTAGTTCTTGTTTTCTGTACATGACAATAGCGGTTTAATTGGTGGATCGTTTGGTACTTGATATAACGTTGATACGAGATGCAACGTTGAAGACCATGTTTCTGTGTTTTCTACTAATTTGTTACTATACCGTGACCAAATCAAGAGAGCACAAGAAAAATATATTGTCTCTTTCAAATCATGCTTAAAAACAATATGTGTATTATATCTCACTTAATTACCCAAAACGATGTCATATTGTTTGAATTATAACTAGATTTGACAAATTATTATTTTTTGTCATGATTTTGACCAAGTGCGTTACATTCTTTAATATATAATTTTTTTTACATGAACGGCTTTTAAATAAATTATTGTGGAAGGTTTGACAAAATTTATCCTGTGTTTCGTTTAAGTATGAATGTATGATATATCCGCTGTTGTCTAACATTGAAATTTTTATATAACAACCCATAAGATTTGATTTATCGATTAATTATAAAACTGTTAAATCCAAAAAAGCATCAAAATCAAATTTTGTAGGTCGAAGTCATCAACCGAAATCCACTGATCTCTGTTAACTATGCTTTTTTGTTAGTTTAAGTGACATAATATAATCTGATTCCGTATTTCAACTCCAAATTTATTCGATTGAATATAAAAGGAGTACATATATTATGCATAACATAATAAAATACATTGAGATGAATCGATAGGATGACTTTATATTTATTGCGACATCATGTGATGAAAGTCAAATATATCACCGATAAAGTAATATCTATATGTGAAGATATTATAACGAAAGGTCTTATCGAATCAATGCTCAAATGTTGATGCATGCACGACGGTATTATGAGAAGATCCTATGCATTCGAACTTGAATGCGTGAGCCTGACTCGTCGATAATCAGTGCCATATCTTCCTCTTCTCACCCATACGATCGTCTTTTAAATGGGATAACATAAATCGTCCATACGTTATGACCCAAAAGATAAAAATGTAACAGAAATATATACTTTCTCAGAATATTACCGAAATGGTTCTATATGATAGTCATGATTGTGAAGTGTTCACACAGTGTAATTTACGTTATTTGTAAGCTCACTGTAATATTCTTCTAGAGTTTCTAGTCGTAGGCGGTGTTAGTGATAAGTGAAAACATGTGTAAGCATTAAATATGATAGCGAATGCTTTTACATTTCCAATCTCATATATTGACTTTTCCGTAATTAACTCTTTTGTTCACTTTTGATTACTAACTTCTAACTGCATTTCCCTTCATGCCGCCACCATCAAAGGACGTGAAATATTCATTTCTATTTTTATTTTCCAACAAAAATTTTAAGGAGCGTAGCCGACTTTATGTTAATTTGGACAAGTGTCCCTTTTCTTAAGAAAAATATATATTCTTTCCGTTTTAAATTAAGTGTCGTTTTACCATTATTTTTCTGTTTCAAAAAGAATGTCAATTTAGAATTTCAATGTAAATTTTAACATAAAATACCTTTTTTAACCTCCAATTTTTTGTCACATAAATCTATTAATTGAAGAATTAAAATAAATAATTCAAATTGACTCAATTAATTAGTATAGAATACTAAAAGGTGAATGATATAAATAATTGAATGTTCTAATATTATAGAAAAGTAAAACAAAATAAACATTAATGTTATTACAGAGATAGCATAAAGGTATAAAAAAATTTTTACCTTGTTAGAACGACATTTAATTTGAAACGGAGGGAGTATAATAATTTTAAAATGTTGCTAGTGTGGATAAATATTTGGAACCGAAAAACTAAATCGAAATTAGTCAATATCGAATCAAAATAAAAATCAAAAAGATCTAAATAGTTTATTGTTTAAAATATTTGAAGTATCTGAATCGAGAGAACCGAATTGATATTTTGGATATCCGAAACATGAGGTATATTCAAAAATATTATTTATATTTAGCTTTAAAATAATTAAAATATCTCAACTATATATAGATATATATATATCTAAAATTTTAATTATGTTTAAGTTAAAATACTCGAAAGTCTGAAATTATCCAAATATTTTTATCTGAATTTACTAAAACTATGATATTTTTATCTAAACCACCCGACTTATCTGATATTTTTATCTGATATTTTTATCCAAACTACACTAATTTTCTCAAAAAATCTGAACCAAGCCATAACTGACCAAACCAAACCTGATTTTTTTTTATTATCAGTCGGTTTCTAACTTCACTATCCGAAAACTAAAACTGAAGGAACCAAAACAGAAACGACCCGAATTTTATAAATATTCAAACGGTTCTCTCTACCCAAAAAAATCCAAAATCTAAAAAGTCTGAACCGATATCTGAATGACCAAGCATACTAATAGTATCTCTTTAAAGAAAAAAATTTTACAACGACTAGTTTACAAAGGTTCCAAAGTTTAGAAAAAACCTTTTGTCGGCAGTGTCATTACATCTAAATCACAAAAATTCATATACGTTTTTACGTGTTTTCAGCGGTTATCTCATTTTTAAGTCACGAAATACAATTTATCCGCAAGTCTCGTTATGTAACGTAGTTCTTAAGTTACGTGAAAGAA
Organism: Schrenkiella parvula; assembly: GCA_000218505.1. Classification (NCBI taxonomy): domain Eukaryota; kingdom Viridiplantae; phylum Streptophyta; class Magnoliopsida; order Brassicales; family Brassicaceae; genus Schrenkiella; species Schrenkiella parvula. The sequence goes on along the minus strand of CM001190.1, from coordinate 9,094,752 downwards.
CAATAAAGACGAATTTGTATCCATTTTTTGTTGTCTCTTTCTCATGACAGTATCATCATCGAGTTATAATTTCAGAAATTATTTGATCTTTCGGTTATAGTCAGACATCTGTTGTGTTAGTCTGACCCTCTAACTGGGCCATGCATTCATCATGGGCCCTGTTGAGTGTTGACTAGAAGTACTCACGCTCCTCTAGATAATGGAGTATGTAATATCCATTATCCAGAGTGTAAGTAAGCATTTAAAGCAAAACACCAAAAGAGATGAAATATTAACGCAATAAATATATAGAAAGTTTAACAAAAATCTGTTTAGGATTTTGCAATGTATACAAACACACTTGAATTTCCTACGAAGATGTATTAAAAAACGTATTGTGTTCTCTCCTTCTCCCTCCTGTACAAAGAAACACTATAGTAATTTAGATACTCTTCTTGATCAATCTTTTATCGTATTTCTTCTCTCACCACCATTTGCGCGAAAACTTTGCTCATTGAGACCCCTGCAATATCTCCCATTCCATTCACACTAAACTGCATGGTTGAGCCTGCGACGCTCGCCTCTGGACTGTCATCATCCACCATTGCAGCTTTCTCGTCTTTGCCTTGGACCTGAAGCATGAACTCTAGGTTCCACAACATATCTCCCATTGTTGGCCTCTCAGTTCCGTTCTGGGCCAAACACTTCTCTGTTAACTCACAGTACTTCTTCAACTCTTCAAGCTTCACTTTCCCATCAAGAAAAGGGTCCATGATCTCTTCTAGTTTCCCTTTCTTCACAAGTTTCATCGCCCATTCGATCAAATTCACTTTCTCTCTCGGAAGAGATGGATCAATGACTGGTCTCCCGCATAGTACTTCAAGCATCACCACACCGAAAGAGTAAACATCGGATTTCTCAGTCAACTGTTGTCTCGTCAAGTACTCTGGATCAAGATATCCAAAGCTTCCTTTCACCGCGGTGCTCACATGTGTCTGGCCGAGATCAGGACCAGTCTTAGACAATCCAAAGTCTGCAACTTTTGCCATGAAATTCTCATCCACGAGAATGTTAGCTGATTTCACATCGCGGTGTATGATCGCTCTTGTAGAACCTGTGTGGAGATAGTGAAGCCCTCTAGCTGCACCAACGCATATCTCAAGCCTCTGTTTCCAGCTCAATCTCGGGTTATCCGAGTCATACAGATGGTCCTTAAGAGTTCCCTTCTCCATAAACTCATACACAATGATCATTTCGCTGTTCTCATCGCAATACCCGATTAAAGAAACCAAATGCCTGTGTCTGAACTGAGAAAGCATTTCAATCTCTGTCTTGAATTCCGCTAGACCTTGGCGAGATTCTGAAGCCCCGCGTTTCACAGCTACCTCGGTTTTGTCCCTCAAGACTCCTTTATAAACTTTACCAAACCCGCCAACTCCAATCACTAAGCTTTCGTCGAAATCATCCGTTGCTTCCTTGACTAAAGCCAAGGGGAATCGATAACCGATCTTTGAGCTTGAAAAGATTAAGCTTTCACCTGTTTCGTTCTGCTTAATCTGCTCATCTCCTCTAGAATGAACAGCCTGCATTTGTCTATTTGTTCTTCTTCTTTTCTTGATGCACCACACAAAAACAAACACACCGAACACTAAAGCAACACATAAAGCTGCAGATAGTCCAACTATCAATCCAATTCTCGAACTCTTGTTACGCGAAGAACTGTCCGGGAAAACAGCATCTGAAACATCAAGACTCCGCTTATCGTTGCTTAGCTTCAAAATCTCAAAACCGTTAATAAAAGAAACAGGGTATGAAGAAACATCCGTAACTCCACCAATAGTCAAGGTTCCTTCTCGATTTCTTGTCTTCTGCATCACTGCATCAACGAAGTAAGGAGCTCCAAAGGTTCCATTTGCAACTTCTGACATATCAACGGACTCAACCTTCTCTGAATTCACATAAATGTCAAAGCTTATCCGACGAACGCTTCCAAAAGGATCCACTATTATGTTGCAGAAGTGAAACCGGAGAAAGTAATCGAAACCAGGCTCGACTTTGAATGTCCAAGTTACGTTAGCGTTTGTATTTGGATTGTCCTCAGAATTCAACCTCGTGGCGGTTCCATAGACGTAAGCTGGTGCAATGTCATCTGTTATCCCACCAGCACTGAAATTAACTGCTTTCAGGTTCCTCACAGGCAGACCGAAATGAGCTTCTCCTATATACGCAGAATCCGTATCCCATTGCCTCCATAGCTTATCTTGGTCACGAGTCACACTCAAATTCCCCATGTTTATCCGAGAAACCGTCTCCATGGCATGACCCCTGAGTTTGAGATTCTTCTTGCTGCTCTGTGTACCAATGAGTCCTGCTTCTTCCGGTAGCAAATTCTCTGGAAGCCTGAAAACTTCCAAGGCATTGATGAAAGCGAAGGAGCCAGATTGAGGGCGAAACTCGAGCAATAGATTATCTGTCGAGATATTTAAACTGTACTCCTTAACAACAGACGTCGTCGAGGGTTTGTTATCTCTGATCAGAGTGAAATTCTGAGCCAAAACCGAGAATCTAGCTGTGGTTAGATCTCGAGAAGACGAAACGAAGGGTAGAAAGTAAAGACGAATCACGAACCATCCGTGTTGCTCGATCGGAAATCGGTAACTTGATTCGTCGGAGAATACTTTCGCCGTCTCAAACAGAGTCGATTGGTTCCCTGGAGGAAGGGAATTCGAATCGGTGGTTCTGACAGAGATTCCTCGCGCGGACTCGAAGATTTCCCGACCAAGATTGTTGTCGGACTCGAATGTTCGATTGTTGACTGTTACATTCTCCGGCGATCCACAGTTGACGAAGAAAGTATCAGAGGCAGAGGAGACCGGTGAAGAACAGAGAACAGTTAAAACCCATAAAGTAAAGAACTTTTTCAGGCTAATCATAGCCAACGATGAACAGAGAAAATCACAAGTGAATCGGAAGCAAATCCAAAGAAAACAGAGAGGAGGAAAAATCGTAAATTGGACAAATGGGTATCACGAACTCGAACTATTCTGGAAAAATTTGAGGAAACACAGATTGTTTTAGAGAGGATAAGAGTAAGCTGGAAAGAAAGTGAGATATGTTTGCAAAAAGCTTTCGTCAACACAAACATTTACATCAGCTCAATCAATAACTACGGTTTTACACTTATCAATTAACCAAAAGAATTGTGAATCTGTGACAATGGATTATCGGAGAGAAGAAAAAGTCTTGAATTTGTTATTTAGGGTCTTTAAAAGGGGTTTAAAGAAAAAAAGACAAACAAGTTGATAAACAAATCTGTTGACGAAAAGCAAAAGCTGCTTAACAAAACTAAAAATCAACAAAAGGGACACGAGAAAGTTTTGAATTTTTATGTAAATTTCGTTTTCAACGTTTTGGTTGTGGACAAGTTCATCGAGCTGGAGTATAATAAACTAATAGAAAAAGAAGAAATAGAAACTAGGATAAGAAGAAGCCAAGAGGAGGAGGAAGATGAGAGAGGTTGTGATTGGAGACAATAAATGATAAATCAAAGACAACTATTTCCCACCGCCTATAGACGTGCCGTTAGGTTTGCATTGTTTATGAAAGTGACAGAATAATTGTCTTTTAGGATATCCCTTGTTTGAAACAGTCCGTATTTATTTATTCTTATTATTTTGTATTCAGAGAAATATCGTTCTTGTTATAAATTATCTTTTTTATATATAATTTATTATCAAAAAGTAAAATGAAGACAATTTTTTCTTTCTTAAACGACATTTGATTCAAAACTGGTGGAATATATGTTATACTTCTTTTTGTCAACATATATTAAACGTATACGTTAGATCATATACGATATATGTACATGTTAATATATGTATATGATACATTATAAATTTTGGATTTTTTAATATTAATATACATACATTATAAATGTTGGATTTTTTAATATTAATATACATAGTTTCATATATTATTATAAAAATATTAGACTATTCTTCGAAATCTTACTTGTATAAACTAGAAATAAAAATGAAAAATGATTTGTAACATCCAAAATAGGAAGATATCGTATCTCAATTAGTCAATGAATTAGATTATAGAATTGCATAAACTCGTTCGTCATAAATATCGTATATCAATACTAAGTAATATTATTATTTATTTATCAGTAAATCAAGATTAATATTTATGTATACCAAAATTTACAATGCAACGCTGATATGTAGGTAATTAACAAAGAAAAATGTAAACAAAACATGACTCGTTTAACCGGTTAGAAGGATAATTTTATAATATTTTAAAATCTGAATTCAGGTCCAATATGGTAATATAGAAAAGAATAGCGTAAATATTATCATTTATCAGAGGTTGGTTTTAAAATTTACAGAAACTATGGAGTAGTAGCCTAGTTAGAAACAAAATATATTTTTTCCACTGAATCTCTAATGAAGAAAAAAAGCTACAATAGTTCTTTTTTTTTACAACAGCTACAACAGTTAGTAAGTAGGCTTGATCCAAAAATAAGATGGGCTTACGAAATTGTGGATGGAAGTTTAATGGGTATGCACATAAGAAACTCGGACGTCTTTCATAATAAAATGGATATCACTAAATGGGTGCACTAACAAAGATATTACTACTTCTTTTCCCAAAAAAAACAAAAAACTATTACCTTAAGATTCCAAAATATCATTTTCGATCTAATCTAATAAAAATAATATTTCACTTATAATCAATTACAAAAATTGAAATGTTTGTTGATTTGTTTCGAAAAGATTAAAGAAACAAAGAAATAAATGAAAATACATATTGACATTTAGAAGAATACTTAATTTTCATAAAATAAAAATATAAGCTTTTAAATATATATAGATATATATATAACCATTATAGTATTTTACCATTTTCTATGACTATGTATATACCTCAAATTTTCCAACCATCAATATAAAGTAACACTGTAAAATATTTATGACATCGTTATGAAATAGAATAAAAATAAAAATAAAAGGGGAAAGCTAATCTTACTTTAAGGCTTTTGAAAGTTTAAAGTGATGCACACGCACTAATCAAACACGCAGATATATGCTAAAGCAGCCACAGCTTTGGGTTCTCTTGTCCCTTCGTCCTCCTAAATTGCTTTAGAGTTGATTATATAATAACATTGTGTTGTATGATTATATTTAAACTGATGGTGATATACAAAAATACAACTACTTCATAATTATCCTATAAATAATTGATATGAATGTAAAACGCTAACGAATTTTTTTTACAATTGAACAAAGTAAATAGTGTATTTGTTGTATTGCAAATATAACATTTTGATAAAAACACATATTTTTGTAAAGCAAACAAACCTTTAAAAAAATCAACAGAATCAAAACTTTAATCTTAACTATATAAAGAATCAGGAAGAAACCTGATTAAGTTCTCGTTCTAATAATATCTGCATTAAAAAAGAAGATGATTTCGTAGGGATTAAGTATAGATGGTTAAACATTTAATAGATTATTGAGTATGTTTAAAAGTGAATAGAACTTAACATAAAAAGAGGACACAATTAGACTTCGGAACTCGACCTAATTAACAAATAGGTTGCTGTTCACGTCATCATGTCTTGTAATGATGCTTATGCACACGTAGACATAATTTCTCCATTAAGATATAAATTGTTTGTTTACACAAATTACACATTTTTATTATAAATTATGGAGCGAAGTAGCGATCAACTTTCTGAAAGCATGGATCCATGTTTCCCGATATTTCTTCCTTTTCAACTTTAAGAAGTGAACCTTTCTATGGTGATAACGACGGCCTGACTTTGAACACTCGTGTTTAGGGATCATCATTTCATTATCTCAATCAATCTCCTATAACTTGAATATTTTCTCTTTTGTCATTTATGGAATTTTGATTTTTCTGCTAATATTACTACTTGTGGTGATTTTAACCTGCAAGATTTAGTTCAAACACATGTTTAAAATTAGAGGTAATTAATTAATCCGTGTTTTTTGCAAGTACTAATCGTAAAGTTAAATTATATATATGATACATTTTTAAAACACTTTTTTAGTTACAATTATATAAAATAAATTTAACAACCATATCAATTTTTTTAATTTAATTTGTGATTGTTATACAATGTAATTTGTGATTTGTGATTGTAATTGTGATTGTAATTGTGATTGTAATTGTGATTGTGATTGTGATTGTGATTGTAATTTGTAATTTGTGATTGTGATTGTGATTTGTGATTGTTATACAATGTAAAGTAAGTTAAACATCACATCATAAATATATGTTATTACAAATGAATGATTTTAGTTTAAATAAAATATATGTATATATATGTACCATCTACAAAATGAATATATAATCCTTAAAAACTCTCAGTTTATATTAGACATTTGCATTCCGATCATATCTGAACTAAACCACAAAACCTCAAATCACAAGTAATTTGAGTTGAATCTAATAAACGATTTCTCACTATATCCATTTTTTTGGGACACAAAAATGACATTAGGAATTTATGAAATTTCATAGAAAAACAAAGAAGAAGCAAAATAAGAGTAAAAATCAAAAGAAAACAAAGAATCTAATCTCTAGTTCTCTCACTCTCACTCAACTCTTATTATCTTCTCATCATCTTCACGTCCAATTTAATTCCTTAGTTAACCCCTAAACATCTGAGCCCGTTCTTGATCATCCGTCGCTGCGATCTTTGAAGCTGACAACGAACAGAATCCGACCTCATTAACACTATATTGTTTCTGCTTCTGTTGCTGAGATTGCTTGCAGTGCAAGATAGCTCCTTGAATAGAATTTTCAATCTCTGAGCTCGAACTCGTGCTTCTCTTCAAAAACTGCAGCGGACGAAACCCCAAAGTAGTCGATGATTTGTTGTTTGAACTCTTCGCAGGTTGTCTCCTCATAGAAACCGAGAACGATCTCCTATGGCTCCCGGAAACAGAACAATTACTCTGTTTTTTAGGTCTCTCCGTTTTGATTTGTCCAAAAGGAGGCTGCACTCGCGAATACCTCAAAACCGATCCTTCATCAGCAACTCGTGACTCATCAGAACAACTTGATTTTCCAAAGAAGGATCTTAGATAAGCTCTCGAAGCTTTAATCTTCGTTCCAAGACTCGATTGTTTGATTAATCTCAGTTTCTTGCCCCAAGATTTCTTCTTCTCATCATCCTCCAATGAATCTGAATATTCGAGGAAATAGTCTTTAGGGTTAAGCTCTTTACTCACTTGACAAGACTCTGCCGGAGAGACGGTGCAAGACTCGAACGGAGTGTTGCTCGTCACCGGAGTTGTAACCGTTCCGGTGGCTAAAGGAGTGCTGTAGAATTCGTCGTCAAAAGTGTAATCTTCTAGAAGCTTCTGGACCATTTGGAGACGTGGAGGTAAGTGAAGAGGGAGAAGCTTCCCTTTGTAGAAGAGTTCGTCTGCAGGAGAAGTGGTTTTGTCTATCTCGAGAGGACAAAGATGAGACATTTGGAACTCGAACTCTCGAGGGTAGTTGTTGTTGTTGTTGAGAGTTTTGCGAACGAGGTTCGTGAAAGAAGTTACTTCCATGTCTATGTAATCTTCTTCAACATCACTGTCGCATAGCTGCTCTAAGTTAGCTGCCATTTGTTAATGTTTCTTCTTTGCGTATTATGTTTCAGTGATTCAGAGTCGAAGAGGTCTATTTTTATATATGCAAGGGAGAGTTAGTGTTAAGTCTTTGATTTGGTAAAGAGGGTACAACTGTGGACTGTGGACCAAATTGTGTTTTTATTTTACTTACATCTATGATAAACAAAAAAAGAATTAGGAATTAAATAACAATTTAACAAGCCATATTTCATATTTAATCATCGTCATTAATGGTGAGTAAAGCTTAAATTATGAAAGAACGAATAGAGAGACAAAGTTTTAGAATAAAAGAAAAGTATCTTATACAAAAAGTATTTATTTAATAACCCATCTGATAATTATTTTACTTATTGTGTTTCTATATGTGTATTTGGATTTTAAATTTGGACAAGGACGACAATGAGAGACAGTAATCTTGGTAGAAGCCCACGTGTTTGATATCTTTTCTGTCTTATTGGTTAGTGGTTTACTCAAGCAATAAATAAATACATCAACATTAACCAAATATGATCAACAATATGATTATGTCGTGACTCGTATGATGCATTGATAATACAAAGATATTTAAATATATATACACGGTAATATGTTTGCATGTTTGCTTCTTCTTCTTTTTAGCGTTTATTTATCATTTTCCACTGATATTAATTTGTATAATGTGGAAATCTTTTATTTTGTTATTAGCAAAGTCACATCCCATTGTTCTTTTACTTTACGATGTCCCAGACATTTTACCTGATTCGGGGGTTTAATTACACCATTTTAAGTGTCATCTCCATGATATATTTATGAGAAATTCGTTTTCTATTTTTTTTTTGTTAATTTTATGATATAGTACTTTTCTAATCATCCATTGACAAAATATTTCTTTATAAACTTACATTATGCGGTTTTAACTAAATTCGTTTGAGTTTCGACAAATACTTTTGATCGAGTGTAAAATATTAAAATTTGTTCGCGTTTGGGTAGGAATTAAACCATAATTTATAGACAGCATTTGGATGATTTGAGCTTTGATTGTATTTTTTAAAATGTATTTGTTATGTCGAATTGTTTCTGAGGAGCTATTGATTTACATAATCTTTTGTTTGTATACACACATAACAGAAAATTTTGTAACATAACAAGTAGGCTTACTTATTTGATATGACACATCCATTTGAGACTTTGAGGGATGATGCTATTCAGAAAATGCTCTGTCAACTTTAGTTTCTCACACATCCAAGTGAGATACAAGATGAAGAAGACTTGTATGAAGAAGAAGAAGAGCCAATAAGTATTGGTGTTCCATGAAACATATCTGAGAGGTAGTTCTCCAAGTTATCAGGCTTAAACCTCACCAGCATCTCTATGTTTCTCTCCTGTCTCAGCGTTGGGAAGTATTTCTCATAAAACTCTCTGTATTGCGGTACAAGTTTCCTTGCTATGGAAACCTTAAGCTCGTCCCTCAGTTTCGCATCCGGTATGACGCAAGATGATTGTTTCATGCACGCTTCTTCGAATGCCGCTTGAAATCTCTTGAAATGTGTTTTGACCTCCTCTGGTGATAGTGTGTTGTTGGTTTTCTCTGGTAATGATAAGAAAACATTGGCCCACGTTGCGATCTCGTAGTTGGCAGCATAGCTTCTGAGTTTTGCGTCGTGGTTGGCGAGCCAATCGTCTCCGAGGAGGTTCCTGAGGTGAGTTGAACGAACGGTATTAACCACGAATTGAATGTTGTTGACGAGGAAGGGGTAAGAGAGGAAATATTTTGGTGCATCAAATCTTGAAAGCTCCGATTTTGTACCTATCGATACTCTTATGGTATGAAGGTTTCATCATCCTTATTGACTCATCTTTCAAATCAACGCATGTGTTTTTAATATATATAATGAGCTTCGGTCAAATGTATACTGATAATCATTTTTTTCAATAAATCACTTTAGTTAACGGTAGAGCCATTGTATTTGCAAGTGCTGTATCACTATCTAATGAAGAATTCACTAAATCTTGACTAATCAATATTTTCCCATTTTATTGGAGATACCGAACCAATTTCGGAATCGGAAACTGTATTCTCTTTCTGAATTCTGGTATAAACAGAGTTTTAAAGATAAACTCTTTGGTTTTGCTGATTAGAGAACCATTTAATTCCACAAATTCAAACCAACAGAAAACGATCAAATGCACATATATATACGATCATTTGGGTAGTGCTAGTTTAAGATATGATCATTTTTACCAGTCTTGCGAACAAATACAGTCTTTAACTCACAGCGGATAACAATAATGCGTTCTGAATTAAATTCTTTCATTAAGATGAGTATTTCAAATCTTTAACAGGGACAGAATAAAAGGCCAACTCACGCAAAAGCTAAAATTCAAAACACAAAGATTGATGTGATTAAGAAAAGCTTACACCTTAATAGCATACTTTCTTATTGGAAAGTACATTTCTTTCTTCTTCTCCCTTTCTGTCTTCAGCGATGCCTGTTTAAAGCAAGCCAGCAACAATTCATTCAGTATAAACACACCAAACGTTCATATCAGTTTGGCTATACTAAACACAATGCAATAGACCGCGAGATATGAACCAAACAGAATTTTGGAGAAGACAAAAGTGTAGCAGAATGGACTTTACCTGATGCTTGGTGAGTCTCCTCCTGATGGCTCTAGTCTTCTTGGGACGAAGATCAAGAGGCAAAAACTTCTTGGTCTTGTATGCCTCCCTTAGAGCAGACTTTTGTTTCTGTGAGATCACTGTCAACACCTGAGCGATCGACTTCCTCACCACCTTGCTGAAAACCAACAGAAACATAGCTCATTTGAGATCAATGTGATTAACAATTCAGTGTCGGAACGACTCTAGCACCGAAGAACTAAGATAAGTAAGCTACTTGACAGCAGCCTTAGCTAAACCATAAACTACGCTATAGAGTATGATTTTGAATTCATCACGATCAATATATACAACACTCAACATGGGAAAAATGGAATCTTTTTATAAGAAAATCAGTCCAGTAAGAGAAGTGGAAACACATACATCTTAGAGAGCTTATTGGGAGCACCTCCAGTGACCTTGGCGACGCGAAGAAGAGCAAGCTCCGCCTTAAAATCCTTCAACTGGGTCGAAAGATCAGCTTTTGATTTCTCCCTCAGCTCATGAACCTTAATTCTTGCTGTTCAGATTCCATTTCACAACACAAAACAAAACTCAATACCCAAAAATTAAATGAAAGCAGATGTTACAGTCGAAAAGTTTCAGAATGTTAGGCTCTGCTTACCCATTGCGTCTTCGAGTTCTCTGGCTTACCTTACTCTCTTGTGGGGTGTGTGTTATAAGTGATCAGAAACCCTAGAGAGAAAAATGAAGACGATGACGGCTAAGACTTTAGATGGGATTTTAGGTTATGTTTATTTGGGCTTTGACTGTGGGCAATATTAGTGGGCCGATTTTGGTATCATATGGGCCAAGGCTCTAATAGTTTCACAACGTGATCTGATTGGGAAAAATGGAAACCTAACTTCCAAATTTTCAAAAGACAAGACATGTTTCTTAACTGTTTTGTTCTTTGTTATAAGTAAGATGGCTATTTAAAATACCAAATTTTATTTTTAAAAAATTATATATTTATTTTGTACACTATTTTCTTTTACCAGATTTTTCGCTCATAATCTTTTATGGTACTTATCATGAAATTAAACTACCAATCTTGAGTATTTATAAACTACTAGACAACCAATCTCCTTTAACAAAAGATAGCAAAATTTTAATAATGGGATATTCTTTAAATTAAAGTCTTAATTCTAGAATTTTTTTGTGCAATTTTCTTTCTTATATCTTCTATGTTTCATAAAAGAAATTAGAGGGGAGTAAAAAAAATTCTATAGAAAATAACTATTCATATAAAGATATAGCTTAGATATAGCACTTTGCATGTATTCAAGTGGTTGTTTTACAATACACGGTTTTGAGATAAAATCTAATTTAAGTTGAATTTTTTTTATCTGGAATTAGATTTAATGAAAGAGTAAACTTTAGAGGAGTTTTAATTGAAGACGTTATCGTAATTTATAATGTGATAGAAAAGTGTAATTATGAGTAGGGTGATGACAATTACCTCTAATAAATAGGATGATAATTGTCAACAAGTTTACACAAAGACATAAATACATGTATATCCATCCCTAGATTAAAGATCCAAAAGACAAGTTGATAATCACATGCCACTAAATAATGACTCAATTATAGTATTTGCCATTTGGTCAAATGAAAACAAAAAAATAAGCTAAACCGGTCAAGCACCAACGGCTAAAGCATTCATTAATGAAAAAAAAAAAATCTTGGACTTGTTCGAAGTCACTTCTGACGTCATCTACAACGAAAAAATCACACAAACACTTAACTCGTGTCAACGATCTAATCATCTACATATCCAGAACGCTGCGTTTAAGGCGGCTTCCCCTATTTTATGGGGCCACTTGATTCCTTCTTGAGTCTTGACTTTTCTCTTTTCAGGTCCTATAAATTGGAAAGCAATCGCTCTCTTCGTTTTCATCATAAACATCTTTTGAAAAATATCTTAATCTCTTAGTCAAAACAGAGCATCATGGTTATGTATAAAGAGGTTTGTCTCTATTATATATGCTTACCAGCTCATGTCAAGCTATATCATATCATACAACTGTAAAAAAAATGGATTAAAATGTATATTTTTGCAGGATTATGTGTTGAACTCACGAGGCATGAAGTTGTTCACTTGTGTATGGAAACCGGTTAAGCAAGAACCAAAGGCCTTGCTCTTCTTCTGCCATGGCTACGCCGTGGAATCCAGCATCACCATGAATAGTTTCGTCTCTCGTCCTTTCTTTTTTTGTTTGGTTAAATATAATCTTATAAATTTTACATATTTATAAATGTTATTATGGGATTAATCAGGCACAGCAAGGAGACTAGCCAAGGCCGGCTTTGCAGTCTATGGAATGGACTATGAAGGGCACGGAAAGTCCGAGGGATTAAGTGGTTATATCAGTAACTTTGATGATCTCGTTGATGATGTCTCTACTCATTACTCTACAATTTGTGGTAATCTATTCTAAAAAAACCTTAATTATATGTTTAGATTCTTATTAATTTTATAAAAGAAACATGTTTGTTTAACGAGAAAGAATTTTTTGATTAAAATTGAAGAGAAAGAAGAGAATAAAGGGAAGATGAGGTTCCTACTTGGAGAATCCATGGGAGGAGCAGTTGTGTTGCTCTTAGCTAGAAAGAAGCCTGATTTTTGGGACGGTGCCGTTTTGGTCGCACCCATGTGTAAGGTACATGATTCTCCCTATCCCTTTCTATTTGGTTTTTAGTGTATTCTTTTTACAGTTGTTGTTTCTTAGTTTTTTGTTTTTGTTAGTGATCATTTTTTTAGAATATCTTTAGTAATTGTTACTTTAAAAAATTGACAACTTGAAATTGTGTGATTGATTTGGCATTTTAGCCTTGGCCGACAATATAAAAAGGGTATATTTTAAACGATATGAAAACCCAAAAAAAAATTCTTGTTTTAATATGTCTTCAACCATGTTTTAAAGATTATGCATAAAATTGATATTTGATTATTTATTAAAGTGAGAATAAACCACAAAATTTCAACAGCCATATCTGTTTTATTCGATTAGCAACAGATATCTTTGAAATAGTGAGATCACCCTTCCTTATCTTATCTCCTAGTTTCTTCAAATAGTAACAAAATTTATAATTGTTAGACAAAACCTCACAATCGAAAAATGTATATTTAAAGCATATATGCGAGAAAAGGATAAAAAGTTCTGCTTATAGAACTTGAGAATTGACATTCTACATGCCTCTAATTAACTAATATACCCTAACTAAACATATTCCTCTCTAATTAAAACACGATAATCAAAATAATTTCTATAAATTATCTTACAAAAATTATACTTAATACATTCTCTTGTAAGTTTTTCTTTTGGCTAGAAAACACAATATTCAATGCCAGTATCTTTTGTATTTATTTTTTATGAAAAACTGAAGTTAAATACAATTACTTTAAAGTTTTCTAAAAAGCTCTATTCGTATAACTACATTAGAAAGCCTAATATTTTGTCTATACCAAAAATAGATAACTAAGATATTCGTTATTTTTTTTATTTGAGCAATAACGAATAGTCCACATATATAATTTTTTGTTTCTCCATCTAATATTGTGATCACTGTTGTTATGTACAGTTAGCTGAAGAGGTAAAGCCACATCCAGTAGTGATCTCAATTCTCATAAAGCTTTGTTGGCTTATCCCAACGTGGAAAATAGTTCCAGGAAACGATATTATTGACATTGCAATTAAAGAACCCCACATCAGAAATCAGGTGATTGATTATGATCTGCTAAAGTTTACTTATATTATTAATTTTGTTATATTATCATATACATATGATTCTTATGATTTTTACAGGTAAAGGAGAACAAATATTGCTACAAAGGCCGACCTCGCCTCAAAACCGCCTATGAACTCTTGTTGGTCAGCTTGGATCTCGAGAAGAATCTTCACGAGGTTTTAATTTTTTTTAAGTTATAGTTATGGACATATATATATTTGGTTATAATGAAGCAAAACATCTTACACAACTTGATAATTAATTAGTTAACTATGGCTTTTGAACTAGGTATCGATTCCTTTCATTGTTCTTCACGGAGAAGATGATAAAGTGACGGACAAAAGCGTAAGCAAAATGCTATATGGAGTGGCTTCAAGCTCCGACAAAACATTCAAGCTTTATCCTAACATGTGGCACGCTTTATTGTATGGGGAAACTCCTGAAAATTCAGAAATTGTATTTGGTGATATCATTAATTGGCTGGAGGATAGAACCTCTAAATCTAACGGAAGGTTAGAGAGTGAGGTCAAACATAAGCATGATAGATTGTTGAAGCATAAATAAGTGAGCGATATAGCATGCTTTTTTAAGAAGTTATATACTCATATATGTTACATTCAAAGATACTTGCCAAATACATGAATAGTGAAATAGTTTATATTTACGGAAAATTTCAAAAGTTCACAGCATAAAAGCTTGTTAATAAAACCTCAGCCACATGTATATGTAGATAACACAGATTCAAGATGATATATTAGGTCTTTTTTATATGCACTACTTTTGGGCTGAAAACTCAATAAATGTATACAAATTCAACGCCGTAGTTTTTGAAACCATACACAAAACAAGAAAATTCGCTAACAATTAAAGCTATATTTGACATTACATATATATATTTTTTTATTTCAAGTGTTTTGAGATGAACTGACTAAAAGTCAGAAACGTTTCTTTCGACGCCATGTGCTATTGTTTGGGCCGAAGAAATATGGGCTTCCAGAATGTTTACGGAGCCCAATAATGCGGTCAAACCAAACCACTAGTTCAAAATTTGACAAGTTTTGATGTTTTTTTCTAATTTCTATTTGGTCCTAATTCTAGTTCTTTTTCATATATTTTCTCTATTCTAACAGTTTCGATTTAATGAAACACTCACTATCTTAATCTAGACATATAGTTTTATTCTTTACAAAATATGATTATTATCCCCTAATTAAAAACTATAGCCAAATTAACACACAGTGATAAACAGAGGATTGAAGGAAATACCTTATTAGAGAAACAGTAATTACAACAAGACCTTTAGATATACATATACTCCTAACTTTTGATCAAACAAAAAAAGACTCATAAATATTTCACGAGCTTTTCCTAATTGCTCTTTGCAATATGGTAACCAATAAGCGTTAGGGTGTTTTCGAAAGAGTGAGGAATTATTTTAGAATTTACAAAAGCTGGGGGTATCTTTATACTATTTTGAAAGTTGAAGGGGTGAATTACAAAAAAAAGAAAATGAAGTTGTTAGGGTCAGACGACGAAGCAGAGCTCCACAATTCTTCCATTTACCTTTCCTCAACTCTTGACTCCAAGAAAAAAAACGAGAGAAAAGAGAAATTAAAACTCATTGCCTGTTTTTACATTATGGTCAGTTAATTTAAAAATCTCTCGTTCAAATCTTTTTGATTTGTATGAATCTTAAAGTGCCTTTTGTTCTTTCTTTTTTTGCTCTAATTGTAATGATTTGGTTTTGGTGTACAGGCGAGTGAAACAGATGGCATCAAGTATGAAGAGGTATGTCTATATATGTAATGTATTAAGATCACCACATGATTGATTGATGATCATTATATATTTCCACATACGTAGAGTTTCATAAAGAACATTCGAGGATTGAAGTTGTTCACGTGCAAATGGCTACCAACAAACCAAGAGCCAAGGGCTTTAGTTTTCCTTTGCCATGGATACGGCATGGAATGTAGCATCACCATGAACAGTTCAGATCAACCCACTTTTTTTCTTTCTTTTTGTATATGTTTTATCAAAAGCTTTTACAATCCACGAGAGAGGACTAATATACATCCAAAAGTTCTTGTAGTTCCCACAAAAATTAGATCGAACATTTAGTAATGATTTTGAGATGAATATGATTGAAATAGGTACTGCGAGGAGGCTTGTGAAGGCTGGATTTGGGGTATATGGAATGGATTATGAAGGACATGGCAAATCTGATGGCCTTAGCGCTTATATCCCAAACTTTGACCATCTCGTTGATGATGTCTCTACTAACTATACAACTATTTGCGGTAACGTTGACTTCTGAAAAATAAAAATCACTTTATTAATTGATTGTTTTTTTGTGTGTGACAAAAAATGTTGTAGTGAATAAAACTATATAATTGGTGAATCAATTTGAATTTTTCTTCGTGGAACGTGTGATGATATATGGAAGCAACTGATGAATGAACAGCTTGATTTTTTTTTTAATTTATATATTTGAGATTATCAAATAAATTAAAGAAGTATAAATTGGTATATTAAATTTGGAATATGAAATTTAAATAGAGAGGGAAGAGAACAAAAGGAAGATGAGGTTTATGGTAGGAGAGTCAATGGGAGGAGCAGTGGTTTTGTTGCTAAGCAGGAAGAAACCTGAGTTCTGGGATGGAGCTCTTTTGGTCGCTCCAATGTGTAAGGTATTTCTCATCTTTTTTTAAAAAAAAATTTAGACTTTTTAAAATTATAGTTTTTCTTTCAATGAAAATGTGTATTTTAGTTGTAGATTGATGTAAATTAAATGCATATAAATTAAATGAAACAGTATGAAATGTGGAATATATGTATTTGTAATTTGTCACAGATCGCAGAAGAAATAAAGCCAAGTCCCTTTGTTATTTCGATATTAACGAAGCTTATCTCGGTTATACCTAAATGGAAAATCATTCCTACTCAAGATATCATCGAGATTTCATATAAAGAGCCAGAAATAAGAAAACAGGTATGTTTCTATATAGAATGGTAATCAAAGTAAATAGTATATATATAAAAGCTGTATAAGAAACTGATGAATATGCTTGATTTAACTTTCGTACACTTTGGTATGAGTAAAGGTTAGAGAAAATCCTTTATGTTACAAAGGACGACCACGCTTGAAAACTGCATATGAGCTTCTACGGATCAGCAACGATTTGGAGAAGAGACTGCAAGAGGTATATATATAATTTTACATATTCATCTCTTAATGCATTGATAAAATGGGCTCAAAGAGCATATTAGTGTTATAGATTGTAATAAAGTAAACTGGATATAGAATCAGTTATGGTTTATAACTTACAACTAATGCATACAATGATTATAGGTTTCATTGCCGTTTATGGTATTACACGGAGATGAAGATAAAGTAACAGATAAAGCAGTGAGCCAAGAACTGTACAAGGTTTCATTGAGCTCTGACAAGACCATAAAGTTGTACTCTGGGATGTGGCACGGTTTGCTCAACGGCGAGACTCAAGAGAACATTGAGATTGTCTTTGCTGACGTTATCGGATGGTTGGAAAAAAGAACTGGTTATGGAAATGATAAGCTTGAGTCGGAGCTTAAACACAAAAATGATGGTTTTCAAAAAATAGTCGTTTAACTTATTGCATTGTTTGACACATAAAATTGTTGTAATAAACTCCCGGTGTTGCTGCTATTGTGAATTTTACATGTTTAAAGAACATCAATGTCTTGAAAATCAGACTTTCATCTAGTCTGATTTAAAATGAGATTTGATGTAACATGTCCACTAAGATTCAAGACTAAACTCTCTGTTTCGGCTTGGTTTAGCTGATCACAATGGAGACATTCTAGTCGTGAGAGAGCATTGTAACTATCTGAAGCAACTCTTCAAAACCCCTTCCTTTAGGAAGACCTTCCAATCTTGCGACCATCTTCTCTAATGTCTGTGTGTGTGTGTGTGTCTCAGCATAAGTTCCATGAACGAAGCCACCTCCTTAGACTTCTAATCAAGTATATGTGAAAATCAATTTTCTCAAGTTCTAGGAAAAATTTCTAATGCTATTTTTTTATTAATGAATTCCTTCTTTTGTTATAGGAGGCACATGTCTATTGGTCCCCCGCTATCAAATTAAAACGCTGTCGTATTATCGTATTTGCAAAAACTCTGCCCAATATAAACAGAGCCGTACAGCAAATTAGATATCTCTTTATCTTAAAACTTCTTCGTCTCCAACAAAATTAAAAAGAGAGAAAGAGAGAGATTTCACTCAACCTCTTCTTGAAAATGGTCAGTTACGTTAAGATCTAATACTCTCTGGTCTATGTCTTTTTCAGACCATATCTGAAAATGTATTAATTTGCCGTTCTTGTAATATAATTTGGGTTTTTTTTTGGTATGCAGGGAAGTGAAACAGAGAACATCAAGTACGAAGAGGTATGCATGTGTTTATGTTACTGAGTAATAATTGGATGTATTAAGATCTTTACATGGATATAGGAATCTGAGTTTTAAATGATAACTATAATATGCAGAGTTTCATTAAGAACACTCGAGGAATGAAGCTTTTCACGTGCAAGTGGTTACCAGCAAATCAAGAGCCTAAGGCTTTGATCTTCATCTGCCATGGATATGCAATGGAATGCAGCATCACCATGAACAGTTGAGATTAGCCCACTTGATGATCTCAATACATATATGTAGTCATTAAATTATCGAAGCTTTATAAATGCTTCTGAGATGAATATGATTGGATTAGGTACTGCGAGGAGGCTTGTGAAGGCAGGATTTGGGGTGTATGGAATGGATTATGAAGGACATGGCAAATCTGATGGACTTGGCGCTTATGTCCCAAATTTTGACCATCTCGTTGATGATGTCTCTGCCCATTACACAACCATTTGCGGTAAAGTTGACTTTTATAGGGCAAACTTGTAATATCGACTTTTGAGTGCTTATCTCTTGGAAACGGTAACACTGGACTCACGATGGAAACCACTTTTTATTTACCATTCGCAAGTTGTAATGTAATGTACATAGAAAAATATAAAGTATTACCCAATAGTAAAAAATGTTTTCGAATTGATGTTTTTGGATGAAAGTAACCCACATACAACCTTTTTGTCGTCTTACTTATTTTCACGTTTTTTTTGTTTGTGGTTGGAATAATTAGAGAGAGAAGAGAACAAAGGGAAGATGAGATTTTTGTTAGGAGAATCAATGGGTGGAGCAGTGCTTTTGTTGTTGCACAGGAAGAAGCCTGAGTTTTGGGATGGGGCTGTCTTGGTTGCTCCAATGTGTAAGGTAATATTCACTCTCTCATGCTTCTATTTTTCTTTTGGGTACCTAACAAGAAGTTCGCATTCATAAGGAAAAAGAAAAAATAAAATGGAAACTTACAAAATGCATATATATGTTTGTGTTCTACAAAATTTTTTAGAATTTATTGAAAGTAGAAAGTATATTGAACGTATAGCAAAGAAGTATGAGGCAGCCTTGCTTACATTTTGAGAGATTATTAGTATAAAAAGTATTATTAGTAGGTAAAAATGAGGAAATCAAGTTGTTATATGGACATCAATTAGCATTGTATTTGTTTTTATAGAAGTTAGTAGCCAGCCTGGTTTGTATTTTTAAAAGGTGAATTTGTCATAGGTAGTTTATTATCTTGGTTGTCAGTTTTCAAACGGGTCATGATGATGTGAAAGATGCTGAATTATTAGTTGATTTTTAATCAAATATTAGTAAGACAAGTGTGTGAAATTCAACCTCTTAAAGCATGCTAAAAATAATGAGGGAAAAAGTAAAGAAATAAAGATGAAGCATAGCCAAATACTGTAGCTTGTAAATTAGTTAAGTACTGGCATTAAGTGTATGAAGGAACTATGCAA
Source organism: Schrenkiella parvula (assembly GCA_000218505.1). Lineage (NCBI taxonomy): Eukaryota > Viridiplantae > Streptophyta > Magnoliopsida > Brassicales > Brassicaceae > Schrenkiella > Schrenkiella parvula. The sequence goes on along the minus strand of CM001190.1, from coordinate 9,074,865 downwards.
GCAAGCAAAATTCATAATTTGTATATTCTCAATTTGCAATCCCAGCTATGCAATATGCATAAATATTATTATTTGATAATTAGGTGCAGATGTATTATTTAGAAGAGACACGTTTAAATTATTGGAGATGGTTGGATGAATATGACAAAACCATAGTATCACTAATTCCACTTGTTTTGTATATGTCACAGATCGCCGAAGAAATGAAACCAAGCCCTTTGGTTATTTCGGTATTGTCGAAACTCAGCGGACTTATTCCCACGTGGAGAATAATCCCTGGCCAAGATATTATTGAAACTGCTTTTAAGCAGCCAGAAATTAGGAAACAGGTATGTACACATTTTAAGCACGTGCATGGTAATATAGTAAAAATAATAGAGAAGGTTAAAAGTTAAAACGTATGAGAGTCATGACACTGTGAAATGATTAAAGGTTAGAGAAAACCCTTACTGCTACAAAGGTCGTCCACGCTTGAAGACTGCTAATGAGCTATTGAGGATTAGCACCGATCTTGAGAAGAGGCTGAATGAGGTATATACGTATATACATTTTGTTTCTGATAGTGAGGAGGCTTAGCTTGTGCATCAATTATACCCTTGGAGGCTAACAAATCTGGTTTCTGGAGATAAACACGACGAAGTTCCTTGGTTGGAATCACCGTGAAACCAGAATTGGACTTTTGGATAAACCCTTTTGGTTGGTTTTGCCTCTCAATAACTCTGAACTTTTCTTGATGCAGAGGATGAAATAACCCATTGAAACGCATCGATCTAGCAATCACAGAAGATCTAATTTCCTTACACTCCATCTATTTCGACTTCACACACCAAAAGCTTAAGAAATGGCAACTCTTCAAAAATCAACACATACCCAGAAATTGAAATGGAGTAATAATCTGCACAATAATACAAAAAAGTTTCAATCGAGGAATGACAAATCAAGAACGATCCTTGAAAACGAAACTCAACAACAGAGATAAAGAGAGATCAAATCTAGAAAGGGAGAAAGTAAATGTAACTTTTTTTTCTTTTAAGTAAAGATCATCAAAGATTCGTTGCAGATCCCATCAACGAAAAGAACATTTAAGATTGACTTTTCGAAATAAACACGAGATTGATAAATTTGAAATGCAAATGAAATTAGGTCAACAAGATTGATTGAAGAGAAATGCAAACTAATTTTTGAAGAGAAGAGGAAAACGGAATCTGCGTCAGTTACACGAAATGGTTTTGGCAATTTAATAATAAGACTCCAATAATATTGGCATGGGGCCGTCAAAAAATTATACATGCAAACAAAATTACGTATGTCACTCAGTCGGATTTTTGTTTTTTAATTCCCTCGTCGAAGTTTTTTTAAATTAACAATATCTTATATCTCAAATAAAAAATAACACACAATATGTTACCTTATATGCACAATTGTTTAACAATTTTCAATCGTATGTTATTAATATATAGTTTTTTTTCCCCTTAGGCTACGAAGTAATTGTTTATGTTCAAGTATAAGGTCTTTATATTTTAATCTAATAACTTAAATTGAGTACAAATTTAATTATTCCCTAAAAACTATAGTATATATTTTTTTTAATATGGAAATTCAATAATAGAACCACAAATCTGGTAAAGGATGTTATAACTTAAAAGGCAAAATATAAATTGACATAAAAGAAAAAAGCTAGAAAAGCAACATATTGAAGAAAAAAATATACTAAAACAGACAACTACATTATTACTCACATATGCACTTTAACGTATATTTCTAATGATCACGCGTTAAGATTAGTATATTACCATTTTATTTTGTTGACTTATTTTAGTGCATTGCTCCGATGATGCATTCAATCGCATTGTCTTTGTGTTGGCAATAATTACAATGTTCAAGTTTTAAAGAAAAAGATTATAAAAAATTTAAAAATGTATATGGAAGGTAAAAATAAAATATACGAATTCTAACTTTAAAAGGAAAAAAATTGAAAATCATAAAATAAAATATCATACAGAAAATAACAGAACTTATCACATGGATTCCTCAACATATTGGGCTCGGTTTGGGCTTTTCGAATATTCTTCAATTCATGAAACAGATCACAAAACCGAACGGACAATGAGTTGGCTCGTTTAGACTAGAAATGATCCCAATGCTGTGATGATGACTGTTATAATAGAGATGAAATGACTTCTCTCTAAAAACCAAAAAGCAAAATGGTTGATGACACTTCATAATTTATCCCTTTCCACCTTGTGTTACTGCAACCAAGTCTTCAACTGTCACTGGCTTGTGCATCTGCAGTCAAACCAATGTTCTCAAGCAAGTTAGAAACACAAAAACAAGACCGCATGAAACTTATGAACCAGTCAAAAAGAGATGGATGGGAACTGTATACTCACCGCTTCTGCAATGCTGAACCAATGAAAAGACCGCAAGAAAGTATCATCTTTTGAAGGAAGACTATCATGATTCCAATATGTCATTTTGTCAAATGTGGCCTTCACTTCCCAACACGGATTATCCTCTGTGGCACTACAAGCTTTTCTCTTTCCATTAGCATTTCGGTTACTGGCTTGTCCAAGCACAAAACCTGAGGGTATAACAATATAAGAACATGCCAATTGCTAATGAATAGTGATTAAATAAAACATAAATTCTCCAACATCAAAGAAAATCTTATAAAGATAATCTTATAGAACATACATCACAGTAAGATTTATCAACACATCTTAGAGAATTTGTCTCAAAACTCTCTAACTAAGAACTCCATAAAAATGAACTTGTTTCCAGAAGAAATACAAAAGTTTTCTCCTTTTCATCAGGGAAAAAGAAGAGAAGACGTACCAGAGTAGCCACTAGGGAGTGAGATAGTTGCTCCCTGCAACTTCCTTCCTCTGAAATGAGCTTCTTCCATTCTTACTCCATCGATCTCAACCTCTACGGTTACATAACTACCACATTAATCTTGCCATATAAACTAAGGGTTGTATGAAAAGTACATAATTATAATATACGTAATACATGTTTCTCTTACCACTGGATTTAGGCTTGAAATAGTGGGAAACTTGAACAGGACCATCGAATCTAATCCGGCAAGGGAGCTGATGAACTTGACTGCTGATATCCGCAATCGAGGTTTCATCTGAAGCAGCCCTAAGGTCTATGGTTCCCATCAAGTCTACTTGGATAAATTCCTTCGATTTCTGTACCAAAATTTGTCAAAAGTGGTCAAGTGTTGAAGAATAAAATAACAAGATGGTGACTTCAGCTTGTAAAGTGATTGTGCAGCTGTATCATGATTGGAACAAAAGCAATTGATAAGATTTCAAACGCTTAGCAGGTAGTTAGGAAACAATGGTGAAACCCCAAACCCAATAAAAAAATGTCAAATTTGATCATCAATTTCTCTAGACTTTACCCAGTGAGTGCTGTATAACTAAATCACAGGAAAAGAAAATAATTTGCCAGGAAATATGCCGATTAAAACGCGTAATTGACTAAAATTTGCTTCTATATTCTTTCTCAGTGTACATCAAACCATAAAGTATCAATTTTTGATACATGACAGATCAAAACCAAAAGAAGAACCCAGCAGGAGCCACAGAGGGAACTAAAAATTCCCAGAAAAATTCATCAGAAAATTACCTTCTAGAACCAGAGTTTTGAGTTCTATAATTCGTACTTTTGTCTCACCGGAAAAAAAAGAGATCGACCTATTTAGTGCCACCAATTTGGTCAGAAGATTTAAACCCTAAAAACAATAGAGAAGACAACAAAAAGGGATATCACGGAGTGTTCAAATGGGCACGTCCCCATGCTAAATATTATACTTGCATACTAAATTTTATATTTACATACGCAAATTCTATATTTTTCAATTTCTTTATATCTTTACACTTTTTACACTGATTCATATTAATGTCATTTGTTGATTTATAAGTTTCAGATCCATCAAAAAAAAGAGATTTGGGAACTTCCATGAAAATATCTTAAAGGAAAAGACATCTTATAACTGAATCATTTAAAAAAAGTTTGTAACAAACTGAAACTCATCCAATTTTAAAGGATGTTCTGTAGGGAGAGATTTGTTCACTATTTCTTTTTTTCCTGACTTACAAGAGGAAAGTTTGTAATTTCATGGAAAGAGATTTTTAGCTATTTCCTTTATTTTTCTCAACCCAAAACAGAAAATTACAAAATTTTGCTTAGTTTCTTTTTTTTTGTTAATATAGAGACCGACAAGCTAAACCACCTAAGAGTAGCTCTTGGAGAGGAGATGCACAGTAAATAGTTTACCCGAGTCACTAAGGCCTGAATCCATTACTAGTGGGTTGGAACACAGATATCACTTGGCATCACTTGAATTGAACATAAGATAATTGATTTTTGTAATATCAATGTCAGAGATTGGATCTATAGGCCTCTCATCCCCTTCCTCCATCTGAGGATCAAATTCCCCAGGTTCTCGACTGTACTCATCTACCATTAGAACAAACAATTAGAGTTTCACCAAGAATATCATCATTGCAAGCCAAACTTCAAAAAACCACACACCATGCATATATTGAATATTGGTAGATAGCTTTTTTGGTTAAACCATGCAAGCCTCAAGAGAGAGATGCTGCAGACACTCACCAAACAAGATATTGAGAGAGGTTGGGTGTGGAGTGGCGGTGAAGTTGAGACCAATGTAAAACGCCAAAGCTAACACCAAAGTCACCATCAGATACGTCTGCATAACCAACACCCAGTACCTGCTTGGGTAGTAATGGATCCCTATAGACTCCAACAGTTTATCTGGTACGTATGCCCACACCAAGAAGATCACTATGGCAACAACAGTCGATATGGACCCTACAAAACCATACACCTCTGAGGGTTTAGGTCCATGCACTTGTGATGCTCTGAACGGAGATGCCCTTATGCTGTCTGAATCCTGAAAATCGGGCTTTTGTTTCTTTCTCTTCGAGAAGCTTAGAACTCGTCTTGGACTATTCACTGAGTGAGCTTCTTCCATGTTTTAGACAAAGGAAGCGTCTGAGAAATCACCGCAAGATCACTGGGAGTTTAAACAGAAAAAATCGACTAGATTCCAACTTGGAAGATTGTAAATTAATTCTGTAAGATCAGGCAAACAAAAATCAGGCATATGGCAGAGGTTTGAGAGAACACATTTTAGAATTGAGATGATGCAGTTGTGTGCTGTTCAGTTGGATGATCCATTCAGATGATGCAGTTGGGTGCTGTTCGTTTTTATTTCTAAAACATTTGGATAAATCACATCGATGCAGCTGCGTTTGTTTAAGGCAATTTTCTAAAGTTAAATCTGCATCCAGATGCATTTATTAAAGAAATGACTAAAATGTACATATTTTTATAATCTAATCATATTTTTATAATCTAATCATATTTTCATATTAATTATATTTTTTACTTTAATATTTATCATATTAATTTTAATTCTTTATATAAATTTTATATACAACTAAATAACTTAAAAGTTATTTTTTGATATTTATAAATATATTTATATCATATACTTTTATATTAATTTATAAATTAAAATCCAAATTTGCTTTTATAATATGATTTTGGTAAACAAATATCAAGACAACTAAAGAAAGAAAATTAAAACACATATATTTTTATGTTATGATAGACAAACATAAGCATTTATAAATAATATCCAAAAAAACAAATATCTTGAAAACTCAATAAAAAATAAAACACATGTTTTCACAGTTATTATTAAAAACAACCATTTCTGCTTTCATAAAACAAAAATAAAATCGCTATTAACAATTAATAAAGTGAAAACTAGAATCATATATGCAAGTTGATACAAACAACAGGAATGAAAAGAAGCTGTTTGTTGTATTTTTTAATCATTGTAGACATAAGAAGAGAAAGGATTTGAAATAGAAGTCAGCGCCAACAACACATGGCAACAAAAGGGTGGCACAAAGACATCTCCTCTAGCACGCAAAATAGGTTTACCCTCGCATCATCCATTTCCATGGCTAATTAAGTTATATATTTCTTATATGTTAGCTATAGTATTAATTGTATTTTCTTCTTAGGATTAAATCTACGATCAAACAATCAAACGGAATTCAAGCAATGAATCCTAAGAGCTACTGTCTCAGAAAATGAGATCAATGTTTCAAGAATACGAAACTAAAATAAGTCCAGAGATATATATGATGCAGATGCAGATGCAGAGTGGGTCTGATATGATAATGTAATTTCTTGTTTGAAACATCATGAGAAAGTCCTGATATAGCAAAATTTAGGTAATACTTACCTAGATTTCGAACCCCCAAATGCTTATCTAGGAAGAAAAGTACCAAATGAAGAAACCTACAACATGGAAAGCATACCAGCATAGGTTTCGTATCATTTTGTGACAATAAATACTATTTGTAACAAGCAAAATAAATTCTAACACTAGGAAAAGTTACACTTGCTAAAAAGATAAATTTAGTAAATACACTATCATTTGAATAAATAAACAGGTCACATAATACAAATCATTTGAATAAAACACTATCAAAGAAGACAAGAGAACATGAACATGAACACTATCAAATACAAACAGAAAGTGTAATGCAAACAACCTTACATGACATAATGAAAAGCATAGTAAAACCAAAAAAAGAGCTTATACTTGGATAGAAACATTCAAAAGATGAGATGGTTAAGATTGATGAGTCAACTCCGCATCCAAACGCATGTATTGAGTTTAATTAACATCATTCGAAGACAAATAACCACCCATCATTAGATCCTAATTAAGCCTAAAAGTCCATTGGAATAGATAAGTTCAGCTCAATTAGCTAACTATATATTCTTTCGCCATGCTCAAAAGTTAACTCCACTCTAATATATGTAAATGAGAAGTTGTAAATGGCATATATTACAAAACATAACATTTTGACTAACAAAGAGAACTGATTACAAAACCACAGACTATTGAATATTGAAAGACAACATTTTGATTAACGAGTATCACAATGGTACTCCAAGCAACATAAAGCAATAAAGCCAAAGTTAATCACTTTCAACAACTCACATAAAGCAACATAAGTTCCATTATCCCATAACCATAGAAAGAAAACCTAACTGAGAATTTCCTGTCTCACCAAGGAGAAATTGAAATCTGTGAGCTCTAAAAACCAAAGGGCTTTGCTTATATAAGAAGAAAAGAGAGAGGAGAAGCTTACCTCTTCAGTTCGCCTGCGAGAGAGAGAACTGTGACTGGCCGGAGAGAAATGTGAAAGAGGAAAGAGAGATGTGACTTAGTGTTTCACCGGAGAGAGAGATTCACGCCGGAGATAGATTCTGGCCGGTGAGAGAAGGAGTCGCCGGTGAGAGAAGAAGTCGTGATTTTAGAGAAGGAGAACAAAAAAGCAGCCGTGAGAGATGAAAGAGTAAAAAAGAAATAAAGAGATTAGGGTTTTCTTAATTTTTAAAGAGGATATTTTCGTCTTTTACTAATTTAGACAAAATTTCATCTGAGTTATCTAAAATTCTACTTGGTTGATGTTTTTATTATTTTTTACTTTTGCATATCTCATAACCTAGAATTAATGTAACGATAAATTTTGTGAAATTCAATATCAATAAAAATCAAAAAGTTAGGAACTAGGGGATAATTGGGGGATGGGGAGGCCCGCACGAGTTGAGTTCTGCAAAAGTAAGCAGCGTCAGCAACTCGGCCAGCCTATTTCCCTTCCATAAATTCTTGCGCCACTTTCTATGTTTTACGATTAGCGCTGCGACCGGCTCTCACCGCTCGCTTTGTTTTCCTTACTCATTAGTTTAAGGCAAATTTTAACTCTTCATGATCCTCGACCTTTTATACTGCCTTCCACGGAAGTCATGCGGCTCAGCTTCCCGATGTGGGACAAAAACAAGTTAGGTATTTTATTCCAAACCGAAATGGTTTATCCGGTTCGGTTTCGGTTCTGTCATAATTGAACTAATCTATCCGAACGGACTTATTGCACAGAATCAGACCGTTCATGGTTTGATTTTTATATTAATTGTTCAGATTGAGCAGTAGCCGACCGAACCAAACACTAATCAAAATCAAAATTATTTCGGTTATTGCACATCCCAAACAACACACTAAACCGAAATCTACCCATCCCAAACCTTCAGGCTGAATACTTTACACACACTGTTCAGGTCGGAGAGAAGTTACGATCATTTATGGTAAATGAAATACGCACGACAAAACTAGATAGTTACAGTGGTACTTGTCTACTAAAACAATGTGGTGAACATTAAGCTCTAAATATTTAGAAACGTAGAGATCTTCACCGCTTTTACGTAAGAAAAAGAGAACAGCTAACATTGGGATCTAGCGTGCTCTGGTTTGTGAGTGTACTCATAATCAAGATGCACAAAGGCTCTTTAGGAAACCTGGAAATCGTCAAAGTTTAGCTGCCATGAGCGGTCACCGTTACCGTGAAACTCGAGAAGCGAGATCCCTTCGTCGTCATCTGGAATAGCTGGCCCAACCATTAGATTGCGGCGCGAGAGATTTGGAGCGGGAGCTGATTTCGCATTAACGGTGAATGAAAGGAGGTAAGGAATTGGAAAATTTGAAGAGACGGCGAGGGTAATTTCGGCAATTCAAACAATCAATAGATCAGAGGAGGTTATACTAACTACGACTAGTGTGGTAGACGTATCAGTAACCACAGAGATACTTTGGACCAGCCCTAGAAAGAGTCCTCTTTATCAATTATCTTACGTGGCGTCTTCTCAATGGAGTTTAGTATCTCGCACCTAATTGGCGACGGCATCATGGACACGTGTACGTGAAACTCCAGTTGTACATCCCGTTACGTGGTCATTGCTAAACAATGTTGTTTTTAGACTTTTTTTTTTGAGGAAAACCACATAAACCAAATCGTAACCATATTTTGTACCAACCGTATATAAAAATCAAAAATTATAAAAAAATATATTAGTTATCTTTAAAAAAACTATTAACCCATGTTTTTAACGATAACCATATCAAAACTACTGGTTAATCGCAATGTTATAGTTTTAAATATAACTATTTAAAATAAAAATATATATGCTAAGTAACTAATTTTATATATATTTAGTAATAAAAAATTAAAATTATAAAATAAATTAAAATGATAGTAAAACTAAATTTTGAATGTTCTGTTGATATTATTTCTAAAAAATTATAATTATTTTTTAAGCACAAACAGTTTTACCAAAATAATTGAGATTTTAAAAAAAAAACAGAAATCATGTTATTATTGTGGAATGTGGATGCAATTAAATATCTAACTAACTATTGAGACCATCAAATATATATTATTAATTATATTTTAAAAATAATTAAATTGAAAATAAACTATAACTATTTAATAATGAAACAAAACAATTTCGTGATAAATAAACATTTCAAATATCAAGTTTTTAAATATAAAAAAAAATAATATAACGAAATTTCGTAATTGATTCGAATATAAGCTTCGAAAAAATTTGATATATTTTATCCGAAAACATAAATAGTCAAATATAAATTTTTTTATCAAGATAGCTAATTCTTATTATATTTCTATCAAAATATATAATTACTTAATTATAAATGGTGATATTAGCTATTTTATAATTATTAACCAATTGTAACTGTACTTAATCATAACAATATTAACTAAATTTTTAATTTGTAATCAAATGTCACTATTTTAAATGTATAATAAATAGTTAAAGTTAAAAAAAATTAACCATAATCTCCTGTTAAATAATTTTAACTGCATTAACCGGAGTCATGTCTAGGTGAAATTGCCATTTGGGCTTTAACAATATTGGTTATCGTGAAAAGGCCCATCGTAACATTAAGGGCCCAAGTAACTAGGGTTTCGGCCACTCTCTTTTATCATCGCCCTCGTGACTGCCACAATAAAAGTGTCGGCCGCTGCAAAGTGAGTTAGGGTTTCAGCTGCTTCACCTCTCCAGGTTCGTCTGTCTTCCTCCTCCGTGTCCTTCTTCACTGCTTCTTACGAATGACTCATTGTCAAATCTTCTTTATGTAAGCTTTTGTACATTTCATTTTATGGTTTCTAATTGAGTTGGTTTTTTTTTGCTGGGTTTCCATCAAATTTGACAGATTTTGAGTGGGAAGGATTGTTAAGAGCAATGTCTCCGGCTAAAGGTACGGTTTTTTCGTTGATAATCCGATTCTCTATATGTTCGTCTTGCTGAATATGTACTGGACTTCAGGGATTTGGATCTTTTACAAGACATGTTAAATCCAAACGCTAATAACTGGTCTTCGATTAATGTTTGATAATCACGTTCCGTAAAGTATTTAGCTTTCTGGTTAGCTCCACTTAGTTTTGTGTCATTTATATATCAAAGTAAATTTGAGCTGCATATTAGGCTTTCTGTCAATTAGCTTCAACCTCTGTAAAATTGATTTCATTTTTTTCTTGTATTTCGTTTTGCAAATGATTTCATGTTTGAAGGATATGCATTCTAAGTTACTAAAGCTCTCTCATGTTATTATGCAGTTGATACCACGAAGAAGGCCGACCCGAAGGCCAAGGCTTTGAAGGCTGCAAAAGCAGTGAAATCCGGCCAAACCTTCAAGAAGAAGGACAAGAAGATTAGGACAAAGGTCACCTTCCACAGGCCAAAGACTTTGACCAAGGCCAGAGATCCTAAGTACCCAAGACTCAGTGCAACTCCAAGGAATAAGTTGGACCATTACGGAATCCTCAAGTACCCACTCACCACTGAGTCCGCAATGAAGAAGATTGAGGACAACAACACTCTTGTCTTCATTGTTGATATTCGTGCTGACAAGAAGAAGATCAAAGATGCTGTTAAGAAGATGTATGACATCCAGACAAAGAAGGTCAACACCCTCATCAGGTAGGTCAAATGATATTTTTCTTTCTTGGCTTGTGAGTTTGATTGTGTTTCATACATATTTGACAATGGTATTTGGTTTTGTTGCAGGCCTGATGGAACGAAGAAGGCTTACGTGAGGCTGACACCGGACTATGATGCTTTAGATGTTGCTAACAAGATTGGCATCATCTAAGTTTATCTACTTCTGCAATTATAAAACAGACTTGTGGTTTTGTCTCTCGTAGTCTCAGTTTTGCTTTAAGTACCATCATCTGGTGATTGTAGTATTTGGGCAAAAACTTTTTTTTTACAATACATTCTTGTTGCAGCTTATTGTTGAATTCAAGTTCTATGTTTTTGGCTTCTCAACAATCTTATCGTAAAACTCTCACAAACTTTTAAAATACCAACATATACACATTCAATATCTTCTCTAACCGGTGATCTTACTAAGTGGATGGGTTAATCGTATATCGATTTATCACCACATATTTGTTTGGATCTTTCACTATCATTTATCCACATGTTAATGAATGGAGAAAACTGAGAAATTATAGAAAAGGAGAAACCTCTTATCCGAACAGACAAAACTAAGGCAATGATCATTGAGCATCTAAAGTTTTGCAAGTTGTAGCCATTATGGCAGTCTCTTCACTCTCAATCCGCTATTGTGTCTCACCATCAATCTCTCACAAGGTTTACATAACAACACTGCTCTTCATCTTTATCTCGATTTCTGATATCATTATTGTTCACTGATTATACACATTTTCGTACCAGACAGATATTCTCTGTCCAAATCCATCAATCAAAGCTTGCTGTTCACTTTCATCCGGCAACAATCTTGACTCCTCGAAGAATAGTAAGAAAATAAGTCTTCTTGACATTGTACTTCTCGTATTACACTGGCCTGTGAATTGATTGACATTAGGCTGCTTTATATTAACGCTTGAATAGCTGACGAAAAAGGAAGCGGAAGCAATTGGAAGAGAAGGCAAGCTCTTGTGGGAGTAGGAACCTTATTGGCAACTTCACGTCCAGCAACTTTGCTTCTTGCTGAAGGTAATCTGCCACAAAATAGCTTCTTTTATTGTCTCTCTTCTTCATTGTTTTGGGACCAAAAGCATAACTTTGTTTGGCCATATAATACTTTTGTAGAGATACCTAAAAGCTACTCAGCTTTTGTGGATCGACAAGACGGGTATTCTTATTATTACCCATCAGACTGGAGGGTGGGTAAGCTATGGCTTTGTTATTTCTGTTGTTATAAGGATGAAACTTAAATGAATAAGCTTTGAGATGATCTTGTTCCGGACAAACTTGTATGCAGGAATTTGACTTCAGGGCACATGACTCAGCCTTCAAGGATAGATACTTGCAACTGCAGAATGTTCGGGTTAGGTTCATACCAACAGAGAAAAATGACATCAGCGAAGTGGGTCCTATGGAAGAGGTATGTATAGCGTATCTTACTTTCCCTCTTCTGTCTATGTCATTTGAGGATTCACAATGGTTCATCATTCTTATATGTTCATCAGGTGGTTTATGATTTAGTGAAGCATAAGTTTGCAGCACCAAACCAAGTAGCTACAATCTACGATATGAAAGAGGTATGATTCGCATATTTGTTACATCTTAGAGAATCATCAGAGTTTTTTGAGAAATTGGATCTTTATAGAAAAGGCTGAAAATGCAGAGGGTAGAGGATGGAAGGAGCTATTACACATTTGAGTATGGACTAAGAACTCCCATCTATGCAACCACTTCCTTTGCAACAGTGGCAGTTGGAAACAGTAAGCATAGATTATAAAAAGATATGATATAGATTTACTGATAAATGAGAGAAGGAAGTGAGGAATAAAAAGTGTTTGATTGATTTGATGTTGCAGACAGATACTACACACTCATTGTTGGAGCAAACGAGAGGAGGTGGAGGAAAGTGAAAAAGCAGCTTGAAGTTGTCGCTGACTCTTTGAAGATCCTTCAGATTTGATCAACACAAGAAACATCTTATGTTACTCCTATCTTTCTCTCATGAAGTTACAAAAGTGCATGTAGATAACAATGGATATTTTCATATTCTCTACAACTCCAACGATGTTTTGGCATTGTGAGTTTAAGTCAAATTCTGACTTGATTCAATAATGAAGATGAACTTTCAATCAAACTTGCATAGAAAAGCCCTGCCAAATAAAGTGGATACAGTGTATATACAAAACAGACGCCTTTTTTCTCTTTCTTCCTAACCATTACACACATTCTCCACCTAAATCACTCACAGCAACAACAAAAACAAACCTCAGCAAATAAACTGCCTCTAATCTTCAGTTTCAATAAACAAATTGATATACCTTAGAGACCAAGCAATGAATAAACACAGTCCTACTTCTTCATTGCTTCGTCTCCTGAAAGAATAAGGGAATCTACGTCTACAAGCTCCTACTTTGCTTACAGAAACTAACCGTGGTTGTACAACTTCTACTCATTTGATGTAACTCCCGAAACGATAAAGCCTTGATCAGATTGCAAGTTATGTCCCGTAATCGCATCCAATAACTTTGTCCCATGGTATCACATGACGCTTGTTATGCGACTGAGCTAATGTTTGATTCGGCGCAAGAGTTCAATCTCCTTAGATTAGTCGATGTTGGCGTAGACCCTTGCCAAAATGTGGTTGCATCAAACGCACATACAATCCGTTCTTACCCGCTAAAGTATCATGCGTACCTTCTTCAACTATTTTGCCTCCATTGAGAACCACAATGTTGTCCACATGTCTCATCATCGCCGCTCTATGCGCAATCAGAATCGTTGTTTTGTTCCCCATTATCAAGGTATCAAGAGCTTCCTGCACAACACGGCTCGACTCGGATTCAATAGACGAACTCGCTTCATCAATCAGCAATATTGGAGCATTCTTCAGCACTACCCGAGCTATCGCGATTCTCTGTTTCTGTCCTTGTGTAAGTTCAACACCTCTCATCCCAATATGTGTGTCGTAACCGTGAGCTAAGCTGCTGATGAAATGGTGGGCATTTGCAATTCTTGCTGCTTCCTTCATCTCAGCTTCACTCGCGTTATGCCTTGCATATATAATGTTTTCTCTGATCGTCGTGGAAAAGATTATGGGTTCCTGTTGAATCAGACCCATATGGCTTCTTAACCATCTCAAATTATATGACTTCAAGTCTCGCCCATCTAATAAGACCTGACCAGCGACTGGGTCGTAGTATCTCTCAATTAATGATATTATTGTGCTCTTACCAGAACCAGAAACACCAACAACAGCTACTGTTTGTCCCCCACTGACTTTGAGACTGAAGTTGCTTAGTACTAACACTTCTGGCCGGGTTGGGTAGCAGAAGTCGATGTTTTTCAGTTCAATACTTCCATAGACGTTAGGGGGACTAAGAGCTGAGGTATCATCAGGCTCGATTGTAGGAACTCGATCAATGATTTCAAATACTGAAGCGAGAGATCTACGGCGCTTGAGAATGTAAGGTGCTAATCCGAATGGCTCGACAAGGGCAAATGTAGCAAAGGAGAAAACCATGTACTCGGTTAGAGCTGTAGACAATTTCATATATCCGCGGCTTACTGATAATGCAGTATACCAGAGGAGGAGCGCATTGCAGGCGAAGAGGAGAAACTGTGAGAAGCCAAACGCAAAGCCAATAGCCATCCCGTGGAAAAAGCTCTGCCTGAGTATCCGTTGAAGTTGCAGTCTGTAGAGTTCCATCACCTTGTTACCGGCACAGAAAGCAACAACCGTATATATGTTTCTGACAGCATCCTCGAGTACTAAAGACGCCTTTCTATGCATCTCCTGGATACCCTTTGAGAATCCAGCAAGCCAAAGTTTCTGGAAATTTTGAGGGTTATATTAGGAACCAGCGTCCGGAGAATAGACAAATGATACTAAGCTAAGTACATGACACAGAATAGAGAGATTCACATACTAAATCGATAGCTAATTTGAACTGGAAACCTTTTTCCAAATTCAAAATACAATTTGACAAAGGGGAAACATGTGACTACTGAACCGAAATTGGTTAACAAAAAACATAAGAAAACAATTTCAAGCCTTCTCGTGCGTAACATAAGGGTTTGTTGGGGAAGACTAAGAAACGAAACAAACCTGAGCAATGGCAGAGAGAGTTAGTATCGGCAAAGTTGCCAATGCAACAAGGGCCAAACGCCAACCGAGCAGCAACCCAATAAGAATGGCAACGATAACAGCAAAACTATCCTGAATAAGTATCGAAAGCCTGTTGCTGAAGGCGGCTCGAACAAAAGTGGCATCATTTGCTAGGCGCATGGATAGCGTATCAGGACTATTTTCTTCTTCGTCAAACCATCCAACTTCATTGCGCAGCATCGCTGACACATCAGAGAAAATCAATGAAATAAGGCAACTGATAGCAGTAACATGTAGTGAATTGAATTAAATATAGAAGATAATATTGCAGTACCTGAGAACATCATCCTCCGCACTCTCTCCGTCATTTTCTCCCCCATAATACCAAAATAGAAGTGCTGCAAGAAATTGGCAACAACTGTCACTATTCCCATGCAGGCAATGATCAAGCACCACTTGTCAACCTCCTCACGCAGGTGACTTCCCTTGCTCTTATAGTATGTCGTCACTACCAATGCCATCACGTAAGCTAAAAGAGGATTGAAAGAACCAAAGATGGCAGCACCAATACTCCCTAACACAGCATATAACCACTCAGGAAAACTAAGCTGTGCCAACTTCCAAAATGATGGTGACTCCTTGTGTTGGGCGTCCTTGGCCACCATCACATTTGTTGAAGTGTCATCAGAATGACCAAGAGGGCGGCTAAATGTCTGTGAATGGGAGCGCTCATTTTGGGGATCTGAGATCAAAAGGGGTGAGATAGGGGACTCCGGATCTGAACCATTTGACTTCTGACGTTGTGGACACTGAATGTCAATTTTTGGTAGCTCTGGTAACCGCATTTCGAAACTATCTTGTCTTTTGATGGTTGGCTCTTTATCAGCAACATCCAAAGATGAGCCATTTTCTCCCACTTTCTCTGTTATAGGACTATGATCATTGGGTGACTCTTCGCTATTAAAGCACATTTCCTGGGGGCGGAAAACATTATGACCTCTCTGAAGAGATGGAGACTTGGCCATTTTGGGTGATGATGGTTCTTGGAAGCCACGACCAGCTGAAGAATCCCTCTCAGCCTGGAACGACGCAGCGTCATTGTAGTTCCTAACTGGCATCCTGTAAGAAGATACAAATTCCGTGTAAACAAGTAAATCGTCAAAGTCCACCTTAACATAGATCGTTACAAATCAAAAGCAGTCGGACAAAAAATATTCTACCATGACGTTAACTACACAACAGACTTGACAAGATGTTAGATATACATATCTTGGCTGGAGAATCATACCGTCTGGGTAGCTTTGTAGCTTCTTCACACTTCAGAAGCTCGGCATACAAATTACCGAGATTGATTAGTTCATCATGTGTACCCATTTCAAGTAGCTGACCCTCTTCCATTACAGCAATATAGTCAGCATTTCTTATCAGACTTAACCGTCGAGCTATTATTATGGTTGACCGTCCTAACATTAGAAGATCAAGAGCTTCTTGGACAACTCTTTCAGCTTCAAAGTCTAGTCCTCCAGTGACCTCATCTAGCAGAAGAATTTTTGGATCTAGGAGTACAGCTCTAGCAATAGATAGTTTTATTTTCTGTTCCTCCGTCAATGTCAAACCAGCCTTCCCAACCTAGAAGACGAACAAGTCATTTCCAACTTATAAATTGAAAATAGAAGCACAATAATTGCAGTTCATAACTAGAAACTTTTCAGTGGATGGTTACCTGAGTTTCATATCCTTTTTCAAGTGAGCTAATAAATGTGTGTGCACGAGCTTTTTTGGCTGCCTCCTCTATCTGATCCAGAGTAGCATCTCGCCCATATGCAATATTCTCTCTTATGCTCAAGCTAAGTAAAGCAGGCTCCTGTGTCACCAGGCCTATTTGGCTTCTCAGCCACTCTAATTTTAAATTTTTGATATTTTCCCCATCAAGTAGAACTTCTCCTGTTTAAGAGAAAACCATAGATCTATTCAGCTTATAATAGTCTCCGCCACAGGAGAGTATTCAAAGGCGGATTAGAATAATAATATTGATCCACCTTGTATCACACATCATAATACCTAGTGTAGGATCATAAAAGCGTTCCATTAGAGGAATAATGCTGCTTTTTCCAGAACCATTTCTACCAACAAGTGCAACAGCTTTCTTGGCAGGCACAGTGAGGTAAAATCCACTTAAGATCGGAATTTCAGGTCGTGACAAATAGCTGAAATATACGTTCCGAAACTCAATATTTCCTTCAACAGCAGACAAAGTAGTTCCCTCTTCATTGGTCCCAGATGATGAACGACTTATCATCTCAAAAAGCCTATATGCCGCAATCCTTCCTTGATCAAATGAATAAAAGTTTGTAGCAGCTTGATTTAAACCCCTGCACAGCACAATGTGAATATAATTAGCAAATCAATGTGTATACAGAAACTGTAGAAGAAAGATACAAGCAGTAAAAGTAGAACATGAAGCTTACAGCCCGCTTAAAATAACAGCAAAAAGGGCTGTAATGATTTCTCCACCATTCGCCCTTCCATGAATAACAAAGAACCGACCAATCCAAAGTTGCAGAGCACATGAACATATAGCAAGCCCATAAGTAAATCCAAGTCCAAGTCCTTGCACAAGACTAATCAATATACCATATCTCAGAGTAGCTTGGAGAGAAGTTGCATAAGAGTATTTTGCAAGAGTTTCATTTGTAAAGGCATACAAAGTCCTAACGTAAGAGACCGCCTGCACATTTAGAATAAACCCTTTTAAGCGTTAGAAAATTGAAATAGGACGCACCATACTGACCAGTAGGAAATACATCTCAGAAGAACTTGTACGCATTAGACAGACTAGGGTCGTGTAATTGTCATGCATCTAAGTGGATGCACTATATCAAGTTATGGATCCTACGAATGATTATACATACATCCTAACATAACAAAAACGAGGCGCTGGGGCAATATGTTGAGATGATTTTCCAGATAGCTGTACAGCCGCACTATAACCAAGATAAGCAACCTAAAAAGTCTGACCTGTCTAAATACAAATCTAACTCTCATAGATTCTGCTTATAGTTTTCTGAACTTCAAACAAGTTTTGATTTTAAATCAGAGAACAGTACAAGATATCCCATTTCGCACAGTGAACATCAACTTCAATGTTCACAAGTTACAAATATCTCTGTTATAACTCCAATTCTTAATATCATTGTTGGAAACATTTCAAAGTTTAATGCTTGCAAGTTGCAACAGGGTTCGACAATAAAATTAAATATCAACACAATCTCCATGATGTTCCCCTTAAACCTAACAATTGTAATACCTGTTCAGCTATGCTGGCTGCTTCAGCATAAGCATCTTGAATATTCTCAGCAAGTCTGTGGAGAAATATATTTGATATGCCTCCTGCAGCAACAATGAAAGGACCAGTGGCTAACGTAATGAGCGCAATTTCCCAGCAGTTGACAAAACCGATAACAAGACCACTGATAAATGTTGCCATGTTATGAATGTAATTTCCAACCTGTGAATATCCAAGATCTCAAAGATTATAGAAATGCCAGAAGCTGTATCACTTCTTGCAAAAATAAAGATAATTAGAAGCAAACTTGAAACCAGATTCAAAAGTAAAACATACTTTCTCGCTTAGAGCCGACTGAATGAGAAGGACATCACTTAGCACTTGGCTTACTATATCCCCGTTATTCCCATATGTATCAAAGAAACTCATATCCTGATTTAGTAGTACTTGGACATACTTTGACCTGATAACAGCAGTCTGCCTCTCTCCAGTCAGTATCCAGCACGACACCTCTATAACAAAGAACAATTAATTATGGTGGCGGCTAATAGCATCATTGCAGTAGAGGAAAGAAGGACACAGCGAGGTTATATATGTATTGTTGTAAGCAAAGGTGAGCTTACCAATCCAACCAGATACGAAAACACCCCCAGCGATGTATATAATGGTCAGCGAAAGCTGCAGAAAGGGCATAGATAACTTAGAGGTGCACATTATTTCAGAATTTTTGCCAGTGTTTCATGAATTCAGATGATATGGTTTGTAAATTGATAAACCTCGAGTAATAAAAAAGACGAAATAGAAATCCCTAGAGACGAGAAAAACGAAAGCATTAGCTTAGAACAAGGGTTGCCTTCTTTTGAGCATGCATGAGTAAAACAGAGGTTTAACTATTCAAATCAGTCCCCTCAGCTAAGCTAACAGCTGGTTTCCAGGTGAATATACGATTTAGATGCAGACATGAAAACCAGTATATTTGCTAGTCCTCCATAAATAGCACCCCGAAATCTTGAAACACGAAATCCACTAACAAGCCAACATGCATATCCACAAATTTGCCAAATGTAGAGGAAAACAATCAGAGAATATCACACCCTGAGAAAGATGCTAAATCATTCTCATTTCAGGAAATATCATATTAATGCTAAAGATACTACAGGTAAAAAAGAGGTCATAGCTTGTTTAATTATTTCACTGCACTCCCATGTTCATTTCTTGACCTAATACATTTATGACAAATGAGTGCCACAAACACTGTGTGGAGATGACAGCCCTGGCATATTCACCTCTCCACCAAATGTTCAAGAACCTTGCAGTCGTGGGAACGTTACTTAACACTCATGTGGCAACCCACTAAAATTACAATATCCTGCTCGGAAGAGAAAAGAGTTCCAAAACTCGACTCCGAAGCAAAATTTCGTTTTGAGTACGTTTCGCAATACTATACATTTATCAACTTTTAATAGCTCGAACAAGAAAAGCCCAAAGCTTTAACCATGAATAAAAAGAAAAATTAGTGGGAAGGTCGAAGTCCACCTAATCCAGAAATTGAAAACACAAAACACCTGATTCCCATTTCCCCCAAGCTCACTTAGCTAAATGAACCAATGAAAATTGTAAATCTTCTAAAGCCACAAAAGCGTATGCAAGCTGACGTACCTCGACAAGGCGATCGAACTGGTCCTCAGGTATTCGGTGACCCGATTCAGTGGTGTATGCAAGGACCTGAATAATTTTGGCGAAGTAGTGCAAGTAGACAATAAGCGCAGTACCGTGTGCAGCAGCAGCTACGGATCCAAATATCATAAGCACCCAATCGAACCGATCGGCGCAGGCGAATAGCTGAGAGAAAGGGACAGCTGCAGGAGGAGGCTCCATCTCCTCGGGCTCCTCCATTTCCTCGTCATCATCCGCCTGCGCCGCCATGCCCGTGCCACCGTTCTCGGCACCAGGATCGAGGTAAGGAGATGGAGACTCGGGAGGCTCGGAGACCTCTGAAACCGGAGTTAACGGCTGTATATGCGGCGGAGACCAACCGAACAAACCCCTAGAAATCATCATCTTAGCGACGGGGGAATAACAACCTCCGTCTTCCCTAGGTTTAGGATTTCTCGGATTTTGCTTTCACCGGATCTGCTCAAAGCTAAGAGGAGGAAGAAAAGTCCTAGAATCGGCGAAGAAATCGATTCCGGTAATATATTTTCCTCTTTGTTGCTGTGATTTTGATTTTCTTTTTGAAAAGAGTTTAATTTTAATTTTTTGGGTTTTCCGAAATGAAATGAAGAAATGGGTCAAAGACTCAAAAGTGAAAGACAGACAAGTCTTGTGTGTATGTGTGTCACCTGATGTAACGCAAAGTTTTCTTTAACATTATTATAAAAATATACTATATTGTTTCATAATACACATTTTAATAAGATTGTATATATTAAATTAATACACCGGGCACGCTGCTAACGGTCAACTACGGCGACGAATTTTCTTTTAATTTTATTTTATTTTTCAGGTATTCTTCATTTATTCTCTGCTTAATTTGTTTTTTTTTATTGTCCTTCTAATGATCTATAGAAAAAAATCATAGTTCTTACCGGTTTAGTTTTGATTTAACTTAACTTAACTCTACTTCTTTGTTTGGGTAATGCGAAAAAGAACCGAGTTAGGTCACCGTTATGTACCTAACATTTACCAAATATGGTCGCTGTAAGATAGTTGGGATGGTCGATAAAAGCGATCCAAGTATTATTTACTTCTATAAAAGGTGGTTATTTGTCAATATCGTTTATGTTATATATTCTTGCTCCAACCAAACCGTACATATCACGAGAATTTCGTTCCATGAAAAATACTTTTCTGTTACTAAAGTCAAAGTTAAACGCTAAAAAAACTATCCTAAATATCAAACGTTAATCATTTAGTTACATAAAAACTCTTCTTGATAAGACGTAATGGAAAAATGTGCGTGTTGGTTGGTGTGCCGTGATGGTGAAGAATGCATGCAACAATAGCTGTCGAAGAAGAAGAAAGGAAGATGCGGGTGACGAAAGAGGAAAGGTGATACTACAAGTGAGACTAGCATTACCCAGTGGGGGCAGGTATCATTAAGACAGTATGGAGAGGAGAGAAGACTCTCTTTTTCTGCCAGTGCATTTGATCTGTTCGCCTTTTGTTTAACTTGTCCACCTTTCTTTTCTCCATATTTATAGAACCAATGAGATAGCTTAGTATGTTGTCTAGAAGATCATTTGAATAAAGATCAAATGTTCTCAAATCATTATCATTGTTGATTTCTTATGTTACATAAATGCAGCATCCACTGTTTATTTCTAGTTGTTGTCAAATATATTTGTTTATCTATTAAGACGGTAGTCGATTTATTGATTTCTTATACGCTATATTTTTGTAATATAGGTTGTAAACACTCAACAATGAGTATTGTATATCGTGTTAGATCATAGTTAACATTAGGTTTAGGATGTTATGTAACCTATACTTATTTCATAGCATTGGCTACTATGTTGGAATATAAAATTTATCCATTTAAAAGCAGTGTCAAACTTAAATTTATCGAATAATATATTTTGGAATTTTTTATTTTACTAAAATTTCTTTTCAGCTAATATATTTTGTTACAAAATGTCACATACAATTGATATTAATGATAATTTAATATTGTGTAATTATGTAAAAGTAAAATATACTGACTTTGGTTTTAATGATAATGTAATAATGTGGTGTGTTTTATTGTTTTGATATTAACAATTTCATAATAGTTTGTTATTATATAACAGAAAATTTTATAATTTATTTTAATATTTTTTTCAGTTTATCTTAAATAATGTACTATTAACCTATTAAGTTTTCTGATAGTTTGAGTTAATTTTAAGTTTTTTATTATTTTTCAAAAAAAATCGGGTTTCTTAATTGTAACTAAAATATAATTTTGAAAATTTTAAATTGGATCTTAATCTAATATATATGTATTCGGGCTATAATTATACAAAATTATCAATTTAAAACTTAAAATATTTATTTAATTTTCAAAAGCATACCATAATCTAGTGGTTGATAAAAGTTGGAAAAACATTCTTAAAATATAGTATAACTAAAAGGAAAGAATATGTATATATCTCTATGTTTCTTCGGTTAGTGAAATTGACACTTGGTTGTTTTTGTTCGAGTGTCATTTGAAAGTTTTATATAGCACCAGGCATGTCTGAGCCATTTGGGGTTGGTGTGCTAGTAATGTCCAAAATATGTTTGGCCTTTAGTCAACCTGATCAAAACCTAGACTTGAAGTCGAAAAGATTATTGTTAGATTGATCGTCTTGTCCACGTATTCACATATTCCTTATGTGTCATCATATCATTCGTTGAAAGATGTATATTAAATTTATGTTAAACATAATTTTTATTGCGAGAATTCTCGCTCCATTCTATCAAATATAAAACGGAAATGGAAGAAAACATTATATTTCGATTTTTTTTTTGTTTTCATTCCCTTTCCGCATCGTTCATTTCGTTGCTACGCATTTTCATCTAGTAAACCTAGTTTTGTTTTGCAACTAGGAGGAATGGGAGCATTTCGATCTAACTTGTGCTAAGAAAAACTTTATAAAATTAGTTTCGGATAGTATTTTTCCATGAAAAAATGGTTTTTTGCTAAGTGGATAATGTAATAGAAATGGTTTTAGTTGGTTTAGGGTTAATCGATTGAGAATAACTTGTGGCAAACGTTTTTCTTTGGTTGACACTTGACAAATGAAGTTTCCACACATGCTTTTGTTGAATAGGTCAAAACAAAGAAGACAAGCACATTGTTTAAAAACGATATTTCACCTAAAGTAAATATTTAGCCATTATATATAGACTAATTGTTGCAAGTGTACAAGAATCGATTATCAGTCTGCGAATAAATGTTTTCTTAAGCCATTTATCATGTTGAACATTATAATAATACATGTATACTGGTGAAAATCCTTAATCGGAGAATCCTGACAACGCAGCTAATATTGAGTTTTGTTTTTGACGAGGCTTTCTTGTACGGCAAGAAATATGAACTCACGAGTCAAAGCAAGTTAATTAAAGCATGTTCACGCGTGTATCTTTAGACATAAATCTTTGTCGTTCCATTTCCTAATTAATTGGAATTGATTTCAAGAAAACGATGAGATTGTAAGCAGAGGCTGATCGATATTGACTATCTCCTGTAGAGCCAATATCAGTTGATTCTTATCCTCTTCACTCCTTGATCCTTCCAACTTGACAAATGTTAAGTTGCTTAGTACTCTTGCATGCTTGCTCCCATGGTCAGCATCAACACCAATTTCTTCTTTTGAACTATAGGTATTCGAATCGATCTTCGAAATAATAGAAGTTATATTAGAATAAGAAATCAAAAGGCGTGAACTAACAAAGATTAGGTGCTTGACACTTACAGTAATGAAGAGGTGCTCGATTGAAGGGCAGAGTTTGAGAAAAGTGATCAGGGAATTGATGTTTTCTTGTTTCATCGAGTTATCGATCCATCGAAGTTCTTGTAACTTGTAGAATTGGAATGATGTCCAAGAAGAAGATATGGACGGTTTGATAAGTTCCTATAACAAAACAAAAAACATTATACTGTCAAAAGCCGATCCTGTCTATTTATTTCACAAACTCGATAACAGAAAAGCATGATGATAAGTAATTCTAAATTTAATGTAAAATAAAAAGATATAAAGATTATGTTTTGTTACCTCGAACATCCATCTGCATAGTGTAAGAGATTGTGAGTTCTTGATGATCAGCAAGAGAGGATCGATGTCTAAGGCATTATTGTAATAACTTGGGCCTTGTCTTACGTCAAAAGTCGCAATAGTCAGATTGAAATGATCATGGATCTTGATCGAAGGTAGATATCCTTGGTAGTGAAGAGTTTTAAGCTTAGATGATCTAATATCTAGATATTTCAGCTTGGGGCAACTCGAGATCGATAAGTGTAGAAGCTTAGTTGGTGAATCAATAGTGAGAGAAGTCAATCCACTGCAACCACAAATCTTGAGATTCTCAAGTAACGAGAAACCCAAAGCCATGGAAGAAATGACCTCGTGAGTTAACGAATTCACCGAGTCTAAACAAAGCGTCTTCACCAAGAAACCGCTTGACTCGACGCGTCTTGGGATCTGATCGTTGATCTCAAGACGCCAGCAAAAGCTCTCTTCTTTCTTAAAACCACCAGAGAAGAGGAAGCTCATATGCATGACGTTATGAGGTGCGAGAATAGTTGACACGAAGGTTGACTTGTCGAGGTGTAACTCGAGCTTTCTAGTGTTTTTAGACGGATCGTCCTCGTCGAAGGTGTGGATGAACCGAGAGACGCCGTGAGAGATGTCTTCAATGGAACCGTTGTGGCTGTGAGCAACGACTAAGGCTTGGCTCCAAACGGACCTAAAACGGGTGGAGACAAAAGGGGCTAGTCTTGCGGACTCGAAAGGGAGGAAGCTGATGATGTAGAGGAGAAGCTCTAGTGGTAAGCTCGAGAGGATGTCTGGTTCGTGTTCGTCCATGGTGATTGTATTGTGAAGTATTTGAATTTTCTGAGGAGTGGGTTTTTATGGTACGTATGGATTTGTGGTTTATAATAAAACTGGATTTCTTGGCGTTGATCATGCTCCTTTTGTTGTTAGACACATTTTAAAAAATTTATACCTATTTTGTTATATAAAAGCTCATACCTAAGATGTCCTTTGTATACGTGTTTTAACATCTTTCCTGGTTTCTTAGAGTAATAAAAAATGTTTATCCGGAATATTCAAGGTTGATTACAATTGTTAGGGACACCAATATACATGTGGTGATGTGTGATCTAATATAATATATCCACTTTACATTCTTTAATATTTGATACCTGGATATACGTTTAAAACTAAAACTGGACATTATCCATCCATCTAACAATGAGTCCCAGATTTATCTTTACACTTTGTCTCTAAAATACATGTACATATTTTTGATACAAAATCAAATTAGTAATAAGATGTTTCTTTTCTACAATCTATGGTCTGTGTAGACAGAAGTAAAAATATCACCAGTTTCACAATTTTTTAGAATTTGATTGACGTGTTTACCTTACGGTAGAAAATTAGACTTTTTGGTGTTTTAAACTGTATTACAATCTCTTTATTCAATAAGGATTTGTCTTGATTAACAAGTGAAAGCGACTGCTTTGGCTAATTTCATTCAACATGTACAATATTTGTAAATCTGTATGAGGAGGTATGATCCATGCATGATGCTGATCTAATGCTTATTATGCTGAATAAGTGATGTGCTAAAAACATTACTCAAAGAGCCCACGATTACTTAAATATCCAAAAATCTGATTTTTTAATGGTGTTAGTTTTTGTAAGTGCCCATCACTGAAAAAAGCCATATCATAAAGATTATCAAGAGAATATGTGATGTGAGTTATATATTATGAGGTAAAGTGGATACTATAGAGATGCATTGATGTTCATAGCAGCTAGAGCTTGAGGTGTAATGTCACTATTATAAGCAGCATCGATAAACATTACAGAGAAAATACATAAATCAGTTTCTTGAGACAAGCATATAGATTACGAGTTTATTTCATGACAAGTTATAAAGAAGTATATAAATCAATTCACGATTTATTCTAACAATTTATAGTCTCTCATATCTAATCCTCTGGTTCATGCTAATGCTAGACCATTTCCTTTGTATAGTATATAATTTGGTATTATTATGTTCAAATAGTATCTTTATATCAATTAATCATGTTTTTTTTAATCAACCACGCATCGTTTAGTTGCTCAATTAATTAATCAATGTCTCACAAATACATCAATGTCAATGTTTTTTTAATAGTGCTATAAACCGATCAATAAACCAGTGTAAATTTCTTTTTTTTGTTTCCCTTAGTTAGCGATTTCACTTTCCAATGTACAAAGATTATTGGGCTTGGGATTGGGCTTGGCCCGTTGCAGTGATTGTGATGCATTAAGACGCCTAATTTTCGATGCGTCGATAACCAAAAATCAAAAATCAAAAATCAAAAATCAAAAATCAAAAATCAAAAATCTCAAAGGCAAATGCTTAGCGAAAGGGTTTAATGGCGAGTTTCGATGCAAAGACGATCATCAAGGACAAGAGATTCTGGGTAGCTTCCTTTCTCACCGTCTGGGCTGCTGGTCTCCAGGTAATTGATTCACACACCTTTTTTTTTGATTAAAAATTTGTTCAATCTGTGAATAAATCACACGAATTGTTTTAGGGATTTGTTACATCGATCGTTTTGATTATATGGTTTCTTACATCTAATTTTGTAAGCTTAAATCTTGATTTCAAACGTGTTTCTGTATGAAATCGTATCAGGGTCACATGATGTGGCTGCGGAGGCAAGATTCCTTCAAGCAGAGATTCGGAACAGTTGATGAAGACGACCAGAAATGGTGAAGACATAGATAATTTAGCTGCTTTGTGTGAGTCCTGAGGATGATTGATTCGATTTGTTTTTAAATCTTCCATCTTTTCTGTGGCTAATAATGTCAAATGGTTAAAAAAAACATCACATTTCTGAAATGTTCACTCTAAGAAGCTATATAAGTTTTTGATTTAGATTGCATCATCTTCACATTTGCTAAAAAAGACTCGTAATTGAATGTTGTCTCTGTAATTTTTATTTTTTTGAGATTATGTACCAGTCAAGGTTCAAGAAGTCAATAAAGAGAGCTCGTTTAATGTAATTGTTTGAGAGTGGAACTATAGATAGCATCTCATGCAAACACAGCCTCAGCTTTTTTGTTTCTTTTTCGTATCTTAGTTATTATTTTATTTTTTCAAAATAATTTTGGCAAAAATCTGCCACTCCATATCTAGAGCTATATGGCCATCTAATTAGCATAAAATCAATAATCAATCGTCTTCTATGTACCAATTGGTTTAAAAACCCTGTTTTAAATCATGTGCTCCTGTTTTTGATTGTTTGGAGCAGAGATTTGAAAACAGAGTATCGAAAAACAAATAGATTATAAGCTTCTTTACATTATCAAGCATCATAGGATCGAATTGAGATGATTCTTTTTCGGACAATGAGCTTAATGAGCCCGGTGAGATGTTGAAGGTGAGTCGCCATGTTTTCTTTGTTTCTTTCAAGGTTTTTTTTTATCTCCTTTACTTTACTTATGTCAAGTAGGATGGTGAAAAGATCTTGAAATGACTGACTAAGAATATTCGAACAAAACAGCACCATACATTGAATTGAATGCTCTTCAGGATGATGCCTTATTATAACAAAAGTACAAAAGCTGTCACATCAAGTACAAAACTATCTCTCACATAGATGCTTTTCTTATGTGGCGATCAGAAACCGCAACATACAGAATCTCTAAAACACGTCCCGATTCACAAACACAACAAAAAAAAATGTTGATTTGATCCATTATTCTCCATTACCCACTACCGCATTACATCACGCTCGTGCCTCTAAAGCATTAATTTTCAATAACTTTTTGCAGATTACGTACGTACGCAAAGAAAGAAACATAAAGCAAATGTGTTTTTTTATTACAGAAGTGTATTTGTTGCAGATTTTTTGGCTAGCTATTGGAAATAATACGTAGGAAACCCACAAGAGATGGAAGATGTGTTATATAAACCAAGAATTCAAAAGCACCTGATATTAATTATTCTTCAAAAAGTGCTTTTACTAGTGCATAACATTTCATACATTATAGCCGGATGCAAAATTTAACAAAGCCAAAATTAGGATTACGATATCATCACTCTACCAGATAGTACCGATCCAGTATTTGGAAGTCGGACTCATTGTTATTATATTTTATAATCGCCGTTAGTGGTTTGTCTATATTAGACTGATTCATTGGTGTTAGGCCTCGATATCACAACACTTGCTGCATCCTTTGTCTCCATTTCGGCATTTGCTTTTGACGAGAATGTCACAACTTGTGGAGTACTAAGTGGGAGTTCCTTGGCCATGTCTGAAAACGGATCAGATGGTTCGTCTTTGCTTTTGCCCCACAAAACCGAATAGAGTCCAAGAACTATCACAACTGCTCCAAGAATCCTACAAACATTATTTTAGATAGTTGATTAATCCCGAACCATTAAAAATGTTGAAGAGGTTCAAAAGTTTACGTACCTCCCAAGGTACATCACTTCAGAAAGAATTATTGAACCCAAGATCGCAACAATGACCATGCTCAATGGATTAAAGGCAGTCACAAATACTGGTCCTCGAGTTTTCATTATCACTCCTTGAACGTAATAACCAATCCCTGAGCAAATCACCCCCTGAATCACATCATAGTAAGATCATTTAGTTTGATTTCCGGAATCTAACCCTAGATTATACACTGTAGTATGATTGAAGCTTACTCCATAAATAGCAGCTAGTAATTTGGAATCCAATTGGATGGACCAAGCAGCAGGATTTCCCCTTTCAATAAAAAGTGCCACGATGGTGCTTTCAATAGACCCCATCAAGCATATATAAGCTGTCAATGATAGCTCTACCGGGTACGATTTAAGCGTGACGGCCTGCATAACCAATCATTTAATTTGAGTGGTTTAGTACAAAGACCGGTTCTAATATATAGAAAACAAGTAAGATCTTGGTCTTCAAAGTTACTTGGAGATTGACAAAAGCGGCCCAGCAGATGCAACCGATAGCAATGAGGAGTGCGCCTTTTGTAAGATCTTGTTTGACCCCGGGATTGGATGAGTCTTGATGATTTTCGTTAGGGTTAGCCCAAGGCAAAGGAATTAAGGGTCCTTTCACAACAGTCATAAGCATTGCTCCACCAACTGTCACAATTGTCCCTAGAATCTTGGCTTGGCTGTGTATTTTCCGGATGTTAACCTTCTCAAGTCTACACGTCAAATATGAGTTCTTTAGACTCCCCAAAAAAAAAACAAAAACCGGACCTAAATCAAACGAAACATAACTAAGTTTTTACCTGAAGATCCATGCCATAAGAAAGGCAAAGGCAGGAAGAACATTGGTCATTGCAGCTGTGAAAGTTGCGGAAGTGTACTTCATACCAGTGTAGTATAAGTTCTGATCAATCGTTGGTCTAGACATATAAAAACAAATTCAATTAAGCACTGGTGCTCAAAACATAAGAAAGAAATATAAAATGTTACTGAAAAGGAGTCAATTAATCATACTCCAATAATCCAAGCAACAATATCTTGAAGAAAATGGACAGAGTCATCTTCGGCCGCACTTTCCTGCGCATTTAAGAAGACGCACACATGATACACGTACTTACATTAATAACTTATACATTACGTGAAAGCATATACATGCATGCAAGACCTTAAAATAATTGTATGTACGCCAAATGAAAAATACTATACCTATCCAAGAAAAAGGCAAATGGAGCAATGAAAATTGTAGCGACGATATGACGATATGCAGCTAGAACGTGAGGGCTCATGCCTCGGTCCAGAGCGAATTTCGCTATGATCGATAGACCAGCGTATCCGAATTGTAGAGAAATAACAGTTAGGAATGGCTTCCATGTTTTTAAAGCCATATCTCTATACGTACTTTGGTATAAAGTGAAAAATAAGAATTATGATGTAATTAAGAAAGAGCTGATGGAGAAATGTGGGAGGGTATGAGGTCGGTTTTATAGGAGGGCTTAGTATTATTTTTGTTTTTCATGGGAATTTAAAAATTAAAATATGACTTTCGGGTTAGGAGGAATTCTAGGGATTCCACTAAGTAATGCAAGTCTGATAGTGAGAGTATATATGCCATTCTTGCTATGTAGAATAATGTAACATGCTTTTGATTTTTCATATTATCCCTGGTTTATAATAGGCAACATATGTACATAAATTATATAAGTAATTGGTGGTCGTGATAATGATGGAAACATCAACTAAAATTTTTAATTATTAAAAGGCAAATTGAAATTTCCTGTTTGGTCCTTTTAACCAAGGAAACTAAGTTCTTCTCACCGGGTTTAACCTTTTTAAATACCATTGGAGATTCCATAGATTTCACATTTTTATTTCGTACAAAAAAG
The DNA here is from genome assembly GCA_000218505.1 of Schrenkiella parvula. Taxonomy (NCBI): domain Eukaryota; kingdom Viridiplantae; phylum Streptophyta; class Magnoliopsida; order Brassicales; family Brassicaceae; genus Schrenkiella; species Schrenkiella parvula. The sequence goes on along the minus strand of CM001190.1, from coordinate 9,044,507 downwards.
TGAGCATGGTTAATCGTTTTCCAATTACATTAAAAAAATGTCAAATTATGTGCATGCTTTCATACCCAAAATTCGCATGTCATCTTTTAATTTATCCAAATATATTGAGTATTTTACCTTTTCTTGCTTAAAAAAATACATATAGATAAATAGATTTTGATATAACAATTAAAAAAATTACTAAATAAATAATCGGTCATTGTATTAGTTGCAATATGTTATTTTGGTATTATTGTGTCATGGCATTGATTTATTAATTTAGGGGAATTTGCATTGGATGACCAAAAAAAAGAAATTAGTTATCTAACCAATTTCCCCCTATTCACCCTTCCTCTCTTCCTATCCCTCTCTACACTCTTTTTAAAAATCTAATTTTTTTTGGTTATTCTACAGATTTACCCTTTAATTTATCAAAATTTATTTTCATAGGTTCGTATATATTGAGTATATTACCTTCGTGCTTTAAAAAATACATATAAATAAATAGATTTTTGATATAACAATCAAAAAATTACTAAATAAATTATTGGTCATTGTATAAGTTGCAATAATTGTTCTGTTAAGATTTTTATTGATTCCTACCAAAAGAAATGATTCAAATTAATATCAAGAAATATATAAGAAGTCACTAAAAAAGGGTAGCAAATGAATATGATATTTTAGCCAACAAATGGGGATAATGAGACTCAATAGAGGAACACAAGTGGATCCGTGCCTGCTTTTGTAGTTTATGATATAAGGTAAGAAGAGATATCATATAACGAATAATTGAACCCACCAAATTAAAAACTTCAATCAAGCTGAAAAAAAAACAATTAGAAAATGTGAATGCATGTCCACATAACACATTTCTTAAATGGAAAACCGCATAATGCATCCGAATCAGATCATACGTGGAAGAAAGTAAACAAAATAACTTTTTTGGCCAACGTCGTGGTTGAGGATTTTTGGCACTTTATGATTCTCTCCACCTGGAACCTATACCTCTACAGAGAACATTAATAGTAATATTTTGATAAAATAAAAAAGGGAATATATACATATATCTGATGAAACAACAGTTTAAATTCTCGACAGCCTAATTGTGTATATACTAGGCATGTTATATGGGAATCGTCCCTGACATTATATATTCCTATCTTCAGTGTAATTTTTTTGGCCTTTTTGTTTATACGTTCAGATAGTTTAAATTTTAATTCGTTTTGTTTTACACTTTAAACTGTACAAATATGCGATTTGTCAAGTTTATGATGATAGTTAGTGAAACTCAAATGCAAATAAATCCTTTTTCTTTATGTGCAAGTTAAAAAAATTTCTTTATTTGCGATACATCATATATCATGCGTGTATGTATATCAAGAGCTTTTTTTATAAAGATATAAATCAATGAACTTGCACAAAAAAAATGAAGAAGATGGAGTGAATATATTGTTCTCCCCCACCATATAGGGCAAATTTGGCAAGCTGAGTTGACATCGAATTAGCTTAGCTGGATTTTTGAAGAAGCGGATGCATCACAATTGATTTGATATTTGATTCGTAAGAATAACATATTCTATTTTTTGTATCTCTTTACGATTCGGTAAAAAATAAATATTGATAAGTAAAGATCAACCAACGAATCAGATCTCAAATTTATCAGTCAAACCAATATAACTCTCAAAACCAAATATTCAACGGTATCTTTGTAAACGATATCTACAAACACAAAGAACCAATTTATGATCATAGTCTACTAGTTAAAAAGATTTATTTTACTATGGTTTAGAGAGATTAGGGTTTGAGTCTTTCCATTGTACTTAATTATAGTTTCCACTGTGAATGTCTTATCTTGTGCAGATTAGTCCGAGATTGAATAAGAAATTCTCCGGATACAAAACAAAAGAAAGCTTCAGACCTTAAAGAATCCTAAACTAAGAAACAAGCGAAGAAAAACTAAAGAAAAATAAAAGAACACAAAATTGTAATATTTATCAAAAATCGATGCTTCATAAATTATTTTATCTCCGTAACAAGGAAACGCGTTTCAACGAGTGGTATTCCTAGTAACATTCAGTTGCATGAAACCATGCCTAAAAGCCCTCTCTGGCTCGAGTTTCTGTCCACTACTGAATAGCTAGAATAAGATTTATCTAACAACACTTTATTATGTTTAGACCCACGTCAGCAACTAGAAGTTTATATCCAAGCATAAAGTTTATAATTTGTTTGTAAATTTTAAGTTAAAGTTTTGCAACTCTAAGACATCATGTTTAAACCAGAAAAACTTCACGAAATGTACGAATAATAATGATCTTTAAATGTAAGCATCTCCGCCAAAACAAGTGGTATAGTGCGGCAAAAAATTTATTCATCATGCCACCAGCTGTGAAAAATAAAAATTAATTTTGATATGAGTTTTCTTATGTGACAACTAATCATAAAAAAATATCATCTAGAATATTTTCTTGAATTAACAGCACTTGTGGCTGTGAAACCAAAGAAGCAAAAGGAAAGTATGACTCGCATTGTCTAAGAAAAGGTTACGCATAGAGAATGAAAAGAAAAAAGATTTAATATAAAATAAAAAAAATAAAAGTGTAGATAAGATCGTGCCAAGACAAAACTCAGATATGTGTTTGTGTGCTCTTTGGGGTTGGTTTCGTGGTTTAGACTTTACCATTAATATATCACTCTGCTCCACTTAGATGTGCATATTTTGTTTTAATATTCTCTTCGATTTGATAACTGTTCCGATCTGTTTTAAAATTTCGGATACTCAGAGATTTGGATATGGTCAATTACATATATACCAGCTAGTGTTTTCCTGCGACACTTGAGGTGAATAGAAACAACTTATCAGACGTCGTCGTTTTCATTTGGGCCTTGGTGTCACATCGAAAGATTCGGGTGCTGAAACATTTGGATAATGGCGTCCGTCATATAATAGAGAAAGGGAACGTAAAGGACATTAGTTCTACAAGCGTTTTCTGAATATCTTCATTTACGACAATAGACTTGAAGTTAAATCTCGCATAACAACAACTTTGAATTTTCATATTGAGCAAGTATATTAACTTTATACATGTACATGCTCATCACTTTGGTGTTTTGGATAAAAAAATTTCAGATTCGTATCGGTTTATATATGCGGACAGAACATTTGGAATTATGTATTTTTAAACAAAATAATCTATATACATTTTTTTGAACTAATCAAAGCAACACTTGAGAGACTTGATTGCTGTTGTTTAAAGATTTACACCAACAGATAACATTGCGACAAAGCTATTTGAACTAAATTGCTGTTGCTTCTAACTTAATTACGAGAGTTAACTAAACTGGTGTTTGGAAATGGCGTGGGATGAAAAAACGGATAAGACGGCGAGACAGAAGAAAGCAAAGAGAAGCATACTGGCCGATGCGTAACCTTTGCTGAAGAACTCATCAACAGGATCAGTCGAATCTAGTGCGACTAATGCTATAAGTGCATCTTTCAAATCTTTGCTCACTCCAAATCCAGCCGCCGAACCAGTTGCCACTAGATATGATATTATCTGTTCAGATCAAATTTTTTTACCATTCGTTATAAAACACATATTCAGTAAAGTTTTGTTGATTACAAGAATCAATACTTTAAAAAATTAAAATTATTTATATTCATTGTTTCTCCATTTACTTGATGATATTAATGTTGAATATAGTTAGAAATAAATTATATACCTTGTCACCGTAAAAGTCGAGTTGATAATTCAAAGGGCTTTTAGTTCTGGTGGCGAGTTCGGAGATTGTGAAGAAAAGTTGTATGACGGCGTAAACTAGTCCGATGATGGCGGCTGAAAACATGTATCTTCAAGAATTACAAAAAAAAAAAATTATGCGAATGAAAGAGTTAATAAACTTCGGTTGATAATAGACGATTTACAAAAGAGCTATTACTTATTACAAGACGCAAGCAAAGCTTAAACCAAACTAATTCGGTTTATGACTTAATCAAGTTTTTTTGTCAACCAATCTAACTCGAATAAAACAAACTATACTAAACAATCAAAGAGGAAAACAAAAATCAAGAGGTGCGTTGGATCTTACCGATAGGCATAAACATCTTTGAAATGAAATTTCAATGAGTTTCCTTGAGATACAAGGTTGACGCTGTTAGTGCTGAGGATGATGACCGTTATAACGAGGAAAGTCGCCGTCAAAACCCTAAGAATTAGGAGTACTACCGTGAGAGAAACCAGTGGTGGTGCCATGTAAATAATAGCTAATTATGGCATTTAATGATACTTTTATATATATATATATATGAAAACCAGGTAATCAAAGAGAAAGAAGAAGATCAAAAGCCTGAGATGTTCAATACAAGAGATTAAATGTCGATTAATATAACTGACTAGAGAGATAGGAGTTGACTTTTGCTCGATATGATAAGGTCGGTGTCAAAAAATAAATAAATTACGCATATTTTGTAAATATACCAAATTATATTGTACTATATTATACTGACGTCGTGCTGAAGCGATCGATCGTCTGGTTTACCAAATGAATGTAATAAATAAATATATATATATATATATATATTTATATTTTTTAATTTTCTATATCTCTCAAACTTTAAAAAGCTCATCTAACCTAAAACAAATCTTGCGACGATAATAGAGTTTAACTATAGTTACTAATTAGTTCGTTGAATTATATTATATATTTGAACCAATAAGGGTGTGTAATTGCTAGGCTGTTAACTGACAGTACCTGATAAATATGTTTTTGTCCGAATGTAACGTTTCAACAATCCTTGGAAAGTACGAGTTTGACATTTAGGGGTGAATATTCCAAAGTCTATATCTTTTTGCTCGGTGCAAAGCAATGTATATTTATAATAACTAAATAGAAAACTGCTAAAAAAATAAAATAATCTCCTAGTCTAAGAGACAGCACAGATAATAGTTGTTACAAGATGCAAAGAAACCTTAAACCAAATAATGTTTTCAAAGTTCAAAAGTTCAAAAAAAAAATATTAATGTTGTTTTTTTTCTCTCAACTGATCAAACTAACTCGAAAAATACTTAAAAAATAAAGGAAGAAAAGAAGATTAATAACAGAGGTTGGCTCCATTTACCTGTAAGCATAAACATCATTAAAACTAGAAAAACTGCCGTCAAAATTCTCAGGAGAAGGATTGCTACTCTCAACATATAGTGGAATTACTTGTTTTTCAATAGATATTATCAAAGAATTGGTTCCTTTTTTATATTGAATTCAAATTATTTATAAGATAGAAAACTATTTTTTAAAATTGAAATATATAAAAAATCTAATTTTAAATATTAAAAAGTTTATAGTTTTATGGTCTTCAAAAATAAACAGGTGGTGATTAAAAGAGGTATTTGTCCCATATTTGATTATAGAAATTAAAATGTATTATTTTTCAAGGAACTTTTGAAACGGGAAACTATAAAGAGGAAATATGAAGATAAGGCTTGAGAATTAAGATATACTACAAGGCATGGAATGCCAAATTAATTTATAAGCAAAATCATCACGTTGACTAGAAAGATACGAGTTGCTTTTTTTTTACTAATGTCAGCGTCGAACATTTTTTTTAAATGTTAGTATTTCGTGACGAACTTGGTCACCGCGTTTAACTAATTATATTGTTGTTAATAAGAAAATATTATACATTTATTTTTATAAGTATATATATTCACTTAACAATATAAAACTATTATTATGTTTGATTTTCCTGTTGTTGCTTGTACAGGAATGGCGCATACGTATATATTTGACTATATAAGGATATAAATTACATGCTACTTAATTTGATAAACAACAATATATCGTCAAATCGTTCTTAGTGACGATGTACAAATACATTTTTTCGGTTTTTCAAATTGTGGGATTATCTTCACTCAAGTCATTACAACTTGCATTCCACGGTTGGTGGGAGTAAACATGAATCAGACTGAAACAAGTATATAGGGTTAAAATAATATGTGTGTTTATGAGGCTTGAATTGGTCGTTTGCACAGAGCATGTGATGAGAACACTGATAAAACGGCAAGAGAGACAAAAGCAAAGAGAAGAAGACTAGCTGATGCGTATCCTTTAGTGAAGAACTTATCCACTGGATCTGCTGAATCAAATCCAATTAGTGCTAAGTATGCGACTTTCAAATCTTTGCTCACTCCAAATCCAGCTGCCGAACCCGTTGCAACTAAATATGATATAATCTGTCCAAATTTTTAAAAATCATTAACAAGATTATGTGATTCAGAATCAAAATATGTATGTCCAAACCCGTTGAGATCAAGATTATAATCTGTCCAAACCCGTTGCAACTCACTGTGTGTTGTACAAATATAGACATATAAACTAGATGTAATATTCATGGGACTAAGTTGAGATTTTAACCCAAAAAACAAAAAGAACTTGTGGTTGATACATTCTAATTATATTGGTTATAAAATGAATGTAATATAACATGAAAAAATATATTATTAAAATATTATGTTTTGATAAAATAAAAATTAATTTGTAATCATTAAATTAATTTTATTCTAAATAGTTAAATAAATCATTGTAAAACAGAATATGATAAACATAATTGGAGAGATATGATTGTTTATATTTTTCTACTAACATTTTCTGTTATGACTTTTCTAGTTGATACATTTAGAGAGAATTGTTCAGTAAAAAATTATAAATTAAATACCTTGTCACCGTAAAAATTGAATGGATAATTAAGAGGATATATTGTTTCGGTGGCGAATTGAGAGATCGTCAAGAAAAGTTGTCCAACGGCGTAAACTAGTCCGATGACAGCGGCGGAAAACATGTACCTTCATGAATGATGAATCCAAATTACATGTGTAGAGAACAAATATAAAAAAAATTAAAAGAAAAAAATAATAAAAAGTTATATTAAATTGAAAAGAACATTTTCCACAATTTCCTAAGGAAACTGTCGCAATACCCAAAAGAACCCCGAAAATATATAAAGAAAAACACAGGCAAAGAAAATAAAGAACCTCATTAGGTTTATTTACCTATAAGCATAAACATCTTTAAAATGCAATTTTACAGTAGTTCCTTGAAGTTCGAGGGTGACGGTGTTGGTGCTGACGAGGACCACCGTTATGAAGAGGAAAGCCACCGTCAAAACCCTAAGGAGGAGAAGCACTGTCCTCAACATAACGGACGGCGCTGACGGAGGTGGCGGGGCCATAATAATTCTTCCTGTTAATTAACAGTTTCCGTTTAAAGAGTATACTAATTAAGATGAAGATATAAGGCTGCGATATGGATTACTGATTCATTTTATAGCCAAAATTTACGTTGACTCAAGATAGAAGAGTTGACTTTTATTAAGGTTGATGTTAAGCAAATATCATAAATGCACAAATAGTAGTCTTCAAGCCTTCCTGGTATTTGATTAGCACTATTATAAGTTTAGTTGTTAAAATCATCGTTTTCTGACATTTTGTTCATGCAACGTTACTAATGAGTTGGTCTCTTATTTATTTCAACATCTAGAATTCTAGATTGTGATTGTAGCATTCATATGTTTCTTCTTTAAAAAAATTAATCTGAATTCAGAGTCTGAATTAGTGCAATTTTTCTTTGCTTTTTATTTTGTATATAATTCTGATTTTGATTTTTTTCTTTTATGGCATGTCTAAACAAAAATAGTTTGAATATCTATATATATATATATATATTTTTTTAAAAATTCCATACGATTAAAAAACAGGTATATATAACAAGAGAGTTGACTATAGGTCGGCTATATACATGGTGCCGCCAGCCAACTGATTCCACAGGAAGGGGCTTCACAGTCTTTCGTTAAAAATTAGTCAACGACGACCCAAAGGGTTGAGTCAACGTCTAAGAATCATGGACCACATGCGTCGCCGGGTCCAGCGCTTACCTAACTTCCTCCGCACACTTGCTCTTTTTTTGTTTTTCAACATATTTAAATCATATTTGGTCCATAGATCTAAATTCCAAATAATCCAAATCCACTAGATGAATGATTTACATGTAAAAACAGAGTTTCTCATGCTTTTTCCCTTTTTATCAAAAATATGGCACAAATATTTTTACTACAAAAGATCAAATCTATAATACATATTTCAAAAAACATTTTAAATAGACAAAAATAATCTAACTTTGATATAAAAATCAGCTATTTTATATAATTTTCTATCATTTAGTTCGAACAATCCATCTCAAAGCTTTATTTTCTATTTGTTTATTATTATTTCGCAACCAAAAAGTTATAAGTGAAATACATTTTTTCGGAACAGAAACCATATGTAGCATTTTAAATAGTCTCCTTCGAACTATACTCTAGAACTCGAGATGATCAATTGGTACACTTGGTTAAGCTGTAGAACGATAATTACATAAGTGAAAGAAAAGAAAAAAATGTGTCAAAGCAACATCATGACCATCGAGAATAAATGAATGCATGGATGTGATAAGTGGTAGGGAGAATGTTGTGCAGGACTTAAGAAGATCTCTTTATCTAATTGAGGAACTTTATACCATGAAGACAATAACGATCGAGAATTCTTATTATATAAACTTTTCCTAATACATTCAAAACAATATTATTATTCTTTAGCTATATATCTCCTTTGATATGATGTTATGTTATCAGAATATTTTTGGTAGAATCCTTTATTTGAGGGTAGTCGGAGATAATGGTTGTTTGCTGAAACCTTGGCAAACAAATTGACAGAGAATAAATCTCTAATTAAAAAAAAAAGATATATGCTAATTGAAATAGTGCAAAAAGAAAGAGAAAAAAAGTTCTACTCAGAAACAACGCGCCGTTCTGCGTTTGCACAATGCGACACCTTGTTACTTTTGACTTTCAGCAAACCACAGATCCAAAACGTACTTTCCTTTACGGTAAGGCCAAGGTGAGATAGTCCAAAGCAAGTTTCCAGATTCGTTGACCGATCTCACTCACATAAAGGAAGCAATGTCGGAGACCGCCGTCCACGGAGGAGCAATCGACTGGGAGCGGTCTAACGCGGAGGATGAAGACGACGACTTTGATGACGACGAAGAAGAGTATACGTCGCCGGTGCAATCACCTCCGCGTCCGCCGTCGTCGGCGAATTTCGAGAAAGATCGGCACTTGGTGTACTTGGAGATGATGTACGAGTTGCTTCCTGACCATTATCAATCGCAGGAGATCAATCGCCTCACACTCGCTCACTTCATAATCTCGGGTCTTCACTTTCTCGGCGCAAGAGACCGTGTTCGTCTCTCTTTCTCTAAAATCTCTATCTCTGTTATTTGTTTTAGTTATGTTCTGTTATTAAGCGTTTAATTGTGTAACTTTCCTCTGTTATTTCTGATTTTCATCTATTGATTTCGTTGCTCAAGGTTGACAAAGATGTGGTTGCAAGCTGGGTTTTGTCCTTCCAGGCCTTCCCTAGTAACAGAGCTTCGCTGAAAAAAGGTACCTTTGTCGAGTTATGACTTATCTAGAATCGTTATAGTATGATTAGGACTTACGAGCATATGCTTAATTAACTATTGATCAATGCGCGCTTAATAATGGTTCAAAATCTACCGTGTTATTGTAGCTGAGAATCATAGCAACTTCTTTCTGAATAATGAGATGAGATGTTTTTTTTGGCTGCAGGCGAATTCTATGGTTTCTTCGGTTCACGGAGTTCTCAGTTTCCCTTAGATAAGAATGAGGTAGTAATAAATCTAGTTTATATGCTTTTGATTCTACAGGGTTTACTTTTGGTTATCTTTGTTTTGCATGTGTTTGGGCTTTACATTTTGTCTTTGGGGCAGGATTTAACTCACAACAATAGTCACCTGGCAAGCACTTACTGTGCCTTGGCCATTCTGAAGGTCATCGGGCATGATCTCTCCACTATCGACTCTGAATCACTATTGTTGTCAATGAAAAATCTTCAACAGGATGATGGAAGGTATTAGTTATCAGGAGCTTAAAAGAAAGCATAATGCATTTGCAAGGCCGTAGCGCATTACTTTATAAAAAGATTTTTCAAAAATTCAGTTACATGGTGCCATTAAGTTTGGTATGTCGGCATATAAACGATTAGTATGTAATGGGGTCTAAATTGGGTGTTGATTACTTTGTTCATTTTGATACAGCTTCATGCCTATCCATACTGGTGGCGAGATGGATCTTCGGTTTGTATATTGTGCGGGTAAGGAATAGCTGCCTAACAGGATTTACAGACCATGTTATATACGTCTAGTAGAGTAACTTTTTTATTTGTGGATCAGCTGCAATCTGTGATATGCTGAGTGATTGGAGTGGAATGGACAAGGAGAAGGCTAAGAATTACATATTAAATTGTCAGGTTTGTTTTCGCTGACAGTTGCTTTGGCATTTTTCTTCTTCGTAAAAACGACATTCTTGTGCAACATTCTTTGTGCAGTCATATGATGGTGGCTTTGGGTTGATCCCTGGTTCTGAATCTCATGGTGAGTTGAAAACAATTCTTTCTTTAACTTGGTTTTACTTTATTTACTATACAGGAAGATATTTTTTTAGTTGCGAAGTTTTGTTTGATTGTACTCGTTTATGATTCTTACCTACGTTCTGCAACTTAGTTATGCAGGTGGTGCTACTTACTGTGCTATTGCATCCCTTCGGTTGATGGGATTCATTGGAGTGGATCTGCTGTCAATTGGTTCATCCAGTTCAATAATAGATCTTTCATTGCTTCTCAACTGGAGTCTACAGGTATTGCTTCATACCAAAAAAAAGAAACATTCAAAGGTTTCATGTATATCTTTTTTTCAATAACCTGATAGTATTGCCGTTATAGTTTCGTAATGCTCCTGAGTGATCTGACGTTTCTTTCGTTCCTTGCCTATAGAGACAAGCCAGTGATGGTGGGTTTCAAGGTAGGACTAACAAGCGGAGCGACACATGCTATGCATTTTGGTAAGTTCCCTCATCTTTCCGCTGTCATGGGCTCTATTTGTTTCCATCCGCTGATACATGCCTTTCACATGTGTGTAGGATTGGAGCTGTCCTTAAACTCTTAGGAGCCGATGAATTCATCGATAAAATTGCTCTGGGGAAATTTTTACTGAGCTGTCAATCCAAGGTACCTCTCTTTCAATGTCTCATCTAAGTTTCGAAATTCGTTGACTGCAACGAAGCTTATTGTTATTTGGCTGTAACTATTTGCAGCCTATACATTCTGTTAGGATAATTTGGTACATTGTCTTCAATTCATGATTTACATCTTCAATTCCACAATGTGATTAATGTTGTTCATCATGCATTGTTGTGTCCAGTATGGTGGGTTCAGTAAATTTCCTGGACAATTACCGGATCTGTATCATTCATACTACGGTTACACAGCTTTTAGCTTCTTGGAGGAACCTGGATTGAGTCCTCTATGTCCTGAGCTAGGGTTACCACTTCTTGCAGCTTTGGGAATCTGATGTTTATTTAGATTGCACTCGAAGTCACCTTCTTCTATCACCACTGCAACATTTATGTATTTTAAGATTTGCTTAAAGCCCAGTGACTCTTTTTCAGCAGTTAGTTTCTTGTTGGAATATTCAATTATTGGCTCTCGATATGGTAACATTACCAATATAATGAAACGAAGAATTTCTTACACCAAAAGAAAAACAAAACAAATTGAAAATGTCGAATATGATTTGGTAATTTTGCAATTTCTTCACCTGTTAACGAGTAAAGTGGTTGACGCCACTTGGATACAAAACAAAATATCAGACATAAACTGAAACAAAATCCTGAAGGGGAAAGAGATTCCCCACTTGGTCTCTCATGAGTCTTGTCTCTATTCGCTAATCGTGTTATTCCAATTTACCGGTCCATGTTCAAAGTTTCAATGCAGTAAAAAAGAATATATTCTTACTGTAGCCTTTCGAAACAAATCATTTCAGTTGTACTAATAATTCTTGATCTTTCTTCTCTTCACGTGTTCTGTTATCTTTCTAACATTATATTCGATAAACTAACATTACTTCAGAATTAGTTTCTTTTAAAAGTGAAAGTCGGTTTAGGATTAGATTGCCGAGTTCGTGCATCTTTAAATGTCAACTACAACAGCGATAAAAGAAAATAGAATCCAAGGCCATCTTTATTCTTTATCTAAAAGCAATGATTTGATTGCAAAATCCACAAATTTGGCTAACCGGTTTAACCCGACGATGGCTGAAAAACAGTCAGACAAACAAAAAAATGTTATTGATTAAAGAAGCGTTTTGCAGCGAATACGCTAAACTAGATTTACAAAGACAATCAGAATCCAAAAAAAAAGTTTATATATAGATTAGCAAAATCTGTATAAGATTTGTCACTCAAAACGTTTTTGGACCACCTTTTTGTCATATTCTTGATGAAACTTCATCTTCAAAGTCTGACTCTTAAACTCTGTTTTTACCAATTTAGCCTTTGTGTTCCTCAGCTTCTGCAATCTCCATCACTTTCCTCTTGTAAAGCTTCTCCTCTGCGTCTCTTAAGAACTTGAATCTCGGCAATGGCGATGATGAAAATGATGATGTTGGTGAATGTGATGACGACAATGGAGATGATCTCACTAGCCTGTTAAACTCAGCATCAGACGATGACTCGAAGAAATTCGAGATCCCTTCTTTTCTGCCATTACAAGACTCCATTAGCAATGGAGTGAAAGGAGGCGTGAATAGCGAAGGAGAAGCACGAGGAGTGAGATACGGAGGAGTAGAACCACTTTCCATATTTAGAAACAAATCATTCAAGCTCTTTCCTTTTGTGGAAACACCATCTTCAGACTCCATTTCCTCCACTGTTTCTTCCATGATAGTGAACAGAAACCTCGGAACAAGCCCTGGACCCACCACATTCCCAAACCCACCATTATCACCAAGACATTGCTGTTGAGTTTCAATGGGTTTAGGGTTTGATGAGAATGAAGAAGAAGGAGAAGATGAAGAAGGGTTAGTGCTGCAACAGAAGATGAAGAGAAGCTCTCTAGGGGTGGAATAGTCATTTCGCAGATTATGCCTCCTCGTCGTCGTCCTCCTCTTCTTACACCAGAGCAAGTAATAGAGCTCAGCGAGAAGAGCTAGTAGCAAACAACCAAAGACTATGCTTAGAGCAAGTCCCACACTGCTCAAAGATCTCATCTTTCTTCCTCTAGATAAGATTCACATCTCTTTTTCATCATCAAGCCAAACTCAAAGAGAACTTTTATTTTCACAAATCAAATCTCTAAATCAACCAAAATGGAAAAGATGGAAAGAGAACAACAAACAGTCAAATGTGAAATGTAGAAGGAAAAGAAAACTATGAAGGTGATTTATGATTCTGATAACCAAACGGTTTTTGCAGAGGAGAAACCAGATTTAAGCAAATAGGGTTGGTTTAAAGAAAAGCGGAGAGTGTGAAAATAAATATATTCCAAAAATGAGTGTTATGTAGCAAAGAGTGAAACTTGGCTATGTATATAAGTTTTTTTTTTGTAGGAAACTTGGCTATATAACATCCTTTTTAGAATCAATAAAATGCCTGAAATGATTATGAAATTTTACCCTTAACGAAAGCCATGGCTGACCATTTCTTTTTTTAGAAATCTTGAATTTGTAAGCTTTTAATTTACTACTCTCTTTATAAAAAGAAAGAATTTGCATTTTATCTTCAAATAGTTTCCCTTTCATAACATCAAATATGGATAGCACATCAAGGCCTTAGCCCATGTGACGCATATGCTGATATGAAGTTTATGTGTATACATATGTGAGCAATAAGGAAAAAAATACATAAACCAATGTAAAAAAGATCAAAGATGTGAAGTAGAGTGAGATTTGTTTGTTTGTGCGCTTCTTCATGCGCTGATTGATATTATTAGATTTGCTAAAGTCAGAGAGTCAGAGAGGAAGAGTCCACCAAATTGGAGTGTTCAATTAGCCTCTTCCATCAACTACCAATCACACATTTACGTAGCATTGATGTCTTGATGTTTAGATGGTGAATCGTTTCGTTCTTCGAATCCCTTTATCCTCTTGAATTCTTGAATTTTAGAAACTTGTTCTTCATCACTCTTTATGCATCGAAAAGCGTTATATTTACTTTGATTTGCTTCTTTCAATGCCGTAATAAGACCATCCAACATTTTGCAAGCTTTGTCGGTTAGTCTCATAAGTACAAGTACAAATTGGAGTTCTAACCAAATTTGGAGTCAATTATCAAACGCTCCAAGGTTTGGTAAACCATATCTGGAATAAACCCATGTTAGATGAATTTTATTTTTAAAAAAAACTCTTTCACTGCACACAACGAGGAGAATGTTGTAAGCTGCATTTGTAGCTTCTGAAGTCATAGCTACAATCTCCTTCCTCATATGTTTTTGGGATAATTTGTTTTCCATCTCATCTCTTGCTAAGTTCACCAAACAATAGATTGAAACGCGAACTATTTTCTTAGCCTAGTTCAGAATCAACCTCTCTTCATCTCTCTGGTTTTGTGACCAATCTTATGGTCTCATATGAGTTGAGCATCAAATAGTCTTTGGACAAATCGTATCGTTCTAACATCATCTCGTTTTAATGTTGTAAGCTGGATATATTCACCCCTTATGAAACTTTTGTTGAAAGTGATCAACGCAAGAATTTAGGAGTTGGAAGAAAGTCGTGTGTGTAACGAGTCTTTTTGTTATTTGCTTAATCAAATAATGACCGATGACTTCGGTCAAATTAGTTGCAGTAGAGGCTCTGTTTTTTTTTGCATTTTTTTAGGAGTTTTCAGTTGTTATAAAGGCTATAAAGCCATTCGTATTGCATTGAATAAAGATGAGTTTTTCAGCATCTAAAAACAAACGAGTCTTTGATTTTACAAAGTGGTATAAGAGCTCGCTAGATATTGAAAACTAGAAAAGAAGCCGCAGCTTCAAAACTAAAGTGAGAAAGAGAGATGGGTGATGACAAAATGAAACTTCCTAAGTTTGATGGACATTGGGACCACTGGAGCGAAGTCATGGAAAATTTCTTCAGAGCAAAGGGGCTATGGAGAATCGTGGAGACTGGTTATGAGGAGCCTGCAACAACCGTAGTGCTGACGACAGAGCAACGTCAACAGCTTGATGACGCCAAGACGAATGACCACAAGGTCAAGCACTATCTTTCTCAGTCCATTGATAGAGTGACGTTTGAGCAGATCTTGGACAGGAAAACATCCAAGATCATTTGGGACTCGATGAAGAGAAAATACGGTGGAAATGAGAAAGTGAAGAAGTCGTTGTTGCAGAGATTAAGAAGAGAGTTTGAAGTTCTCGAAATGAAGGAAACTGAGAATATAGAAGAATACTTTACTTGTGTCTTAGCAATCACTAATCAAATGAGAAGCAATGGAGAAGACATGAACGATTCCAAGGCAGAGAAAAGTCTCAAGTGGAGAGAAGCCATGGATGAAGAGATACATTCAATTGAAAGAAATCACACATGGGAGCTTACAGAGTTACCTGAAAAAGCAAAGTGCATTGCAATTAAGTGGATTTACAAGACGAAGCTCAATGAACTTGGTGAAGTGAGCAACTTTAAGGCTCGTTTAGTGGCAAAAGGTTACTTTCAAGAACATGGGATCGATTACACAGAAGTGTATGCACCAGTTGCTCGAATGGACACCATCAGAACCATTTTGTCAACTGCTGCAAGAAAATCTTGGGACATCCATCAGCTAGATGTCAAGTCAGCTTTTCTTCATGGAGTCCTAGAAGAAGACGTTTATATACAGCAGCCTAAGGGGTATGAAGTCAGAGGCGAAGAAGACAAAGTTTACAAACTCCATAAGGCACTCTATGGTTTAAAACAAGCGCCAAGAGCTTGGTTTAGCAGAATTGAAAAGTACTTTGTCAAAGAAAGTTTTGAAAAATCTCAGAATGAAGAAACTCTGTTTCTCAAGACAAGCAATCATGGTAACTCTCTCTATGTCAGTGTTTATGTTGACGATCTGATTTACACAGGAGACGATGTTTCAATGATGGAAAATTTCAAGAAGTCAATGATGAGAGAATTTGACAAGACGGATCTTGGAAGGATGCGATATTTTCTTGGGATTGAGGTGTTGCAGACACCACATGGGATTCATATTTCTCAGGCGAAGTATGCTCTCGAGGTTCTAAGACGTTTTGACATGGAAAACTACAACTCCGTATGCAGTCCAATGGTATCTGGAAGCAAGCTGGACTTAGACGATGAAGGAGAACGAGTAGATGAGACTTTCTACAAACAAATAATAGGAAGTCTCATGTACATCACCACCACTCGACCAGATCTGCAGTTTTCAGTAAATATTCTCAGTCGTTATATGTCTAAGCCAACAACGCTTCATTTGCAATCTGCAAAAAGGGTTCTGAGGTATCTAAGAGACACTGTGGACTTCGGAATATGGTACAAGAGGGGAGGAACATGAGAAGTATCAGTCTATACAGATAGTGATTTTGCCGGAGACTCTGATAGTAGAAAGAGTACATCTGGGTATGTGTTTCTTATGGATGGAGCTGCAGTGGCATAGTTATCTAAGAAACAACCGATCGTCACTCTCTCTACGACAGAGGCTGAGTATGTGGCTGCATCCGTCTGTGCTTGTCAGGCAGTTTGGTTCAAGAGGATTTTGAAAGAGTTGGGGCATAATGTGAACGGAAGCACAATTATTCTCTGCGACAATACTTCAACTATCAAGCTGTCTAAAATCCCTGTTTTTCATAGAAGATGTAAACACATTGGAGTTCGATTTCATTTCCTGCGTGATCTTGTCAAAGAATGAGTCATAAGTTTCGAGCATTGTGGTACAAGTGAACAAGTGGCAGATATTTTCACAAAGGCCTTTAAGCGTGAAACGTTTGAAGAATTAAGGAGCAAGCTTGGAGTTTGCTCAATCACTGATAAGCTGCAACTTGAGAACCAAGTCTAGCTTAAGGAGGGTTTGTTGGAAGTGATCAACGCAAGAATTTAGGAACTGGAAGAAAGTCGTGTGTGGAGCGAGTCTTTTTGTTATTTGCTTAATCAAATAATGACCGATGATTTCGGTCAAATTAGTTGCAGTAAAGGCTCTGTTTTTTCTGCAGTTTTTTAAGAGTTTTCAGTTGTTGTAAAAACTATAAAACCATTCGTATTGCATTGAATAAAGATGAGTTTTTCAGCATTTAAAAACAAACAAACCTTTCATTTTACAACTCTCTCATGCAAATTACCACTAAAATGAGAATTCTAAAAACTAAACCTATTGCATTCTGCATATATCATTCTATTATCTAAATTTGAAATCTCTTATTCCGCGGAATATCAATAAAAAATCAATGCAATAACTTAGGTATATAGCATTGTCGTAGTATTTTTAAACACGCCTTAAAATATTAGGAAAAATGTGTAGTAAATTAATATCGTTCCCCCCAACTTCAACTGGAAGTCTAAAAAACAAGTTGATGAATTAAAAATAGGAATAGTTAATTCCCACCACAAGTTTAATTAATAAAAATAAAACTACAATAATCATTACCACCATCTGTATATTATATTGTGAATCACACACAAAGAAATATCTAAAATTATCCATCTACCTTAAGATTTGCGGACCGTCTTACAACTAGTTATATAAAGTACAGCTTGTTCAACTTGATATTCCAATAATACCCCTCCTTTCAAAAAAAAAAAATTAGAAAACGGTGTGTACGTGTTCATTGCCTAACCCAAGCTTTTTCTTTTTCTTCTTACGTGTTTATGACTAGATACGTAGGCCCCACTCAGCAACCCGACAATACCCAAGTTAACCAAAAATAATTTAATTTCTTTCTTCTTCATATATTTCTTTTTCTTCCTCCTTTTCTCCGAGATTTTTCTTTTCTTTTTTCTCTCTGTTCGGGTCAGCCATTGGAGTTTTTGATTCATTGGCTCTAAACAAAGACAAACAAATCCAAACGGTGATAGAGAAAAATGGGAATTCTCAACGACGACGCCGTTTTAATCGAGCCAGGAAAAAACTCCGGCGATCCCAGCATCGTTACCGTTAATTGCCCTGATGAATCTGGTCTCGGTTCAACTCTCTGTAGAATCATCCTCGAGTTTGGTCTCTCCATGACCAGAGCAGGTAAAAACTATTAGACTTCGATTTGACTTCGTATTGGCTTTTTTTTTTTAATCTTCTTTTAATTTTTTTTTCTCGTTATGAGGGAATATACTCTGTTTTGTCGGTTACCTTTAGATTTTAAATCCTCACGAATATTCGAAATTTCCATTCTGTTTTTTTTTAAAGTAATTTTTCTTGCAAAGATGATTAATTTAAATTATTGACGTAATTTAATAATTGATGTTTGTGAAAATGGTGAGTGCAGATTTTTCAACAGATGGACGATGGTGTTATATAGTGTTTTGGGTCACTCCAGAGAAAAGCTCTCCTAAAATCGATTGGGACAGCTTGAAGAATCGTCTCTTGTCTGCTTGCCCATCTTGCTTGGGTTCCTTTTACTTCTGTCTTCAATCCAATGTGTCTAAGCCTCCTTCGCTTTATCTCCTCAAGTTCTTCTGCCGCGACAGGAAAGGATTGCTTCATGGTTTGTTCCTCCTCTTTCTTCTGCATGTGTGTCTTATGGCTTGTTTTTGAGTAAATGGTTGAATTAGAAAATTTGGTTTTTTTTCTTTTTGGTGGTTGTAGATGTTACTAAAGTCCTTACAGAGCTAGAGTTAACGATCCAAAGAGTCAAAGTCATGACAACTCCAGACGGAAGAGTTTTGGACATGTTTTTCATCACTGACGCAATGTGAGTTTTTTGTTTCTTATGTTTCAGAGAGAGAAGCACATTAGTGTATATATGATCTCTAATTACCTCTTGTTGTGAAACAGGGATCTATTGCACACGAAACAGAGACAGACGGAAACGTGTGACCATCTAACGGCTGTGCTCGGGGAACACGGTGTGAGCTGTGAGCTTGAACTAGCAGGGCCTGAGCTGGAGAGCGTGCAACGGTTCTCTTCGCTTCCACCTTTGGCTGCTGACGAGCTCTTTGGCTTAGATGGATCTGATGTTAGTTCTACCTCAAACAAAGTGGTTCTCACGGTTGACAATCAGTTGAGCCCTGCGCATACGTTGCTTCATATTCATTGTGTTGATCAGAAGGGCCTTTTTTATGATATCCTCAGGACTTCCAAAGACTGCGATGTCCATGTACGTTTAAAAACACTGATCTGTCTACCTTTTAGCAGAACCTAACCTACCTCTATAGTCTGTAAACTTTGATGTTGTTTTTGTTTTACAGAGCTGATGTAGTACATGTTTTGTTATACAGATTGCCTACGGTAGATTCTCGTCAAAGGTTAAAGACTACCGGAATTTGGATTTGTTTGTTCGAGGTACAGACGGAAAGAAAATAGCGGACACAAAGCATCAAGCTAACTTCTGTTCTCGTCTTAAAGAGGAGATATCATGTCCTTTGCGAGTGATAATCGTTAACCGAGGACCAGATTCTGAACTATTAGTAGCCAACCCTGTGGAACTATCTGGAAAAGGAAGGCCAAGAGTTTTCTACGATGTCACACTCGCCTTGAAATCACTCGGAATCTGCATCTTCTCCGTAAGTATTTTACATTATATTTTCTAAGCTTTGTTTTTTCTAGCGGTTTATTTGGGTTTTTTTTTTAAATTTGAATTATGTTTCTTGTAGGCTGAAATTGGGAGGCATTCGACTTTAGATCGACAATGGGAAGTTTATAGGTTTCTTTTGGATGAGAGTCGTGAGTTTCCGTTGGCTAGCCTCCGTGCGAGAAATCAGATAGTGGATAGAGTCACAAAGACACTTATGGGTTGGTGAAGTGAATGAGACTTGAACATTATCCTACTCAAGGGGCCAAAGAAACCGAGTTTTGGCTCCATCAAGGGTCAAAGTAAGAGGTTGTGTTTCGGAGTTGCATTTTGTGCGGAGAAAATCGCGTTGTAAAGATTTGGAAAATTGTAAAAAGGATTAAAAGCGCAATTGCAATGAATGCTTTGTAACACACTTTGCAAAGGCAAATCGAATCATACGACCTCTGTCTTCACTCTGCGAGCGTTGACTAGGTGCTCGTTTACAAGGAGCCACAGTCTGTGGACATGTGCGGTGGACGTGTAGAGTGGGCCCGAGCCAGGTTCGAATCGCAAAACCTGCACATTTAGCTGCAGTTGTACTACTTGTACATTAAGTATAGGTAACAATAGGCGTAATCATGCACAATTATGTATATTTGTATACATTTCGTATCAACAGTAACCTTGTGGAGTCTAAAGACAGCCATGAAGCTTGTAAGGTCTTTTGGTTACCATCTATATAGAGAAGTGCTTATTATGTATTCTTAGATTCTTTGATTCATACTAAAACTTCGTTTGTAAATGTCATATTCGCTGTTAAATTTTTTTGAGTCAACACAATACCATATCAAAATTTGAATGTTCGGATAAAATTAACGCGGTAATTTGTGAAAGAAAAACGGATTGATTTAAATTAAAGCGACGACCAAAAAAAAATGTAAAAGAGAAAAGTGGTAGGGTTATTTTAGTCGTTTCGTTATCCGTTGTGTCGTGTCGCTTGTGTTCCATCGGCGGCCATCATTACCAAGCAACTCTTCTTCTTCTCTACTTTCGATCTCAAAACCATCTTTTGATTTCCCTGTAGAGAGATTCTATGTTTTGAATCTATTCGCGATATAGCGGAGGAAGATGACGACACCAAGCACCGGAAAACAAGCGCCGATTGCTGGAAAAGAAGAAGGCGAGCTCTCCACCTCCGAAGACGAAGTATTATCCTCGCCGAACAACCTATTCCTCTTTTTGTTTTTTAACTCCATTAATTTTATATTTCCTGTTATTAATTTTTCATATTCTGCAAATCTGGATAACTTTTGTTTTTTTCCTCAAAAGTATTGTCCATCAGATTTTATTGCAGTGTTTCATTTCGTGGACGTAAATAGGTTTTCTCTCAATGTGTTTTGTTAGATTTGCCTGTATTCGGTTGTTTCAGATTTTATGGGTTTATGGATTTAGGGTATAAATATGTTGTGCGGAGACTCTATGGCTTTCAAAGCTTTCGTTTTCGCTGCTGCCTAAATGCTTTTGATTAGCAGATTCGAAACCCTTAAAGTTTTCAAATTTTTTTGTTTTTAGGTACAACCAATGCAGAGAAACACGAGAGCTCCTCTTACCGCGCATGTACCAGTTCGTTCAGCAATCAAAAATATCCAAAGGCGTCAAGCTGGTAAATACTATTTTGTAATCTGCTTCAGGCAATTGGCGCTGTCTTTGTTTTGTTTCTCACGTCCTCTAGGGATTTATGAGCAAAGAGGAGACTTATATCATCTCTGAGCTTCACGTGAAAGTGAAACACTGTATCTACCTCGTGTTTTGGATCGGTATTTTGTCTGGTGTTGTTTCCTCTACAGGATCTTATGTTGCTGCACCATATTTCTAGAATGGAAGATATTGGAGATGTACACAAACCTTGATCAGTATTAAAAAGCTATTAGAGCAAAAAGTCAGTGGACATTGTTAATCAATCTACATAAGTAGTAATGTTTTTTCTGTTGTTGATTTGTTGAGTGTGAAGCATGATTAACCTGCCTTTTGCTATAAATATGGATTATATTTAGAAGTTGTTTGAAAATGTTCTCAATGGAAGTTGCCTATGAAACAAACGAACTCCGTTTTTTTACTTGACTTGTCAGGAAATGGTGGATCTTTAGTTAAACCTGCGGATGGTACACCGTTGAAGCTGACCCACCCTGGAGGTCGTATAATTGAGAAGAAGCAAGCGGTATATATTGCTCCCATTCATGGGAAGAAGCTTCCTGTAAGGGGCGACAACAGCAACCTTGTGATAAGATTCTCAGATGATGATAGTGGTAGTGAATCTTATAGCAAAGGGCGGAGACAGACATCAAATATTCAATCAAAAGGAACAGTGTCTGGGAACAGAAACCCGTCTGCATTACTACAAACAAAATTGAAAGGACCAAGACAAATTGATTACAGAGCAATAACAAAGAAGGCATCGTTCACTAGAACCTTTAGTCATGCTGAGACTTCTAAAGTTCCCAACTTTTCACTTGCCAAGGAAATGAAGAAAAATAGATATACCTTTGAAAGGAAGGTTAGCAAAGATACACAGCGTTCTGAACAGATTGTGGAGCCCAATAGCAACAAACTTAAGGACCTGAGGCAGCAGATTGCACTTCGGGAAAGTGAGATGAAGATTAAGGCTGCACAGCCAAAGAAGGATGCTGTTAACCCAAAAGTCAGTCCAGCAAGGAGACCCAGTATGGTATCTGATGATGATAAACTGCTAGAACCAAAAGAACCTGCCAAGAAGCGCCTAAGAATTAGTGGAAATGACACAAGGCAACCTGTTATTGATTACAGAGTGCCACCATCTGGTGCTGCATCAATGAAAACGCCAGGCATTGGTAAAAGTCTACTACAAGGTGAGACTGAAGTCGAACATTGAATATGCTACTGGCTGTTTCACTAGAAAATCTTTCTTGGTTAAGGAATTCAATGTTTCAGTTTTTCCCCGCATGTGGTATCACCTGACTATTGTGTTTTCTGTAGGTATCAATGCAAATGCTAGTTGCAAATACATTGGTAGTAACAGTGGTGAGAATGATCCTCCCGTTATTTCTCAGCATATTGTAGAAGGCAATACCAGCTCAACTGGCTTACAAGAAAGTGCAGTATGTCTCACCAGCTTTTGTATATTCTCCTTTACTAGAATTGGAATATTGAACTCTAAGACTACTAAACTATCTCTAGTTTTTGGCCAGTGTTTTTGTCAATTTAAACATATTTTCATTTGATTCCAGAGCAAAGCAAATCCTTTTGAAGGTCTAAGATATGGCCAGCCCTATTCTCCTGTTCATTTAGCTCCAAGAGAACTAGAAACAATGAAAAATGTTGATAGCAGCTTGTCAAGTGACCAGTTGCTGAAATTAGTCAATGCAAGAAATCATCAGGTTTTTTTCTAGATCCTTAAATAATAAGTTGGAGGCGGCTGGTAGGATTTCAGGATCTTTACTTGTGATTTTTCTTTTTACTGCTTGCAATTCAGCCTTGTTTGAACAATTCTGGCCTCTGGAACATCCCGGGGAATACAACTACTCCTGGACATAGTCCACTGGATATGCAATCTTTGGCGAACCTAGATGAATCTCTTGACAGAGAATTGGAGGAAGCACAAGAACGTAAGCGCGTTTGTGAAATTGAAGAAAGAAATGCCCTCAAAGTTTACAGAAAGGCACAAAAATCTTTGATTGAGGCAAACGCCAAATGTGCAGAACTTTACAGTAAGAGAGAAACTTTATCTGCTCACTATGGATCTCTCATTGTGCGCGACACCAAATTGTTGTGGCCTTCTATACATTGTGAGCACCCTGAAACTGGGTTTCGACTCTTGAGTAATAGTACTGAAAACATTGATTTGGCAACCAAAACGAGCATCCCTCAGCATATTCAGCTAGAGAGTAACCACAGATATAACAACGAATATGGTGGCAGTCATCCTCTACCTCGTTCCCGTGGTGGACAAAATTTGGGCTCACAACCGTGCAGTGATCTTGATGCTAGTACCTCAGATGGGTTGCCTTGCAGTAACAAGCAAACTGCTAGTCGACTATGCTCCCCGTCAAGTGATGCTAACATTTTGCCAGATGATGAGTCATTTCCAGTGGACCATGAATCTACCGAGGGGAACCTTGGACATCAAGCCGAATATCTTGAGCAAACACTAGGAAATCAGAATTCTTTGCTTATTGAAGCATCATTAAGATCTAAATTATTTGAGCGCTTAAGTGTGAGGGAAGAGTCTAGAGGTAGCATATGTTTCAATGGAGAGACTGTGATAGATAGAGGGTATGGAAGTGATGTTGCAACTGAACGAACCCAGAGAGATGGCAGTAGTCCTATCCCAGAAAAGTATGAGCATAATGATTCCAGAGGTAAGAGATTTATCTCATAGGAGATAGGCATTTTGCTTAGTTACTTTTTAACCTTAATTAGGG
The DNA here is from genome assembly GCA_000218505.1 of Schrenkiella parvula. Classification (NCBI taxonomy): domain Eukaryota; kingdom Viridiplantae; phylum Streptophyta; class Magnoliopsida; order Brassicales; family Brassicaceae; genus Schrenkiella; species Schrenkiella parvula. The sequence goes on along the minus strand of CM001190.1, from coordinate 9,020,491 downwards.
AAACAAATTGCATGGTCATTTTACAACCTGATTATACTGAAAAGTCCTACTCTTTGAAATTCTTTGTGCTGAACTGCGGATAGTAATTGCGTGAACTGGTGCAAAATTCGGTGGCTCGTTATTGAGATTCATCTGTTTTACTTTCTTCCTGTTTTTAATTTCAGAGCCAGATGCCAATAAACTGCTAGGGAATCCCTCTGAACCACCAGTTGAACGGCACACAATCAAGGAAAATTCGCTGAATTTTGAATTATCTATTGATACGGAGTCCCATAGAATTTCACCCGAGGATGACCTTTTATCATCTATAGCGTTGCCAGGCCCTTTATTTCGGAGCACGATTAATAATTTTAAGGTCCCTGGGTCTTCCATTAAATCTCTGGGACCAGAATATACACTTCAAAACAAGTCATTTAGCCTATACAGTGATGATATACAATGTAGCAGTCTGACTGAAACTCCAGTATATGAGAAAAAAATTGGACTCTACACCTGTAATTTGAAGATGAATCCTTTTCAGCCTCTCTGCATGTACGAGTTACGTGGAAGGTGCAACAATGATGAATGTTCGTGGCAACATTTCAAGGATTTCTCTGATGACACTTTGCATCAAAGTCTAAATGATTCTCCTGGTACGGGCAGAAAATGTGTATTTAAGAACTCTTAAGACGATATTTTCTTTGCTAGAATTCTCAATTTGTTGGTGTTGCAGATGGTAATGTTGGGTCAGGTTTACATCAGAAGAAACATTATTCTTTCAGAAGATCCCAGGTATTTGACGTGGTCCTTTCACCAACTTATTTTGTCTGCATGGATACGGTGAAGGTTGATTCGTGGTCTTATGAGTCCCTTCTGGCTCAAAGACATGGGCAATTATGGTGGAAGCTCTATAGTGTCTGCCTCGCCTCATCGAACTTGCTTTACAAGAATATGCCTGAAAGGAAAAAGGAAGGTCGAATTGAGGTCCTAGGAAATCCAAGAACACACTCATCATACTTCAGGATTAAACATAGCATGATGGTTTGTCTTTGTTTTCTCTTTATTTTAGCCTTAAGTTATGCTAATAGCTAGCTGCAGATCTGACCTGTGCCGCGTTATTATTGATGTTCTTGCTACCATCTTGCACTGACCTGCTTGGTGCATTCGTAGAATCTCCTTAAACAAGGTTCAGATGCTGCTGTTGAATCCGTGGAAATGGCTCTTATTATCTTCTGTCGGGAAGCTGACCAGTCAGAAGGCTTGATCCAGGCAATGTTGTTTGATTCCTGCCAATACTGTGTAGTCTCAAATTTAGCTCTCTTTCTAATTCTGGTGGCCCTTTTTTTCAGGCCCTTTCTGTTCTTTCCCGAGGTCTTGAAGGTGATCCAACTTCTGAGATTCTTTGGATTGTTTATCTCCTGATTTACTATGCATATGAAGGATCAGATGGGATAGATATGCTCTCTCATGGGGTATGTTCTCCCCTGTTGCGATATTGCCTGCATCTACGTAGCCACACATGTGCATATCATGATTGATTCTTTGGGTATGTTTGCATGCATTCTTATATATTTGTGTGTCCATTTATATTGATGATTGTGATACACTCAAATTAATCTAAGCTGGTGGCATTGGTTTCTCATAGTGTTTTACAGTTTTCAAACTTATATATGAACGGCTGCCCATATCTTCATTTTCTTCAGTACAGTAGTTTTTTTTCTTATATCCTTCCTGTGGAATGCTTCACAACTTTGCAGCCTGGTTTTATATGGGATAACTTTTTAACTTTTCAGGTCAAACTATGTAGCGGATCATACGTAATATGGCTTATGTACATCAACAGTCAAGGACAACTTAACGATCAATTAAATGCATATGATGCAGCCCTCTCGGCGCTCTGCCACCATGCATCTGGGTCTATTGACAGGGATCATGCCAGCGCTTGCATATTAGATCTTTTGTTGCAGATGTTCAACGTTTTGTGCATATCTGGGAATGTTTCAAAGGCAATCGAGAATATATCCAAGCTTCAGGCTCCAGCAGCAGTTTCTGACGACCCTGAATTTTCAATGATGTCTCACATTCTGACATGCTTAACATATTCTGACAAATGTGTGTTCTGGATTTGTTGTGTGTACTTGGTTATTTACAGGAAGCTGCCTGATTGTGTTATCCAACAACTTGAGATGGAGAAGGAACTACGAGAAATAGAATGGCCGTCAGTTAATTTGGTAGGTGATCTGAAGCAGATGGCTCTCAGACTATTTGATAAAGGGATGTGCTCAGAAGAGCGTTGCACTAGTGATTGGTCGTCTGAAAACAGAAGACAAGAACGCACTGCCGGGCAATTTGCTCTGAACCAAGCCCTGTTTATGATTGCAGTTGATGAGTTTGAAAAATGTAGGGACATTGTGAAGGCATCAGTTGAGCTCTACCCAGCTTGCTTAGAGCTGAAACTGTTAGCAGCTAGGATGAAACCAAATGAGTCAAAGGAAATGTCGTCATCTGGGTTTGAAGAGCTTCTCAAGCAGGAACCAAAAGAGGCTTCACACTTACAATGGATTTGGAACCAGTACGCTGAATATGCTATGCAAGGAGGTCGATATGATTCGGCAAGAGAACTCATGTCCCGTTGGTATGTGTCTGTATGGGATGTATTGTCCCACAAGAATAAGACACTACTGGCTAAAGAAGCAGAAGAAGGATGTGATGACAGTTTGCTATATTCAGCTTTATCAGATGTGAATGTTGCATCGGATCAGGTGGATGTGATGTTTGGATATCTTAATCTATCTCTCTATAATCTGTTGCAAAGTAATTGGACCGGAGCTTGCTCGGCCATTGACCAAGCACTAAAAACTACAGCTCCTGATCATTTTATTCATTGTCTGAGAGAACATGCTGTGTTCCAGCTAATCAACCAGTTGCAAGCAACGGGTGAATTTTCGATCAAGCTACAATTGAGATTACTCAACTCTTATTTGGAGCGAGCAAGTTCTGTACTTGTCAAAGAGCCACTGTCGTGGAAATTTATTAGTGCCGAGAAACCGAGAGTGAGGAAGCTAGTAAGTAACCTTCTGGCGCCAGTTTCATCTGAACTCTTAGTGGTAAATGCGGTTCTTGAAGCATGGCACGGACCATATCTTGTACCCGAGAAGCTAAGTAAAGAAAAGGAACTGGTGGATTTTGTGGAAACAATCTTAGGTTTGATCCCGTGCAATTACCAGCTGGCTTTATCTGTAAGTAAGCTGTTAAGGAAAGAAGAGGAACATTCAGAGTCTAGTTCCTCAGGTATTCATTTCTGGGCAGGTCTGAATTTGGTGAATACAATTTCTTGTGCCATGCCAGTAGCCCCCGAGTATATATGGGTGGAGGCTGGTGACATATTAAGCAATATCAATGGTTTCAAGACAAAAGCTGAGAGATTCTTGAGTAAAGCTTTGTCTGTATATCCAATGTCTGTGAAGCTGTGGAGATGTTATCAGAATGTATCTAGAAGTATAGAAGAGAAAAGAGGCATTGAGATCGAAGAAGAAGCCAGAAAGAAAGGAATAACTCTGTTGGATTGAAATTTGAAAAGCGACTCTTCTTCTTGTGTTTTCCCCTTTACACATGGCACACTAAGAGGAGAGAACATAGTAAATGGGGATTTTTGGAAAAACTAAAAAATAGGAATACAGTTTTTCAAAAGGGTTATGTGAAGACCAAATTATACTTTTGACCTGTCTTCTGATTTTGATTCGTAATTTAGGGTTCATCTTGTATTCTGTTTTTGTTTAAAAAAAATTAAATTATATGATGGGATTCTTATTTGTTTTATTAATGGACCGAAGAGAGCATTAGGGCAATATGTTGAAACTGTATTCCTATTTTTTAGTTTTTCCAAATCCCCATTTTTCTTATGTTCATTAATTACGAATCCCATCAAATATTAATTTTTAAAATACATAGTAGAAATATAAAACAAGAAGGGCCCAACCGGGTTCGAACCGGTGACCTATTGATCTGCAGTCAATTGCTCTACCACTGAGCTATGGACCCTTGATGCTTAACTCTGTATGTCAATCTATATAACCACTCTAAAAATAATCCCACGTATCTATCTCTTCTCTCAACTTGCGACTCTGTATACAATATAAAAATCTACATCACCGAGATCCAGATCAAGAAGAGGAACCAAAAAAACAAATGGATATTCTTAAACTTGGATCCAACTATAAGCAGGAACTTCCTTCATTCTTGATCCATCATTTGCATCTCCTATTTTCCTGTCTTGACCATAATGAGAAGGATTTAGTGGCTCAAGCTTAACAAGCTGACACAATGCCGCATTACTTAAGTACAAATTACTATGCATTCTTGAACAACTTAATAAAGCTCCCCACACTCCTACACTTGCTTTCACTCTCATTCTTCTCACCATTTCCACAGCCTCACCGAATAAACCAGCCTTCCCTAAAAGATCAACCATACACGCGTAATGTTCAACTTCTGCTTCCATCTTGTGTTCCTCTTCCATTTCCTTGAACATTCGTTTTCCTTCTTCAACTAACCCTGCGTGTCTACAAGCTGAAAGAACACTGAGAAAGGAAACAAAGTCTAGTCTGAGTTTGTTTTCTTGCATAAACAAGAAGAGTGAGACTGCGCAGCTTGCTAAACCATTGACTGCATAAGCGGATAGCATAGTGTTCCATGAAACCATGTCTTTATTTCTTATCTCGGTAAAGCATCTCTTGGAAGATTCGACCATGCCACATTTCGCATACATATCAATTAGGCTGTTTCCTATAGGTGTGTGGGAACAATATCCAAACCGAATGAGCTTGGCTTGAACAGACGTTCCTACTCTCAAGGCTGTTAACTGTGCTGCTGCGTGCAAGATGTTAACAAATGTGACTATATTTGGCTGAAATTTCTCAATCTCCATCTGACGGAAAGCGACAATAGCTTCTTCAGCTTGGCCATGCAGTAAGTACCCATTCATCATTATATTCCAAGAGACTATACTTTTCTCGAATCCACACCTGTCAAACAAGGATTTTGCTGCAGCAAGGGCATCACATTTGGTGAACATATCGATTAGAGCATGTGCCACGTGACATTCTGAATCGAACCCATGCTTTATAATTTTCCCGTAGACACAAGAACCTAGATCATAGTCACTACAGAGTGCACAAGTTTGAAGCAAACCAACCATAGTTCCAGAGTCTGGGCATACTCCATGTAACTTCATCTTATTGTACACATCAAATGCTTTACCGGCATCACCAATCTGGGTATACCCTAGTGCTAGAGCGTTGAATGCTACAGCATCTTTAATCGGCAGTCTTTCAAAAGCTTTGATCGCGAGAGAAAAGAGACCACATTTAGCATACATTGAAATAACAGCTGTGGCAGCTGCCAACTCTGAAATAATATCAGCCTTAATAGCATAGCAATGTATGCTCTTACCTAATCTAGAGGCGGCTATTCCTGCACAAGCCGGAAGCACACTGGTCAAAGTTACAGCATTAGGCTTGACAGGCATTCTTATCATAGCCCTAAACAAAGAGAGAGCATCATCGTGATGACCTGCTTGCTCAAATGAAGCAATCATGGCAGACCAGGAAACGACATCTCTATCTTTAATATTTGTGAAGAGTTCTTCCGCTATCTCCAACTCACCACATTTGGAATACATACTCACAAGAGAAGTTACAACCGAGACATCACCCATCATTCCTTGTTGTATGACGTATTCATGAATTGCAATCCCCTTCTCTAAGTCGCCTACATATGCAGCAGCTTGAAGAGCACTAGCTACAGCTACCTTATTCATTCTAACATCAAAGTGTTTCATAAGGCCAAACAACTCCAATACCTCCTTGAAGGACCCATTATGTGCATAAGCTGCCATCATTGTGCCCCACGAAAAATCATCTTTGCTCCACACTTCTTCAAAAATGAATTCAGCAGCATATAAATCTGCGCATTTGCAGTACATGTCGATCAGCCCACCAGAGAAAGCAGAGGCAAAACCTTTCCTAATCACAAGTCCATGAAGACATCTGCACACATCGTTGCTCTTTAGCTTTGAAACCGCAGGGATCAGATTGTACAGACTAACATGATCAATTTCAACAAAGCTCAAATGCATATCACGAAACAACCTCAAAGCATCACCGGGACATCCATTTTGGGCCAACCCGGAAACCATTGCGTTCCAAGTAACAATATCCTTCTCAGGCATTTTATCAAACAGTTGTCTTGCAGAAATCAAGTCCCCAGCTTTACAGTACATTTCAACCAACGCGGTCCCTATATAAACATCAGACTCAAAACCCATTTCGCCAATGAGATCATGTATTCTTAAGCCTTCCTCCAAGTTCATAGATCCGGTGCAGGCCTTCAAAGCAAAAGTGAAAGTGTACTTGTCTGGATCAATACCTTTCTTCTCTGACATGTAGCCGAAGAATTCGAGAGCTTCTCTGTGCAAACCGGCTCTTGTGTATCCTCTAATCATGGAGTTCCACAAAACAACACCTGGGTCTCGAACTGATTCAAAGATGTTGCGAGAAAGGTCGGGTCTTTGAAAGAGAGAATAAGCGTTTACGAGCTGGTTATGGGGTTTAAGGCCTGAGACGATCAAGCTGCCGTGAACTTGAAGAAGACATCGGAGGTTCCTACATTCCCGGAGCATACGGAGGAGCGCAGAGCAGGAAATTGGCATTTCACAGTCGACGAAGATGCAATTGCAGGTCTTTGGCGGTTTATAGGTAAATCATCACAGTTTCTCGTCTTCTTCGTTGGCCACGGCAACACACTGGAAAGGCGGTTAATTGACGTTTATAATTTTCATTTTCTTGTCATTAATGGTAGTTAAACTTCGAGATTTTAAATTTTTTATAAACTTAACATTGGGTGACAATATTTATCAGAATTCAGAAAACGTGGTTATTAAATTATCGTTTTAGGATGATGTTGAAGTTCAAGAATGTCTTAGCTTTTAAATTAAAAGGTGCGGATTTATCAGCTTACCATTTTTTGTACTGGAGGAGAATATTTTAATGCCATGAAGATGTAAAACTCAGAGTAGAGAGCATCGTAATTCAAATGTCGAGTTATTACCAAAATTCTAGAGCTGTAGTTTTCATCACATGACTTCTATCTTTGAAAGAAAGACCCAAACAATCTTTCTATAGACATCAAAAGTAATATCCTCTCTGCATTAAGATGCTCTATGTAATATATTGTTGGATGTGTCTCATGAGTGATGGATCTTCCACATTCCAGTTCTGTATCCCACAGACATTAAAGCAAGCTCCCAAAGCATGTTGGGAATGCTCAACATACTGACTTTAGACCCGGGAATTTCAGACCAGTTCACAGAGATCTCAAGCATTGGGATATTTAAACGCTTGCACAAGAACACCAACTCAACGTCAAAGCACCACCTGCGCAGAGACCGATTCAAATGGGATACTCTTATTGATTGCTTCTACTGCTATGGTTTATCATCATCATCCATTCATTATTCATACCTTTTCAGATGGATGTTTGTGAAAAGTCTTCTAGCAGCAGCTCTAGTAAACATCTTGAAGCCACACTGCAAAAAAACATGTCTCAGTGAAACAGAGCAATTACATTGACTAGAGAGGCAAACAAGAAATGAGATAAAAAGCCACCTGTGTATCCCGAATTCCAGAACCAGCAGCTAACAAAACCACAAGATGGAAACCCTTCATCAAAAAGTTGCGATACCATTTCCTCTGAAATTGACATACTCATGCCAATTAGCACAAACATCCAAGACACTTATTACATCTATATGTATCTGCATCTGTGTGTGTACATAGATAAAGAATGATACTGTATCTAAGAACCTTGCAAAACTTAACTGTAGCAAGAGCTTTCTCCTCAAGGTGAGCACGAGAACCAAAAGCAGATACTTGCACATCACCTATTCTGAAGTCCACATGCTTTGATGCTGGATCTTTAATTGAATTTTCTTCTCTGGCTACTGCATGGATCTGAGAGGCTATAGGAGATCAGGAAAGTTGTAACACAGTTTTCCAGATTGTCTGAAATTTCAATAGCCAAAAGTTGCAAACCTGATTTTCAAGTTTTTCTAGGTCTGTTACTTTAGTTGCTCCATCAGCATCCAACATGAGAAGTAGCTCACCACGAGAATGCATCATTCCCTATTTAATGCTTTCAAAAAAGTAGAAAGCTTCCGTTAATTGTTTTTTTCCTATGACGAAATGGTAAGTATACTTGGTCACGGAGAATAAATAAACAGAGCTGCATGCTACTAGGAGTTGAGCTCACTTTTCTTATAGCTTCTCCTTTCCCTTGATTTTTCCCAAGGGGTATAACCCTTATGTTGTCAACTGTGTACTTTCTAATGAAATCGAAAGCTACTCTTTTTGTTCCATCAACACTTCCATCATCAACGATTACCACCTAGAAAGAGAGAAAAAAAATATTCCACTCATGCACATAGAATTTCAGGAAAAAAACGATGCAGGTTTATTGAGTGATTTAGTATGATACTGATAGACTAGTAATCTGTGATCATTACTTCTTTCTAATAGAGCTAGGTGTAGGTTATGAATCAACCTTAATGAATGGAAAAGAGAAAAAGCAGAAGAATGGAAAGCTATTTACCTCATAAGAAAAACTCTTATCCCGTGATGCACGACCTTGAAGGTAACTGCAAATCATAGGTGAATAATAATTATGGCTATGCAGTGTGCATAAATAGGACTTGTCCTGCTGTTTTGCAAGAGAAGCAAACTTCTCACGAGTTGAAGCAGATACACAATTCTGAGAAAAGGGCGTTTCTAAAGAAGTTAAAAGTATTTTTAACTTACTCCATTGTTTCCTCTAGAGCTGCCGGAAGTCTCTGCTCTTCATTAAATGCCGGAAATATTAATGACAAATACTTCTCCGCAGGGTCGGAGATCTGAGGGCAGGGAACCTGATGATTAAAGTTCGAAAAGCAGAGTCAAGAAAAGGCGAAAACGGATTGCTCATATCTCAGCAAAAATGCCAGATTCTGGCCAATGTGATAGCGTGCCAAAGTCGTAATCTTTGAGAAGACAAAGCGCTGATTTATGTTTCACATTTCAGCATTTCATAATTTGATGGAGAAGCATAAGGGAAACTCTAATCTTTCTCATTGCCTACTGACCTAAAAGTATCCAAAGTCTATGTCTGGGCGAGACCATCCATTAACCACTTATTAAAATTTTCTCACAACCAGCTAATCTAGCACTATACCACTCAGCTTTTAAAGCTTCTTTGCCAAACCGAAATGCAACACTTGATAAAGCTGAATGTGAAGCTTCATCACACGCAGGCAGTAAAAAGAGAGCTAATTTCGACACATAAGTGGTTAGCCAAAACCCCAACATACTGTCAAAGCCAATACTAATCAAGTGTCCAAATCGCCAATGCAAGACCTTTTCCGAAAAAATCTCAGCTCCATTAACTGTAAAATCTGATTTTCAAGTACAATCGTTCTTAGCCACACACACTAACAGCTGATCCCGGAAAATCAATGCGATCAATTTAACCCGAGAACGATAATGGAATCAGACGATACCTGTTTAAAGGATTTCGGATCCTCGAGTGTAGTCACGGTCTCGACAGAACTGGGAATATCCAAAACAATTAAATCAAAAGCAAAGCAGGATAAGATACAGTTACAGAAGCCAAGAAAGAGAGAAATAAGCAAATCGGGAAATTCGAAGAAATGGAGTAAAAACGTACACGTTACTGTGTCTCCTTCTCCAAGCTTCGAAAACGACAACGGAGATAAATCCCGAGAAGACGATCAGCAGCAACGAGAGGCCGAGTTCCGCAACTGTTAACAGAAATTCCATTGCTGCTTACCCAAATTTTAGATCTGTATTTTGCTTCACGAGGAAGAGAGAGAGAGAGTGCAGAAGAGAGATTGGATGAAACCGTGAAGAATAAGCATGAAAGCTAAAGTTTTGGTAATTTAATCCGTGAAGAAGTGTAAAGGATTGATTGATTGATTGTAAGATAATTGGATAATTCAAGCCCTAATTTCATAAAAAAAAAAATATATGCAGAGCTTCCATTTTTGAAGTAAAGCCATTTCGGTTTGACTTTGTGATTGAGCCATTAAGGTCCGGTTTCATTCGGTTCTGCTTTAAGCAATTGTATTTTAACAAACCGGATACTAAACCGAAAATGCGTCCGTCTCGTCGTATTGAACATAGAGCATTTGACGGACCAAATATAGCGTAATTAACATTGTTCGGGCCCATCATGAATGGGGACTTGGCCTAACGATGGAACTCCAAGATCTTAGCAAAATAGTCCTTAGATAAATTTTCTAGGAATTTGAATTCTCTATCTTTTGAAAAAGTACAACACAATATAATTTTCTTAATGAGTACGTAATTTTATTTTGTAAAAAGATTCTTCTCATATCTCAATCTTTCATTTACTCACAACCGCTCCTGATATGAAGCATGAAGAAGTGCTTGGGTTGGTAGTAGTGACGATGCCACTACCATTGAAATTACAAGAGACTTCAGTGAGACCCCTGCTCATAAAATAAGCACTCATCACGAACGAGGCTCGTGTCTTCAATGTTTCATGATAACAATAACCATCAGGGCCAGGGAAGATCGGCTTACAATCGATTTTGTGGCTTTTGCACACCCAATCAATATTTGCTTGGAGTTGTATCTCTGTCGTCTCTGGCTTTGACACACACCATCTGTAGTCTCTGTTCGATACATCTATGCTTCTTCTAGTTTTCATGTATGATCCGTCTACCCCGTTTGGTACGACGCATGAGCTAGTGCTTGGATTAGTGGTAGTGACGATGCCGCTACCGCTGAAATTACAAGCCTCTTCCGAACCACCTTTGCTCTGGTAATAAACGTTCATGATGAACGAAGATCGTGTCTTCATGTTGTTGTTGTCAAAACATGTGCCACCAGGTGAGATTGGTTTGCAATCGATACCATGACTGCACACCCAATCAATATTCGCTTGTAGTTGTGCATTTGTCGCTTCTTCTTTTGCCACACACCATTTTCCACTGCTGCTTGGTGCACCACTAGGACCGCCTCGTAGGACCCCAACATCGTAAACCGGAGAAAAATCCGGTTGAAATAGTCCCCAATTCTTCTCACTGGTTGGACCGGGTTTACCATCTTCATTGAACAATGCGAACATGTAGATATCGATGTGGCGGTTAGGCATAAGAGGTGTCCCTATATTCTGTGCACGCTTGATGATGTTAAGGTTGTAGTTTGCTGCGTTTTGAGGCGTGCACCATGCGGCGTCACAAGCGCTAGGCCAACCGGTTTCCCCTACGACGATATCCACATCGCCGTAGCCGAGAGCATTCATAGCCGAGTAAGTTGCATCCATGACTGCATCGAACATATTGTTGTAGGTGTGCTGTGTGTTAGAATCCGTTACAGCATTTGAGGGACCAAATATAGCGTAATTGACATTGTTCGGGTCCATCATGAAATAAGGGTAGGCGCTGATAATGAATGGAGACTTGGCCTGACGATGGAACTCCAAGATCTTAGCAAAAAAGTATTTTTGATCGTCGTTAAATCTGCTCTGGCTTGGTGCATGTTGGTTATAGCCTACGGTAAACGCATGTGTAGTGGTCACCTTTACACAATGGTGAATTTACATATTAGCAAAGTATTATATATGATGTTAAAAAAAACAAAGTATTATATATTTGTAGTAATCCTCCGAGTTTGTGGAACGCATTATTTATGAACATATATGTAAAAAAACATGATAAATATTTATCATGACTTGAAACTAACCTTCATATCTGTGAGACCGGAAGCTTTCAAAGCTTCGTTAAGACTATGCATAGCTGGAACAAGATTTGAGATCAAGTTCTCGTCTTTACTGAGAAGAATTTCGTTCCCAACACAAATGTGTTTGATCTTAGTCTGTTGGTGAAACGGCAAGACATTGGCAGCGACCCATTGACGGGCATTTTCAACGTTGGCCATCGCTGGAATGTTACCATTAGGGACCATAATGGTGACATAGATTCCAGTGCCTGCTAGGGCTCGGAGGATGTCAGGATTGGCATCAAAGATCTTGACACTGTCGAAAATTGTCTTTGTTTTGATGAACTCCACCACTTGTTGCGGCGGTGGAAGGTTCCCCAATGTTCCATAGTTGATACCTATGGCGGAGGTCACGGCTGAGAGTTAAAAGATCACCACTGAGACTAGGAAGAGGGAAGTGGGAGTTAAGAAAGGTGCCATTTTAGCCATAGCTTGTTTGTAAGGAGTTTGGATAATACACTACGCTAAGGATATGTATGTATTTATACTAATGTTCAATCTCCATTTTCTCTACAATTTTTGAATTTTTGGACATTTTCCCTCTATAAGATTTATTGTTATCAAAAGCCTTGTGATATTACTTGGTTAGTAGAGTTAGATGTAGATGACATAAGCACATGGAGATTTATTCTATGTAAGATTCTGAAATGTGATGTAATATAGAAGAACCGGCCGGAAAGAAATCGTGCAAAAATAGTAGAATGTAAAAATATATATAGAAAATAAAGTTGGAAGATCACATGTGATCTTCACTTAGAGGAACATCACATGCATACATACAAGTATTAGTTCATGAATTACTGAAACGAATATTAAAGAATTAAATGGAATTATTTAGTTTGGATAAGGCAGAATTAAGGCAATTTTACGTTAGACTTATGATTGATTGAAAGAAAGAAAACACAGAATTGGATACTAGATTTGTCTTAATTTGTGGATAACAAGTTCTCTTGGCGAGATTATTTAGGAGTAAGAACTACAACTATAGAGTTTAGACCGTTATTTTTCAGAATAAATTTGTGGAAAGATATAACTTAGTTTTTCTTAAAAGGATACATCTTCAAAATATTTTAAATAATTGCTTCAGAACGAATAAAATATGAACGGAAAGAGGTTTTTTTTAAACCTATTTTTTGTTAATATTAAAACGAATACAAGTTACTAATACTTTGGTCGTAGAAAGTGAAGCTAGTGAACTAACAAAAGCAATACATAAAAGCTTACAAGAACGAGAATTCTTGAATAAGAGAACCTTGGCAAACTTAGCCAAACCCACCACGGCGATTCCAGTTTCCGCGACCACAAAAAATGGTTTTGTTTTTGTTAACAACGTAACTTAAATTAATACAAGGTTTTGGAAATTTTAACATGAAGTTACATAATCTACAAATGTGAAATGACGAGAGCGAGATCTAGCAATACGGGCCTTCAAAATATCGGATGCTCTAACTCTTGAGCTTGACTCTATGCAATCACTTCACTCTCTGCTATTTTAAAAATGTCACGAGAAATCGGATATAAACCATTGAAGACCTTATCATTTCTCACCTATAAGGAAAACTTAGTACATATGTGACAATTGGTGTCTAACGTTCAATTTTCTTCAGAACAGAGAGTCATAGCATATTCAAATAAGTCGACTGAACCGGCATGAGAAGTCATAGCACATGTGTGCTGCGGTATTATGATAAAAACAAGATTATTATAACAGTGTTTTGTTAATCGAACAAACAATAACAGGGGAACAAAAGACTCCAAATGAAAACATGCGTAGAACAAACTCTCCAGATGGCCAAATCAGACAACTGATGAAATTATTTTGTATATTACCTTCGTATACACCTTTGGCTACTATTGTAACCCCAAATGAATCCATAAAAAAAAAACTCAGCCGCAAAAAAATTACACTCAGAAAAAGACTCGAACAGAGCAAAATTCTTTGGCCTCTTGATGCCCACAAAAAACATCTGTACAGACTCTTACGGAGCGCGAGCCCCGCGAATTCTCATCCTCTCGGGTTTGATCCTGCGGCTAAAACCGCTCTTCTTCTTTATGAATCTTTCTGCCTCTTGTTCGGCATGGAGAGCAAACTGAAGCCTCTTTAAATTTTCAGCACATTGAATGTGCAATCCCGGTGAGAACATTCCAGGACCTTCTTGATTGATCGGTCCGAGATGCCTCTTGTGAGGCGAATGCCATTTGGATTGCAGGTAGTTCAGCGATCTCCATGGAGGTAACGGCATTGAATTCTGCTTTAAGGAGAATTTAGCTGCATCAACCATTACTTGGAGGAACTGGTTTAGTCTTGCCACCGTTCCTACATAGACCACTGGGAGTGATTCCATTATCCGTTGGTAAGAATCCACGGCTCTAGCGATTTCAAAGTGACTTCTGAAATCAATGTCGACAATCAAACGGTCGTCTTGGCCAACAGCAGTGTCACTCAATATGATATCTATGTATTCGTTATCTCCTGCAATTTCAAGACAACAAAAAATCATATCAGTCTTCAATAATTTTGTATGCAACTACCTTTACAAGGCGGAATTTAGAGGCTAAAACTTACCACCAGGAACTTTGCCACCACCTTGCCATCTTGCTGAACAAACAGCAGCATTATATCCGGAAAGTCTTAAGAGCTTCGCGAGATAAAACCTGATGCAACTGGCATTACACATACCGGATTTCACAGAGTGAAGATCTTTCTCCTTAATAGTAAGCATCAGGCTACGAACCGCCGAGAGAACCTCTGTTTCGTGCTGAGGCATAGAGTACTTGAGAAACTGCAGGTACAAACAGATTATCTAATTTAACAATGTGCTTTCAACCGTTCCCAGAAACAGATATACTTGGTCACAAAATGTGATATAAATTATATTTCCTACAGAATATAGCAATTCTATACAGAAAAGCTACCATTCTAACAAATCCATGATAATCTCTGGATAAAATACTTTATCACAAATAGCAACAAGAACATAATAATAACTATAAGCAGCAGAAGACAGAGCATACTGGCCACAATTGTTAATGAAATTGCTATTTACCTTCCTTAGAAACCGAAAAAAACTTGTTCTCAATTTTGAAAATGTAATATTGACTATGCTTTCCTAGCAACGAGAGCTAGCAAATCCACGATGTTCTTTGAAATACTTTTAATCCCGAGTGAGTGACAAACAAGAACATTATAAGCAGCAGCAGAAGGCATATACTTGGATTTGTTTTGTTCAATGAACAGGAATCAAACCAAACACAATCACACAAAATTAACCATCTATAACCATCTACAGGCACCAATACAAAACCATGTTCAAGCACTTAACAAAATTGTATTCAGTGTCCTATATCCATAGCTAGCCTCTGCTCTCCAACATTCCGACTAATTACTAGTCACAAAACAATCCATATATAAGGTAGGAAATGATTTTGATCATCGAGAATTCTCATCAAGTAACCATCCCAATTCGCATACAGGAACACCATAAGAAAATTTCCAAAGAATAAAAAAAAATGAAAAATGAAATCGTGGGATGGTACCTGAATCTTATCGGAAAGGTAACAAGGATCCGGAAACCCAGAATCGCTATCGCTGCTGCACCAGGAATCACCAGCAGCAGGAGCGCCACCGCTTCCACCACCTCCCGTTTCGAGAAAATCTGTAACCATTAGCCCTAGGTCACGTTCACCATCGTGGCTCGAATCTCTCCCTCGTTTCCACCATTCCTCCGCCGGAACAACCCTCAAGTCCATCCCCATCCTTTCCTAAAATCTCTCGGTACAAAACTCAACACGAAATCGAGCCCAAGTAGAAGTTAGGCGAAATTTAAACACACTGAACGATTCGGTTTCGTGAAATCGAAAGATTGAAATTGAGTCTCCGTTCGAAAAAGAAAAAAAAAACGCGTTTCGTCCTCTTTCACGAGTCCTGTGTGATTATTATATATACAAAATGAGAAAGAGAGAGAGAGAGCTTGAAGGTTGAAAAAACCAGAGAGATAGGCGAAAAGGAAGATGAAGCGAAGGTGGGTAAATATAATACTCGTGTAAATGACACAAATACCCTTAACTAACTAATTATATTACCATTTGGAACTCGTTTTTTCTAAGTTGTAACAGAAAAATGAACGAGGACAAAGTGTAGGTTAATATTCGTTACCAGAGAAAAAACGAACATTAACAAACTAAACGTAACTTCTTTTTAACAGAGCCGATAATAAAAAGGGTAAACAGGTAATTGAATAGAGGTGGAGCGTAGCGTACATTTGAGAAATTAAAGGTGCTTGGCGTGGGGACGAAGTTAAAGGCGGCTTTAACGTTTTTAATTAAGCTGACGCGGACGAATTTTTTATAATCAATACCAAAATATCATCTTTTAATTAACAACTGCCTTCACATTTCAATATTTTTTAACATTATTCTACTATCAATTATACAAATTATTATATCTACCACTTTTACAACGAACAACATTTTTTATAAAAATCTACGTCCAATAATTCCACATAAATCTGATTCATAAAAATTATGTATGACGGTTGTATATGCACGATGCTGAAAATTTCATATAAATTTATCTTTTTTAATTTGGTATAAATGATAATAAATCATATTTTCTAAAATTTGAATATCAAACCTTTTAATATAGAAACATTAATAAAAAATAAAAAATGTTATACTGAAAAAATCAGAATTTTTAAACATTAATATAATATAATAATACTGGAAAGACTCAGAGTTTTTTAAAAATTAATATAATATAAAGAAAAATTAATAAAAAATAAAAAAATTTATATTGAAAAAATCAGAGTTTTTACGAAAGTAAAAATTGCAATTTTTCTTAGCATTAAAAATATCTTTTATCATATGACATATTTTGTTACTAATTAGTCAAATGCAATACATAAAAATATCTTATTATTTGACCCAAAAAAAATATATATATATCTTATGAAAATATAAGATTGCCCTATGATTTATGATCTTTTAAGACTACCCTATAATGAGTTGTACTGATTTCTATTTTTTCATTTTTTTATCAGCTTGTTGCTTTATAGGTTTTAAGATGAAATACATCTCATTTTCAAAATTGGAAAACCATAAAGAATATATATAATGGGCTTTACTTTCATTATTTATGGGCCTATGCAGGCCTTATTCCATATTACTTGGCACCATCCAAACCAAAATATTTAAACATCCCCAATGTCTCACAGAGTCACACTACACAAACCCAACCTTGGGCCACATGCATGGATTGGATATCAAATAGATTGTTTGAAATCAACTGTGTACAACAATGGAAATGTCAAACTTTATTCTTCTAGCAACTAAACAAACATAAGAAGAAAAAAACAACTCATGTAAGAATAGTTTCTCAGATAGTATATAATCGGAATAAATAGTAACTTTTAGGAAAAAAAAGTTTTTTTAGCTATATGTGTGGAAGACAAGACAAGGCCAAAGTCCAAGTTGTACTTTCGTACGTCAAGATTGTCCAAGCAGTGTCGAAAAATATTTTAAGATTTCTTTGATTAAATATGGATTTTGATCGGATTACAAAAAGTCCAAGTAATACCAAACAGACAACGACGTCCAAAGCAATACGCGGTACATAATCAGAAATATACCTCTCCAAGTCAAACCTATATTCTTTTTCAACACATTCGTGATTATGACTTTTTTTTGTTAATATCATTTATATTTGAAAGCTTGGTTCAATTATTTTGTATGTAAAAAAACTTTGTGTTTCTAGAATAACGAGTTTCCGTACTATAATAAACAAATTGAATTCCGTACATGGCATCTCGATTTTCAAATTGGTTTCTAGTGATTGAATTTTTCAACACTACAAATGATGGTAGAGATTTAAATATGAATATAGACCAAGACCAAGACGAGCCCCTTATTTATTTAATATCTACTGCAGTGATGTACATTTTATTTAGGGGTTTGGCTCTTATTGCGGATTTTTTGTTGTTTGCACAACAGAAAAAAAAAGCAAAATATAAACATGGTTTTTAAACATAATTAGCAATGTTAAATTTGAGGAAGGTACTATGAATTAATGTATAGAACGTCTAATCGGACGTAAACCGAACTTTATAGTGTTCGGGTGAGTTGAACCAAAAACAATGGTTTAGTTTTTTTTTTTAGTCTTGCAAATTGGAAAATTGGAGATTTGACTTTTGAGGTCGGATATTGCAGAAACTAAAGTTTACCAAAAATCCGACATGACGTCTCAAGCTGCGTCATAAACAATTATTGTTAACGAGGCTCCAAATAGTTGAATCTCTATCAAAACTCGTGATATCAATTATAAGTCTCAACGATAGCCACCAGTTGTCAAATAAATAAAAATCATTCAAATGATGTAAACTGATGAAAAAATCATTGTAATTAACAAATAAAATTAGTTTTCTTTTTTTTAAATGTATTAAACGTTACAAACCATGATACGATATCAATTAGTTTTTATAAAGAATAAACAAAGAGTAAAATGTTACTTGTTATTCATAATAATTAGTAATTTTCTGTTTACATATTATGAAACAACAGACCAAATAAATATTTTGTTACGACAACAAACAAAATCCTCGTGTTTCTCTGTTTCTTTGTCGTCCCATTAATGGTAATCTTTCATATTCGGACAGTAGCAAAAGAGCACCAAAACCAGTAATTTCACTGATGATCTCACTTTTCAATTTTCTGAAAGAAAAAAAAAAGTTCCTTAAGGATATTGCCAAGAGATTTCGTAAGACATATTTAAAATGCGTTATATATATTATTTTCGATCAAAATAAAAATCCAACGACTTTTTATCTTTTGGCAAAACTAAACATATTTTTTGGTGTCCATTTGTTTGACTTTCTTTCACACACATATACAAAGACAAAGCGACCATTTCTTCTTCGGTCATCCCTCGTGCCTCTCATTAACACCAAACTTTTCTCTCAATTCTTCACCTTCTTCGCTCTCTGTTCACATCTCTCTCTCTTTTCTTTCGCCTTATGTGTCCATAATTTCTCTTATCTTCTGTTTACAAACCATATACTGCTCAAGCAGCTGAAGAAGAACGATCAAGAATCATAAAAAGGGGAAAGACAAATCTCTACTTTGCTAATGGGTTCTTGCTTCAGTTCTCGAGTCAAAGCCGATAACCTTTTCCACAGTGGTACCTATCTCTGCTGCAATCACTAAATTTCTTGGAATCTCCTTCTTCCTTATGTTTTTTTGTCTGGCAAGATCTAAGGATTATCGTTTTTTTCTTTCTTGGGATCACTAAATTACAATCATGATTAATGGGTTTGAGGAAGGAACTTTCGAGTTTGGTTTTGCTCCAATTTTCGAAATTGGTTAAGACATGTGTGTGTGTGTGTGTGTGTGCAGGTAAGAGCAGCGATCTGTATGGTCTCAGCATGTCGAGCCGGAAATCATCGTCGACGGTGGCTGCGGCCCAGAAGACGGAAGGGGAGATACTTGATTCGACGCCCGTCAAGAGCTTCAGCTTTAACGAGCTCAAACTCGCAACAAGAAACTTCAGACCGGACAGTGTGATCGGAGAAGGTGGGTTCGGTTGTGTCTTCAAAGGCTGGTTGGATGAAACCAATCTTACTCCGACTAAACCCGGAACCGGTTTAGTCATCGCCGTTAAAAAGCTTAACCAAGAAGGTCATCAAGGTCACCGTGAATGGCTGGTACAGTGTTCATTCTTCAAACTTGAGTCATATGTGTGTGTGTGTGTTGCTTTTTCCTGATTTGTTTTGTTCTGTTGTAATTCAGACAGAGATCAATTACTTGGGACAATTGAGTCACCCGAATCTAGTAAAACTGGTTGGTTATTGCTTGGAGGATGAACACCATCTTCTTGTCTACGAGTTTATGAAAAAAGGAAGTCTTGAGAATCATCTCTTCAGAAGTGAGTTCCCCTGGATCATCTTTTCTTGATTCAGACATATGTTTTTCGATCAAGGAAAAGTTATATAGCTTGTTTTCGTGTTGTGTTCTTGTACTGATGGAAGTGGTTTTGAAGCAGGAGGTGCATATTTTAAGCCCCTCCCATGGTTCTTACGGGTGAAGGTTGCGCTTGATGCAGCAAAAGGGCTTGCTTTTCTTCACAGCGACCCTGTCAAAGTGATATACCGAGACATTAAAGCCTCCAACATTTTGCTTGACGCGGTAATGCAGAGAGAAACATATTTAAATAATAAGATGGTCTCAGATTTTTTTGAAGGACTATTTACTGATGACTTTGTTTCCATTAACAGGACTACAACGGGAAACTTTCTGACTTTGGGCTAGCTAGGGACGGTCCAGTGGGTGATCTAAGCTATGTTAGTACAAGGGTTATGGGTACATATGGCTATGCTGCTCCCGAGTATATGTCGTCAGGTAAAAAATCTTGTTGATACAAAATTATGATTAGGTTGATAAAATTTTGTAAGAGCGTGTGGATATAATGGTTTGAGTCCTTGTTTCATCTTCCCATTCTTATATCCTTTTCAGGCCACTTAAATGCAAGAAGCGATGTGTACAGTTTCGGAGTTGTGCTTTTAGAGATTTTGTCGGGTAAGCAAGCGTTGGACCATAACAGGCCGGCTAAAGAAGAAAATCTTGTGGCATGGGCTCGACCGTACCTCACAAGCAAACGCAAGGTTCTCCAAATCGTTGACACTCGGCTAGATACACAGTACCTACCCGAAGAGGCCGTGAGAATGGCCAGCATTGCGGTGCAGTGTCTCTCGTTCGAACCCAAGTCGCGCCCGACCATGGACCAAGTGGTCCGTGCCTTGCAACAACTTCAAGACAACTTGGGAAAACCAACTCAGCCCGATGCAGTTAAGGATCCCAAGAAACAGGGTTTTATACAAAAGCCTTTCGGCAGGCATCAAGCTGGTTAAATTCGGTGATGGACATTATTCCGAAGATGACTTGTTACTGCGAAAATCCGCTTTCGACGGATCGAATATGGTTATGGACAAACCGTGAAGGTCGAGACTAATAATGGATGTATTAGAATTTGCGGGTACAAGTCCCATACCCAACCTTAGAGAACATGTGTTTAGCCTTTTAGGTTTCATCGTGTGCTGTGATAGCGAGTGAAGTACATATGAGGTAATTATTACTTGTTGTGTTGTAACCACTGTTGTATTTTCTTTTGTTTCTCAAAACATTTGATGTAGAGACTTTCCTATATCTCCAGTTTCGGAATCGAAATTTTTCATTGATACAAGTCAGAATACTAGAGGTTAATCAGTGATGTAAATGCAACGAGTAACACAATTCCGAATTCGAGATTTGCATTAGGTAAAGTATTGTAGGTTCTAGAGAGAAAATTATACAACAAACAAATTTATAAAACCTTATGAAATTAATCAACAAATGTAAACCAAAGCACAATCGATTTAACATTCAGTTCATGAATGTGTTTATACATTTTTAACCTAAAAAAACCTAAATGTTTTTCAAAAATCAGAGCTTCTTTCTGGAAAACGAAGCTGGATCTTTGGTTTTGGTTTCTAAAAATCTCAAAAACATTGCCAAATATTTTTTTTTAAATCGAGTAGAACTCAATAAACACCTAATTGTTGAGTTCTGGTCAAATTTGATTTATTCGGTTTGGATTGGTTATGTTTAGTCAAAAGTCGGGAGAAGTCAACATTCAATTTGAAGAACGCGTGTCGGTTATTGCTTCTGCATTCGAACTGTGTGCCGTCTTTTCGGCTTATCCGCTTCGTGAGCAAAACAACTCGACCTGTTGTTGCAGAGAGGTTTTAGCCGCAGAGAAGACAGGGTTTACACTTTACTGTGTGTTCCGAGTGATCGTAGCTATGATGACGACAACAACCAATACGATTGCTATGCTTCAGAATCTCCTATTTTCTGTTCCCATCTCGCGTATGGTGGTGCGGCGTTACTCCCTCTCCACCACCGCCGCCGCCGCCGCAATCTCCACAGCCACAACCGCCGTACAGTCTCCGAAACCGGCCTCTGTCAAACCGGTGCGTGCTCCACATGTGGACTCGCAGGTTCTACTCGGAATGTCGGAGCCGGAGCTTCAACAGCTCGCTATCAAACTCGGTCAAGTAAGGATCCTATTATTGCAAAATTATGAGTTGCTAAATAGGAATCTGAGTTTATTTAGCTGAGAAAATTTTCTGACTTTGCGGTGGAATATTACAGGAAGGCTACAGAGGAAAGCAGCTCCATCATCTCATCTACAAGAGGAAGGCTAAACAAGTTGAAGACTTTAGCAATTGTGAGCAATTTTTTTTTATATATCTAAGTTTCTTCTTTGACATGTATGCAAATGATTTAACCAATCATCAATTTTTGATGATGCTAAAAAGTGCCACAAACGTTTCGAAATGAGCTTGTGGAAAGTGGATATAAGGTGGGAAGATCGCCCGTTTACCAGACTGTCACTGCAACTGATGGTACCATTAAGGTAATTCAACTAAAAAACTTAAAACTTTGTCAGTGTTTTTAAGATTTCTTACTGATGTTTTTGTTTGATTGGTCTTTTGTTGTTTAATCTTGCAGCTTCTGCTAAAGCTTGATGATAACCTACTGATCGAAACTGTTGGTATACCGGTCCAGGAAGAGAAGGGCATAACGCGCCTCACTGCCTGTGTCTCTTCCCAGGTGAATCTGACTTTCTGCTTTTAGAGATTTGTGTTTTTAGCATTTGCATAATTGAGTTTTAAACTAATGCCTTGAAGCTCTGCTTTTAGGTTGGATGTCCGCTGCGTTGCTCGTTTTGTGCTACGGGGAAAGGAGGATTTTCAAGAAATCTTCAACGACATGAAATCATTGAACAGGTTTAGTTCTATATCACCTTTGTTTTCTGCTGCTTATGGCTTAGGCGAAACAATTATATTCGAAAGAAGATCCTCATGGAATGATAATAAAAAAGAGAGCATGATACATGTTTATGATATGGTGTTTTGGTCCCAAGATAAAATATTTAGCATAAGATCTCAAATAAAGTAAATACAATAATTTGAAGAAGAGTATCATTGTACTGGATTTAGTTGTTTAATCCCAGTTACGACCCACACGGGAGAAGAATTATTGGTCCAGTGTAAACATGGCTTGAGCTTTCAAGTGTAAATTAAAATTTTTAATTGTCTAGGTGTTGGCTATCGAGGACGTGTTCAAACACAGGGTGACAAATGTGGTTTTCATGGGAATGGGTGAGCCGATGTTAAACCTAAAGTCAGTACTTGATGCCCATCGTTGTTTGAATAAGGTAACATTGCCATTTGCCATATCTACATGGTTCTGTGTAGAATTGAATGAAGTTCATGCTAAGTATCTATGCATTGGAAATCAATTGACAAACCAAGACAAATACTTGACCACAGAAAAATCATGCTTTATCCATTAATGTGACTGCAAGTTGGAAACTAGGAAAATGTGATGTTGGAATAGATGATTTATATCTTTGTACAAATGTTGAGTTGTATAATATTCAAACAATAAGACATAGCAGTCACTCTTGGTATGCTTTTCCTTTACTTAGGACATTGAAATCGGGCAACGAATGATTACAATATCGACAGTTGGTGTTCCGAACACAATCAAGAAGCTTGCCTCTCATAAGCTTCAGTCGACCTTAGCTGTCAGGTGCTTCCTCACTTTCTGGTTTTATCTATCTGTTGTTCAATAACTAAAATAATTTTTTATACAAACTTATTTTGAGTATTTTACTTTACTCAGCTTTCTTAGTTCAGGATATCTCAAATATAACGTAAAATCTTATTTTCAAATTTTGCAACGTCTGCGCCAGATCTAGTTTTTCTCTTTTGATTGCCAGCTTTTTATATTATTTACTCATTCTTGAGTTTTCTTCTGGCAAATCAGCTTACATGCTCCAAACCAGAGTCTCCGGGAGAAAATTGTACCTAGTGCCAAGGCTTATCCGCTGGAAGCAATTATGAAGGATTGTCGTGATTACTTCCAAGAAACAAATAGACGAGTCTCCTTCGAATATGCCCTTCTAGGTGTGTGAGACTTGAGATTAGCAAACTTTATGTTCGTCTCCCTCATTTATATCATTTACTAACACAAGTTGATAAATGATGTGCAGCTGGAGTCAATGATTCAGTCGAGCACGCGGTGGAACTCGCAGAGCTACTACGTGAATGGGGCAAAACTTATCACGTAAATTTGATACCTTACAACCCGATAGAAGGATCAGAGTACAAGCGACCTTACAAGAAAGCGGTATGTTAAAGCATTCGGCCCAAGCATTCGATCTTTGGTTTGGTTTTGTTGGTACTTCTGTTGGGTTCAGTTTTTATGGACACCCCTAAAACTAACCAATCTTTGAACGTTTCATAGTCATAGATAATTTGGCTGCAGTAAGTCTCTAATCTCTTTAATTATTCAATTGTATAGGTCCTAGCATTTGCCGCTGCATTGGAGTCGCGTAAGATAACAGCAAGTGTGAGGCAAACAAGAGGGCTTGATGCGAGTGCTGCATGTGGTCAGCTGAGGAATAAGTTCCAGAAAAGCCCTTTACTCGCTGAGACGGATGGTCAAGAGTCTCAGCCACAAGAGTCTCAGCCAGATGCAGAAGCTGTTTCGTGTTAATGTCCCATATTGGACAAATCTCCGGTTTTGCCAATTCAATGGCTCTGTCCAACATTGTTTGAAGAGGAGGCTTGGTTCAAGTGAAAATCAGCGTTTGGGTTTGTCAGTGCACTGAGGATGAAGGGACTGAAAGTACGTTCTAGAAGTGAAGAGTTTAACGCTGGCTTTATAGATTAGGCTTACGTCTATGGTGTATACTTCGGTGACGAGTGAGCAAATTTAAGAAGTGTAATTCAATTAACGATATGAACAGATTAAATCCATAAAACTTTGAATTGGTACTTCAAAAGGCCTACCTGAATTATCATATTTCTTCCTTCGGATGCTTATTTTATGTTAATCTCTTTGAAACGAATCTATTTAATGGTCGATATAATCTCGTAAAACTTAAGACACTAGTGTATGGACCATTCGCTTGTAGAGAAAAATCACAAAAACCGTGTCGTTTCATCTCTTGGAAAGAGAGAGGATGGGACGAAACACACACATGACTGGTGATCCAGACAAATGGATCGCATCATCGAACATAAGACCATGAACTCGACTTCTCCCAACCTCAATCTCAATCTCAATCTAGCCCTGGACGATGTTCTGCTAGCTACTCAAAAGGAAATAAAAGTCGACTAAATTTTTTACTATCTAAAATCTGGTGCGAAAATAAAGCATAATTTCCACCTAAAATAACTGATATTTTTTATTACTTACACTGGCATTTATTTAGCAGAATATGAAGTAATTTAGTTATTTTACTCTCACAAAGTCTACCAGTCACACATCCTTAATGTTAAATTAGGAAAAGGACCAAATTTTAGATCTAGCATGAGCAAAGAGGCACAAAGAAAAGTAGAAAGAACTTAATATGCGTTGTGATTTGTTTTTGTTCAGAAAAAAACCGAAGCAAAACAAATCTCCAATTCTATGTCTTTCAAGAAAAACTATTGTTTCTAACCAAGTACGGTTTTATTATATTCTAGTTTGAGCATTAATTAAAGACATTATACAAATTTTTCAAATCATTTATGTGTTTGCTTTTTATAGCTGCAAAATAAGGGTTTTAATTTCCAGAGTGGACTTAGAATAGCAGTTAGATTCTAAATGGACTTAAGCTTCGGATTTGTTAGTAGGTAAAAAAAAAAGATATACCTGAAAGTAGTCTCTACGGTGATGGGGTTCACGTCATGCCCACCTCCAAAAACTGTGTTTGTAATTATAATCGAAGTCTTTCGTTGTTCTTATTTGTCTGAATCTGATCGGCCGTTATTATGGCATGACTCATGTGACTTGCACTATCCCTTAACAACCTCAAGTGATCAAATCAAAAGTCAATAACTGTTTTAGATATTGTATGTTTGTAACTACTTTATTTAAGTCCAATTCTCCGACCGACCCTTTTAATGGCTCCCACGTTTCAGTCTAATCATATATACTCTTTCTATCTGTTTCTATACTTAGACTCTATTCATTCTTCTTCTGTTTCTCTGGAACTTACAAAACGCATGAAATTTGAGGAACTCCTCATGGAAGCTTCACCGCAATACAGTAACAAGAGACATGACTTAGAGAAAGGAGTAAGCACCTCTTTTCCTAAAAAAAGACTCTTAACTCTTTGTTCCAAGCAGGACTTATATGATTTTGAATGTTTGTGCTTATGTAGGTAATGCATCTTAAAGAGAAACTAAAGGAAGAAGAAACACTGAGTAGAAGTTTACGGTCTGCTTTCGATGGCTCTGTTGTTTCGCTCCCAAGTCTCTCCTCATTGTTTCTTCCACCACAGGCAATGCCAATATCCATATCTCACTTAATTTATAGTGTCTTAATGTTCAAACAATCATTGCGTTTTTATTTATGTCTAGCAGTTTTCGGAGCTTATACAAGAACTAGCCGTCGTGGAGACAGAGATTCTTTGTCTAGACCGAAAAATCGAGGAGCTGAAGCTTAAGCTGTGCTACGAACAGAGACAAACGCAAGAGCTGACCGAGCAGAAGAGGACATTGGCGAGACAGAATCATGTGAGACGCAATAGTTTGCCACTAAGACATGATCTTCATCAACGATCTTTGTCACATCACTACCAACGTTCTGCTCTAGATACTGTCTCAAGTACTCACTCAAGGCTCTCGTTCTCTTATGCTCCCGATGTCTTGGATGCCACTTCTTCAGGTGGCTTCACAGGTAAGTAGTTGCCTATTCCTTAACGTTTATAAGCTGCGCATTAATACTAGATGACACAAAGAGTATTAATAACCAAACCTAACTAACAGAACCAAACCGAAATTTCTCAAACCAAACTTTATCTTCAAAATCTAACCGAACAAAACCAAAAATAACCATCCGGTCCTCGTTCGATCTACATTTACTCAAATTTCAAAACCGAGAAACCGAATGCTTCACATTGCACTCAAATTCGTGGTTTTGGTGGGCAGATGAAATTGATGGATTATCGAGAACGCAGATGGGTAGAGTGAGAAAGGGGCTTCGGCTTGTGGAAGTGAAGAGTAAAGAGGACCCAAACGAAGTATCTGAACAACTCATAAACTGTCTCATAAACATTTACTTGGAACTGAATCAGGTTTCATCAAAGACCAAAGGGGATGTCGAGGTCTCGAGACGGCCCTCTTCTTGTAGCAGGAAATCAAACACATATAGTTATTATCAGAATGCAATGAATCTTGATCCTTATCACGTATTGCCAGACTCAAGCGGAGGATTCACTAGAGACATTGGTCCTTACAAGAACTTCATTCACATTTCCAGACATTCCATCGATGTGACCCGTTTTACCCATTATTGTTCACCAGCTGTTCCACGCTTGAGGTATTACTTTTACATTCTCTTAATTCAACATACTGAAATGATCTCATCAAATGGTATAATTCTTGATGAAACTGTTTTATTGACTATCTATGCGTATTTGGCAGTGTTTTAATGGAAAAATTATCAGAGGTGGATTTGACTTTCTTGACTTATAAGCAAAAACTCGCTTTCTGGATCAATATCTACAACGCTTGTATCATGCATGTACGGTCACAGTTACAAAACAAATTATTGATTTTTTTAATAATATATACCACATAAAAATTAAACTGAAATCGAATTATATGTTCTAATTATAGGCTTTCCTTGAGTATGGTTTACCTTCGTCCCACAATAGACTACTTACCTTGATGAACAAGGTAAGGTTTTGGATCAAATTCCAAGAAAAGTACTCTTAAGTTTATCTTTAATTGTAGATAAGCATTCAACCATATGATGGTCGTTGTGTTGTTTTTTTTCTTTTCTTTTTTGGGAAGGCTTCACTTAACGTCGGTGGTATAGTCCTGAACGCTTTGGCAATTGAACATTTTGTCTTACGACATCCTTGTGAACCAGAACATGTAAGTGCATGTCATATCAATTCATACCTAAAAATAGACGTAACTGCCCAAGAAGCTAATCAACATCTTCATGAAATAAGGAATCGCTCGATGAGAAAGAATCTCTCTTACGGCATACTTATGGTTTAGGATATTCAGAGCCTAACGTGACATTTGCGCTTTGCCGCGGAAGTTGGTCTTCACCAGCAGTAAGTGTACAAACATAGTTTTATCTTGACGATTGTATATTAATACTCAAATATATATTTACATATGGATGGATGATACGATTGATATTCATGTGCAGCTTAGAGTCTATACAGCAGATGAGGTGGTGAATGATTTAGGAAGAGCAAGAGTGGAGTATCTAGAAGCTTCCGTAGGTGTTTCCAGCAAGAAAAAGATTGTGGTTCCACAGCTTCTGCAATGGCACATGAAAGATTTTGCAGATGATATTGAATCTCTTTTGGAATGGATCTACAGCCAGTTGCCGCGATCAGGGAACCTGAAAGCCATGGTTATGGAATGTTTAAAGAGAAAAGCAAAAGTTCCTTTAGCTAAAATGGTAGAGATTCAAACATATGGCCACGAGTTTCGTTATCTATTGTCATTGTAAATACGAGACATCATTATGTAGAATAATAGAATACCAACATTGTTTGTTAACTTCTGTCTCTAATGTAAACATTCTCGTTTGTTGGCATCTAAAAACAAAATAAGATAAAGATTCATGTGGACACTTTGACAAAAGAAACGAGACAAAGTTAAAAATTAGACAACACGAAATGTTTGAATAGGAGCAGCGAAATTTTACTCTTATGTAATTCGTAGACCAACTATCAAAGGAATTTTAGCATGAAGACACCGGAGTAACAGTTTCAAATTGCAAGCTTTTAAAGTGGAGCAAAATAAAAATAAAACATTATAATTGAAGTGAATAATAAACTTTACCCAAATTTGTAAGTGGAGAAGACATGTTCCGTTCATATCACCAAAAAGGGAAAAATGAACAAGTAAAGAGACTTGTGGACTTGTGTTACGTTTGCATCAAATGCTGTCGGGAAATACATTTATTATTTACTTTTCAATTCATCGGTCAAAAAACCAATTCCCACTTATTAAAGGCATTTTGACCTATAGCCATTGAATTATTCTTGTTTCTCGTTACCAAATCTAAGTGGGATCCCCGTGGATCTATCACTAACGTGCATTAACTTCATTCTTGGTCTTAGAGTAACTGTTTTGTAAAAGGCTAGTTAAAACCAAACAAGAAGATTAGTAAAAGTAGTATCATAACATAACCATGTTTTAGATTACACGAAATTAAAACGTTACAAGTTGTAACTTACAACCCAACCATAAAAATATTTTTTAGTAGCTGCGGGCTGTTACAAAATTTTCTCACAGCCACTTCAACTACTCTCTTTCACTCTCTCCCCCTTATCCCCTTTTATAACTCACAATTAAAAACACCAAAACCCCAAAAAAAAAACATTAAAAAGAAAACACACACAAAAGTCAAAGATACTATTCTCGCCTTTCCATATATAAAATTTAGTAAAAAAACAAAAAAAGGAGCGAAATTAGCGGAGAGTTTTCTTTTGTCTCGACCACTTTAATATATTTCGATTTCTTCCCCCTAATTTAGTTTCTCGAAACTCGCTTAGACCCTGAAATTCTTCCCGACAAATGTTTGACCAAACTGCCAGTTAGATGGAACCATGTTCCATGAAGTGGAGGTTCTACGGTCACTGCCTGTGACGCGGAATGAAAGTGACTGACCAACCAAAACAGCATTAGATTGCCAGTTCTGACCCCAGTTCCTGCTCAGGCTCATCCAACCAGTCCGTGAACCTTTCACGCTCGTCCTCACGATGTCTCCTGCTCCCGCCACGTTAGTGATCAGAACCAAGTTGAAGTAACGGTGGCCGTTGATTGTGAACCTTATCCCTCCTCTCTTTCTACAAGGCACCCTACAAAAACATATACCAACATTTCACACTCTTTTTAATTACTCACTCACTTACATGTGCCAAAGTTGCATTCCGTTTACTCAATTATCACAAATGATATATCATAATATCACACACAAAAATTTCAAACTAAAAATGAGAGTTTACATTGATTTTTAGGAGGTCTAACCAAGAAATTTAAGAATATAATTTGCTGAAACTAAAATTTAAGATAGAGAATCAATGAAAACTGCAAAAAGATCCCATCCACTCATTTTTGTTTTAGCCGGTTTACCTTTTAGCAATTGCGATAATTATGGTTTTCTGTTCTTTTCAATATTACCAACGTCCCGAACATGTAATACAAGATCTTGTACCTGCGGTATGAGACGGGGACAATGCCGGCGCGATATTGAGCGATCTTGAGGAAGACAGGCATGGCTAGGTCGAAGTGTGCACGTGGCGGGTTGCACCATCCTCCGTTATCGCTGGCCTGAGCAAAGTTTGGTGGGCAAAAATTGGTTGCGGTTATGAGGATCGATGGGCTACCTGAGTGGCACCATTGTGGGTCGTTTGCGCATTTTAGCTCAAAGCAGGCTCCACAACTCATACCGCTGTTAAACAGCGCCGTGCTCAAAGCAGCCGTGTTAGTTCCGTACCCTTGGCTGTAAAGGTTACCGTAACCACAAGCTCCTCCTGTAAAACCAAAACTAGATTAAAAAAAACCATTTTGTTAAAAAAAGAAGACTTTTTGTTTTTTGTGTGCATTTTCTCTGTTTTTTTGCTCTGTTTATTTTTTTATGTGGACTGACCCATAGTGCCGGAGGCGTCGCTGCCGCCGTAGAAAGTGGCGTGTGCAGTTTGCCACGCGCCGCCGGAGTAGACGCCGGGGATCTTGGCGTCGGCGAGGCTAAAAAGAACAAATGTGGTAAAGAGAATTGCTAGTTTAGTAAGAGCCATATTTTGCTAAAAGAGGGGTTGTTCTAAATTACTATGAGGGTAAAGGAGAAGATTAAGAGAGAACAAGAGCGCTTTCGAGCTTGCGCTCTTGTTAAAGAAAGAGTTAGGTTTTGTGAATTGGAGAGATGATGGTGAGGAAGAAGAAGGAGTGAGGTTCGGTATTTATGGAGGGAGGGAAACTCCAAAGTTAGAGTTAGAGAGAGATTCACAAATATTTTTTTGGCTATATTTTGATTTCTTTTGTCAAAAATTAAACTTTAAAAAATCGATTACTATTTCTATGTAAGGTGGAGGTAGATTTGTAACCGTTTTATCATATTTTTATATATATCAAAATCTAATTTCTTATATAGATAATAATGATAACTCAAAAATATTTTATCCCATTCAATCCTGGATCTAAAATTATACAGTATGTGGCTCGACAAACTATAGAATATCGAGTTGACTTATGTGAGGCGTTTCATACTTATGATGAGAGTTTTTGTATTTTATACAAATGTATATTTATGTTTGTTGTTTTGCTGACCAAATGCAAACACAAGCCTTTTTGTCTTTTGACTCTTACTCGTTTTTTCACTTATTTACTTGCGCGGGTATTCTAGTTCAAAAGTGAATCCATCTTATTAATATAAATGCAAAGACTATATAGTTGACCAAAATAAATTATGCAAAGATCATAAGAATTAACTCGACGGGAAATTATCTTATGCTTAGTATAAATCCGCCACAACTATATAACTTAATATATATGGAATTTAGAAAGACTAAAGAGTCCGGAAATTCCTGATTATATAAAACATCATACAATAAATGTGAATTTTTATTCATTTATTGGTTAGAAAGAGAAAGAAATAAAGAAATCTGGTTTGCTTAAAAAAGAAAAAAAAAACAAGTTGCTGCGTCAATCAGGAACGAAGTTTGCTAAGCTAAACAGTAACACCATCATTACTTGTTTAACCATTTTTCTATTATCATGCATGCCATTACCACTACTTTGACATATTCAGTTTTGCCAAAAACTTAATACTAACTTCAATCATTAATCATTCGTATTCAGTACATATATGATGATGATAAGTATAGCTACATCTTTTTATCGATTATTAATGTTTCGATTCAAAATTGTTTGCTTCTTTACTACATCTTTCTATCGATTCCCGCCAATTATTTACCCTCCAAAATTCAAGAGATTTTTCACTTTAGGAGGAAAAGAGAGACTTCCACTTACGTACAAATCTTGATATAGAAGAAAGTGATTTTATTATATTATACTAAATACAAGTTGTTTTTTTATTTTCACAAAAAAATAAAAATAAAAGAAGGACCCACAATTGTCCGCATTCATCGGGCCACGTATCGCGCCGTGCATTAGCCGTACGTAAAGTGATTCAACACCCAATCCGACCCGAATTGTACCGGACTTAACCGGTCAAGAAAACTGTCAAAGATTTACATTACAAAGCAAAGCTTTTCCGTTTCTTAGTTCTCACGTGAGAAAAGTCAAAAGCTTCACATCTTAGCAGGATGAACCAATGTGAATGAGTGTAAGCTTCGTTGCCAATATTTGAACACAAGAAATATATATATATATATATATATAAATTATATATATATATATATATATATATATATATATATATTTCAATCAAGTTTTGACCATTTATAAATATATATATTATACGAGTGAATGATTAACCCTTTAGGCTAAAAATCGTCACACTGTCTCTTCGTTTATCCATTTGGATGCTGCATGCATAATATGGATCATTTTTTCATTAAACGATGATTCTTGTCTATAGCCGGGAAGTTTTGTTCAAGGTTTGAACTTCAATTCCAAAAAGCATGACATTGATACTTCATGTGGCAAATCTATAAAAACAGTTTTATTTAATTGGTTATATATATTTATGAGACTCTATATTTATCCACGTACACTTTCATCACTAGCATAAATAATATTAGTGTAAGTAACAAGAATAGAATAACTTTTACTAGGAGTGGTGTCATTGGAAATATCCTATCGTGTTTTTATTTTTATTACGAAACATGAGCACGTACGCGGTATATATTGCTTAAGAAGAAAGCCAAGTTATATAGGACATGCATTTATTTGCTTTATCTTTATAAAGTACCTATCAACTAACTTAACCTCCATGACACTATTTAGTTAATTTTTAAAAGTTTATAAAACATGTTTTAGAAATTTTTAGAAAAAATATTGTAAAGTTTTATAAAATTCATACATATTTATAAACCTTTAAAAACATGGTTTATAAATTTTTATAAATTTAAATTTGTAACAATATTTTTGAAAACGGAAAGACATCTTTATTAGTTGGTTAAATGGACATATCCTTAAGTAAAATGCTTATGGATCTTTGAATTCTATCATATGAGTTGTGCTTAAGTGTTGGTTTGCTGAGGCAAAAGAGTATATGCTTACACCCATTTTGGTTTGAGTGTTATCAGTGGCACAATTGTAAGTAAACCCATAATAAATATATATTTTTAAAGATAAGATATAAAATAATTTTCAAACCTATCTGTATCTGTTTTTTTTTCTTGTAGTGACAAAAGCCCAAAGGAAAAAAAAATGAAAATGTTCGAAATGAAGTAGCAATCACGAGTCACAACATAAATGTGGAATTGGGCCAAGAAACGGGTTTTCTCTAATAAAAATGCGACAATTCAGATTAATTCAACCCAACCCATATAAGAGATGTGCAACCTATAAAAGTAAGTAGGTAACATACAAATAAAGAAGAGACGCATTACAACTTACAAGAGTAGATATGCTTGCAATGAACAATTATCCTAGACAAAGATTAATGAGGAAAAAAAATGTTTGGTAAAACGAAAATCAGTTGTAAATTTAAATATATATTATAAATCTTGTATAAACGATATGAAAGTATTGTGTATACCTGCAAAACAACAAAAAGCCACGCGATAATATTTTAAACTTAAATGTTCGTTTGAAACTATCTTGTTTTCATCTAAATTCAAAGATAATTTGATTATAACCAATTAATTCTGCTACACTAGTCTCGAAGATATATTCACCATGTAGATATAAGCAAAAGTCCCAATTCACTTCCTACAATTTCAATCATACGGTCATACCATTCTAAAGGTCTTAATAATAAAATTATTCAGTTTTTTTTCTCGTTTTTTTAAGTAATCTGTTATTCAAAATTCTAGAGGTCTTAAATATACGTTTTTGTCTTTATATAAAATTTGGAGCTTATAAATTGTTTAGCTGTATAAAAAATTAGAAATCAAATTAGTAACTCGAGTCAATTTCTTTGTCAATTAAAACTTTAGTAGATTACGGTTGGGTTGAGTTATCTTTAACGGGTTAGCTTCAGTATAACAAAGAAGCCAAGCCTAATTCATCACTGTAATGCATTTGATTCTGAATTCAAATAAGATGCTACAGACTGAGGTGATATCTCTGAAAAAAAAAACATTTAAGTAAGATCATTTACGACTTTACGTGTTGGAATGTAAGCCAATATATCAGTTCTTATTAATTCTTTCTTTTTCGCCTATACAAATAGAAGAAGAAATAAACGATTACTATATATAGAAATAGAAATTAGAAGCGATGTCTTTAGGTAACCAAAGATAATGTTAATGTCCTTGGGTTTAACATATTAACCTCGTAACTGTCAAATTAGAGTTCATTTATCGAGATTAGTTTTGCATATCACATAGCTATGCCCATTACGATTCACATGCATGAACACTGCAGACTAATTGGATTCAAAAGGGAAATTTCAGTTTCTAGTACTGTAGTACACTTCTAGTTTACTACAGTATTATCAATTGCGACATTGCGGAAGTAGAAAAACAAACAATAATGAAATTAATATTCAAGGATATAAAGAAAATCAGAACACTTTTTTTTCTACGTAGTGAGATCTAAATGCGATTCAAATGTACTATATTTAACTATGAAAGTATGTTTCTAGACAGACAGTTAATTATGTTAGACTTCAACTGATACAGTAGTTGTGATCTTGTGGAATTTTGATTGCATTACGTATCTCAAAATAAACTGAAATACCCGTAATTAAAAAAAAATACTTTAAAAAAACACATAAATCGAATATATCGTGGTCCTTTTTTATCCATAAGAAATCTCATGTCAGAAGTTGCATGTGATCAGTATTAATATTCCCTCCAATTCGTTCCGATATATGAACCCATATATATATATATATATATATATATTATTTATTTCTTCCACGCATCAATGATATTCACATTCATGTTTCACATCCATTTTATAATATATCCTTTGATCACAACATAAATTACTACCCAACTTCAGCCAAATTGCTAACTTTGGTGCTGCTAAACGTTTCAGTCTTCAACATCAATAAAATCGGTCGTAGTTATGTACAGACAGAGAGAGAGATAGAACCCGACCAGAGGTTGAAATAGGGATTGAAGAAGACACAGTGAACACGTGCTTTGAGTTTGCAGATTCTCTTCGTGCAAAAAGGTGAAGAAGAAAGAAAAAAAAAGTGAGAAGTTTGACCGTTGACCACGAAAGAGAGGGCTATACAAGTCGGTCCCCGAGCGATACTCGAGACTTCGCTTTCACACATCTCTGCGAACACGTGTCAATGGACAGTGGTGACGACGAGCCGCACGTGTCTCAACGTCGACACAAGAAGAGCCACACAGTTTCTGCTAAAGATTCATTATTCACTTTGACCTTTTGCTTTGTTTCCTTTCTTGCTCTCACTGTTTACTTACCCTTTGCAGTTTATATAAACTCAAGTGGATATATGGGACTCAGACAAAAGATAAAGATTCAACCAAAAAGGATATGGACTCAGATAATTGATGGCAAACCATGTTCAAAGATTTGCAAATCTTTTCATAATCTGAATGAAAGTTTGAAATTTGGAGAGTTCGATTACATTCTTTGCAAATAACCTCTTATCTATGACTGTTCGCCATATGTTACGGTATAGTTTATTCGAAGAGAATATTTGGGAAACTCATTACCGAGAATTAGACATATGTGACCAGTTTAGTTTTACGATGGATGCATGCGTGGATATTTGAAGTTAAATTAGGGTTAAACATAACTAACGTGAAAACCTCAATATAGACCATCTTCTGGTTTGTAATAGTCTAATAATATTAGATTACACATATTGAAGTTTTTCTAAACATTTGTAAACTCATTTTTTTAGTATATTTGAACATGTACGAAAAACTAACTAAAAGGATAAAACATTGAATTGCAGTTTCAGATCACAAGAGAATCTAATTCCTGCATCGTAATTTTTTTGCTTTTGTAATGCAATATTGGCAGTCTTTGACAAGAAGTGAAAAAGAAATAGAGTTGTCACACTCTTACACTGTAACTCATTATGATTTTGTCTTATTATCAAATTTTGGCTGTTATAACTAAAACATTCCACTTTCCCCGAAACTTACATTCTATCAGTGCACGGAACGGATAAACATATCGAACGGAATTATTAAAAATATAGTTACTGTGAAAAAGAAATTAGGTGGATCAAGCAAAACATAACAATCAAGAGTAAAATTAAATCGTGTTTACTAATATATTAACGCTTCTATGGTTGATATAACTTTCTTTTTATCGAATAGAATTACATTGGTCTACGTACTCGAGTAAGTATTTTTTCGAAACTTTTCGAGTTTTTCCATACTAGAAAGTGAAATAAAAATATGTGAACCACACTTTAAGTGTATTTGAACCATCTTAATTTAGAAAGTTGGTGTGCACATTTAACAAACTATGACAAAAAAAGATGTACCTATATGAACATTGAACAACACTGCATAACCATCTTGCACCACATCCAAAATAAAACTAAGTTTGTGAATAATAACAAAATACAATTATCGGTTGAATTGTACGGCGTGTCACTTTATATTCTCATGTACATTATCAGCGACATACAATTATTCAACTGCTATAAATAAAAAGTTTCCTTTAACAAAAAAAAAAGTTATTCTGCTAGAGTAGAGTAGAATACAACAGTTCAAATATTGTTAGCATTTGACATTTGAGGTCTTGTTTCAAATGATAAATAAATTACTTATATGCAAGAGGCTAAACAAATAGTTAAAATAAAATATGAAAATAGTTATAATCACATTCTTTCATTTAAAATATTGTTTGCTTAATTTCCAAAGATGGACTCTAAGCCCAATAATAACCTTGGTCTTTAACCATGATTTTGGGTTGTTTCCTAAAATCCTAATCAAAACAAATTTCTGCTGTTCATATAAGCTAATTAATTATATCGATTATGTATAATAGAATCCGTAATGTTTGATAATTTGTTAGTTTTCTTTAATATATTTTATAGTTACCAGCAGGGCCGGTCCAACCAAAAGTGTGGTTCAAACCAGAAATTGTTGTGATCCCTTTTATATTTATTATTCAGAATTTTTAGATAATACTAGTTTAAAACATATGTTTGTCAAACAACCCATATAACCTATATTTATATATATGGCCCAAAAATATTTTGTTTGACTTTTAATGTTTATGATTTATTCTGTGTGGCCCAACTTTTTTTTTAAGTAATTGATTTAAGCCATATATTAGTTTTTTGTTCTCTTAAACGGGACCTGGTTATGAGATGTAGATTGTTTATAATGCAACTTGTGTTATGTTTGTTTTTATAGGAAAAACTATGCTTTCCTATTCAGGATGTATAATTGTTACATCAACAATTTCATGAGCTTGGACTTCTGTTGCTGACATAAAAACATCTCTTTACATGTCTGAGGATAAAATCTTATCTTCATTAAATAATATAAATAAAAATTAAACAAAATTAAAAATTATAAAGAACACTAAATAATTTTGTTTAAACATAACTATTTAAAAATAGTAAAAAACACTAGAATTAGGTAAAGATGTGAGCGTTGAAATGGCTAAACCAGATAATAAACCTCTCCATCTGAGTTCACATTCTTTCATTTACCTCCCTCTTATCCATTTATATTGTACATGATTCTTTAATGATAAACATTCACCGGAGTCATAAACACAAGAGAGGTAAAGTATCATTGAGCAATAAAAGATTCATCGAAACGTATAAGTTCAGAAGTAGTAACGATCTCATTAGTCCATACATAGATAAATACATATGAACACAAAACACAGTTTAGTATAAATGATTTAATACTATTTAGTATTGTTGGTGCAATTATTGATTGATCCGAGCAAGTAATTTACAGTTATAGGTGCAGAGAGAAAGAGAGGTCAGCGACTGAGATTTGCTTTGATGCATTTAAATCCATCATTCTCTACTCTCCCCTACTTTCTGACTTTCCTTCGCTTTTTAAACTTCTATTTGTTTTAATTTTTATGTTTTTTATATTAAATTGGGAACATCGCCAAAAACTTATGCCATCGATGTTTAAAGTTTCAATTTTCTTTTTCAATTTTGTTCTGTCAATAAACCCACTTTCAATCTATGATCACTTAAGTTACATTACTAATTTTGGTGGTCTAAACTAAAGGTGTTGGTTGAGTCCATAAAGATTAAACCTTGCCTTTCTAGTTTAACCTATGTTAAAGGTGGATTATGCTCCACAAATGATGTTATTAGAGATTGATGTTAAGTCTAATAAACTATGTGTCAAATCTCAAATGCCACAAGTTTTATCCATTAATCTGCAAAATCCGTGTTTTAGGAATTAGATTCCTTAAATAGAACATAAACATTTAAAAGAACTCTTATCAATCACTAGACTAAAAAGGTTTCTACTAGGGTGGTAATTTTACTGTGGTAATCTTTTGTACTGTACAAATAAATTTCATTTATCATCTATTATTATAATTTGGTAATAGATGAAACATATAAAGATAAAATAGATTTGGCTCCCAACCAAATTGACGTTAAATCCATCATACCATACAATTTTGCTGTTGAGAAAAACTATAAACAGTGTTTTATTTTAGACAATCCCTAGTAATTAAAAAGGCAAAAAAGGTAGTAATGGTGGGTCGATCGAGGCACAACAAGGCCCCGGGCAATACCGACTGCCACAACTCTCTGCATCCTCTTCTAATTTTATATTTATCACAAAAGAAGACAAAACAAATAAATTAA
The DNA here is from genome assembly GCA_000218505.1 of Schrenkiella parvula. Classification (NCBI taxonomy): domain Eukaryota; kingdom Viridiplantae; phylum Streptophyta; class Magnoliopsida; order Brassicales; family Brassicaceae; genus Schrenkiella; species Schrenkiella parvula. Next base: position 8,981,675 of record CM001190.1, on the reverse strand, counting down.
TAACTAGAAACGTTAGAGAAAAAAAAACACGATATTTAGAAATATATATTTCTCTTTTATTTTATTTTTACATATGTTTCTAAATATCCGTTATAAATACGGAATCCTAACACTTCTCATTAAGTCCCTTTTCCGTTGCTGACTCAAATCCTCCAAACTCCGAGAAAATCTGCAAATTTCGAAAGTTTGTTTCTTTATCGATCAAAATTACTCAATTTCCCAAAAAAGAAGAAAAAAAAGATATTAGTATCAGTTTTCTTGGTGAGATCACACGAAGCAATCCAAAAACCAAATCTGAGATCTTTTGCATCACCAATGGCATCTTCCGGCCTCACTCGATCGGGAAGCGCGCCGCAATTTCACCTAGACGATAAGTGGAAGCTGTCGAAGAAAGACGGATTCAGCGGTGGCGCGTCGAGGATCACGCGCTCCTCGTCGACGACCTCTTCTTTCTCCATCAATGGCGGCATGAAGACACAGAGACAAGGGAGATGCGCTTTTACGAGGAAGTGCGCGAGATTGGTCAAAGAACAGAGAGCTCGTTTCTACATCATGCGTCGATGCGTTATCATGCTCATTTGCTGGAGAGATAATTACTCTGATTCTTAAAAAAAACAAACAAAAACCTCTCTCTGTTTCTTCATGTCTCTTTGCTCTGTTTTTATTTTCTCTGTTCTCTGTTCTGCAACCGACAGTAGATAGATATACATGTACATAAAGGGTTCTACTTTCTTTTGGTTTCTGCTTATTTAGATCAATTTAGATTTGTAATTTGTATCTCTGAGCTTTTGATTTCTGGAAAGAGGACCTCTGCTTCAAGATCAGTTTCAGTGTGAAGAAGTTTACAGGAAAACAAAAAAAAGGACAGAAAAATTGTATAATAAATCAATATAAAATAGTGAATTAGATTCGTCTTTCGACTTCTTGTGACTATCAGTTTTGTTTGTTGCTCTCTTTTTTTCTGAATTTTTGCTTTTTCTCTTCTTCATGTTCATCAATGATTTTTACTGTGATGATGACGACGATGAATGTGGCGTTTCTCTCTCTGAAAAAGATTCCATTGGAACTGTTACGTTTAAGCTATGTGTGGATCTTGTGTGCTTAGTCTGACAAAGTGATTAGTTTTTTCTCTTTTCCTTTTCTTAATGTAAATATTAATCAGTAAAGTATGATTTTTATATGTATTTTTTTTTGTCATTTATGATATTTAAAGTTGTAGTCAAACTCTCTTGTTTATGCCTAATGATATTACTATTAAACTTGTTGAATTGTTAATCCAACTTAATAATCTAGTGAGACGATGCCAAAGTAGACTTTGTTCAAGAAATACAAATGTGTTAAATATGATTACGTCTTCCTTTTATTCTTATATACTCTTACGATTCTTTTCGAAATATTGTTTTAGCTGTTGACAAAAAAAAAGATGGTCATATATCTACCAGTATTGTATTTTTTTGGGTTTAAAATTACATTTATTCTGTTTAACTTTCACAATTTCAATTTCAACTTCTTTGTACTGAAAAAAAAAGTTTTTCTAAAATCTATGGGTACATTTGTGGTGATTTATTTTGGGTAGTTTTCTGGTGAAATGTGAATTTAGTAATCAAAGAAAATTCTGAATTAATGAAATAATTAATACTTCACATGGAAATCTAACAGCTGGTTTTCTCGTAGTTTTCTTACCATGGGCATCTCTGCATTGCAGAGATATCATATGCATCTGACTCCTTTAATACTACTTTATACTATTTTTGCATTCATTTTTTTAACCTATATGGCTATATATAATATGCTTTTTTGTCTTCATACTATTTTTTTATTTGCAAACGAAACAATTACTGGTGAATGACGCTGTTTATTTCATTAGTAAATTTACTGGTAATTATTTGAGACAGTAACTGCATTTGATTTGGTAACCAAATCAGTACACTATGTAAGTCTGTCCATTTGCAATGGAACACACCACTTTAGGCTATTGCAATTTATGATATATTTCATGCTAAAAAATCGATTGATCAGATATTGATATGACTATTAAGATATTTATAGAAACATATGCTATATATTATTTCGGAAATGTACATTTGAACCGAACCAATAACTTTTCACAAGTGTAAATAATTTACAAAAATGAAATTTAACTTCAACTAATACAAAAAAAATATTTCAAATACAATCTTTTTCGTAACTTATTTCATTTATATGTTAATAATGAAATATTAGTCAAAGATTTTCTTTTTACGACGGTTGAATTACTATCGTTATTTTTTATTAACCAGGAAACAAATAGTCGTTCGAAAATCGAGTTTTTAACTGGGAATCAATTATATATATTTCCTTGTATATAAGCTTTTCCAAACTAAGAATGATTTTTTGTGCAGAAACTCAATTTTCTCTTTTGTCGACTAAACTCAAGTTACTCAAAAACTGAAATGTTCTCCATTTTTGTTTGCTCTCTTAGTATTAACTTTTTTTTTAAGCTCTCTTAATATTAACACAAATTAAACAATGTAGTTGTTAATCGCTTTTCATATAACCTGTCAGTTGAAGTGTTGAACAGTAGAACATAATTATTTAAATATGATTCTATATTTTGGGAATTACATGTCATATCTGACATCAATGACCATGATTTTTTGTTTCTAGATCTACTTCTTCGATATGTTCGGCAATGATTATGAGATAAATAGTATAGCATGCCCAACACTTTTCACCATGTAGCCACTACCATTTTTCAGGCCTTGTAAATAAAAATCTAACTAATGAGTATTATCACACTCTCCAAATATGGGTGCAGTATGTAGTATGTTGTTTGTTTTCCTATAACAGCTGCTATAAACAAACTTTTTTTGGTAGATTTAAAATCATAAGTGATGTTGCGGAAACATTATCCAACGAACTTGGGAGATAGTTACTTTAGAAAAATTTAAAAATCACGAGTGATGGTTTTTTTTGTAGAGAATATTTATAAAAGGGTCAAATTCTTGTAACATTTTTCAAAAATGTTATTCTATGAAAAATTGTGATATACCATTTTTATATCCAAAAAGAATATTTCATTAGTTTGAGATCAAGGGGAAAATATCTTAAATATAAAATTGGCAAAGCAAAAGTGTATAATAGTCATCCCCACAAATCCAAAAGGATCTTTGTTTAATGATTGTAAAACGTTTTGATTGTTCATTAGCATGCTTAATTTGGATTATTATAGACATATCCGGAGTTCCGGACAATTCCATTTGACTTACTTTATTATTTTGTGGCCGTCTTGTTTATTTTATATTTTATCGACAATTATTGAGGATTATTAATGTACTATTCTTTTTTTTCTTTTTCTTCTCATATCCAAAACTAATGAAAAAGTGTATAACTAATGCGCGTTTTTGTTTGAAAGAATAATTACAGATGATGTTCTCTTTATCATTGCTACTCCATGCCATATAGAATAGGTCCCAAAGTTATAATCAAATGCCATATTTTTAGTTCGTAGGTGTGACTAACTTTATTTTTGGAGCCATGTAGCTAGCCATTTTCCTTCATGCAGCAGTCACGTGGAGAGACGAATTGCGACTTTGGGAGGTATTGATATATAACTTTTGTTAATCTCATTTGGTGCCTAAAATAAACAAATATAAAACCATTTACATATTTGCATCAAAGGAATTATGTTAGCCGTCCTGACGAATTCTAAATATGTTCTTTCTTCGAAATTAAAAAAAAACAAAAAAAGGATTAAAAAGTAAGTCCTAAAGCCCAATCTCAAGCTCTAGAAAAAGGGTAACCTCGATCCGAAATAATTATTTGTAATAAATAGTGTAAACAAAATAGGCATTAGGGTCCATGTTTGGTCCACAATCACATCCGTGACACGCAAGCGTGAATAATAATAGTAGAGACAAATGATCCAAGTTAATGATGAGAATACATACATATATTATATAACTACATTGAGAACATTACTTACTATACTAAAGATCGATACGTATTGCCAAAGTCATGCGTATTTAGACAAAGAGCCAAAGTTTAGCACACAGTCTTTGATGTCCATGACAAATGTAAAATAATCAAGTTCAAGAGAGGGACATATCGCCGGAAACTAGTTGAAGAAGAGACATATGACAAAAAGCAATGTGACAACTGATACGTTAGACGGGTACAAGAAGAGACATAGACCTGTATTATTGCGTTAGTCTTCTTTTTTTCTTTTCTTTTGTATAACAAGTTTTAACTACAAATTTTCTGTTTTTGTTTGAATTTCACTATATGTTATCACCATCGATCTATTTTGTTGTTGGTAATTGTCCGAACAGTGAAATCCTTATTATTGCTAAGACGACCGACAAATGAGGTCCAATGGGAAACATGCAAAGAGTATGTGACGTGTGTATGCATGGACATATATGAGTCGACATATCTTTTTATCTATTTTAATATGAGACAAAAATAGAAGTAGGTAATGGACGAATCAAAGAAACTGAAATATTCAAAGAACCAAAATCAGTTTATTTTTTTTCTTAAACAATGGGAAGCTTTTTTCATTTTGTTTAGGGAATTTTATGGGTCTTTGATAGCATCACATGAACAAATATGGATACCCACCAGCATCTGCCATGACTCGCGTCTCCTTTATATGTTTTGTCTTTTTTATGTACCCCCTTGTATTTTGTCTACACAATTAAATTAGCATAAAGTTCGAAATAATAATTATAATAATAATAAAAGAGACTTCTTCAGACAATTATAAACTAAAATTAAGAAATGAAACCTGAAGATAATCCCAAATTATTATAATTTTTTTTTTTGGAAAAGCCAATTATTGAAAGGTTGGGGGGACCTCATAAGTAGAGTCTCTAACGAGATAGACAAAGACCAATCCTATAATATTGACATAATCCTTACTAATTTCATATTCTATTAATTAGACAAATCCTTATCAATCACTGCATCATGATGATAAGCATGTGTATACATGTCTACATTCAATATACCAAGGGAATTTGATAAAATTCCAAACAGAATTGGTCTAAACATGCGATCGTTTGCTTGCAGGCATCAAGACATAAGTGCTCTGGTCCTCTTATCGGCTTAAGGCCCAAAATTTTATTAGTTTTCCAGAAGAAAAAAAGACATAGACATCTACACATCAACCGGCGAGAAGACCAAGTTAACAACATTGAACAGTCACAACAACATTTCTTTTTGTTTGGGTTGATATATTAACTCAATCTTTTTGAAGGCATTACTCTTTTTTTTCCCTGTTTACAACTTACATACACTTATTACTGAGATTTGCACAAACCATAGATCTTTAAAACTATTTCTAGTTATATCCATGTATCTGTATATGTATAAAGTGCATTTCCTTTCGTTAGGAAGTAACGTAGTGATAGTGTGACATGACTTTAGTAATGCCGATCGAGACAGCGAACACATTGCTTGCTCCATCTTCTATAGCCCAACGATTATTGGGCCACAAGGCCTACTGAAGTCTAAACCTTTTGGGCCAAAGAGGCCACTGAGCATGGGTTATATGTTGTCAAGGAGCCCGCTTTCTCGACTGAGAGATTACCAAAAGTATATAAATGATTTCTAATTTCAATATAACATGTTTTTCTTTTTTTTTTTAACTTAGTAAAACAAAATGAAGATTTTTCCTCACAAAATATATTTTTTTTAAAAACTCTACAAAGCACATCGTATATATAAGCTATCTTCACCAAACAGAAAAAAAAGATGTATTATGGTCTAGACTCTAGAAGATATTCCTTTTTTCCACAAATCATCAATCTCGCGATCTGAGCCGTTGACTAGCTTGATCACATCTGACGTCAGCACCGAATCCAACCCTTGATTTAGCCAGATCAAACTCCATCCACACGTTCTGTTGATGATGATGACCAATAACAAATGCTTCTATTCCCAGAAGATCGGAGTTCCCAAATGTGAAGCAGTACACCTGCTCTTTTCCTTCCGACCCGGCTCCGATTACCCGGTACAACAGCTTCTGACCCGACACGCTCATCTCCGCGCCACGAAACATTAAGCTTACAACGGGCAAACCCGAGAAATTGGGCCGGGTTAACGACCCAACCCGGAAACAGAGGTCCATTGTCCCTTGGAACACAAAATTCGGATCGTCTACGACTTTAAGAACCGACTTGGTTTGCGCAATAAACTCGGTTTTCAAGGCGGTGTAAACCGGACCCATCAGGAACGTGAACTGCGTACCCGAATCCACCATCGTCTGACCTGCCCCGGTATGGTCCGGTACGAACACGGATTTGGGCAGAGAAAGCAACTTTGACCCAACCCGAATTCCTTCTAATTGGACCGTGTAAGCGACCCGGTCGAAATACGGTAACGGCGTCTTTTGGAGTACCAGAGGCGTGTATTGGATAGGACCGAGCCACGAGGAACTCGCGTCACCGAGAAGTAAAATACCGGAGGAGTCTGAACCGGAGATGCAATAAGAGAATTTCGAGAAACCCAGCTGGTTAACAAACGATAAAGAGCCCCGGTTCATTCCCATTAAACCAGTCGATTTAGCGTCCTCCTCCGAATCGGAGCTTAAACCTGAATCCATGCATCCGAATATAGTGGCGGGTCGGGTTGAAGACCCGATTACGAACGTCTCGTGAGCTAAATTGCCTTCGATTGAGGTAGCGTCGGCGTAGGAGACTGCTACGTGACAAAGATGGGTTTTCGGGTCACATGAGGCGGGTATGGGTAAATCCCGGGTCCGGGTCCTACAAATTTGCGACGAGCAAGGTAGGGGCGAGTAAGAAGAGGATGAAACCGGGTTAAAAACGGATCCTAAGCTGGGAGATTTCTTGCAGTGAAGCCATGAAAGCTCGCTTCCGGTGTCGAGAACCATCGAGATGTTTTGCGGTGGAGAGCCGACGGAGAGAGACACGGTGAGAGTGACATTATGTCTGAAAGAAAGCTTGTCTGAAGAAGACCGAGGAAGATTTTGGGTTTTGAGAGAGAAGATAAGTGGTGTTTGAGTTGAAGAAGATATGTTGCAGAGCGTGAGAGGGAAAACGAGAAGTAAAATCGAAACTCGAAGCAATAAATTTGAAAGAAATGGTGATGATGATGAAGCCATTCATATAAGTCTTGACTCTTTTGTTACACATACTTGTGCCATCTTTAAATACAATATTGTGTTTTTTTATTCTCTCGATTTCTTGAATACGCTTTCCCGGTTCGTTTCGGTTTACTCAAATCATTCCGAGCCAAAAGGATTTTTTTTGTTTTTTGTGAATTTTAGGTGAAAAACCTTGAATTAACTTCTAAGCAATAATTTTAGTAGCTGGTCAAATCAGTGACCAAATTACAACAATACTATTCAGAAAACATAATCTTGTCTCGACCTAACAAAAACCATCTCCACGAAGAGAAGAGCATTAGGGTTTTTGTGTTGTCAGTTTCATTTGAATGTTATTAGGGTTTTTTGGAGAGAGCCAAGTCTCGAGACAAAAGACAAGTTAGTGGAAGAGTAGGTCTTTTTGGCCGTGTCTTTGTGGTTTCTGTTTAGTCTCTGTAGTTCACATCAACTTTGTTTCTACTTTCTTCCTGTTCCCACTTTCTACGGGATCTTTTTTTTCTTTCTATTTTAAACTGCATTATATTATTTTCTTGTTTAGTGTTTACTATAATTAAATCAAAAGAGAGATATCGTGTAAAGTTACATATAATAAAATTAATAACCGACCTCACGAAAAAAATATATATATAAAAAACTGCAAATGGTTGGATTGTTCTTTTTGTTTTTTTTTCATTTTTTGAGTGATTTTTGTTAATCTTTTTAAGGCCAGTCTAATTTTGCAAAGTTGTTACAGTATGATTAGAATAGATGTTTGGTGATTTGACGAAAAAGCACCTCCCTAGTATAACTCACACCGACATAATAAAATTTACATTTTTGCAAATGTCTTTTGTCTTATATTATGACTTTTTCGATTAGTAATATTTTGTTACCATACGTGAAGAGATGCCGGTCCAAATTGCTACCATTCAATGAGACAGCAAAAAGATTGCTGTTAAAAAATTAGGTGTTACACAAGAATTTTGTAACTGTGTTTTGTTTTGTTCTGTTTCCATCACATGAATTTGAAACACAAATTTCCAGTTAGCCTTAGCTAAAAACAAAGCACAAAAAGTTCCAGTTTGTCTCTTTAAATTCAATCTCATCTCCTTCCGATCATGTACTGTTTTATCTTGTTTCTCATCACCTAACCTACAAGACCATCGTATATAACATGTACTGGTGCATGCATTGTATAAAAATTATAAAATCCATATTTTTTTCCCCAAGGCGTTACCTAGTGGCCTAGTAGTAACTTTTTTGGAGGCATGACATAAACTCACTTTCTTTGAGTGCGACTCCTTTATGAAACAAATTTGGTGTACGTGGATAAGTCGGGGTAAGGTTTCATTCCAAAGATATTAAGAAATAAAATTTGGATATATTTATTACTTTTAATATGAAATTGCATAGTACCTCCAAAAAGTTAAGATGGTCGTAACCTCACAGTAACACGTCAAACCGAGTCGTCGTGCTTGCCTTCTATTATATTAAAGGAAAAACGAAAGTTGAATTGTTTATTGTGGTTTTGCAGAGTTTGTCAAAGTTGGCGAAAGGTGGAGATGAAATCAACCAAAAAAGTCTGTCAAGTGTGTGTGCTGGAGGCAACCCATTCCTAAGTCTTTCTCAATTCTACCAACTACTTCCTCTTGTGTTACCAAATAACGCAAACGTCTTTTTTTCTTACAACCATGTACCAACAAAAACATTTTGGTCTTAGGACAATGAGTCTCAACATAGAGTTACAGCTGCAAGGTGGGTATTTTAGTGGTCAGAATCACACATAAATCAAAATTGATTCCTAGGTCCTGACAAATACCTAATATATAAATTAATTTAAATTTTTGTGGAAGAAATGAATGAGGCCTCGAGAATTAAATACTATCAATTTTTTTTTCTCAGGGTGATTGGATGTTAATTATGGACCAAGCCAATCATGTGAATGATTGACAAAACATATTAGTACATGAGTTTTAGTGTCGACCGTAATGGAACTTGGATGAATGGTTATCATGATTCTTGCACCTCATCAATATCTTCTAGTCATCGACGTGGTTCTACCTATGGTCTCGTTTGAACAAATAAAACTATGCATCTTTCGGGAATGTAATCTTCTTGCTTCACTATGGTTATATTATTTGTTCGAGGCCATAGCTAGAACCACGTCGATGACTAGAATATGACTTCATTAGTCTAGTTGGTCACAAGCCTGTGTCTCCCCTCTCTCCTAACATGGACATAAATGGAACTTTATTTCGTTTAATTGATTTATTGAATAAAGTTCCGATCGCTTTGGATGTGATATTCAGGTTAACCTTGATATAGATACTCGAGACCCGTTTGTCACATAAAATACTTTGAATTAAGATAATTATTTATTATTTCATTTTATTTTTGTTCAATAATTTAGTGGTTATCCTATTTTAGTATTTCTTGGGATACGAAAGGTCAACAAAATTACTAATATTCAAAAGATCAACAAAACTAATCGTCGAAAAACCAACACCAAGGAAATATATAAAAACGAATTGAAGAAGTAAAAGTCAATTTGGAATAAATGCGTTATTTGTACTCTTGTGTATATTTTCCGTGGCAAGACCAGACCATTGGCGTATCGGGGACCAGCTCTTTTAACCATATTATCTTGTTTATAATATTGTATCTGGTCCATTGAGATTTTTGGAAGCCATCCAACATTTAGTTATGAGTGTGAAAGTGATTGAAACAGATCAAATAAGTTACGAGTCTATGTGAACAAGTTTGTCCCATTTACCTCATTAGGCTGCTTCCGAGTCTACTATTTCGATTTGCATGTGCATGTATGTTAGTAAACTTCAACTAATGTACTGTGATTTCATCATCCAGTTTTGATGATCGTGCTAGTCAGGGCCTGTCCTGAATTAAGGTTGAGCAAGCACATGTTTAAGCATTTTAGTATAGCCTTTTTATTATATTATAAGTTGTAGGGGCCTCAAAGTGAAATATATCTACGTCGTATATTGATAATGTGGGTATCTTTCTTCAAGGAGGTGTGCCAAGTCCAATATCTTGTAAAACGAAGATCAGTCGAGATTCGAGACGATTAAGTAATCGGGGGTGTGAAGAATGTGCTGCAGATCATAAGAATATGAATGATCAACCTCAGACATTGCCTATAAATGCCAAGTTTTTCTTCATATATTGTAAGTGCATGTCTGTCCTATGTCGTCTCATCAGGAAGCAACGTCACTCTCTAATTGTGTAATTGCACTTGGTAGCTAAACTATTTAAAACAATAGACGAGACTAGATGCCCTCGTTACTTGAAGGAGCATTATTTGAGAAAAGACACAGAATTTGTAAGGTCTACAAAAGTGACTAAGTGTTTTTTCTTTACGTGTAAGCTAAATGGTCGTATTGGTGTTGATAATCCATATTGGATCCAATATCTGACTAACATGACGAAAAGCTATCGTTTTTATCTTTTTTTGTTTGAGGTATTTTCTTAAAAAAGAAATTATTTGGGAGACGTTTTGGCCGAGACCTGAATTTTAAAAACCCAAAATTCAATACGCAATTTCAAAACCTCAAATGTTATATAATGAAGGACCCAGCACATAAGCGCAAAATCAGTTTCAGTATTGTGATAGAGCAAAAGTGCATTGACATACCAAAAATCAATACAGGTCTGTTAATGACAAAATAATGGCTAAACTACAAAGACTGTCTCCAATAATCGTGAAACATCACCAGATGGGTTGTATAACTCTATTATTGCTTTCCTTCACGTTTTCTGTACTTACAAAAATAATTGTTCTCTTTTTAAGATTTTCTGGCCTCTACTCTAGGTCTCATATCAGTTGTTCTGTCTGTAGCTCGAAAGATTACATTAGCTGTACATTTTTGGACAACATAAGTCTCTGTGGCTGTGAGAAATACGCCCATGAGCTTAAAATTATAAAAAAAATGTTATGAGGATCCTAGATTATTAATTGTAAGATAAGTAATTAAGGTTAAGGCCACGAACGATTATTCTTTAAACATTTGTGATTGGTAAAATTCAGCAAAATCGCAGAATCATTCAGCTATCACTTCCCTGTTCAGTGTTCACAGTCGTAGTAACACAAAACAACTACGAAAGAGGTTCGAATATTCATTCATTTCACGAACGATTTCAACTATCAATCTCATTTGACCCTATAAAACTTTTGTATCAATTTACTCGCATAGATTCAAATTTTTGGGAAAGAATATTATCATTACACTGACAAAAACAAAAAAAAATCTTAAAAAACGAAGAATTCAAACAGAAGGGTCTTTGTTTTTGTTTCATGTTTTGTTTACCTTTGAGAGGCGATGATAATTCTAGTTTATCAAGCTAGCCAGTTTCGTCTCCTTGAGGAAGACGGAGCCGTATTGAACATAGAAAACGACGACCTGCTCCTACGGGTTACCCGTGATCTCGAACCCGACCCGGACCCTGATGATACAGCTATGGATCCAGATGACCCGCTGAAACAACCCAATAGTCTCATGATCCGACCCGCAAACCCACCCACGCTCTCTCTACTACCTCCTTCTCTTCCTCCTCTTCTCGAACCCCAAGCTACTCTTCTCGGAAGCCTCTCGTCCCCGATTCTTCCGCCGTCTACCTCCGTGTACACCACCGGCATCATTCTGTCTCCTCCTCTCCATCCTCCGGGGATTCTCCCCACGGCGAATCCTCCACCTGGTAACCTCCAAATCGTCAGTCCTGCCGCGGAATCATCCTCCTCCTCATGTGCTACTGCGGCTGTAGCGGTCGCAGCATCACCACCACCAACAATTGCGTCGGTGATATCCTCCGATGGTAGCTCGTGACGGCAGACAGGGCAAGAGTTTCTAATCGCAAGCCATGGAAGGATACAATCGGGATGGTAAATGTGGTTACACGGCATCTCGCGAGCGGCGGATTTGAGGACGAAGTTTTCTTTGCAGACGGCGCAGTGAGATTGAGAATCTGATTGGAGATGAGCCGGATCGATTTCGATCACAGGTAAAGCTTCGATCGCCGATTTAGAAGCCGGTGGATGTTCACAGGAACGGTTGTTTCGATTTGTGTTGAGCTCGATCTGAGAGATCTGATCCAACAACCGATCGAACCCAGAACCTAGAAGAAACTCCGTCATGGTGGGCGGCAACGGCCTGAGACCCGACTCGGTGCCGTCATCGTAATACATCTGAAAAGCAGCTCGATCTAAACCTTCGGAAACATCAGAAGGACCAGATCCACGGAGAACAATGACCGGATTAGGAGAGCGATTGCTCCTCGTTCTGGTGACGGCGACGGAAGCGGGGGCGGGAGTCGGACTGTTCTCTGCCGTGGAAGCAGCGTGCATAGAAGAGGTAGAAGAAGAAGAAGAAGAAGGAGGAGGGAACCTCGTGGGGCTGCGATGCTGACTGGTTACACGGTGGAAAGAATCGGACGGCGTGAAATCGACAGTTTCGTGGACGTGTTCGAGGAAACCTCCGTCGCAATCAGGGCAGGAAATGGAATCAGAAACCCAGACGAATCGGCTACAACTGTAACACCAGTAAGATCCAGAAGCCATGGATCTCGAAGAAAAAAAAGAGAAAATCAAAATGTTCAAGATGAAGAAGAAGGAAACAAAAACAACATCTGGGTTTGGGTTTTTGATTAGATTTGACTAAAATCGAAGAAGAAGAGAGAGAGGATGAAGAAGGAAAGGACGGTCGTGGTTTGTCTTAACAAGAAGAATACAGAAATGGCGTGCACCCAACCGTCCAATTCGTGTGCTGTCACGTTCTCCTTCTCATCCTTTTTTTTTTTCCTCTTCTTCTTATCTCGTGTAACTTTTATTTATATAAACTGTTACAAAAAATAATAAAAACGGATTGTAGTAAAAAAACTTAAAAAATCTTACAGTTATGGAGGTAAAATAAATTATTTGAATTTTGTAGCTAAAAGTTAGAGATTAATTGGTAGCAAAGCTAAACTCATTAAAGTTAAGAGATCTGGGGTTTATTAATTACAGATTTAGAATCATAGGTTATGACATAATCTATTTAATAATGAGTAATAATGATAGTTTTCCAAATCAGTTAAATGGAATTTTTTATTATTTAACAAGTTACTTTTTTTGTTTTGAAGTATGTATAATGAAACCCAACGGAGAATAATTTTAGAGGGAAAACTTTTATTTACTTGGGTTCCTAATAAGATTGACTGTTTTTTTTATTACTATTTTAGCTTTGTCATTGTTCATGGATGATCTTTTTTTCTTTTGAGAAAATGTTCATAGATTATCTTCTAATTACATATTAGATTAAATATCCTAGGAAAAATATTTTATTGTATATTTGTAGTTAATTACTATTGAAGAGAAAATTATGTTAATTATAAATGAAATCTCTTTTTTTTCTTAATCTATATGAACTTTTATATCTTTGCAAAATTTTGATAAATATCACTCAAATGCTTTTAAAATTGCAGCATATAGACGTAACTCTATAACTTTTACACAATCTTATTTTGCTCTCATCCTTTGATTTTCCACTACTTAACAATTTCTATTTTTTTTCGTAAATTGATTGGTAAAAAACACTAAAATGAAAGCGGAAACCATTTTTTTCCCTTCCACTATCAATGTTTCTTACCAGTAATAATAGCAAGGAAGCCCATTATACTTAAACGATAAAAGCCCATATTACAAATACGAAGAGCCCATTTAAACTTTTAATTTTGCACTCAAAAGTCCCTCAATCACTAAGTTTCTTCCAATTCTCGTACTTTCAATTTTTTGGAGCCGATTTGATCATTTGCAGGTAGGTACGCGTTGCTCTTCCTTAACATCATCTTCTTCTTCGTTTGCAGATTCTGTTCCTTGCTTCTCTATTCAAAGTTTTTCCACTAGAGATTTGAAATAACTTCTCTAACTTTCTATTCGTAATCTGAAGAATGTTTTAAATGAAATTATCCAAGTTTCTGCGGAATATTTGTGCGGTGATGAAAACAACCCAGATCTCGTTGAGCTAGAAATTGTAATATATCTGTTATTTTTTTGTTTTCTCTGGAGATTTCTTCTTCGGATTTGAGTGTTTGATCCTTATTCCTCATAATTCAGTGGAATGTAAAATTAGAATCAATTTCATTGTTTCTTTTTAATTTCCAGAATGACCTCTCAAATCTCTTGTTCTATCTAATGGCTCTTCATCATATATACACTTTCATATTAGTTTTAATTTCATGGATTGCTCTTTAGTGACATCATAATCGAATTATTCTCGTTCACATTCACTACCCTTCTTTTGAGGTATATACTTATTGCTCACTGAGTTATCTATCTAGCAATCTATAATTGCGTTACAACTTTCTCTTGGTAGATATTTTCCAACAATATAAGGTTTTTACATCACAAACTGTTGACAACATTGTCCGTTTTCTTGAAAAGTTTTTTCTTCTGAACATGTGTTCTTGTCGATTTTTCTGCTTCGTATCCGATTGTTAGCTTTTAGCTTACTGTTCTGTGCTTAAACACGCTTAAACACGCTGTTCATACTTGTTGATTTGCAAAGGAACTTTCTTTTCTGCCTGTTTTCTTATTGGTTGTTTCATTTACTGCGCTTCTTTAGCTTAATTGTTTGTTCTGTGCTTGAAAATGAAGTACATAAGAAAACTATTTACGTTAGCTTGTTTGGTGTTTAGGTCTTTGCTAAAGATACAAAAAAATGGGAGCTTCGAAACTTTCCGGGATGCAAAAGCAAGTCCTGAGTCTCTACAGGGGATTCCTAAGAGCAGCTCGTTCAAAGACAATGGAAGACAGGAAAAGCATGGAGATGATCGTGTCAACAGAGTTTCGCAAGAACTCAAAAGAGGTTGACCGTAAGAATTTCCAGTACATCGAGTATTTGCTTCGTTTAGGTCATAAACAACTCGATCAACTCAAAAGCCCTGGTATGGATAGCATCTCCTCTATGAAGGTCGTGACATCTAAAGCCTGATCATTTAGTGTGTCAGTCTTAGCTTCTTATTGCTCAAGTAATCATGTTGTTATGTAGAATCATAGATAACAAAGAGAGGAAACTGATACGTTTTCCTCAGTTTTTAACATTGGTTAATACGTTGTACGATAAATGCATAACTTGGACGACTGTTTCAAGAGCCATTATAAATAAAAAGAGATTTGCAAATATTTGACTTGAGAGAAAATGTATTATATTTCTTCTTTGTAAGAATACCAGAAAATTGCGTATTAATTTGCTGTTTGCCAATACTCTTGCTTAACTTGTGAATGTGAATACAATTTATGACTAATTAGAAGAGTTTTGTTTCTGTTTTGAACTTATTCGCCCACAGATTTTGCAAACCCTAAATCTCTAAGGATGCATCTATAGTACAGTGAAGAGACTAAGCATTGGAAGTAGAAGAGGGAAGCTGAACACATGTTGAGAAATGATTTATGATAAGGCAATTTTACAATATCATCAAAGTTCGCACATGATCATAAAAAAAAAGAGAACAAAAGAGGACACGAACCAGTCCACAATTACACAAAAGAGACAGTAATGATAGAAAAACAGCAAATTAATAAGGAGAATACTCAAAAGTTGTAGACACAAGTTCCATCGTCACTTCTAGCCGTTGGATCAAAGTTTTTGGCCGCAGGATCAGTACAACCTTCTGGAACAGGCAGATTCACTTGCTGTGCACTTTTTCCTGCAAGGCAAGTTACATTTAGTTTCAGAAACTCGAGTTCCATTTTCTGTCTCTTTTTAGCCTCCTTCTCTTTTATATTTATATTCATATCAAGTTGTTCAATCCGTTGGTTAACCAAACAAAAACGAAAACAAAGGAGTTTCAAACCTCGGGATCTAACCGTAGAAAGTTCCGCGGTCAATGGCGTCCGCGTTTGCGTCTCCTAACGCAGCCTCGCTAAGGTATTGGTCAGCAAGTTGGACTCTCTTGACGTTCTCTTGTTCCATCACAAGCATGTTTCCATACTCCATCAGCTTCTCAAGAGTCATCTCGGGTTGCTCGAACACGGGAGGATCTTCCCTCGAGTTCACAAGCCTCTTTCCGATCTTCTCCACTCCAAGTCCCTCAACGAACTTCCTCACTTCATCATCGTACACTCTCGCCCTCAAGGCACCGAAGAAATCTGTCCATACGAGAAAAAGAAACACGAATCAGAATGACTCCAACAAACCAACCAATTAAAGGTAATGAGGATCTTTTTTTTTATTACCGATGGATTGGCCAGGGAACTGATCAACAAGCGTGGTAATGTCTTCGTCCTTGATCTTGTCAGTCCTGAAGATACCTATGCAGACACCGATACGGTCTTCACGGGTCGGGGCCCAGTAGAATTTCTCCATACGTCCATCACGGATGAGAGGAGCGTACAGAGTGGAGAAATCGTTACCGGTGACGATGATGGGAACACGTGCGTTGTCTTCCTTGTTGTACATTCCTGGGAGCTGGACGTTGGTCGGGTTATCAGCAATGTTCATGAGGGTTGCGTTAACCATCTGGTTGTTAACAGTGTACTGAGTAGTACCACCCATACGACCCGCACCAGCGTCAAGATCGTTGATGAAGAGACAACACATCTTTCCCTTCTTGATCATGTCAGCTGCCTCACGGTACCTTTGACGGATCAGCTTTGCGGGTTCTCCTGCGTTTCCGCTCTCAAGCTCTCCAGCACTCATCATGATTGGGCTGCAAAAAGATTTATGATTCGTTGATTATGATTTGAACCGGTTTTAGTTAGAGAAAAACGGGAACTGGGTCGGAGATGGACTCACTTGATGCCCATCTTGGCCATGACAAGCTCACACTGGAAGGATTTACCTTGACCTTTGCCTCCCCAAATACCCAAAATAAGTGGAACCTATAAAAAAGAGCAGAGCATCCAAGATCAATAAATTTCGAACATTTGATGTGTAAACAACTCAAAATTGCACCTAAAGAAAACTGTGATATTAACCTTGATGTTAGGCAAAGTCAAGAAGTTCTTGGTGATGTGAACAACGAGCTTGTCCATGAAAGCAGGAGCAATGTAAAACCCATCCATCATGTTGTCCAAGTTGTACCTATTTTAAGAACAAAAGGGATTTGCTTTAAAACCACATGTTCTAAAATCTCTATGCAGCTAATGAGAGATCTAAAAGAGAAGATAATTAACTTACTGCCTAAGGCCTTGGCTAATGTACTCATAGGAGCTAAGGACGGCGTGGTGAGTTCCGGTTCCCATAGGAGCTTGGAAGACTGAGTCAACCAAACCTTTACCTCTGGTGATGTCTTGTTGATCATCAGATATGTCGTAGGCAAGTCCCTTCCATCTGTCTCCATCAGTTTGTTTGTCTTCTGAAACAGCAACCACCTTGAATGATCCGTTGCTCTTCTTGTTGCTCTGTGCGAATCTAGACACCGTTACAACTTTCTTTCCCAAGAAGGTTGTAGCTGGGACTGAAGCAGCTCCTGCTCCTGACCCGTTCAAGCTCAACTGCAACACACACAGAGGCCAAACTCAGTTTTGAATTCAATTTTTTGAAGAGCCGGTTTAACGACTACCAGTAAGGATAAGAGATGTTCAATCAGAATAAACTGAATTCATTCTAACCAAACCAAACAGGACCTAGCATTCTTGAAATTCCTCCAAAACTCTACAGTGTAACGAAAGTGATCCGTACTACACTTTTTAAACTATAGAAGTCGAATACAGGAATCCATTTGAACACACTATACTAGTTTATAGTTCCCAAGTAGAGAATAAAAAGAAGCATCAAAGTATCTCCAGTTAAAGTCTTCTAGATTCTAACATGTGTGAAGACAGAGAATCTCAAAGTGATGCAAAAGCACAAAATGTTGATCTGAACTATGAAAAAGCAGAGCTACTCAAGCGGAGAAAACAAGTGTAAGATAGCGTAAAAGTAACATTAACCGCTAATGAAAACCATAAAAGGTGATTGACGTACCGGAGCTCTGTTGATGGCACCGACGGTGGAAACTGCAGCGGCCATTTCTCACGACTGCGACGAGTGTGCGTCACACAAGAAGCTGAGGAGAGAGAATTTTGATCGGAGAAGAAGAAGAAGCAGTGATAGATAGATGTTGGTGTGGGCAAGAAATTGAGAGATTTATAAAACAGAGTGATCAACAAACAATTCGTTATCTCTTCTTAACTCTCTGATTGCCACACGATGCGGATTGGCCAAGTCGCCACGTGGCGTCACGAGGAAGATGATGAGGAGGATTCTGTTTTGATTGGTCCACGTGGCATGTGTTTATGAGGTTGTCGTCAAATGGCTGATATGTGCCACTGGATTTGTTTTTGGCGTCTTAGCTTCGAGTGAAGATTACAACATTAATTATTACCACATATATGCTTGGAAAAAAATTGTTGCTTTTTTTTTCTTGGAGGATGAGATAGCCATTCATATGTGATCAAGAAACTTCTACAGAATTCTTCATACAATAAGATTCCAATTTTTTAGATAATGACTACTTAGTGATAAAGTATAACGTTCTAAATAATCGGTGTATAGTGATTGGCCGAGAAAAGTTGTCTCAAACCAATAGCGTAGGTTTCTAACTTTTATCACTAAACCAATTATATATCATACATTATTGTTTGTATGCAAAACCATATTGTTAACAAACTAACTGTAGTTACCTCTAACAATTAAACTAGTTAATATTATCAATTTTATCTATTTATACTTAAGTTAAGTTATGGAGTCAATGTTCAAAATACATATCTTTCCAAGTATTGCTAAAGAACCAATGGTGTGGAGGCTTGCTCATCACAGATTTTAGTTGAACATATGTGAGGGTGAAAGTTTTTAAGTGCTCCCGACTATATAAGGTCTATTACCTATGTGTTTTGTTCTCTTGTAGTAAGATATAATTGTTTACAGTATTTATATTTAGGTTTTTATTACATCCTAATAAGCATTTATATGCAAGATAAAAGAACAAACAATAAATAAGTTTTTTTCAACTGGGAAACATTAGAGATATAAGATTTAGTTTTGGAAAATACAAGATTCCTTGAATAATATAATGATTGTTAACATATGTACACCATTCTTACATTGTAAGACTTAAAATGTGGTTGCTTTTGTATAGTTAGGAGCATAAGGTACAATTTGGTAAGTTAAAAGAACCATAACCATTATATCATACAATGTTTTTAAATTTTATTTTAACACAAATAATATATAATTTCAAAAAATTAAAAAATGACAATTTGGTTTTCATTAATCTATAATTAATTAGACGCTAAATTTCTCGAATAATTGATTAACACCTAATTATATTTTGAACATTTAGTTTTACTAAATGTTAAAATTGCCTCGTATACAATACATTATATATAAAATTTATGTAATACTTTCACATATGTGTTATCTAAACCTAATTTTAGTAACCAAGATGTTACTATTTTACTACAATCCACATATACTCGCAACCGAATTGTATTTTTGGGTCTTATGTATTGAAACTTATATTTGGTTAAGAGTATATAGTAATGTTGTTGCCTAGAGTAGTTTATGTCATATATTTCTAACATATTTTCATATTAAAAATTTAAAATGTTTAATCAGTCTTATATTTGATGTCTGGTTTCGTAATAAAATCTATTGTGCTACAATATTTTAAATGTTATGCAATTGTGTATCGATGTAAAAACTTTCAAATATGAGTTTTTTGAAAATATTTTATATAGTTCGTGATTAATATGAAATCATAAATTTGCTATAAATTCTTATTTGCTAGTTTATTACAACACTTGGTAAAAATATTATAATAATTTCTAATTAAATGTTAGAGGTTATTATTTCATGTGTTACTTTTACATTTATGTGTTCAAAATTTTTTTATTTCAATTATTTTTACTTCTTACAAATTTCAAAATCAGGGTGAAAAATATCACTAAATTGTCTTGTTGCTTTTTAAGGAAAGATATTTTATGAATGGTTTCTCGTATAGTTTATCATTGTCATGTACAATTCATGCACCTTCATCCATAATGCATCTTTATCTATTCATCATTAGTTTGGAGATGGTTATATTGTTAAATAATAATTGAGAAACCTTCCATTTAACTTGTTTGGTGTATGTTATGGTCATTAAAGATATTTTACAAAATTTGAGATGTGATATGCTATGTACCGTTAATGAGGCACTTGCAGCTTAATTTATATTGAATCAACTAAGTAAATCATCTATTCAAATCACTTTTTTAGGAATGAAAATATTAATAGGAAATATGTTCTTTGACAACACTCGAATGGATTTCCCAATATATCCAGCTTATGTATTTGCATACTTACACTTTGGTGCGGTATTCAAGTTGGTCGATATCGAAAAAAATTTTGGATGGCTCGATGGGCTTGTTCTAGTTACCTTGCAACTTTTGAGTACTTTGTGAAGCGGTGATCTTTCATAAAACTCATCGGAATTTTTTTCATCATTATCACTATTTGCTACAAAAACTCATTTTGGTTCCGTCACCACAACAATTTCAACGATAAAAAAGATCAAAACAGAGAGAAGTTTTATCGAGATGGTTAAATAGGATAGTGTGTGTTGCAAATATTTTATTTTGTTTGAAATGTTATTTATATTAACAAGAATAATAAATATAAAAAACTCCTCCATTATGTTTTAAATTATATGCAGAAAAAAGCTCATAACTATTTTGGTATGATTATTTATTATATTTATCCAAATTATGTGGTATATCATTTTTTGTTGAAATGATTATTTATTGTATCTATTAAAATGTATGTGCTATATAGTTTCTTTCGTTGAAATGATAAATGCACTTATCTATAAGAAGTTACATACAAACTTCTGAATGAAAAGTTGAAAATTTTAATTATAATAACCGACTAAAAAAAACAAATTATTGTTGGTTTTCACTGAATTCATCTTATTTAAAATTATCTTTAAAAGAAAATTAACAAAACAAGATCTAAAATCACAAAACAAACTTTATGTTAAATTATTTAACTGATAAAACAAATAATATGGAACCATAAGATAATTCATATGTT
Organism: Schrenkiella parvula; assembly: GCA_000218505.1. Taxonomy (NCBI): domain Eukaryota; kingdom Viridiplantae; phylum Streptophyta; class Magnoliopsida; order Brassicales; family Brassicaceae; genus Schrenkiella; species Schrenkiella parvula. Next base: position 8,960,546 of record CM001190.1, on the reverse strand, counting down.
ATTATTTATTTTGCTATCTAACAATATAATATATAGTTGTCTAAAACACAGTATACAAATTCATCATAATATAATATTTGGTAATAGCTTTGTGTTTGCCAAAGATTATAATTATGTTCTATGAGACAAACAATCAAAAATTTCTCATCCAAAAGTTTAAATCATTACTTTATTTTCACATCTCGGTTTATGTTATACTTATAACACTCCAAATCTTGTTATTAAACTTGTAAAACAATAAAACAGTAAAATATATTTTTTTGAACTTTAAATATAGTAAAACCGTAAAATCTTGCTATTTTTTTAAATAAAATCTCCAATTTTCATAATTTACTTAATCGACTCAATATTTTTTTTGGTCAGAATCGACCCAACATATTTCACCCTTTTTGGCCATTTTTCCTTCAATTCATCTTCTTTTTCCTTTTCAATTTTTTTATGATTCCACTGTACTTTTATTTTATTGATCATTTTAAGGAACAAATAAGTTATTTTATTGATCAAGTTAAGAAATGGTCACATCATTTACTCAATATCATAAACCTCCCGTAGGAGGAGACTTTTCATTGTCTCGCAGTGTATTCGGTGAGAGCTCATAAAACTTATCAGAGAGGTATCTCAGTACGGATTTTCTGATTTGGGGAGAGAGTTGTGGAAAAGCCCTAGATCGAAATTCGATTCTGGGTTCTAAGGAATAAGGTTTCTGCTGATTATAAGACGATTACTTTATTTGCTGATTAGGGTTTATTCTTAAGCATTTTCTACTTCGTATTATCTGTTTTTTTCTTTTAATCTTATTTAAGTCCAAAGCATGCGTAAACCCAATAATCATGTTATGCTGATTCTTTGTATTCGGAATTTTAGAATGTTTTGACTAGAGGAATCACAGTTCCGATCATACAAAAATGTGGGCAATTTGGTATCGAGAGTAATCTTTGGTGAATGAAGAATCTTGCTTTTTGGTTTTAGTGTAAAAAGGTTGTTCCTTTGGAGTAGTAAGCGAGTAAGCTATAAAAAAAAATGGAGCCTTGACGTTTGGTTTATAGAGATTTTGGTTAAACCCGGTGGTTTTATCTCAAGAATTTACTTTGATTGGAGCTTGTCAAGTTTTTGTGTTATTGTTGCCTAACGTCTTCTTTGAGATAATTTGGGAATGTATGTTTGTGTGTTCTTGTAGACGATGAATAGAAACTCTATCTTGGATCCTACCCTTCAAGAAATTCTTCAAGTGATTACACCCACACGAGCAGATTGGGACACGAGGAGCAGCGTCATTGATCAGTTGCGTAGTGTCTTACAATCCGTAGAAAGCTTAAGAGGTGATGATCCTTGATGCACTTTTGGGCTTCTCCCATTTTTCTTACTGTATAGTATTGCCTTCAACCATATAGCTCATGGATGTGATGATAAAACTGGAAATGATAGTGAGATAGTCGGAGCTTTTGGTAAATAAACTCTTGTTTCTCTGCTGTATATCAGACTCAATGCACAATTGCTGAATTTCTAGTTGCAGAAGAGTACAAGTTATTTAATCTGATACTTGTTAGCCCATTTTATCGTTTGGGATTGTTAGGTGCTACCGTTCAACCATTTGGATCCTTTGTGTCAAATCTCTTCACACGATGGGGAGACTTAGATATCTCTGTTGACTTATTCAGTGGTTCGTCCATCTTGTTCACTGGAAAGAAGCAGAAGCAGACTTTACTTGGACAGCTACTTCGAGCACTGAGAACGTCAGGTGATTCAAGTAGCTTTTGCTTTCAAGTGTTTTCCCTTAAACTACTGAAGTTTCTTCTAGTTTCAGAATTTTTCTCATGGCGGTTTTGTCTGGTTTCCATTATCATGCAATCAGGTGTATGGTACAGACTGCAATTTATTGTTCATGCACGAGTTCCCATTCTGAAAGTCGTGAGCGGCCACCAGAGAATTTCTTGTGACATTTCTATTGATAATCTGGAAGGGCTCTTGAAGAGCAGGTTCTTGTTCTGGATCAGTGAGATAGATGGGAGATTCCGCGACTTGGTTTTGCTAGTAGGTTAACATGCTAATAAAACCCATATTGTGTGTTTCCATAAAAAGGGTTTAATTAATTCTAGACATATCTATCTCGTTTGTTCTACCTTTATAGGTGAAAGAATGGGCCAAAGCTCATGGTATCAACAACCCAAAGAACGGGACTTTCAACTCTTACTCTCTCAGTTTGTTAGTCATCTTCCATCTTCAGGTAATATAGCTGTTCTATGTTCATTTATTCCGGTGCATTTTGCAGTTACTGCATCATTGTAAAACATGGCCTTGGGTTTTTTGCTGCAGACATGCGTACCTGCAATTTTGCCGCCTCTGGGAGAGATATATCCTAGGAATGCGGTTGATGATCTGAAAGGTACCTTCTACGAAAAAGTTTTCAAGGCAAACCACATAAACGTTATGAGGTTTTGGGATATAAGTATCCGTATGGTCTCTTGTAGGTGTGCGAAAAACTGCAGAGGAAAGCATAGCACAACTTTCTGCTGCTAATATAGCGAGTTTTAAATCACGCACATCAAGATCAGTCAATCGAAGCTCGCTCTCTGAGCTTTTGGTCTCGTTTTTTGCAAAGGTGATTGATTTCTCACGCAGTATTTTAGCTTAGTGTATAATATCGACTAGAGAACTCTTGATAGATATTAGTCCCTTGCTTTTGCTGTGGCTGGATGTATCAGTTTTCAGACATAAACTTGAAGGCCAAAGAGCTTGGTGTTTGCCCGTTTACTGGTAGATGGGAAAACATAAGTAACAACACTAGATGGCTGCCTAAGACATACTCACTCTTTGTAAGTCTCTCTTTATCGTACCCTCATGTTGGAGTTATATTCATCTTTATGTCTGCCATGCATAACAACACTTGAATCTCCCAACTTAAGTATGTAAATGGCACGTGTATCTTAGGTTGAAGATCCGTTTGAGCAACCCGAGAACACAGCAAGGAGTGTGAGCCGTAAAAACTTGGACAGGATAGCACAAGTATTTGAGATGACATCGCACCGTCTTTCCTCAGATTGTAACAGAAACTCCATCGTTGGGGTTCTAACAGCCCCACACATTTCTCAGTCTTTGTGCAGAACAACAAGCATCCATAATCATCATCATGCAGATGGTGTGCACAATGGCCATAATCCGCATGGTCAGTCTAGGCCATGGAACTACCAAATGCAGCAGAATTGGTCACTGAACAACAATATCCAGAATCCGCCATATTGGCCACCACCAGCACGGCCCCGTCCGCAACAGAATTGGTCACAGAACAACCCTAGGAATATGCAGGGACAAACATCTTTCCAAGGCCAGACTTGGCCTGTAATCGCACAAACTCAAACGCAGCAGCAGAAGAGTCAATATAAGAACGGCAAACAACCAATGAGAAATACGTCTGCAGGTTCAAGTCAGAATCAGGGTCATATGGTTAAGCCAGCGGGTCAAAGTCAACGCGGACAGATGTGGAGGCCAAGATCTTGAGCAGTAGAATGAGTTGTGGAGACATGGTCCAGAGACACTCCTCCACATTATTTTAGACGATATTGTAACTTTGCCTTAGAGTCGTGAGCTTTTGTTTTTCTATGGATCCTTTGTTACAGTCAACAGATTTGCAAATGCAGAATTGTTGTTACTAAAAGTCCAGGACTAGGTAAAGCTTTACTCAGTAAAACACCAGAATCAAATTTACAGTTACATAATGAGGAAAAAAAATACAAACAATAAAGAGATATTACTTAACAATATATTTTGTGTCGAGTAAGTGCAGTAATATGTCCGGTATTAAGCTCGAGGGAGACGCTTCTCGCATGTTAGAATCCTGTAACTTGCGTGAGGACCCTCGGATGTATCACGCAGAGACGTATGCCAACCCATAGCCTTTGTGATCTCTTGAATTTCATCCATAACATCAATTGAATCCCTAATGTATGCTCGTCCTCCGGGTCTCAATATCCGGTCCATCTCTAACAATATGGTTGACATCTCGCATCTGATACACCCACCCATGAAATATTTAACATTATTTAGCATTGTAACTCATCAGCAAAAGGATAATGGTCATGAGTGAATCCCGTATGGTCATCATCAATTGTGGACATCAGTTATCACTTTGAAATTGAGGTACAGATAACTATTTACCTTTTTCTTTCGATTGAGAAGAGTCCTGAGGCATGTAAGAAGTCATATGTCCTCGGGTATGTATCAAATGGTTCACACCTGTGGTAGAATGCAAAACTTGTTAAAAAATAGCCTAGATGCAGAACCTTAATCTTAGTTTAACTACAGCCAAATAAACGGATGAAAATCTGTGCTCAAATCAAACATGCGCAGGACAAGCAAGAATACATGTGAAAAGAAAAGAACAGCAGGAATCATGGAACACTCTTGAGGATTCACTAATTTCCATGGGCTCTCATCTATATGTTTCCATAATTGTTTGTTTTATATGATAGATTGTAAGGAGAAAAGCAGTACCAATCGTGCATCACTCCTAATAGTCCACGATCATAGATGACAGGCAATGTGTTAGGCCCGCTGACAGGAACAACACTGAGAACCCAGCAATCGAGTTTATGGTCATTTAGTGCAGCTGCAAATCTGCCAAAACCAAAGGAATAAAAAAAAAGAGATGAGCTAAGAAACTGCCGTACCATACCATCATAATACTTAACAGAACATTTCAATCATACCCGCCAAAGCCTGCTCTCATGTCCAGAACGTTTCTTAGTTTCATCTTTTTCCACTTCAAGGCACGGATATAACCCCCAATTATTTCGTTCCAGAATTTTGACTCTGCTTTGAACAGCTCTTTCCTAGCAATGTAGGAATCAAATTTTATTGTCTGCAGTCTATCAGGTGGAGTGTGGAGACGAGCAGGCCATGAAGGAACATTCCCTCCATATCCACTCTCAGGTATGCGACTGATACAAGGTTTCAGGTTTGTGTACCTAAAGCAAGAACAGAGCAATATGAGACATAGAAAATGAGATTTTTTGCACGCATTGTCACAGACCAAGTGTATAGGCAGTCTAGATGCAATCAAACATACTAAATTGAAAGGAGTTAAAGTTTAGATGCATGTCTAGCAGGATTAATTACATTTAGCCATTTTTAATTTGTTGGTATGCTTCCAGACGCAGGTAACAAGCTTTGTCCTTGTATCACAAACAAAGAAAAACAAAAAGATTTAGCAGCTGTACCAAACATTATCAGGGTCATCAGATTCATCGCAAAGAGGAGGTTTGGTTCCAGCCTCACGACTCAAATAGCAGTTGTTGTTGAGGGGCTTCTGCCAGATTGCAATGTATCCTTCCTTCTTTATCAGCTTCCAGCAAAGGCTAGTAGTAAGATTCAGCATCTCTGGAAACCATAACGTGAGATTAAAAGAGTAGATATATTGGCTAAATCAATGTAGCAGACTGAAATAACAAAAAAATCTTCTTATACCCAAAGAGACAAACTACGGTTAGCAAAAAAAAAAGAGCAGTCACTCCGACTTTCCATAGTCTTCATCAGGAATAGCAAAGGTACGTGCCATAACTAACTCCAATACGCTTATTAGAAATTTTACACTCAGTTACTGGCTTACTCAAAGCAGATTAAAACGGTGTTACCTGTCCACTGTTCTTCCAAAGCAGCCTCATGCTTATAAACAGGCTGTGCAGCCCAAGCAAAATATCCTCCAGCCCGCAGCATTCTATTGATCTCAAGGAGCAAAATTCCGTCTTTATCACACAAAAAAATGAAACAGCAGAGTGAGAATTCTTTTCCACAACGAATAGAAGCTAACGCGTTAGTTTTAGGGTGTTGAAAACTAAAGTAGATGTGATCTTAAACCAGAAAAGAATCAAGTACACCAGAGAACCTTACCATCACGAGTCCAGTTGATTCTACATCTTGAACAATGAATAAGATCAAAAGCTTGGCTTGGATATAACAAACGTTTTGTGGCAAATGCTGCCGCCATAGCAGGCACACCACGCTCTAGAGCAAATTGAATCTGGTTCTCGTGGACATCTTTTGGTGCAACTGACATTGTCAAAACATCGCGTGTCAATAGATAAGCACCAAAACTCGCCACACCACAACCAACATCCAGAGCAACACGAATCCGCTTGCCAAACGTGATATCAGAAACCATCTGCAGAGACAAAGTCGGAGTTCATCATCAGATAAAAGATAAAAAAAAAATAAGATGCCGTGAAGCAAGAACTACTACTTCTTGAGAATGAGCAACCTTAGAGATCTGATCCAAGTATTGGTCAGCTCCATGAATAAATTGTGTACCGCCTCCAGGAAACTTGAACTTGTTCTTGTCTCTCGTGTCTCGTGAAATCCAGTTCTGCCCGCCTTTGTCTTCAACAAGCCGCGTATGAGGAACATTGCTGAACCACACCTATCCGTCGAAAAATCATCTTATACTTAAGCAAACCAATTCTAAATAACCAAACCTCAAAGACATATTATCTGAATTTTCCAACTAAAATTATATGGCTTTAGTAGCCTTAGTTCTGAAGCCATATACTCAACAAAATTTTGCAAGCAGAGGAATACCTCGTCACGGCTTTTAGGCCATGGAATCGGCTGGCGGTAACTTTTAGGAGGTGGAACCAAGCAATTCAAGCCTTTTCCTTTCTCAGGGCAATGACGCTCGAATTTTTCTCCTCGTTCTGTGGATTTGAGCTTCTTTATCGCATCAGTATTATCCAAACAAGGTATATACTCTCTCATGCTCTCAGGACACATCCCGAATTTCTTAATTCTAACCCTGGGTTTAGATTCGCTGCCCGTTTTCCCTTCGACAATCTCCGTCTGGTTCCCCGAATCTTCCACAGAATCGCTATCAACCTCTCCTACCTCGAAATCGTCAGACATCACGCCGTTCGCATCTACTATCCCGAAGCTCCGAATCGGACCAGGCGGAGGAGATGGAGGAGGAGGAGGAGAAAGAAGCGGAGGAGGAGGATTAGCCTCTGCTTTATTATTCTCCGTCTCCGTCACCACCGACGGAATCGGCTGTGTTGTGGCTGGTGGAGGTGGCGGAGGAGGAGAAGAAGACGAGCTGCTGGTAGCCATCGTCGGACCAGTGCTTGCCCAAGTAGAAGAAAGCGACGGTGACGAGAACTAAGGCGGAGATCTTGATGAGCGTGGGGCTTTTTGAGCAGATCGCCATTGCCGGCTAAGGGTTTCATTTAGCTTGCGTATGAAGGATCACCGATCTTTTGGATCTGCGTAGTGTTCGTAATTCTGTGTGTGACTAAGTTAGTTCCTGGAGTTATATTGTAGGTCTTTTGCTGTCGGTAAAAATACATTCAAAAAATAATTTCCAGAATTTTCAGATTTGTTACAAGTTGCAGTCTCTATATATTATAAGGATCATTAATTAATTGGCAGTTAAAAGAACAAATGTTTTTGATTCTTTATTGTTTCTTTTTTTACTTGGTTCCAAACGAGAATCTTTGAAGTTTAATTGTTTAAAATCAAATTTTCAAAATTTACAAAACAGCTTAGTATAATTTTAGACTTTCTCCATATCATCATAATTTTTCCAACTATTATCTGATATTATTTTTTGCTATATTAGTTTTTTATCTACCTTTTTTTAATTTTGAATTTTGATATATATTTTCTATAATTTTTACATAAGGTTTTATTGAAAATTATTAAATTTCAGATATTTTATACGGATCCATCTAATTACACTGAGTCTCTTCTTACAAGAAAATGATATTTTTTTACTCATTAAATTTATCTATTTGTAAAGTAGAAATTCTTTTAGAGTTTGAAATATTAAATTAGTAGGGGTTAAAATCTGATTGATTTGGAATAGAGTAAATAGAATTAGAATTTTTATTGTTAAGTTATGCTTAAGCTTATAACCGATATAATTTTCATGTTATAGTTTTATTTTTATTTTTTAATACTAAAAGTTATTTTTGTTCCAAAACATTAATTTACATCAGTGTTTATTAAAAAGGTATAAACAGATAAGAAGCAAAAAAAAATCTCGCTCACACCAATAAAAAATTTGGTAGTGAAGTAACAATCGATTTTTTTTAGAATTTTGGATTGGTAATGCTTTATCTATTTGGAATTTTAAAATAGAAAATATATTCACAAAATAAAAATTTGAAAATTTCAAAAATTTAAAGAAAGAAATTTCAATAATAATAAAATTATTATAAAATACGTATATTTTATATAAAAATTATGATCAACAATTATAAAATATGTTATCAGTAGCTTCGTAAAATGGGTTATAAAAATTAATGATATCAAAATTAAACATTAGTGATATCTAATATCTACTTTTATCTTTTTTTTAATTATTCAAGTTTTGTTTTGTTTTGTTTAGTTTTAGCAATATTTTTATAACCACAATTTTAGCTTTTTGTTTATATCAAGATTTGTAATCTAGAACAGTTTGTGTTACTGTCATCTAGTGTCACAGTGTGAGTTTGAATATAATTTAGTGCATTTTTTATTAAATTATTGACAAAAAAATTTATACATATTTTAATTTAAAAACTAATAGAAATTAAATTTTTAATAATTATTAAAATTGTATATTGTTATTGAGTTTATAGATTCTAACATTCTTTGTAAAATTTACAAGAATTAATTAATGAATATTGATATTTAAAAAAAATTACTGTTTTTTTAGCTTGATAAATTTCAAATTTTTATTATTAGTTTGGTTTTTATTAGTTTTGTAAGTCTAGTAAAATTTTGGTGTTATTAAGATATGGATTCTTGAAAACTTAGTTCGTTAAACACAATTTTTAGAATATTATGCCTATCCATTAAATTCTTAAAATTTGTTATAATAGAATAATTTAATACACAAAACAAAAACGATTAACAATTTATGGTTTAGTAAAAAAAAGTAGCTATCAAATTCTCAAACAAACCCATCGTCTATATAGGTTGTCAAATTCCGATTTATGGAGTTCAAGATTTTATAAATCTGTAAATTTCTCAAAAAGCGACGGCGATGATGAGCACCGCCGCTGTAGAACAGCTGAATCCGGATTCCGTGTCGACAACGGTCATGGAGACGGTGAATGGGTCGCACCAGTTTACGATTAAGGGTTACTCACTGGCGAAAGGCATGAGCCCAGGGAAATACATACAGAGCGACGTCTTCTCCGTCGGCGGATACGATTGGGCGATCTACTTCTACCCCGACGGGAAGAACCCAGATGACAACTCCGCGTACGTCTCTCTCTTCATCGCTCTAGCGAGTGATTCTACTGACATTAGGGCTTTGTTCGAGCTGACGCTGATGGATCAGAGCGGCAAAGGGAGGCACAAGGTCCACAGTCACTTTGTTCGAGCGCTGGAAGGTGGACCTTATACCCTCAAGTATAAAGGGAGCATGTGGTATGTAATTTTCTGGTTCTTAGGATCTTACAGTGGAGTGTTGAATTCAGATTTTAGCAATGATGTTAGTCTTCCGACTGAATCGCATGTCTGTGGGTGGGTTTCTGGTGGAAAATGAGCTGTGTGTGTTATTGGTCTCCTTCCCGAAGCACTTCAGAATTAGGGAATTCTATGCATTTCTTTATACTTTACTTTCTTGCTTATGGCTAATAATTGTGTAAAGCACAAGATTTTAATTGTATTGTTCAAAGTATGATATAGGAGAAAGAATATTCTTCTGTTCTCTCTCTCTCTTTCGTCAAATTACGGCTTCTGAATTCCTTGAGGGCTTCTGCTGGAGTATTTTCTGTTTGATTTGTCTTAGTGTGATTGCATTTACACGACTGCCTATGCCTGTGTATCATATTTACTCATTTGTTACATTTGAATGATGAAATGGTCTGAGCCAATTAGCTAGATTTTGAAATGCTTTAAAGTGGGAGGTTCTTTTGTGTGCATGCTGCTTTTATGTCTTGTAAATCCTTATCTGAAATTTTCTTGTGCATCATTTGTTGAGTTCATACAGTGAGTTACTTCCCTTGAACTACATTTTTTTTATTCTGACTCACCCGTCACGTATTTGCAGTACAATGAGATTTCCTTCTACCATGACTTATCATCACTACTTTTTTTTTTTGACATTAGACTTATCATCACTTATTTCAGGGGTTACAAACGCTTTTTAAGACGAACTGCTCTAGAAACCTCTGACTATTTGAAGGATAATTGTCTTATCGTCAATTGTACTGTTGGTGTCGTTAGAGCCCGACTTGAGGGTCCGAAACAGTTTGGCATTGTGCTACCCCCGTCAAATATGGGTCAGGGATTTAAAGACTTGTTAGATTCTGAAGTTGGTTGCGACATAGCTTTCCAAGTCGGAGATGAAACATACAAAGCTCACAAACTAATCCTCGCAGCACGATCACCGGTTTTTAGAGCTCAATTCTATGGACCAGTCGGGAATAGTAATGTGGATAGAATAGTAATAGAGGACATAGAGCCTTCTATCTTTAAGGTAGTGTTTGTTCAATAGTACATTGTGAATAGTTAGTTGTGCATGCAACTACAATTCTGTTGACTTGGACTCTTGAAATTTTATAGGCTATGCTTAGCTTCATCTACACCGATGTACTCCCTGATGTGCACGAAATTACAGGGTCAACTTCTGCCAGTTCATTCACAAACATGATTCAACATCTCTTGGCAGCGGCTGACCTTTATGACCTTGGAAGGTTGAAGATATTATGTGAAGGTTTTCTATGTGAAAAACTAAATGTTGATAATGTAGCAACAACACTTGCACTGGCTGAACAGCACCAATTCTTACAGCTCAAAGCGTTCTGTCTAAAATTTGTTGCATCTTCAGGAAATTTGCGAGGTGCGTGTTGCATATACATTGATCATTGAAAGTTTCAGGTTTTTTTCAGTCTGCGTTTTTACATGCCTGTATAGACTTTCTTTGCGTATATATCATGTTTATATATGTTTTCTTGCTTCAGTCGCAACAGTATTATCATGTGATGAGATAGTAGAATGTATAGGTCTTGCATTGAATTAGTTTTACTATTAGTGCGGTAAACTTTCTTCAAGGGTGCTGCCATGGAATTTTTGTCATTAACCTACAACTTGGCTGTACTTGATTCTGGAGTAACTGAGAGAACATATTTATGAAACTTTACAAATAAACAATCCATAGACTGTAAAGATTCCAAATGAAATTTAAGCGTCTTGTTTTCCTCGTATGAATGATCATCTGGTTTTGTGTGTTTTTATGGAATCCGGTTCATGTAATTTATTTGGTGTTTGGCGTGTAGGGCTTGTTGCAGTAATGATCCATTAAAGATGTCAAGTGTATTTATTAATGGAAGTTTTGTGGGCTAATTCGTTTTATTCTTGCTAGTATACTGAAAAATAAATTCCTTGTCTTATGTTCAATTTCGATATAGGAGACTTGATGTTTGATTATACGGCCTGAAGTTTATCATCCTCAATTAGGTGCGATAAAAATAGTTATTTCTCAAATGTTTTTGACAATCTACTTTAAAGTCAACAATGTCTAGCTGATGGGTAAATTATCTTGCATTGTGACAGATAGAGATTTTTTGACGCATGTGCTAGTCTTAATGTTGAGTTTCAGTAAATGCTGGTATTCACATATTCAAGACAGTACATACATTTGCTGAAACTTAATTGAGACTGGTAATAATGGATATGTTTTTACAAATATGGTGGACTTTTGATCGTCGAACAGAATGATATTACTTCAAAGATATTACCCCTGAACAAAATCCAGGAAAAAGTAATGATCTGTTTGTGCAGCCGTAATGAAGTCTGAAGGGTTCAAGCACTTGAACCAGAGCTGTCCCTCTATGTTGGCTGAGTTGCTGAACACAGTTGCAGCAGCGGACAAGAGCTCGAAGAGTGGACAAGGAAGCAAGAAAAGAAGTGCTAGCAGTGTGTTAGGCTATGATACAAGCACTACAAATGCGAGGCTAGTGAGAAGGAGGACATAGGGTCGATTCAAATGCAATAAAGTAAGCTTTCCTCTGGTGCTACTTTACTAATCTGGAACCAAAGCAAAAGCATACACCAAATCTGGTTTGCTAGACTTTTATTGTAATGAATAATTGGTCGTAGTATATCAACAGTAGTGTAAAGCTTTAGGCAATAGACATCTCTTTTCTTTTTCGTTTAAGTTGTCCTGAGTTTTTGAACTTGGCTTGCGTGTTTGTAAAAGCTTTGGATTATATGGTGAAATGAAGATCTGAAAATCGTTTCCCAGAGAACACCTTCCACAGTGCAGTAGTATTTTATTTTTTTGTAGAGAAATCTAAATATACCAAAATACTCAGTATGCAAAATTGATGAATTATGATAACTTGCTCAAGTAAAGTCCTCACAAGTACAGAACAAGTAAGAGAACCAACTGTTATTTCTTTTCTAACGATGTTTCTGTCAGTTAATTACATTCATGAGAATGTGACTCCAAACTAAACCTTGAAACTTCTACCTCCTGTTCAATTTCTCATCAAATCCTATCCACATTTCTCTTTACATCACAAAGAAATGTCTAATCAGAATTCTCGAAAGCAGCTTTAGAGATCCTCTTACTCACTTGTTTCTTGAAAGAAAACCTTTTGGCATCAACAGCTAAGCAAATCTGTCGAGTCACTCTGTTCCTAAACATCCAAATCGTGACGAAATCGCAACACTTCTTGAGCTCATAATCTCCGACGAACTTCCTCCATCCCGTCGTCAAATCAGGCGGATTCTTCTCATCAGACCACATCTTCATCTCATGAACCTTGCCGTTTGGTCCGTACACCGGAATCCCTTTTTTCCCGCGCGGAATATCTGGTTCTTCAAGAAGATGCAGAAACTTTTTGCTCACTTGCGATTTCGGTAAAGCCAGCTTGCTCTGTTCTACGTCGCTTTTCGTCAGTTGCTTTCGAATGGGTCTGGTGCATTGCTCAATCAAGTGGATAGGGACGATATTTTTCGGTGGAGTCTCCGGAGTTTCCCATCGGCTCAGAAGCCTCAAGGTTTGTTCGGAGTCATCGTCTACTTCTTCGTCTCTCGTTTCCGTTTTCCTCTTCTTAGTCCCTTCTCTCTCAACTGCAAACGCCTTAACTCTTTTTTTCAAGTATACGTCGTCTTCTTCCTGGTTAACGTCTTCGTATTCCGATTCCATCTTCTTCTTCTTCTTCGTCTCAGCTTCTTCGCTTATCGCTGACTCAGAGGCCACGATCTTGTCCTCGTCCGCTTCTTCTTCATGTGTGGCATCATCGTCCCTCTCGGCTTCTCTGTTCAGGTCTGCTTGATCAAGTTTCGGTTCTTTGTTCAGGTCGATTTCTTCCTTGAGGTGGCCTTCTTCGTCCTCTAGCCTTAAACTAATTGTTCCCTTCTTTGAAGACGCCATGATCTCTGTTTCTGTTTCTTTCTCCGAGGAAGTTATCAAGAAAGACGATAAAACTTTGTTTTGAGATTTTTCTCTCGAGTGAAATGGAATGGATCAATAAGAAAAACCACGTCCACTATATATAAAACGCTTGGTTTTGACTTTCTAACATTAATTTTTTTTATTAATAATAGTTCACCCTTTTTATTTTTATTAATAAAGCTTACTTAAAAATTTATAATTGGTTGATATATCAAATAATAATTATGATCACCAAGTATCATAATATATATCAAACTTTCTGATCTCTTACAATATTATCATATCTTATATGTAAAAGGTGTTGATTATACGGTGGAATTGAGATCTGAGGATAAAAAACATCAATTTATTTATACCATCTCATAATAACCCTTATATGGCCTTAAACCGTTAATAATTTACTACTATATAATAATTCCTTACAGACTCAAACAAAAACCCTAAAACTATCCAAATCTTGATAATCTTTTACTGGTTCCAACTTGAAGAAAAAAAAACCCTAACGAATCCTGAAAAATCCCTAATACGAATCCTAGACTTTGAAGGCAATCTTCGAGATCCTCCTACTTAACATCCTCTCTATAGGAAGCTTTGTGGAGTCAATAGCGAAGCAAATCTCACCAGTTTCTTTGTGCCTAAACATCGAAGCCGTGAGAAAATCGCAATGCATCTTGAGCTCATATCTTTTCACGAAGTCGTTCCATCCTGACATCAACACAGGCGTCTTCTCATTCCACATCTTGAAAGTCATGCCTTGAACCTTCCCGTCTGGTCCGTACACCGAAACCCTAATCCCTTCTTTCACGAGCGGAATCTCTGATTCTTGGAGAAGAGGCATAAACTTTTTCTCCACTTGCTCCTTCCCTAACATAAGTCTGCTTTGACCTTCCTTCACGTCGCTCTCCGTTAACTGCTTCCGTATCAGTTCGCTGCATCGTCCCAACACGCGGATGATCTCTTGCGATGGAATCGTGGGCGTATCATTGGTCCATCGGAGGAGTAACTGTAGGGTTTCTTCGGAATCGTCTTTCTTGACGATTTTGCTCTTTTTAGTCGGCTGATTTTGAGGCTTATCAGCTCGGGCTAAGTTGCCCAAAAACATCAAGTGGCTTAACGCGAAAGCAGCAGTAACCATCTCGTCCTGCTCATCTCTCTTTCTTTCTTCTTCTGGAGTTAATCTTTTTCTTGTTGATCTCATCGATGAAGTCGCCATTATCTCTCTGTATGTTTCTGTCGCCGGCAAAGCTTCCTTGTAATGCAAGGCTTCTAGGGTTTTTTTCTTTCCTTTTCTCTCTTGTGTAAGTGATTAATAAAGTGGATCAATTCCTTTATATAGCCCCACTTGCTTGCCAAATATGGACCGTGTGAAATATCAATAGCTTATGGCAGCCCATGAAATCAAATTGATTTGAGGCCCAAAATTTCCATTTATTTCGTTTAAAACCTATTTTATAAAATGATATAATGATAATGTTATAATTTACAAATTAAGTTCGTTTTGGAGAAGAATCTATGGGCAAACGTCGGTGGGTCAAAGCTGAACCAAGGGCCTGCCTAACTATTTACTTCATGATGTTGCTTTTATGTATTTCCACAACTTCTTCTTTTGGAACTTTTTTTTACATTCTTTTTTTTAACTTTCGTATATTGATAGTGTATACTTTAAACCAAAAATTAAATTGTATGTATGTGTTGGTGTGTGCATATGGGCCCACCGCTACTCTCTGCGTTTGCGGCGCGTTTGATGGTGGCGTGTATATGTCAAAATGGAATATTCCTTAAACCTTAGATCTATTGTCAAAATAATATCTTAAGATTTTAGCCAAATAAACAAAAAAAAAAGTTATTTTAAGCAGTTTTTATTCATAAATCAATTTATGCGTAAGCTAATTTGAATTTTTGAATCTTTTGATAAAGTGAAAACTAGTTAGAAAATATATAGTTTTGAATCTTTTGACAAAGTGAAAACTCTTTAAAATACATAGTCTTGAATTTTTGTGGTTATTCGATTTGTGTTTCTTTTTCCTTAAAACTTATGAACTGCTTATATTTATTGCAGATTTTGGATTTTAGTTTGGTTAATGTGACGTGTACTAGAGATGGGCATAAACAATTATTTTTCATGTCATAGTCAAAGTTTTGGAAGTTTTTGATGATTGCAAGGGGGCAGTAAATTTAGTTTCTATGGATTCAGTCAATGGGATTTATGTGAAGCCATGAGATCTCTTGATTTCTTCTGATTGTGTGTGCAAATGTTTTTTTGTTTCAGTTTTTAGTTACACCAAATCACGATTTGATGTTTTCATAGAGGGTTCTGAATTAGTTAAAAATTCTTTTCAAGCTAGTCTATTTGTTTTATAGCTTATGTCTCGCAAATAGTATTATTTATTTGTTTTTGAAATTTAAACATGTTCATATACAAGAGGAAGAAAATTCAAGTGACAAAACATGATTTTGTAAACATACATTCAATCATACACAGTAAGCTTTCTATAAGTTAAGTGATGAAACAAGATTTATAAACATACATTAATAGACTGATCTAAAACCATAATCAAACCTCTTGATGTTTTAAATAGACAAATCAATTTCTTCTAAATTCTTTAAGTATTAAGAAAAATAACAAAGGTAACATGTCGGTTGCACCGTGATAAATATAAACTGAACTCCAAAATATTAAGAAAAGAAAAAGAAAAAAGCCAAAGGTAACATGTCTTATCAGGTGGGGAAGACAATAAACAAAAAAATGTTCGAATATACTGAAAATTGAAAGGTGAAGACAAGCAAACAATAATTGGAAAATATTATTGTTTAGGGAATGTGATTCATGTGATGGATCAAATTAGGTATATTCTTTCTACCTCTTTAGTGTTCACTGCCTTTGCCACGCAGCTCCACTCTTATCCAATAGATTGCCCCACATTACATAATATGAGTTATTTTTATTAATCAGTGTATGCTACTGCTGTATATCGAAATAGAATCTGCAGATTCTTGAAAATCTAGGGTACCAAAACCCAATAATTTTTTATAAATTTGTAGTCTACTCAGCTTAATTTACCAAAATATGGGTTTTCTATCTATGTTTTATTGATTGATAAAAAAATATTATTTTGGTGTCGGAAAAAGAGGAGAAAACAAAACTATTTAGGTCAAGAACCAAAGTATAGACTAAACTTATGCCATGTTCGATAAGTTCTTCATTATATGAATGTCAATTTAAGTAGTCCCTTGTTCACGCGTACGTAAATGTAGTTATTCTAAAGTTTATTAGAATGCAGGTTGCGACACTGTCATGTTGTGTTAAAACATTATTTTGATGTATTATGACGACATAATATACATCTTGATTGGTAAAGATATGTTTTACACCACAGGAACACACATCTACATTGAAAAGTTAGTGTGTGAAATGAAAAAAAACTAACGAACAAAATAAAATCTTCATTTCCACAAAATAGCATAATTTTAATAAATATCTACAAAGAACTTCTGTGATGATATAACCATCACTTAACAGTCTTTGGAAGTTATCATCATCTTGGGTTATGTGAGGTTTTTATTTGTCTTTCAAGTCGCAATCTATTCTTGTCTTAAATGTCGAGAATTAACTCCTCGTAAGTGTTGCGAGGTTTGTCCTCGTCTTTAGATGTTACCATGCAAAGATTTGATACAATGAACGCTAATTTTATAAAATTTATAATAAATTTTAGTCAATTCTCAAACTAAATTCTAGTCAACCCCATATTAACGAACATAAAATACTGTTTTAATGGTAAAGATAAATAAATGAATGTCGGGTTGAAAATTGGGACGTTATTAAAAAAAGAAGGTATAGAAAATTGAAAAATTCTATCTTTTCTCAGTAGAAATAATAAAAAATATTATATCTTTTCTCAATAGAAATAATGGTAAAGGAAATATAATGGGAATCACAAAACCATTCGTGGGTCTTTTTCTTGTAGTGATTTTGACAATTTCGTTTTTTAATTACGAAATTTTGGCCAGACCAAGTAAGTTGTTAGTGTTTATTTATCTTTTATGTTTGAGTAATTTCTATTCAGAAAATAGAATTGGTATAAACCAGATATGTATGTATATCTATATAAATACTTTTTTTAGTTTATCAAATGTCTTACAAACATATATGTATATATGTTAACTCTGGTTGTATATTTACAGCGATCAATCAAAACGAAAATGAAACTTGCATTGGGCCATGTACGGAACAATATGGAAATATGGAATGTGACAAAATGTGTATTTCTCATTAATATGCAGGAGGAGACTGTTCTTTTCTTACAGAAGGTGCAACAATACCACAATGTTGTTGTTACAAAGTTTAGAAATCGATACTCTTAGTAATTATCTATTTGAACAATACGGTTTTCTTTTATGTATTTTAATACATCGACTTTCTATTATTTTGTTACACCTTAACTTTTTGATAATGTACCCATGAAGTAAAAATAATACTATTATTCTAGCACTTCAATAACAAGCCGAGCCATATTTTTGTAATTAATTACTATTTTTCAAAGTTGTAAACATCATTTGAAATAACTGATATAAAATAAAAATATTTGGTAGTTAAAATTTAAATTTTAAAGCTATACAATATTTAGTTATAATATATTTATTATATACATATTTACTATATACATAAAGATTTATAAATATAATATATTAAAATTTAGACTTTAATTCAACTTCTCGAATCCAGTTATGCATTTTGAAATTGTTCTCTTTTTTTTCAACAAATTATTGTATTGATTTATTGTCACCTTTAAATATGAGATGATGTTAAGCTTATATTGAAGTATGCTGCATCGCTATTAGAAAAAACTCGAAGCTCCAAACATTTTCACAAGCTTCACTTATGCTCTTTCCATATTCAATATAAAAGTCATGTAGATCTCTTAAGATCCTTGCCATTTTACAAGCTTCGAGGCTTTGCTTGAAGTCACAATTATAGTTTACATTTAATGTAATCTTCTTCCGGTGGTTTCCATCTTAAGACTTTCTTTAGATGCATTTTCATATATTTATACTTTAATTTTACTTGAAAAAATCAGTTGTAATTGTAAATATCAATACAAAAAAAAAATTGTGTCAATACAAAATGAGTATTTTTCCATCTTTGCAAAAAAATTGCATTTATAATTGCACATTCATGTTTTCGTTTATCGTTTGTGAATTTCATAGGAATTAAAGTTTGTAGTTTCTTCTAAAACTGAACACGCATTATTATTAGTAAACACAATTGAACTTTTAATGAAATGTAACGAAAGCTCTTCAAACACGAGCAAATAGAAAAGATAACGAAAGCTCTTCATAGAAAAAAATAATAATAATAAGGAAAAAACATTAAATGGGTTTGACCGTCTGAGAAGAGATGGCCAAACCAAATAAAGGTTTGGTTTGGTAAGCATCTACGCGACGTTGGACCTTTACTTCTCCACCAAAAAAAAAAGTCAAAGTAACATGTAAATTTTTTTACAATATGATTTTTATTTTAAATAATTGTATTCTGATAAATACGCACTCTTTTCGTTATCTTCACGGTGTATATAAAAAAAGGGTGTCCCTTTGATAAATGACTTGCCTTTCATTCGCCAACAAACGCTCTTTCCTCATAACAGCTCAGCCTGACCCCAACTCTCTCAGGCTGTTCTCCTCCATAGATTCCGATCTCAGATCTCTTGATCCGGTGACATCTCTTCCAAGGTAATGCCTGAAGTTTCTTACTTTACTCTCGATGTGATGCATGTCCTTTGAGTTTTCTCACCTCTGCCTCTTTGAGGTTTGAATTCTGGCGGTTTTTTTAGTTTTTGATCCAATTTTTCCTGCGGATCAGATTTGAGTCATTGATTTGGGTGAAATGATGCGATGACTTCGTGTTCAGCGATTTTGATTATTAATCTCGAAATGATGATGACCTTTGTGTTTCCTCAACATATTTTTTTTCCGATCTGGGTTTAAGCCGGGATTTTTGATTATGGTAGGTGCAACATTTTACAGTAATTGGGTTGAGCTGATGTTGTTGTCTGATTATTTTTGGCAAAAGGTGTTTGCTTTGTCTGATTTAGTTTTTTTGTTGTATCGTTTTTTGATCTATTGTGTGTTTAATGGATCTGAATTCATTGATCTTTCTCTCTAATTTCTGAATTGCTTTGTTATGCTGCTTCTGTCGCATCTTTCTCTCTTAACGTGTATTAGATCTAAATGCACGTTTTTGTTCTGTTTCTAGCCTTTAGAGTCTATTAACCTTCCTGTCTTTAGCCAATTCCGCAACGTTATGGATTCCACATGTGCTTTAGACTTGCTTATTCACCAGATTGTTAAGATCTGACGTTGGTATTTACAGGAAAAAGAGTTTAGTTCATTAAGATGAAGGCTCTCATTCTTGTTGGAGGGTTCGGGACTCGGTTGAGGCCATTGACTCTCAGTTTCCCAAAGCCGCTTGTTGATTTTGCTAATAAACCCATGATCCTTCATCAGGTACTATAATGATATTCTCTGTTTCAGAGGTGGTTCTGCTAGTTATTTTGTCTTTGTCTTAATTAATTTTCTTCCCAAAATGTTTTCAATCTTCAATTTTTTACCTGGTTTCCTACGAACAAAACATTCAGAGGTATTATGATTGAACGTATTTGCTCTCACGACCTATGTTTTAACCGAGTCGTGTATTTTTTTTGTAGATAGAGGCGCTTAAGGCAGTTGGAGTTGATGAAGTGGTTTTGGCCATCAATTACCAGCCAGAGGTGAAAGACTTAGACTAATCTCCTAGTTTAATCTTGGAAGCTATTTTCTGGTTACCTATTTGTATTTACCAATTTACTTTGTGTCAACAGGTGATGCTGAACTTCTTGAAGGATTTTGAGGCAAAGCTCGAAATAAAAATCACTTGCTCTCAAGAGACCGAGCCTATGGGTACGGCTGGTCCTCTGGCTCTAGCGAGAGACAAATTGGTTGACGGATCTGGAGAGCCCTTCTTTGTCCTCAACAGTGATGTGATTAGTGAGTACCCACTTAAAGAAATGATTGAGTTTCACAAAGCTCACGGTGGGGAAGCCTCCATAATGGTGACAAAGGTGAGATTATCGAACCTAATAATCACCAATTATGGAATAAGTATGTTTGTTCATCTAATGTGAACCTGTGTATATTGGTTATAGGTTGATGAACCGTCGAAATATGGAGTTGTGGTTATGGACGAAGCTACAGGAAAGGTGGAGAAGTTTGTTGAAAAGCCAAAACTGTACGTTGGTAACAAGATCAATGCTGGGATTTATCTTCTCAATCCATCGGTTCTTGATAAGATTGAGCTAAGACCGACTTCGATCGAGAAAGAGACCTTCCCTAAGATTGCAGCAGCTCAAGGGCTCTATGCGATGGTGCTACCGGGATTCTGGATGGACATTGGGCAACCCCGGGATTACATCACGGGCCTGAGACTCTACTTAGACTCTCTAAGAAAGAAATCTCCTGCCAAGTTAACCACTGGTGCACACATTGTTGGGAATGTTCTGGTGGATGAAACCGCTAAGATTGGGGAAGGATGTTTGATAGGACCGGATGTGGCCATAGGTCCAGGCTGCGTTGTTGAGTCAGGGGTTAGGCTCTCGCGCTGCACGGTCATGCGTGGGGCACGCATAAAGAAGCATGCGTGTATCTCGAGCAGTATCATCGGGTGGCACTCAACGGTTGGGCAATGGGCCAGGATTGAGAACATGACGATCCTCGGGGAAGATGTTCATGTGAGCGATGAGATCTACAGCAATGGAGGAGTTGTTTTGCCACACAAGGAGATCAAATCCAACATCTTGAAGCCAGAAATAGTGATGTGAAACTGTGATATCTATGTGGAACTTTTGTTTTTGTGTTTTTCTTTCTCAACTTTGTGCTTTCATTATTCTTTCCTTGGCTTGAATAAAAGTAAAAACAAAATGCTGTATATCTTGTTAGGGTTTAAGCCATCTGGTGTTTTGTCTCTATTCTTGTAACTTATCAAAACAGTTCTCAATTATTTGAAGATTTTTTTTTGAATATTTATGATGAGTTTTCTAAATCAAGCAATATCCACTCTATACAATAGCAGTTTACATAAATTTGAGAACCGGCTATTAAGGTTTGGTTTAGTTAGGTTGTGTCGGGTTTTGAATTATCTCGAACCGGACAATTATGGAGCTCAACTTCGATCGGTATTGATTGAAACTGAAAAATTAAAAAAGCCTTATAGCTAAAACCTTTAAACCCTTAAAAATCTCATTTTTCTTCACAGAAGCAAAAGAGAGAATCCATCACACTTCCTTCCTTCCTTCTTGCTTTATCTCGCCATGGGTTTCGTTTGGTGCGTCCGTAGGTCAGCGTCTAGGTTCGCTTCCATCTGCGGTGGTCGGGTGGGTCGAGTCCGGTCTATCTCCGCCGTTGTTACCCGTCAGTCTCTTGCTCGCAACCCATCTCTGCTTCGTCCTTCCGTCCCTCGTGGCTTTCTTTACTCGACGGCTATTGATCGGATGAGCTCCGAGCAAACGCTTCTCCGGGTGATTGACTCTGAGATCAAATCTGCTCTCGAAATCGACGATCGCGATTTGGTAAATTTACGCATTTTGCTCATATTCATTCCTGAGAACACAGAAATTGGGTTGCTTTGTTTTGATGAAATCAAGAGGTTTTCGTCTTATGGAGAATCTGGAAATGGGGATTGGAAATTTTGCTGATTTATAGTTTTAGCTGGTTTTAAGTTTCTTATGTTTAAGCATATACAATGGCTTTAGTTGGCTTATCTAATCACTCTTTACAATGCATTTTTGTAAGCAAGTAGCAGAAATTGGTCCTTACTAATCTCTTTAACTACACGATGAACACACAGTTTGTATATCTTCATTCTCCGATCTCATAAAAAGCATAGGACGCCAATTTAGTTTCTTGGTTTAAAGCTTTGCTTACTCCCATTTGCATTTGACCCAAAATAGCTAAGTTGCTGATAATATTCTTACCTCAAGATAGTTGTCTCTGTGATCAACAAGTTTGAGACTGTTTATTTGCTTACATTTCTATTGGCATTTGTTGGAAGCAGGATGAAGAGACGGTTCCAGGGAGCTTCCCTTTCAAAATTGAAGACAATCCTGGGAATCAGACTGTAACATTGACTAGAGACTACAAAGGGGAGCATATTAAAGTTGTAGTAAGCATGCCTAGTCTTGACGCGGATGAAAATGATGATGAGGATGACGAAGATGATGGCCCTAGTAATGGATCAAGTATTCCACTAGTTGTGACTGTTACCAAGAAGAGCGGGCTCAGCCTAGAGTTTAGCTGTATGGCTTTTCCGGATGAGATTGCCATTGATGCTTTATCAGTGAGCCATCCGGGGAATTCTTTGGAGGATAAATTGGCGAATGAAGGGCCTGATTTCGAGTAAGCTTTGTGACTCGGCAAAAAAACTCTATGATAATTGGCAGAAAGGTTATAACTTTCTGCTGCGTTTCGTTTCCTTTTGCAGATGCTTAGACGAGAATCTGAAGAAGACATTCTACAAGTATCTAGAGATCAGAGGAGTGAAAGCAAGCACAACGAATTTCTTACACGAATACATGATGGGAAAAGTGAAGCGAGAGTACTTGCTGTGGTTGAAGAATGTTAAGAAGTTTATGGAAGAGTGAAATGTATGATTGATTCCTAAGTAGCTGAGGAAATCAGAAATGGACGAATGAGACTCTTATGTTCGTTGTTAGCCTTCATGTGTTGTTTACCATTTTTAACTATCTTTGAGGATATATGATAATGACTTTCAAGTTCAGATACGACTTTGTATTAAGATGTGATTCAGAATGCAAATCGAAACTCAACAAATCAAAAGATATAGATAAAAATGATAAATCAGAAAGGTGTAGGTAGCCTTACAACGAGTTCTTTTTTTTTTGACAAGAAGAGAAGCTAATAAAATATTTCTTCATCTTACTTATGAGCAAGACCAAGTGGTAAACGGAACTTATTTTTGGTGCAATCCCTAAACCCTAAATCAAAACCACTTCATAAGAGAGGGTTTCAATAACAATAATAATAGGATATGATATTAGCAGAGAGGAAACAAAAAGCCCATCCTCTCCTCTCTTCAAGTCTCAACACAAACACACAGATTCTTCTAAGATTGGATTGGAATGTCTTGATGGGTGTAAACAATCCCATTGTCTCCATCAACAACTTGTCCCTTTCCTCTCATTATCCTGCAACCACCACCACTCATACTTATAAAACCATTTCACAATGAAAATACTAAAGAAAGCTAATGAAACCAAAATTGTACCATCTTGTTGTGAGTAATCCTTCGACTCCGACTGGACCACGAGCATGGATCCTGCCTGTGCTTATTCCAACCTATACACCAACCAAAAATTACTTCATCACGCACTCTTCCTCTTATCGTTTTTCGTTTTATATGATTATTTGTATGTCTCTTGCTTACCTCAGCACCAAGCCCAAATCGAAAACCATCCGAGAATCTTGTGCTTGCGTTGTGGAACACAGCAGCGCTGTTCAAGGACGCATAGCTTAAACTCAGTTTCCAACATAATAAAAGCCGGAGATGATTAAGCAAGTTCATGATTTTGTATTTTACCTATCCACTTGGCGAAGGAATAGCTCTGCAACTTCGGGATCCTCTGTCACAATGCAGTCTGTGTGTGCACTGCTCACAACAACATACAAGAACAGATAAAAGAGTGAGCATTTTCAGCATAAGATGCAAAAGATTCAAACGTCAAGGTCTGTTATGTCGATTTTTTTTACCTCCCATGTTGGTGAATATGATCTATAGCACCATAAACGTCTTCTACAACTTCAACAGTGCAAGCCTTGGAACAGTACTCATGATTGAACGACCGTGCTTCTGGTATGTTCAGTATTGCACTTGCCTTTGGTCCACCATACAAAGTGACTCCTGCAGTTAAATAAATCTCATCAGTTCCACTACATGACTCATCTAGATCGAATGTATTAAGAGGTCAAATAAACGATAACAATAGACGGACAAATAAATGGCCCATTTAACTTACCATTGCTCTGGAGAACAAATATAAGCTCATTCAGCACAGCATTCTGTTCAAGATCCTTATGCACAAGAAGGGTTTCCTGAAAAAAGTGGGATAGAGAAGATGAAATTTAAAAGCCCACTGCGTTACTCTTATCTCGAAGGAAAGTAGAAGTTCTCTAACCATCGCATTACAGGCTGCTGGATAGTCCAACTTTGCATCGGAAACAATGCGCTTAGCCATGTCCAGATTACAAGCCTTGTCGATGTATACATGACAGATTCCATCTGAAAGTACACAATTAAATCATGATCACTCTCTATAGCACAACCCTACTAAAGAATTCTGTGGAAAAAAAACTTGAAACCGTACCTGCATGACCTAGCACAGGGATTTTTGTAGTATTTTTTATCTGGGAGACAAGCTTGTTGCTGCCTCTTGGGATCACGAGATCAATAACATCATCAAGCTGTAGCACAAATGCAAATTGTGGGTTCCAGTTACACAAGAGATATAAACACTTGTTGCAGCTTCCAGTTTATAAATCTATGTACCTTGAGCAAATCAGGAATCTCTTCTCTTGATGTCACAAGTCCAATGAGTTTACCACCGACAGTCTCTGGAATTGCCTCAGTGATCACCTAGAAATTTGCCATAAATTAAATGAATTTAAAAGTGCTTTAAGTAGTATACTTTAAAAAAGCCAGAAAATGATAAATTCAGGTGTTACTCCAAGCCATGAAATCTGAGGCGCTGTACCTTGTGCAAGATAGCATTTGATCGCCGGGCCTCCTTTCCACCCTTCAATAGAAGACCATTTCCACTCCGGATGGCAAGTGAAGCTATCTGTTTGGTTTGTGGGCAAAGCACAACTTCAGCAAATTCACATTCTAAGAAGATAAAGGACATTGACTCTTAACATACCTGTACAAGTGCATCAGGTCGGGACTCAAATACAATCAGGAGTACACCTAATGGGGATGAGGTCTTCTCTAAAACAAGACCATCTGCCACCTGTAAAAGCAATTGTCAGGAACAACAAATAGCATATACAACTATTATAAGTCAACTTGGAGGAAATTCCTAATCTTTATTCGACTCCTAGACTGTAAAACTGATTATATGATAACAATTTTTCTCTGGTTACCTCAGTTTTCTTTAAAACACGGCCAATTGGATCTTCCATATCAGCTAGCTTACGAACAGAAGCTGCAAGGCTCGAGATCTATCAAGCATAATACAAGTGAACCATTAGAAAAAACCAAATAGGTTATAAAGAGAGGTGAAATTGGCACAATACCAGACCACGAATACTGGCTTACCTTTGTAGGTGTCATAACTAAGCGAGCGACCAATGACTCTTCAAACCCAGCTTCTTGTGCTGCAGCTATATCTAATTCATTCTCAGCTCTGATTGTTTTTTCATTTGCTTCAAGAGCATCGGCAATATTATAGAGAATTTGTTTCCTATCTTCTGAAGATAAGGCCTGTAGCAAATTGCAAATAGTTTAAGTACATCTGTACCAAGCGAGAAAAGATATCTAACATTTTCAATGTGAAAGAAACACATGCATCTGTTATTTTAACACAATTAAAATAATGAATATAGAAGCCCTAGCAGTACCTGAAGCTTTCTGGAGCTTTCCCTTGCAGCAACTGCCATGTCACGAGCAGTAGAATCTGTGATCGGAGCCCATAAACGAGCATCTTGATGGAATAAGGTTCCAACACGCAGTCCTCTGAGGACTTTATCTATGTTCTCAGCTGAATACCCACTTCAAAAGCAAGAAAAGTATCAATTTTCCACCCAACAAAATATGTTTAGGTTATTTCTCAGACCAACAATAAAATCTGGTATTTCGGAGAAAATAAAACTATGATATTCAGGGTCAGAACTTTAAGCGAGATCACAAAACACTCGGTAAATTTGAACAAGCACATCACAGTATAATAATGCGAGATGTGTGTAAAAGGTCCCGCACCTGGTTATGATGACAGGAATCCCAGCATAAGCTGCATTCACTGCAGCTTTAACTTTTGCGGTCATGCCCCCTCTTCCTAATCTTGACTTGTCGCCAAATGTAATCTCATCTTGATGTTTCTCTTTGATAAATGTGTGGATCAACTTTGAGCTAGGATCACTTGGAGGGCCAGTGTATAGACCTTCGACATCACTCAGAAGAATGAGAAGATCAGCTTTCAGTTCCAGCGCCAGTAGAGCAGCTAAGCTGTCGTTATCCCAAAAGATGCCAGAGGAATCCTGCATATATTGAAGCTAAACATATAAGATTACGAGATTCAACCAAAATTCTCTATTCCATAGTTTCATTGAAACATGAATTGAACATCTAAGAGGGAGTAAAAACTCATCTCAAAAGGGAAAAAAGATAGTCAACAAACCTGATAAGGGGCTCTTCTGGTGCTTATAGCATCATTCTCATTGAAAATTGGAATAACCCTCAAATCAAGCATCGACTTGACTGTTTCATTAAGTTGCTTCCTGAATTCTTTGTCTCTGAAACTACTGTCATTCACCAGAAGTTGAGCCGCCGTCACATCCAGCTAGACAAAGAAACCAACAGGAAAAAAGCATCACTATTTGGAATTTTACACAACAGTCTAGAAACAAGATCATCTTTTCTACATATATATATAAAAAGGAAGAATCACCTGGTCGAACATAGTCTCGTAATACGCCATAAGACTGCTTTGTCCAACACCAGCACAAGCCTTCCCATCAAGCTCAGTCTGAGGCTTCTGGAGATCCGCAAAGCTGAAATTTCATATGAGGAACAAACTCAGCACAAAACAAACTTTTAAATTTTAAAAAAAAAAAAACTACACTGTTATGCCTATCAGAAAGCCAAAAGAAAAAAAGATAAGCCAATTGGTCCATCACCCTCTTGATTACGTTTAAAGGGAAAATGTTAAAAGTTGCCATTTTGCTTAACCTGCTATTGACTAATTGTCTGTATCGAAGCCTTTGCCGGCCAAGGCCAACCGCACCAGACGACACCAAAATCACCTCAAATCCATCCGAGTTCAATTCCGCAAGCTGACATTATATATTTTTTTACGAATTAAAGGTGCAATTACATCTTATATATTCACATGCCTTTCGTGAAACCTTTTCACAATTTGGGAATAAAAAGGAAAAAAAAACTTATTTAAAAGGGTTATTGATATTAAAGGAAACAATTAAATCAAAATACCTGTTCACACAGTGCTCCTAAGCGTCCAAGAGCCAATCTTCCACCTTTCCCAGTAACAACAGCGGTCCCAACCTTTATTTACGAATTAAAAAAAAAACAAAAGATTAATCACCATTTTACCAGAAATTAAAAATATTCTGATTCATTCGTCTCTGATGACATGCAAATTAAGATTCATAAGATTCGTAATTACGAGAGGTTTCATTTCTGGGACAAAAGAATATTTATATTCAGATTCACGAAATATTTTGAGTTTAGATGCACTTTATAATCATAGTACTATTCGTTTTCACATTACCACAGATTTCCCTCAGCCGCAAAAGAGCTCAAAAAGGAAATCAAAACACACTAAACCCAAATCCACCATCAACCAACGACGACGAACACTTCACAGATCAGACGAAACGCCGAGAAACAACAACGAAAAAACAATCCAAAAATCAACGATTAAATAATGAAAACACAGTCGATAATCAAATCAGAATCTGGAGAATGCAGACGCTTCCCCACGAAAAACGGATATATATATATATAGAGAGAGAGAGAGAGAGAGAGACGATACCTTAACGACGATACGCTTGACGTCTTTGGCAAAAGCGCGAGAGCGATCTAACTCCTCCATTGTCTGTCGCCTACCAAAACCTCAACAGGAAAACGAGTTAACTCAGTGGTTCGTCAGTGACCGCGTTTAGGGAAATATCTGGTGAGGGAAGTGTGGAGATCAACAAGGTAGAGATGAAGGGGTTTATAAACACAGCTACACCCAGAGAGTCAGGTCCTGCTACCAAACCACGAGGCGCCACGTGTTGGTGTAAGGGTATATCTGGAATCTTAGATTCTGAATGATGAAGTGGCGTGACTTAATTGGATAGCGCACGGTAAAGATAACTAGGGTGCGTCGCAGCGGATAGTGAACTCGTGGTGGGTATTTTGGGTAATTAAAAAATCGGCGGCTGAGGAAGCGCCGTGGACGTGAACAACACAAAGGCAAACGGAAATCAGAAGAGGACAAATAAAAAGCGGACAGCAATGCAATTTTAAGATGACGTCTCTCTACTGAAAAAAATCACAATCTTTTATATTTTTATGCGGCGCCACAACAATTTTTTTAATCAATTATTATTTTGTATTATGGTCCACATTAGAGCACAATGATTAATTAGAGGGATATTTTCTAGTGACATAATCATAATTCTTCTACTTTTTTAATTGGGAAAAAGAAACAAATAAATATTTGTTTTAATTTAGTTGGAAAAATATTTTGAAGAGGACGGTTCATGTATACTAAACGTTTCTTTCTCATTTATAGTCTTGTTAAGAAAAAAATCAATAAAACTACACGTATTTGCTATAAAATTCATAAAATTAGATAGATTATAATTTTCCGAAATTCAAATGTAAACTATCTAAAATTCCTATAAATATCATAAATTTTGAAGATATTTACATTTAACTAGAAAACCTTTTTAACTATGAATAATGAAAGTTTCTCTAAACTACAAGGCTTTTATGTTTTACTATTTTCTATTATTTTAGTCTACTATATAGTCATAATAATCACAGTTTGTAATCTTTAGGATGGTAACGTTTTAAAGTTAGCAACTAGAATTTTTTTTATTTGAATTATCACTACTTAATTATTATTTCTGAGATGGTGTCGAATCCGGTCAGACTGAAAATAAAATAAGTTGATACGTGACCAACTAAGCTAATTGGTGGTCATACTGCTTATCATGATACATATTGCTATAGATTCCCGTTTACTTCAATTTGATTTCATTTAATACGTATATTACTAGTTTACTAGCTGAAATTGTTAAAACGTCGATTATTAGAAGAAAAAAATATATATATATTTTGCATACTAGACTCCAATACTAGTACTAAATTTTGTCTTCTTCCTCTGCTAACCAAAAAAGTAAATCACTCTAAAGTAATAAACTAAATTATAAGTTTGGTTACAAAGGAAAAATCTAAACAAATTGAATGTACAAAAATAAAAATAAAAGAGATAGAACTTTACGGTGTTAATTATTAAGATATAAGAGTATATTTATTCCTTATAACCCTTAAAGAGTTTTTAATATATATATATATACATATATTAGTATTTTAGTATAAATTAGTTATATAATTAAATTATATTTAAATATAAAATTATACCATGCATAAAAAGATAAGTGTCTCAAGAGTTTTTCATAAATTTTTCAAAAGTTTTCATTTGAAAACTTTTTTTACTCTTTTTCTTCTTTTTTATTATTATTATTTTTGGGTGAGATATATATGTGAGATCATATCTTCAGTTGAAATGCTATGGAAAGGTCTTGGAGCGATTGTTGCTTCTATGTGGCATTATCTGCCTTTCATGTGACAAGACCACGTAGTCGAAGCTTTATTCGGATGCAAAAGCTAGTGAGTTTCTTTTGTAACTAATATCTCTGAAAACGTACAAGCTTGGTCTTTTTATGAAAGCTTAAGGTTATAACTTTTTGGTGGGTGTGCTTTGCGGTATGTTTAAATCTTTACAATATGCTCAAAGAGTTGTGTTACACTGATGCATGTAAACACAATATTGCATAGTGGATAAGTTATCAGATTAGTCTACGTATTCTCATTAGTTTCTTGAAATTCGGATTTTTCTTAAAGTGAAATAATATGTTTTAATATAATGTGATAGTTAGTTAGTTGTGTATGTGTCATTGAGAGTACGACCGGTTCAAATAGTTAATTATCTGTTACACTACAATAATTAACTTATTTAATTTGTGTTAATAAAGTTTGATGTTCTAAACCATTTGAAATCGACTTATGAACTATATAGGTTTGATTATTAGAGTTCTGTACTATATTCTTGCTGATTAAAAATATAAAGTGATTATTAATTACAGGTTTTTTCGTTATTAAAAGATGGATGGTTCTGTATAATAAGAAACTATAAGATATTCTTTGAATATATCATATCAATAAAAACTTATAGATCTAGTTTCTGAACATGACGATGCTTTTGCTGTCAGGCCTGACAGAAACAAAAAAATAGGGCATGAGTTAGTTAACTCAGTGGTTTCGAATATTCTATTAATGATCCTGAGAGATATCATTTTTTCTTTAAGTAAAGCATGAGTTTTTTTCATGTGTTCTTTTTCCTATACAAAAGAAATACAAGTTACAAAGATTTTAAATCCCAAACAAAAATATGACAACGATGTTACAGTTTGTAATTTTTGATTTGCAAAAAAAAAGTATGGATTTGTGGGGTTAGTTTACAGAGCAAAACTGACACTATTAAAATACATCAAACCATTATGACAAAAATAAAAACTTTACTTACGTTAAAAAATTTTTTTACTAAACTAAATACATAAAAAAATGTTGTATATAATGGTTGACAATTGATCGTGTAGATGTGGTTAAGAGTTCGAACATTCCTATCATTATCAATCATAATCAACCGCTGTGTACTTAAAATGGTAAACATATATAAATTATCTATAAATCTGAAAATATCAGTCTGGAATGGTTTGGCTATCAAAATGAAAAATAATTTATTTTAATAGCCAATAAAATTTCCAGATTAATAGTCTAATATGATAATTTGTAGATAATAATTTAATATGATAATTCGTAGATTAATAATCTAATATGATAATATATGAACGATAAAACATTAAATTTACTATGGCCAATCCAATTTCTGTATAGACTAATATGATAATGTATATTTTCAGCACACACAAAAATATATAATGTATTCGAGTACTCTTCTCGAGATTCTCCAGATAATTGTTTAGTTCCTGCCGAGTATATGTATTTAAACATCATTCATTTCATTGGCCCTTTAAGAAGCCAATGACCATTTGATTTATATGAATCAATTTTGATATTTCTAGTGTTAAGAAATCATGACCGGACAAAAGTCATTTACTATATAAACAAATACATGGCAAAACCAAGAATGGTTACATTCTATAACATAATGTGAATGATTTTTGTTTTCACCCCCGGTAAAAACAACCTACTGTTTTCCAAAAATTGTGTCAAGTTGCGTTATTAGTTTCAATTGAAGTGACCCAACCTTAAACGCAATAAATGGTGCATGAGGTTCTGGTCAAAGCCATTATTCCTAGTTCCAACACTTATCTAAAAATATCTTCATATCGTACTCTTATTAATAAAAATGAAAAAAAAAGAGACAATTTTCCATTAAAAAAATTATTAGAATTTAGATTTTTTTATTTAAATTGTATAAAAATATTATATTAATATTTTAAAAAATTCTTTTAAGTTCCTTATCTAATAGAGATGTTCTAAATTTCACTCTCAGTTTTAGTTTCCTTCAATTTCTAAGTTTTACTTTGGTTTTATTTTTCTTCCTCGATCAGTTATGTTTCTGGCTAGTGATAAGAACACGAAACGAAGAAAATAATCAAAGAGGGCACGTTGTTTGATGCGATTAGGGTCTCAGATGTCTGATTGTTTCTGAGGAATCATTGGTCCTATGTGCATGTGCTCTCGTTTTTAGCCTTTAGGCCCACCCACTCCAATCTGTTAGTCAAATGATGGGGATTTCATTTGTTTTTTCTGTGTGCTTCAATGTTTACTATATTATTTTAAACTAATTATCTCATTTCTAACCAACGACATATCATTTTCAGGAATAATTATAAATTATATAGACATTCACATTTAGACTCAAGTATGCATACACAATTGCAGCAGCACATGTGTATTTATGCATATAATATTGTAAAAGAAAGATGCGATTTTGATGCTAAGGTATATAAAATATAATGGAGCACCAAGTGGAAATACTTTATTTTTTATGTCAGAGAATCGTGGTTCGTGAACAAAGTTTATCTTTGGTTAGAATTGGTAGGTTTATGTGATTTTAATTCGTTTTTAATAAACCCTTAAATGTGTGGTGTAAGAGATAAGCAAAGCCTTTATTAGTTTTTTTTTGTTTACGTGGACAAATAAGGTTACAACTGGTCGCAAATGGAAATTTTTATTTCATAGCATTTTGGGTAAATGATAAGAAGTGATGTTAATGTCTAATATACCTTTTTCTTTCTTGCATGAAATTAATCCACGTGTGTGTTTTTTAATCTATTGTAGCATTAGATTGAAATGGAGTCCGATGAAATGATGGCGTCAATACAAAAGAAGCACAAATTTTTAGTAGTGTACCTTTATTCTTTTACGACTTATACCAACATTTGATAATATATACTAACACATACATAATATATATTGCGTCAAATTATAAATATATAGACCCTAATTGAATGGTGAATATTTAAAGCCACGAAACGTGTATCCTAAAATATTGAGAAATTTATGGTAATTTTTATCGGGGTCATAATCAAATACAATTGTGAATATCTCTTCTAAAAATAACATGGTTGAAAAAATCGCATATTCGCGTAAGTTATAAGGATAACCTCTAAAAAGAGATTTTTTTTTTAAAAAAAAAGGAATTAAGTTTTGTCATCACAAGAATATATGGCTACGATCTTTTTGTGGGTACAATCCAATTTCAATTGACCTCTATGGATTTAAGTCACGAGAGAACGTTAAAACACTTGTGAAACTAGGACACGTATCTAGTAGGGGCACATGTTAAGAGTCGGACATGAAGCTATAGATAGACAGGTTCCGAACGTGAAGACTCAATATTTACCAAAAAAAAAACAAACTTCACGGACATGGGAGAGGCTCACGCTACCACCCAAAGCATTTAACGATGCAAAGTTAGTGATAGATAGATAAACAAAAAGGAAAAAAAGAAAGTTTACAGAATTTTTTGTTAAATCGCATTAGTGTTAGGAGCAGCCAAACGCAATAACGATTACATAAAATCTAACGAATATTATATCCAGTCCTAAAACAAATGCTGGTCAATTTTCTGTGACATCATCTCTTACAGAGAGTACAGAAGAGCCAAACAAATTATTGTTTACATACAAAAAAAAAGTCTTCCAAAATGGGTCCAAGTACTTGTCAATTATTCATATACTCTTCCAAGTTTTGTTACCATCTCTCCCAGTTTTTAGCGTATATGATCAGATAACGCTTGAAACCAACGGTTTCTCTACACCAGTAGTCGCGTATATGTATACAAAGATCAAATAATCTATGGATATACCAAAATAAAATATATATTCCAAAAAATAAAAGATAATAAAAGGAATTGTCAAAACTCACATGCATGCCCCTGAAATTAAATTAAATTTGTGGACACGAGAATCCTAACCAAATAAGAAAAAAAATATTATTTATTACTAATCATATAGATCATAATATACATTGAAATTAGCTGGGCCAACCTGAAAGTGGTTAATATTATCACTAGAAAATTTTTTTTTTGGCTCTTCGGGTTTCAAGTGCGGTGTTGTTAGAAGATAAAGTTACATTGGCTCTTACAAAACCGGAGAGATGGACAAACCCTAAACCCTTAATTTCACTGTTCCAAGAGACCTATCGTACTATTAAATACTCAAAATATTGTACTTTCAAATTTTATTTCTTTTTAATATGGGCATTGACTGGCCAAAATAATTAAGAACACTTTTTTTTGTTGTTGGCTGTGCTCTTGTAGGTATTAGATAGATAAGATATTTCATTCGACCAACAAAATAAGATGAAGAGAAGAATAAGATAAGGTGATGGAGTATATAAATGTCTCGTAGAACATGCTACACTTGGCCAGACTCAATTGGTGAAGCTGCATTAATCATTTTTTTTTCGTAGCCAATGTAAAGCCGTCACGAGTCACGAACGTCCAAACTTTTTTTTTTTTCTTTTTTTTTTGGTTGCTGATTGCATTCAGTTAATAGGCAGGACAAAGAAAAAGTTTACACAAGCCCACTGACTTAATAGTTATGAAAAAACCCTAAATGGCCATAGTTAGGAAACCGAAAAAGTTTAGGCCACTCACGTTCAAAGAGACTATTCCCCAAAAAACAAGTAATTTATCTCAAATTTATTTTCTTGGTAGTAGCTACAATATGATCAATATTCATTTACACTTACAGTATGTGTTCTTTCGACTTCGGTTCCAGTAATAAAGCTAGGCAACCCAAAGTCACGTGAGAACCAAAAAGTTTGTGCGAGACTTTCTTATACTGCTTGTGTTTGATTTGTGTGTGAGCGATTATGCAAGCAAACTATAGAAAAAAGTATCTTTCCTTTCTTTTCCAAACAGAAACTACACAGATTCTTAGTATCTACGACCTATTCAGAAATTAAGTAAATGAATTTGGCCGACATATATTTTGGTTTTTCAAAAAGTATATATGTGGTGATTAGACGCAGTTAGAGGAAGAAAAGTTAGAGGAATCACTATCATACACCAATTTAGTTAAAAGTAATTTATTTATTTAAAAGATTGATAGAGACGTACAGTGGCTGCCATTGGGGAAGATCGAGTCGTTCATAGAATTGATATTGTTCTCTCTATTATTTTTTTCCCACAAATTTTAAATTATTGTAATTTAGTTTAAAATAATCAATTATTTAAGTATATTGGTTTGAGATGTCAAAACAAACAAGTAACTCTAGAGAAAAACAAACTGCGAAGAGAAGTATTTTTGTTCGAGTCTTCGAGATGCCAAAACCAACAAGTAATTATGTAAGCAAAATGGACGGTAAAGATGAAGTAGTAGAGTCATAATAATCTAAATAAAAGTATGGTTCTTGAGGAATCCTTGCTGTGTTACTAAAGAAAAACGTGGATACAATCATCTAAGTCGGTAGTGTTAGGTACTAATGATGATAAATTTATTAAAATAAGATATTAAAAAAAAGTTTACTGAGATATATACCTTTATATATGTATATATATAAATATATTTTTGGCTGAAGTATTTACAAATTAATTATAAATGAAACCAACTATGATCAGAAGGTGGATATACGAATATACAGTTTTGTAATTGTATGTGTGTTTCATCTGATTAGCTAATTTTCAGTCTGGAACTTTGAAAGCAACATGAATATTCTGGACATTCAGCCTAAACCAAATGAAACAGAACAAAAAAAAATTCAATTTGGTTTGGATGAAAGAACCAATCAGCAAAAACATTTTAAAATTTTCGAATCATTTTGATTTAATTCGGCAATCGTTTTTTTAACGCAATTTTCATTCTAACTACTTATAACTTGAAAAGAAAAAATTTGGAATTCAACAAATATAACAAAAAATCCGAAGTAACTCAATAACCAAAAATGTAAAGAAATTCTTTTACAATTGGAATTTATGATTAAAACCCGAAACAAATTTGAATAAAAATCGCATCAATCATAACAAACCGGTTTCCGAACCGAATCAAACCGAAGCCATTTTCTCAGACCAAAAACTGAAAAATTAGTTCAACGGAGCGATTGTCTACTCTATTGGGCCAACAAAGCAGGCCCGTAAATACAGTTTGGCCCAATATTTCTCTCTCGTCTGTAATCAGTTTCTCCCCGCCAAATTTGTCCTAATTATTTCTCTCGCGCTATTTCCAAAGTTTCGTTTCTGCTATGAGTACAACGATTATGTGACTCCGTAATTGGAAAAAAATTGTGGTGTTATTTTTTTCCGAGAGTGGAGTAAAGATGAAGAGAGTTAAGAGAATATGATGATGATGATTGATGTACCACAAAATCATTGATGCAATTGTTGGAACAGTGATAGATATAACTAATGAAAACGTGTGGAAGAAGAAATATAGTGTTTATGCAAAACCAGAATTACAAGTTTGAGAATTCTGATGTCGGTATAACATGGAGACAGTAGTTTGAGTTGTTTAGCCATAACTCGTGCAGATATTTTTATTAAAAAAAGACGACACTGTACAGGTTCTCTATCATTCATCTAATGTGACCTTTTGGCTTTTTCTCTGTTCATATTTCACATGCTCTGTACTGA
Organism: Schrenkiella parvula; assembly: GCA_000218505.1. Classification (NCBI taxonomy): domain Eukaryota; kingdom Viridiplantae; phylum Streptophyta; class Magnoliopsida; order Brassicales; family Brassicaceae; genus Schrenkiella; species Schrenkiella parvula. The sequence continues at coordinate 8,924,015 of CM001190.1, read as the reverse complement.
AAAGTTCTTTTTAAATATTCACTCTCTGATATCTACAAGATTAGATCAACCATTAAAAAAGACTACAAGGAGTACCAAAAAATTAAATAAAATTTTATCTATTGTTTTCGAGAGATTGGCATCGTGCAGTGCCGACAAATGCATTATCTTCTTCACCCTTCACGTTTCAGTTTTCACAGAGGACAAATGAGAGTAAAGTCGCAAAAAAATCTTGAGAATTTACTTCCTTCTTTTTTTTGCTTCACAAGCAAGATGTTATTACAAAAACAAAACACAATCCTAAAACAACTCAACTCACCAAACAAACAAACACAATAGGTACGGTACAAGTAACCACGAAACTAAGCCAGTGAAAACGAATCCAAGTGATTCATTGTATACGTTACTTTGCGGGTTTCATTGACATTCTTTGTTCTACCACAGTACATCAAAATCTAAACGTTTTTACATGCATTATATATGTTTTGTCGTCTCGGGTGGAGATTAAGGAAAGAACCAGACTTTGATGAAGATTGAAAGAACCATTTGCAGACCAAACGCTGCAGCCATTACAACCGTCAGATCATTGCTCGCCTCAAGGTAAGACCGTAGATTCAGGGCAACAAAGCACGATGATGCACTACCAGCTAAGAGTATAATCACCCATCTCAGAAACTCCACTGGAATAAGCAATGGGAGCTACAAAAAGATCATCCTCAGTGTTAGAAAGTTTAAAGAGCTTGTGGTATATCAATCAAATATAAAAATTAAAAACATGGTGATAGCATTTCTGGTTGATTTTATGTGATGGTGGTCATCGAAATTTAAGTTACCAAACCATTTGTGTCTCAAGCATTTGCATCTTTAGTGTTAGTAATCATCGAACTGATTAATTTTAACAGCAAAAAAGGGCAGAATTTACTGGAGATACTTACAGAGGTTGGAACGAAAATGAAGAGAGAGTATCCCCAGAGGCACCAGAATCTTAGAAGATCAGCTTTGGACCCCATATACCGGAGTGAGAAATAAAATGCCAGAGGCACAATTATTGCGTAGCCATAGATTAAAGATGCTGCCAAATTCATATAGTTCACATCAAAGACCCAACGAGCGTCACTGTCGGTTCGTTTCTTCACGAGATACGTGGCACAATTTCCGAGAGAAGCAAGCACAAACACAAGCGTAGTACAGATCCAGACAAGTCCATACCTAATAGAGAAACAGACACACGAGTCATTGATCTAATGAAAAACTTTGTTAAAGGCCAACCTCTTAGCCAGTCTTTAGAGGATAACATGTTTTACTATTTGAATATATGCACTTGTTGTGATGCTTTCCATTCATTTGTCCAAGAGCAAATAATTTAGGAGTAAATGCATCCTATTAATTTACAAAGCTATCCACTAATACAATGGACTAACTATGCTATTTACTAACTATGATAGAATAACACAGTACAAAGAGTTTAGTCTTTACTCGACCGGATATATCCTACTGTCAGATCTTAGGTTTCCTACGCAAGAAGATGACACTTCAACCATACCGTAGTCTAATGAAGACTATGTTACAGACTATGAAAATAGCTATAAGTTTAAATATAATGTGAGGAAGTTTTAACAAGGGGCAGCTAGTAAATAGCATATGGAAAACTGGATCTGGATGCAGGCTTAAGTCTGCAGAAAATCAGCTCCGGAGGAATATTCAAGCAGCAAAAGTATAGTAACACAAAAACTTAACCCTGAGACAGAAAAGAAAAAGAGTAAAGCAGGAAGATCTCTAACACTAAAGATCCAGCTCTTTTCCCTGATAACATTCCTGGTTTCGAAATTTGAAACTACGGTTTTAATCATCAAATACGAATAACTCGCGATCTCTACTCCAGTAGAACTGCTTATGTAACGCTGGCAGCAGGAAAATTCCCCAAACCTATGACATATCAAAATCATTACTCTGACACTTAATGTGCATCCTGACAAGATGCAGAAGATAACACTGAAAATGTTAAATTAACAGCCTGACTGAGCAGTGGAGTGATCGAAGAAATCTCAACAGGAGATGCCAAAGAATTCTATCAGAGCAAGAGCAAATCACCAACAAGTGTCCGGAAAGAATTCTATCAGAGCAAGAGCAAATCACCAACAAGTGTCCGGAGGTGGGGTACTGAAAGACTTACAAATCAGGGTTTGCATCAATCTTGTTGAAAAAATCTCCACTAGTGGGATATAACGAGCTCATCAATCTGTTCAAAACAACGTCTGTGTCCACGTCGAAGTACTGAGTATACGAGTACACGTTGAAAAATCCCTTCCAGTTGTTTGATGGCTGTTGTTCAGGTCCTTCTACTGGTATGGATAAAATCAAATTATCATACATGACAGAACATGGTATATAGGATACGGGCTCCACTCACACAAGCATTCTTTCAACCATGACGAACAGTTAGAAGTTTGAACCATCTAATTTCGAATACATATCAACTTCTTATCACTTATTTGATTCATGGTGACTACTGATAAGTATATGTCCTAACAAAAAAAAGGGCAAAAGGAGTATATATATATAATATATACCTGTTGGGCTCTCAAGAGTTTGATAGCCCTTTGAATTGTTTCCTTGATGTGGTGGAAATATTTGCATGTTTGCAGAAGGGCCTGCGAAGCAGTAAATAAGCAACATTCAAAGTCTTTTACTACTGAAAAAACCATTTGCATAGAGACGAACAAAAGAACATACCTGCATCTACGCTTGCTATATGTACATTTGTGCTTTTCTTTTCGTCGCTGATCACAGCCTTCCCGAAAAAGAAAGATTTTTTTTTTGTATTAGAAAGGATGATAGTGATTAGTGAATACATTCACTCAAAACATGTATCTTTAAGAAGTTTAATCCAGGCTGAAGCTATCATGCAAGCATTTAAACCCAAAGAACAATTCTGTTTCATGAAGTAAATAAACGACTCAATAATCCTCTCTAGAGATGGAGAAAAACTTAAAAGAACCCTTTAAAATATATAGCAACCCATAAATTGCGAATTAAGGAAACCGTGGTCGTGGAAACACAATAAAAAAGACAACAATTGTAAAGTTTCAAAATTCTATATCCTAATAAAATAAAAATCCGTGAACGATTCTAAAATTGGTAAAAATCGGAGAAGCAATGGATGTACTATAGACTTACAGGAACTGAACCAAGCAAATGGCTCGTCTGTAGATTAGCGAACGACTCATCCATCGAAGCTTAGTGATCGAACGGCGATTCTTACCTCATTCAAAAATCGATAAGATCGGAAGAAAAAGATCGTCCCTTTCTCTGAGTTTTTTTAAGGTTTCTGGGTTCTCTTTCTCCTCCGTCGTCGTGGAAGCAATTGGGAAAGGAAGACGGAAACCGAGAGCAACGAGAGACAAGGATCCACGCGCGCATTTTTTAGCAAGTGAGACTCACGCACCGTTCACACGTGACCTTGGGCCAAACTCAATCACAAGATTCACAAGTTTCAAACGGCCCAATAATAAAATTTTGACCCAAATTGATCCGACCCGAACAGACCCGACCCGTCCGAGGAGCGTCGCGAGAATCCACAGTGTTTTTTCCCTCTTTGTCTTCCCTCTCGAAGGAAAGCAAAACGGAGCCCTAGACTGACTGGCTTATCACTCGCGAACACTTGGTTTTCACCAACCGAGCTCTTTGTTTGCCTCCACTTTTTTTTCGTTTGTTTCTCTGCCGGAGAAGATGGATACGAGAGAAATCAATGGCTCTGCCTCCGCTGCGAGATCGACAAATCTTCCTCAGCAGCCTGATTACAGCAGCAAGTCTGTTCAGGTCTTCCGCTAGATACATTTGATTTTTCCGTTTTCGTAATTTTTGTTTCCGTGAAAGCTTAACCCAGTTCTGAGGATATCTAGGTGCTTTTGCTTTAAGCTTCTTCTACCTTCACGATGTTTGTTTCCTCTTCAGTGGGGTTTTGCAAATCGTTTATAGCTCTTGATATATCTGTCTAGTGTCCACAGGCATTATTGGTGGCTGAGTATAGAAAACCTTTCAATTTTTTTTATTCCTTAATGGTAGCATTTGTAACAGTGTGGAAGCATGATGAATCTCTTTGGTTTTAGAAGTGGTGACAATTTGTTGGTAGCTACCATTTTCTGTTCCAATACCTTTGCTCTTGCCTGTTCAGCCGCATTGCAAGTGAAAATTAAGATGATTACTGGGTTGGCTAAGTGAATACGTGTTGCAGTTTGGATGTTTGCATAATTTGTAGTGATGAATATTGAACTGAATGTTCAGAAATGTTGTTTTCTTTTAATATAAGTCCATCCCCATGCTTACTACAGGAGGCGTTGAAGCATTTGGCATCTATTAACCTCAGAGAGTTGTGTAATGAGGCGAAGGTTGAGCGTTGTCGTGCAACCAGAGACTTGACGAGCTGTGGCCGATCTGTGCACTTTGTGTTAAGCCCATGTGGACATGCCTCCTTGTGCACAGAGTGTTGTCAGAGGTGTGATATTTGCCCACTCTGTAGAAGTCTACTACCAAAAACTGGAGATAGACTTCGGCTTCGTCTCTACTATGAGTGTGTTGAAGCTGGTCTAATCTCCCGAACACATGAAGAGGCATCACAGGATGAGGATGAGGATGAACATCAATTGGCAGCTGATGTTCATCGCCTTTATTCTCTGTTCGATGTTGCCATGAACAACAATTTAATATCTGTGGTTTGCCATTGTATCCTTCTGCTGCACTTATGTTCGCTGTCAGATATATGCATTCATTCCACAGTTTCCTGTCTGATAATTTATGCATCTCTTATTGAGTTGTATGTCTGTTTTGTGTCATTTACATCTGTTACCACGTATCTTCATATGATAAAGGCATGTGCAGTTAGAACTGTGTCTATATGGGGAATTTTGTTCTGATAGGTTCAGGTAATTTTGGGCAGTTCTTTTTCCCCGCCCCCCTCCCTGATGGCAAACATGTGCATAGCCTTTTTATCATTCTATAAATGTTCGATGTATAAGTGACATCTCCTTGACAGAAAATGAATAGATATCACCAATGTCTGTATGGATGAGACAGCTGTATCTAGTGACCCGGTCATTGCTTTCTTGCTGGATGAAGTTGTTGTCAAAGATTGGGTCAAGCGTACATTCCGGAGCATCTTAGCTGAGCTTCAAAAAATCTGTATCCTTTTACCTGTTAGAATATATATGTTTCTTAACGCAGTATATGTGTGCGGTCTGTCTATCTTTAATATTGGCTCTCAGATAGTCTTGAAACGAAAGAGATGCAAGTGTGGTTAGATAAACTCCTAAAGTATTTGAAACAAATGGCTGGCATATGTAGTGTGCTTGAAGTTATGGAATCAGCTTTTAAGGGTTCTGTTTCACCTCAGCTTCAAGACGTGCAGAAGCTTAGGGAGAACATTGGAAAAACAAAGCAGGTCAGCTAAGATTTTATTCCGTTTATATCCAAACAGCTTTGGAAAAGTATGCCTAAATAACTCTCTTTACTTGTTTTTGTATATGGCTTGCAATAATGTTAGTACTGCAAAAGCTTTACATGTTGATATATGAAAGACACGATGATGGTCTTACATCATTGGCTTGGATCTTGATGGTTATAACTTATATCCTTCTGTGACCTTCTCTTCATTTTCTTCTTATTTCATTAGCATATTAGTTAATGTTAGTTTTGGGTATATATTGCCCTGTCTTTATATGACATACTAAATTACTAAGTGATATCCATGAATAACCATCCGGCTCCTGACCAGAGAGTGTTTTAACTATATCAGCTCTTTACTTATTGGTGCAAGATCACCGAGCTTATAGCGTGCTTACCCTAGTGTTGTTTTTAATTTCAGCATCTGGACATTATGATATGGTGCATAAGACACGGATTTCTGGAAGATGTTAGGTCTCGGTATTCTAATTTCACTTCGTGGAAGGCTGTGGTACTTGAAAGGAAATCAAATGCAATTAAGCGTGCATGGCCTGATGCCGTAGATCAGTCTTCAGATTGCAATGTACAGGGTGCTTCCCTTTTTATCGAGGATGCTTTAGAAAATCTTGAGAGAGAGCCAGAGTATAGTCAAGACATAGGGGCAGACCTAGAAGTTGGATGTTTGCAGAACAATGAGAGATCATTTCTTAGGTCCAAAATAGAGGGAACTTCAGGATCTTATCCATTTCAGAATCTTAGAACTGCTGCTGACGTACTCTTTTTACATGGCGGTTCTGATTTGGTTGTTGCGAAGCAAGCAATTGTATCCTTTTCTCATCACCTATTTTCACATTATCGTGCATTACCTGTGTTTCACATTACCTTGTATTTTACTTTTAATACTCACAATAAGTATACCTTCCCATGTTTTCTTCTTCGCTGGTTTCCTTGACCAGGAAATAGTTTCTTTATTACCTGTTTGATCGGCATTGGACTATCCCTGAAGAATATTGGAAGCACATTATAGATGATTTTGCTGCTACCTTTGGCATAACCAGGCATTCATTACTGGAGTCTTTTGTATTTTATCTTCTTGATGATCTGTCAGAGGAGGCACTCCAGGTACCTTTTGACATTCTCAGGGAAAACATATATTATTCTGCATGTTTTTAATATTCTCGCGAAAACATATACAGACGAACACCAAACATTTATCAACTGGTGTAGCTCACAAACCTTTCCAAATTTTATTTCAGGAAGCTTGTAGGACTCTTCCTGAAATATGTGGTCCAGAAACATATCCCAAGGTTGCACAAGTCCTGTTAGAGAGGGAAAACCCCGAAACAGCTCTTATGGTCTTGCGTTGGTCTGGTCGTGATGGCGTATCAGAGCTGGTTTCAATTGGTGAAGCTGTCACAGCTGTTCGTGTGAGAGTGGAATGTGGTCTTCTGAGTGAAGCATTCACATACCAAAGGACACTCTGCTTGAAAGTGAAGGAAACTAAGTTGAAAAATGGAGCTGCGAAACATGTGTCTGATGACCTAGACAGCTGGAGTTGGACGGAATGGATGGAGATACTTGTCAACGAATTCTGCTATCTATCTATTAGGAGAAACGTGGTTGATCGAATCATTGAGTTACCATGGAATCCAGATGAAGAGAAATATCTGAACAGATGCCTATTAGATTCTGCAACTGATGACCCCTCATCAGCTGTGGGTAGTCTTTTGGTTGTCTTCTATCTTCAGGTAAGTAATTATATTTTCATGCTTAAATCAACTTCACTTGAACAACATGGACTTGAAATGGTTTGTCAGCCCGAGAGTAGCTTTAGAAAGTCAAATAAATATTAAGACAATAGCTTAAGCAGCCAGAGCTGTAAGCTACATATCTCATTTGGAATAGATGAAAGTTTAGTAAGGGATTAATTAGCTCTTCCAATTAGATATAGGGATTGATTAATAACGTTCTTTCATTATTCGAGGTTGATATAGTCTGGGATGTTGAGGGTAATGAACAAGTATGAAATTGTCTGAACAACCAGGCAAAGTGAAGCACTATTAGCGCTGCTTATTTTCTGGAAAATTTGTCTTCTGTCTTCTGTATATGGCTATTTTGGTCCGTCTTTTGACTGGAAACTACTGGTTGTTTGCATTGCTGCAGCGCTACCGTTACATCCAGGCATACCAAGTCGATCTTAGGCTCCAGAAAATAGAAGATGCTTTTGTATCCGAAAATAGAATTGGGGAAGAAGTAATATCTAGAATGCGATCACAGAGTCATTGGAGAAAAGAGTTAGTTGTAAGTATTCCAGCCACCTTTCTTGTACAACTGGATCCTTTCTCTTTCCCTGGGTAAATGCTGCATACTCAAATTTTCACCTTATTGAGTTTGAGTGCTTAGTAGCCTCTTCATGCTTGCAGGATTGTCTGATATTTCTGAATCTTGATTGTGCTATGTGCTATCATACTTGATATTGGCCATTTCAACTTGAAATTTAGACTCTCCTGTGTTTCTGTTGCAACAGGATAAAGCCATAGATATGCTTCCAGTAATTCAGCAGCAACAAGTTAGATCTGGACATCCTGGGATGGAAGATACCTCTGAATATTCTTCTGAAGCAGCAAGAAATTCTGATCTTCCTGATGCACAACACCCTGGGATGATATCCTCTTCAGTTTCCTTTTCTACTAATTCCGTATTTCTCCAACGGGCTAAGGACGCTGGCGCTAGAGAGCCAGTGGCTAATAATGGGAGTCCTTTTCAACCCAGTCGTTTGATGGGAAACGCTTCCCTTGATATTTCCCATGGAAAATTATTTACAAGCACAAATAGAGGCCAAAAGAGTGAAGTTAGAAGCATAACAAAGACTCTGAAATTCGGTGAAGAGTCCACACCGTTTAAAGATCTTAATAGAGCTCGTGGTAACAGCCAGCTCAAAGGAAAAAGGACTGAAGAAACCTCTCCAGAAACAAATGTTGATAGATACATGGAGAATAACATGAGCTCTCCTTTTCTCCTGCATGTCGCAGCTAATAATCCTGTAACAATGAAGCCTATCAGCAACCATCTCAACGAATCCGCACAGAAACCGGAATCAACTTTCTTTGGTACAAGGATGCAACCAGACAGAGAACACCCGTCCCAAAACTCTGTAGATTTGAATGATCCAATGGACATGTCTTCAAGGTACGTGTCCTCTCTTCTTTATAAACTATAGTGTTCGGTTTGAGGAATTTAGGTTCAGTTCTTATGTCCACTCTTAATCTCAACATTTATGAAATGTAGTTTGAAGGACAACAACAATGTCTTGGGCACTGAGAACAGAAATAACAGTGGCGGATTGAGGTGGCGGTCAGATGAAGCAAGCGATGGGGAAGATGAACCGAAGTGGGGCGTGGAACCGATTAGTTCCGGTTCCGTGCCGGTTAAGGGAAGGAGGACACGTAGATTCGCTGCAAGATGAAATGAAACAAACACTCAGAAAGCAAGTAGTGTAAAGTGAGCTTTTGTTCTCCTGATTTTTTTGTGCTTGCGGAAAAAAATTGAATTTGGGTATTATATTTTTCTTCTTTAGTCTCCCTTTATGGAATTTTTTTTGGGATATCATTTTGAGGAGCATGCGTATGTTTATTTTTTACATTGGTGCAGTTACATGAAATATATTTCTATTTCTATTACATATTTACATTGAAATTATATAAAAACAAATTTCTTCATAATTCAAGATCCAGAAATTACTCTTTTCATACATATAGCCCTTAAATCTTCTGAGATATAACACAATTAAATAATTGATAATCCATGTCTACATAAAGAACCAAACCTCCTTTCTCTGTTTCAGCCTTGTGTATTTAAATTCATAATCTCATATTAAGCTTTCTTGTGCCGTAATTGCGCAGGTGTTGTTGGATCCATGTCTACATTTGCTGCTCTTTAGGACTCAAGTGTTAAGTAGCAATTCCTTAATGTTTTTGAGATTTTGGAACGTAATTGATTTTTTTTTTGTTACTACTATTGAAAAACATTCTATAGATCGAATAGGATGCTGATAGCATGAAACTATCTTGATGGCCCTATTTTTTTACCAAATCGGATAATGAAAAGTCAACCATCTTTAGTGTAATGTGATGCAAGAATCAGCAATTTCTTGATGTTCATTAATCTTTCGAATTTGGAAGTAAAGCCATTCTTTTTTTTGTTATTAGTATTCAATAATTGTTCTTAGAAACCTCCAAACAACAAATCTCCCCATTCAAAATCTTAGGGGAGACAAAGTCGTCCTGAGATTCTATTTAAAGTTAAAACAAACCCTTTGTGTGATCCATTCCATACAATCCAAATCAAGACCATTACAAGATAAAACAGAACATTAAAATATTATGAAAGTCATTGATAAGGTTCACAAAGGAAAAGTTCCGGTGAAGTGGATATGATTGAGTGTGCGACGTAGACCGTACTTACAAACCGCTGCATTTGCTGCTCTGAAACCTCCTCCATAAGCCGGAGATGCGTCATGGGCTATCTGATGCTTAAAGAACTCTCCAAGTTTCTTCTCCACGTTTGATTTCCCTCCTTTCTTGTTAGAAGACGATGACGATGTGGCAGTTGATGTTGAGGGCATGTTTCTTGAACAAGGATCTGAGAGAACTTCAGACTCAAGCCACATGTAAGAGAGGACTTGGCAGATACCTTCCTCTACCTCAGGGTTAAGGTTCCTATACCCTAATGAAAACAATAAATTAACACAAATTAAGATGCTTTTTTTGTAACCCAATGTAATTGAACCGAAGAACTTACAAAAATTCATTTAGATGTTTACAAAGAGATAGAATATATTACATAAATAAATTATAACTCTTAATGTTTCTTATAACAAAAGAAATGAGGTGAATAGTAAGTACCTTTGAGCCTTAGCCATCCATGCATCAGCTCGTGGGCAAGGATTGCTCCGGTCAATAATCTTCACCAAAGAAAGTTTCGTTAGGTTACTAACCAATCCACCAATGAGTTCGAGTACGATAAGTACCTTGGGAGGCCGTAAAGAACGAGAATCGCAGTGACTTCACATTTGCGTGTAAGCTTTTGAGGCTGAGTTCTCATACCAACAAGACGGTGAGCGCCAAGTCTCGGTCTTTTAAGAACCTGTGAAGAACCAAACAGAGAAGAAAAAAAAAGACAGAGCAACTTTCCGTTTAGAATCAGAAATTACTTTAAGTTTTCTGACAAGAATTTCAAAAGACTTACACTTGTGACTGTCTGTTCTTCAGACAAACATAAACCCCTTGTCTCAGGCATGTGATGGTATCCCTGTGAAACACAAAGAGGAGTTCTAATCGTAATATGAGAGAAAATCAAAGAAAAAAAAATGTTTTATGTATATTTTAACAAAAAAGAGAATGTTATGTATAAGACGAAAGATGAAAGATTACGTTTTTCTCGCCTACGATAGCATCGTTTAAAGCCTCTCTTTGTACAAGAAGCATGGGAATCTGTTGATCAAGTTTCATGTTCATTCCTTCGTAATAGTCTCTTATCGCATGGTAAAGTGGTTGACAATCTCCAGTGTCGGTTATTGCAGTTTCCATACATTCTAGACATAAACTTCTCCCATCTTCTAATGTGTAATATCTCACATCCCATGACTTCATGATCAAAACATAGACAAACGCTAGCTATTGATTTGTATGGATTTATCACTAATTAAGAGGAGATCTCATTACTAATATTTGATTACCTCCAAACGTTCGCAGCTACAACAACGAGCGGTTTTATCGTATTCGTGAGACGGGCAATACTTTTGGTTCCAAAACGGGTGACATCGATATTCGATCAAGCCAGCATCATTAGTTGGAATCTAATTAAGAAGAATAATATGGAATTAGTCAAAGATATATTATGTGATGTGCAAGAATCTAATAACGTGTTTGTATAGTTTCTTACAAAATGGTGACAAACTTCACATTTAGGATGCGTAAGCTCTTTGAAACAAAGCTTATGATATGGTTTGGTTCCTGACAGAGAGAACTTGAATCAAGAGAGAAGACAACACGTACAACCTTAGTACTCACTTCAAACACAAAAAAGTTATATTTACATGTAACTATGTTGTTAATAAGTGTGGATATACCTCATGCTCAGTGATAGGGTAACGACACGAATGGCAACGGAAGCATTCAGGATGAAAGAATGTTCCCATGCATCCTAGATAGTTCCCCAATCCAATATCGTTATTGCAACCTCCACATATTCTGCTAAAACTCGAGCAACACCATTTTTTTTATAGCAATGGTTTTTAATTCTATAAACAGTGGATAGAGAATGTATGTTGTTGTACCTTTGTCTTCGTCTGCATTGATAGGAAGGTTCATAAGGTGGTATAAAAGATGATGGATTCAATCCTCCATGAAAAGGCCTTGGAAAATCTGAATTGTTATCCATAGACCAACCATATCCTGCCCATATTTTTTTTTTGAAATTAAAAGAAAATCTATAATTTAACAGAATAATGTTTTTAATTAACTCCGATTTAATCTACAAATGTAGACAAGAGATACCATGTGGAAGCTTCGTATCTTCAGCTAGAGAAAGTGAAATTGCACGGTCGAGTTCTTCCTTGTCTCGTGCAGCTCTTGACCGATCGTCCTGATACGTTAACACGACCATCCAAAAAACAAAAATGTAAATTAACCTTTTTGTAACAAGTTATATAATTTGATGGGTGTTTACGTCGCAAATTTGGACTATGCATATAAAATAACTCGTTTGTAATCAATGACATCAGCAACAACAAAAAAAGGATATTGATGAAATAAATTAGCATACTTAAAAAAAAGTAGAAAAAAAATAATTGTCCATCATATCGATTTCATCTTTTAGAGATTCTAATGACTAAATATCATTAGTAGTGCTTATGGGTATCAAAATAGGCCACCTCAATCCAATCTATCTCTTCCATCATGCAATGGGTGTTTTGTGTTTATTATTTATTACATGGATTTAAATTCTATTCCTAACCCAATGAGCTTGAAAACAAAATAAAATAATTCTTAACTTATAAGATAATTAATACCATGATAATATATCATACAAAATTATCAAGTTAGAAAAAAATTGTATATATGCATATATAGATATATATCAAATTTAACTCATAGTTATCAATATTCTTCCAATATAGCTCACAAAACATCGAAATCTAATCCACTTCATTGATGAATATGAGTCTAAAATATCTCAACTCAAGCTACTAATAAATTGTCCTAATAGAACCAACATATAAACCGATTTCTACCTATTTGTGTCATCCTTAATAGTGCTCAAGCCCACATTGTCACATCATCTCAGTTTAAGCATTAAAAAGCCAACGAGACTCACGACACCAATAAATAATAAATGGGCCAAATAATTGTTAGTTTCATGGATGTGACAATTTCACAAAATGTACAAACTACAAAAGACCCGTGATATTTCAATAACATTAGAAAAAATAATGAAAAAACAATAGTAATGTTCACACGTCTTTTGCATATGCTTTAATATTAGTAATCACATGTCTATAGTATATTTTAAAATTAATATAGTAAGAAAAATGAACGAAAGGATTAAGCTAAATTAGAGCAGTTTAATTTAAAATTAAGAAAATAATTACCAAAGAGGAAGGTGGTCGAGGAAAGACCATATTCTCGTCCTCTTGAAACTGAGGAGGATGATGATTAGTGCGAGCACCAGCAGCACCACCACCATTAGAGCCACTCTTGAAAAGCTTACTCACCCATTTCATCAACTTCCATTTCTTCTCTCTGTATGTTGACGAAGACGACGATCCAACTTCCCCTGTTATATTATCAAAACGTTAGGTTAATCTTAAATATGAAGTATAACGTTTGAAACACTCGGCGTGATGAGCAGTTTGGTCAATGTGATTCGGTTCCAATCTTTTATCTGTTGCGGGCTTGCATGAAACTTCTTATAGTTTAGTCGGGCGTTTCGACAAAAACACACCGAAGACTAGAATCTTAAAAGACTAGAATTTGGAAAGAAAAGAAAACGCACCGAAGATACAAGGATTGGAGATGTGGCTGACACGAGCAACACCGTATGAAGAAGAAGAAGAAGGAGAGGAAGAGGAAGAAGAATCCATGAGGATGAAGAATGGCCCACACGTGGTTATATATACTTGAAAACGTGTGAGTGAAGCGAAAACGACGGCCGGAGAGAGAAGCAAAGAAAAGAAGAGAAGGAGGAAGAAGAAGGAAGAGAGGAGGAGAAGAAGAAGAAGAAGTTATAAGTCATTAATTGTTATAAGAGAATAAAAACATATATGAAAAGAGAAGAAAGAAAGAGAGAATCTTTGCAGAAGAGATCGGGCAAAAAAAATTTAAAGAAAAAGAAAAGGAAGAGATGCTTAGCTTCTGAAAGGAAAGGAACAGAGAGAAAGAGATGTTTTTTTAAGGGAATATTTGTATTTTGCTGAGGCGGAGAATCCCTCAAACAACGGTGTGGGTAGGAGCAGGATAGTTGAAACCTTTTAAAGCTTCTCTCTTTCTCATTTCTTTTTTTTTTTATAAAAAAATCATCTTTTATTCTTTTTTTTTAGAGAGAAAAACCAAAAAGTGATAATTGTAAACGAAAGCAAAAAAAATTCTTCTTTTTGGGTTTTGATGGCGACATTGGGTTCATACTATTATAATTAAGTTTTCGGTTTAATTTTGGTTTAATTTTTCGATTTAACTCCTCAATCCAAATAAAGCAAACATAAATTTTTTGCAGTTTTTATTTGTATACAAAATATTTATAAATTACAACAGTTCTTTTGGCTAAAAAAATATATAGCATATTTTTTTTTCATAGCTTGTGATTTTCTAAAACTTAAAACTGGTTTTGTCTTTTAGTAATTACTGCATCAACTACCATTATCTCCGGTTTAATATTTTAAGTTGCATGTCCTCATAAGAGATTGTTACATTGTTTAATTGTTATTTTTTTCTTCTTCTTAATTGCTTTTTTTCCTTAATGTGGCGTGACTTTAGGCTATACACGATAAAGATGCGCTTTTGCAACGTTACCACAAACAACTTTATGATGGCAATTAAAACTTTTATGGAACACAAACGACAGACCAATTATAATAGTATAATTTGGGGCATCAATCTATAGGAAGGTCTTGACTTGTGATGACGCAACAAAGGTGAAAGAGCCTTCAAAGTCGAATCAAACACCCAATTTTTACAGAACAAAAGCCTCACCTACATATGTATAATTTACTTTAAAGTAATTTTTTTTCATAAATCAAAATTAATAGTTTGGGTTAAAGACAGCATCAGATCAAATCTAGCTTTTCCAGAAGCAGTTTCCACCTTGAGATCTGACCATTTCTTTATCAACTTGCTAAAGTCGATCTATGTATGGACGATCCCATACCTTATTTTAATTAAGGCTGCTTATTTTTTGGAACATCTCATTTAACTAATACTCTCTCTGTTTTATAATAAGCATAATTATAAACTAAGATTTTTTTTTCTACAATACGTTAATTTTTTATATGTAAAAGATCCAATGTACCCATATTTAAAATTAATATAAATTCAAAATGGAATATAAGTTCAAGAGTAGTCAACTTTTCTGTAAGACTACATAATAGAACACTTAATTTGTTTCTTAATTCGAGTGCAAAATATCAAAAATGATATTTATATTAAACTGGAGAGAGTAAATTTTATGTTAAATATCTATTCTCTATGATAATTTGAATCATAGTTTGGGAACTTTATAATTAAGTCTGATTATTAATATGATGACGAAGAAGAAACAAATGTTGCTTTTTGAGTCGGATAAATTTAGTTTTGAGAAATAAAACACAAAGCATGCACATCAGTAGCATGAGTAGCCTATTGTCTTTAATCACCTAAAATCTAACAATTTGCTTTCTTATCTTATGAGACATCTTATCCAACTTACTAAAAAATCTTTTAACTTTGTATCTGTAAAGATTTTTGGTGAAAAAAAGGCTTGAGATAGAGAAACGTGGATGTGAGTTGGAAAGAATGAATCAAACCCTTTACGATATGTCCCCAAGAAAAAGAACTTTACAATCGAGAAAAAAAAGACATAAATACTGTATGTATCTAAAGAATCTAAAGAAATTGTTAATTTCATCCAATTTTTTTTTTAATGTGTCAATCATTTGCACTATAAAACAAATAAATTATTCTTATAAAAAAAACTTAGTTTATCGTAAATGTTTTTACCCTTAACACTAAAGTTTTCGTTTGCCAATGTAGTATAGTTTTAACATATGAAACATATGAAAAGTTCCAAAATGTTAATAAAAACAAGTACGTTTGGTACAAAACAACCGAAACATACATCGGTAGTATGATCAAAATAATTTTAATGAATATTAATTAGCTAACTACAGCTTTCAGAAATAGATATTTTGAAAAGATCTAAAACTAATCATATAGTTAAATTATGCAAATGAAACATGTAGTACGATTCGCTTTAGGATACACGTTCGTGTGGCACAAATATAGGATACACACATCACTATTCCAAAATGGTAGAACATAAAACATTGTTAAATATATCCCCAATGATTTGATTTTTAATACACACCCACAAGTGATCAAATTTTGGATGTTATATTTAAGAAGCTTTTATATTTAGATTAATAGATAATAGGCCGTTAATTTGTCCAATAACGTGGTTTGTATTCATAAAGTTACCACATTACTGGAGTAATTAAGGGATAGTTCACGGCCCATTATCCATTAGCGGCCCATAATTAACGACCCATTATCCACGTCGTCTAACGACTCATGTTAAACGACATCGTTTGATGATTCCACCAGCACTTCTGTTTCCTTCTTTATCACTACCTCAGGTTTCTTCAATTTCAATTTTCAAAGATTTTTTTAAAGGTCTTAAATTCGTCTCCGTCTCCATTTTCCGATATACTATATACATTCGTCTTTTTTTTTCCCCTTAAATAAATTCGAAAGTCTTTGCGCGTAATTTCTTTTTCTTTTCTCTTTTTTTTCGCTGATTGATTGCATTTTCTCTCGCAGCTCCACTTCTCAGAGGGGCTCTTTTCGTTTTGGGGTCGAAAAAGAAATTAGGGTTTCGTTTGTTGTTGTTGTTCTGTTAATGGCGACGACGCAGCAGACGGCGATTGACTCGGCGGTTTTGGATGATATAATCAGGCGGCTCACGGAGGTTCGGTTAGCTAGACCAGGGAAGCAAGTCCAGCTTTCGGAGGCTGAGATCAAACAGCTTTGTACTACAGCTAGAGATATTTTTCTTCAGCAACCCAATTTGCTAGAGCTTGAGGCACCCATCAAAATTTGTGGTATGTATATCGACCCGATTTCGATTCGTTGATTCCGAATTGATTTCTGCTAGTTTTAGGGCTTCTTATTGTTTGTTTTTCTCTTTCTCCTTGGTTAGTAGTAACCTCCATGGATTTTTTTGTAAATGAATCGAATTTATAATGCTAGATGGTTCACATTTCAGTATGAAAAATTAGTTTTCTTGATGTGTTCTGTGATCAGAGAATATGTTGTTTTCTGGCAAGTTTGGTCGATTTGAATAGATAAGAGAACATGGAGAGTTCAGCAAGCAAGCATCTCTTTGTTTTGTAATGTTTTCCTTGGAACTGTTGAAAACATCGTTTCTACTTTTGAGTATAGTAACTGTTGACTTTGTTGAAATTCCAATCCCATTCGATGGTTTCCCTCTTGATTTGTGTGTAAAATGTCTTAAACCAGGAGACATACATGGGCAATATAGTGATTTGCTGAGGCTATTTGAGTACGGTGGCTTCCCTCCTAGTGCCAATTATCTCTTTCTTGGGGACTATGTGGACCGAGGCAAGCAGAGTCTTGAAACGATATGTCTTTTACTAGCTTACAAGATCAAATACCCAGGGAACTTTTTTCTACTAAGGGGAAACCACGAATGTGCTTCTATCAATAGGATATATGGATTTTACGATGAATGTAAAAGGAGGTTCAATGTGAGGGTCTGGAAGGTTTTTACAGACTGTTTCAATTGCCTTCCAGTTGCAGCGCTCATAGATGACAAAATACTGTGCATGCACGGTGGACTGTCGCCAGATCTAGACCATTTGGATGAGATTAGAAGCTTGCCACGTCCAACTATGATTCCTGACGCTGGGTTGCTTTGTGATTTGCTCTGGTCTGATCCTGGGAAAGATGTTAAAGGGTGGGGAATGAATGATAGAGGCGTTTCATACACCTTTGGTCCGGATAAAGTCTCTGAATTTCTAACAAAACATGATCTAGACCTTGTGTGCCGTGCCCATCAGGTGGATATTTTCGACCAAGACCTCTCTCTGATTCTACTGCTTTCCTGATGTTAAAAAGGACATATAATGAATTTCTTATGGCAGGTCGTGGAGGATGGTTATGAGTTCTTTGCTGACAGACAACTCGTGACGGTGTTTTCAGCTCCTAACTACTGTGGTGAATTTGATAATGCTGGTGCGATGATGAGTGTGGATGAGAACCTTATGTGCTCGTTTCAGATTTTGAAGCCCGCAGAGAAGAAGACCAAATTCATGATGTCCACAAAGATTTGATCCTTTTATTGAAGGTTAGTTAATAATATGTCCTTAGCAAAACCAAACCAAACAAGTGAATGAAAGGATTCTTATGCATTGATTTTTTCGTTTTCTCTCTTACAAGTCAAGTAGACATCTCTGCTAAAAGAAAATTTCCTCCTGCGAAAACTTTAATTTTGATGGGTCATTTTGGCTTTTCCTTCTTTTTGCAGATGGAACTGGTCTTGCTCATAGAAACTGAAGATTTGGCTTTAAAGTGTGTGCTGATGGTAGTGAGAACTCTTGGAAAGGAGCAAAACCTTAATCTTTTTCTTCCCAAATTCACTTTTCTGCATATTTTTTTTCCTATCTTCTTATAAGGCTTTTACATGATTTTCATCTGCCTGTTGAAAGCACATAGTTGGTGTGTATGCATGCATATGATCGTTTCTTGGATTTTTAGGACACCAAATGAAATGATGATTATAAACAAATAAGTATAGTAAGATGAACTTCGTCTCTTAAGCGGCATGTGAAAGTGGAAGAGCATAAAGCATATGGATGAGGTCTTCAATTAATCAGCATCAAAATCGAATGAGCTTCCATATTACAAAAGAATAAGTCACACTCTTGGTCATCTTCAGTAATAGAAGATTGTGAGCTAATTGAGATTAACCAAGAACTGTCCACTCGTCTTTGTATGATCGTTGTGTGAAGTGATAGAATCGAATCAGTACCCTATTTGTAATAAAAGAATTTATTTACCTTACTTTCTCAAGAATCACCAAATTTTAAAAAAAAATTCACGCAGCTTCATAATCGGAGAATAAGATTCTTTTAAATTGATTGATAAGCTTTTGCACGATGAAATGTTTTGATTTCTATCTTCTCCTTCAATTTTTCTGTCTTCTTCAATCCTTTTCGCTCCCAATCTCCTTCACGAACTTTCACTATAAATAGACTCATCTAGCATTAACGTGCACTCCAACAAATAGACTCATCTAGCATTAGAGGAAAAGAAGTGAAAAAACAGGTTGTTCTAGTAAGTGAGTGATGGCAATAGCTTTACACATCTTCCTACTTCAACTTCTACTCTTCTTCTTTGCTTCTCTTGCAGAAGCAAACAGCCCACGAAAGGTGAGAAAAAAAATTTGATTCTTCTCTCTTTCACATATCCGAACGGTCAAATTATGCACATAACGAATAATGTTTAGATTTTAACATATAACTTCTTGCTTTATATGGCACAGATATACCTTGTGCAGATGCAAGTTGGAGGGCATCGATATGGGTTAAGTTCCGGTCACCAGGAACTACTCGCCGAAGTTCTTGACGACGATAGGTTTTAACTATGGTTTATTCTTTATAAGACGTATTGATTTGAAGAGGACATAAGTCCAAATTCTCCAAGAAACTAAGTTATCGGTTTTTTTTTTCTGTTAAAAAATGCAGCACCGTAGCAAATGCACTCATCTATAGCTACAGAGAGAGCTTCACTGGTTTCTCGGCAAGACTCACACAAAATGAACGGCAAAAACTGAAGAGTAATGGTTACATTTGCATTTGCGTTTCCATTTAAATTTTTTTAGAAATGATCATTATTATGGTAATGATATAACATGCAAACTCAAACGCAAATATAAAAATTCATTTTACGTCCAATGCATAGTCGTGACATGGTAATAACATGGAATAGGTTAACGTTAAATGCAGGGAGGAGAGAGGTATTAGATGTGTCACGAAGCAGAAACTTAAAGCTTCACACGACAAGATCATGGGACTTTATGAATCTAACATTAGCAGCAAAGCGAAGTCCCGAGGCTGAGAGTGATTTGGTTGTAGCTATCATTGACTCTGGCATTTGGCCTTACTCTGAGCTCTTCCGTAGCGACAGCCCTCCTCCTCCGGCTTGGCAAAACAAATGCCAAAACATAACTTGCAACAAGTACTACATTCATGCATGATTAACCTCTCTCCTTTACGTTATATTTTGTTTGGTATCTAAAATAATATATAGGTGATGCTAACTGGTTTTGAATTTGGATGTTCATGAAACTAAAAAAAACGTTTTCCGGACCATTGGTCTAGAACTACGTACGCAAAGATCTGTGTGGGTTTGGTTTGGGCTCAAACTTTAGCATTCACACTCTGATAGTATGATACAAACTCTTTGTTTGTCAAAAAAAAAGAAAAGAGTTTCTTTTATGGACGTGTGTGAGAAGTAATCTTTAATGTTGAAAACTAAAATTGCAGCAAGGTCGTTGGGGCTCGATCATACTACCTGGAAAAAGAAAATTACAATGTGACTGAAGAGAAATCTGTCATTGACGTGATGGGACACGGCACGCACATAGCCTCCATTGTTGCCGGCAGGGAAATCGAGAAGGCGAGCTACTTTGGGCTGGCGGAAGGCACGATGAGAGGCGGTGTTCCCAACGCAAAGATCGCGGTTTACAAAACATGTTGGTGGATAAGAAAACATGGTAAAGAAGTTTCAGTTTGTCCACAACATAAAGCCTTGGAGGCAATAGAGGATGCGATCAAGGACAAGGTCGACATCATCTCGTATTCTCAGGGGTTGAATTATCCAGTTCCGATGCACAAAGATTGTGTCTCGTGGGCATTCTTAAGAGCACTTGAGAAAGGAATTTTGACTTCAGCTGCGGCCGGGAACTCAGGCATGCAGCCCTATGCTGTCATCAACGGCGCGCCTTGGGTCATGACTGTTGCAGCGAGCCTGAAAGATAGATTGTTCGAGACAGAGTTGGAACTGGAAGGAGAAGAAGATGAGCGGATAGTTGTAAGTGGAAGAAATAGGTTTCTTGAATCATAAGTAATCTCCATATAGGTTTCTTTGACATCTCTTTGTCATGAACCAGGTATCCAACACGATCAACACCTTCGAGACACAAGATTCTTTCTACCCACTTTTGGATGAAACAGAACCCGCTGAATCAACAAGAAAACGTGAACTCGTCGCTGAGTAAGTTATCGCCGCAAGGCTCGTACACAAGATTTGGTTTCAACTTTTTAATATACTTTCACAAATTAAGGCTTCTAAATGTTTTCAAGACAAAAGTCTTATTAGAACATTAGTATATGCTTGATCGATATGATAGTTGCAAGGGACTTCTAAATGGTTTGAAAGGGTTTTAATCTATCCGCGATCAGTGATGAATTACTTTCATCAAACTCGCACTGTTTGATAAGTGGAAATGTTTGTTTCTAGGAGCAAAGGTGACCCAATCTCGTCGAATCATAAGAACAGCAAAAGAAAAAATGTTTTCTTCAACGTTTCAGAAAGCACAATATTGGACAAAGCGATTCAAGAGAGAGCGAAAGGTGCAATCGTATGGGGTAATTTTAGCGAAAGAGTAGAGTCGCAAAAGTTACAGTTTCCTATGGCTTCTATATTTCTGGACATAGAACAAGGAGCTATGCTACGGGAGTACTTTGCAAAAGATGAAAGGTAAAGAAGACATTCATTATCTGTGTGTGTGGTCATATAGGAAAAACTAAGAAGACTACTCGTTATCTCCACAAAGTTCAAAAAAGAAATTTGATTTTGTATCGACTCCTATATTACAGCAAACATTCAGTCAAAATCCACAAGACTGTCGAAGTTCCACAAGAAGAGGGATTAGAACCAACTGTTGCTGACATGTCTTCGAGGGGTCCTAATTGCGACAACTTCCTAGCAAACATTCTCAAGGTAAGTTTACGTGTTTTACCGTCAAGTTGATTACTAGAAAACAGGATCACTTTTTGGATTAGCTAAGTTTGATTCTCTCGTATGGACATGTGTATGCAGCCTGATATAGCTGCTCCAGGGTTAGACATCATAGCGGGTTGGCCTGAGAATGTGAATCTTTTGCCAATAGGGGCAAACGACTATCGCCATCTCAGGTTCAACATAGTGTCAGGAACTTCTATAGCTTGCCCTCACGCCACTGGACTTGCCTTGTACATCAAGTCATTCAAACCTTCTTGGTCTCCATCAGCTATTAAATCCGCTCTTATGACCACTTGTACGTCCGGTCAGATCTGCAGACTAGGATTGTTTAGTAATAGTTATTTTATTTAAATTAATAAATTTTATAATTGTAATTAGGAATTTGAATCATGACCTTCTAAATGAATAACATCGCAATTTGTTTTTTTTCCCCTCTTGGCAGCCACGGAAATGGTAGGTTCGGGCGATGAATTTGCATACGGGTCAGGACAGTTAAACGCTACAAAAGTGCTAGACCCGGGTTTGATCTACGAGACACGACACGAGGACTACATAGATTACATGTGCAAACAAGGCTACAACACCGACAAGCTAAGATCACACTTTGGAAGCCAAAATATAAATTGCTCCGAGACCAAGATAGACCACGAAGCAGACCTCAACTATCCAACCATGATGGCTCGAGTAGAACTTAACACCAAGTTCACAAAAATCTTCTATAGAACGGTAACCAACGTCGGCGACCGAAACTCAACTTACATCGGAGAAATCAAGTTCCAATACGAGAAGAATTTTGAGGCTGAGATCACTGTGGAGCCTAAACGGCTACATTTTGACGAGGTGGGAGAGACCAAGACTTTCACGATGAACGTCACCGGACAATCAGAGGCTAATTGGAAGTCGAAGAAGTCGTTTTCGATAACTAACGTGTGGCTCACGTGGACGGAGATGGGCGGTTCTCGCCAAGTCAGGAGTCCCATTGTCATTTACTCCATTGCTAAGGGATCACACGCTTGTCGTGAATTCCTCAAGAACAAAAGCAAGCTGCCACTCTTTGTTTAAAACTTTAAAATTATATATATATAATCTATCTAGTTACAATAATACTGGACTTCCGAATCTTAAATAATAATGATTAACGTTAAGTATGGTTGGAGTTCGTGTTTTTCAATTTTTGAATAATTGTACTCAAATTAAACCTCAATACTACTATGAAACGCTTATGTACGGTTTCAGTTTTAGTTTTGGTTTTGGTTTATATTATTTATTTTTATCAATATCAAATATATCATCACTTTACGCAGGGTAATTCAAATCAATTTTTTTTACTATGTTTTGTTCGGTTTGTCAGATTCGATCAGTTATTCAAACAATAACTTATTTCTAACTACAATAAAATCTATATAAATTAATAATAACGAAACTATAATATTTTATGAAATATTACAAGATATTGTTTGATCAAATTTGAAATCAAGATTTATATCATTTTCTCAGATCAATTATAACTTTTGCATCTTATTAATGGTATGATTTGCATCTATTTTTTTTCATAGTTAAACGGGATGTTCAAAGCGGAAAACAACAGCCGAGAATGAGTATAATATTAATACTAAATAAATGCGTTTAAAACGCTCTATAGAAGTTATAGAACTTTATAGCTCCACTCTTGTGGCCTAACGCTTTCATTTCTCACCACTATTTATGTTCACGATGAAGTTAATTCAATATAATTCACAAATCCTGTAAGTTCTTACTAGTTTTCTTAGCCTTCTTATAGAAATGTTTTCCCGAATATTGTTGGTTTTCTTCACATTTTCAATTTCTCTGGTATGCTCGAGCAGAATGTTGGGGCCATCGCCGGACAATTCGCTGATTAGGGTACATCTTATTTGTTGTTGTTTTTTTTTTGAACATTTATATTTCTTTTTCCTTGGAAAACTAATACTCTAAGCATATATATTCTTTTTTTATCGAATATGATACACAGATTTATTTGGTCTTTGTTGATCCTGCGTTGTATCATTATGACTGTAAGAAATACCAACAACTTCTTGGAAAGGTGCTTCATGAAAGGTAATTATTGGTTTTTATAGTGTAGAGGAATAAGCAAAAAAAAACGAATTTATTTGAAGATATCTAAGCAAAATCCCAAACCAAAATAAATCATAAACATTATGAACGATAAATTAAGAGGAATCCAAAATAATATTATATTCTCCATGTTTCATAAAGAATGTTATTTTAAGGTTTTAATTTTGTTTTATAAAATGAGTGTCATTTTATACTTTATTGAAAAAATTTAAACAAAATTTTTTATGTATTAAATAAAAAGAGAAATATATTTAGTTTATGAACAAAAAGTAAAATATAATTTTTTTAATATGTGTGAAAAACTCTGAAACCAAATTTTTGTGATATAAAGAGAGTAATGAAGGTTCAGTTGGTGTAAAGAAACTCAAAAACGATTGAAAAAAAAAATCCAAATATTTGGTTTTCTCTCTTTTGTTTTTCATCAGGTCACCAAAAGATGCTTTAAAATATTGCTACGAACACGTTACGAGCGGATTTGCGGCAGTACTCACCGAAGAAGAGGCTGAGAAATTGAAAGGTACATTTGTTCAACAAATAGAAATACTATAATTTTAGTGGTGGAAGGAGTATACTAAGGATTCACCATATTAGTTGAAGGACCATAGTTTAAAAAAATTTCTATTGTAACTTTAATCAATGATTAGTTAGGATTATTACAGGTCTTAGGGAGATTTCCCAAATTTAAAATTAAAAATTACCTAATGCAAAATCACGTTAAACCAATTTTGGTAGTCAGTTAATTGGTTGAGCATTCATCTGCTACCAGTCTACCACAATGATCTCTTATTATAAGAAGAATAAAAAAATACAACAGTTTTTCAGAACTTTTTTCTGAAAAAAAAAAAAAATACCGCGTGGAAAAGATAATCTATATTAATTTAGTTTCCAAGTATTATATCGAATTGACAGATTGTATAAAATTGAACAACCAAATAATATTTGTAATCAAATGTTTCTTTTTCTATTTATAAACAATTTTTTAACACATATTTTTCGCAGGTGAGGAGGGGATTTTTAGTGTAACCAGAGATAGAATTTACAGATTCAACGTCGCGCCCTATGAGAAAGATGATTATAATAGCTAGTCACTAGTTATTGTAACGTTTTTTGATAAATTATCCCCGTAAGGTTCATTTCAAAACTTGGAAGAAACAAAAATATTTGAAATGCGTTAATCAGCCAATTTTGGGGACAAAAAAAAATGTATGGCTATCTGATGAATTTATTACACACTTCTTAACGAATGAAATATTATAAATTTTGTTTATGAAAAATAAATATTTCTCTTGAGATGATATTAATAGTTTGTTTTATATATATATATATATGTAAAATAGAATTTAAATTTACATTCATTATGCTATTGAAAATAAAATAAAGGATAGCTGCATCAGTGATCCAACATATCTGAATATCCCAACCCTCGTAGTAACCATATTTTAACCATAAACATACTCCATGTTATGAATGCAATGTTTTCAAATGTTTGAATTCGAACTTATCCACACTGGTCAGGCACGTATAAAGATTCTAGATAAGAAAAGGAGCAAGTGCCTCTTGTTGAGCTTTAGGGAGACATAAGGAACACTAAAGTTTTTCGTCTCTTTTTTGTTTTATACTGTTTAGGTATTGTTATTTGTTAGTTTTGTGTTGTTTTAATTCTGTATATATATCCCAATATACACATTCATTAGTTGCGTCGAATATCTTTACCTTTATGTTTTTAACAAGTCTTGTTTAATTAACCTTTAAGGTAAAAAACACATACTAAGTTTCAGAATTGCAGTCTTTAGATAAAGTTTACATTATGGGCATACAATCAACGTTCTAATTGAACTTAATTAGTTTCTAGTTTCGACTACGAAGACAATAATTTATGGGTTCTCGAGTTATGACATACCCTAGTTATCAAAATTACGCAATGTGTTGACAGTGTTTTAAGGTCCCATCCCACATAGATTCTGTATCATACCAACAAATGATAAGAAGGTTGAGAAATTAGGCCGGAAGACAAATTAGTTGACATCGAAACCAACGAAAAACATTTGAACTAAAAGAAAAAAGGTTTCAAACTTGTAAATAATTGGAGAGTATATGAACTTACAAAAAATTATCTTCCCACAAGCCAAAATAAATAAATTATGCAAAAGCATCAACTAATAACCCGAGTTCGAATCCTACTTATTACTGCAATTACTAAGGGGAATCGTAAATCCTAAAGGTGATTAATGTTCAATGAATCTAAACTGATTAGCCATATGAATAAAAATGCATTGTCAACTAATTGAACATAAGAGATCCAAACGGTATATTGGTCCAAAGTTGGGGAGCATAGAGCATTTGTAGCTAATTAAGAACTTCTTTAACCCTCAAGCTATGGCTCTCATTGACTCATAAAGGATCCAATCCTCTTTTCAAAAGGCTGCCTTCTCTCTCGTCTTTATCTATCTCTATCTCTATCTCTAAGTCTTTTTGACATTCTTGATGTCAAGGGTGTGTCCATTTGTTGAGAAAGTTAAAAATGGATGATGATGATGGTGAACATGCATGTCATTAGTTCCTCAAGTCCCATGAAGGACACGTATGAAGACATTTTTCCCCATTCAATCTTTCTTTTACACGTTTCTTCTTTGTTTTTTTTTGCAGTCGAATTATTCCTTGCGTGAGGAGTCTATACCGTTAGTTTTCACATTGATTTAACTTGCATTATTGTACAGATAATTCCAAGTGTTTTGTTAGATACAGTCACAACCGGTCATGTGCTGTATTTTTGCAGAGAATGTCTTAAAAACGCATAGTCAAACAAATAACCGATAAAAAGTATATTAGGACAAATACCCATCACACGTATTGACATTATGTTCTATCGGTTAATTTCCGTTTAACAGATTCACAACGTTTATTCTTTGTATGGCCTAGTTTTTCCTCTCTCTCCGTGAAAATGCTGTATTGTGACTTTTGTAACTTTTGAAATATATACTTGGCATTTGTATTCATTACGAAATTGATGCTAACGTTTAAATCGGCATTGTCATAACTTTTTCTTCCAACATCATGCATGCATGCTATTAGGTTTGAATTCGGATGGTCACACTGATACAAACCACTTACAAATCAATCTCCATTGCGATTATGCTTTTAAATCAATGGTTTGATTGGTTGACGTAAATATATGTTGTTCGTGTTTGTAACTTGTAACTGTAACTTATAGAGATATCTGATTGTTTACAACAATGTGTCGCTCGACCAAATGTTGTTTTCTAGTCCTAGTGTTTTGTTTATTTTTAATATATACATTTTTTTATATCAAACTTGATTTTAAGAATACTATGTGAGACGTAACCCAAAAAATTATCTCTCTGCTTCTCGCAGTTCCAAATTTTTTTGATAAAAACACTAGAAAGTTTGTGGTTCTTTTAGATAATAACAATAACTTAACACACAAACGTAAAGATCAACTCAAATGCAAACAATAGTATGTTGACCAAAAGCCTTGATTTATTTACAACATTCAAGAAAAAACTTATACACAATTGAGAGTTAAAAAAGGTTTTTGGCGTAAGATAAGAGTATTTTTTGGGGTCTATATTGTCTTGCGGAAGATCCAAGCCAAAAAAATCGTATAAAATTTGGGAAAAACTAATGCTAAGTAAGGTGCTTAACAGTAAAATAAGTACAATTTATCCCTATAAATATTTCAAATGCGGAATTTTTCAAAAATATTAGTACACTAATCAATTTATATTCGAATCTTGAGATCCCTGAAATCTTACAAACGAGTGATCTACTCTAATTGTTTCCATGTCTTACTATATTAGGCTTATTAGCCAAGGATAGCAAAAAAATCTAACGATAACTCATTTCAATATTGTAAATCAAATATTGTGTAGTGCATGTATGTGTGATTGATTTCTAGTAGAAATTTTCTACCATACATTATTGTTACGCCATCGACTATTTTCGCATATATTTTTCTTCAGAAGAAGATAATATCATGTTTATAGGCTGACATAATAACACCAGATTAATTAATCTTACAGACAGCCAATTTAACAAATCCTATTGCTCATCTTTTTATTGACTGGCGATTAATCGGTCTACTAATATATACAGTCTGACCTTTTTTAATTGACTTGCATTGGTCGGTTAATTTCAGTCATATATGCGTCCGACAAGAGGGGATAATTAGAAAATTAAATAGCGCCGAAATTACCAAAACACAAAAAAACTTAAGAATAATATAATGTTCTAAAAATGGCTTCATGTATCGTCAAAGTTGGTCAGTACTGCTTGATAGTGTCTATAAATAAGCATATGGAGAGTGAGTAAATCACATACCTCCCACCAACACAAACAACTACAGATCTTTCACAAAGCAACTTCTCTTGTTTCTTTCCTTTCTCCTTGGAACACATATCCCTTTAGCTTTAAAACAAGTACACCACATACAGTTGAAAAGAGCGGTCCATGGACAAGAAAAAGTCAGTATCTGGTTCCTCTTCATCCTCTTCTTCTTCATCTTTCGATCATCTTTTTGGTCCAAGAGTCTCTTCCTCGTCTTCTTCATCAACAACAGGATTGTTCCAATCCATTTTCCCACCACCCTCAATGGTATGAATCAATATCATCGTCGTCATCATTCTAAAAGTATTAACTGTATTTACGGCTTCCTTATATATATACACTTTAAATTTGTTCTCAACTCAAGGGGACGCAAGCGGACTTGGCAAATCGAAATGGAGCTGCCAAATATCAACCTCCAAATTTTGGGATTCCAAGTGAGTCTATTCACTATTGGTGACTCTAATTAAGTTGTTTTATCTCAACTTAGACTTAACTATAAAATATTAACTCAATAAATTACTACTTCACGTATTAAAAGTGAGAAACTTGATTGGGGTTACAGATGAAAGAGGAGAAAGGAGAAAAAATAAGGAGAGAAAGATTTACCAAAATGAAGAAACACAACCACCATGCAACTTGAGCTCATCCATTTACTATGGAGGCCAAGAGAACTATGCCTCTTCAACACCACCACAATCAACAACCAATCCAGATGCTGTAAGTACTTCTTTAATTACCAAAATCATTGTGTTGCATATCAATAATAACACTAGTACCCGGATTAGGTTTCCATCTTATACAAGCAAAGCAGTCCAATATTATTAAGCATCTAACTTGCACACTACCAGATAACAACTTTGTTGAGACAGAATTGGATATTTGAACTTATATAGACACGTATAAGTAAAGTTATATTCTACATATGTATTGTCATTGTATCTAAGTTTATTCGGATATATATCATTCTATATATATTTTGTATTTTACTCATAATTTGCTAATTCTGAATTGTCCAGTATAAGAAAGATGGAGAAGAGGGCGATTCCGAAAGTGCTTCCAGAGGAAACTGGTGGGAAGGTAAGATTACAAACATTTTCTATTTTTTTCTATTATATAAACACCAATTTCATTTTCTGTCAACAATATTGTTAACATATTTTTTTATCATTCATAGATATTTATATACAAAACTCACTCATAGGTAGTCAAAATATGCAGGATCGCTTTATTACTAGTTATCAATCCTAGCGGATGATGCACTATAAGCAAAGGTACAATCGTATAACTATATTGAATGTTTCATAATCATATAACCTAATGCATGTCTTATGCTTCTTGGAATAAAAATAAGTAAACTAAATAAATCGTAGTGGATAAAAATCAGATATTAGCAAAATTATGTACTTTTACTGATATGTTTTGCTTATAGTTTACATTTTATTTATCTTAACACAATCAATGACTGAAATTTAATACTTTGAAAAATTAATACCTCATCTCAAAAGTTTTTTTTCCATTAGTGATATATTCTCAATACAGCTTCGTGGTCATTTTGCAGGAACCTTATTTAAGTGAATACGGAAGTTGACTTATTAAAATAGACCTACAAAATACATATATAAAAACTAAAGAAACAACTTAAATTATATATAGATATGTCATAAAAGAAAGGGAGAAGGAAACAAAAAGAAAAGTAAACTCGTTCTAATAGTATAAATATGAAATTAACGTCTATCTATATATATATGTATAAGGGAGTAGACTCGTTCTTGTTGATTCTTTACGTTTCGACAAAGGCAACAAGTTAGACAAGTCTCTTTTTCATGAAATCAATGTCTGTCCAAAAGTCTTTGTATTTAGTTTGATATGTAATCCAATATATCATCATGCTGCTACGCATGGAATTGTATTATATGATTGTAAACAATCTGTTCTTCGTGTAAGCAAAAACTATTTCTTCCTGTGATATAAGAATTTGACAAGAACGATGTAGTTGATCGATGAGAGAAAACAAATGAAACGAACGACACTATACACACAGCCCAAGAGTCTATATTTTGGGCCTGTAATGAAAAAAAGCAGAACCGCAAGAGTGGGATAAAAAAATTGCGCCGTTGCCGGGGATCGAACCCGGGTCACCCGCGTGACAGGCGGGAATACTTACCACTATACTACAACGACTTTTGTTGTTGTCAATTCTACAAATATTTTATATACTTGTATATAGAGATTGCATCAGAAATAAGAAGTTATTGAGATTTTACTTTCAAGCATCTACAAAAAGAAAAGTTGGAATTTTGATATTTTTCTCGAGTTTGAATTGTTTGCAAAATAACATTGTAGACTTTGTTAATTGATTTATGCATCGGAGATTTGTAGATTTAGGCAAAACGCATACAGGTGAAAAGTTTTAAATTCACTTTATGATGTTTATTAATAAGTCATAGTTAATTTGAACAATAAATTTTCCAAATATGCAAATACAAAAAAGAAATGGTATAATATTGAGGAACCAAATGAAAACAAAGAGACTCTTTCGAAGATTAATGTTTCCGAGGCTTTGACCATTGACGGTTTAACTAGTGCTATTGCTATGCTTAGCACATACTACTTTCGATGTGGCACGTGAGTAAACGGTGTACACCACACATGCTATGTGATAACACAGTTGGCGTCGCACGTGCTTATAGCATTGCGAAACCGAGTGAACGAGAAAGAATCATTCCTTTTGCATGTGGCCGGAGAAATCTTGGGGCCATTCCCTTTGCTTTGAGAGTTTCTAAACTCAAAAAGAATCTGTGTTTCATCTTTTGTTTTGTTTTTTTATTCCTTCATTGTTTTATATAAGTGCGAATAGAGAGATTAACTTTGAAATTTGTAATTTTCATAGAAATGTCTTTAATGATTTTGTATTTAGGATTCAATATGCTGTCGGTTATCTCTCATCCCGTAGTGATTAGTTTTACTCCTTTTTGTTTTTCGGTTTGGTGTATTATTAGAATAGTTAAAACTCAAAAGTTGCTTTAAAGTTTCGTCGGTCGTCATTAGATCTAGTGGAAACTGGATCGTAGAATTTGAGATCAGCAATGTAGTAGTCTTTTTATATATTTATTTCGAAGACACGAAGTATTGAAATCATATTTGCATGACACGAATGTCTCATTTTGGTAGGAAGAAAAGAGAAAAGAATGAAAAGCAAAATTTAAAAAGATTTAGGTAACTTGAAGTTCACGAGATGCAAATGTGGGTGAACGTTGGAACAGCTAAATCCACGTCAAAGAGGACGACCAAGCTTATGATTAAAAATGTTCAGCTAAAGATTCTCCATACTATGCAATTTCCTAATACAAAAGTTATTAACTAATTTGTCTCCCTCCCAAGCTCGTTCAAAATCTTTTTGCTGGCTATACTAAATCTAATTATGTTTTTTGAACTTTTTGTCGAAGAAATATAAGTTAGATTTTCTTTAGGTTATCGGAGACTAAATCCTGAATCCAAACAAAATAAATATGAATTTATAGTTTTTTATTATAACAATATTTTAACCTTCAATTTATAAATGAGTATTTAGTTTACTGGTAAAAAGTTTGAATTTTTTTTAAGAAAACCACGATTTTTAACTTTTTAAATATTATCTTTTTGATTTTTTAAAATTTTTTATAACTCAATTAAAATCTAAATTTTATCACGTAAAATACAAAAACTTAAATTTTATAGTTCTAATTTGATATATTTATGATTTATTTCTTAAATTTGAAAAATATAAATGATTTTTTTTAACTTACTGTCTAAATAAATTTATAACCGGTTTTGATTAGGGGATTACATCAAAAATGTTGATAACTTTAACTCATATACATGGTAGTACATCTAAAACATAGTTGAATATCAAACTTCAAAAAAATAACAGTTTTTCAAAAATGTTGATCTGACTACCGGAAGACAAAAACCTAAACTAGAGTGATTTCGATACTTATTACATTACTTATCAAAGAAAGAGACTTCACATTTGAAATGGACGGATGATATCTTTCTGTCACTATATATCCCCTATAGGCTTTCGGCGGGAAATTCGAAATGACATTTGAAGATTTCTTTGTTTTTTTCTTTCCGGTTATGATATTATTATATCTCCATTTTTGTTCTTTCTTTAAATCGCATCTTACAATTCAAAATTCGGTATATGGTAAATTTGCCCCAACCATTCATTCATCTGCTCTTACTATTATTTATTTTATTCCACAGTAAAGAAAATTAAATTTATATTTAAATTTGTCTTTTGTTTTTCAATTGTTTTTGTGGAATGAAGGCAGCGAGAAAGACAGCTTCTGTAAAGCATAATGCTGGCAGAGACAACCCACCTTAAGTTGCCTCCCTTCACGCGCTCTTCCTCTCGCGTGTAACTCACTCCACTTAAAACGGATTGCCCATAATTTTGGTTATTAATCTCGTCGTCTTAAATTACGGAATTAAAAATGGATTCCACCTCACTTTTCTGTTTTTGTTGTTGTTACAATGGTTTTAATTTGAAACATAATACAGATTATAAACGCATTAACGAAGTATATAATTATAATCGTGGGTGGTCAATGGTGCACTTAGTTTTCTGATATAATAGTATAAGTCGACATCTGAGAGTAGAGTCCGGAGACAAGAGAGGCAACTAGGGGGGCACAATTTTTGGCTTAACATATTAATGAATTGAGATTAAAAAAAAGTTTCTTTCGTTTGATAATTTAATAAAATATGGTTGTTTTATGTTTTCTTGCTTCTTATCTACAAAATATTCCAAAGAGAAAAAAGAGAAAGAAGAAGAAGCGAAGGAAGATCTGTTCCCGCTCTTTTGACTTAACGGTGCTGTCCTTTTCGGCAGGTAAAACCTGGGTCCCACCACCATTTCACTTCTTTATCTTTTTTTATTGTTTTTTCTCTATCCGTAAATCAATATATATATTGGCGGGAAAATTATATATTAATTTCCAATCTAGTTTATACAACCGTTTCGTGTCCGTCGTTATATCACGGCGAGACCAGAGAGACCAATTGGAAGTAGCAGCCGTTAAGTCTAACTAACGGAAGAGGAGGGAGAGAGACGGATGACTGATTAAAAAATCTGCCGTATCTGCTGAAAATGCCACGTCAGCTAGATTCAAATTTCCTTGAGTGATCACGAGATTTCTATGACCTTTTTAAAAATTATAAATTAAAAAAAACCCTACAATAGATAGGGGTGGAGGTCTTCGATGGTTACCAGAAAAAACCGAACAGTCGCCGAATCTTTGGTTTAACCCTTGGTACTTCGTAATGCATCGGTTATCGTAATTTAATTTGCAATTAGTTAACGTGTTTTTTACTACTTACTAAATATTCGTATCATAAGTAATTAAAAGGAGCGTTAAGTATTCAGCAGTAAATGTAATAATTATATGTAATCAAGAGGAAAAAAATGCGAGAGGGCAAAAAGTGATGAGAAGGATTTGCATGAGGAAAAGAGAAGAAGGCGTGATTATGAAGTGTTCGATGCTTTTAATTAGCCCACACAATACTCTTATTTTTTTATTAAGTAGATTCAATAAAGACTGGGATTTTGTTTAGGGGTGATTAAAAGACCATGAAGCTGTCAATGACAACTTGTTTGGGATTAAGTGGGTTCCACCTGTATTTCTCATGCGGCCCATACACATTCCAATATTTAATATCTTAATACCATATAATAAACATATACAAATTATTTTCTGATGGACAAAAGACTTTACCCAAAAAAATATTTACTGGTGAATCATAGCGGTAAAAATCAGAAATAGCAAAAGTATGAAGCAATTCGATTTGTAACAGTTGAAGCAATACGTATGATCAGAATGAGTAATAAAAATTCAACAAATAATTTATTTTGAAATACATAATTTCCAAGGCAAAATAATAATATGTTTTTTTTCCAAGGCAAAAAAATTAAGAAAGACCAAGGGACATAGTTTTGATTTTCGTCCATCACGCATTAATTACGGATAATTAAAAATCATTTTGAAAAATAAAAGCAGAAGAGATATTAAAGTGCTTTTGAGCTGTCTCATAGAAACCCTGAAACCTTAATAAAAGCAACCATGTCTTCAACATTCTCCATCTTCCTCCTCACTTAGCACAACTAAAACACTATCTCTCTCTCTCTCTCTCTACTCTTCCTCCTCACTTAGTCACAACTAAAACAACTATCTCTCTCTCTCTCTCTCTCTCTCTCTCTCTCTCTCTCGCTCTCTCTATCTTCTCTCTGCTCTTCTCTCTGCTCTTCTGCTCTTCGTCACCGTTTTCTTCTATATGTCTCGACTCCCTCTTCCTTTTCTCTCCGTTAACCTTCCTATCATGGAGAAAACACCAGCTTCCGAGTTAACCCCAACTCGACTAGGTTTCCCCAACGAGTTCCCTTACGAGTTCGACTCCCCAGCTTTCTCCCCTGGTTTTACCTCTCCCGGTGACTCCACCGAGACGGAAGACGAGAGCAGCGACGACGAAGAGGACTTCCTCGCTGGGTTGACTCGCCGACTCGCTCCCTCGACTCAGCGCCTCCCTCCATTCTCCTTTAACACTAAAGCTGAGGTAAGAACGCCACAAATCTCGTCTCTTTTATGAAAATCCATAAACCCGTTAACTGATTTAACCTGTTGTCTTGTGTTGCAGGAGAAACGTCAGCTTGCAGCTACTTCGCCACAGTCAACACTGAGCGGACTCGGCAGCTTTTCAAACTCCGGAAGTGGAAGCCCGATTCTTCCACTGTCGCAGGCTCATACGACGTCGTTTCATAGAGACAATGCCTGGGATGTGATATCTGCTGCAGCTGGAGAAGTAGCTAGGCTCAAACTTGGAAGCTACGAGCCTCACCTTACCCGACAAAACGCTAACCCCAGTCCCGTTCTCCGCCGCCAAAACGCTGCGTATCAAACCGACCACTATCTCCAACAGCAGCTTCTCCTTGACCAAATGTGGCTCTGTTCTCAGTCAAGAATCAAGTCCTCCGAGAATCATTTTCCGAAAAGAGTAGTGAACGAAGAAATCGCATTTCAGAACCTGGGACACATAAGGCACAATGCTTTAGCCAACGCCACGTGGATGCCTCAAAACACCGTTGCTCCCCTGAAACGTCCTTCTGCCGGCACCGGAGTTTTCCTTCCCCGGCGATACCCATCAACTCCTTCCGAGCCCATCAAAAAATCAGGTAAGAGTTAAAAGTAATATTCTTTCAAGATTTTGCTATTAAATCTGAAGTCACTATTTGTATTCTAATTATTTTTCTTTTATCTCTGTGCCAGTCAACACAACAGCTATGTTGCAATCTAAAGTCAGTCGTCCTCAGAAAAATCTCAACTTTGATGAGTTCACCAATGCTGGTTTAAGGCGTAGCCAGATCGATTACGGTAATGATTCAAACTACAAACCCCTTAAGTGATTAAAGAAGAGAGCTTTGAGTTATTCAAAATTTGTTTTGAAATATTTTGAGCAGAGTGCATGTTAGCGAGAAGTACACTGCTTGCTCGTCAGGGAAACTTCAGAGCAGTTGGTTGTCTGAATCAAGAAAGACGTCTTCCTCAGGATTGGATGTACTGAAACTGTTGTTTTGTCTCATGAAGTTTGAAAAATCATAAGGAGCGTAGTTAGAAGTGGTTTTTGTGGTTTTAGGTTATAAATTGAGATTGTTATGTTATGGTTACTAGTAATAAGGATATGATAATGCGAATAAAAACTAGGGGACATTAAAAGTTTTATTATATTATTATATGTATTTTTTTAGTCACTAAGACAAAGCTCTCTGTAATTTTTTTGTTGACCTTGGGAGGGTTTAAGGGAGTCGAGTGGAGTGGGGTACTATTATTTGTCATTTTAAATCGACATTGGAAGTTTCAAAATTTGTTGTGTTTAGGGGATTTTTGTTGTATTATTAATTTTATGTTTTTTTCTCCTATTTTTGGAGGATCTAATGGGGTTGTAATAAAAACATCGGAATTATGTTTGTTTGTTTAATAACTATTTCAGAAGCAAGATTTGTCATTTGCTATAATAGCAAATTAAAAATGAAAAGTTTCTTCCCTTGTACTTCTCATTTGTTATTAATTATTAAGTGGTTTGATTTTTGTACTTTCCAAGATGTGGCTGACCAGATTTCTCATTCTAATTGTTTAAAAATTCAAAAATGGGAAAATGAAACTTTGGCTGCAATTTCAATGAACTACTTACTGTGTGTACTTCGATAATTGGGAGCAGCAAATCAAATAAAATTGGTAGATAAGTAATTTTTTCGAAAAAGTAAAAATTAAAGAAGCATGATGAGATGGAAACATGGAAAAAGCAAAAAGAAAGAGGAAAAGAAGATCTGGTAAGAAAAGAAAAAAAGAAGGTTGCGTAGGCGTGAAGCAGTGGGCAAATATGCACAGACTTTGAAATATAGAACACACCTTTTTATTTTTCCTCTCTGTAAATCTAAATCTCATATATTATCTGCTGTATCTGTGTGGGATATGTTATAGTTTGTATGTCCTCTAATTTTACATAAATTCTCCTATATTCTTATTTGATATTTACTTTAAACTTTACAGTTGGACCTACATCTATTATTGTATATGTTTCAGTTTTAAAAATCAAAATTTACCGGATTTATTAGTAGTTCGAAAATATGTTAAAAATAATTGAGAAACTTAGGAAATATGATGTTGCGATATATGAATGGATCGACTTTAAGTTCAAATAATCGATCATGTTATCAAGAAGAAAAAAATGTAACAGCTTTTGTAATATGTCCCAATTATATAAGTATGTTAGATTCCATCTCATCTCATTTCTAATACTGGAAATGATTTTGTATTATTCTTTAATGAACACTTTTACAACACTAGAGAGACTTATCAACACATGATAAATACATGGGTTTAGACTATTGTTTTGGTTTTATATTTTCTATTTTTGGCTAATTTTTGGGTTTGGTTTTGTTTCAAATTTAGAAATGGAAATTTGTTATTAATAATTTATAATTATTGAGAGCGATAATTGTTGCACACATTCCGCAATTCCGCATAAAGACAAGAGCAACCACACTTGTTCAAACACAGAACCATAATGCTTTATGTGCTATACGGAGTTTCAACTCTCTTAAAGATGGAGTCGAGAAAGAAACAAAAGAAGCGAAGCCACAAAAATCTAAAGACAAAAGAGTGAAAACATGTGTTTGGTTTCGGAGATGTGAATCCACGCAGCTTTCTCATTTGACTTGGTCAAACTTCGAATTTAATGTTAAATATTTCAATTTACTATGTTCGATTTTTCTATTGTTTTTGTTTTTTCTATATTGTTATACGTGAGATACTTTTACTTTTCAAATAATGATGTTACAATACTTGCATTAACCGTATTATTAAGTTATTGTTCATTAGGATATTGTATATTCAATTGGATCCGAATGATAGTTTTTATTTTTAGTGCAGGATATTATATTATAGTTAACTTTTCATGCAAAATCATTCTCAAAAAAAAATTGTAAGCACGCATGTATTACAGCAAAATTGGGGATGTATGATTAGGAGTGCCTATTTAGACCTAACCGAATTATTCAAATCAAAATCATTGTAGAAAGTAGAAACTTATCGGTTCTATATGTATTGAGCATACCAAATCCAAACTCTGCTGAAAAAAATTGAACTATACTGAAATTTATATTTATGATAAACAAAAATTATACTGAAATAGATATCAATAATGTTGTGTAATTGTGCTATCACAATACTAATTATAATTTATAATTCATAATTTTATTTGTATATTCAGTTTTAACAAATATACAAATAATGAAACCTTAAATTTCCTTAAACCTAAGACTAAACAAACAAATCAATATTAAATTCTTTATTTGAATTAATTTCATCTCTAGCTAATTGGGTTGCCATTTTTTTGAACCAAACAAAAAACTAAAGTATAGTAGTGAAAATAGCCACTCCTATGAGTCTATGACAGTGGAAGCTTATAATTATGTTTTGGTAGGTCATATCATTGTTGATAATATTATTATTATTCAGCCAATTATGTCTCTCAGAGGACGACAAGGCGTCCATAAATATGGCAGCAGTGTGAGTAAAGCAAAAGCCATAATCAATCTCCGTTATCTCATTCATCGGGTAATTTGTATATTCTTTTCTACGCAATTGGATAATGTTTTTAATATTGGATGGGCTAAATTAAGCTGTAAAAAATATAAATAATTACAAAAGGAGAACTGTTCTTGCAAAATCCAAAATTTTAAGGAAAACAAATTAATTATAGAATTTTTTTAACAAAAAGAAGTATGTTGTAGACTTGGTTACCACTTTGAAAAAAGAAACAAGTTGTAGACTTGTTTCGAGATGCGAACTAAAGAAACTTATAATTATATACAACACATGTTTCCTTAGTAGTTAACTCAACTAATAACTGTCAATATTGTGTACAAAAAAATATTGTGAGTGATCGTTTAAAAGACTTTATGTTTAAAGATAGCTAGGCCTTTTACCGATAACTGATTGCTAGACTAATATATTCATGGAGTTTAGATACAAGTATAATTTATACAAACCTATAAGTTCGGAGGACGAGTTATAAATCCTGAGGGCCTTCTTTTTTTGGGCTTTCGAAGGCCCAAGCCCGCCTTATATGGTTTCGACCTATTTTGACTGATATAAATCTCAAGAAGTCAAAAAACCGCAGAGAAATCAGTAGTAAAATGCTTCAATATACTATGATCTGATCATCAGAGAAATATTGAATGAATGTTTTGTCTCAAAAATTAGCTGAAAGCCCTTAAATCTTGCCTCACCATCTGACTTGATATACCATTGTTCACTATTCCAGTAAATTTAGCTCGAGCTCGAGCATGTTCAAGATGAAAATGATTATCAGCCTTCAAACTCTGTTCCACTTCCCTGAAATAGCTCTTGTTAACTCCACTCCTTATCCAAGCAATATTGTTCAGATCGGTTGCTATGGAAACCAATTCCTGGTCTAAAGCTGCAGAAGAAGGTTCCTCATAATCCACAAACTCTGGCCCCAGCACCGAGTTGCACGATGATGACGGTGCTTTGTCTGGATGGATGCAGCAACCGTGTCCACATTTTGAAGGGATGTTAGGTTCGTAACAAAGAGACTGAAGAAATTTACCAGCCAACGAGTCGGGTCTCGATGCTTTAACCAAAGGTCCCTCACACGGAGCCATATGGTGGTTCATGTATCCAGGCTTAAAGACACTGAAAGCACCAATTCGAGCCACAGGGCGATGAACACCAAGTTTACAATTTTGTTCCCGAGGCTTGTTTGCTTGATCATCCACTTTATCATCAGCTAATATAAGATGGTTAGAAGAATTGGTTTCTTCTCGATTCAAATATTCTTTGGGGGATGCATTCGGTATCTTTCTGACGACCATTGTTTCCTTGATGCAAGGAGTTACTGTATTAGACACCAACTGATGATTCTTCCAGAGATCTGCCTGTTTGCGCTTAAGCGCTGAGTTCCAGTGGTTCTTGATGGCATTATCTGTTCTCCCACGTAAGAGTTTTGCAATCACAGACCATTTGTTTCCATGAATCGCATGTGCAGACATTATCAAATGCTCCTCCTCATCTGCATTTTAAGTCAGTTTCACACAACATTAAACAAAATGTGAAACACATAAATCAGATAGAAAAAACAAATGCGTATATCTCTAGAGAATCACAACAATAAACAGTTTGATCCAAGAGAATGGTAAAGCCTAAACCATTTCTATCTACAAAAGACTCTGATTCTGAAAAAAAAGTTCTTATCCATCCAGCACACGAGCACTAAAGAGACCATCTACAAATGAGAATGTAACTGCAAATGATCACTCACTGTTCGATATCTTTCCCCTAAATGGTAACAAACATGTTTTGAATGAAATGTTAGTTTAGCTCTAATTTCACCTCCTTTCAATCATTTATAGGACAGCAGATTCATAGTTGTAAATCTGATCATATTTCTTCAGTCTTTCAGAATAAAGCTAAAACGTCCACCTTTACTCATTCGTACTACTGAGAAATTCATATGAACGACAAGTCGACAAAGATTCTGAATCAATAATAGCCCAAAGAAACATACTTAGCTCCATAAGTCACAAAAACACAGGAAAATTCATCAAACAAGTAAGAAATCTCAGAGAAATCAGAAAACACCAAAAAACAGGAATATTCCATCAAAAGAGGATCTGAGAGCAGTGTGATTAAGCCTTGAGGTTATTTACCAGTGAAAGGTTTCCGTTTGAGACAAGGATCGAGCTGATTGCACCACCTTAACCGGCACGATTTCCCAGACCGGCCTGGGATTCCACGGGAGATCATAGTCCAGTTTCTCGGCCCTAGCTTGTTCACAAGCCTCGTCAGAACAGCATCTTGCTCCGGCGACCATGGTCCCTTGGCTTTGCTGCTTCCACCGTCGCCGCCGTTCGCTAACTCGGCGAGCTCTGCGTCAACTGCAGTATTTATCGCATCCTCCAATTCATCAAAAGCCGTAGACGGATTCGCCGGCAGCATCAGCCCATCGATTTCACCGGTCATCGGAAGCTAAACTAATCTTTTTTTGTTATTGTTAACAAAAAGAAATTTGGAATTTCAATTAA
This sequence comes from Schrenkiella parvula, assembly GCA_000218505.1. NCBI lineage: Eukaryota > Viridiplantae > Streptophyta > Magnoliopsida > Brassicales > Brassicaceae > Schrenkiella > Schrenkiella parvula. Next base: position 8,883,224 of record CM001190.1, on the reverse strand, counting down.
AAAAAAATGTGAATGGGTTAACTTTTCGTCTCTCTCGGGAGAAAGGTCTGTTGTACCGGCCAGCCTAACTGCAAAGTTAAGTGGGACTCTTTTGGGGAGGAAATTACTACTTTACCCTTTTCACTACTACACCGTTTCGGTTATGAGACTAATCAATATGAGTGAGTGTAACTGACCTTTTTCATCTTCATAATTAATTTTTACAATTTTGTTTTTCATTTCACAAAACATTTTTCAGATGAAGTTACAACTTCAAAGAAAAAATATTTTCTTAAGCAGTCAGGTTCATCGTCTAGTTAGACAGATCATATATTAAATATTATACAGAAACAAAATGTTTTTTGGAGAAAAAAATGATGATAATTTTTGGAGTTGCTCGTTGTGGAGGTATTTGCGTGGTACTTGCAAGAATAATTAGAAGCATGGCAGGCGCCAAACAAAGCATAATTTATATCGTTAAACATGCCATCCTTAAACTTAATCACCTTTTTAATCATGCGGTTAATTAATAAGTTTGTGTGTGTGTGTGTGTGTGTGTGATAGTAATATATTATTGCATGATAAATGAGGCCAAGTCAGTTGCAGCAACTTTGAACATTAAACCATATAAATAAAACAAAAGACTTCAAAGTTATTAATTAGAGGGTGCCCTACAAAGAGGCTGATCACATGATTAATTATGATTAATTCAGAATCGTTCTTTGATAAGTTGGTACAAGCATTCATGATCTATGTTTACTTTTAGATAGTCTTAGGCGACTTTTGTTGAGGATTACAAATAAACTATTTACAATATAAATAAATAGAGATAAATTCTCTAAATTAGCATCCTATAAGGTTTAGTTTAAACGTAACACAATTAATATAAATAATAATACAAATTTAATATGAAAATGACTAAATCTAAACTCTAAGTAGAAAAGGAGAACCAAAACATATGTATATATATATATATTGTAATTCATTAAAGATAAACCAGTATTTTGACATAGTGATTTATGTTATTTTGTAATTATAAGCTTTGTGGGCTGAGTTTGGAATTAAAAAACTAATCGTTTGTTTAATTCTCATAAATAAATAGGCTCAGCTAATCCCTTTTCAATAATTAAATATAAGTGGTAACTTTTTTGTGTATTTAAAATGTATTCAAAGTGAGTAATTTACAACACTCCTGTAAAAAAACCTTCAAAGACAAATTCTCAAACCACGAAACCAGACTTGGTTGGATTAATATACATTTGATAGATAAGATAGGAAAAGAGAATTAAAGAGCTTTGATCTTTTAGTTAACAAGTAGAATTCAGAGAGACAAAAGACCATCAGTATAGTGACAAAAATGTAACTCTTCGATTAGTTCCCCAAAGTCAACGACTTCATTCTTGCTTCTGTAATATATTTTTATCCGACTTGGGAACAGAACCTGAAAAAGCACAAAATCAGATTGTATTTCATGGATTCTGATCGGAAACGATGGATAGTAACGGATCAACGTTTCTTTGAGCCCAATACTGTGAGTTTTAACCCAAGCACATCCTTTTGAGTCATTCATCATCCAAATCTCCATGTTTGGTATACGTGAACTGTAGTTTATTACAAAGAGATTCTCTCTGATGCCACATAAGCTAAATTCATGATTTGGATTATCTTCAAAACATGGTGGTGGAGACAGAACAGAGAACTTCTCTTGTTCTAGAGAAAAAGATACGATCGTTGTTGGAACATCTTTTGTTGTCCAATAAAGAAATCCATTAGCGTGAACTGGAGGGTAGGGTTGTAGCAGGTAAGGACATTCTTGTTCTTGTGTCTTCCATGGAGATATCTCGAGATGATGTTTGTAGTTTCCCCCCTTGATGGTAAGGGTGAGTATCTCGAATTTGCATATTGGGTGATAAGGAAGGAAAAATTTGATGATTTTGTATTGTAGTTTCGAGGAGACGAAGCCGAAGGAGATAACATTAGGTGAAGAGGAATAAAAAGAGGATGATTTGGGCATCTCTAGGGTTTTATGGTTAATTGGGTCAAAGAGAAAGTGTTCCTTGTCGGATACGAAACAGAGAAGCTGATGGTTAGAAGAGAAAACTCTGACTCTGTCTCCAAGAAAGCATTTTGTGATTGGTTGTTGTGTTTGCTCATGGTTGGGTTTGGTGAAAAGGAAGAGTTTGAGCTCTACAGTGAGGGATGATCGGAGAGCGGTGAAGACGGTGAGGATGGAGAAGGAGTTTAGGGCAAAGCGGTGGTGGAGATGGAGGAGATAAGGTTCGGAGATTAGAGAGTTGAATTGCTTTGAAACTAATCGAAGTTTTGGTAATGTTTTGCCCGGAAGAAGAGAGAGGATTTTGAGAATCACTTCCGAAGGCAGATAAGAAGATAACATATTTGGAAAGTAACAGAGAACATTGAAGAGGCATGTATGTGTGTATGTATAACTTCCGGAGGCATACGTATGCCAAGACGTCAAGATTAGGGATACGAGTAAGTAAGAAGTCAAACATTAGTTAACGTTATAAACCCACCGGGCCTGGTGTTTCTGATTTTACTCTGGACTCATCCTTTCACTGAATTAAAATAAGTTTTACTATCACTAGATTAGAGCAACTATCACTCTTTTAACTTTTTTTTCTTTCTTTCTATGACTCTTTTAGAAACGTTGAAGTTTGAACTTGTAAAAGGCAAATTTTCGAAGTACTTACAAATTTCAGTATCTTCATGGGCTTAGCTTGAAAAGCCCATTAGTGCTACGCTTAGTTGGGCAACCTTCAAGCCCATGAATGTTAAACGTAGATAACGTGCAATTCTCCCTCCTGGTTTATGTTAACCAAATTGCAAATAAAATCAATCAATGACTCTTCTTCTTATGCATTTTTTCACATTACGATATTACAGTATTTGAGATGACAAAAAATTGCATCTTGACATCTTATATATTTATTATTCTTCTCATGAAAATTTTATTAGTCTAGTCAATTCAGTAACCAAAATCTACATTCCTACCGAAAATAAAGAAGATGGTCCAAAAGATGTTTTCGGTTTACTCTTTATTATAAAAGCAATTCAAAGTTTGCTTATAGGAATCAAAAAATATCTGGACTTTGTTATGAAGTGACCTTGAAATTATTTGCGTCCACAACACTAAGACTTCTTTATGGTCCATTATTAAGGCACTATAGAGCTTATAGGATATAACGATATATACTTATTCCTAACTATATTTTGATAGTTACTTATTATATAACATAGGGACGATATAGTGGATTGTTTTGTTTTCATGCCAGTTAACTTTAATATCTAAAACGTGTAACTCAAGCAACTACACGAGTGTATCATATAATGTAAACTAGCTGAATCGTTATATTTAACATTTCAAAATGTAGGAACACAGGCTTTTTTAACCTTGAAAGAATAACTGATGACTCTTAACATTAAGGAAACAAACTGATAACTTTTAAAAAAAACATAACTCACTTTAAAATTGTCATGAAATTAAAATACAAAATATTCATCTAAAACCCCACAGAGAAAAAAAAACCCGTTAGCTAAAAGGAAATGTCACTAATAAAAGTTATTGATATCCACCATCCAAATAATTATTTTTTAATTTGTTCTATTTTCTGCAAATAATTTGGCTTTGTGTCATGGTCAGTGATTGGGCATTTGATTTACGTAAGCCAACTCGCTTAGATCTATTGCCACGTACTGATTGATTCAAACTCCATAAAATTTACGAAAATGATAACTAATAATAAAACAATATATAATATATTGTTTGCAATAGATAAATTCAAGTGATAAAAAAAGATAAATAAATTCAAATGCTTGCATAAATATTTGATTAAACAACCACATTATATATTTAAGGTTAATTTCCATTTTACAAGGGAGATTAAGAGGATAAATTATTGCGCTTTACGTTTGTTTGTTCTCAACATTTTTCTTTTCTATCTATTTTTTTCACAAATTTTATTTATTTTTCTATTATTTCCTTCTTCTTTTTGTTCGGGTATTTTTCTCTTTTTCCGTTTTGTTCTCATCTCACTTTACCAGACAGCATCTTAGAATAACAACCATTTATAAAATCAAATTTTTTTATTTAATATAACTTCTTCTTTAATCAATGATGCGAAAGTATCACTGAAGGTTATGTGAAATCAGAAATACAGTTTTATCAGAACAACAAATAATGACAAAAAGTATGGTAATACTTTTTTTTAACAATATTATTTATGGAGTCCTTGTATAGTTGGGGAACTCATAAAATCTGAGTTGGAACTTCCAAATGGCTTAAGATTTGTGGGAAGTTGTGCCATTAACTTGAGCCAATAGATAGAATGTAACTTGCATGGCCCCAGTCAACTTGCTCTCGAGAATATGTGTGTATTAAATTGGTAAAAATAAAATGTTTTAAAGTTCTGAATTTTCAAGAGTCAATAGACTGCTTTAACTAGACACTAAAGACGCAAATGGGAAAGATGTTTATTTTGATATTGAAAATTTCTTTAACAAAAGAAAAAATTTCTTTAACAAAAGAAAAAATTTCTTTAAAAACAATTGATATAATTTTTTTTAGAGATAAATGCTTTATTGTTGAGGGTAACATTCAATATATAATCAACAATCGAGAAAGCTGAATGCTCAAACTGATTTATAAGATTCTTTTTATTTTAAAAACAGTAGTTATGTTTTATGGAATCATGATTCATAATTCTTAATTCTTATTATATGAACGGTTGATCTTAGATACATAACTTCTTTTCAACAAACACTAAAATAAATATTGCCAATTGTAAGTTTTAAATTACTTTTCTTTTCCTATACTAATCAGTATTTGTAGTCCAGGTGATTAGTCTAACCTTTATTTAAACTATAAAACAAATCACTATCAATATTTTTATAGTTTACCTAACGTGTTTCTTTCTCCATGCCAAATTAATACAAATAATTTAAGGAAAACCATACAAAAATTCAATTACATACATCTGAATCTAAATTCAATTCGTGTATTGCGAGTTATAGGAAAGTAGCTTTAATATCAAGTTATCAATATCCAGAAATTTAATATATTATAAATCTGTTAACAGAACATTTAATAGTTTTTTTGTTCTCACTAAGAAGACCCATAGACATTTTCATTTAATATTTGTCAGGAAAGTATTTCTTGAAAGGATGAATATCATTAGATTCACTTTATAAAATAAAAATAGCAAGCAATTAGCAAAGCATGGCAAGAAAATAAATATAAATTCAGCTGACAGAAGAAAAAACAAAAGAAAGAGGAAAATAAATAAGTAAAAAAAGAACCTCAAATAATTGGAAAGACATTGGTTAGACCGAAATATTTTTTTTTAAAAGATACTTTTATTTACAATTTTGGCCAATTCTATAGGATCTCTCATGACAAAAAAAAAAAAAAATTACAGACAAGAGAGAGCTGATGAGACCTCAAAAGCTCATCAGACCCACTAAATTTTTTATAATCTATGTCGTAATTAACAAACAAAAATAAAAAGTTTTCAGCTTTTGTTCATCGATTCGATTTCTAATCTCCCTTCTTTGACTGAATTAGATTTTCTTTTTTTTCAGTTTCGAATCGAGCTGGATTCTTGGATTCTAAATCAAACTTTTTTTTTCCTTCTCGTTTTTAGCGGAACGAATAAAAGACAGTGAAGGGGAAGAAAATTCGCTAAAAAAAAGCTGATTCTATATAAATCAGAAAAGCTGGCTTTCTCAAAATATCTTCATGTGGTCGAGGAAGGAGGAGGAGAAGAAGAAAGGGAAAGGCTCTTAGCTGCAGAGACACAAGAGCCTTTTGTCGAAGAAACCATGAACGCCACCGAAGCTAAGAATCGCAAAGTTAATGTCGATGTTGATGTCGAAATCCCTGACACTGCTCATCAAATTAGCAGCGGTCTGTAAATTTCGTTTTCCCCTCTTTATGTTTGGTTATTTCGATTTTACTGGTTCCAATTGTTGTTGTCTTTTAAATATTCGTTTTTTTTCATAAATTAACGGTTTTTCTGGGGATTGATGCCCAATTTCAATACTTTTGTTTTTTTTTAAACATTTTTTAACAGGAAGAGTAACCTAAGAATCCCATTTGCTTCTTCTGTATTTTTGAATTTTGAGATATCAAACGGAATCGTTTAGGAGCTAAAATGGTTTCCTTGTAACAATGTGGCCTTTGATAACTCTGATAACTTAAAAATCTTGCATTTGATATGATTCTGAGTTCTGACAATGGCCATTTCAGCATTTCTTCAAAATGTTGCCTTTGATGATTTTACCGATGACACTTTCTTCAAAATGTTATCTTTGCTGGTTCTGACGTTCACAATTTCTTCAAAATGTTGTCTTTTGATGACTTTAATAATGACACTTTCTTCAAAAAGTTAGTTATCTTTCATGGTTCTGACGATGACATTTTCTTCAAAATATTGGCTTTGATGATTTTAAACAATGACACTCTCTTCCAAAAGTTATCTACGATTTTCTTCAAAATGTTGTCTTCGATTATTCAGAAAATGTTATAGTTCAAGTTTCTGATGTGTTCTGTCTCTCTGTCTCAAAAACGTTTTACAAACCATATGTTCGGAAGTTTGCTTTGCCAAACTCTGTTTTTTTGTGGTCTTAGAATTAATAATCTGATATCACATTTTGGGGAAAAGCTAAGTATGTTCTTGTGGAACGTACAGATTCATGGTTTCAGGTGGCGTTCGTTCTGACGACTGGTATAAACAGCGGATATGTGTTGGGATATTCGGGAACAGTAATGGTTCCTTTAGGTTGGATTGGTGGTGTTGTTGGTCTTATTATTGCTACTGCAATCTCTCTCTATGCAAATACTCTCGTAGCCAAGCTTCATGAGTTTGGTGGCAAGAGACACATTCGCTACAGAGACCTTGCTGGATTCATTTACGGTAAAAGCACCAAACCAGCTGTCTTGATTTGCTTTCTTTTTCACTTCTCTGTTGTTTCAGTCATTGAATTGATTGATCTCTTTTTTTTTGTCAGGTAGAAAGGCTTATCACCTTACATGGGGATTGCAGTATGTTAATCTTTTCATGATTAATTGTGGATTCATCATTCTAGCTGGTTCTGCCTTGAAGGTAGTAATCATCTTCTCTCTTGATTCTTGATTTCCTGAGCCGAGTTAGTTATTTTGGGGTGTGTTCTGTTTCTGCAGGCTGTTTATGTGCTCTTCAGGGATGACCATACCATTAAATTACCTCATTGTATAGCCATTGCGGGTCTGATTTGTGCAGTCTTCGCAATTGGAATTCCTCATTTATCGGCTCTTGGGATCTGGCTTGCAGTTTCGACCATTCTCAGCCTCATCTATATCGTTGTAGCAATCGTGCTATCAGTTAGAGATGGTATAACTTAAATGATCATCAAGGCTTTAGCTATACTAATGGATTTTATAGCTAGTTAGCTACTGATAAATCTAATTCTTGGCTCTTATTTTGGTTGCTTGTAGGAGTAAAAGCACCTGCAAGAGATTACGAGATACAAGGATCATCATTGAACAAACTTTTTACCATCACAGGAGCAGCGGCAAATCTGGTTTTCGCATTCAACACAGGGATGCTTCCAGAAATTCAGGTGAGGATTTCTTCTTGAGATTTCAGCTTCATGTTTGCTTGAGTTTGCTTATGTTTAGTGTTCAGTTGCATACATGATCTTTCTTATTGACGCTGATTTCTCTGCAATGATAGGCAACAGTGAGACAACCGGTTGTGAAAAACATGATGAAGGCTCTATACTTTCAGTTCACAGCCGGTGTTTTGCCAATGTACGCTGTTACATTCATCGGATATTGGGCTTACGGATCCTCAACCTCAACTTATCTGCTAAACAGCGTTAATGGCCCACTCTGGGTCAAAGCTCTTGCTAACATCTCTGCTATCCTTCAGTCTGTTATCTCTTTGCACGTAAGCTTCCTAGCGCCGAGTCTATACAGTACTTCTTCACGTATGCTGTCCACCAAACTCTTTAAAACGTACAAGTCTTACTCAACTCTTTGTTGTAGATCTTTGCGAGCCCAACATATGAGTACATGGACACAAGGTTTGGGATCAAAGGGAACCCATTGGCTTTAAAGAACTTACTATTCAGGATCATGGCGAGAGGCGGGTACATCGCGGTTAGCACGCTTATCTCGGCACTCTTGCCGTTCCTTGGGGACTTCATGAGTCTCACTGGTGCAGTGAGCACATTCCCTCTTACATTCATCCTAGCCAACCACATGTACTATAAGGCTAAGAACAATAAGCTCAAGACTATGCAAAAGCTATGGCATTGGCTTAACGTTGTCTTCTTCAGTTTGATGTCTGTTGCTGCAGCCATTGCAGCTGTCAGGCTCATCGCCGTTGATTCTAAAAACTTCCACGTTTTTGCAGATCTGTAATCCATTATACATATATATATATATAGTCATTGTATTTATTGTTCTTAGGCAAGGCTTCTTTCTCCTACCGTAAGGTTGTATGCTCTTTTTTGTTTTGTTTTAACCACTAGAGCCTAAATAAAACCAAAAAATTATAAAATGTAAAAAAGTATACTATCCACTTCCTTGATATCACTTTACAGGTTTTCTCTCAAAAAATTATTAGAGCCTAAATAAAAAAAGATTAAAAAGTATACAAAGTACTAAAGCTTACCACAAGAAATTATTAGCCAATTAAGAACCACTTTTTCGTATGTAGTGCTCTCGTAGTATCCTTAGATTATTGGATAAATAAGCACCCACTTTATGATGTGATATATTGACCAAAGACCGACCAAATTCAGAAATAATGAAGAAGAAACTAGAAACTGTATGTAATTTGTATTCATGACACATTGATCAACACATGTCTCTACATTATCTTTGAAACGATTTAGTGACTCTAATTGCGCGGTATTCACTTTCTAACTCTTCCTCTTGCCTTGTATCTTCCTTGAAATAGGTTTGATATGAACTTAGTTTCTTGAAGTTCCTTGCAATAGCTTTGACATTCACTTTATTGAAGTTCACGATCAAAACGGGCCAACCGCTAAATCCCATACACTTTAACTGGTCGGTCGTGGAATTCTCACTCGACGGGCAGCTCGTTGGAACCATATGTACGTATTTGTTTAACTCTTAATCATGCATGTGCGAGAGAACGTTATATGTATAACCACTACTACGTTATAAAACGTTATATCAATGAAAAGTAAGATGCATATCATGGAAAAAAAGTGTGTGGCCACTACCTAAATCAAAAGTAGGAAAAGCTGGCTTTCTCAAAGTTTCTTTATGTGGTCGAGGGAGGAGGAGAAGAAAGGAAAAGGCTCTTACCAAAACATTATAAAAGCTAGCTTTCTCAACATTTTTTCATGTGGTTGAAGAACAGGAAGGAGAAGAAAGGCTCTTAGCGATCCAGAGACTACAAGTGCCAGAAATCATGAACGCCACCGGAGCTAAGAATCGTACAAGCGGTGTTAATGTCGGAGAACATTTTGATATTGAGATCCCTGACACTGCTCATCAGATTAGCAGCGGTTTGTAATTTGTTTCTCTTAAAGAGCTTTACTGAATATACGAACATCAATAGTGCTTACTTAACACTACCCTAAGACTAAGAAACTATGCTTTGCCACACTCTGCTTTTTATAATTTGAGATCACATTTTGAGAACTGTTGTTGTATGTTTTGTGGAACGTACAGATTCATGGTTTCAGGTGGCGTTCGTTCTGACAACCGGTATAAACAACGCGTATGTGTTGGGATATTCTGGAACAGTAATGGTTCCTTTAGGTTGGATTGGTGGTGTTGTTGGTCTTATTCTCGCTACTGCAATCTCTCTCTATGCAAACATTCTCGTAGCCAAGCTTCATGAGTTTGGTGGCAAGAGACATATTCGCTATAGAGACCTCGCGGGATTCATTTACGGTAAGAGAACCAAACCAGCTCTCTTATATTTGCTCTGTTTCTCCTCTCTGTTGTCACTTTCATTGAAATGGATCTTTTTTTTCTTATTAGGTAGAAAAGCTTATTGCCTTACATGGGGGTTACAATATGTCAATCTTTTCATGATTAATTGTGGATTCATCATACTAGCTGGTTCAGCTTTGAAGGTAGTAACCATATTCTCTCAGATTCTTGATTCCGTGTGAACTAAGTTAGTTATTTTGGAGTGTGTTCTGTTTCTGCAGGCTGTTTATGTGCTTTTTAGAGATGATCATGCCATGAAATTACCTCACTGTATAGCCATCGCGGGTCTGATTTGTGCTGTTTTCGCGATTGGTGTTCCTCACTTATCGGCTCTTGGGATATGGCTTGTAGTTTCGACCATCTTCAGTCTCATCTACATCGTTGTGGCAATCGTGCTATCGATTAAAGATGGTATAACATAAATGATGATAAGGCTTAAGCTTCAACCACACTTATGGATCTTATAGCACCTGATGTATTTTTTGTTTGTGTTACTTTCAGGAGTGAAAACACAGTCAAGAGATTACGAGATACAAGGATCATCATTAAGTAAACTATTTACCATCACAGCTGCTGCTGCGAATCTTGTTTTCGTATTCAACACAGGGATGCTTCCAGAAATTCAGGTCATTTTTTTGAGATTTTAATTTGATAATCTAGGCTTCAATCGTTTGAAACGAGTGAGAAACCTTATTGTTTTTATCTTTTCTAAAATGTGTGTGTGCTTTGTCTGTTCATATGCAAATGCAGACTCATAAATGATCCTTCTTAAATTTTCTGCTCTGGTAGGCGACAGTGAGACAACCGGTTGTGAAAAACATGATGAAGGCTCTATACTTTCAGTTCACAGCCGGTGTTTTGCCCATGTACGCTGTTACATTCATCGGATATTGGGCTTACGGATCTTCAACCTCGACCTATCTGCTAAACAACGTTAATGGCCCACTCTGGATCAAAGCCCTTGCTAACATCTCGGCTTTCTTTCAATCTGTTATCTGTTTGCACGTAAGCTTCCTAGCGCCGAGTCTCTGATCTAATTGGAAATTTCCCATCACCTTTCTTTTTCACTTGGCCTTCACGTACGCTGTCCCAAACTATTTAAAATGTACAAGTCTTGCTCAATTCTTTGTTTGTAGATATTTGCAAGTCCAACATATGAGTACATGGACACAAAGTTTGGGATCAAAGGAAGCACATTGACATTAAAGAACATGATGTTTAGGATCATGGCGAGAGGCGGGTACATTGCGGTTAGCACGCTTCTCTCGGCGCTCTTGCCGTTCCTCGGAGACTTCATGAGCTTCACTGGTGCAGTGAGCACAATCCCTCTTACATTCATTCTTGCCAACCACATGTACTATAAGGCTAAGAATGATAAGCTCAATACTATGCAAAAGCTATGGCATTGGCTTAACGTTGTTTTCTTCAGTTTGATGTCTGTTGCTGCCGCCATTGCAGCTCTCAGACTCATCGAAGTTGACTCCAAAAACTTCCACGTTTTTGCAGATTTGTAATTCGTTGATTATATGCATAGTCATTGAATAAGAGGTGGATAATCAGTATGGAGTTTTGTATCTGCAGTCTCATCGATGAACTATAAGAAGAAATCGATTGGGAGGGGAAATCAATAAAACAAAAATGATAGTTCTTTAATTCTTAAGTATACAAAAAAAGAAAAGAAAATGGATCTTATCTCAAGTATAAAACTTCTAATAGTCATTAACTTAATCATCTCTATTAGAAACGGAATCATATTAGAAAATAATATAAACCCTTAATTTAGTGAGACTGAGAAGTTAAGTAGAAACAGATTTTGTTGTTGTGTAGTTTAGCTAGTGGATTTTTTTTTTATATAAACTTCATCTTCAATAATTTGCTGTTACATTTCAAATTATAAATAATTAGACCGGCCAAAGTGGAACCCCACTGTCTCCTCCACCAAAGCCCAACATCAACAGCAACGAACAAAAAATAAATAAAAAAGAGAGCTTAAAGCTAAAAGCTTTAGATATATCTCTTCATCTTCTTTTTCTTCTTCTTCTTCTTCACCTTGATTTTTTACGATTTTCCTTTTCTTTTCAGCTCCGATTTCAACCTGCATTTCTCTCTTCTCAGTTTTGGGTTTTTTCGTTTTTCTTCTTTTTGATTTCGCATTTTCCGTTGGCGTTGATCAGATCAACAAAAAGAGGTAAAGACTTCGCCTTTTGTTAATTTTACACGATTTCATTCTGTTAAAATTAGCTCTTTTTTTTTGTAATACCATTAGAACAAAAGAAGAAGAAGCGATCTTTTGTTCTGAATTTCTGATTTAATCAACAAATCATCTGATGCAAACGATTATTTATCAATCTACGGATCATTGATTTGTTGGAATATCTTAAACTGATGCAAATAGGTAGGCACTATCAAGTGGGTCAATGTGGAAAGAAAAAAAATGTGTGATGGGATTCTTTTTAAACCTTTTTTTATGTTGTCGTTTTTGAAATGTTATATAGGCTTCTTAAGAGGTTTGAGCTTTAGAGATCTTTTCGACGTAGAGAGGAGGACGAATCGTGAAGAGGCCAAAAAAAAAAGGAAAACGATGTCGTTTACAGGAACTCAGCAGAAATGCAGAACGTGCGTGAAGACAGTGTACCCTATGGAGCTTCTCTCAGCTGATGGAGTGTCATTTCACAAGTCTTGCTTCAAGTGCTCTCACTGCAAAAGCAGGCTTCAAGTGAGTTTTGCTCTTTTGCTTTTCCCCTTTCATCACTCCTCATCAATGAACTTTTTGACCAATTCTTGAATAACGACATATGTCTAACTCGATGTTCTCATCCTAAATTCAAGATTCTAGCTTTACTAGTAGAGCTTGAATGCCCAAATTTCACATAAGAAATTCCTGAGTATAGTTACTAGTTCAATGAAATTTTAAGGGATTCATCAAGAGGTTCTCTAAAGAGAGAGAGAGAGAGAGTTATGATCTTTTTGCTTTCCCTCATAACTATGTATGATCATTTCCTGGATATCGACATTCTGAGTTCAAGATTGACCAATTTTCCATAACCAATCTCTGATTATAGTTATTAGTTCTGCGACAGTTTTTAGGAATCATTTATCATGGAGAGATTAGATTTTTTCCTTAACCGAGATACTTTTATCTGCATTGGTCTGCGTTATATGATCAAATTAAAATGTGTTGATTATTTTGTTTTTTTTTTCAGCTGAGCAATTATTCATCAATGGAAGGTGTGTTATACTGTAAGCCTCATTTTGAGCAACTTTTCAAGGAGAGTGGTAGTTTCAACAAGAACTTTCAGTCACGTATGTAACTATTCTTTTCTTTACCTTTTGATTCAACTCTTACTTGGGATCTCACTTTAGTTTTATCTTCAAACTTTCTTTCCCCTCACAGCTGCAAAGCCATTAACTGACAAGCCAACCCCTGAGCTGGTAAAACGTTTCTTTACAACGGTCCATGTTCTTATTTAGTTACATGACTTGAGATACATGACCCCATTCTCTTCTTGGTTGTTCTCAGACAAGGACACCTAGCCGAGTTGCTGGAATGTTCTCTGGAACACAAGACAAATGCGCTACTTGCAGTAAAACCGTTTATCCTATCGAAAAGGTTTGTATACATTTAAGCTTGATACTACTTTCACTATCGCATGTTCAGTTACCATTGCTTTCCACTTCACCTTTCCGCTTTCTCTGTGATCTTTGTCAAGAAAATCACACTAAAACTTAGTTCGATCATTTGCAATACGTGTTACCTGGACCTGAATTTATATATCATAAGGAACCTTGTGATCTCTTTTAAGACGTCCGTTCTTATATCTTGTTCTGTTTTCTAATAACCGTGTAGGTAACTGTGGAGAGCCAATGTTACCATAAATCTTGCTTCAAGTGTTCACATGGAGGCTGCCCGATTTCTCCATCGAACTATGCAGCGCTCGAGGGAATTTTATACTGCAAACACCATTTTGCTCAGCTTTTCAAGGAGAAAGGAAGTTACAATCACCTCATCAAAACTGCTTCCATTAAACGCTCTGCTGCTGCTGTAGAAGCCGTGCCCGAGTCTTAAACTGGTTTCAGTTTGTTTGTCTTTGCGTCTGTGATGTATTGTTTTTTACCGTTATTCACTTCTTAATGTTCTTGTCTTCCATAGTGAACCAGGCATAAAAAATCTCGGAGGTCTCTTTGAGTTTGTTCTTGCTGTGATTTTCACCTAAGACTTCTTCTCTTGACTTTACTTTCCGGTTCCAGTTCTGGTTTTGGTATTTCCACGCTGGACCGGACGAATAGCCATCTTTCATGCCCGGACCGGTTCTTTATTAAAATTTGAAAGCAGCTTTTTAAGATAATCCAATAAAAAAATTGATATCCATCTAAGAAAACAGAAAACTTAGATTTGAGTTGTACCCTAGAGTCTAAAGATATGAGCTTTGCAACAACAACAAAATTCACTTTTTTTTGTCCTGAAGTGTAAGCATTAAAACTTCTCTCTAGCCAACGAGTCAGCCCAAGTTTGGCTTTTTGAAAATGTCGAACACAAGCTCTGATCTCCGTAGCCGTCTTCTCCGGTGAGTGAGCTATCTCTCTATCTCCCTCTCGTTTATCCTCTGTTTTCGCCCTTTACTGAAGAACCCTAATTTTCTAATCTGTTTCGAGAATTCAGATTATCAGAACCAATAGCAGAGATTCTCAGACGCACACAGTACACACCGCAAGAGAGCAGCAAAGTATCCACCAAAGACGTACTCTTGTCCCTGTTACCAAACACTTCATCTCCTCGCCTATTCAATGAAGAAGACTGCCACATTTCGATCAAGAATCTCGCGCTTGCTTGTGCCCTTCTCTCTTCTTCTCGATCCTCCACTCACGAACTCCTCACATGGATTCCCGAAAGCCTCTCAATCGCAGGGGAATCAACATTTTCCGAGATTTCTCGTGATTATTTCAGTGATTTTCGGGACAATAAAGGTGAGAAGCTCGATCAATTGGTGGTGGATAATGGGAAGATGAGAATGGTGATCGAGTTGTTGCCAATTCTGTTACCGGAGTTGAAAGATACAATCGAAGGGAGCTCAATGAGTAAGAACAGTGATGAAGAGGATGTTTCAGCTGCAATGGCGAGAAAACCAGTTGGTTATGCTGTCCTGGCTGCTCACCAACTCAAGTGGTTTGTGACTCAGGTCTGAATCATAAAAATTGGAAACTATTCTGTTCTATTCTGAAAAAATCTATAACCTTTAAGGTTCCATATAATTTTTGACCTGCTTTTGATGTCTTTTTGCTCAACACAATGTCTTGGTAGGTTGAGAAACCGAATTTGGCGAAATTTTGCAACTTGGTGGTTCCTTGTGCTTTGACAGCACTTGATCATTGGTCTCCAGAAGTCAAAGTAAGTCCTTTAAAATTGCAAGAGTTTAATGGGTTCTGTCTTATTAGTTATAACATGATGCAAGATCTACGTTTTTTCTGGTTAAGCCTCCATCTTCGGAAACTCTAAGCTTCATCTACTCGTCGCTTAAGGCTATAGTGAATTTGATGTTCTCTCGTTGCTTGATGACAGGGACAGGGTATGATAAGCTTTGTGCACCTTGCAAAAAACGTGAGTTCAGGTGATCTTGGTTCGTATGGCGACGTGGTTCTTGATGCGTGTTGCCAGAATATAGCTTCAGATGACGAGATCTGGATACATGTGGTAGAGTTAGCTGTGCTTCTTGTGACTAAACTCCAGCTAAATAATCCCCGTAGCTCATGGTAAATCTTTATTTCTCTTATCAATTGCATAGGCTCAAAAGATGAAGAGATAAGATTTTTTTTTGCTATTAATCCTTCTTATGTGTATAGAGATTTACTTGCATTGCATCCATTTTCATGGCGTCCTTATCTTCTTTACTATCAAACTCAAGTGGGTTCACATAAGTTACACAATATGAAAATGAGGAAATTTATCATTTTCCCTCAGATTCGTCTGACTACAACATCATTCTCAGCTCTTATTTTGCCCATTTCGATTTTTTTTTCATAGGCACGAGAGGATCATGAATGAGATGCTTGGCCATCTAGAACGCCAACCAAGAAATAAGGAGCGACGCATAGCTTGGCTAAGATTCGTTGAGCCACTCTTGAACGCTCTCGGGCTTTTCTTACTTGCTCATTTTCGACGCATCTTGCCTCTTTTTTTCCAGTGGATGCATTCAGATGATGCCGAAACCGTTTTGTTGGTATAATCTTGTTTCACACTTCACATTTTGTAGGAATGTTACATTTCCCTTCTCTTTAATATTTATTCAGATACATGACAATTTTACCACTGCCATTTAGGTTCTTGAGAGACTGGAGACGGTTGTGAAGGTGACATGGATTAGAAACTCACCTGCGGTCCCAAGGTTTAACCATTTAAACACAATAAAGACAAAATTTTCTTCTCTTATCCACTCTTCAACATCAATCGTCTCATGATTTTGGACCTTCAGATTGGTGGAGGAGCTCGTTTCCTTGTACAAAGAGTCATCGATGCGTAAGGAGCGTGATGAAATTAGACCTCTTATCCTCCGTATCTTGAAGCTACTCCGCGAGTATGTTTCTATAGCTTATCAAAAGCACTGCCAAAGGAATCCAAATCTGTTTTTTGGTTTTATTTAAGCTTTCTCTCTCGCAGGTGCAAAAGCCTACAGTTCAAGCCAGCGTGGAGCCAGTATCAGGAGGATCCAAATCTGAGCACGGTTGGGGAATATATATGGACTAACTCTAGTTGACCTGAGAAGCCTCTTTTCCGTCAGAGTTTGAGGAATGGTGACTGGAACAGCAACATAGAGCTTCTTCACTATATTAATAACTTTATCTAGATTTTGCCTGTACGATTGCCCCTAATGACCAAAGACCAGACTAATTCAGGAAATTGGAGAACTAACTAGAATGGTATAGAACTATTATCACAGAATGGTACATGTAATGTGATCAATCTTTACAATATGTGTCTACCTTATCTTTGAACGGTATAGAACTATATCACAGAAATTCTTGAAAATCTATGCAAATTTGAAGTTGAAAAGTAGAGTCCTTGCACATCAAAAGCACCATCATCTCATCTTTCACTGTAACCCAATATATCATTATAGGTTAGACTTGGAAGCTTGAACAGACGCTTGCTTTCCCAATTCCATTGGCCTGTTAACACATCCATATGATTACCAATGACTCCAATTATGCGGTATCCTCTTTCTAACTCTTCCTTCTGTCTTGTATCTTCCCTGCAAATAAGATAATATATAAGTTCTTTATACTCTATGGTTTGTTGCTACTTTGATGTGAACGAAATTAGTATATAACTTTTATTGCAAACCTCATGATCAAATGAGACCAATCGGTGTATCCTCTAGATTTTAACTGCTCGGCCGTGGAATTTCTCTCTGTTCCGGGTCTTCTTGATAACAGAACCATTGAATAGCCTTGTGATCTTAGCTTATAATATAGTCCAAGTGTCAGTTTGCTTCTCTGATGCTTTGCTTCTTCAATGTAACTCTCTTGTTCTAATCTACATATAGAGAAGAAGAAAGATTAACAAATTAACTACTTACTGAGAAAGAAATACTTCAACTGAAAACTTACAGATTGATTTCATCGATATCGATCACAACAATGTCACGGTTATCATTTCTGGGTTTGGTTGCTTGGAAGTAAGAGAGAGCCATTTGGATAGTGAAGTTCAACTCTCTCAAGTAGATTCCTTGTTTGATTCTGTGTAAAGCAACATCTCTGCATAACAATGGTAACTCAATACTGTCATCTTCTTCCAATCTATTGAGCTGCGAGTGCAAAGACAAGATCTTGCAGTAACTCAAACTCTCATCATCAACAAGTCTTTGAACCTGGACGACTCCAGAACTCCTGTTCTCGCAGCTCTGTAACATGGTTGATATAGCTACAAGAAGTGTAAGTATCAAAACTCCGAAGGTTACAAGAGAAGCAACGAAGATTGTAGCTGCTAAAGATGTCATGTAACATCCAGAGTCTATCGAAAATCGACTCCCCATCTCTGCAATAACAACAAATTACAAGAAGATTATAAATACAAAAATCATTGGTTTAGCTCTAGAACCAAAGATTATGAATATGTATATACCTGAATTGCCGTGGCTGGAGAGACCTGAGAATTCTCTTTCCATCTGATGCGCATAAGCCGACATTTCTTTTTATTACCTTGTTTAAACAAAAGACTTTGATGTTCCTTAAAACATCATCGATATATAGTTTTACAAAGAAAAAAAAAGGTTTGGTTTTTTTTATTCTGCTTCTCAAAATATTGCAGATTTGTTCGATCAAGATCTGAAAAAAACAATCTGCCCACTTCGTCACAAGAAAACAAATAGACATACATACACATGCACATGACTTTTGTGTGATCCGATCGACTTTATGTTCTTTACTCGATCAAGTGACCTCGCGTCTTCTCTGTTCTTTTCAAATCTCGTGGAGACATGAAAAAGTAATCTACTAAACTCAAAATGTATCTCATCACGGTTCACGGCTTAATACCATTCTTTATAGGAATTATAAAAATAAAATAAAAAATGGAATAGCTGAATTATCAGCGTACAGATCATCCTTTGGTTAAAAAATGCCTAATCTATCCAGTTATTCAGGTCCACTTCATTTTTTGTTTTTTTTTTGAATCCGGAATAAAAAAATAAACAAAAAGAATAGAGTGAGGTTCAGATTTATAAATTTCTTAACAATGATTTGCTAGAAGACTCATGAAGGAATCATGTCATATATACTTGAACTTTACTTATCGTAATTAGTAATATACTTATTGACGTTTTGGAAACATGATTCTCCTCTCTATTTTATTATTCATAAAGTTTTCTATTTTTATATTTAAAAAAAAATATAATTGATTCCACTATGTATGATTCGCAAATATTAGTAAAAAGGATGAAAAATCATAATTTACAGAATATAGTTCTAAAATTATTGAACCAAAATTTTGTTTTTGCTTGCGTCAACCATAAATAATTTGGTTCAAGTGTTTCCTACTACTTTATTATCTTGCTATTTCATTATTCCAGTATTTATACAATATATTAGTCATCACAAAAGTAAATTTAAACATGAGAGTTATTAAATTTTAATTGTTGGATAATATCATTTAACATGCTAATAAGTTGCTAGATAATCTCCTGAGTAATACACTTGAGAAATGGATGTTTATCAAAAGATTCCTAATATAGAAAACAATGTTTAAGTTTGCTCGCACGTTAAGATCGATGTCACATGTATCATTGCATTTCATTTGATATATATCATAATCATAATTGAGGCTCGTCTTTAGACCAAACTTTTCGTTAGAGGGACTAAATGAGGCGATCCAGTCTACATCATTGATGTCAAATTGCCAATAAAACAAATTTTAAATATATAACTACGAAAATATCTATTGCAAATTAGTCTACACATAATTTGCTAATATGCTCACAAAATGGTAAAACACGTAGCCTTGTACGAATTGTCTTCATTCATAATCCAAAACAAACTGATAACATTCAGTTCTTGTAGTTTTGTAATCTCTGTCTTTTAATATTTTTATATATATCAAAGTATCTCGATGGCTGGGACCATACGATCCATATGTATATACTTGACTCTTATACATATATACGACAACAATACTCAACCGTATGTCGACGATTAATTATCCTTTCGATTTTTTTTTTCTTTCGAAGAATTTGGCTACTCATCACTATGTATTGATGCATGGTCGCTCCTTAACGTACGAGTAGACTTGAAAAAGAAATCTAACAAATTAATGTTTTATAAGATCTTTTTTTAGTTCTATCCTATCCAATAAGTGGATAATATATAGAGCTGATCCGATCTATTTCGTTAAAAAAATATATATAATCAGAAGGACTACTATACAGATTAAACTTAATGTTTATTACAATAACCAAGAAGACAATTTATGGGAGTTTTCATATAAGTTTACCAAATGAGATGATTCGAAAGAGTAATAATACAAACTTGATAATAGAGACTATGTACATAAAACCAATGATGGCTTTAGAGATTTTGGTACGTAATATAGTGAGTTTTGTCATTTATAATTGTTTAAGATAAGCATCTCAATCATGTATATGAATATATTTGTAACGTTTGCATATACGACAACAATTTAAATGTACGTTTCCAAATATTTATTATTCATTTATTCCAAGTTGATTCTTAGAAGAATTTGAAATAGGGTCCATGCGTCACAATAATGCATGTATATGGCCCCTCCTTGACTAAAAATACAAAGCTCCAGTTTTTTTCATGCATTACATATTTTGGGATTGACCTTTTTCGTTGAATAAAAAATAGTTCGTAAATAATCTATATATATAAAAAAATTAGTTCGTCGAAGGAAGCACGTTATTGGGTGTTGTCAAATAAATAAAAAACACGCTATTGGGTATATGTATGGCCCGGCCCTAAGCCCAGTTTGTAGCTTTTTGTAATAATAAGTTGGTTTTTTTTTTCATTTTCACTTTTTTGTTTCTGTCGAAAATAGATCAAATGATCACTCTTTGAGTGTCAGCAACACTTCGTCGTTTCTCTTTCACAGAAGCTCGAGGAGCATCCATGGATGCAATCAAATGTAGCTCCAGTTTCCTCCATCGCACCAAGGTCAACATTCTCTTCTCTAACCAAACGTTTCCTAGAATCCGTGCGCCTAATTTCAAGCGCCTCTTACGGCCAGCTGCGCAGCCACTGTCGCTTTCCGCCAAGGACAGAAGGAACAGCGAAGCTGAAAATGTCGCTGTAGTTGAGAAACCTCCCAAATCAGAGAGATTTCTTGTCTCCGATGGACTTCCTTCCCCATTCGGCGCCACCGTCAGAGACGACGGCGTCAATTTCTCTGTTTACTCTGCAAACTCCGTTTCCGCCACCATCTGCTTGATTTCTCTCTCCGATCTCCGTCAGGTTAGCCTCTCACTCGAGTGTTTGTCTTATTTGACTTAACTGATATTCTTTGTTGAAACCCTTTTCTTTTTTGGGTTTAAACTCACGTTGCAGAACAAAGTGACGGAGGAGATTCAGCTTGATCCATCAACGAATAGAACCGGTCATGTATGGCATGTGTTCTTGAAAGGGAATTTTAAAGATATGTTGTATGGTTACAGATTTGATGGGAAGTTTTCTCCTGAAGAAGGTCACTATTATGACCCCTCCAATATTTTATTGGATCCTTACGCAAAGGTAATTGGAAATTGAAGTTTTCTGAGTAAATAATTTGAACACCTGAACCACAGTCTCATAGATCATCTCTTGGTTTGGCTCTCACATGTTTCCCTTTTGGTTTGGTAAGGCAATTATAAGCAGGGATGAGTTTGGAGTTTTGGAAGCTGATGAAAATTGTTGGCCCCAAATGGCGTGTATGGTGCCAACTCTTGATGAAGAGGTACTTTTTAATGATATATAGATGGTCTTGGTGATCTACTCCTTGTTAAGTGTTTAGGAGGAGCAAAACTATCATGAGTCAGTTTTGATACAAGTTATTCTTTTTTAGTGCGACATCAGTTACTTCTTTAGTAAAATTGAACATATGATGTTGTTGATCTTTTCTGCTATTCAGTTTGATTGGGAGGGGGATATGCATCTGAAGCTTTCACAGAAGGATCTTGTTATATATGAAATGCATGTGCGAGGTTTCACAAAGCATGAATCTAGCAAAATTGAATTCCCTGGTACATACCAGGGTGTTGCGGAGAAGCTTGACCATTTGCAGGTACTGGCTATCAAATATTTACTGTTGAGAAAACTTCTAATTGTTTCATTATGATATGGCGTAACATTACATTAACACAAAGTCATCACGATCTTACAAAGAGAATAGGTAATCAAAATCGGATGAATACTTACACATGATTATCTATGCTTGCAGTGGCTATAAGTTGTCCTCAATTTTGCAAAGAGCTGTCTTTTAAATTCAGACGAGTTTTGGTGATTTGGACGATACAAATATTTCTATTTCTTTTTGGTTTAAAATGAGCACAAGGTTTTACAGTTTTTTCCCATCTGATAATGTGTGTTTTACTATATTATTACCAAGTAGAGATTAGGGTTGCCAACCTTAAATTGTTTACATATTGACAGGAGCTTGGGATAAATTGCATAGAACTAATGCCATGTCACGAGTTCAATGAGTTGGAGTATTACAGCTACAATACGATATTGGGAGACCATAGGTATGCCTTTGATCACTGACGACGCTTCCGGCTGATAGTTTTTGTTTTCTCAGTTTTTGTTTAGTGACTTCTGGTACGAGCAACATAGTAGAACCACTTGTGGTTAACATCTGTGAATGCTAGCATGTAATAACTAATCTCAAGAAATTCTTCAAGTATAATTTTTGTTGTGTCAGGAAACTTTCGATTAATTAGGGTAAAATAACACATTTAAAATCACATATCGGGAACACATATCTTAGCAAGATTTCTCACATGATACCATCATTAAGTTTCTCAAAGTAACTCAGTTAAATGTTGCATATGGCATGTCTAATCACGTTGTCTTGCTTATTCAGGGTAAATTTTTGGGGTTACTCTACCATTGGGTTCTTCTCGCCCATGATCAGATACTCCTCGGGAAGCCCTCACAACTTTGCTGGAAGAGCCATCAACGAGTTCAAAATTCTTGTTAAAGAGGCACATAAACGAGGAATTGAGGTGACATCTAGTTTCAAGTCACTAAATATCTGTTGTTTGGTTTATAGATGCAGTTCTTGATGGACTTTAAGCAGGTTATCATGGATGTCGTTTTGAACCACACAGCCGAAGGCAATGAAAAGGGACCCATTTTCTCATTTAGAGGAATTGATAACAGTGTCTATTACATGCTTGCTCCAAAGGTGATGCTCATCAAGCAGTTATGTGTTTCTTTTTCTAGAGTTCACTGCTTAGGGAACAATAGATAATTCAAACATCTGTGGCATTCGAATCTGAAATTTAGGACTCTTTTTCTTCTGCGAGCTAAGACATTGAGTACACAATAAACTGAGACACTTTTCTGTCCAGTAACTTATTATGCATCAGAAACCTTTAAGAACCTCCTTTTGGGGTTTCTGCATGACCTTTACATAACTCTGCTTGGTCGAGCAAAGTAGAACATATTCCACCCAATAATGATATCTGAATCGATACACATAGTGTTTTTGGTTTTATAGTTTGTAGTCTCATACTGATGATTATGATATTATTATTTATGAATCTAAAGTTTGTGCATATGTTGTGATTTAACAGGGCGAGTTCTATAATTATTCAGGCTGTGGTAATACATTCAACTGCAATCATCCTGTGGTGCGTCAATTCATAGTGGATTGCCTGAGGTATATCTTAAAAAGGATAGACGTATTACTTGGCTGTTTTCAAAGTAATTCCGTTATATTTTCTTATTGTGCTTGCAAACTCTCATGGTCTTGTGGTACACATTCTAATATTCCTCTGGTTTTATGTCTAATATCTAGGCCGACTTTGTGACATAAATGTTTTTAGGCAATTGTTTATGATTTATATCTAGAATATAATGTCATCCTCACTTTCGACCCCGGAATACTTTGAACTAACTATTTTGAGATTACCTGCTTTCTTGTGACTAAAGAAACCTTACACTATTTTGATTTCCGAAAATTAATTTATTTCAAGCTTTTCTTCTCAGTTAATTCTTCCTAAGCCTGTTGATATCTCTCTCCTTAAACAGATATTGGGTAACAGAAATGCATGTCGACGGCTTCCGCTTTGATCTTGGTTCAATCATGTCAAGGAGCAGCAGGTGCAAAATGTTCTAGATTATGTCAAATGAGTGTCTGTTTGGTCTGTGTTTTTGGAATATTTATTACTCTATTCTTGTTAGCCTTTGGGATGCAGCCAATGTTTATGGGGCTGATGTAGAAGGTGACTTGCTGACAACTGGTACCCCTGTTAGCTGCCCTCCTGTAATTGACATGATAAGTAATGATCCAATACTCCGTGGTGTTAAGGTGATCAACTAGATTCCTTGATATTTCCCATTATATAATTTCCATTTCAATTGTTTAAAAAAATATCTTATTTACTTCTACTTCGTTTGCCTACAATTCTTAATAAGAGCATTTATTGCCTGTTTGGCATGTTTACCTAGAACGTGATAGGCATCAAGGAGCATATAGGTCATGGTGAGCGGCTTGCCCTTCTATTAGTTCTAGGTAGACGGGTGCATCTTTTTCACATGATGGTTGCCATACTATGCATATGCTTGAATTTCGAGGGTATCACAGATGCAGATGATTTATGTTCGAGAAGTTAAATATAAGATATTGCAGAATCAGTTTGCTAAAGTCTTTGGTTGCATGTCTATAAGTATGCTAGAAGTAAATCTCTTATAGGGCTAAATTCTTTCCATTTAAAGAGTAGGGATTGATTGCAAATAAAGATCAGCGTCACAAGCTCTTATAATTGGCACAAGATATACTAGATCTAAACGCTTCTTCCCTTGGTTTCTGTCTTTTTGCGGCCAACTTGTTATTCGTCCTCAACTTCTTTTCTTGTTGTACTTCAGCATTGAGCTTCCTCTGTGATTTTCGAATTTATGTCATAATCTCCAGTTCTATAAATGATTGATATAAAGTAATCAGTTTCTTATTGATATTGTTAGATGTAAATACAGTTTTTTTGGGTTATTGTTCTTCTTTGCAAACAGCTAATAGCTGAAGCATGGGATGCGGGTGGGCTTTACCAAGTTGGCATGTTTCCACACTGGGGTATTTGGTCTGAGTGGAATGGAAAGGTCAGTAATGTATTACGAGGATAAACTATTTTTCTTTTTATGGTTTGACCGTTTGAGATATTCATTACATGAAACCTATGCCTGCAGTCGTAGCAAGGGGTATGGAAAAAGGGTATCAAGCAAAATGGTTATTCATTTTTCCGCTGACCCTTAGAATTAGCTCTAATCAATTGACAAAGGGACGGCCTGTGTGATCTGATGTACTAGTGAACAGAAATCTATATCAGTATGTATTAGAAATGAGCATGGAAGTCATTAATTATTCTCTTGGCAGTTTACATTTTGTATGTGCATGATATCTATCGTTATTGTAAATTTAATATGGAACAGTGACATTCTTGTCCATTTCAGTTCCGGGATGTTGTCAGACACTTCATAAAAGGCACTGATGGCTTTTCCGGTGCTTTTGCTGAATGTCTCTGTGGAAGCCCAAATTTATACCAGGTAAAATATTACACTGAGGTATCTGCATACTGCATAATATCTAATAGAGCAGGCCTTACGAATGCTACTAGGGTGAAAATTATGGTATTGTTGAATGCTCTTATTCATGAATTGGGTTGCTTTCAGCATTGGGTGTTTGTTGTGCCTCTGTTGAAAACCTTTGTAAATTGTTCTTGATCTGTTTCAGGAGGGCAGTATACACTGACCCCATGGAACTGTTATTGTCTTCAATCCAAGCGTCTCATGCTGGTTTCTTTTTCCCTAGTACACTGCCCGGCTTGCTTGTGTCTTAGATAAGGGTGTCAGATATTACTCTTATTTTTTTGGCGTACATACATAACCAATCTTTATGGTGTTCTCTTGGTTGTTTTGTCTGTGAAGCTTCATATCTTTGCTGTATATCGTATCAATATCCGATTTTGTCTATGCATCAGGGAGGTAGGAAACCTTGGAACAGCATCAATTTTGTATGTGCGCATGATGGTTTTACTTTGGCAGACTTAGTAACTTACAACAATAAGAATAACTTGGCAAACGGAGAAGAAAATAGTGATGGAGAGAATCACAATTGCAGCTGGAACTGTGGAGAGGTAAGATATTAATTTTTGGGAACTTTGTTGAACTTGCTTTGCTCATTTTCACAAACTATGTTAGTATGATGGCTAAATTATTTGTCAGAATTGTTACTAGTAATAATTGTATGATGGCTTCTTAATAAAAAACTATAGAATGGACTAAAATTAGTATTTTGAAAGAAATGCAAGATGTACAACTGCATAGAAAACACGTTTCTCAATGATTGATAGTAAATAGAAACAAATTTCTCATTGTCATCACGTTGGAACTTATCAAAGGTCAATTTCAGAATATTTGATTGTATCATTGATGTTGTGTTCTCCTTCACC
The DNA here is from genome assembly GCA_000218505.1 of Schrenkiella parvula. Lineage (NCBI taxonomy): Eukaryota > Viridiplantae > Streptophyta > Magnoliopsida > Brassicales > Brassicaceae > Schrenkiella > Schrenkiella parvula. The sequence continues at coordinate 8,857,127 of CM001190.1, read as the reverse complement.
AGCTACGTAATTCAGTCACTATTATATCATAAGACCTTTTGTAGAATGTTTTAAAGCTGAAATGAAATGACTATTAGCCTCTTACACTTTTACCTAAACTAAAAAGGTTTCATTTAATTGGTATTCGGCTGCAGGAGGGAGACTTTGTGAGTGTCTCAGTGAAGAGATTAAGGAAACGACAGATGCGAAATTTCTTTGTTTCCCTCATGGTTGCCCAGGTAAAGCTAACCATTTGTTAATTACTTTTATTTCAGTTCCTGCTTAAGTTCTTCTGACTAATGTTATGCACATTGGACTATCATACTGGAGTAGAGATCATGAGTTCAAGATATCAAACCACAAGACAGTCTAACTCCACTAACAATTTAAGTACTACGGCATGATTGTTTGCATTTGCAACGTGTTTAGTGGTGTCTTTCTGAACTATTTGTCTACAGGGTGTCCCGATGATCTACATGGGAGATGAATATGGTCATACGAAAGGGGGAAACAACAACACCTATTGCCATGACAACTATGTAAACCTTAACTCTTAATGATCTGTTTTTGGTTTCAATCATAACTTTCCAATAATGTTAACATAATTTGGATGCAGTTGAACTATTTCCGGTGGGATAAGAAGGAAGAAGCACATTCTGACTACTTCAGATTCTGCCGTCTGCTTATCAAGTTTCGCTGGTATGTAATCTTCTTCTTATGGCTTCACATAGTTTCTTCAAATCTGATCATTCTTTTGTTCCTTTCGCCATCTGATATGCATTTTCTTTGTTTTACAATCCTCTGTTTCTCCTTCCTTTTGGGTTTCCTTTGATTTGATTGGGAATATGATTTAACTTGTAGTGAATGTGAATCACTTGGCCTGGACGACTTCCCAACAGCAAAGCGTCTGCAGTGGCATGGTCTTGCTCCTGGGATGCCAGATTGGTCTGAAACAAGTCGATTTGTTGCATTTTCACTGGTACCATTTTCTCGCTACTTTATTTATCCCTGTTGCCAAGGTCATCGTCTCTTGTTTGAGTTCTTTACGTGGGGGTGATTGAAAACACCTCTTTGCTTTATGATTTTCGGCAGGTGGATTCAGTGAAGAGAGAAATCTATGTGGCCTTCAACACGAGTCATTTAGCCACACTTGTTACACTGCCTGACAGGCCTGGATACCGATGGGAGCCATTTGTAGACACGAGCAAGCCGAGCCCTTTCGACTGCATAACACCGGAACTCCCAGAGAGAGAGACGGCGACGAAGCAATACAGGCACTTCTTAGATGCCAATGTGTATCCAATGCTCGCTTACTCTTCCATCATTCTCCTTCTTTCGCGAATTGACGACAGTTGACTTGGCGTGATTCCTCGTAAAGTGTAGTACCATTTTCTGTATATTAGACAAATCACAAAAACATGAAGGGAATCTTCTCAAGTGGCAAAGGTATGTATGCCCACTCATTGATAAAAAGATTCTATTTTTCTTTTTGTCGGCAATAATAGTAGATTCATCACTTTGTGTTCCAGTTTCAAACCAAGAAATCAAATATATCATTTCTCAAAAGTCAAAACCACTGACGATAAATCTCTCAAAATCTTCGGGGTTTTATTCAAAAAAGAAAACAGTAGAGAGACCCCATGTGGGAAAAAAAATGTAATATGCTCTTACAAACAAAGATTCTATGTAATCTCTCAAAACCACTGACGACACAACAGAAAGAAGAAAAATGATGTCATTAGACAACAGTTCATGGAAACCCCAAAACTCGAGACTAAGAGAGAAGATATAACCAAATCTTTATATACAAACCTGCTTTGGATCATCATCATCATGGCTCCCTCAAGACTCTAACAGTCGGTGGACAATCTGTTCTCTCACCAGCCAAAGAGTAGTAAGCCAGTATATGAGCCGGATGCTCCATCTCTCTTACTTCTCCAAGCTGATTCACTTCCGGGACTCTTCTAGACGGAATCAGCTCGATGTTCCAGAACGGTCGAGACATTAGCCTCAGATCTTGTCCTGTCACCGATGCTCTGTAACCTTGTACCCATAGGTATCTCAGCGAAGGCAATTTCATAACCGCTGCAGCGATTGCTCGCTCGCTGAAGCAACAACCTCTCATCTCCAGCTTCTGTAGATTCGGACAACCTCTTGAGAACTCCATTAAGCCCTCGTCTGATTCACCAACGTAACCGAGAAGCATCCATCTCACGTTTGGACTGTACTGTCCGATATAGCTTAAGCCCACATCGGTCAAGCCGCCTTGCCTGAGATAGAATGCAAACCGTCTGAGCTTCTTGCATCCGATCAAAAGGGATCGGACTCCGTTGTCCAGTGGCAAATCTGTAATTCTCTCTTCTCGGTCGAGTAAAACAAGGCGGAAGTCACACAGGTTTTTCAGATATGTGCCTATGCTTTCGAGAGACTCGTTCGTTATGTCTGAGACATACACCGCCATGTATTCTAGCTCCTGGCAGCCCTGAGCCAAAGCGATTAATCCTCTTTGTGAGACTAAGCCTTCTTCATCCTCCATTCCATGTTCATCTGCGCCCCGTTCAATCCTCAGCCTCTTCAACTTCTTACAGTACTGTGCAAGAATCTCTAGGCCCCTATCTCCGATCACATTCCTCGTCTGAAATACAGCAAGAATTGTCAGGCTTATACATATGTAAAGAGAACAGATATTGCCTTCCTAGTTCATATCCCTTATCTACCACATTTTTATACACTTGCGAAATCAATGCTACATTCATGACAGTTGATCAGTGTGGAACATATGTAAAGAGCAGATACTTCATTCAATATTACCTCGAGAACTTCCAAATTAGGACACTTTTGGATTAGTGTACAGTGATCCTCAGTTTCGAGCAGTGCATAAAGCAGATCCAGCTTCCGGATTTGGGCCGCGAATGGAAACAGTATTGGCATTTCATTATGTCCCATGTAAGAGAGGCCCAGACGGCATAGGTTTCGGGGGAAAGTCAGATTCATGTACTTCTCAGGTCTTCCAATTTCCTCATTCAAGGAACCACCACAAAATTCTTCAAGATTAGCTGCAGCATTAAAGAACCCAACTAGTTCCAAAATCTCAAAGTCACCGACCTTCACAGAAACCAGAGAGCGGCGGCAATTTCTAGCTATGCATTCCAAGTCTTTGGGGCTGATTTTGGTAAACTCAGTCATGTAGAAGTTTAAAACCTCAAGAGATGTGTTGTGCAGAGCAAGTTCATGAAGCCATTTACCATCCTTTTCAAGAAAAGAACTCTCTTCCATTAACAATGTTTTTATTTTCCTGTCGAGACAACAGACAGAAGCATGAATAAAGCGATAAAAACTCAAGATAATTAGCAACAACCAAATCAAGGATGCAAGAACGACATTATAAACATGAACTCCCAGAGACAGTCTTTCTGCATACGGCAGATATCAATTTTTTTGCTAATTATGCATAACCAGAAGTGCAAACTAGAGCAGGAAACCAAATAAAAGTAAGGTTCACCAACGCGGAAAAGATAGTTTTCTAAGTCCCCAATTGATATTTTGCTTAGGTTGCAGGCATAACAACGGCAGAATCATTAAGGATGCAAGAAGGAAACGATAAACATGAACTCGTAGAAACTGCAAATGTCAGAAATGAATAGTTCTGCTACTTAGGCATGATCACAAGTGTAAAGAGTAGTAAGAATTCAAATAAAAGTAATGTCCAACAATATATCACCAAAGGGAAAAAGTAGGCACCAAAGTTTCTACTTGAGCTAAAGACACATCAGATCTTCAAAGAAACAATTTTTAAGCTACAAAGAAGTAATCAAGTACCTGCAGTGTTTGACGATGCTCAAAAGCCCATCGGTAGAGAAGCCTGAGCATTTATCGAGCTTTAAAGCCTCAAGATCATCCAATCTCGCTTTGGCCAAAACATCGAGATCCAAGTCGCTGACAATCATTCGCCGGAAGTGCACCGATTTGAGCTGCCTCAGCGATAAAGATATCTCGTTCACCCAAGGGGTAACAAATCCTCCCCAGTTCTCTGGGATCAGGTTGAACATAGCGGCTCGAGGCTTCCCTTTGAGCTTGAGCGACCTCAGATTCGGAAACCGACGGCTCAGACGATCGGGGGTCGACGTGTAGCACAGGGCCATGGTCACGTGCTCCCTCGTCTCAGAGTCAACTTTGAACCATCTCCGGCACACCAGAGAAGCGGAGTCACGATCTTTCGACTCGGATATGTACGGCATCACTTGCTCGATGACGTCATCCACCGTCACGCAGCCCAATCTGCACTTCTTAATATCGGGATCCTCCATCGTCGTCAAACAAACAGAATCGAGAAACCAAAAAAATATAGAAAAACAAATCCTCTAAGATTCGATTAAATCTCCGAGGGCCAGCTTCAAACACCTCCGAGCAACAAAATCGAAATCGAGTACACGAATCTCAAGTGAAACCTCGCAGATCCAAACTAATACAGAAGACAGTGAAAAGAAGAGGAAGAAGAAGAAGGAGGGAGAGATCGAAAGAATAGCCGGTGAATCGGAGGAGGAAGAGTAGTAGAAGCAGCGGGAGAGAGATCCTGAGATAACGAGGAAGATAGATGAGAGTGAGGAGAGGAGGACACGCGTAGGAAGAAGAGTCGGATTGGGAGAAGAAGAAAGTGGGAGAGGAATCAAAATAATCGACTCATTAAAATATTTTGGGATCAAGTGGGAGAGAATAATTAATTTTTGATTATACAGTGAAATTAGACGGTGGAGATGCGATCGTCTCAAATGTTTTGTTCAAATTCGCAGTAGATCTCCCTAAACGACAAATTAAGCAGAATATTATTAACCAGGTGTGATTATCCAATGGACAATTAAGTACAGCATTAATGAATTCAGCTTAACTAAAGCTTTTTTTCTTTGTTACGGACAACTTTTTCTATCGTAATAGTTTTGCATTTAAAGATTAAATAGAAGTAGTTTCTACATGGGCACATAACAATATGATTAACTATATGATAATCAATAATATATATGTATGTATATATCAAACAAGAAAAATATTGCATGACGATATACATATAAATGGATAGCATCAAAATGACAAAGCAAATATAATTTAAAAAAATAACATTTATATATTCTACTGATTCTTACTCAGGAACTCCACTTATATAGGTTTTGTTGTCACTGACTTAGTGGTAGACGCTAGAGCTAAAGATCGAGCTAGAACTATGAGATGTAAATGTTTTTGAGAGTAATACAACCTCTTTTCAAGTGTTTCAATTACAGAAATTGCTATTATACAGGAAGTTATACACGAATTTGGATTAGATATTCTCTCATTTCCCATCTACTGTATACGACTATTTTGTCTTCATGTCGGTAGACGTACATGCACAGTAGTTATACTTGTCATAAACGTATACTTTTTAATAACTATACTTATCTGTATACGTACCCCTCCTCCAGAAAGTTAGCCTTTTCTCAGTTTTATAAAAATGTTCGTAGTGCAAATAAATTTTATTGCTTATCGTCTCTCTTAGCTTTCTTTAAGATTCGAAAAATAACACAAAATAAAAAATAAATAAGCAAGCTACAAAAAAAAACCACTAATTACACCTGGAAACAAAGAGTTGGCTGAACAAAAAAAGACAAAAAACAAGAACAAAGCGAGAGATGAGTTCCACAAGCCCCCCTTTCTATACACTTTTTAAATTTCCATTTCGTAAAAACACTTACAAAGGTACCAAAAAACTAACCAGAAGTCTCTCTGGGAGGCACATGCACTGCTTCGCCTGAGCTCACACTCTCACCACCACCATCTCCTCCGTCACCTGCACTCGGTTGTTGCAGCCCAATGGGTCCAAACAAACTCACTCCACTCACGTCCCGAGTCCCACTGTATAGACCCCTACTTCCATGGTGGCTCAAAGGAGCAGAGGTTGTTGCATTGGCTCCGCTTATGAGCAATCGCAGTGTTTCTCTTGCGCCTTTCTCAACCAGTGAATCATTCTCCACCGGGAGTGGAGGTATGCTCGTGGATATCATCCCGGTAGGTCCAGCGCTTACCAGATAGGCTTGACCCGAAGAGCAAATATCAATAACCGGAATATGAACGATAGGATCACACATTATAGGAATCATCATCTGCTGGGAAGATGATGACGACCCCTGAATGGGTATGTGGTGGACTAACGGTAATGGAGGGATGTCGGAAAGATCGAGCGGCGATGACGGAATCAAGAACCCATCTGATCCCGATGATGGTAATAAGGAGGAAAGAGGTGGAAGCGAAGGTAACTCGATGGATAGTGGAGGGAACTGATAAGAAGCGGATGGTGCGTGAAGCGATGATGTGCTTGGAGGGCACCAGCAGTAATAAGGAGAAAACACTGGTGGACCCATCTTCAGAGGAAAGTGGGGCGGCAAGGTCATTGTACTTGGTGCCAACTCCGCTGCTTCGGAAGCGGTAATTTGACCGCTTCCATTATTATGCTCTGCCGCTTCTTCGCCTTCTTCTTCTGACTGGATAAAACCCTCTACATTGGTGGGGATGGTGGTGATCGGTAAATTATCAAAGATTGAGAAATGGCCTTCACTGCATAGCTTTGATTTATCTCTGGCGGAGATACGTAGAGAAGAGTTTTTCAGTGAGTTTTCTTTCAAGGAACTTGATCTAGGGCTGATGCTTCCTTGAGCCGTTGACAGTTGAGTCCCAGAGTGGCGTGCTCGAAGAGATTTTGATAATGCACTTGAGGAGGACGAAGCAATTGTTTCAGAAGAGCCAGAAGACAATGATGAATCAGGAGCTGGGACAGGACAACCTTTAATATTAGGCACCACCGAACCCATAAGATACAAACGGAGATGAGAAGCAACAGAGCCAAGACGAGATTCTTCAATTCCAGTTAGTTCTGAGATTGATGGCTTCTTCTTGATCAAGTCTTTCATCTACAGAAATCATTCAGAAAGAAAAAATAAAGATAAAAAAGAAAAGCAGATAATGAGAATATCTAGATGCAACAACAGGTATTCGTAAAAATTAAAGATCATCTCCATCTCACAAACCTTCCTACGCAGTTCAGTTCCCAAAAGTGCTGACTTCTCCGAGCACCAGTAGTAAAAAGCATTGCCATCTGCGATCGTTATAACAAAAGATCTACCAGAGCTGTCTGCAGTTATCTCCTCAATTGACACCGCAGAGCACTGAGATTTTCTGGTATAAGTAAAGAGTTGCTCTGAGTGACCATTGTCTCCGATAAATGAGAGTCGCAAGTCAGATGTTGGCAGGACCATAAGGCTCAAATTACCCCTGACAAGTTAAAAAGTAACAAGAACTAGTCAGCAACTCTCTAATATCAAAAGCAATCCCACTAACAAACAAATACTAGATGCTGAAAACCAGAAACGGAAAATGGATCAAATCCAGGAGCTTTTTAAATGCCCACGCAACATTTGCAAGTATTCCCTTGTTCAAATTACAAAAAGAAAAAAAAAAAAAAGAAAATCTACTAACATAAACATGCAAACTGTTTTCACAAATCTTTTTTCACACACCATAGGGAACAACCCGGGCTTTTTTCATGAGCATATATTAAGACTCAAGCTCAGCCTACCTGAAACCACATTATTCATAACTCAGCATAAGGAACTCAAGTACCAAAAATTTCTCCTCCAGCATGCAACTTAGTAGTTTGATCAAAAAAGTCAAGAGAATGATTATCTAAGAGCTTCCTGAAACGAACTTTTTACATAGATCCATTATCACATTTTTGAACAAATGGTGCCACCAATAGACACAAAAAACCATTAAAATAGATAAGTACCAAGAAAAAAAACAGAGAATCTAAATCAAACAAAAAGCTTAAATGAAACAAAATAAATGAATGCCGCAGCGAAACAAGATCAAGTGTTTAAGAAGGATATATAGTCAGTGATGTTATGACAAACAGTTAAGTCCTATATGACTAGCAATCAAGAGCAGACTATACAACATTGGAGATGAAACTACCTTTACTTCATCATCTACCAGAGATCATAATAGATTACGCCCACATTACCTACAATAAAAGATACATTTTATTTGGAAGGATCAACAGTATCACCATACGTCTAATTGAGTTCCTATGATTTCTAAGGACCTTTAATTAAAGCAAAGCCGGTCAGTCATGAACAGACGTGATAGCTGGCTGATAGTTAGAAATTACATTGATACAAACAGAACTGACCAAATAGATAGAGAAGGAGTGTTATAATTTCCACTTCTCCAGGATATAAATAAAAAACCGTGATACACCACCTCCAAAATGTTAGCACATGTTTATACTGCAAAAAGGTAATTATGAATATGAAAACAGGCATATTTTAAACCGTGACACCAGACATCGAGAAACTCTGAGAGAGTAATGTCAAATATAGATAACTTCAGACGGACGCCCTAAGAAGGAACATGAAACTAAAGCATGCATTGTGTATGTGCACACAAACAAAAATATCAATCATCAGATGATTCCTAAATCACAATTTCTAAGGTAAGCATCCTTATTAAAAAGTGGATTAATCAATGACAGGTTGCACAAAAACCAGTCATTAACGTTCTCTATCATATTACGCCACAGCTCTAACATAAGTCCCCGTCTTCAAAGCTAAAAAGCCTAAATAAAGAGCCCTACAGAATCTAGATAGCCGGATAAAAAGCTGAATTAACAAACCATCATGTTCACATATCTCTAAGACAACAGAGAATCAACATTGAACATAACGATCAACATGACATCCACGAAAACAGATACCATTATCCTAAAGCTCAAACAAAGACAGGACCTCATGAAACATCGTTGGTTACCTTATGGAAGTGGGACGCATTAGGGTACCTTCCTTGTTGATCTTTCCAACGCGAACTGAAACCAAAGGTATGCAAAAACATCTAGCCAGCATGCCGATTTCGGCCGGCTCAAAGTGCTGTATAGATAGAGCAATTAAAATCAGATTGATCGCGAAGCTAAAAATAAAAATCAAATTCGGAAACCCGAGAGAATTGAAGTAATTGAAACCTGGCTAAGATGTGCGAGCAATCGATCTTCGGCCATCCCGTTGGATACGTTGAGCTTCAACAATGGCTTCAATCTCTCGTCACCTCGACAAGCTCCAAGGACTTGCATATCCAAAGCCTGTAACCACCGCAAAACCCTATCCTCCCTGAGCAAAAAGTCTCGGCCGCTTTCGTCAGTCAACGGATCTGAAGCTCTTCTAGTCCCGATTCTCCTCGTCCGTTGATTCTCGCGCTCGGATCCAGCGGCATCGTTAGATCGAGAATCGATGGTAGATGAAGAATCCGACACATCCTCTCCGTCATTTGGCTGATCGTCTCCGGCATCTCGCTTCCTAGAATCGGCCATGTCAAATATTCGGATCGGTAACTTATAAAGTTCGTAATACAGAGAAGAACCAAAACTCGATCCAGAAAATTTTACAAATAAAAAAAATCGTCCAAAAACCCTACAGAACGGATTAAATGCTTCAAACAATCAATCAACAGATTTCGATGCGATTGAGGCGACAAGCGTTTGTTATCAATTTTTTTTCCTAGAGAGAGACGCTGAGTTGTTGAAAATGTTCTGAGAGAGAGAGAGAGATGGAAAGAAAAAAAAATATCTTAGCGAGAGAAAGAACAAACAAATTGAAAGAAGTGCCTTTTTTTGATTCCCTTCGCGTAGCTGAAGATGGAAAGATAAGAAAACCATAACAGCGTCTGTATATATAGAAAGTAAATATATATTATGCACGTAGTGGCGGATTCGAAACAGTTTAATTAAACGTGGTTTTTGGTTTACATTTGAGATCCGTGGCTCGCTCGTTTGATTGAGAGCACACGCACACAAATTCAAGCCATAAGCCCGATGGGTGGGTCCTACGTAGTAACCGACTTCGACCAGGTGCCACGTCAACTTGAGTAATGTCTGATGCGCTTCGATTTAATGGGCCCCAGAAAGTGGATGGGCCTGTGTCCTTTCTTTTTTTTAAATATCACAAATAAGTTTCTTACAAGATTATTTTCTATTCTCAACGATGGAAGGACAGATTATGTGTTTGTGACAAATGGGTGGATAATAAATGTATGGAGTATAGTATAAGATCTGATTAAAAAATATTATTGATAATGGACAAATGTATTCATTTCTGGAGGTTTTAATTGGGAGAGTTTGACATTTATCTGATAAAAAAATGTCTTTGAAAAAGAACGGTGATTCCAAATACAATTAACAAATTAACTTTCCTAGGCCACATACGAGAAAGAAAAAGCTGCCTAGAAAGCCTATAGAGTCATCCAAGCCACTCATCGTTGTGTGTTTCATCATCTATCATACACACAATTCGTGTAGCATTTGACTTGTATCTTCGTATGTGTGGGAATATTACAAATACACTAAACGACATAATTACAACATAAAAAAGGAGCCAATAACCTATGTCATGAGCTTGAGATGTGAACCATTGGCTTACTGAAGATACCCTTTATTTTGTCCAAAGGAGATCACAAAACGTCAGATTAATTCGAAATTTTTTGGTTATAACAAAAATCCGAAAATTCTTATCGGGAATTTTAATGTCATCTCTAAACAAAAGTCGCCATCGATTTTAAATTATCTAAAACGCAACATTTGGATTTTTAAAGAACATACTTTCTCCTTCTTAATATCATCATTTCTTCTTCTTTGGCTCTCCTTCTTTTGCATAGTCCTTGATTAATGCTTCCACGTCTTTCCAGAATAAACCCTCAACAAGAACTCCATCTTTCGTGAACCTGAGAGTACACAAAAATACCGTATAAATAAGCTTGCCTGTATGATTAGCACATAGAGCTTGAGCGCGTGTAAGAAAAAAAAGCAGAGAAAGACAGAGAGAGACCATTGGGTGACACTTTTGGTGAATTGAACTGACTTCCCAGCTGAGATTGATTTTGGATCAGCACTGTCAATGGTGAGAGTGTATTGATCAGAGAATCTGGGCAGCTTTGAAGATACAATCAAGCCAGTGCTGGTGAATGATCCCTGCGTATTAACCAACAGATTTTAAGATTTTGAATATAATAGCAATTAATGAGCTAAGTAATACATTTTCGAACCGTAGCAAAAGAAATGAAAGTGTGCATGTATATTAACCAAAGAACATTAGAACCCCTATGCGTCCTGACAAACCAAATTACTATATCAAATTAAAATGATTTCAGCACAACAAAATTGAGGAGCTCTTCCTGTTGCATGCTCTAGACCTAACCAATGAGTAGAGAATGGAATGTTCGGGAAAATCTTATCTTCTCGGATACAAACTATATGAGAGGAATGATCTTCTTCAAGCTCGTGAGAATGAGAAGGAAAACCACTCACATTACATTCCAAATTCATCCACTTAGTTGAACAATTATGTTTAGAAGAACAAGACAACACCAATCGCAACACCAAAAGAAACAAGAACTGCCAGAGTCATATTGCCAAGACTTTATCTAATCAAACAAGACACTGAAATGTAGCTTTTCCTAAAGCTCAAATGCCCAAAACCAAGGTGTCTTAAGATATGCATACACTACTTAACATGTCAAGCTAGCAGAAGCACAATTCTAATTCCTTGCTTTCAATGAAAAGTCTAATCTCAATAGTCAGAGAGCCAAACCTCAAGAGGATAGGTGAACAATATCGCATTGTTCTCCTTGGTGTACAGAATCAGCTGCAACACCCCATTCAGCACTACATACTTGCCATAGTCAAGAACCACACATCTTATTCATAATTATCCAAATACAAGACATATATCGAAAAGCTTCTACGGTCATACTTTAGATGCAGTGAAGCTTTTCAAATTCTAATGCTAAGCATAAAAAATAATCGGACCACATTACAGTTCTCTATCTAAGCAATAAAAGTCTATAACTGCAATTGTCGTTACCCATTTTCTTAGTCCTAAGAACCGTAACTTCTAGCTCAATAGAAGCAAATGGGAATCAAGCAGAAAGGATCAAGCGAATTCAAAGCAATAAAATTGACAATTAAAAAGGATATAATACTATGCATCCAATCAAAAAGTCCCTGTTCTCAGGGAATTTCTTGTTGTAGAACTGGGCAACAAGAGCAACCACGATGATAATCGTCCCTAAGATCAGTTTCAGGTTGCTCAACCTCACATCCTCCTTGTAGCCACGGCTCGTGACGATCTACACATCAAAATGACAAACGGAAGATCTTAATTCACAGATCAAAGAGAGAACCAAGGGAAATCTTCGACTAGGCCATACATCGGAGACGGACTCATCGAGGATGTGCTTGATCGAGTTGTGGTCCAACAGATTGGCCTTCTTAACATTTTTGTTCGTCGATTCTACCTTCTTCTCTTCCATGGCGGACAGATCAGATCCAAAAAATATCAGATCTCTACGTATCTGCGAAACTTCTCGTGCTCTCGAGAACGAAGAATGTAGTAATTCCTCGAGCGCAAAGACTAAAAGAGACTGTTGTTTTGGTTTCGAGGAGGAAGACGATATATTGATGGGAGCTAGGAGACGTTTCAGTCAAACTGGCATACTACGATGTCGTTTCATCGATACATATTTTGGGCCGTCATGGGTTTCAAAAAGATCGCACTCTATTTTGCATAGTTAATTACTCTTTTGTTTCTTTCCGACTATGCATAGTTAATTACTTAATTTGCTCTTTTGATAGTCAATTAAATATTTAAACCTTTTTTGTCAACTAATTAAACCCGCTTTATCAAAATTCCATTTTTTTCATCATACTGTATATATTTGACTACTTTAAAATGTTTTTACTTAAATGTTGAAGGTTTGTTTCTTTATACAATTAGATTAACTTTTAATTATTTTGCGGAGAGATCAGAGTGCCAACAAAAGAAAATGATATGAAAATCACAAAATAAATCTGCCAAATTATAAGATATGATATAACCCGGCCAAATCAATATTCGTGCAGATAATACAATAATCAATTGCAATCATCAGGACATGAACAACATTCCCGATAGTGTGAAAACTAATCAAGAAATTATTGGAAGTTTAATACAATCTATATATAATTTTTTTTTCAATCTTATTTCTAAAATTCTAGTTGGATTGAGCTCAAGAAGGCTTGGACTTGACTCTGCTAGAGGTCGCGTTTGAGAGCAACAGCTTAGCACCCTTCACAAGCTCTTCCTTGATCATAAACAGAACCGCAGCAGCTAAAACGCTCTGAACAATCTTTGTGCTCATCCCTTTGTAGAAACCGTAAAGCCCTTCATATCGAATCATTTTCAGAATCGCATCCAGCGTGCCTGTAATTCGAAACCCGAAAAATAAATCCTCAGTTTTCATCGATCCATGGGAAATGAGTTTTGTGGCCTTTTTCATGATCTTATTATAACAAGAGGAAAAACCTTTGTACTGTTGTCTTTTGTCCCCTGTTGTGACCTGTTTGGCTTGGAGTCGCGACTTTACAACCAAGAGAGGATAAGTTGTGACTGTAGCTCCGAGTTTAGCCACAGCTCCAAGAAGAAATGTCTATTTGGAACATAAAGTAATAACAGGTAAATTTCGCAATGGAGAGCAAGAAACATCTTATCAAAATAAAATAACAGTCCTAACCTCCAAAGCGGTCACGTTGCTGCTACTCTTCAAGGCACGTTTTTTCTTCAGCTTTGCTAACATTGTCTCGTACAACATAAATTGCATCGATGGATTACTTACCTGTAAGTTTTTCAAAGAAAAGACACACCTAAGAGTCAGAAAATGCACCTAGAAAAACAAAATAAGAGAAGTTTGAAAAGCCTACGTTCACATACCATGATCAATGTCGGAATTACACCTTTCCAGAACCCAGTCACCCCAGCTTCATCGTAAACCTCTCGAATCTGAAATATTGTTCAATTTATGATTCACAGAAATTTGTATTAATATTGTCTTAAGAGGTTTATATAGTTTGAAATAAGTTCCATATTGCAAACAGGTCGAAACGTGAAGCTGCCTCATACCGTATTAAAGGTTCCATATGGACGTGGCTCAACTGGAACCAGAGCTTCTACATCAGAAGAAGGTGACTCGGAGACTGTCTTCTGATCTTTTGGCGTTTTCCGGTGGGTCTGCATTATATACAAGTATTCAAGAAGAATCAGGGGGAATATGTATGAAAAATAAGAGAAATCGATTAAACACTATAAGAACTTTGTTGTGTTATATGAAGCCACTTATACCTGCATGCGTGTAACAATCACCCATATTGGATTCGTCATGAGAACATTTACTGATCTGCACAGAGAAAGAGCTATCATACTTCAAATGAGACAGCAGAGTGCCATATAAAAAAAGCTTAACGTTATAAGAGTATGGATGCCTAATTAAATTTGGCTGCCATGCCACCACATTTGACAATCACACAACAGAACAACTATGACTAAAGGACCTGGCAATAAAAATTACACCATCCACCCTAGAAGCTCCATTAAACATGCAACACTATAAGAGATAGCATCAGCAATGTCACCACGGCGAGCCTTCACTCATAGCCTATACTCCAGACAGCCAATGCGAAAATTGGGAGAAAGAAATGAATCACCGAAGTGTTACTTTGCATAAATGATTAAACCAACCATTCGAAAAAGTTATGGATGGCATTGCTAACTAATGACAATCCGCATTGTAACAGACCAAAAAATCTAAGCATACACGAAAGTCACATAAAGGATTGATGTTTTACCCAGCCAAGGCAGCAACTAGAAGTGAAGAAAACATCCCAACTGATCCGTCACCCAACCCTTTCTTACTTTGTTGAAGAGCTGCAGCCTCAACTTGATTCCGAAACACTTGGTAGAAGTAGTAGTACACACCCTGTCTCATCCATAAAAGAGTGAGCAAGTAACTTAGAGAAGATGGTCTTGCCCAAAAGAATATCCAATTTATTCACTCCAAAACACAACATCCCTAAATAAATACAGATTCTGCAGATAAGTGAAGAGAATGTAACCTGTGATGCCGCAGTTCCAGCGAGAGACGGCGCCAATCCACCATATAATCGCTCCCATCCCTCTTGTTTCACAACCTTCAATACAAATCAGAGCAATTCAAGACTATCTCTAAACTAGGCAAATCCAGTAAACCAAGCTCTCAGAAATTTCTCTTGAGGGAAGATTCTCAAGCACAATAAACAATCGCAAAGCTAATTACGCAAATCTTCCTATGTTCCTGAGATTCAGGAGAAAACCTGGCACATGTGTTCAATAGTTCCAAGTTTTCTCTTTTCCCTTTTCAGATCCCGCTCCGTCTGTTGGCGCGTATTTACCTAATTTCAACGATTACAAAAAAAACAAACACAATCGCTTCAAAACAAGACGAAGATAGAAAAAAAAATGGCAAAATTGGCTGAAAAAAGAATCGTACAGTTTGGAGAGGATAAGTGAGGAGTTGAGCAATGATCCCACCACCAGCTCCAGCCAATCCATTGATCAAAGCGTCCGACATGATTTCTATCTTCCACACACACAAAAATTTAAACCAGAAAACAAAAAATCCGGAATCGCTACACTAATGCCAAGGACGAAGGGAGATCCAAATTACCTCCGGTTTCAAATTGAAATCGTCACAATAAAAAACAAAAAACTTCCGACGATGGAGAATCAAAAAGAGCTTATGAGGCTTTCGTTGATGGCGTCTGGCGGAGCTGGTTCTTCTCCATCCAAACACTTTTTTTTTTCTCTTCTTTGGTTTCAGATGTTGTTCATTCGAAGAAAACACGCGAGTTGACGTTGAAGAGTGTATGTATGAATAGTAATTGACTGATATACCCTTATCACTTGAATGATATTACGGAGCTTGCCTTTTTAACTTAGTTAGCTGGATAAGCCTCTTTCTTGAATTGCGTGTTCGGTCCATATGATGTGGGAGAATAGAGAAATCAAAGCTCTTCTTCTCCATTTTTGGTGATATCATTCAAACCAAACCAAACCAAAAATATCGTGGTATCTATATTTGTTTGTTTGTCTGTTTGTCCCTTGTGTATCAACGATCATATCTACATTTCAATAATATATGATACTATGCCTTATGTATGGAGTTGCAAATACTAGTTATAAGAGACCTTTCTTGCGTATCAACGATCATATCTACTTTATGGTCAGTTTGGCTTTCAAAAATGCTATGTAAATCCAGATATTGGTTCTCTCTCCCGCACCATTAAGATTTGTGGGGAAACACAAAAACTGAAGCAAACATAGTTCTTGATGAATGAATCTGAATGATTTACTATGCTTATACGGTTACACATTTCCTCTTTGAGGTTCGCATAGGTGACGAGAGGCATTTGTTTTGGGTTGGTAAGTAAACACTTATGCAAAATACTAAACATGTCATGAATCAAACGCATTAGAATTTAGGCAGAGTGAAACAAGTTCATTGCTTCATGTAGTGCACATACGTCTCAAGACCTAAACACTCGTATAAATAGTATAGCAATTTTTTTTTAAAACTGTTTTATAGTTATGTAAGATTTCTCTATATTTCATAAGAGATTTTCGAACCCGACCCATTCTACAAGACTACAAATACCGAAACAGTATGTCGATGAACAAAATTCTAGTATAAGCACATTTTTATACTAATTAATTTCTTCTTCAGTTTTCATAATCACAATTACTATATTGTACTTTCCTGATATTTTTTCTCCCTTTCCTCTTAATTTGTTTATTTAAAAAAATCTTAAAGTTAATTTATATTGGGGAAAAAATCTTGGGAATTTATGATAAGAAAAAATATGAAAAGAAAAGCCATTTAAAGATGTTTATAAGATAGATATAATTGACCACCCAATATTAAGTTATTAACTACAGTTTATGATACTATGATGAAGCTTTTAGTTAAATTAACCAACACTAGTTTCTAACTTTTTTGAAAGAAGTTTCATGGAAGAATATATGTCAAGTTTGAACTTAATAATGTGCAGATAATGATCAAAAGAGCAAAAACATTCACATCATCAATAGTAAGAGGTTTGAGAAAGAAAATTTTACCTTAGTGTTTATTTTTCTTAGATTATTATGAATTTAACGTTTTTTGTTCGACCATCAACTTTTTACACCCTTGTTTCTTGTGTAGAGAAAATCAAGAACAACAAGTTAAATATGAATTTATTTTTTCTACTAGTTCAATTTTAAAAACTAATTTTGGTACAATACCTTTTTCTCCATTTTTAACAATTAAGTTTTTTTCCTCATCAACGTATGATTCATTGGTCATATTTTAAACTAAGAAGAAGAAGAAACAAAAAAAAATGTACCACATTTTGATAAACAAATCATTTTTTTATGCTTTTATGTTTTTTCTTTGTTGATTTAAATCGAAAACTTTTACCGCCATAGTGTAATGGAACAACATATGCATAACATTTTTTGGGGGTCAACTTACAGAGCTACATTACAATATTACATAGTTAAATTATCGAGAAAACAAAAAAGAGCAAACCGTTACGTTATTTCATTAACTCCGTTAATTTTTTGACACGTATCGCATAAATTCGCCGTCGGACTCTATCCCAGCCATCGTCTCCGGCGCTAAGACCACCTCCAAATCCACGCTCCCGTTTCCCTCTCTCCCCGGAAACGCCGAGATTTTCCCGTCGAATTTATTCGACCGTCCGCTTCTAACTGCCACCGGCTTTCCCCACCCGAAATCGTTGTCGTACATCGGAAATCTCGGCGAGCTCCCCATCGTGACCGAAGCTCCGTCGAAATTCCCGAGAGGGAAGCACCTCGGATTCGCCTCCCAATCCGCCACAACGCTCCGAATCTTCCCGTCTTGGTGAGCCGCCACGTTCTGGTTGAGCTGATCGGCGCTCCACCGGATATCCCGAGACAGAACCTCTCCCGCCGTCGCAAACGTCGGAACGCTCTGAATCGCGTTTCCGAAGTATTCCGGATCCAATTTCGGGCTCAGACGGTGGCGACAGTTCACGGCCATACGGAAAGTCGTCATTTTGGAGCTCGGAAGTTTCCTCGCTCGAGTGATCGCACGCCAAAGCAAAGCGCATAGAGACTGAAACGACGAGATCTCCACCGTAACGACGGCTTTGTTCACTGTTTTGGAAACGGCATCGTTTCTTCCTAACAAACTCTCCAACATTTCCGTCAGTTTACCGTTCTCTTTTCCGTTAAGTTTGTCGTTGCTCTGCTTCCCCAACACCTCAACTCCGTTTATCTCGCCGTTATCCACCGTCCAGCAATTTTTCCTGTTGTTCACCGTCGCTTTCAGCTCAAGAATCTGTGCCCTGCTGAAACTGAAAATCCGTTCCCGTAACGGCTCGTTCTCGTCGAACGTCACCTTGGGCCCACCTTGAGGTACTTTGAGCACAGCCGGTGAGATTAAGACAGACTCCCGCGTAAAATCAGGATGGCGTGTCACATTCTCAGCTCCTCTAGACACCTCAGCGAAAGTGTTTATGAAATTCCACAGCGACGTTCCGTCAGTCACGGCGTGGTTAACGGAGCAGCCAATGAAAACGCCATCGACCAATTCCGTCACTTGAACGGCGAGGATCGGCCTGTTATGTCCCTCGTAACTCACCACCCTGTCGTACGAGAAAAACTCCTTGACTACATCGGGAACGTCGATTCCGCCGATAACGTCGCTGACGGTGACGGATTTCGCGTCGGCGAAAACGAAATCTGCGCCGGCGTCATTGCAGGAGAGGAAAACGTGGCCGTCTTCGGAGGTTGAGAGACGGCCGGCGAGAGGAGGGAAATGAGAGAGGGTAAGAGAGAGAGAGCGTTTGAGGTGAGAGAGAAGCGCGTGTGGAGGAAGGTGAGGGCGCGTGAAGAGGCAACCTTTCTGGATGTAGTGGCAAGAGAGCATGGGGAGATCGGAGACGGAGAGTTTGAGGTCAACGAGGGTTGACTTTTGGTCTGGGAAGACTCTGCTTCTTGAGATTACAGTTACAGAGTTGTCTAAAGAAGGCATTTTTTTGTTTTTTTGGGTTGGCTCTGTATCGAAGCTCTTCTCACTGTGTTTAAATTGTGTGTGTGATGAGAGAAGAGAAAGAGAGGCGATGAGGTATATATAGTCGGAGGATACAAAGAGGAGAAAGAGGTTCATGAATCGGATATGATGATGTGGATGACTTTTCATTTGGGATTATTTCTTTTTTTATTGCTAATTAATAATGGAGAGTATGTTCAACTTGTGTTGCCTGTACTTTGGAAAAGTGTTTGCTTATATCTGAATATGTCCGATAATTTGATATTTTTTTGTTGTTTTGTTTTATTTTGTCTTGAAACACATGTAACAAATGAGAGTGTGTTAGGTAAAATTTAGAGTGTAAGAACATTGAAGATAAAAAGACAAAAATTAACTTGTTTTGATAAGAGGATGGACCATCATTCAATTTCTTTTGGTTATATGTCAATATTCTTCAATTTGCAATGGTCACCACTGGTTTTTAAACCACGTTTAAAGGACAGTTTGGTGAGATGAGATGTATTGATATTTTCTTCACATAAATATAGAATGTAAATAGTGGGGATTGACAGAAAACAATATATAAGCAGAATAATATATAAATAGAAAAAAATTAGTGAAATTATATATTTTCTTTTGATTTTTTTTTCAGTTTATTTCTGTGGAGAAAAAACTTCTAACATAATTATATTTATTTTTTACTTTTTTTGGTAGGATTTAATTTAATTTGAAAGGATGCAAATTTGATATAAATAGTTAATTTTTAGAAGAATATAAAAGAATAATTAATTTCATCCAAAATTTATCTTGTAATGTATCAACCATTTGCACCTTATATATTAATAAATTATTTAAATATTATTATGTTTTTTGTAAAGTGAGGTGTACTAATCACGAATTACGTATGCGAATTATAGAATCCATTTTTAATGTGACAAGAAAAAATTATAGAAAAGTAATAAACGGACGAATTTTTTTTTTCGACTGAACATTATGAGTCATGCTTGAAAACTGCGGTTAATATGTTACATCCCACTGGTTTAGTCCGATTGTAAAACAAGTTTCAAAAGAGATCTCCATAAATCTCAATAATCCAATTTAAAAGAAGGATATGTCACGAGACACGCATGTTAGTTTATAAATATTGGTTTATAGAGTATAGTTAAATAAGTCATATATAGCGAGAGTTGGTATTATTATTTTCGGGAACTGTATTGCTTCATATCGAAGAGAATATCTGAAGAAAGAGGTTTGCATCGGAGTTCACAAAAGACGTTGTGTAGAATCAACAAGTTTTATTGCAGATTCTCGAGACTAGTAACCCTACGTGGCTTGCACTCACGCAACTTCATTTCTTACATGGCATGCATGCAGAAGTCAGTGTGTTCGACGAATAGCGAACCAAAGGGTCTTGTCGGTCGGATCAATATGTTGTTGACGAGTTACATAACTGCGTCATCGACGATTGTTTTATGCAAAAGACAAACGAAGTTATGAAACGCTCGTTGACGGTTACAACAAAAAAAACGCTACGTGGTGGAAAAGAAAAGATATAAGCAACCATTTTATATAAGATTTTTTTTTTTGGATACTGCATGCAACATTTTAGATGTAATTGCTTTGCAATTAACGCATTTGTATATGAGGTTATAAACAATAAATGAGTACTAAGTTCATTAGTATTAAAACAAAAACAAATAACGTGAAAATAGGTAATTACAATTAGATCAACTATTCTAACGTATCTTTTATCATTATCAACAAAGATATCATATTGCGACATATGATATTCACATCACTATCCAGCAAAATCTGGATTTGTGTATTTGAGGCAAGAGTAATACTTTTAGAAGATGAAAATTGCATAA
Source organism: Schrenkiella parvula (assembly GCA_000218505.1). Lineage (NCBI taxonomy): Eukaryota > Viridiplantae > Streptophyta > Magnoliopsida > Brassicales > Brassicaceae > Schrenkiella > Schrenkiella parvula. The sequence goes on along the minus strand of CM001190.1, from coordinate 8,836,314 downwards.
ATCTTTGACCATACGAGAGCTGAGATTCTCAAATCCAAAAGATTTTATCTGTATAAAGATTAAAAAAAAACTTATAACCCCACGTCCTTCGAATTCCGAGAGATTTGCATGGGGTATGTGAATTAACTAAGAAGACTTGTAATGCACTTTTCATAGCGTTTGTCTTATATGGTTACAGACTAATTAAAGATCAATCAACTCGTAAATAATAAAATTTTATTATATCATTCAAAGAAAACTGAGATAATTAGCAAGTGTGCTTAATTAAAACACTATAAATCACACTGTTAATGAGTTGTCATTCCTAAAATCCCGAGAAAAGTCGGCGTTAAATAATCTCATATTCAAATGATACAGTCTAGTTCCAACTGCTTATGCCACTGTCACAGCACTTCAAATGCTTATATTTTATTAATTAAACTATTGTAACAGATTTAAAATATACTAAGCATAGCTTATGTTTGAACTAACTTTGATATAAAGTGTCGGTTTCTGCAATTATTATTATACGAAGATTCTCGTTAACCGTCATTACAGTTTTGTCGGCGTCCTGATGATTTTATTATTACAAACTGCCACTTGAAGTGATCTGGTGTAATGCAGGAAAGGGAAGCTTGAAACACAACGCTTCTCACAGACCGTTGGATTGGGATTCCATCGTTTATTCATGTTCATCTGACGGATCGTGAGTTTGGTTGTGTGTGTGAGCTTGTGATTAATTATCACACATGACATAAACACAAGTGCTTGACTCGGAACGTTCTTGACGATTATTGACGCCCCACACAGCTGATCTGATGTATGATATATCGTCCTCGATATTATTCGGAGAAGTATCTCAACTTCTTCTTCTTCTTCTTTCTCTCCTGATAAATATCTTCACTTAAAAAACCTTTTTTGTATATAATTTTTTTGTCGGCAGATTATTTTTGTATATATCTCCAATAACGCAAAACTATAAATATATAAAATGGTTTGGTCGTAGTCTCGTTTTATGTGTGTAGCCTATGTTTGTTCTGTAGTAACTTAGTTCTGTAGTAACTTAGTTCTGTGGTTGTGATCGAAAGAATGAGGACTTCACAAAATACATCATAAGTATCTATATTCTAAACGCGCTTTTTAATAGTGACATCGATTCAAACGGTGAGTAAATATGATTGATACAAAACAATCGGACTGAACGAAATAAGCGATGCAAGATAAATAAATGTTATAGGAATTTAATAGTTATCAAATGTTAACTACCCCTTCAACATTTTGAATGATTTAAAAAGTCTGATTTAAAAAAAGTTGAATTAATTGATAAATTTAATCTGGATATCCATAATCAATCAAGATTATTAAAAACCATAACCAATCGTGAATTATTTATTAGTATATATGTGCGTCTACTTTACAAACTTTTGTTTTATCTTCGTCCCTTGGAAACACCAGAGTTTTCTTGAATTTTATATATGAAACTATAGGTTGACAAAAAAATAATATATATATATATATATATATGAAATTATAAATGATTTAGCTGTTGATCAAATGTATAATCTAGTTGTCCTGTAATAACAAGAAAAAATATTAGATTGTTAGATCAATTTCTCTATCGCTAGATTAAGGCCAAGCTTTGAGATCTACCACGTGTATGACAGGTTGAAAGTTCGAGGTAAGCTTTTATTTTCTGTACGTGGAATGTATTTTGTATTGGAGTTCAATATTTAAATTAAGATATGCTCTACGAAAATGTGGGAATTCACGTATAATAATGGTTAATATATGATTGTATATAGATAACAAGTGGATACATGCGAACCAATTTGACAGTTTAGAACCAGCCAGACATATGAGAAGCTTCGATCCATAACTTTCTGACGGTTTAATCATATATATGAATGTTCGTATTCTGTTTAGTTTAATGACCAAAATCTTGTAAATCAAATTGTTTTGGCCTCCTGTCCAAATATATATTGTGGTTCAAAAGTCAAAAGTTTAATTAATTGGCAGCATAATAGAATCTAATAATTTCATATTATATGTATAACATCAAATAATAATATACTGTAATGAGGTTTGGACATTTTGTTTCGATCACACAATCGTGAAATTTGAAGATGGTTTTAGAAATAATCGATAGCTATTATGTGGTTTGTTCAGACCATTTTGACAATTTTTTTTTGTTTGGTACATACATAATTAAACAAAAAAGGTACACTTGGCTATCCACCCATTTCGAAGGCCGCCGCTTTTTAACTATAGTTTTATTTTATTTGTATTTTTGTTACCTCAATTTTATTTATTAAAGCTATATGATTTATACACTTTTTCTTTATTATATCTTTTTAGGTAATACCTTTGTTTATTAATGATTTAAAAGTTTTCCAACTGCTGGCGCAAAAGTAATTGTCCTTTCCAAATTGGAAAACTTCTTCTTTTTTGTTTCTTTTGATCACATCAAACCCCATTACTTGATTGTGAATTGTTTTACATTTTTATTTATAGTAGGTACATCAATCCAAAATTATAAAAACAAAATTTTAACAAATCATCCATATAAACGAATCTAACCATGCACATTAAAATTAATCTAACTAATCTATAACAAACAAGACCACATTATATATCATCCTATAACATATGATGATGACTAAATAAAGAAAAATTATACCGTATGACTTTCAATATATAAATGTTTTTTATACTAGTGACTTCGTATTTTTAGTTATTTTCTTGATCCATTTTGGTAGAATTAAATGATTTTTCAATTTTTTACATGTTATAGTTATATGTTTATTTATATAGAGAAATCTGAACTGAAAATAGACTAATTTAATATCTAAAATTAGTGACAAATCTTGAATATTTTTACTATTTTAGTGATAGTGGAACTTAATTAGTATTAAAATTATAGCAAAAAATCAAAACTATTTTATACATCCTAAACGCAAAAATGAAAGAAACATTTTTTTGCATTTAGCGTATATGTTTTGTAAATTTTTTTTTTAACAAGACCTATGTTTTGTAAGTATACTGTATATAAACGATGTTCTTATTTCATATTTCTAAGTATTATATGCAAACCCATAAACATAAATTATGTTTTACTCTAATGCTTTGAAGAAAATACTTTCGCCCAACGAATAGCTAAAAAGGAAGAGAAAGGAAGAAAAAGAGATGATGACCAATGCATTTGATGCGGTTTTTCATTTTTATGTGTGTAGATTGTCTTTAAACAAGTTTTTAAGTTTCAATCATTTGTCCTTCTTACACGGGAATTCGAATTCGAAAATTAAAAGTATTGATTAAACCTCTCCACAAATAGTTTCGTCCACCATTAATCAGCTATAGCTATATATATATATATATATTATCTATACATATATATTCGAAATTTACATAATAAAGGAGATTAGAAAATAATGATTCTTTTTGTCTAGAGAAATTTAACATGACAGTAGACATACATGTCAAGAGACGTGATATATGTCAAAATTTAATAAAATCATTGTGTTATATCTAAAAATAGAGTTTAAAAATCGCATGTTATGCATAAAGGGCACCCACGCACAATCGTATGTGGAGATGACCTTTTAAAATGGCACCATTGCCGACCAAAAAAAGAAAAACAAAAGTAAACAAAAATTATATATTCCCATAATAAACAAAAGTAAGAATTTTGCATATCATCGGATAATTTAAACATTATCACAACATAAGTCAAACATTTGACAAGACCCCGTTGGTGCATATATACTACTTTTTTACTGATTTATATAGTTAGTAGCATGTATATATACTTAAAAACGTGGGTTCATGTACCACTAACTAAATGCATGTAACAACATACTTTGAACCAAGGCACTGTTCGTCATATTCATTTTTATTCTTCCTTTTACATCAACTGTAGCTTCAATTTTTATTTTTCTCTTTCCTTTTCAACTTCCGTTTTTCGAGCTATGTTCATTCATCAGCATTACAATTTCACTCCAAGTTGTCGTTTTAGGGAAAAAAAATAGACATATATCATCTCTCCTTACATTTTTTTTATATATAAAAACTTTAAATATATAAGGTTTTGATATTTAGAAGATTACAAGCCATACAAAAATCTGTTTGGCCTATTCTTTTCAAAAAAATAACAATTTTACTTTATACAAATAATATTTTGTATATAATTAAAGATCGCAAATTTAGGCTTAATTTCTTTAGATTCAAAAACAGCTTGCTTAAATCATTTGGAATGAGACATCTGATCATTGATAAATATCATTCATGCATAATGATGGAAAAGTTAAATTATTTTGACGCTTTAAGTTCATCTGAATACATAACAAAGTACTAATTATCGTTGTATTTTTCATTTAAAGTTGTGCTTTTTGATTGGTAGACTATAAACTATAAAATGTATTACGTGCTTATCTACCATACCCTATGCATCTTTTGGGTTCACGGATAATCAAAAATTAGTATTGTTATTGCTGATAATATATAAAGATAAATTTTTTAAAAATCTGAACCCATTATGTCATGTAAATGCATCGAATCCAAACCTAAATTGGTGACAAAAGAAAGAATCCAACCCTCTAGTAACTAGCTAGCTAGTATAATTGTTTTCCAAAATATATTTAATATCAAATCTGTTCATGACAGCTGACAGTATATGTAAATATATATATTTTTAAGTAAAATAATGACATGATTAAAATATAATCATAACCACCATTACTACTACTACAACATCTACTATATATGAAGGATTGATAGAGACATATATAGGTGAAAAAAAATAACCAAACATTAAAAAATAGCTGTGCCTAGGATAAATAACAATGATATGTTTTCAATAATATAATTTGTAACAAACCTATGTTTTCAACTGTCTCAAATTTTTGTATTATATTCATAATTTATAAACATTACAAATTCTCGATTAGACTTCTACGTCTATACGTCTCTCCGTATGCTTGTCTTTTGTATATCTCGTGTTTAAATACGCATTACCAATCTATGAAGCTTAAAAAAAACAATTTTTCAGAATCGTTAGGTTTGAAACGGGACCATGTATAGTAATCAAATGGAGATCATGTGATAATATATCACACGGGACCATCGATGGGTGGTTTTGGTTACACATATAATTAATGTGCATTTCTTATAATTATTTTGGTAAACAAAGATGATGTCGATCGTGTTAAAAAGTCGAACCAAGCTGGATTATTCAGGATACCCTAATCGCTGAGTCATAGATCTAAGCCATTGAGCCATGTGTTATTTTATACTATTCAAAAGGATTTCAACTGATAAATCATGAGACTTCTTGCAAATTGTAGTAAATTTCAAAACAAGTAACTTTCTCCACAAAAAAAAGAAGAATAAAAAGACCGATTTCTCAATAATTCCCATAGGAGATCGATGTGACCTAGTAGAGTAGCAGCTAAGCAGGGCCACTATATATAAAATGATTCGAATATTAATATGTTGGTTAATACGAATGATTCTGCATCTATATAAAGAAAAAAAGGCTGAGTCTATGGTGAGCGATAACCATAGAGTGAAGGTGGGTGAAGTGGAATATTGATAAGTTAGATTACTATGAACAATGTATGCAAGTTGCTCTAACAAGTGCATGCATGCCTTTAATGTTGACTCATCTACTACACACCGGCCTATACATATTTTTCATTTTGTTATATACAACATATATTTTACCATATTGTTTCTATGATACATAACGTATCTATCCGGAGAAAACGAATATCCAATGTATATGGCGTTTAAGCATCGCATAACACAAACATATATTTGCCGCATAAACAGAGTCTGTGTCTCTTAATGCACAAGATAAAGGTCAAAATCATAATTGTAAGTCGTTTTAAGTATTATTGTTGTTTTGTTTTAAAATTCTTATCAACACGACTCCGATAATGAAATACTTCTTGAAACAACTTTGAGTCTGATGTTAATAGTTATGAGACTACCACCAAACCATTAGCTAAGTATTTATGCTATCACCTAAGTAATCCCCCATAAAAACTTCTTATTAGATAATAAAAAGGGAAAAAAAAATTGGGCCTAAGCTTCTATTCTCCTCCAAAGTTAGCGCTAGGCAAATTCTCCAAACCAAAAAATCAAACCGAACTAAATTTTGATATTGAACCGAATTAGAAAATCATAAATACCCAAACAGTTTTTTGTTTAAAATATTTTGGGTATCTAAACCAAACCGAAAACGACCAAAAATGGTTACTTTCCGAAACATAATGTATATTCAAAATTATTAGTTAAATTTATGTTAAAATAACCAAAATATTATAATTATATTTATCCGAATATTTTGATCTGAATTAACCAATGAATTACTCGATATTTTATCCAAATCATCTGAATTACCCGATATTTTTATCAAATTACCCGAATTTACCTAATATATTTACTCAAATTATCTGAATTTATCCAAAATATTCAAACCGAACCATAATCGAATGAAATAGCCAGTTCCTATAATCACTACCCGAACCGACCCAAAATCCAAAAGAATCAAACCAGAACCGACCTAAATTTTATAAATACATGAACAGTTCATGTATCTTTATACCCATAAAAACCTAAACAAGTACCGAAATGCTCTCACCTATCGAAAGTAACACAGCCCAAAAAGAATACCAACAGAAACGCCCACCCAAGACCCAAGTTCTGAGCATAAATTAATGTCCCCACTGGTGGAGATTCTGAGTTCCTAGTGGAAAGTATAGGCGAAAGAAAAAGGAAATTCAGTTTATGTATCTTGCTTAAAATTAGACAACCACTAAGACTCTTTTAAAACTTTTAAAACTCATGAAAGTGAGCCTTTTGTCTCTTTCTAAATAGCAATTTCGGAAAGCTACAACAAGAGACTGAATCTTACACAACCTTTGTCAAAAACATTGAAACCGAAAGCAACATTCCACATTTTCAGCAAAACCTTGTGTTTCAAAAGCTCATTACAGCATTTGAGCAGCTGTGTTTAGCTTCTCCGCTAGACTCAACTGTGTCCTTGTTATGCTTGATAGGTACAACAGAAGCAATTGGTCCTGTAACAACACAAAACCCATACGTTAGTTATGATTCTATGTTTTGTTTCGGCTTTACAAGCTTTGCGATCGTTTTACCTGGAGACTATCATTCACAAGGTTATCGAAGACTTGTGGGGGTAATTTGGGAAGGGAAGCTACTGCATCTGCAATGAATCGTCCTATGTTGTTGTCTGGAGATGTTTGACCTTCCTGAGAAATTTCATTGAAACTCTGTATAAAAGATCATATGCATCTATGACTCTGTTTTAGCTGAAGTGTATAATAAGCTCACCACAACACTGTCAACATATTTGTGGACATCGTTGATTAAAGTCAACAGCCTCTCCATTGTTAGCTCCATTCCTTCCAAGTCATTTGGGAGTTTGTCAACAGCGGTTGCCTTAAGGACATCGACTGCAAAATCAAAATGACGTTTTATTAATCGATTACAATCAAGAACCGATAAAGCCATAAATGGTTCAGAAAGGAAAATCATATACTGTAGAGACACAAAGCTAAGATCCTCAATTCAGTTCACTCATCCACAATCATTAAATAGACAATCTCTAGATATATGAAAATGATGATGAGGACTAGACATATATGAAATTGATAACTAATACATTTCGATATGAAAGATTAACAGAAGTAGTACTCACATCCGACTCTCTCAGCCTCAACCATACGGAGATCAACAGGAATCTCTTGAAATTGTGCAGCGAGTTGTTGATCGCCAAGTGAAAGGTTTGAAGAGACAAAAGCTTTTATGGTACCTTCACCATTTGTAAACCCTGTGTCCACAGTTAGGTGAATCGGGTTGGTGACTTCTCTGGCATAGAAGTCATGAATCAGTGCACTACCGCCATTCACCCCAACACCAGTAGAATACCTGCAGCAGATCAATAAAGTTGTTCTATCAGCTATTCCAGAGTGAGAACTAATCATCACTAAGTTTCATGCTGATCATGTGATAGTAAGAGAAATATCAAGATTAAGAAGCAAGAGAATAATCACAAGCTAGGGGAATACGAGTGAAATTGAGAAGTACCAGCCAACAATTATTTCCTTCGGATTCACCTTAAGGTGCGAAGCTAGCATATTGTGGTGGTAATCAATATCCACAGCAACCTGCATCGATATGAAACCATAACCTTAAAACGCATGAACATTGACAAACCCAGAAAAGCTAAATCAAACATAGACAAAATCGAATGATCTTTAAAACCATAGTATCGCAAGTTTAAAAAAATTTCGTCTGGTAGCTGTATAAAACAGTATTGAAACTGACGGAATTTGTCTACACTTATACTGAAGACATCACATCCTCGCAAGCAAACAATCATCTCTTCAGCTACCAAACAGATCTAGAATAATAAAATTGATGAACAAATTATATCTGAGGAAGCAAGAGAAGACAGAGCAATGAAGAGAACGATTCAGAATTCGAGGGGAAGGAGGAACATCAGAGGTCAAAGTTAAACCTGATCGGAAGATTCATTGTGAGGAACGGCGTATGAATTGCGGATATCGACGGTCCCATCGGGTAGGATGGATCCGAGTAGAGTGCCAATGACTCGTTCTGCAGAGTCAGGACGTCTCACGAAGCAATCGCAGACGTTAAAAATAACGAGGGGGTGGATCCTCGCCGTGAGCACGGGGGTAGTCGCGGAGGCCGTCAATGACGGAGCCACGAACTGCAACACGGTGTGCTCGCTCGCCGCCGCCATGGTTGAGTGAGATTCTGAGAATCGAGGACGGCAAAAGGCGCGAGTCTGGAGATTTAGGGTTTCCGATGCGAGCGAAAGAGGAAAGAAGGATGAAGGCATGTAATACAGCGGAGATAGATTAGCCGCTAATGGGCCAAAATAGGCCCATCATATGCTGTAGTGGACTAACAAAAATACTCGATAGCCTTTTCAAACACTTGTCTTTTTGTCAAAAATGCTATATTTCTATAATTCAAAACATATAAAATTCTAAAACTAAAAAACGTATTCTGTGTAACTATTTGTAGTGCCGAGATTGATGGTTATTTAATGAAAAAAATCAATTACTTGATAAATAATTTCACTCATATTTCTGATTGGTTGATTTAGACAATGTCGTTTTATACATTGCTATTGATTATACATTTTTTTACATGTGGTTTTATATTTAAAGGATGTTTGTGTAGCCATCATCGGTTTGATATTGTCCGCGTGACACCGCATCTAGTTGACTAGTTTAGTTTAGTTTTTCTCTTATACTAACATCTAAAAAGGATAGGTGGCTAATTTGTTGACGATTACTCAGCATAGATTAGTCTTTACTAGTTAACCACCCATTTTGTGGATTACGACTTACGTACATCTCAATATAGATTGTGATTTTTGTTGGTAAACAAAAAACAAAACCATAAAATCATAGAAATTGAATTGTATTCAAATATAGATCGTCAAATGTTCCAAAATTTCTGTAACTTACATCTAATCACCAAATTAATTTATATAAAATAGCAGCGAGATTAAGAGAAAAAAATATAATAAAAAAAATGTTCATCCCAAGTGGCTCCAGAATTCTCCGAGGAACGTCTTTGCCGCGTCAAGGCTCGGGAAATACGTCGGCTCCATGAATATCTGACTCAGCGAATCACACGAATCCTGACTCGCAGTCGCGTTCGTCTCAGCGCTTCCCATCATCGCCGCCACTAGCTGCCTGTACGAAAAGAAGAAACTCTTCGCCGCCGCCTCCACGGCTTGCATCCCCTGAAGCAGATGGATCTTATGGCAATCTCTCTTCGTGGCGTAAAGCCTCATCGCCGCCTCCTGCAATCTCGGTCCTCCGGTGGGATCCACCTCAACCTCCAGCACCGCCGGTACCTTCTGCCTTAGATCCTTGGACATCTTCATCATCTCCACTAATCCTTTAGATCTGAAACAAAAGGCGTCGTTTTTCCCCGTCGATTTGATTTGCAACTGTTTCTTCAGTTTGAGGAAATCCTCTGGATCCATCAGAATGTGAAGATCTTCAATCTCCGCAAGAAGCTTCCAGATTCTCTCGAGCAAGTACACATCGTTCGAGGCTTTTGCAAATTTCCCTTCGTCGATACTCGTGTTGATTCGATTCAAGAGGTTTCCAGATGCGTGGATCCACGATTCGAGGATCTGGTGAAGGATGTAGAGCGTTTGATTCTCCTGATTATCGATATGATCTGCGTAGGGATTATCCTTGAGTCTGTATAGCTCGTTAGGTCGGCAAATCGCGTCGTACCGGAGATTCGGTTTTCCGGAGATGTTTTGTTCTCCGAGACCTAACGTGTATTTGCACCGACGCATCTCGTTATCGATCGTACATAACATCTTCTTCCCTAAAGCCTCCGATTTACGCCACGTAGCTAGCTGCGGGAGCAAGCTGAGAGAGCTTCGTCCATCGCCGACTGGAACCAATCCATCTTCTTCTTCTTCTTCCTCGCAGATCGCTGCAACAAGCTGGATCTGATTCGTAACGAGCGAATCCAACCGTCGGTTCCATTCGCGGTGGTTGATGTACGGTCGTGTGTCGGAACAAACAGCTAAAACCAATCGGAAAGTGATCTCTAAAGCCTGAAGAGCCGGTTTGAGGATAGGCTCGTCCGTCCACAGAGGAAAATCACGAGATGACCAGAGCTTCCTCAGCTCAGGGAGACGGAGGTAAAGCTCGTAGGCGGAGCAAGCTGCGGGAGCGGAACAGGAGATCGGAGACGAGACAGGGACCTTGAACGGCGACGGAATAGTAACGTGAAGCTTAGAAGAAAGCTTAGGTGAGTTAGTAGGTAAATCTGATGACACCATCTTCCTCTTCCATTCCATATCAACCATTTTTCTTCTCTTCTCTCTTTTCTATAATCTCTTTTTTTTCTTAATTTCAAAAACTCTGTTTTAATTTTAATATTCGAATTGGATTTTTGATGAGTATTAGGAATACGAGGAGAGTATATATATAGAGAGAGATGTGGAAGAAGTGGATAGGGTTAAGGAGAAAAGGCGTGTGGAATTATACCGACGCGACTATATTTTGAAAGTCAGCGTAGAGACGCGGTCTCGTTTTTTTCGTATTATTTTAAATATTTTTTTTAAAAAAACGAAAACGAAAACGAGTACGTGGGACTGTGGATTAATTTCAGGATAATCTTTTTGCTTTTTTGGGCTTTAAGGCGAGGATTAACTTTAATCTCCTATATTTATGATAAGATAATCATTTTATTGCTTTTGTACTATTTCCCATTAAAAAGGCCTAATTAAACGAGTGTGCGTTCATTTGTTATACCAAACAAATAAATAAAACATTTGCTCTTTTTGGTTACAAATTATCCTCTCAAGGAAAGAAAAAAAAATCAGCTACGCAATGTATTCTCGTGTCAATTACATTTTATTTTTATATAGTGATTTTTGAAAAGAGTATATTATATATTTGTTTCGTAACATGTTTCACATATATTGTCATAATTTAACTTGTTGATTGGATATTGTTTGCGATATAAATATACGGTTTGATATAAACGAATAAAAGAAAATTCTGCAGTTACATAATTTTGAAAGTCAATAATGCGTTATGGGTTGTCACTTGTGAGCATGCAGATCCCAGTAAAACTCTTTCGTAATTTTGTTCTTCCAATAAAACCAAAAATGTAGGGTTTAGAAGCTGTATATTTTTGTTCAAACAAAATAACTATAAAATAAATAATAGCTTTGGTATGTACAGTTATAATCACAATTTCAACCATTCAGGCACATGGCATGGTGTTTTTTTATATTTTATTAACGATCTAAAATCTTGAGAAACGAAGCTGCCTAAGTTTGGAAAGAAATAAAAATTGTAATATTTGATGCGCAAGTATACCATGTTCATTGTTACAAAAAAATGTATATACAATTTTCATCACTTACGTATTATGACGGATACAATCATACAAAGCTTTATGAATATAGGGACAAGTAATATTGAAACCATATTTAATTTATTAAATCAATGGTATATTGTTTGTACTAATTATCTAGAACAAGTATGTACATCTAAACAAAAAGAAATTCTATAGTTGCGTTGTGACGGAACTGAACAAGAGAAATAGAAGATTCTAGGAAGTGTATGGTTGATTCGAAACTTAAACATCAAATCAAAAAATTTGAGAAAAACATTTTTTTTTGGCTTTTTCAATTTATCAAAACATTCTTCCTTTACAAAAGTTTAAAGACTATTTCTAAGCTCAAAATATCAGGTTATACGTGTAAGCGAGGGTTATAAGACATATACATTAGAGATCAAATTTTTTTAAGAAAATTAGATATACTAAAGAGTTTATTAGTCCACCAATTTTCTTTGTGAGATGAGTTTGATTAATGTATCATAAACTAATATTGTATGTTTCCCTGTTTTTGCTATCTCACATCGTATAATCAATACTTTAAACGCAAAATAATTTAAATATTTAGTAAAAACAAAAACAAACGAAGATAAATTTATAATCATTAAACGATAAAAAAATACATATAAAAGGTGATATTTTAGTTTTGAGACGGTGGTATTAAAAAAGGAAAGAGAAAAAAAAAAGGTAACATGGATAGAAGAAGTAGGAGGAATATAGATGCGAGCTTATCCAAAATAGTGCTAGGAAGGTTGGAGTTTGGTCTCAATTTCCTTGGAAATAGTATACTACTAAGAAGCTGTCGTGTTTCCTTTGACTTTGGTTTTTCATTTTTCATCAAGTTCAGTATTCCATCTCGCCGATATTTTATTTATTTATTATACCCTGATGATAAGTTTTTTTACTGAATAACGGAATCTGTACAAATGCATGCACGTACTCTCTTTTGTGGTGACCATAACCTTAATGGATGTTTATGTTAGTTTAACAAAAATAATAGTGAGTATGATTGATTAGAACCGGTTGAATTCGATTAATGGTGGATGTTTATTTAAATACACACTATTTACCTTCCATTGATCACTTGTTATTTGATTATACTAGTCAAGATCATATGAAAAGTATACGAAGGAGTTTGTTGATTTTCTTCTTATTCTTTCCTTGGATGCTTCCTCATTCCTTAACTTTGAATTCAAATAACTAAATAAGTCATACTCCGAAGGAAAAATATATTATTGCATAGTATATATATAAGAATATATCTCATCCACATCTTCGGTTAGTGATAGTCTCATAATTGATAAAGACTCGCAATATATTCCATTTTAGATATCAATGATCTCTTCTTTTTCTGTAAACCATCAAATATGAAATGATCATATATATATGAAACAAGCAACCACCGTCCATACAAATTATAAAATACATAGCATTTTATATACGGTTAATGAATGTTCTTTATTTTATATTTTTTTCTCCAATAAACTTAAATAAAACGTTTTATATGATTTGGACTTCATATTATTTTTCACGTGCAAACACATAATCGAAACTTATGAGAAAAGAAAATTGGATATGTCTATAACTCACAGTCACTCGTTTTCTAAATAGTAATTTTCTTAATTCGTATATTTCAGTACTCAATACATAATAATTTTATTTTTTGGGGAAAAAAACGAGTTTCGATATATATGCAGCTTTTTGTTTGTAATGGATAAAAGTCTTAAAAGATAGGATGGGTTTATAGAACTAAGTATCAAAAGAAGAAGTGTTACTTGTTAGAATTCCTTTCACGTTTACGATAAGTCTTTCCTACTCTTTTAAAAAGCTTATTTCGCCTTTCGCCTTTATACATATTCTTTTTCCTTAGACATTGTTTTCTTTCAAACGCTATTTATACGAAATGAAAACAACGACCCTCTTATATTCCAGTAGAAATTAAAGAACAAAAACATAAAAGATTATTATTTGTTTTATTGACCAATAAGATTAATTGTTTGATGGTTTTCTATTAAATAACGTCTATACATTTGGCTTATATCACCAAAAATAAAATAAAAATTCACATACGCATGTGGCAGAACAATTGATCATACCATGGTTGATATATGAAAATAGCTAAAAAAGTAAAATCAAACACTTGAAATTTCAATTTATTTGCATCTAAGGTGGAAAAATCAACGTACACAAACACAATGTACTTCGATTAGGAAACTACATTTTTTTTTCATTTTATATGCTTCATTGTTGACTTAAAAGTATTTGATCATTTTATAATATTAATTTATTTTCCCCGCAAAATCAGAATAAAAAAAAGAATTAATACCATAAAGATATATATTTGCTAGAGTCTGAATCGGGGCCTAGCTTCCATTGATTTTGGCAACCAATCAGGTGGGCTCGCGCGTAATAAGATGACACGTGGGATTCGTCATGTGCCATCACCAACTTGGGATCCAAGTCTATCTGTTTCAACTGCAACGTGGTCGGACCAGAGCAAGTTTAACGGTTCTGGAATAAGTATCCACGTGGCATGACAGCTGGATGGCTGATTGGCTTTCACGTTTATCTACGCCGCTGATTAATCCATTTTGATGGGCCCTCACCAACTACCTTTATTTTATTCACCATTTCCTTAGTTACCAATCAATTACCATAATTCCTTTTTTTCGGTGCTTCAAATTATATAAAACAAACAACATCCAAGCAAATGTACAAAATATGCGAAAAAATAAAAAAATAAAAAAATAATTAGTGAAGGATCAAATTGATATATTTAAACGTTAATATTTCCCTTCAAAATATTACAACAATAAAAAAATCATAGTTTCTTAATCTAATACGGTTTTAAAGAAAAAGAGTACAAAATTCTAAAATCCTAAAATTTGAAAAAGTATCTTTACCAAAATTATATACTACTCATTTTGTTTCACAAGAATTTTAATTTTTGCATATTTTTCATTGCAGTTAGTAGTTATCAAATATGTTTGTTTAAAAAAGCGTTTTTATGTTATTTAATTGGATTTTTAATGTATTAAATAGAAAACTATAGTACATATAAATGGATGATTCTTCTAAGTAGCCATAAATGAGCTTTTTTCGCCCAATTTTGCTCAATGAAGTTTTTGTACTTCATATTAATTGTATCGTTGGGACAACAATGGGTTCGGTCATAGATAACCTTGTTTGTGGATAAACTCATAATTATTGTTTATGAAATTTAAATCATACTAAAATAAAATATTTGGAGGAGAGTCAACAAAGGTTGAGCTAAAAAGAAGAAAAAAAACAAGGTTTCCTAGGAATGAAGCATGTCTCCGGCCGCAGTATCCGACCATTATCCATTCTTCTCTATCTTTATTTTTCTTACTTTTAAATCAAGTAATTTAAATGATTAACAATTAATTACTTTCATTTTGGATATATCTGAAAAAGGGTTCATAGCCCTGTACAAGATTTTCAGTTTTAGTTTAGTCGAGTCTCATATAAAAAAAAATCAACTGTACAAACTCTAGTAGTTAAAACACAACTGATCAGTTATCTAAAATAGGCAAAATTAATAACATCAATTCAAAAATTATAAACAAAATAAGACGAATTTAACAGACAACGATATCTGAACAATCAATTATATTTATATTTCTTAATGATTTTTTAGTAGCATGAATTTTTTTAAGTTATTATTTAAGTTGGACTAGATGACATGGTTTTGGATAAAATTTGGTATGGGAACACATCACGCTGCCTAATGCCTCAATAAATGCCGGAGACGAGAAGGCATCTATTATATTTGCATGTGGATGAGATCTAACACCAATAAACATACATATTCTTTGATGGGACATTCTTTATTTCTTCTTATTTTATCCTCTTCTTATGTTTCCTTTTTTAAATGTAGCCACTATTTAAATTCTATCTAACCACGAATATCTTTGTGTTATCTTTCTTGAAAAATAGAGAAAATATTATAAATAATCGTATAAATTAATTTCATTGATTAATACAATATTTTTTTAAAAAATAGTCAAATTTAAAATTTATTTTTTGGTTTATGGAAATTTTAAAAACTCATAAACAATTATATGAGTTAAAAAAAATTATATTTTAAAGAGTATATATTCTGAAAATTCCAATTGTAAGGACAAAAGATGAAATCTGGTACTTATTTTAATTTTTGTTGTTAGATCACTAATTTTAGTTGAGCTTATTATATTAGTTTCCGCGTTAACTGCATTTGCTTTGGACTAGTCGGTAATCATATTTCAATGGACTTATGACGATTGAGGATGCAATAATATTATAAAGAAAAAGTCTTTACCAATTTGATGTATATCCGTTGTGGAACATGGATTCATATTTTCCTTTCTTCTTCTATGTCGGGCTCTTTTTTTGACTTTTACTTTTAAAATAAAACGGATTCAACTTGGAAATTGGAATAATAGTGATGTCATCACAAAACAATGTCCTTATCCACTAAAAGCCTTATTTGCTTTCTTTTTCTTCTTAAAATATACAAAACCTAATTTTGTGGACGTTGATTTAGCACTATATTCCTTTTTTTCTTCTTCTGATTATTAAAAGTGGCACGACATGTTCCTCTTTTAACTCCGCAATTCCCACGCTTATGTTTCTTCCTCTCATGGGAATGCCTATAATGTGTCTCATCCATTTTTCATAAACCTTTTATGAAAAAAATAAAAATTTATCAACAAAGCATGCTTGTGTTTCAATCAGACAAAAAAAGGCATGCTTATCCATCCCCTTTAACTCTTCTTTAAACAGTTTATAAAGAAAACGTAAATATAATATTTTCATGGTGTTTTGTTGATATGTATTTCAGGGCAGCGTGATGTTAAATAATACACAAGAAATTATATATTGAGGAAAGAAACAACAAAAGAATTATAAATTATTCGAATTTACTAATAAGAATCATTATCGGGTCTCCTGAATTGATGACCATAGAAATTTCGTCATGCAAATACGTGCAAAAGTGAAACTGTTAACCAATATAATTGGGTACGAAAAAAATATCTAGACGGAGATTAAGTTGAAAATCGCCTGAGAAACAAAGATATCCATAAAACGTGCAACAACGAGATTCTCAAAGTGAAATTTTTTAAAAAGGGTTCGACTTTCGACTTTAATTGATAATGACAAAAATAACTGGTGAGAAGCTAAGACGACATGTTTTAGCCGAACAGATCGAATCCCATGTCCCCATCAGACTCTTCCGCAGCTTCTTCCTCCACAGCCACCGCCGCAGGAGCTCCACCAGATTCTCCTGAAACAGGTGCAGCCGCGGCCGCCGCAACTGCAAACTTGCTTGGATCCTGAACCAATATAACCTAAAGAGTTAATAACCATTTTCATGACTATATCATAAAAATCTGAAACTCAAAAAATAAAGGTTAACCTTTAGGAACTCTTTCACATTCTCAGCCTGAGGGAAAGAATATTCAGTAGCCAAGGCAATGGCAAGAACGTTCTTGTAAGCATTGAGGAACATGTGAGGCGCAGCTGCCAAGGTTGGGTAAGAGATGGCAAGAGAAAGCGCAGTGATCAGCGAGACACCAGCTGCAAACTTTTCAACAAGGTCGTCTTCAGTGAGGTTAAGCACCTCAGGGTTAAACACTGAGCCATTGTCGTAGACTGACTCGACAACAAGACCATAAGAGAACGGCCTGATTCCAAGCTTGGCTAGAAGTGCAGCCTCAGATGAACCGACCTTGTCGCCTTTCTTGATGAGCTCCACAGGGGTTATGATCTCAACCGTACCTTTGTTGATCTTGGTTGGAATGTTAAGCACTTGGAAGAAAGAAGTCTGCGACGGGTCAAGACCAGTGTTGCCTGGTTGCACAACCACATCAATTGGAGCGACTAAGCCAACACGAGCTGGAGCTCCAACCTGTTAAAAAAAACAGGACATCGAAAGTTTTCATCAATTAACAGTACAAGCGAAATTATAAAATCAATCAATCAAAACACTAGAGGGAAGATACAGAATGTAAACCTAAGAAACTAGAATAATCTCAAATTCAAATAGTGAATGTGGATGCGTTTCAAAACATAGCACAAGGGGTTTTGAACATTAGAGTTTCAATTAAAACCAAGAAGCAAACTTTTTCAATTTCCAAGTTTTATCATCTCGAGTAATACGTTTAAGGAAATCACAACAAACCAAATCATCAATAAATAGTACAAGCTAAGTTATAAGTCAAACAATCACAACACAAAAAGGAAGCTACATATGTAGGATCCTGGAAACGCAGTGAACCTAAGTGAGTAGAATACCCTCAGTACCATCGTGAATGTAAGAACACTAGGATTACACTACTCCATTCTAAACCCAGTAGTCTCAGAGCAATAGGTTAGAGATAAAGCATAGAATATTCAACTTATCAAACCACATTTCACTATCGTGTAATGCAATTCTGCGATTAAGCAACACCATAATAACATAACATCAATGAAATTCGGACAAACCTTGTACTTGGCAACCTCCTCGCTGACTTCTTTCAGGTCACCCTTGGTGAAGATCAGCCCAACATTCCCCTATTACAGACATTCAGCAACAAGCTTAATCAAATTCAATACAAATAATAAATTTCACTGAGGCAAAACCCAAATTAATAGAAAGAAGAGAAACGAACCTGAAGAAGAGGAAGGAGGTTGAGGAAACAATCAATTCCGGTTTTCTCGGCATGAAGCCTCACAGATCTCTTCATCATTGTGTTCTTCCCCATGAGAACTACGGAATCGCCGCGTAGACCTTTCCGTATGTTCTGAAGCTGAGTGGATCCGACATTATCAGCTGCAACGATAAGGATCTGAGGGTACTCATTCAGAAGCTGACAAAGCTTCGAGTCGTAAACGATCTTCTTCTCCGCCTTTGTTGCTTTCACCGCCATTACTACTCAAAAAAGTTGGATTTAAGAAGTAAAAATCTAAAGAAGGAAGGGATGGGTTAGAAAATCGAGGGCCTAGACGAAGCTCGAGCTCGTACAAGGCGGACAGCGAATTAGCGCCGTCACTTTAACCTCTGCAACTGTTTTGTGAGTTAGAGGAGAAAAAAAAAAGCTGCGAAGATTTTAGAAACATTTGAAGGAGAAGATTTGGGTTTATATAGTTACAGAAATAACAATTAGGGTTTCTGGGATAACTTAGATCTAACGGTGGTCCAAAATCCAAATGAGCTTTTTAGTCTACTGGGCTAAAAGCCCATTTGTGCCACATTTCAAACCCAACTTAAAATTGCTACATATTTAATATTTAATAAATATGAACCGTTAGATTTAGTCATCTCAAAAACTCTAAACCGTTATATTTAGGACTTCTGATTTTGTGAACCTATCAAATAAAACATTACATTTATACAATTATTGATCTTTTTTTATTTTGATAAGTTCAATAATTGTATATATGTAATGTTTTATTTGATTTGGTAATGTAATATGATAATTTCTGTGATGCAGTTTATAACGTTCGGGTACGCATGCACGCCGCTATATTTCGTGTGATTGGAATGCACGAGACAAATAACATTTTATTACGAGCGGTCCAATTTATCGAATTAGTCGCAAAATTTACATGACCGGTAGGTAGCTAATAAGAAAAATAGTTGACTAAACGATTTTGTTTCTATTTAATAATTTATGTTAACTTAATTGATATTTTGTTTCTTTTACTCTTCAGTCTTCACCTCGAGGCTGACGGCTCTCTTTTTCCCGTTTTGGCTTTTCCGGCTCCGAAACTTCCTGCCTTGCCGCCTCCGTAAGCTCCCTCTCTCTATCCATTTCCCTACCAGATATTCGCCGTCGCTGATTGTCTCTTTCTTGTCGGGAATTGAAGCTGGCGATTTCTGGGTTCTTGTTGTTTTGCTGTTTAGGTTTCTTTGTGAATTTCGAATCATCTCTACCGTTACTGCTTTGTAATTTCTGGAAACGAGCAGAAGTTTCATTTTTTTTTCTTCTACGGTTGTTGTCCAATGTTTTCGTCGACTGTTGTTTTGTTCTTTGCATAGGTTTTTAAAACGGATCACTGTTGGTTTGCCTTCGGTTGTTTGATTTTAGAACCCAGAGACCGAAAGCTAACAATTTTTGTTCATTGAATTTCTTCAGAAATCACAGAGAACCGTGAGGGATTGTAGAAATGGCGCCTAGAGGAAGAAAAAAGGTAAGCTTTACTGTTACAGAGAGGTTGAACAGATCATTGGGATGGTGGTTTGGGACTTGGGAGAGTAGGAGATGCTTTAGAACTCATTCTTATGTTCTAGTTTGTTTCTTTTCTTCTTGGATTTACCCCTTTTTGCAGAAGGCTGGACTGATGCGAGAGGATGCAGCACGAGATGCCATGAGGGCTTTTGGATTTGAGGAGCGTGTTATCAATGTGTGTATCAAGGAATTGCTAGAGGTATGTTCCTCGGTTTTAGGGTCTCCATTTTCACATCCTGGAAAGCGTTCTATTTGAAAGTCACGTTTCACCCACTTTGGACTTCAGGTGTATGGTGAGGAGGGGTGGATTCTGATCGAAGAGTGTAGTTACCTGGTGCTTCTAAATAAATGCCTTGAAAAGCAAGCAGAACAAGGAAAAAGTTTGGGTAAAGATAAGAAAGAAGGAATGGCTGAGGATCAAAACGAAGAGATAGCTGAGGAAGAACAAGAACAAATGGCTCGGGAAGAAGAAGAAGAAGAAAAGGTGATTTGTTTTTCTTCCTACTCGTTCTCTATCTCTGCTTGTTCCTTAAGTTTTATACATAACACTGTATAACTGTTTATCAAAATCCTTGGTCATGAATTTGTTGCTTCCTCTTGTTGGAATTTGTTTTGCTTGCATTGATATATTTTTGTGATCAAGTATTAGAAATTAATGACTGGTTTCTTGAACTTCACTGGCAGCATGATCTATCATTTGTATTACAGGAGCAGGAGCAGCAGGTTGAGGATGGAAGAGACCATGTCGGTAGCAACTCAACATCTTTGGTAGGATGTGGTGCCGAGACAGGTACACAGACTTGCCAGACTGATGCTTTATCGATCAGTAGCGAGACGCTAATCATGGACTCATCACCAGCAGCTTTTCCATCAGGAGAAGCATCAATATCAGATTATGCATCACCAGTAGCTTTTCAATCAGCATCAGGAGATTATGCACACCATTCTGTCGGAGGTAACAAAGTAACAAACTCATCGCCATAAACATCTCGACACATGAACCATTCGACACATGAACCATTCTTTTTACTAATGTAAAAAATCACGCTTTAGGTGCCAAGAGTTCTGGATGTGGATGGCTAAGCGAGGAGGAGGAGACAGATCCAGATGAGGACAGTGTTGGGGATGATGACGAGATAATTCAGCTGACTCCAGAACCGCTATGTCAAGAACTTGAAGAGCTGCTTAGGGAAATACGTGGAGAGAAGAAGAGGAAGAGACTCACTAGGTGGGACAGCTAAGGACTCATAAGCTCCTGTAAGTATCGTTAAAGTTCAGAAGCTAAGAAGTAGAGTAAGAGTAAGTAGTATTGGCGGTAAAAAGGTTGAAGTACATTTTGTATATTAAGTCGGTTGCATATCATTACTATGAGTACATAACTCACTTGTCGAACGAAAAAGAACCGTCTATCCACGATTAAACTAATAGCCAATCTCAAAAGAAGGACCAAATCTAAGTCGGTTTAATTAAGATTGTTCTTCTATGTATATTCAAGAACAAAATCAACCGAAACTAAATTTTCTTTTTTTGGAATTTGATTTTTGCATGTAAATGCAAAACTTTTACAGTTAATGAGATTGGCAACTAAACGAATCAGCTATCGTTATTTAGAGTCTCCACATGTATATATATACATGCATCTGTTGTTCATCTTAAACAATGTGACCGATCATACAATTTTTTATTGGGAAGTGCAAATTTTTGGTTGTGTGTCGCTCTCTTAGTTACAACTTACAACTTCACAATAAGTGGAGTGAATAATTTTTTTTCCATTTACCATTTAATTTCTCTGCAAGAAATCAAGGCAATTTTGTGAGCAGCTGAAGAAGCTCTTGCCTTCAAGAAGATCTCAGGCTTGGTTTGGCTTGATTATGGTTTTAACTTTTAACCAGTCTTATTTTACAATTCTTAATTTGAATTGAATGACTGTTTAGACAGATGTCTGGTTCCATACGGTTCGAATAATTTAACTAGTTTTAAATAATCTACCTTTTTCCTTTCTTTTGGTCATGGATCTTAAAAGATCTACCAAAAATGATATTATTGATACATTTGTCAAACGATATTCAAAATGTGGCTATTTCTTTTATGGAATAATTAAACCGTTTATAATAAACCGGGTTGACCAGCCCTTCTCTCCCTGACTTTGCCTGAGGAATACACCCGGTACACGTGAGAAGTTTGAGAGAACCGGTTTTCTCAGAGTTAAAATTGGAGAATGGAGGTGGAGTCGGTCTAATATTTTTTTTTGTAATTTTCCTTTTCCTTTTCTTTTCCTCTTTTTTTTTGTTTTTCTGTTTTAACCTTTCTTTACATAGCTTTAACAATGATAAAAATATATAATTAAGAGTTGGTATACAATATCAAATTTAAAAACAAGACAGAGCCAGGATTTTATTGGCTGTTTTTGAAGCTTTCATTATTACTGTTGCATATGAATAATAATAAATCAGACGGATTTATTTAATTTAACAAAAAGGTCATGTTGAGCAAGACAGAAAATTTATTGTAATCCCATGATTTATATTTATATTTATATTTTGCTAATGGTTGGCACTAGTAAACAGATTTTTTTTTTTTGAATGCCATCCATTTTCACCATCATTGCATTATGTCCCTAAGTGTGATCAATTTGTGTGATTAAGGGAGAGAAATTCACATTAATTCACTTACTTGTAAAATGAAATGAGCTATCTTTTCCCCCTTTGCATGCAATGAATATGCTTTAGAAGCTGAAGCTGAAGCCGAAGAAGAAAGGATTTTGGGAGAAAAGCATTGACGCTACGAAAATATTCTTCTGTGTCTCTCTCTTTCAAGAAAAAGTCCGCCATTTTCGCTCACTCTCACTCTCTGTCACTCAGATTCTCACTCTTTTTGCCTTCAAAAACCCTTGTTTACCGTTGTTTCGTTTCGTCTCCGGTTAACCGGGACAAACACGCTGCTGGACGGAGAAATCCTCCGTCGATTCGTAGGTATTTCGTCTTAACCCAACTCTATATTTCTATGTTTTCCAAGAGAACAATGTCGATCATGACTTACGCCGCCGTGTTTCTGGGGTTTTTCTCCGTGCTGGGTTTATGGGTTTATTTTGTGGCTTCAAATGTAGGTTTCTCTCGGTGTGAAATTTAGAAAATTTTGCTTTATCGTGTGTTTACTGCTTTCTATTTCGTGGAAACGAGCAGAAAGTTTGTTCCTTTAGCAGTTTTTCGAAGTTGTTCTTTCGACTCTTCAACTTTTTCAAAAACTGGGTTTCTCTTTAGAAATTTCTGGGGTTTTTTCTCAAGTTAGTGGACTCAAGAATGTCTCCGTTTTCTCTGATTGTTTGATCGCTAAGTGCTAACTCCGTCTCGCTGTTGTCTGGATTCAATTCTTAGGGTGTTGTCATGGAAGAATCATCTTCTTCAGATATTCTAGAAGCAGAGATTGTTGGAATCACATTCGCTCTTGCGACTCACCGTGAAATCGTAAGTTAATAGAGTTAACCTCCCTGGACTACCTCCATTTTGTTTGGCATCTAAACCAAAACCTTTTTATGGTTTGATTAAGTTTTGTCATCAAGTTTCTGAAGTTCAATATAGTGCTAAAACTTGAGTGCTATGTTCAGTTCTGCGATATGTCCTCTGTCACGCATGTATTTCTCACTGGTCTATAATTATTTCTTGCAGCGTACAGCATCAATTAGTGACGCTGGGATCAATCATGCCAGCCAACTGTCTAACTCATTCTTGGGGTTACCTCTGGAATTTGGTAAATGTGAATCTTGCGGTGCGACAGAGCCAGATAAATGTGAAGGTAAACTAGTTCCATTTTTGCTATATTTTTCTTCATACATTGTTTGCCGAAATTTCAGATATCATGTTTGTTTCTACATTTTCAGGTCATTTCGGATATATTCATCTGCCAGTGCCAATATACCATCCTGCCCATGTTAGTGAGTTGAAACAAATGCTGAGCCTTCTGTGCTTGAAGTGTCTGAAGATAAAGAAGGCTAAGGTACTACCTCATTGAGTTTTCTTAAATTATCTTATTGGTGATCCACAGATGTAATTTGATAAGATCTATCTTAAACTGTAAAAATAATAGACAAATTTTGTCTTTCTGATTACAGAGCACAAATGCTGGGGTTGCAGAGCGTTTACTAGGCGTCTGTTGTGAGGTGAGTAATGCCATACACGTTCTGATTGTTTCCTTTCACCTGAGTTGATAGATGTTTCTTATGGGACCCTGGTTCAACATTTAGTTAGTTGTCTTAAGTTTTTCTTCAACTAGTTGCATGTTAGAAAACGTGCTTTTCTTCAACTAGTTGCATGTTAGAAAACGTGCTAATTCGTATCTAGAATAGTTATTGTGCATTTGTTGATCTATTCAATGAGTGTAACATTAAATGATGCTTTGTGAAGTAGTGATGATTGGTATTTTCGTGACACCATGGAACATTCACTGCTTATTTGTGTCTTTGGATGATATTATTGCTGTACTTCTTGGATTTTTAACTACTGAATTACTCTATTAGGAAGCTTCGAACATCTCAATCAGAGATAAAGCATCAGATGGCGCCTCATATCTGGAATTGAAGCTCCCATCTAGATCAAGACTGCAGGAGGGTTGCTGGAATTTCCTGGAAAGATATGGTTACCGCTATGGAAGCGATTATACACGGCCCCTGCTGGCAAGAGAGGTTTTTACTTTCTTCTGCATGCTTATGTTTCTGTTTCTATCATAGAATGTTGATGTGTTACCTTAAAATACTGTGTTTCGTAATTATTTAACACGTGCAGAACCATTTGCAAGGATTTTTCTATAAAGAAGCAACTAATATACCTTTGTCAGTCTCTGCAAGGCGGCAATGGCTCATGTTATGTGATCTTGTAGTTTACTGGATCTTGTAGGGTTTTAATGCCAAAGGCATTCTTACGTTCTTTTTGTTTATTGCTTAATCATTCTCTATTTTTGGTGATGTTTTGTTTCTGGAAACTGATGATTACCTTCTTTCCATGTCCTTTTCCATATGTTGGGTAAACAAACAGGTAAAAGAAATTTTAAGACGGATTCCCGAAGAAACAAGAAAGAAACTCACAGCAAAGGGACATATTCCTCAAGAAGGATACATAGTAGAATATCTTCCAGTCCCGCCTAACTGTTTGTCAGTGCCAGAAGTTTCTGATGGTTCAAGCTCCATGTCGGTGGTAAGGCAGTTGAAACTAAAATCCTGTCTATGTTTATTGAATGCTTTGGCTTGTGTTTACAAAGTAACCCTGCATTTTTGCCATTCTTGTTTTCAGGATCCGTCCAGAATTGAGCTTAAAGACGTTCTTAGGAAAGTGGTAGCGATAAATAACTCTAGGTCTGGCGAGACAAACTTTGAGTCGCATAGGGCCGAAGCCAATGAAATGTTTAGAGTGGTGGATACCTATCTTCGGGTGAGGGGTACTGCGAAGCCAGCAAGAAACATTGATATGAGATATGGGGTGTCTAAGATCTCTGACAGTTCCTCTTCAAAAGCTTGGACAGAAAAGATGAGAACACTTTTCATTCGAAAGGGTTCAGGCTTCTCTTCTCGCAGCGTCATCACTGGGGATGCTTACAGAAGTGTGAATGAAGTAGGGATCCCAGTGGAAATAGCGCATAGGATCACATTTGAGGAGAGGGTTAGTGTCCACAACATAGGTTATCTACAAGAGTTAGTGGACAACAAGATGTGCTTGAGCTATACCCAAGGTTCTACGACATATTCTCTGAGGGATGGTTCCAAGGGGCACACAGTCCTTAAACCTGGACAGATTGTTCATCGCAGGGTCATGGATGGCGATGTTGTGTTCATCAACCGTCCTCCCACAACACACAAGCATTCTCTGCAAGCACTTCGGGTGTATGTGCATGAAGATAAGACGGTGAAGATCAATCCACTGATGTGTGGCCCCCTCAGCGCTGATTTTGATGGTGATTGTGTCCATCTCTTCTATCCACAGTCACTTACCGCCAAGGCAGAGGTTATGGAGCTCTTTTCTGTGGATAAGCAACTGCGTAGCTCACATACTGGACAGCTGATTCTGCAGATGAGCTGTGATTCTTTGCTGTCTCTGAGGGTTATGCTGGAGCAGGTGTTTTTGCACAAGGCATCTGCTCAACAGTTAGCTATGTATGGCTCTCTATCTCTGCCACCACCAGCACTAATGAAGTCCGGTAAATCTGGCCCGGCTTGGACATTTTTCCAAATTATACAGCTTGCCTTTCCTGAGCGTCTGAGTTGCAAAGGGGACAGGTTCATGGTTGATCGAAGTGATTTGCTGTGCTTTGATTTTGGGGTTGATGCATTGGTGTCTACCATCAATGGAATCGTAACTGCAATCATGCTGGAGAAGGGTCCAAAGGAAGCACTGGGATTCTTTGATTCACTGCAGCCGCTGTTGATGGAACATCTAGAATCTCAGGGATTTAGTTTAAGTTTGGAAGACTTATCCATGTCTAGGGAAGACATGGATATTATTCACAATCTTATCATCCGGGAGATTTCTCCTATGGTGTCTCGCTTGAGATTATCATATGAAGATGAGTTGCAGCTAGAGAACAGCATCCACAAAGTGAAGGAAGTGGCTGCTAATTTTATGCTGAAGTCGGATTCTATAAGGAATTTAATTGATATCAAGAGCAACTCGGCAATAAACAAGCTGGTGCAGCAGATAGGCTTCCTGGGTCTTCAGCTTTCAGACAAGAAGAAGTTGTACACAAAGACTCTGGTGGAAGACATGGCTCAGTTTTGTAAGAGAAAGTATGTCAGGATTTCTTCCTCTGGAGATTTTGGAATTGTGAAGGGCTGCTTTTTTCACGGACTGGATCCCTATGAAGAGATGGCTCATTCAGTTGCAGCAAGAGAGGTCATTGTTCGCTCTTCAAGGGGGTTAGCTGAGCCTGGGACACTCTTCAAGAATCTGATGGCTGTTCTACGGGACATAGTGATTACCAACGATGGAACTGTAAGAAACACATGCAGTAACTCTATAGTGCAGTTCAAGTATGAAGTGAGTTCTGACAATGCACATCAAGGTTTGTTTGAAGCGGGAGACCCTGTTGGAGTATTGGCAGCTACCGCCATGTCAAATCCTGCCTATAAAGCGGTGCTTGATTCTTCTCCAAATAGCAATTCATCATGGGAGCTAATGAAGGTAGAGCGTTCTCGATGCTGTCTGCTCAGTATTGATCTTCTGTATTGTTGTATGCTAATACTGTTTTCTGATTTTGTCCATTCCCAGGAAGTTCTACTCTGCAAAGTCAACTTCCAAAACACTGCCAATGATCGGCGTGTAATTCTATATTTGAATGCATGCCGCTGTGGGAAAAAGTATTGCCAGGAAAATGCTGCTTACACAGTTAGGAACAAGCTGAAGAGAGTTAGCCTTAAAGATACCGCAGTGGAGTTCTTAGTAGAGTAAGTATTGTTTTTCAGTAACTTATGTTGCGTTTGTTATCCTCTTTGCAATCTGATTGGCCTTTACTTGCATGCAGATACAGAAAGCAACAAGCAATTTCAGAAATTTTTGGAATGGATTCATGCCTACATGGCCATATTCATCTTAATAAGGTTTGAATTCTGGTCTCTGTACTGTTGAATCTATCGGGAAGCCTCTACCTCTCATTGAAGTACTCTAATTATAATCATTAGTTTAATTCTTGCTTGTAATTGGTGTTTTTGGTTTACTAGACATTGTTGGAAGGGTGGAACATCAGTATGCAGGATATACTTCAAAAGTGTGAGGATGTAATTAACTCACTCGTAGAAAAGAAAAAGAAGAAAGCTGAGGACTTCAAGAGAATGAATTTGTCTGTCAGGTTTGTACATGATTAGCTTTTCCTCTGGACATAGTCTTTGGTTGAATGAATTGATGTTGATTTCTAGCTTTCTAGTTCTTTCTGTCCATCATTTTTGTTCATCGTCTTATTATGTCTACTTGCCTAGCTTCTTAATTTTTGTAGTCTTGTTATGTTTAATTACTTCTCAAATGAACAGTGAGTGCTGCTCTTTTCGAGATCCATCTGCGAGCAAAGATTCTTATATGCCGTGCTTGATGTTTTCCTCCTACAATGCCACTGATCCTGATCTAGAAAGAACTCTTGATGTTCTTTGCCATACAATTTATCCAGTGCTGCTCGAAACAGTGATCAAAGGTACTTGAATAATGCTTTCATTATTATTGTAATTCTTGTACCCAACCCTCTTAATTTTTTGTTTCGATGGGTGTATAGTGTACATGGTGGAGTCTTCCTTGGAAATCTTTCTTGTTAGATTTATTGCCAGAACTAAAAGCATTTCCTCCACTAGTCTTAATGATTGGTCGTCCAAGTCGTAGTTGTACTGTCGAGTCTGTATTACAGTAGAAAAATGTTTTTAATAATACTTCTGTCTCTAAACTGGGCAGGTGATCCACGGATTTGCTCGGCAAATATAGTCTGGAACGGTCCAGACACGACAACCTGGATCCGGAATCGTCATGCATCACGCCGAGGGGAATGGGTTTTGGATGTCACCGTTGAAAAATCTGCTGTCAAGCAAAGTGGTGATGCATGGAGAGTTGTGATTGACTCATGTCTTTCTGTTCTTCATCTAATAGATACAAAACGGTCAATCCCATATTCTATAAAGCAAGTGCAACAGTTGCTTGGTCTATCCTGCGCTTTTGAGCAAGCTGTTCAGGTACTTAATAACTTTAAACCTGATCTGTACACTTAAATCATGATACTTCTGTCATTTTAATGTATGGTATCATATTTGCTTTTTATTTGGGTAAGGAAGTCAAATGTAAGATGTTGATTTGATTTGCAGCGTCTCTCAGCTTCAGTGAGAATGGTTTCCAAAGGAGTTTTAAAAGAACATATCATTCTCGTAGCAAACAACATGACCTGTTCAGGGGATATGTTAGGTTTCAATTCTGGAGGTTACAAGGCTTTGACTCGATCCTTGAACATCAAGGCTCCTTTCACAGAAGCAACTCTGATTGTTAGTAGTCCAACGCTTTAATGTCTAATAGAAATTATTTTCCAAGACTGCATATACTGGCAGTCAATACTAACAGGAGTTTCTTCTTGTGCTTTTAGGCACCAAGGAAATGTTTCGAGAAAGCAGCTGAGAAATGTCATAAAGATTCTCTATCAACAGTTGTTGGGTCTTGTTCTTGGGGAAAACGTGTTGATGTTGGTACAGGTTCACAGTTTGAGCTCCTATGGAACAAAAAAGAGGTAAACATTCTCACCAGAAATCATACCAATTGACTGAGTTTGTCTCATAAAATTTTTTCCTGCAATCTGATGTTCTTTATTTGTCAACCTATGTGCAGACTGGTCTAGAAAATGATGATGAAACCGATGTGTTCAGCTTTCTCCAAATGGTCAGATCCACGAAAAGTGCAGATGCTTATGTTTCTTCCCCTGGTTTTGATGTTACAGAGGAGGAAATGGCTGAATGGGCTGAATCGCCCGAGCGAGATTCTGCTCTTGGAGGGCCCACGTTTGAGGACAGTGCCGAGTTCCAAAATATACTTGATGAAGGCAAGACATCGGATTCCAAGTGGGACAAAAGTTCTCTTTGGGACAATGGTTGCAATGGTGGCTCAGAATGGGGAGTCTCAAAAAGTTTAGGTGGTGAGGAAAACCCGCAGTCTGATTGGGAAAAGACTACAAATGTTGAGAAGGAAGATGCCTCGTCTGGTTGGAACACTAGAAAAGATGCTCAAGAATCTTCCAAGTCAGATTCATGGGGTGCTTGGGGCTTAAAGACAAAAGATGATGATGCAAATGCACCACCGAACTGGGAAACAAGTCAAGCTCAGAAGGATTCTATTATCATAGAAAACAATGAGACTTCTTCTGACGTTTGGGGACCCAAATCTGTTTCAGATAAATCTTGGGGGAAAAAGAACTCGGAAACTGAGTCAGCTCCTGCTGCATGGGGTTCTTGGGACAAAAAGAACTCTGAAACTGAATCAGATGCTGCTGCTTGGGGCTCTAGTTGCAAAAAGAACCTGGAAAGTGAATCAGATGCTGCTGCTTGGGGTTCCAGGGACAAAATGAACAAAAAAACTGAATCAGGTCCTGTTGCTTGGGGTTCTTGGGGACAGCCAAGTCCCACTGCTTCAGACAAGGATACTACGGAAGATGATGGAAACCCGTGGGTTTCCTTGAAGGGGACCAGTGCCGGAGAGAAGGATGGGAATGAGACAAGCCAGTGGGGAATTCCAACCAAGAGATATCCATCTGCTGGCTCAGAGGGTGGCTGGTCCAATGGTGGTGGTGCAGACTGGAAGAGGAACCGTCCTCCTAGGACCCCTGGATCTGAGAATAATTTGGGCCCCATGTTTACAGCAACAAGACAGCGCTTGGACATGTTCACCTCTGAGGAGCAAGAGCTTCTCTCAGATGTCGAGCCAGTCATGAGGAGACTCAGGAAAATAATGCATCAGTCCGGGTATGCCATTCTAATTCTGAAGCTCAGTCTATCCAATTTCCACTTCTATATATGTGTAATTTATGCTGTTACAGACTCCATATATATGTTAGGCTTCATCTTTGTAAAACTGTGTTCTTTCGATCAAGGTACACTGATGGAGAACCAATCTCGGATGATGACAAGACATATGTCCTGGAGCAGATTTTGAACTTCCATCCAGACAAAGATTCTAAGCTTGGTCCGGGTCTTGATTTCATCACGGTAAAAATCATTCTCCTTTACAAGTTGAACATCTCTTCTAAAAGCTTACTTACCCTTATAGGTCTGATGTGATTGAAATACTTGGGGGAACAGGTTGATAAGCACACGACGTTCGCAGACACCAGGTGCTTCTTTGTTGTCTCGACTGATGGGGCCAAACAAGACTTTTCATACAGAAAGTGCATAAACAACTATCTGGTGGAGAAATACCCAAACCTAGCTGAAGAGTTCATCGACAAGTACTTCAAAAAGCGGGATAATGCAAACAGGGACAGAAACAGCCAAGACGCCACACCACCTGGAAACTCCACTGGGGAAAAAGAGTCTCAGACTCAGCCTATTGACAATGGAAGCGAAGACTCTCAGTCTCAGTCTCAGCCTGGAGTTGAAGACTCTCAGCCTCAGTCTAATGGTAATGGAGGTGACGACTCTCAGACAGAGCCTCAGGCTTAGGCTTAGGCTTAGGCTCAGTCTTTTAGTAGGAAAGGTAAAGACTCTCAGACTTGGACATCATCCACTCTTTTGTTTTCAAATGTACATAAAGAGTGGAGAGAATGTCGGTTTTTTCACGAGAAATTCTGATGTGAACTGCAAAAAAATGTGTAAATTGCAGTTCTCTAGTTGCAGATCTTGTCTGAAAATAAGTTTTAGGTTTCGACTGGTTAAATTTTGGAATCTTTGCGGCATTGTAATTTCTAGTGATGCCTTGACACTGACTATTTATTAAACAATGCATTTGCCATCATTTGCTTCTCTGACTTGATTGTTTGTCTTCAGGTTGACTTCAGTACATGTCATTCTAACGAAATCTGGATTGAAAACCGATTAACTTAACTTGGGTAAATTGTTTCCAAACCAATTTAAACTAAATCAATCTTAAACCATCTTTAGACCGAAATGCAGCATTGCAAATGCTCACTCCGTGGCCCAATTACGAAAATGATGATTTGGCAAATTTGGGCAAAGCCCATTAAGAAGATTTACAAAAAAAAAAAAGAACTAAAATTCACAAAACGCACTTTCTTTTAATCTTCCGTCTCCATTTTCAAGCTTGATTGAAACTTGAAAGACAGATTCGTGAGTTGTTGTCCTTGTACATTTTTCTAGAGAAAAGAGGGAAAATCCCAAAGTTGCTTTTTTGTTCCAGAGATGTCTGTCTTTGAGGATTCCTTCGTTATACTCGGAGACGATGCATCTGAGTCTGTTCCGGTCTCAAGCTCCTTTGACACCACTACTGACAACTCCTTCTCAGGCTACGACGGCTCTGTCCAAGTAGATGACTCGATCGATGATGTGTTTGCGGCGCCATCTTCTGACTACGGCAATTACTCGAACGGAGATGACGTCTTCGGATCCAACGGTGGACACGACGGTCCTATCTTGCCACCGCCGTCGGAAATGGAATCTGATGAGGAAACTGCTCTCAGAGAATGGAGAAGGTTAGATCTGCTGGAATCTGATTTTATTCTTGTTTCGCTTTAGGATAATGTCGTGGAGAGAATGATGAATCTGTTTATTAATCTGGGCAATTTCAATTTCTGATCTGGATTCATAATTCTGCAAGTTGATGCTTACCTGCTCGTTGATCAAGTCGGATCCTTGTTTATGAAATTGTTTAGTGTCTCATTGTTCTAAGAAGTCTATTAGATCATATCTGAGTTTATTTGACAGGATTTGTTGCGAAGTGTCACAAAAGACGCTTCTTGTTGCTCCCAAAGTTGATTGCTTTTAGTTTCCACCCGAAGTTTATTGCTTAGCTCGTTCTGGTTTTGTAATTTTGGTTTGTAGATGTTCTGCCATTTTCATGTCAAAGGTTATATCTTGTAACGGTTATTAAGTTGATGGGATGTATAGATCTGATCTCGTCTATGAAAAATCCCTTATTATCTGTATCCTGCAAATTTAGCTAGTCGATCAATGTGTTGTGATGAGTGATATCGTGCTATGGCTTATATCATCTGCAGACAAAATGCAATTCAACTTGAGGAGAAGGAGAAGAGAGAAAAGGAATTGCGGAACCAAATAATTGAGGAAGCAAATCAATTCAAAGAGGATTTCCATAAGAAGAGGGAAGTAACTTGTGAAAACAACAAAGCAGCTAACAGGGAGAAGGAAAAGGTGTCTTCTTTTTATATACTCTTTTCTATTTCCTTACACATTGTCCGCTAAGAAGAGCATAGTTTAATTCATCTATTCTCAATCTGCGTTTTTGTCATGTGGTTTGGCGAAGATTGTCTCCAATGGCTAGTATAAATTAAGATTTTCAAATGTGACCATCTTATTCTTAGACAACTGTTATTAATTATCATGATGCATTTTCTTAGTTTTGCCATTTTCTCCTAATCTGCATACCTGTCCATTCTTATGTAGGTAATGTGAGCCTATTTTTAGCTGCATATTGTGCCTCTTTATAGCGTTGGTTCAACTATTGCTCACGCTTTTGTTTGTCTCTGATAGCTGTTTGTGGAGACCCAAGAGAAGTTCTATGGGGAAGCCAGCAAGAACTACTGGAAGGCAATAGCCGAGCTAGTTCCTAAAGAGGTTCCAACTATAGAGAAAAGAAGAGGGAAGAAAGAGCAGGACCCTAAGAAGCCAACAGTCTCTGTGATTCAAGGTCCAAAGCCCGGTAAGCCAACTGATCTCGCAAGAATGAGACAAATATTGCTCAAGCTCAAACAAAACCCGCCTGCTCACCTGAAACTCACCCCTCAACCTCCATCAGAGGCGGCTGCTACTGCTTCTCCAAAGAATGTTCCCGAAAGCAAGCCCACCGAGGCGGTTGCTGCTGCTTAAAAATGTCCTTTTGGTTTATTGTTCTTTGCATTTTATTGTGTGTTTTATATAAACAGCTGAGAGATTGTAAGGGGTCATGTGTGTTATTATTAACATAATTATGTCCGATCGGATTATACTTTATGACATTCATGTTTGAATTCAATCAGAAAATGTTGAGAAGTGGTTAATATCTCAAATCAATTGGTTAATGGATCCATCCATCGGCCATAGAGGCGACTTTAGGGTTAAAAAGTAGAGACGAGAGGGGAGAGGTTTACATAAAATGTCAAAACGCTACTTCACATATCATCATGAAACTCATGTTAAAGAAACTCACAATAATAATAAAGACAAACAGGATCTCAAAGGTCAACCTTTTACAAAAGGCTTCTTTCTTCATTCCATCACCTCCCTTGTAAGCTTGCAGGAGACCTGCAACCTCTCTCGCTTCCTGCGTCGTCTTCCTTTTCGCTAGCCTCTAAGCAAATGCCATTGTTGTTACAGACACTGATCTCTGAGCTTGCGTTGCTGCTTGTAGCTAGTGGAGAATCTGAAACATTCATTGGTCTGCCACGAGTATGTCCAGATCTCACACTGTACATTGATGATGCTGGAATGTTCGTCATTAGTGGTCTCAGATTCCCTGGTATGGTTCTACGTATATCCTGTTTGCATCATAATGTTGATTCATCAGTCATTACACACTTCCCACAAATGTCTTATTGGCACTAATGGGGGAAGAGAGAGAGGAGGTTACGCACCATATGCCTTATTGCCATATCAAGGGATTTCTTGGAGAGTGTTCGCCCAAATCCTGCACTGTCTGGTGATGAGGACTTTGCAGACAAGTTACCATGAGGAGAACTCTTTTCATCTGATCTGGGAGGAGCCAGTTTCCGCATGTTTATTACTCTCTCCACCATTTTTGTTCCCATCAACACCGGACTGACATTGTCATTGGCTTTGGAATATCCACGGTTAACTGCGGGAACAGAGCTACCACTAGAGTACATTGGTGCTCTTCCTCTTGATGGTGAACATGACTGCCTTCTCGGTCTTCCTCCTGTTGGTCCACCTGGCTCAACTGAACCAGAACGAGGGCTCGGAGCTCCGGGTCTGCCTCTTGTTGCTGAAAGTGGCCTTTCGGGTAATGTTGTCCTTAGATTTGGAGGAGTTTCCAGTGAGAAACCAGGCATGTCTGATGGCTTCCATGGCCTTGACCTAACTGTAGGAGATGATCCACGTGATACAGCAGGAGTTTTAGATGGTGTTGGCATAGGCTTTGCCGCTGGAGACGAAGGCTTGATGTGGGATATTGTTGGCTTTGTTGTAATGGTTGCAGCACTTGCAGAATTGATTGGACGGCGAGTTGGTGTAGCTGACCTCGATATGGTTTTAGGCGGAGGAAGTGTAGGCCTTGAAGTTGGTGTTGACGATCTGGCGGTAGATCTTGACAGAGGTGTGGTAGACCTTGAAGGGCCTGCAGATTTTGTGGCGGTGCTAGTGGTAGATCTAGTTGTTGAACCGGCAGATCTAGCCGTTGAAGTAGTTGGTTTAGATGCAGTAGGTGTGAGCCTAGATGAACTGGTTGACCTACTCATAGACGTAGGCTTAGAGGTTGCAGGTACTGTGGACCTGGAATTAGTCATAGAAGGTCGAGTAGTTGAGGAGATGGTGGCTCGTGAGGTAGGTGTTGAAGGCCTTGAGGGTTTTGAATTAGTAGTCAGTGTTGATGATCTTCCAGTGGGCGTGGCGGGTCTCGATCCAGGTCCTCCAGATGATGAAGGTCTCCGACTTGCTCCACTAGAAGAGCTCAATCCAGGAGACGAAGTCGGTTGTCTAGATGTTAGATGGTTTCTTGCAGCAGACTCTGATGAGGAATTTGCCAGCTACAGCACATACAATTCATAGGTTACCATAATGAAGTAATGATTCCAAATATAGAAAACACTCAGAGAAAAAACAATGGAACTTATTTGTTCAGTTTAAGTGTGTAACATACAAGAATCTGACTTGGAACGTACATTTTTTTGCATTAACCTTAAAAATGTGCTACTCTGAAACAATCCAGAACAAGATCCATCACAACAACAAGGATAAATGCGATTTACTGGTGAAAGACATGAAATATAAACTTGAGATGTAAACGCATCAGACTGATGCATGGCAGTTTAGCCAGTAGTGACAGTCCAAAACACATAACACTAATATCACCGGAGCTTTATTTTGACACTAGTTGCACTAATTTGAGCTGTTTATCTAAAATCCAGGCTTTGATGAAACGAGGTCAAAATAGTAAGCAATAACATTCTTACCCTAGAAGTCAGTGTAGCCGGACGACCCTTTGAATCACCAGTCTGACTCATCATAGTCCTATGTGATTCCATCTCAAGCGAAGGAAATAGAGGAGTACCTGGAGGGGTCAGAAGCCTACGAAAGACAAAGAAAAGTTAGGGTGAAAATGATAAACAGATAAATGATATTTTTAGGAAAGCATGAGTGAATGCTAAAAGAGATAACAGATACGCTACAACTAACACTTCCACATCCTTTCTCAGTATCTTTCACAGAAAAAAAAAATGAACGCTTTATACAGTGAAGCTATCAAATTGGTAAGCATTCAATGCCAGTGTTTATCTCAGATACGTAAGACTCACAAACAAAGAGTTCCATATACGGACGCCAAATACAAGTCTATTGGATTTAACACATGCTTCATATAGACTATGACGAAATGCGAAGAAACGAAACAATTCGAGGTTACATAGAGCAGCTAATAACAGAACTATGACGGCTTAAAATATTATAATTATAAAAACACAAAGATTGCTTAAACCGCTTGCATTTTAGATGGCTAATGACATTCAAATAATCACCGGTGAATGTGGTAAAAGACTGATATTATGAGCCAAACCGCCACAACATGTAAATATGTTAGCTTCACAAAGATCATGGTTAAAAAGTTACCATTCATAGTCATTTTTATCGCCTTCAGAATTGAGAAAATCATCTGGAGGACCTGTCTTCCGTGCTGGAGCACCACTTGAGATGTTGAAAACTGGCGAAGATCCAGGCTTTGAGCCTACAGAACGAAAACCATCAAGAACTAATCAAGCTTCTCTACCCAAATCAGAAGACATTAGTGTTGTCTCCACAAATTAAAAAGCAGAAATCGTAAATTTACCTAATGGAGTTTCGAACTCATCAGGGTTGTTGATAAGGAGATTATCCTGCTCTTTCTCGCGCCGTCTCATCTCCAGGAACAAAGAGAGCTCTTCATCTTTCTCAGCCATCATAGAAGCCCTAAGCTGTTGTCTCTGCCTCTCTGCTGAATCCAGCAATAGAGACTCTTGTGCCCTAAAACTTCGATTCATCTCTCAAAAAAAAATCTGAACCAAACTTACAGATCAAGAGATTACTAAAAACCTAACTTAACTTCCAATTTACTCCCTCGACAACAGACAGAGAAACAATATCCTAATCTAAAAAATTAAACTATTGTACTGAGAACTTTAGATTAGTCATAAAATTGACGAAAAAAATCGAAACTTCACAAGCTTGGAACCTTAATTTGCAACACATTTGCACCAATTTTCCCGCTTGAAAATAAAACAGAAAGGTAGGAGTGAAGAAAAGAGAAGGGAAGAAAAAAGGGGAAAGTGAACTTTTTTTTTTTCAGAAGGAAGACACGAGCTCTCTCAAAGAAACCGCCATTGTCGAGGAACGTAGCTCAAGAGCCTTAGTCAATACAGTAAACGGAGAGCAAACAAAACGCAGCAGCAGAAAAAAACCTAGACAGAGAGAGAAAATGGAAGCTTTTTGGAGATCGAGAGAGAAAGAGATTGCGAATTGGGGAGAGAGAAGAGTGTTAGAGGGAGTGGCATGGAGTGTAATTATCGATCTGCGAGATCGGTTAAATTGGAAACTCAACGAAAACAAAAAAAAAGTTATTTTTGGGTTTGATGAAAAAATTTCATTTTTTTTGTTTTGTTTTTGGTTTATGAATTGTTGACGGGACGGGACATCTGGACTCGTACCTAATGTGCTCTCAATTGTTTCTATCGCTTCAAGCCTAAGGATTCTCCTCTCTGCTCTGCTGCATCTTCTATTTTTTTCTTACTCAATGTTTGGTTTTTTATAAGATTAAATTGTAAGGAATATAAAACGAGTTTTTATTTTTATTTTTTCTCAACCATCGAAACATGTTTGCTATGTGGAATAATCACCATATGATTGAAGAACTAGTGGACATCGGTCTATATAATCTTGACATTATTGTACTATAGTCAGTTTGTTGAACAACAAACAGAAATAGTGTTTCCGAATATTAGATTCCTGATTATTAAATTTGAAAAATTCGAAAAACCTAATTACTGAGATTAATTTAGTTGGGAATCTAATTTCTAATAAATTTGATTATTTAACTCAGTTCAACACCTAATTAGCAAACAAGTCTTCATATTTTATCCACAAATGATTATGCTTAGGTTTTTAGTCTGTCATTATTTTTTTTTGTCGACAGTCTGTCATTAATTACCTACCAATTAGGTACATACTAAATTTTTAATAATCATTTATTAGTTGATTAGCCATGAATTAAAAAAAACAAAAATAATCATTTATTAGCTGATTAGCCATGAATTAAAACAACAAACAAAAATTTTAAATATAAATTTTTATAAGTTTTCAGATGCGTTAATATTTAGACATCCACGTTAACGAGTAATATTAATTTTTGATTAGTTATGAACCTACTTAGTATATATTTTGGGCTATCTTGATAATTTTTAGATAGTAGTTTTTTGCAATTTTATTTTTAACATACATTACAATATATTCAGATTTAAAATAATTATTCATTGATAATCTATTAGCAACATGATTTTTTTTTAAATCCTAAGATTCATGCCAGTTTGTTGATTGACTGATTTTTTTTTTTTGATTAGCTAATGTTATAATTTTGTGAAAAGAAAAATAAACGTTTCAAGTTCTGTTAGGCATTTTATATATGAAAAGCAACATCTTTTAAACAACTTATTTAATTTGATGGCTAAGAATATAATTTATATTGATCAAGAAAAACAAAATATAAAGACCATACAAGTTTTAACTTTTTTTGTAACCATACAAGTTTGATTGACAGGCTAAAACTAATCTCCCATGAAACATTGGGGGCTTTTAAATGGGTTTACACATTGGTCGAGACTTCTAGACCACAGTCCTAGCTTTAGCATCAACGGTCGATGTTGCTATTTTAGATTACATGGTAGCTTTATTTTCATGGTAACCTACGATTTTGTACTCTCGTTTATATAAGAAATCATAAATTATATGAAGAAAAGTTAAGGTTCATATATCCTTAATCTCTAATGAAAGAAACAAAATCCAATGGTCCAGTGAGCCCGGCCTCGGTCCAAGCTATCCAAAGCAAGTTTATTCTGTCTAAGCCCATTAGGTCCATAGTTTTCGTCATTAATGTTTAG